>CM060703.1:25599366-26859366 GCA_030686995.1 Artemisia argyi | reverse complement strand
ATTTTATTAAGTGAGCGACTACTATTTTCAAATTTATTAAGTTTGCTAATTTCTTCCCTAAGTATTTCGTTTTCATCTTTAAGCATTTGACATGACTTGCATTCTTCAAAAATTTCTTTACCTTTTTCAAGTTGATGTATTTTAATTTTTAGTTCAAGTACTTCATTTTCCAATTGATTGTTTATGTATTTTAGTGATTTGTTTTTAGCCATTACTAGTTGTCCTAATTTGCATAGCCTATTATATTCATTATCTAGATCTTTTTCATCTAATGATAAACTTTCATCATTAAAATATTCAGTTTCGGAACGTACCTCATTTGATGTATTCGCCATAAGACACTTTTCTTCTTTTGTCGTTTCTTTCTCATCTTCCTCACTATCACTCCAAGCACCTCCAACAAAGGCTCTTTGATTTTGATCTCTTGTCATCATTGGACATTTTCCGATGAGGTGATTTGGATCACCACACTTGAAACACTTTCTTTCAATCTTGTTGTTCTTGTCATCTTTACTCTTTTGAAATGTTTTCTTTTCATCATACGGTTGTCTTACGAATCTTCCTCGCCTTTTGAAGAATTTCTTGAAATCTCTTACGGCCATGGCGTATTCTTCGTCATCACTTTCGGAAGATGAGCTATCTTCGATACTAGATTCCTTTCTAGCTTTCAAGGCGAT
The DNA here is from genome assembly GCA_030686995.1 of Artemisia argyi. NCBI lineage: Eukaryota > Viridiplantae > Streptophyta > Magnoliopsida > Asterales > Asteraceae > Artemisia > Artemisia argyi. The sequence goes on along the minus strand of CM060703.1, from coordinate 26,858,689 downwards.
TGACTTGCTTTGCTCTCATTTTTCTTTGACCATTTCGGAGTCCTTCTTAATGATTACTTCGTAAACTTTTAGATTTCCAATTAATTCATCAAGTTGCAATGTTGACAAATTCTTCGATTCTTCAATAGCCGTCACTTTAGCTCGCCATTTTGGATGAAGAGCCCTAAGAAACTTCCTAACAAAATTCTTACTAGAAAAATTCTCATCAAGTGCTTTTAAACTTGTGATGATAGTGTTAAATCTAGCAAAAGCATTATCAATTGATTCCTCTTCCGGAATCGTGAATTGCTCATATTGTTGAACAAGTAGATCTATCTTATTATCTTTGACTTGACTATTACCTTGGTGAGTTATTAGTAAAGAGTTCCAAATTTCTTTTGCGGTTTCATACATAAAGATCCTTTCGTACTCTTTACGTGGTAGCGCATTATAAATAACCATTTTTGCTTCATTATTTTTAGCAAGTTTTCTTTTTAAATCATCATTTTGTTTTTCAAAAGGTACGATTTCATCTTTCTTAGTTTCCGGGTTATTTTGAATAGGTAAAAAATCACCATTAGTAATAACATGCCAAAGATCTAGATCTTTTGACTTCACATAAGTTTCAAATCGATTTTTCCAATATAAAAATCCATCACTTTCAGATTCCAAAGATCGTTACAAGTTTTAAAATACAATATATTTTAAAAATCTTGCTAGACGTGGCTCTTGATACCAATTGTGGAAAACTAGAAGGGGGGGGGGTTGAATAGTTTTACGTCCTTTTAAAAGTTTATTACCAAAATATTTTGTAGCTTATTAAAAACTTTCGATTCGATCTCAAGTGAATTCAAATGACAACTAATATAAGCAATTCTAATGTAATAATGAAAGTATTGAAATGTAATGAACAAAAGATAGAGTTAGAAAGATCAAACCACAACACGCGAATTTATAGTGGTTCGGCTACAAGGACACCTTCCTTGCCCTACTCCACTCCCCGAGTACCACACTCGAGAGTTTTCTTCACTATGTCAACAAACTCCTTATGGTGGAGAAACCTTACACACCTTGGCTTATACAAGTTAACGACACTAAGCTAAATGTCGAGTTCTAATCGTAGCTAGAACCAATCTCACGACTTCTTGAAGGCTTCACTCCTTCTTCACAACTTCACGACTTGTTCAAGGCTTCACACCTTCTTCACACCTTCACAACTTCACACCTTATTCTATGCACAACTAATTCACAACTACTAAACTACTTTACAACACACCTATTTTCTACACACAACAAATTTACACAACACTTTTACAAATATCTACCACAACTACAATATGAATCTAGCTATTCACAACACTACTACAATTAGATGAATGTAGAGGAGTGTTCTTCTTCTTGCACTTGAATGGATGAAGCTTTGGATCACTTGGAAACAAAGACTTATGAATTATATGATCAAAGGATTTTAGATCTAGAGAGGGAGGTTGGATCAGAAAGTTTATAGTGCAAAAAGGTGAGAAAAATGTGTAAAATGATCTAATATTTATAGGGCCAGATTTTACTGTTCGGGAGCGTGCCGGTCCCCTTAATTATAGGCCGGTCCCCTTAATCATTAAGGGGGCCGCCTAGTAAAATTAAGGGGGGCCGCCCTCCTGAACGTTGGAAAAGTTTTTCTGGATAAAATTTGCCCTTTTTGGTTGGAAATTTGAAATCACATCTTTGTGGTTTAATATAGCATTACCAAAAATGATTTACAAATATATTTAAAATGTTTATATCATTTTAAAATGTGTTATGTCTTAAGACAAAATTTCCTTTGATCATGTAATGCGTAATATGCTTAGTTTATGCATAACTTAAGTGATATTAGATGTAGAAGTAAATATTTGTTACCAAATACTTGTTTACTTCTTAATCTTGACTTAATTTGATTTAAGTTTTGTGATTATCAAAACATAGGTTTATTGAGAGATATTAATAACCTTTTTAAGTATTATTTATATCAACAATCAGCGCTTTTGGATGTCGTATGAAATCTGGGGAAAGTATAGGGATGAACATTATAATTTACTCTACTTTTTATTTCTTTTCTTTCAACTCAAACTCAATAGCACAAATATTTTTACTACCTTTTTAGTCTTTTCTTTCTTTTACCTTTCTTTTCTTTTCTTTTACTTTCTTTTCTTTTGGTCTAAAACTCAAGAACACAGCATAATTGTAATGGTGACTTGACCAGATCAGTTGCCACCTCAGCGTCAACTCAGTTTCTCATTCTTAGATCAAACATACAATATGACCAAATGTGCCCGTAATAAGGCGACCCCGGTCACAACAAAAAAGAAATCCCACAAAAATTAATTAAAAAACACTCACACACATAAACCATATGCAAACTTAAGGTCGGTTGACGGACCCAACCAAGCAAACATTATTGTGGGGGTTGTCTTTGCTATAAAACACAGTAGTTTACACTTTACACTCCTCCATGATCATCATAATGTTGTTTGGAAGTCTAAAAAAAGGGCGTACATGGAAAATAATCGGGGAGGGCGAACTTTTTTGTCTCAAATGTACGCAGCTTCATCAGATTATTCAGTGGACTATTTCCGACCCTTCCCTGGCAAACCCCCAAATGTACACACTTAGCGAGGTTCCTTGACCTCTTGGGAGGAAACCAATGACTTTAGCACCAGGCCATCTTCTGGTGGTGGTTATATTGCATACTTATGTATACACTCTTAAAATTATTCTAAACTAGTCTACTATTCATACCATCACAAATATCTCAAGCAAGGAATCACTATAGACCCAAAAAGGTAACTCTTTTGAGTTATCCAGTCAATCTATATTAGAAAGAAAATCAAATTTCAATCTATCCCTGCTACAAAGCTAATATGTTATAATTCCAAAGGCAAAAAAAAATTGGTTATGACACAGGCACCAAACACTGCTACGATTCAATCACAAAATGCACATTTGTTGGGACCCGGTGCTGAATGAATGTGTTTTTCTACCGCATCAGCTAGGTGCCTGCAAATAATAGAATTATTAGGCACAATGTTATTGACGGATGGCCAAATATAATGGCAAAACAAACCATATAGACCATATCTGAAATTTAATTACTAAATCACTTTGATTCTAGCATACGTGATAACACACTAATGAAGAGTCATTGCCTCATTGGTATCTTAAGTAACTTTGAACCAAATGTTCAAATTGCTGTGTGTACTTTTCTAGATTAGGTTGCAAAGATGGATAGATAGATCAAGCTTATACTTTATTGGTGTAGTAGATCATCATTTTTAACTAGGCTTGCATCAATTAATAATACATTTAAACTGCACACGGTTATGCAAGTAATGATGCATACACCTTGCAGAAAGAAGGAAAAGGGCAGAGCCACTAGAGTAGAACATGTTTCTTTTAACTCAAGTAAAGCTTTTTATATAACCTTGCTGATTTTGTTGTCTAAAGTGGTACATACTTTTTTTTCCTGACCAGGGATGTCCCACTGGACAGAACTATGCCCGAGCTAGAGCTTTGGTGTACATTTGCTTACCGAGATATTAGGAGGGGTATTCTTTTTCCTACGCAATTCAGATTATGAACGATTATACATCCTAATAACATTGTGTAGGTTTTTTCATGTAAAAGTAATGATTTTTTCTAGTAATTAGAACGCATACCCTGCTTCATATAACTGAATCCACCTTTAACTATTTTTTTTATATAACTACAAACCACACAATTTCACAAAAAAAAATTGTGATGCCTGACTTGGCTTCCCCAATTGAAACTTTGCGGCAGGAAAGCTATAGGTCCTATAAGCTATGCAGGAAAGCTATATGTCCTATAACACTCTGGGTATGATTATAATGGTGTGTCTGTGTGTCTTCTTAGTTTAATTTGATGTTTAATACTGCACAGTGTTTCGCAGGATGGTTGCCAACATTTCTGGTTCTCATTATGTGTTTATAATTAACCATTGTTTGTGTGAAGTTTTGTGATCGATGTGTATATGCAGTAAAGTAAAATTCGAACAACAAAGATAACTATAATATGGACTTTTATTGATTGAAAGAGTTAACATATTTTTTCATTCTGAAAACATATTTATACAATGTTAAACGACATGAGTCTTCCTAAACGACACATCTATTCTACTTGACAGTTATCTCCAATCATTGTAACGTTTGGGAGTAACTGTCATAACATACTTAACTGTCAAATAATTTAAACAAACGACATAACATTAATAATACATACTTATACTATAGTCTTATCAAACGTGACAAATTAAATAAAAGGTCTTCTTCCAAACTCTTGATGTTGAAGCATTATCTTGTCTACATCTCCCTCTTAATGCTTAAATATCAAGGTTCTTTCTTGTGAGTGCTTCATTCTTTTTTTCATACAATGACATCAAAATCATTGCTGCTTGCATTGCTTGACCCTTCTCCATCTGTGCTTGCATCTTTAACACCAAGTCGGTTCTCATGATCTTCTGTGTATCCATCCATAACTGTGCTACCTATTGAACCTTCAAAGCTTTGTGGGTTGATCTCTTCTGCATTCTTACTGCTATCACCCTTCTCTACTTGTGCTTTCTGTGTCCATGATACTTGAGCAGTGTCTTGGTATACCAGAACCATGTCAATGAACTTGGTAAAGCAATCTTTTGTTGCTTCTCCATCCTCAGTTGTTAAACCATGCATTTGTGCAATCAATCCCCACTTATTACTTAATGTGACTGCCACATAGCCTCTAAGGCTATCCACTTGTTTAGGCCAGCAAATCGATTTTTATCACCCCAATCTTTGGTGGTATCTCATCCAATGAATTATAGTTAAGATACACCAAATAAAACCATTTTAACATATCCACAAACTTCTTACTGAGCACTTCCCAATTCTTAAACACTATGCTATCTTTTTTAAGCAAATTCATGAAAGATAAGAATCTATTAAATGAATTAACTTTTAAAGCATAAAGTGTACCATTCCAACTAATGTAATCATCATCTATGTAGTCATGCTCATCATTTCTGTCAACGTTCAAGTCATCCAAGCCTTTAATCAGGGAACACTCTTCCTTGGGATCCAAGGATTCGAAATAACCCTCCAAGTATCTGTTATGATCTGCTATAACATGCTTTGGTCCCCAAATTTTATCCAAATCTTCTGGCTTTGTCCCCTCTTCCTCTTCCTCTTCTGTCCAATCTTCATCAAATAGGTATTTGATACTGCACTTGTTATCTTCAGTTTTCACCAAGTATCCTTGATCTTTCAACAAATCAAAACTGAGAATGTTCAAAGAAACCTCTGGTGTGTATTGCACGTTTGGTACCACAACTATTCCATTTTCTGTTTCAATCGATACATGCCCAATCCCATATGAAAATATAAACTTTCTTTCTGTCTCTTCTTTGCCTATCATTTTGAATTTGTAGTTGATCTTCTTGAAGAGTTTCCTTCTTGGACATAGATGGAATTTGTATTTGTTACTCACGTACCTGATTTCGTTCCATGTTTTCAAATTCATCCCTTCTACCATGTAGTCTCCAATAACGTGTACAGTCTCTGGATACTTTGCTTCTTCATCAATAACATTTGATGTAGTAAATGCTTCTTGATTCAATTCTGCAACAGCAATTCGTTTCCTACTTTCTCATGCCCAGAAAGCATGTCCCTTCTCTTTGCATATGTAACACTTCAAATTCTTTTCTCTCTTGGTTTTCTTCTTTTCAACCCTCTGATTCTTTTCAATTCTGCCTTCATTGTATTCTTTGTTCTCCAATACTTCTTTCAAGAGCATCTCTTTTCGTTTGGGAGAAATACTAGTCTTTCTCGTATTCCATTGGTAAAGTCGTTTGGGTGTTTCTCTTAGAAGATATCTGCCTGTGTGAAATCCTCCATTGATGGATGATGTTGGCAAATCCCATGGTCGAGAGCCATAGCTCTGATACCATTGTTTCACAGGATGGTTGCCAACATTTCTGGTTCTCATTATGTGTTTATAATTAACCATTGTTTGTGTGAAGTTTTGTGATCGATGTGTATATGCAGTAAAGTAAAATTCGAACAACAAAGATAACTATAATATGGACTTTTATTGATTGAAAGAGTTAACATATGTTTTCATTCTGAAAACATATTTATACAATGTTAAACGACATGACTCTTCCTAAACGACACATCTATTCTACTTGACAGTTATCTCCAATCATTGTAACGTTTGGGAGTAACTGTCATAACATACTTAACTGTCAAATAACTTAAACAAACGACATAACATTAATAATACATACTTATACTATAGTCTTATCAAACGTGACAAATTAAATAAAAGGTCTTCTTCCAAACTCTTGATGTTGAAGCATTATCTTGTCTACACACAGCGATAACCCAATCGACTAGAAACATGGATATTTAAGTGGCGGCATTTTCCCTTTTTCTTTATGTAGTATCTTTAATTTGTTTATATACTGTGGTTGGTACATTTAGACATACCTGATGAGGTGGTTTCGCAACAGAAGTCTTTGTAATTCCAATCACCATCCATCCCCCTGGTTCCTCTCGATAAAATAATGTCACTGAAAAGAAATACACTGCAGGTAATTAGCTACGATCATAAAGTAACGTTTTGTTAATAAAATAATCAACTATCAAATTTTGATAATGAGAAAATGTTGGTATACAATGCCAATAATAATCATGAGGCCATAAAATCTATGAGCGATCTAAAACATACGTTTTACAATTTCCTTGAGGCCAATAACGGAAGCCAACCTCCCATTATTTGCTTTCCATATCCAGAATATTCATCCGTATCCCTCTGGGTTCAGAAATTGCTGGGAAAAATTTCTGCTCAATTGTGAATATTTATTAATGTCATTGAATCCTTGCAACTTCCCGTACTCTTGAGAAAGTACAAGCCTATAAGGTTTTGTGAAAATGATATTCGTGTAAAACTAAATATATACACGCAGTTTTGATACCTCACCTCAGCATATCTCTTTGGAATTACTATACGGTATGACTTTAAATTACTAGCACTCAGCATTTTTTCAAACAAAGGGTTGAGAACAGCTTTGCAGCTAATATACGGTTAAGGATTTTCAAAATGTCACAATCAGTGAAGCCATGTACATCTTAGCCAAAAGTGGTTTGCCCTCCCAAGTTAATCTGAACATGGAAAACCTCGTCCATTTATCTTAAGTCGTGCATTGTTGGTTTCTAATTAATTTTTTTGCGCAAGATCTGTTATGGGTCAACGTACATCTTCTTCGTACTCGTCTACCTTCCATTTAACTGATCTAAGCCATGTCCAAGAATAAGATCTGTTGCTTGGCTGGATCAGAATCTATCACAACATTAGACCATATATACAGGACTCATCCTATGTTTACATAATCAGGCCAACCAACATAGATAAATCACACACACAACGTTTTTGCCCCGTTACCATTTGATCTAACTTTTCCCGAATCTCAATTCCCAATTATTTCACAAGCATGTAATCAGATTAATTCGACATAGATTTACAGACATGTATACATATTTGTGACAAGTCTGTCAAAAATAAACGGCACACATAAGCATTACTGTTAGAAGACATGTATACATATTTGTTGACAAATCTATCAAAAATAAACGGCACACATAAGCATTACTGTTAGAAGCATTTTAACATATTGTTCAAAAGATCCATCCTGATTAAATTCACATTAACTATTATCTTCATTAATTGCTTAATCAGCACAAATTTCAAACGTCAAAACCAAACTTGAACTTAAAACAAGATCTTGCAGAGTTCATACATAAAGTTATTGCAAAGGTATGGAATGCCCATGTGTTATTCAGTCAAACTGAGCATCCATGAACGCACCCATGAACTCGTCAATAGAAAAAATTTCTGAAGAAGGATCGAAGCTTTCAAAATTTTCAAGTCCCATTAGGCTATCAGGAGTATGATGGTAGGAGTTCGGAAAATCTTGTTGGAAGACGTCGTCCGTTAAAGTCTGTGAAAAAGTCATCGAATTTAGGTTGGCGTCCAGTTGAACTGCTGGTGCTTGTTCTTTTGAAAATAAAGCTCGAGGGTGTTCAAGTGGTGGTTGTATCAAATTTGAACCACAAAGCATAGGCACGTGTTGCATGGAGATTGAATTCGGACACGTGTTTATGCTCGTTGATGGAAAAGTCTGTGAAGACTCCGCATGAACATTGTTAAGGTCTGATTGTTGATTCGATGTGAGCATAATCTGCACAGGTGCCACAATTTGAACATCGGTCCCTGACTGATGATTACTTTCTTCAATATGAACATGTTCAGCTCCATTTGATTCATAGCTTTCTTGGTCCATTGATAGTCTTCTACGTCTAAGCGAAGGTTCATCTTCAAATCGGTGGTTTTGTTCTACAATTGCCTCTTCTTGATCCGCCAAGTTGTTGCTAGGATTTTTTTTCAGAACCTTGTATATCTTACAAAGCACCCAATCAGAAAACTGCATAAACAAATCACAGAAAATTGGTTATAAATCATATATGAATATATAAGGGATAAAAGATAGTTTATAAGAGATTTTGGACAAGCAGATTATACTGCATACCTTGTTCTTGTCCGTGTTATGTTTTTGGCTTTCTTTTGAGATATTAGGATTTTTTGTGGTGTATTCATGCATTAGCCAAGGTGTCTTGCGTTTCTTTTCGTCAAAATAAACTAAAGATAATCTGCTTCCAACAACTCGATCGGTCACATCCTTCACTGCTTCACAAGCCTGGGACGCCTTCCAATGACCACCGTTCCTGGTTTGTCTATTCGGACGGCTTCCATTAGGGTGTTTTCGCTCCATCCATGTCAAAAAATACCATTTGTTTTCGCAAGACCGATATTCTGGTTTGGCTGTTATATCAAGAATCGTAAAACAGTTAATTTTGAAACAGATTAACTCAACAATAAACGTCCAAACTTTAACAACAAACCAGTGTATATATTGCATATATCATATCAATTAGACAACATATATGATTACTCGATAACAGTTTACTAACCTGTAAGTTCATCAGGACTACAGTCGTAAATATTGACCTCATAATAGCGACAGTTGGGATGTCGTTTTCCAGTTTCCATCTTTGGTTTCAAGTAGTAAACAATGAGCTCCGGATCAGTTGGACAAAAGCGATAGCCAGGTTCAAGCGTATCAGCATAATCATGCTCTTCTTGGTTATTGTATCGAATGATTTCTTTGTTTATGACAGCCATTTGAGTCGAATCAAGCAAGGGTCACGAAGTATGCGCACAAGGTTTAAGAATTAGAAGAAGTTGATCGAATGATGATAGAAAGTATGTTATGCATGCATGCATGGGTATTTATATAGTCATGGGGACGTACGTGATAAGGCAATTAGCGTATTTTTCTTAACCGCCATCATTTTCATGATATTATTTTTTATCACAATTGTAATTTGAAACGATAAATACAAAAGTGCTGTACTCTTAAATATATTTACGATATAATTCTAATATTTTTTTCTTTTTAACACACCAACAAACAACCTATGTAAACACGAGATGATATTAATATATATCTTATACTTGACATAAAAATAATGAACCAATCATAACAACCTATTTTATTTTTTTACTTTTTTTTAAACAAAATATCTTGCAAACAGTAAATCGTCAAGCTAAAAAAAAATATCATCGCGACGAGAATTAAATCATCTTTATATAGATATGAATTGTTATATACTTTCGACGAACTTTTTTTTTTTAAAAAATCCACCCTGAAAAATCATATATGATTCGTTAAAATCAAATCATATATGATTCTTACGAATCATATATGATTTTTAAAAATCATATATGATTCGTAAGAATCATATATGATTTGATTTTAACTAATCATATATGATTTTTACAAATCATATACTATGATTTTTCTGGGCGAAAAATTTGAAAAAAAAAATAAAAAAAATAAATAAATAAATAAATAAAAAATTATCAAAAAAAAAAGTTCGTCGAATGTATATAACAATGCATGTCTATAGAAAGATAATTTAATTCTCGTCGCGATGGTATTTTTTTTGTAGCTTGACGATTTACAGTTTCTCTTTCTAAGATCAAACATACAATATAACCAAATGTGCCCGTAACAAGGTGACCCGGTCATAACAAAAAAGAAATCCCACAAAAATTAATTAAAAACACTCACACACATAAATCATATGCAAACTTAAGGTCTGTTGACGGACCCAACCAAGCAAACATTGTTGTGGGGGTTGTCTTTGCTATCAAACACAGTAGTTTACACTTTACACTCCTCCATGAGCATCATAATGTTGTTTGGAAGTCTAAAAAAAGGGCGTACATGGAAAATAATCGGGGAGGGCGAACTTTTTTGTCTCAAATGTACACAGCTTCACCGGATTACTCAATGGACTATTTCCGACCCTTCCCTGGCAAACCCCCAAATATACACACTTAGCGAGGTTCCTTGACCTCTTGGGAGGAAACCAATGACTTTACCACCATGCCATCTTTCTGGTGGTGGTTATATTGCATACTTATGTATACACTCTTAAAATTATTCTAAACAAGTCTACTATTTATACCATCACAAATATCTCAAGCAAGGAATCACTATAGACCCAAAAAGGTAACTCTTTTGAGTTATCCAGTCAATCTATATTAGAAAGAAAATCAAACTTCCATCTATCCCTGCTACAAAGCTAATATGTTATAATTCCAAAGGCAAAAAAAAATTGGTTATGACACAGGCACCAAACATTGCTACGATACAATCACAAAATGCACATTTGTTGGGACCCGGTGCTGAATGAATGTGTTTTTCTACCGCATCAGCTAGTTGCCTGCAAATAATAAAATTATTCGGTACAATGTTATTGACGGATGGCCAAATATAATGGCAAAACAAACCATATAGACCATATCTGAAATTTAATTACTAAATCATTTTGATTCTAGCATACATGATAACACACTAATGAAGAGTCATTGCCTCATTGGTATCTTAAGTAACTTTGAACCAAATGTTCAGATTGCTGTGTGTACTTTTCTAGATTAGGTTGCATAGATGGATAGATAGATCAAGCTTATACTTTATTGGTGTAGTAGATCATCATTTTTAACTAGGCTTGCATCAATTAATAATACATTTAAACTGCACACGGTTATGCCAGTAATGATGCATACACCTTGCAGAAAGAAGGAAAAGGGCAGAGCCACTAGAGTAGAACGCGTTTCTTTTAACTCAAGTAAAGCTTTTTATATAACCTTGCTGATTTTGTTGTCTAAAGTGGTACATACTTTTTTTCCCTGACCAGGGACAGAACTATGCCCGAGCTAGAGCTTTGGTGTACATTTGCTTACCGAGATATTAGGAGGGGTATTCTTTTTCCTACGCAATTCAGATTATGAACGATTAAACATCCTAATAACATTGTGTAGGTTTTGTCATGTGAAAGTGATGATTTTTTCTATGTAATTAGAACGCATACCCTGCTTCATATAACTGAATCCACCTTTGACTATTTTTTTTATATAACTACAAACCACACAATTTCACAAAAAAAAAAAAAAAAAAAAAAAAAAAAAAAAAAAAAAAGAAAAGAAAAAAAAAAAAAAAAAAAAATTGTGATGCCTGACTTGGCTTCCCCAATTGAAACTTTGCGGCAGAAAAGCTATAGGTCCTATAAGCTATGCAGGAAAGCTATATGTCCTATAACACTCTGGGTATGATTATAAGGGTGTGTCTGTGTGTCTTCTTAGTTTAATTTGATGTTTAATACTGCACAGCGATAACCCAATCGACTAGAAACATGGATAGTTAAGTGGCGGCATTTTCCCCTTTTTCTTTATGTAGTATCTTTAATTTGTTTATATACTGTGGTTGGTACATTTAGACATACCTGATGAGGTGGTTTCGCAACAGAAGTCTTTGTAATTCCAATCACCATCCTTCCCCCTGGTTCCTCTCGATAAAATGTCACTGAAAAGAAATACACTGCAGGTAATTAGCTACGATCATAAAGTAACGTTTTGTTAATAAAATAATCAACTATCAAATTTTGATAATGAGAAAATGTTGGTATACAATGCCAACAATAATCATCCTTTTGAGGATCTTTCCACCCAGTGACGGAACCAGGGGGTGTCCCGGGGATCCTGGGACACCCATGGATTTTTGTTGTGTAGTGTTAATTTTGTTAAAAAAATCTCGATTTTTCTTAAAGGCACCTGGTCCCAAAAACTTGTGTTTGTAGCATTGTTTAGTTTATTCTAAGTGCACCTGGTCGTTTTGTATCCTGGTTTCGTCCCTGTTTCCACCTCTATGTATTTATTATATATATATGTTGGTAAACAATGCAAATTTGTCACAGATGTAATAGAAGTTACCCATATCGCCTGCTTGCAATTTTCTTGAGGCCATAAAATTTATGAGCCGATCTAAAACATACGTTTTACAATTTCCTTGAGGCCAATAACGGAAGCCAACCTCCCATTCTTTGCTTTCCATATCCAGAATATTCATCCGTATCCCTCTGGGTTCAGAAACTGCTGGGAAAAATTTCTGCTCAATTGTGAATATTTATTAATGTCATTGAATCCTTGCATCTTCCCGTACTCTAGAGAAAGTACAAGCCTATAAGGTTTTGTGAAAATGATACTCGTATAAAACTAAATATATACACGCAGTTTTGTTACCTCACCTCAGCATATCTCTTTTGAATTACTATACGGTATGACTTTAAATCACTAGCACTCAGCATTTTTTCAAACAAAGGATTGAGAACAGCTTTGGAGCTAATATACGGTTAAGGATTTTCAATATGTCGCAATCATGTGTAACTGATGTAAATTAGCATTTGAAATTGATTTTAAAAAAACAACTGCACAAAAAAAATTGATTAAAATTAGAGTGAGTACATAACATTTTATATTTATCTCAACAAGTTCCTTGTTTCTACTAATTTGATAATTTTGACCCTAAATAATCACAAATCACAACTGAATTTAGAAACATCGCCCAAAATGATCAGTTAAACATGCATCCAAACATCCCTTAAATGGTAAATGGATTATTAAAACAATTTAAAGATTAGAGGATACTTCTCAGGGAGGCCTGTAGTGAGGTTCAAGCTGTACTCTCTTGGCAAGATCGGGGAAATCTGTTCGATCTGTTTGAAGTTCATGTGCATAGCGCTGATTTCGTGCCAATAACAAGCAAAATCTTACCGGCATTAGTACTTCACTTCTGGTGGTATAACTGCTAACATAATTGCTCAATGATCCCATAAAGAATAGATATTTCACTTTAGTAAGACGTTGCAGAAAATAATGTTTTCAGTTTTGTGTATTTGGATGTGTTTCTGCTGCTTAAAATTCTAAGAACCACTTCTGATGGAGTTGAGCGTTTGCCAAATTCTGATTTTTAAGAAAGTAATAGATAATTAGTTCAGTTGTAACTAATATTAAACTGCCAAACTTAAAAAGATACGAGTAATAAAAATCATCATAAGCAAAAGTAAGTTTACTGATCAACCCCTGAAACTGACTGTGGCATAACGGAACATAACTATTACATAAGAATATGCAAGCTAAAATGTAAAAACATACATAATTTATAACAAACTTCTTCTTACCAGAATAAAATTTTGCTTGGAACACTCTATGCAGACAACGCCACCTAAATCCAGTAGAAAATATTGATTGAACGACACAACACATCCACAGTGGACCAACTGCAAGTTGAGTCAAAACTAAACATGTTATGTATGTGCTAATTTTTGGTAAAAGTAATAAGAACACAGAAGCCAGGTATCTCGAAATTACACACACCTTCCCACATGATTCACAGTCTCTCCAGCCATCATCAGTTGAATGAAATGTTTCACAGAACCTACCCTCCTCATAAACACAACTGAATGGATAAAAACAGGTAGCATATAAGAAAATCTTCTTATAAAGTGACCGAAAGTAGATTCTACAAAACTCAATAATTTAGCCTGTTCCTTTCTCTTTTATTACTAATTCACGAAATTTTGCACATGATCCGCAAGCGTTAACCAGTTTCGACAACTTATATTAATAAAAGATATTAGAAACTTCAAATCATGCACAAGTGAGGTTATATCTTTTCCAAACATCCAGCATATTACGAATGAGCATACTATGAAGCTGTTTGGATGTGTGTTTAACTTAATGGTCGTGACCTTTGAGCGTTCACATAAAAGTGATTATGATTCTAATATTCTAAATATTTTACGAACCCAATTCGGAGAAGCACAGCATAGTTGTGTAAGAATCTTGATTATCGAGACAAACACATAATTACCAACTGATATCTTGTTCAAAGGGGGTTCAAGGGGTGTGCAAGTGGTGTCGTCCCACCGGGCCTCCTCCTCAAACGGGCCACATTTTTCTTAGTCTTGTATATGAATACGTTAGGATGCATGGGTGTATGGGACCAGGGTGATCCCACCGTTCTTCACCTTCTGAAGAATATTTCTGCAATATCATTTCATTAGTTTCTTTATGGGGTGAGATGTGATATATATAAATATGAAATTAAGTATTCTTTTTATCTCGGAATTTCAAAACAGCTAATTGTATATATTTTTAACATAGAGGCATGAATCTAAATTCATACAAAAAATTGTTCAAGACATTTCACGAGATTTGCATTCCATTGACTTAATTTTAGATGAAGAGTTGATAGGCATGGAGACACGGATAAGGGATGTGGTTCCATATTTAGAAATTAACGTTGATGAAGTTCGCATGCTAGGGATATGGGGGATGGGTGGTACGGAGAAGACAACTTTAGCCAAGGTTTTTTTTTTTTTTTTTTTATCAAATATCCTTTCAGTTTGAAGGTAAAAGCTTCGTTGAAAATGTAAGGGAAGAATCAAAACCATCTTTGTCTGGTTTAAATTCATAGCACAAACAACTACTGTCAGATATTTTAAATGATCAAGGCGTCATCGTAAGTGGTGTTCTTGACGGGAAAAACAAGATGAAAAAAGCGATGGGTGATAGAAAAGTACTTGTCGCTCTTGATGACGTCGATCATAAAGACCAGCTTGAGGCGTTAGCCGGTGACTGTAATTGGTTTAAGCAAGGAAGTAGAATTATTATTACAATAAGATATAAGCAACTACTCACAGCCCACGGAGTAGGATTGATTCATAATGTGACTTTGTTATGTCAGGCGGAAGCGGATGCCTCTTCAGTAGGCGTGCGTTTGGAAGAGAGAATCCGATTCAAGGGTACGAAGAGTTATCACCAAAGAGAGATAACCTTTTTCCTCACCATTACTTAAAAAAGGTAAACTGTTGGATACCATTGCAGCCTTGCCCACGTTGTGTTCTGCACCATGTTGTCTTTTTCTCTTCAATTCCTTGTACCACTCTGGCTCTCAATGTATCTTAAAACAAGTTTCAATGGTATGACCACTATACCCACACTTAGTACACTTTTCTTTTGAGCCGATATGAGGCCCTGATCCAGAACCTGCATTTAACCCTTTTGGTTTGTATTATGGTTGTGAATTCACTACCATTGCTACAGAGTTTTCCTCTTCTTTACCAAGCATCACAGATTTGCGCGATTCTTAACTTCTTGGCGAATAACAGCAAACGCTCTTCAACATTCGGAAACGGCTTCATTCTTAATACCTCTCCCCTTATGCCATCTAAATAATCGTCAAGACCATCAAGGAAAACATAGAACCTATCTTCTTGAGTAAGGTCGTTGTGTTTTTTGATGTCTTCTGGACATTTCATGCTATTAGGACACCTAAAATCAATTTCTCTCCACAGACTCACCAACTCATTAAAATACTCTTGAACGTGTCTATTTGATTGTTTAACCCTAACAACTTTTCTCTTTAATTGGTAGAGTTGTGATTTGTCATTTTTATTGAAAAAGGCCAATTCTACTTGTAATCACACATCCCTTGCATTAGGGAAATGGATAAAGTTACCGACTAAGGTTGGATCCATTGAGTTGATTAGCCAGCCTTTCACGGTAGAATCTTCGGTCTTCCATGTCTTGTATGTTGGGTCGGTAAGAGGCGGTGGCTTTAGACTCCCGTCAATGTAACACGTCTTATCTTTGCTTGAAAGGTGCATTAATTTCTGCCATCTGACACCAAAGACCATAGTTTTGACCATTCAACTTGATAGTAATGGGAGGAATTCCTCCCTCATGGTGTGTAATTATTTGTGGAGACGATTGAAGTGTTGATACTGGTCGGGAAAGAAGTTGGGCTTAGCGATCTAGTATAGTAGGTGTTATGATTTCTGATGTTTGCGGGCTGGTATATTTTGGAGATGAAGGTGGTGTGGCTGTCATTTTGGTTGCTGATAAAAAATCACCTTAGCTCTGGTACCATGTCATGATCTGATAAGCTAGAAAACACAGACTCCCACCAACCCTTTCCCTTTCTTTTTTATTGATTCTTAATTTCTCAAGATACAATACAAGTCATTGTGCTCTCTACTTAAAGAGAAGAATGAAGAGCTGTACCTTTCTGGCACCTCTAAACATCCAGCTCACATTCCATTCTTTCCTTTATTTACTTATATTGCCTGTTACACAATACATTTAACAACTAACTAAAAAGATACAAAAATTTAATTCCTAACTAAATAAAGTTGCCGTCATGTTCCTGGAGGTCTTTGACATCCTTCAACATTTAGTTCGTTCAGTAATTATTGTGAACATGTCAATGGTGTTGGACCATAATGTTATAGAAGCAAAAGTTAGGGCCTTGGTGTAAATACTTAGAAAGTAAAGTATGTACTCCGTATTATGTAAAGATTATAAGTTGTAAACCGGTATTGGGCTGGGTCCAAGAAAGAAACGGTTAAAAGTTAGGTTACAATGTTTAGTAGAATAGGTATAACGTTTAGAAGAAGCGACATGTCTTTTTGAAGACACCGTTTCAATTTGTATAAATAGTTTAGGATCTCTGTAAACTAACCCTCGTTCAATAAATAGAATATATGTTGTTGGGTTCAATCCTTTGATTCTTGTTCATATAGTTATTGTGATTCTTGATTATGGTTTGGCTTCAATGATTCATGGGACAATAAATGGCACTCGAGTCAATTAATGAGTATAATTGCAAGCAAAATAATCTTTAAAGCATTCTCAAACGTTGTATTATTGGCACACTGCTCAAATGAGGAAGAAAAACTAACTGATACAAGAGGCTGAAAAAGAACTGTAAGAATTCTCAAAAAGAGGCCGGTCACAAAAGTGATGTCTAAATAAGGATATGACGGGGTGTTCACTAAGGTGATGCAAAGAGAAAGATTACCGTTGCACCTCAAACAAAAGTGATGTCTAAATAAGGATATGACGGGGTGTTCAAAAGGGGTGACCCAACGGTAAGAGTACCAGCCTTCCAAAGAGGAGGTCAAGGGTTCAAATCCAATGGGGAGAAAATTAATCCCCTTGTGGCCACGGAGGTTTACCTGCGCCGACTCCGGGCTATCCAAAAGGGTAGTCGCCGTGGGATTAGTCGGCTTGCAATGTCGAGTCGGAAATCATGTTAAAAAAAAAAAAAAAAAAAAAAAAAAAAAAAAAAAAAAACATTAACTCATTTGCTTGCGTTAGAAATGATAGTAAGCATTGTTTTAACAAAACTAAATTATGCCAAAAAATTCAAAAATCTCTTTTAAATAAACAATATCTTAAATCATGCATTGTTAACCACCACCAAATGGCCTAGTGGCAAGGTATTGGTTTCATAACAAGAGATGAAGGGTTCAAACCTCGCTAGATGTGTATATTTGGGGTGGCCCCGAAAGGGTCGGAAACAGTCCATGGTAACTCAGTGAAGCTATGTACATCTGAGTCAAAAGTGGTTCGCCCTCCCAAGTTAATCTGAACATGGAAAGCCTCATCCATTTATCTTAAGCTAGTCGTGCATTGTTGGTTTCTAATTAACCTTTTTGCGCAAGATCTGTTATGGGTCAACATACATCTTCTTCGTACTCGTCTACCTTCCGTTTAACTGATCTAAGCCATGTCCAAGAATAAGATCTGTTGCTTGGCCGGATCAGAATCACAACATTAGACCATATATACAGGACTCATCCTATGTTTATATAATCAGGCAACCAACATAGATAAATTCATAAATCAGACACACAACGTTTTTTGCCCCGTTATCATTTGATCTAACTTTTCCCGAATCTCAATTCCCAATTATTTCACAAGCATGTAATTAGATTAATTACTTCGACTACGATTTACAGACATGTATACATATTTGTTGACAAATCTATCAAAAATAAATGGCACGTACACATAAACATTACTGTTAGAAGCATTTTAACATATACGTAGTAGTTCAAAAGATCCATCCTGATTAAATTCACATTAACTATTATCTTCATTGCTTAATCAGCACAAATTTTCAAATGTCAAAACCAAACTTGAACTTAAAACAAGATCTTGCAGAGTTCATACATAAAGTTATAGCAACGGTATGGAATGCCCATGTGTTATTCAGTCAAACTGATCATCCATGAACCCACCCATCAACTCGTCAATAGAAAAAATTTCTGAAGAAGGATCGAAGCTTTCAAAATTTTCATGTCCCATTAGGCTATCAGGATTATAGCTACTATACTCAGCTTCAGGCACCATCATTGTTTCTTCATATAAACTTGGAGTATCATGGTAGGAGTTCGGAAAATCTTGTTGGAAGACGTGGTCGTCCGTTAAAGTCTGTGAAAAAGTCATCAAATTTAGGTTGGCGTCCAGTTGAACTGCTGGTGCTTGTTCTTTTGAAAATAAAGCTCGAGGGTCTTCAAGTGGTGGTTGTATCAAATTTGAACCACAAAGCATAGGCATGTGTTGCATGGAGATTGAATTCGGATTCGTGTTTATGCTCGTTGATGGAAAAGTCTGTGAAGACTCCGCATGAACATTGTTAAGGTCTGATTGTTGATTCGATGTGAGCATAATCTGCACAGGTGCCAAAATTTGAACATCGGTCCCTGACTGATGATTACTTTCTTCAATATGAACATGTTCAGCTCCATTTGATTCATAGCTTGCTTGGTCCATTGATAGTCTTCTTCTACATCTAAGCGAAGGTTCTACTTCAGATCGGTGGTTTTGTTCTACAATTGCCTCTTCTTGATCCGCCAAGTTGTTGCTAGGATTTTTTTTCAGAACCTTGTATATCTTACAAAGGACCCAATCAGAAAACTGCATAAACAAATCACAGAAAATTGGTTGTAAATCATATATGAATATATAAGGGATAAAAGATAGTTTATAAGAGATTTTGGACAAGCAGATTATACTGCATACCTTGTTCTTGTCCGTGTTATGTTTTTGGCTTTCTTTTGAGATATTAGGATTTTTTGTGGTGTATTCATGCATTAGCCAAGGTGTCTTGCGTTTCTTTTCATCAAAATAAACTAAAGATAATCTGCTTCCAACAACTCGATTGGTCACATTATCCTTCACCGCTTCACAAGCCTGGGACGCCTTCCAACGACCACCGTTCCTGGTTTGTCTATTCGGACGGCTTCCATTAGGGTGTTTTCGCTCCATCCATGTCAAAAAGTACCATTTTTTTTCGCAAGACCGATATTCTGGTTTGGCTGTTATATCAAGAATCGTAAAACAGATAATTTTGAAACAGATTAACTCAACAATAAACGTCCAAACTTTAACAACAAACCAGTGTATATATTGCATATATCATATCAATTAGACAACATATATGATTACTCGATAACAGTTTACTAACCTGTAAGTTCATCAGGACTACAGTCGTAAATATTGACCTCATAATAGCGACAGTTGGGATGTCGTTTTCCAGTTTCAATCTTTGGTTTCAAGTAGTAAACAATGAGCTCCGGATCAGTTGGACAAAAGCGATAGCCAGGTTCAAGCGTATCAGCATAATCATGCTCTTCTTGGTTATTGTATCGAATGATTTCTTTGTTTATGACAGCCATTTGAGTTGAATCAAGCAAGGGTTACGAAGTATGCGCACAAGGTTTAAGAATTAGAAGAAGTTGATCGAATGATGATAGAAAATATGTTATGCATGCATGCATGGGTATTTATATAGTCATGGGGACATACGTGATAAGGCAATTAGCGTATTTTTCTTAACCGCCATCATTTTCATGATATTATTTTTTATCACAATTGTAATTTGAAAAGAAAAATACAAAAGTGTTGAACTCTTAAATATATTTACGATATAATCCTAATCTTTTTTTCTTTTTAACACACACCAAACACGAGATGATATCAATATATATCTTATATTTGCCGTAAAAATAATGAACCAATCATAGCCACCTATTTTATTTTTTACTTTTTTTTTAAACAAAATATCTAGCAAACGGTAAATCGTAAAGCTACAAAAAAATACCATCACGACGAGAATTAAATCATCTTTATATAGATATGCATTGTTATATACTTTCGACGAACTTTTTTTAAAAAAAAATTCCGCCCAGAAAAATCATATATGATTTGTAAAAATCATATATGATTCGTTAAAATCAAATCATATATGATTCTTACGAATCATATATGATTTGATTTTAACGAATCATATATGATTTTTACAAATCATATACTATGATTTTTACAAATCATATATGAATTTTCTGGGCGAAAAATTTGAAAAAAAAAATAAAAAAAAATAAAAAAAAAAAATTATCGAAAAAAATAGTTCGTCGAATATATATAACAATGCATGTCTATAGAAAGATAATTTAATTCTCGTCGCGATGGTATTTTTTTTTGTAGCTTGACGATTTACAGTTTCTCTTTCTAAGATCAAACATACAATATAACCAAATGTGCCCGTAACAAGGTGTCCCGGTCATAACAAAAAAGATATCCCACAAAAATTAATTAAAAAACACACGCACATAAATCATATGCAAACTTAAGGTGGGTTGACGGACCCAACCAAGCAAACATTGTTGTGGGGGTTGTCTTTGCTATCAAACACAGTAGTTTACACTTTACACTCCTCCATGAGCATCATAATGTTGTTTGGAAGTCTAAAAAAAGGGCATGCATGGAAAATAATCAGGGAGGGCGAACTTTTTTGTCTCAAATGTACGCAGCTTTAGCGGATTACTCAATGGACTATTTCCGACCCTTCCCTGGCAAACCCCCAAATATACACACTTAGCGAGGTTCCTTGACCTCTTGGGAGGAAACCAATGACTTTACCACCATGCCATCTTTCTGGTGGTGGTTATATTGCATACTTATGTATACACTCTTAAAATTATTCTAAACAAGTCTACTATTTATACCATCACAAATATCTCAAGCAAGGAATCACTATAGACCCAAAAAGGTAACTCTTTTGAGTTATCCAGTCAATCTATATTAGAAAGAAAATCAAATTTCCATCTATCCCTGCTACAAAGCTAATATGTTATAATTCCAAAGGCAAGAAAAATTGGTTATGACACAGGCACCAAACATTGCTACGATACAATCACAAAATGCACATTTGTTGGGACCCGGTGCTGAATGAATGTGTTTTTCTACCGCATCAGCTAGTTGCCTGCAAATAATAAAATTATTAGGTACAATGTTATTGACGGATGGCCAAATATAATGGCAATACAAACCATATAGACCATATCTGAAATTTAATTACTAAATCACTTTGATTCTAGCATACGTGATAACACACTAATGAAGAGTCATTGCCTCATTGGTATCTTAAGTAACTTTGAACCAAATGTTCAGATTGCTGTGTGTACTTTTCTAGATTAGGTTGCATAGATGGATAGATAGATCAAGCTTATACTTTATTGGTGTAGTAGATCATCATTTTTAACTAGGCTTGCATCAATTAATAATACATTTAAACTGCACACGGTTATGCAAGTAATGATGCATACACCTTGCAGAAAGAAGGAAAAGGGCAGAGCCACTAGAGTAGAACGCGTTTCTTTTAACTCAAGTAAAGCTTTTTATATAACCTTGCTGATTTTGTTGTCTAAAGTGGTACATACTTTTTTTTCCTGACCAGGGATGTCCCACTGGACAGAACTATGCCCGAGCTAGAGCTTTGGTGTACATTTGCTTACCGAGATATTAGGAGGGGTATTCTTTTTCCTACGCAATTCAGATTATGAACGATTAAACATCCTAATAACATTGTGTAGGTTTTGTCATGTAAAAGTAATGATTTTTTCTATGTAATTAGAACGCATACCCTGCTTCATATAACTGAATCCACCTTTGACTATTTTTTTTATATAACTACAAACCACACAATTTCACAAAAAAAAAATTGTGATGCCTGACTTGGCTTCCCCAATTGAAACTTTGCGGCAGGAAAGCTATATGTCCTATAACACTCTGGGTATGATTATAAGGGTGTGTCTGTGTGTCTTCTTTGTTTAATTTGATGTTTAATACTGCACAGCGATAACCCAATCGACTAGAAACATGGATAGTTAAGTGGCGGCATTTTCCCCTTTTTCTCTATGTGGTATCTTTAATTTGTTTATATACTGTGGTTGGTACATTTAGACATACCTGATGAGGTGGTTTCGCAACAGAAGTCTTTGTAATTCCAATCACCATCCTTCCCCTTGGTTCCTCTCGATAAAATGTCACTGAAAAGAAATACACTGCAGGTAATTAGCTACGATCATAAAGTAACGTTTTGTTAATAAAATAATCAACTATCAAATTTTGATAATGAGAAAATGTTGGTATACAATGCCAATAATAATCATCCTTTTGAGGATCTTTCCACCCAGTGACGGAACCAGGGGCTGTCCCAGGGGTCTTGGGACACCCATGGATTTTTGTTGCGTAGTGTTAATTTTGTTAAAAAAAATCTCGATTTTTCTTTGATGCACCTGGTCCCAAAAACTTGTGTTTCTGGCATTGTTTAGTTTATTCTAAGTGCACCTGGTCGTTTTGTATCCTGGTTCCGTCCCTGTTTCCACCCTCTATGTATTTATTATATATATATGTTGGTAAACAATGCAAATTTGTCACAAATATAATAGAAGTTACCCATATCGCCTGCTTGCAATTTTCTTGAGGCCATAAAATCTATGAGCCGATCTAAAACATACGTTTTACAATTTCCTTGAGGCCAATAACGGAAGCCAACCTCCCATTCTTTGCTTTCCATATCCAGAATATTCATCCGTATCCCTCTGGGTTCAGAAATTGCTGGGAAAAATTTCTGCTCAATTGTGAATATTTATTAATGTCATTGAATCCTTGCATCTTCCCGTACTCTAGAGAAAGTACAAGCCTATAAGGTTTTGTGAAAATGATACTCGTATAAAACTAAATATATACACGCAGTTTTGTTACCTCACCTCAGCATATCTCTTTGGAATTACTATACGGTATGACTTTAAATCACTAGCACTCAGCATTTTTTCAAACAAAGGATTGAGAACAGCTTTGGAGCTAATATACGGTTAAGGATTTTCAATATGTTGCAATCATGTGTAACTGATGTAAATTAGCATTTGAAATTGATTTTAAAAAAACAACTGCGCAAAAAAAATTGATTAAAATTAGAGTGAGTACATAACATTTTATATTTATCTCAACAAGTTCCTTGTTTCTACTAATTTGATAATTTTGACCCTAAATAATCACAAATCACAACTGAATTTAGAAACATCACCCAAAATGATCAGTTAAACATGCATCCAAACATTCCTTAAATGGTAAATGGATTATTAAAACAATTTAAAGATTAGAGGATACTTCTCAGGGATGCATTGTACATCTGAATCAATACTAGGAGGCCTGTAGTGAGGTTCAAGCTGTACTCTCTTGGCAAGATCGGGGAAATCTGTTCGATCTGTTTGAAGTTCATGTGCATAGCGCTGATTTCGTGCCTATAACAAGCAAAATCTTACCGGCATTAGTACTTCACTTCTGGTAGTATAACTGTTAACATAATTGCTCAATGATCCCATAAAGAATAGATTTTTCACTTTAGTAAGACGTTGCAGAAAATAGTGTTTTCAGTTTTGTGTATTTGGATGTGTTTCTGCTGCTTAAAATTCTAAGAACCATTTCTGATGGAATTGAGCGTTTGCCAAATTCTGATTTTTAAGAAAGTAATAGATAATTAGTTCAGTTGTAACTAATATTAAACTGCCAAACTTAAAAAGATAATAAAAATCATCATAAGCAAATGTAAGTTTACTGATCAACCCCTGAAACTGACTGTGGCATAACGGAACATAACTATTACATAAGAATATGCAAGCTAAAACGTAAAAGCATACATAATATATAACAAACTTCTTCTTACCAGAATAAAATTTTGCTTGGAACACTCTATGCAGACAACGCCACCTAAATCCAGTAGAAAATATTGATTGAACGACACAACACATCCACAGTGGACCAACTGCAAGTTGAGTCAAAACTAAACATGTTATGTATGTGCTAACTTTTGGTAAAAGTAATAAGAACACAGAAGCCAGGTATCTCGAAACTACACACACCTTCCCACATGATTCACAGTCTCTCCAGCCGTCATCAGTTGAATGAAATGTTTCACAGAACCTACCCTCCACATAAACACAACTGAATGGATAAAAACAAGTAGCACATAAGAAAATCTTCTTATAAAGTGACCGAAAGTAGATTCTACAAAACTCAATAATTTAGCCTGTTCCTTTCTTTTTTATTACTAATTCACGAAATTTTGCACATGATCCGCAAGCGTTAACCAGTTTCGACAACTTATATTAGTAAAAGATATTAGAAACTTCCAATCATGCACAAGTGAGGTTATATCTTTTCCAAACATCCAGCATATTACGAATGAGCATACTATGAAGGTGTTTGGATGTGTGTTTAACTTAATGGTCGTGACCTTTGAGCGTTCACATAAAGTGATTATGATTCTAATATTCTAAATATTTTACGAACCCAATTCGGAGAAGCACAACATAGTTGTGTAAGAATCTTGATTATTGAGACAAACGCAAAATTACCAACTGATATCTTGTTCAAAGGGGGTTCAAGGGTTGTGCAAGTGGTGCCGTCCCACCGGGCCTCCTCCTCAAACGGGCCACATTTTTCTTAGTCTTGCTGTATATGAATACGTTAGGATGCATGGGTGTATGGGACCAGGGTGATCTCACCGTTCTTAACCTTCTGAAGAATATAGAGTTAACTACATTTTTGGTCCTTGTGCTTGTATCAAAATCTCACTTTTGGTCCAATTTTCAAAACACGTGCGATTCCAGTCCAATAGTTTGCATTTTGTTCCACTTTTGGTCCAATTTTCTAACGGAGTTAGTTTAGTCGTTAAGTCTAATTGTAAAGTGGCAACATTAGTCCTTTAACTTAACGGTCGTTTGCAACGTTCGTCCTTTATACCAAAGATCATGTTTAATGTTTGCACTGTTAGTCCTTTCAGTTAGTTAGTCTTTTAAAAAAAATTCTAAAAATAAATCAAAAAAAATTAGAAAAAAGTTCTAAAAAAATAATTTTTTTTTGGAAATTTTTTTTCCAAAAAAAATAATTTTCTAATAAAAATTTTTCTTAAAAAATTCAAAAAAAAAAATTTTGACGAAGATTTTTTTCAAAAAAAAAATTCTAATAAAATTTTTGATAACAATTTCTAAAAAAAAAAATTGACGAAAAACTTAATTTGAAAAAAAATTCTAATAAAATTTTTTTTGTAAAAAATTCGAAAAAATTCTAAAAATAAAATTTTTGACGGAAAATTTTTTTCCAAAAAAAATAATTTGAAAAAAAATTATAATAAATTTTTTTATTAATAAATTCTAAAAATAAAAAAATTGTTGACGAAAAAAAATTTTTCCAAAAAAAATAATTCCAAAAAAATTTTGTTTAAGAAAAAACATTTCTAAAAAAAATTATTTTTAATGTATTTTCATTTCATCGTACATTTTATATTTAATGTAATTCGCGTTTAATGTAATTTGTGTTTAAGTATACTAGTTAATGTAATTTGTGTTTTATAGATGTTTATGTTAGTTTTTGAATTTTTTAAGAAAATTTTTATTAGAAAAATAAAAATTTTAGAAAATTTTTTTTTTGAATTTTTTTTTCGGAAATATTATTTTCGTCAAAAATATTTTTTTTAGAACTTTTTTAAGAAAAATTTTTATTATAATTTTTTTTCAAATTATTTTTTTTGGAAAAAAAAATTGTCAAATTTTTTTTAAATTATTTTTGAATTTTTTAAGAAAAATTTTTATTAGAATTTTTTTTTTCAAATTATTTTTTTTGAAAAAAAGAAATTGTCAATTTTTTTTTTATAATTTTTTTGAATTTTTTAAGAAAATTTTTTATTAGAATTTTTTTTTTTCAAAATTTTTTTTGGAAAAAAAAATTTCCAAAAAAAAATCATTATTTTAGAATTTTTTCGATGTTTTTTAGAATTTTTTTAAAAGATTAACTAGCTGAAAGGACTAACGGTGCAAACATTGAAAACGATCTTTAGTATAAAGGACGAACGTTGCAAACGATCATTAAGTTAAAAGACTAATGTTGCCACTTTACAATTAGACTTAACGACTAAACTAACTCCGTTAGAAAATTGGACCAAAAGTGGAACAAAACGCAAACTATTGGACTGGAATCGCACGTGTTTTAAAAATTGGACCAAAAGTGAGATTTTGATACAAACACAAGGACCAAAAATGTAGTTAACTCGAAGAATATATCTGCAATATAATTTCATTAGTTTCTTTATGGGGTGAGATGTGATATATATAAATATGAAATTAAGTATTCTTTTTATCACGGAATTTCAAAACAGCTAATTGTATATATTTTTAACAGTGTTCTAAAAGGAGCGCCAAGGCGTCGCCAAGGCACGAGGCGTGGCCTCGGCGCCACGAAATGGACTAAGGCGTGAAGTCTAGGCGTCGTGTGAAAAGGCGTGGAATAAGGCGCGAAAAGGCGTGCCGTGGCGCCATTTATAGAAGGGGATGATGTGGGCATAAATTTTGGGCCTAGTAATTTCTAAACATAGTTCAAATTTTCACTTTATTTCTTATGCATGTCACTTTTTGGAAGCTCACCTTTTGTAAACTCGATATGCATATAAAATATGATATTATAACATAAATGATAAATATATAAATATTTTTTCGCCGCCTTAGTCACGCCGCAAAAAACGCCATGGCTTCGCCATGGCGCGTAAGGCTTGAGGCGTGGCCTTGCCGCCACGCCACGCCTCACGCCATTTATAACATTGATTTTTAACATAGAGGCATGAATCTAAATTCATACAAAAAATTGTTCAAGACATTTCACGAGATTTGCATTCCATTAACTTCATTTTAGATGAAGAGTTGATAGGCATGGAGACACGGATAAGGGATGTGGTTCCATATTTAGAAATTAACATTGATGAAGTTCGCATGCTAGGGATATGGGGGATGGGTGGTGCGGAGAAGACAACTTTAGCCAAGTTTTTTTTTTTTTTTTTTTTTTTTTTTTTATCTATCAAATATCCTTTCAGTTTGACGGTAAAAGCTTAGTTGAAAATGTAAGGGAAGAATCAAAACCATCTTTGTCTGGTTTAAATTCGTTGCACAAACAACTACTTTCAGATATTTTAAATGATCAAGGCGTCATCGTAAGTGGTGTTCTTGACGGGAAAAACAAGATGAAAAAAGCGATGGATGATAGAAAAGTACTTGTCGCTCTTGATGATGTCGATCATAAAGACCAGCTTGAGGCGTTAGCCGGTGACTGTAATTGGTTTAAGCAAGGAAGTAGAATTATTATTATAATAAGAGATAAGCAACTACTCACAGCCCACGGAGTAGGATTGATTCATAATGTGACTTTGTTATGTAAGGCGGAAGCGGATGCCTCTTCAGTAGGCGTGCGTTTCGAAGAGAGAATCCGATTCAAGGGTACGAAGAGTTATCACCAAAGAGAGATAACCTTTTTCCTCACCATTACTTACAAAAGGTAAACTATTGGATACCATTGCAGCCTTGCCTACGTTGTGTTCTACACCATGTTGTCTTTTCTCTTCAATTCCTTGTACCACTCTGGCTCTCAATGTATCTTAAAACAAGTTTCAATGGTATGACCACTATACCCACACTTAGTACACTTTTCTTTTGAGCCGATATGAGGCCCTGATCCAGAACCTGCATTTAACCCCTTTTGGTTTGTATTATGGTTGGGAATTCACTCCCATTGCTACAGAGTTTTCCTCTTCTTTACCAAGCATCACAGATTTCTGCGAGTCTTAACTTCTTGGCGAATAACAGCAAACGCTCTTCAACATTCGGAAACGGCTTCATTCTTAATACCTCTCCCCTTATGCCATCTAAATAATCGTCAAGACCATCAAGGAAAACATAGACCCTATCTTCTTGAGTAAGGTCGTTGTGTTTTTTGATGTCTTCTGGACATTTCATGCTATTAGGACACCTAAAATCAATTTCTCTCCACAGACTCACCAACTCATTAAAATACTCTTGAACGTGTCTATTTGATTGTTTAACCCTAACAACTTTTCTCTTTAATTGGTAGAGTTATGATTTGTCATTTTTATTGAAAAAGGCCAATTCTACTTTTAATCACACATCCCTTGCATTAGGGAAACGGATAAAGTTACCGACTAAGGACCGGTTCCGGTTCGGATAATAGTCAAAGTCAAAGAACCGGATCCGGTTCCAAACCGGATCGGATAATTTCGGATCTTGGGTCAAAAAATCCGGGACCGGTATGACCGGTTCCGGTTCGGTTCCAAATCCGGTTCCACAATTGGTTCCGGTCGAACCGGTTCCAAAGAACCGGTGTTATTTCCTTAACAGTAGCTTTGCAAAAAATTCGTTTTCGGGGTTTTTTTTTCGTTCGCGTTTTCCACACAATAAACTTAATAAACTTCGACTTTTATTAAAAAAAAACTAATAGACGTCACACTTAAAGTACTTGAAATACAAATTTAATACATTTCGACTATTTATTCTTCATAGGTTTCATCTTCATTTTCAATTTCAACTTGAACGGCGGCCCTTGCGGCTCTTGTAGCTTCATCGTAAGCAATTTCTTCTTCGGTAAGATTGATTACATAACCTTCTTGCACTTCGACCTCTTGTAATTGTTTTTCGTAGTCCATCGGTTCTTCAAGTATTGAAACGTCTTGTATACGTTCATTCTCATCCAAATAATCCTTCAAGCAAATACACATCTCCAAAGATAAAGGTGTGAGTTTTGTTCTTCTTACCGACAATACCCTTCCACTAGTAGAAAAAGCAGATTCCGAAGCAACGGTTGAAGCTTGTACGCTTAGTAAATCCCGGGCCATTGCGGCTAGAACGGGAAATTGAGATTCCCTTTGTTTCAACCAATTCAAAACATCAAATTTATTGAACTCTTCGGATGTGATAGTGTTTAACCAATCGGTTCCCGTATATCTCCCATATTCGTTGCTCATTAAATTGTCACTCCTAGCCCGTTTACCACTTTCTTGTCTTAAACTTGAAAATAAGTCCAAATCCGGATCCACGGATGAAGACGAAGACCACATAATTGGCACCGAACTCGTTCCCACATTTGTTGCACCATATTTCTCAAAATAAACATCATATAAACGTTTGAAATTATTTTTAAACGATTCTTGTGCATTATTTACATAAAAAGGGTCTATTTGGTTCAAATCCAAGTCTTCACCAATCTTTTTGATAAGATATTCCACCCCGCTAACGTTATAACATGGGTTTATTGCGGCGGCACAAGTGATTACCGGTGGAATTTCTTGAAAATAATTTTTAAGCTTTTCTTTCATCAGTACAACCATATTAGCAAAGAGTGGACCATCATATTCGTATGCTCCTAATTTTCTACATGAGGACCGAATGACTCGTGGGATAATAAACACCCGATAACATAGTTGTTGCGGTTTTAAAAACTTTGAGTAAATCGGTTATTTTTTGAATAAGACTTCAATTTTCAACCGAAAATGGTACCATATTTTCCCCACGCCTTTGTCTAGAACAAAGCTCATCATGAAAATGTTGTAACGTGTTTTTTTGACGTCAAGCACTAACAAACATATCATACGTCGAATTCCATCTTGTAGGAACGCCCCAATTTGGTGATAAAAAAATGGAATTCGATTCATGACACAATTTTATATAATCCAAGTATCTTGTCGATCCAACTTGAAAAATATCTTGTAACATTTTTCTAAAAGATTCTCTTAAATTAAACATTTGTTGGGTCGCTAGTTCGCTTTGCACAACCAAGTTAATGATGTGTGCAACACATTGACTATGATAAAAAAATGCCATCAACAATCGGTCGGTATCTTAGTTTTAGTAATCCTACCGCATTTGTATTATTAGAAGCGTTATCGAATGATATTGAAAAAACCTTTTCTTCTAAATTAAACATTTTCATAACATATCTCAACATTATACTTAAATTTTCACCCGTGTGCGGATTTGGAAATATTTCAAAACCAATAGTACGTTTCATCATTTGCCAAGTAGCGGGGTCAATCCAATGTGCGGTAACACACAAGTACGCACCCGGCAAACCATGACCCGCCGACCAAACATCGGTTGTTAAGTTTACACTAGTTTTTAAAGCATCAAAACCAAGTATTAATTCCTTTTTAACCTTTGTCCAAGATTTAATACAATCACGTTTAAGAGTTTGACGACTTACATGAGTATAGCGTGGTTGAAGCCTTTGTTGAATCAACCTCGTTAACCGAGGGTTGGCGAAGTGGTTGAACGGCAAACCCTCTTGAATCACAAAGTGAGCTAAATCTTGACGAAGCGCCCTCTCGTCATATACAAAAATATTCCCATCCGGTCCGATAACATTTTGATTCGATGGCAGAACGCCTTTTGTTGCTTTACAATGATTTTTCGTGTGCTTCTTCAACGTAGAATTCCCCGATGAAGAGATATAAGTGTTACAAGCTTTACAACGAGCCTTTGTTGAATTATCCGAAAACTTAACCAAGTCGAAATTACACCAAATTTCTTGGTTTCGGGTTGTTGGTATATTCCCAACTTCAAACGGTTGGTTTGTAGAACCTTGACCTTGAGAAGCGTCATTATTTGATGATGTTGGATGAGATTGAGAAGCTTGGTTTCTTCTAGACATTTTTGATCAATTTGTGAGCAATTTTTGAGTGTTTTTAGTGTGTTTGATTGTTGTGATTCAACCAAAATCATGGATGGTATTTATAGGAATGTTTAGGATGTTAAAATGGGACAAATGGGGGACAAAACCGTTTGGAAAATGCAGAAAAACGGTAATATTACCGTTCCACTGCTGATGATCATGCTACTGTCCAGAAAATGCAGAAAAAAAAGTATCCGTTGGAACCGGTTCGAATCCGGTTCCCAAGAACCGGTTCGCGATCCGGTGAGTAATTATCCAGTTTGGAACCGGATCTAAGAGCGAAAACATGGAACCGGGTAGGATCAGCCGGATATTCGTGGAACCGGAACCTGATCTTGCCGGAACCGGTGTTGACCGGATTCAGTTCCGGTTACTTTTTCGGTTCCGGTTCAGGAACCGGTGACAATGGCCACATCTAGGTGTGGCTGTCATTTTGGTTGCTGATGATAAAAAATCACCTTAGCTCTGGTACCATGTCATGATCTGATAAGCTAGAAAACACAGTCTCCCACCAACCCTTTCCCTTTCTTTTCTATTGATTATATTTTGTGTTATTTGGTTACATGTTTAGTTGTTTTCATGCTTTATAAGTAGAGATATTAGAGATGCTTAAGCCAAATAATTTTAGTTTGAACAACTAACCGCTTCTTAACAAACTTCCTAACCAGCTTGCTTACTAACAAATTAATTTTGAAATCTTTCCATAATAAGCAAGAAAAAAGTCTGAATTTTAAGCCTTTCTAATTATATAATAGTCCCAAATGCATTATATAGTAGTATAGATAATTGCAAGCAAAATAATCTTTAAAGCATTCTCAAACGTTGTATTATTGGCACACTGCTCAAATGAGGAAGAAAAACTAACTGATACAAGAGGCTGAAAAAGAATTGTAAGAATTCTCGAAAAGAGGCCGGTCACAAAAGTGATGTCTAAATAAGGATATGACGGGGAGTTCAGTAAGGTGATGCAAAGAGAAAGATTACCGTTGCACCTCAAAGTCTCAAACAATAGATAATAATCTCCGGTAAAGGGAGGGCTAGTTTGCTCGTCTTGGAACTTAACTCATTTGATTGCGTTAGAAATGATAGTAAGCATTGTTTTAACAAAACTAAATTATGCCAAAAAGTTCAAAAATCTCTTTTAAATAAACAATATCTTAAATCATGCATTGTTAACCACCACCAAATGGCCTAGAGGCAAGGTATTGGTTTCATAACAAGAGATGAAAAAAGTATTTTGTGTTTGCCCTCCCAAGTTAATCTGAACATGGAAAACCTCATCCATTTATTTTAAGTTAGTCGTGCATTGTTGGTTTCTAATTAACCTTTTTGCGCAAGATCTGTTATGGGTCAACATACATCTTCTTCGTTCCTTTTAACTGATCTAAGCCACGTCCAAGAAAAAGATCTGTTGCTTGGCCGGATCAGAATCACAACATTAGACCATATATACAGGACTCATCCTATGTTTATATAATCAGGCAACCAAAAAAGATAAATCACACACACAACATTTTTTGCCCCGTTATCAATTGATCTAACTTTTCCCGAATCTCAATTCCCAATTATTTCACAAGCATGTAATCAGATTACTTCGACTACGATTTACAGACATGTATACATATTTGTTGACAAATCTATCAAAAATAAATGGCACGTACACATAAACATTACTGTTAGAAGCATTTTAACATATAGTTCAAAAGATCCATCCTGATTAAATTCACATTAACTATTATCTTCATTGCTTAATCAGCACAAATTTTCAAATGTCAAAACAAAACTTGAACTTAAAACAAGATCTTGCAGAGTTCATACATAAAGTTATTGCAAAGTATGGAATGCCCATGTGTTATTCAGTCAAACTGATCATCCATGAACGCACCCATGAACTCGTCAATAGAAAAAATTTCTGAAGAAGGATCGAAGCTTTCAAAATTTTCAAGTCCCATTAGGCTATCAGGATTATAGCTACTATACTCAGCTTCAGGCACCATCATTGGTTCTTCATATAAACTTGGAGTATCATGGTAGGAGTTCGGAAAATCTTGTTGGAAGACGTCGTCCGTTAAAGTCTGTGAAAAAGTCATCGAATTTAGGTTGGCGTCCAGTTGAACTGCTGGTGCTTGTTCTTTTGAAAATAAAGCTCGAGGGTCTTCAAGTGGTGGTTGTATCAAATTTGAACCACAAAGCATAGGCATGTGTTGCATGGAGATTGAATTCGGATTCGTGTTTATGCTCGCTGACGGAAAAGCCTGTGAAGACTCCGCATGAACATTGTTAAGGACTGATTGTTGATTCGATGTGAGCATAATCTGCACAGGTGCCACAATTTGAACATCGGTCCCTGACTGATGATTACTTTCTTCAATATGAACATGTTCAGCTCCATTTGATTCATAGCTTGCTTGGTCCATTGATAGTCTTCTACGTCTAAGCGAAGGTTCTACTTCAGATCGGTGGTTTTGTTCTACAATTGCCTCTTCTTGATCCGCCAAGTTGTTGCTAGGATTTTTTTTCAGAACCTTGTATATCTTACAAAGGACCCAATATATCAGAAAACTGCATAAACAAATCACAGAAAATTGGTTGTAAATCATATATGAATATATAAGGGATAAAAGATAGTTTATAAGAGATTTTGGACAAGCAGATTATATTGCATACCTTGTTCTTGTCCGTGTTATGTTTTTGGCTTTCTTTTGAGATATTAGGATTTTTTTGTGCTATATTCCTGCATAAGCCAATGTGTCTTGCGTTTCTTTTCGTCAAAATAAACTAAAGATAATCTGCTTCCAACAACTCGATTGGTCACATCCTTCACCGCTTCACAAGCCTGGGACGCCTTCCAACGACCACCGTTCCTGGTTTGTCTATTCAGACGGCTTCCATTAGGGTGTTTTCGCTCCATCCATGTCAAAAAGTACCATTTTTTTTCGTAAGACCGATATTCTGGTTTGGCTGTTATATCAAGAATCGTAAAACAGTTAATTTTGAAACAGATTAACTCAACAATAAACGTCCAAACTTCAACAAGAAACCAGTATATATATTGCATATATCATATCAATTAGACAACATATATGATTACTCGATAACAGTTTACTAACCTGTAAGTTCATCAGGACTACAGTCGTAAATATTGACCTCATAATAGCGACAGTTGGGATGTCGTTTTCCAGTTTCAATCTTTGGTTTCAAGTAGTAAACAATGAGCTCCGGATCAGTTGGACAAAAGCGATAGCCAGGTTCAAGCGTATCAGCATAATCATGCTCTTCTTGGTTATCGTATGGAATGATTTCTTTGTTTATGACAGCCATTTGAGTCGAATCAAGCAAGGGTTACAAGTATGCGCACAAGGTTTAAGAATTAGAAGAAGTTGATCGAATGATGATAAGAAAATATGTTAAGCATGCATGCATGGGTATTTATATAGTCATGGGTACGTACGTGATAAGGCAATTAGCGTATTTTTCTTAACCGCCGTCATTTTCATGATATTATTTTTTATCACAATTGTAATTTGAAAAGATAAATACAAAAGTGTTGTACTCTTAAATATATTTACGATATAATCCTAATCTTTTTTTCTTTTTAACACACACCAACAAACAACCTATGTAAATACGAGATGATATCAATATATATCTTATATTTGTCAAAAAAATAATGAACCAATCATAGCCATTTATTTTTTTTTTTAAACAAAATATCTTGCAAACGGTAAATCGTCAAGCTACAAAAAAAAATACCATCGCGACGAGAATTAAATCATCTTTATATAGAGGGGGAATTGCATATATACCCACTAAAACATGAATATTTGCATATTTCCCCAAAACACAAGTTTTTAATGCACAATGTACAATGATGTTTAAGCATGTTTTGAGTATATATGCAAATATGCAAGTTTTAGTGGGTATATATGTAATATGCATTGTTATATACTTTCAACGAATTTTTTTTTTTTTTTTCAATTCCGCCCAGAAAAATCATATATGATTTGTAAAAATCATATATGATTCGTTAAAATCAAATCATATATGATTCTTACGAATCATATATGATTTGATTTTAACGAATCATATATGATTTTTACAAATCATATGATTTTTACAAATCATATATGATTTTTCTGGGCGAAAAATTTGAAAAAAAAAAGAAAAATATCGAAAAAAAAAATTCGTCGAATGTATATAACAATGCATGTTTATAGAAAGATAATTTAAATTTCGTAGCGATGGTATTTTTTTTGTAGCTTGACGTTCTCTTTCTAAGATCAAACATACAATATAACCAAATGTGCCCGTAATAAGGTGACCCTGGTCATAACAAAAAAGAAATCCCACAAAAATTAATTAAAAAACACTCACACACATAAACCATATGCAAACTTAAGGTCGGTTGACGGACCCAACCAAGCAAATATTGTTGTGGGGGTGGTCTTTGCTATCAAACACAGTAGTTTACACTTTACACTCCTCCGTGAGCATCATAATGTTGTTTGGAAGTCTAAAAAAAGGGCGTACATGGAAAATAATCGGGGAGGGCGAACTTTTTTGTCTCAAATGTACGCAGCTTCACCGGATTACTCAATGGACTATTTCCGACCCTTCCCTAGCAAACCCCCAAATATACACACTTAGCGAGGTTCCTTGACCTCTTGGGAGGAAACCAATGACTTTACCACCATGCCATCTTCTGGTGGTGGTTATATTGCATACTTATGTATACACTCTTAAAATTATTCTAAACAAGTCTACTATTTATACCATCACAAATATCTCAAGCAAGGAATCACTATAGACCCAAAAAGGTAACTCTTTTGAGTTATCCAGTCAATCTATATTAGAAAGAAAATCAAATTTCCATCTATCCCTGCTACAAAGCTAATATGTTATAATTCCAAAGGCAAAAAAAATTGGTTATGACACAGGCACCAAACATTGCTACGATACAATCACAAAATGCACATTTGTTGGGACCCGGTGCTGAATGAATGTGTTTTTCTACCGCATCAGCTAGTTGCCTGCAAATAATAAAATTATTAGGCACACAATGTTATTGACGGATGGCCAAATATAATGGCAAAACAAACCATATAGACCATATCTGAAATTTAATTACTAAATCACTTTGATTCTAGCATACATGATAACACACTAATGAAGAGTCATTGCCTCATTGGTATCTTAAGTAACTTTGAACCAAATGTTCAGATTGCTGTGTGTACTTTTCTAGATTAGGTTGCATAGATGGATAGATAGATCAAGCTTATACTTTATTGGTGTAGTAGATCATCATTTTTAACTAGGCTTGCATCAATTAATAATACATTTAAACTGCACACGGTTATGCAAGTAATGATGCATACACCTTGCAGAAAGAAGGAAAAGGGCAGAGCCACTAGAGTAGAACGCGTTTCTTTTAACTCAAGTAAAGCTTTTTATATAACCTTGCTGATTTTGTTGTCTAAAGTGGTACATACTTTTTTTCCCTGACCAGGGACCCACTGGACAGAACTATGCCCGAGCTAGAGCTTTGGTGTACATTTGCTTACCGACATATTAGGAGGGGTATTCTTTTTCCTACGCAATTCAGATTATGAACGATTAAACATCCTAATAACATTGTGTAGGTTTTGTCATGTAAAAGTAATGATTTTTTCTTAGTAATTAGAACGCATACCCTGCTTCATATAACTGAATCCACCTTTGACTATTTTTTTTTATATAACTACAAACCACACAATTTCACAAAAAAAAAAAAAAAAAAAAAAAATTGTGATGCCTGACTTGGCTTCCCCAATTGAAACTTTGCGGCAGGAAAGCTATAGGTCCTACACGCTATGCAGGAAAGCTATATGTCCTATAACACTCTGGGTATGATTATAAGGGTGTGTCTGTGTGTCTTCTTAGTTTAATTTGATGTTTAATACTGCACAGCGATAACCCAATCGACTAGAAACATGGATAGTTAAGTGGCGGCATTTTCCCCTTTTTCTTTATGTAGTATCTTTAATTTGTTTATATACTGTGGTTGGTACATTTAGACATACCTGATGAGGTGGTTTCGCAACAGAAGTCTTTGTAATTCCAATCACCATCCTTCCCCCTGGTTCCTCTCGATAAAATGTCACTGAAAAGAAATACACTGCAGGTAAGTAGCTACGATCATAAAGTAACGTTTTGTTAATAAAATAATCAACTATCAAATTTTGATAATGAGGAAATGTTGGTATACAATGCCAATAATAATCATCCTTTTGAGGATCTTTCCACCCAGTGACGGAACCAGGGAGTGTCCCGGGGGTCCTGGGACACCCATGGATTTTTGTTGTGTAGTGTTAATTTTGTTAAAAAAATCTCGATTTTTCTTAAAGGCACCTGGTCCCAAAAACTTGTGTTTGTAGCATTGTTTAGTTTATTCTAAGTGCACCTGGTCATTTTGTATCCTGGTTTCGTCCCTGTTTCCACCTCTGTGTATTTATTATATATATATGTTGGTAAACAATGCAAATTTGTCACAGATGTAATAGAAGTTACCCATATCGCCTGCTTGCAATTTTCTTGAGGCCATAAAATTTATGAGCCGATCTAAAACATGCGTTTTACAATTTCCTTGAGGCCAATAACGGAAGCCAACCTCCCATTCTTTGCTTTCCATATCCAGAATATTCATCCGTATCCCTCTGGGTTCAGAAACTGCTGGGAAAAATTTCTGCTCAATTGTGAATATTTATTAATGTCATTGAATCCTTGCATCTTCCCGTACTCTAGAGAAAGTACAAGCCTATAAGATTTTGTGAAAATGATACTCATATAAAACTAAATATATACACGCAGTTTTGTTACCTCACCTCAGCATATCTCTTTGGAATTACTATACGGTATGACTTTAAATCACTAGCACTCAGCATTTTTTCAAACAAAGGATTGAGAACAGCTTTGGAGCTAATATACGGTTAAGGATTTTCAATATGTCGCAATCATGTGTAACTGATGTAAATTAGCATTTGAAATTGATTTTTAAAAAACAACCGCGCAAAAAAAATTGATTAAAATTAGAGTGAGTACATAACATTTTATATTTATCTCAACAAGTTCCTTGTTTCTACTAATTTGATAATTTTGACCCTAAATAATCACAAATCACAACTGAATTTAGAAACATCACCCAAAATGATCAGTTAAACATGCATCCAAACATTCCTTAAATGGTAAATGGATTATCAAAACTATTTAAAGATTAGAGGATACTTCTCAGGGATGCATTGTACATCTGAATCAATACTAGGAGGCCTGTAGTGAGGTTCAAGCTGTACTCTCATGGCAAGATCGGGGAAATCTGTTCGATCTGTTTGAAGTTCATGTGCATAGCGCTGATTTCGTGCCTATAACAAGCAAATTAGTACTTCACTTCTGGTAGTATAACTGTTAACATAATTGCTCAATGATCCCATAAAGAATAGATTTTTCACTTTAGTAAGACGTTGCAGAAAATAGTGTTTTCAGTTTTGAGTATTTGGATGTGTTTCTGCTGCTTAAAATTCTAAGAACCACTTCTGATGGAGTTGAGCGTTTGCCAAATTCTGATTTTTAAGAAAGTAATAGATAATTAGTTCAGTTGTAACTAATATTAAACTGCCAAACTTAAAAAGATAATAAAAATCATCATAAGCAAAAGTAAGTTTACTGATCAACCCCTGAAACTGACTGTGGCATAACGGAACATAACTATTACATAAGAATATGCAAGCTAAAACGTAAAAGCATACATAATATATAACAAACTTCTTCTTACCAGAATAAAATTTTGCTTGGAACACTCTATGCAGACAACACCACCTAAATCCAGTAGAAAATATTGATTGAACGACACAACACATCCACAGTGGACCAACTGCAAGTTGAGTCAAAACTAAACATGTTATGTATGTGCTAACTTTTGGTAAAAGTAATAAGAACCCAGAAGCCAGGTGTCTCGAAATTACACACACCTTCCCACATGATTCACAGTCTCTCCAGCCGTCATCAGTTGAATGAAATGTTTCACAGAACCTACCCTCCACATAAACACAACTGAATGGATAAAAACAAGTAGCACATAAGAAAATCTTCTTATAAAGTGACCGAAAGTAGATTCTACAAAACTCAATAATTTAGCCTGTTCCTTTCTTTTTTATTACTAATTCACGAAATTTTGCACATGATCCGCAAGCGTAAACCAGTTTCGACAATTATATTAGTAAAAGATATTAGAAACTTCAAATCATGCACAAGTGAGGTTATATCTTTTCCAACCATCCAGCATATTACGAATGAGCATACTATGAAGGTGTTTGCCTGTTTGGATGTGTGTTTAACTTAATGGTCATGACCTTTGAGCGTTCACATAAAAGTGATTATGATTCTAATATTCTAAATATTTTACGAACCCAATTCGGAGAAGCACAGCATAGTCGTGTAAGAATCTTAATTATCGAGGCAAACGCAAAATTACCAACTGATATCTTGTTTAGAGGGGGCTCAAGGGGTGTGCAAGTGGTGCCGTCACACCAGGCCTCCTCCTCAAACGGACCACTTTTTTTAGGGGGTTTTTTTTTTTTTTTTTTTAAAAAAAAGTCATACTAGCCCTCTTACTCTCTCATACTCTTACCATAAAGAGGTCGGCAGACGTTTTGCTTGTTTTTTTTTTCTTTTGAGTAAGACCCAGTTAGACATATAACATCTTACTCAGTAAGAGGTGGGGGACTTGTCTTACTGCCTCTTACTCAATAAGAGAGATTGAAGATTCGTGTTAATATAATATATTTGATGGTTTAATAACTATGTTATATTTATGATAAAAAGTCTTGTTTCATATTTACACAAGTTAAATAAATTGCAGAAACGAGCACTTAAAATCATTCGGACAATTTTACATAAACAAACAACATAATTTCGTTTAGATTTAGACGTTCGAGCCACATCTTACTAGTAAGATGTGGTAGTCAGATTCACATCTAAAACATCTAAATGAAACAAACACACCCTTAGTCTTGTATATGAATACGTTAGATATTAAACATATATGATGCGTGTAATTCAAGTTTACATGCAATTTCTCTTTAATTAACAAGTGTAATGGGGCCTCCGTGCTGTTTACTAATAATGTACCTATCTATAGCAATTGTTCAAGCCGCGACAATTACTTAAGAGGGTGTTTGTAAAAACTAAAAACAACCTAGTTAAGCGATTATGTGCTTTTCTAGTCGTTTCACAAACGCGCAATCATTTTTCGCAAACGCAATCCCAAACACCCCTTAATTTGCTAACAATGTGGCTAAATATCAATAAAGAACAAACCATGCATTTATGAAACTATAAAAATCCTATGATACCCAAAAACCATAACAATGACACAAATGAAACAATTAACATATGAAAATTGAAAATTGGAAAATGATAAGGCTTGCTTACGCGCATCTAAAACAAAGACAAGCATGTTCACCATTACGTAATTTCCATCCATTTGTAAAGCATTTGGAAGATGAATCTTGACATTGAAGACAATTTGATTTTGAATTTGAAGATGAAGGAGCCATTGAAGAAGCTGAATGAGGTTTTGGGGTTTAAAAATGCAATGAAATTAAAGCTTCGGGAATGTATATTTATTTATTTACTTTTACATAAATCAAGATAGTTATGATTGTAAAAAAGCTTTTCGAACTCTCGTGATAGTTTTTGTTACTAACTTTAATTTTAATTTGGCATGAGTTATAAGGACGGGGTACCTTTTTTGGTCTAACGGGGGCTATACCTTTAGGAGTACTTTTTATATATATATTTTTTTTTACTTTTACCCTATTTTGTCGTTTAGCGCCTTTTTTTTTTTTTTTTTTTTTTTTTTTTTTTTTTTTTTTTTGTGTGTTGTGTTTAAAGTAAATGTATTGTATATGTATAATATTTTGTATATTTTGTGTTTAATAATGTTTTGTATATGTGTAATGTTTTGTATAATTATTTTGTTTGTATAATAGCACGTTAAATATTACCACGTTAAATAACTGCAACAAAAACTGTTATTATTAAATTAAACGACAACGTTATACATATTATTTAAAAACAACAACATCTACGACATATGAAGATTATTCATCTCATTTAAAAGATCATGGAGCCGGGCACTTGACTGACAAGCGTGATCCTCAGGATTCCTTGCCATTTCTAACTCCATTTCCAGCGCCTTTATTCTTGCCTTCAACAACTTGTTCTCATTTTTTGTAGCAACGCACTCATTTTTTGTAGCAACGCAGTTTGAGCAATGCGTTGAAGAAGAGGGTTGATTAAAGTGTTCTGCTTCAAATTCATCTTTCCACGCGAAGTATCGACACCCATAGTCTTGTGTACCTGGCTGTTACATGTTAAGAAAATAATAAGAAATGTATTTTTAACAAACAAATTATTTACATAACTAAGCAAACGTATGATTATTTACCACTGAAAGAGGACATGCATAAAACAGTCGCCCACGACTACCATCTTGCCAGGATTTCCGTTCTACAATAAATCCTCTATTACATCGGCACCAGAAAGGATTTCTTTGGCTCATCTGACCAAAGAATTTGCATAATGAATCAATAATGTTATTTACTAATTTAAATAAATATTTAATCATCTACTATATAATACAAACAGTTATTTACAACATAAAATCAATAATTATTTACATTGTTTTACAAGTACAAAAATTACAAAGAATGCATTTTTACAAATATAGTAATCATTTACAATGGTTTTGTCGGTGTCTCTATTATTTACAAATACAAATAACTTTTACATTTGATTCACTATGTTTTGTCGGTATCTCTATTATTTACAACATAAATCAGTAATCATTTACACTGGTTTTGTCGGTGTCTCTATTATTTACAACATAAATCAAAGAACCATTAGTCGATGTTGATACGAAGTTGCCCATTCGGCTGCAACTGGCTCTCTGAAATGCCTCCATTGTGGGTGGATATAGGGTAGTCGAAAATCTCTGTCGAGCGTCAGTAAAATGTAGTGAGCACCCACACGGGCAATCACAATGGGGTCGGTTCCTTGTGATGAGTTTGGCCCGGTAAAAAGTGGAAAACATGTGTTCCAACCTTGATCGGATATAAATACAACAGGTCGGTGAATGCTTGAAGCGATAACCAGCCCTGTGAGTGGCATCACCATCCAGCGATCGTTAGGTGCAGGTCCATTGAACCAGTCTATTGTATACCAAAGTCGGTCAAAGTCTTGTTGCTCCCACATAGCTATGTAAGTTTGCCTATGATAATCTAACTCTTGCAACAACATACCTCTGACTTCGTCCCACCTATTTTCGTTTTGAACAAGACTGTGGGCAACGCACCGAAACCCACAATTTCCATCACCCTCAACATTATGTATGCTTATTACGAGTGGACGGAAAACAGGTGGAATATGCTTAATAAACGCATTGCTCACACTATCTCCAGCATAAAATCTGTGGCGTAGAGTATCACCCGTGTAAGAGCTATGTCTTGCAGGTTCTTTCCGCATGTTCGGCGCTTTTGTAGATCTTGAATTTGTACTTCTTCGGTGATCTACGATTGGTACTTCATCAAAGTCCGGGACTTCATTCAAGTCCGGAACTTCATTCAAGTCCGGGACTTGTGTAGCCTTGCCCTTTTTGTCCTTTGCGCTCGGACGTCCACGGGTATTTTTTTGAATAGCTGGTTCACGTGTGTCAGCAGATTCAGGTTGGAATATATCTTTTAACTTCGTTAACATATTCTTCTTGACAAACGATGTTGATTTGCTAAAAATATTCTTGAATTGTCGCATGCCATCGTTAAACTTAGTATTGTCATCATCATCATCATCAACAACAACACTACCATCATCATCATCGTTAAACGAAGAGCCATCTTTATCCGGGGGCCTATTGATAACAGGCCACGGAACAGATAGGGTTCTCCAAAAAATATCAACTCGTTCCAGTGGAATGGGTACTCCTGAATTCAATTAAAGTGACTTGTATAAATTACTGATATTAATGTGGAAAACAACTTGATAGTTATAAATTTAATATACTTACCTTGAATAACATAGATTCGCATCTCGTGAAAGCATGGTAGTCCGTATATTGCTCGATTATTATGGCTACAGTCTTCTGGGGCGATCGACAGGTGGAGTTCTTTGTGCATGAGGTTCAAAGCATGTTTAGAAACTTTATACGTTAATTCGTAAAATAGTGGTACATCACACTTAATTAGTTTCTCGTTCATGCTTCTGTTGAAAGTCTCTTTTATCGCATCTTCTTGCGTCATAAGAATCTTATCGACCGACCTCAACAACCTGTCTAATTTGGACTGTGTGCCGTCCAAATATAATTTCAACAACGCGTGGTGAGCCTCAACTATGCACGTTGTTGTCTGGCCGTAGGATTTATATCGGTCGGTAATATACGAGACAAACATGGGTGCGTAATCTTGCACCCAGTTATGCAGATACAAAGCGACATCTGAAAAAAACAATGAATTAATTAAAGGTCATTCGGGTGCATATTTAAAAACAATCAATTAATAATTAAGTACCCTGATGGTTGACCAATAGCTCTTGTAGGCGTCGATAACGTCGCTCGAACGATTCGAAGGTCGGAGCTTTAACCATCCAATCCCATCGTTTTTTAACGGAGTCATAGTCAATATCCCCACCTGTGAATTTATTTTTGCAAAACTTAAGTATGTTTTGCTGTATATGCCATCGACAGAGTAATTGGTGAGCGTCAGGAAATTCTGCTCTTATTGCCCTAACTAACGCTAAATCTCTGTCAGTGACGATAACACGTGGGTAATATCTTTCGCCAATCACTTGCTTCACACGTTGAAATACCCATCTAAAATTATGCCCTTGTTCACTGGATAAAAAGCTATACGCCATTGAAAATGTTTTGTTTGTTGAAGTTAGTCCAACAATTTCCAACAACGGCAATTTAAACACCGTGGTATTGTACGTGGAGTCCATCAGCATGACTTCAGGGAATGTACACCATATAGCATACGACGTGGGGTGCACAAAAAATAGCTCCTCAAGCTCGTTGGTATGCTCATTTACCCTCGGGTACCATGTATACCCTGATTCTTGCAAATGCGAGTAAAGGACTTGAATTGGAGTTCTATCACCTACTCTGACTCTCCGGAACTTATCTTGTGCGTTATATATAGTTCTAACGCTAGACACGTTATCCGGATTACGACCCTTTATTGTCGAAAGTATATTAAGTGGTCGTACGTTATAATCTGTCAATTCTCTGACCAAACCCAACTCATCATCCTTTAATCGCATTGCATATGGCACACCATGCAACGACTCTAGCATATCATGATTATGCGTATCATCCTTCACCCTCAATACCCAATAATTTTTTGTTCGATGATATTTCGCATTTAATCTGAATGG
Organism: Artemisia argyi; assembly: GCA_030686995.1. Taxonomy (NCBI): domain Eukaryota; kingdom Viridiplantae; phylum Streptophyta; class Magnoliopsida; order Asterales; family Asteraceae; genus Artemisia; species Artemisia argyi. The sequence goes on along the minus strand of CM060703.1, from coordinate 26,814,064 downwards.
ACAACCAGTTTTGCATATTTTGGTTTTCCGTCTGCCACTACCTTGAGGTATATACGGCCCACCCTTTGTACACCTATAATTGATTTCGTTCATATAACCATTTTCTGATTTGGTTCTATCTTTAACAATTACAAAACCGAGCTCACGAGCTATATTTTGCGCCCACTCAGTTACTTCCTCGTGAGAACTGAAAACCTGAAAATACATAACATTTTTTACTAATACTTTTGGTTTTAGTTTTTATTACAACTTTTGCATTTTTATAACAAAATTCTTTTACATTTTTATAACTTTTATTTCTTACATTTTTATAACTTTTATTTAACGTTTACATTTTTTACATTTAAAAAAAAAATAATACAAATACAAAAATTAATACAAATACAAAAATTAATACAAATACTTTTACATATTTATAACTTTTATTTAACTTTTATAACTTTTATTTCTTACATTTTTATAACAAAAATTCTTTTACATTTTACTTTTATTACTTTTTATTACAAAAATTAATACAAATACAAATTAAAAAAAAATAATAATAAACCCGTATACCCACGCGTATACCCACCCTCTCACACACACACTCCACACACTCAAATACTCTCTCTCTCTCTATTTGCTCTCGTTTCTCTCTCTATTTTTATATCTAAAAACGAATTTTAGATCTAAAATCAATATTTGGCAACCCAAATATTTATGTCATGTTTCTGTGATTTGAGAGAGAGTTTGTGAGTGTGTGGTGATGTTGTTGGGTAGATGGTTCTGTGTGGTGATGTTGTTGGGTAGATGGTTCTGTGTGGTGATGTTAGATCCGTGTGTTAATTGATTGGTACGTTAATTGATAAAAAAAAATTGATTTTTTCAAAGAAACCCTAATTTTATAAATTATGGTTTCGTAAAATTAGATTGGGGGTTTTCAAGTTGGGAATATATACGTGATGATTCTGTGATTGGTTTGTTAGATCCGTGTGTTAATTGATAAAAAAAAATTGATTTTTTCAAAGAAACCCTAATTTTATAAATTAGGGTTTCGTAAAATTAGATTGGGGGTTTTCAAGTTTGGAATATATACATGATGATTCTGTGATTGTTTTGTTAGATCTGTGTGTTAATTGATAAAAAAATTGATTCTGTGTTGGTAGTTCTGTGTTCTTATGTGGTGGTGGTTATGTGTTCTTATGTGGTGGTGGTTCTGTGTAGGTGGTTCTGTGTTCTTATGTGGTGGTGGTTCTATGTTCTTATGTGGTGGTGGTTCTGTGTTCTTATGTGGTGGTGGTTCTGTTGTGATGGTTCTGTGTTCTTATGTGGTGGTGGTTCTGTGGTGATGGTGATGTGTTCTTATGTCTAGTAGTCAAATATGCAAGCCCCCGTTAGAATAAAAAAGTAGCCCCCGTCTTTATATCTCGTGCCTTTTAGGTGTACTTTTATAAAAAAACTGCTTATTATGATACTACTTAAATGCCTATAAGAACGGGGTCTATGGTGGTGGTTAACCTGTGGATGTGGGTAGGTTAACACCTTGATCTGCCACCTTTGAGTGGTATGAATACCTGCTCTGGTCTACCCCCAGTCCACAGGCTCTAGTTTTAAGCATATTATAGGCAATGATTATTTTTTTAAAAAATTGATATTGGCGTGGCATTTCCAAATGGATGGCAATAGAAACTTGATTTTGCAACATTTGAAGTTGCAGCCATATAATCTGAGCCTAATGTAAAAGCGTAAAACTTATTGTTACCTCATTTGTGGAAAATCGTGACCTAGACATTTTGTGTTACTTGTTGTGATGCTCTGGCCCAACCCTTGTGATACTCTGCCCCAATCCTTGTTACTTGTTACTTGTTGAGCTTTTGTTGTGATGCTCTGCCTTTTGTTGTGATAATCTGAGCTTTTGTTGGTGTTACTTGTTGTGATGCTCTGGCCCAACCCTTGTTGTGATGCTCTTGCCTTTTGTTGTGATACTTTGCCCCAATCCTTGTTGTTACTTGTTACTTGTTGAGCTTTTGTTGTGATGCTTGCCTTTTGTTGTGATAATCTGAGCTTTGTTTATAGTGGAGCAAAGCTGATTGTAACTGTTGAGCTTGTGAGTATTTCACATGCTTCTGATACTACTTTTTTTGGTGATTTGAGGGTTGCTTGAGGAAAGCTGCAAAAGCAAGTGAGAATCTTGCTGTTTACTTACAGGCTTTTGTTGTGAGAATCTTGCTGTTTACAGGCTTGTGAGTTTTTTGGAATGGCTTGTGGATGCTGTTGAGGTTATGTAACATGTGCTTTATAAGGACGGGGGCTACTTTTTTATCTTAACGGGGGCTATCTGCACTTGGACATGATAAATTTTGTGTGAATCTGCACTTTGTAACAAAGGCGATGACGAATGGTTTTTAAAACCGAATGGCATGGCAAAGTGATATTTTTATCACTTTGTAGCCTTCATTATCCGAGCCTTAAGTCCATAACGAAATAGCCCCCGTTCTTGTATAACAACCCTTGTGGGCAGTGTGTTTATAGTGTAACATGTGATATGCTGGTACAGGTCTGCAAAAGCAAGAATCTTGCTGTTTATACATGTGATAGTACTTGTGATTCTGATACAGGTTACTTATGCTGTTTACAGGTTTGTGTAACTATCACTTTGTAACTAAGGCGATGACGAATGGTTTTTAAAACCGAATGGCATGGCAAAGTGATATTTTTATCACTTTGCAACCTTCATTATCTGAGCCTTACTAAAAATCTGAGCCGATAAGGCGATGACGAATATTTCTTGTGTTTACTTTGTGTTGATTGTGTGAACTGCCTAAACATAAATCTGCACTTTGTGGTTGCTGCACTTTGGTCTTTGGTTGCACTTTGTGGTTGCTGCACTTTGGTCTTTGGTTGGACTTGGAGTTGGACTTTTTTGTATGAATCTGCACATTTGGTCTTTGGTTGGACTTTGGACTTTGGACTTATTTTTGTGTGAATATGCACATTTGGACACAACATTTGTAAAAAAAACTTGTCAAAAAAAAAAAACACTTCAAAAAATAAATTAAAACACTTGTAGTAAAAAAAAAAAAAAAAAAAAAAAAAAAAAAAAAAAAAAGGAAAAAACTTAAAGATTTGAAAAAAAAAAAAAAAAAAAAAAAAAAAAAAAAAACTGCAAAAACCTGAATTTACTGTCTGCTACAGTAAAAAAGTACCTCCCTAATGTATAGGGAGGGTTTGCAGAAGCCCATCTAGACCACGTTCTTATAGGGCACCCCTTTAATTTAGTGTTTATGTCACAAAAATATTATTAGATGCAAAGAACTTTCATAAAGTGTTACAATGCAGTATATTTTGATTTGTTGTCACATGTGACATGTGTTAGTTTAAAAATATCATAATATCAATGTGATATGAGAGATGAGACTTGAAAGGACTAATTAATAATGAGATATGAAAAAAGATTTTTTGACAACAAAACTATGAAAGAGATTGTTAACGGAGCTTGAAAGTGGTATGCAAGATTTCCTAATTTGCACAAAGCATTGAGTGTGGTGGTGTCATGGCTTCAAGTAGTGGCTTAAAAAGTGATGTCACGTCAGCAAAAATTTCCACGGGACCAGAAATCTCACGGCATCACATTCCGGCCGTATCCGTTGACACAAGAAATTCTGGTGTCGTCAGCCCTTTTTTTTTTCAATTACATAAAATTAAACATACACAATATTAAACAAACAAATTTCATTGAATTAAAAATACATTACAATATTATATAGCTAGCCTCAAAGTAAACTTGACCCAAACAAAAATATGCAATAGCTTGGCCCAAAAAAATATGCATTAGCTTGGCCAAAAAAAAAATATGCATTAGATTAGCCCAAACAAAAAACCCTACTTTTCCTTTATTCTTCTTCTTCTTCTTCCTGCCTACCTTAAAGAAGAAGAAGAAAACGTATGTAAACACAAAAAACAAACACAACACGTGTTAAAAAAAAAAAACCACCGCGTGGGCTGGCCACCACGGCGCATTCGACGATGGCGCCACCCACGGTACGGTGCGCCATCGAACTTTTCTGGCTGGTGGTGAAAACACAAGGGACGACGCCACCGTACCCCTCGCTCTAATCCTACTGAATGTTGTTGAGGACAAGGTGTTTGGATTAAGATTGCTCTCGGCGCTAATTGGCAAGCGTCGGCAAGGGGATGAATCATGGCGGCAAGGAGGGAATACTCACCGAAAGGTGAGCAGCTTTTATGTGTGTGAACGAGTGGGAATTTTGTAGTGTGTTATAAGAATATTATTCGAATAGTGTTTTTTGTTTTGTGTTATATGAATGTTATTGGGTAAAAGCTGACATGACGCCGAATTGTAAGTGTTATATGCATCTAGCTCTCTGAGACCATCTACAACCATTGTATGTAAACCATTATTTTCTCCATACTTGATAAATGGAGCATCAAAACTCATCATCTCCAACCATGCTTCAAAATTTGAAGAAAATTTTGTAGCATTGCTCAAAATCATACATATTTAAAGGATCACTATTCATCCTTAAAAATATTATTCTCATTTTTTAATATCTTTTTATTTCTCATTGGATCATTAATTGATATTTTTCAATAAACTTAATATAAATGTGTTTGTCAAAAATAGCAGTGAGCAGTAAACTATGAGCAATAGCAGTTTTTCTAATAAAAACTTTTGATATTGTAGTTGTAGGTGTAATCATAATGTGTAGAACAACTCTTAAATGTCCAACGCTCTTAAATACTACTTACTGGAACATTGAAAAATGAGCATTTCAAAAAAATAGATAAAGCTACTTGGTGATTATCAAACGAGCATTAAAAATCACAACGCTCACCGCTCATAAATGCCCCGCTCAAACACACCCTATGTTTAAAGTTGACGTTCAAAGGACATGGTTAGAGATACTCCCTCCATCCCATAATAAGTGTCCGTTTTGACTTTTTTGAGTATTTATTGTTCAAAATTTATAATTAATATTTGTATTTGTGTTATATAATACTTGATGAAAATCATACTAATGAAAGTACATTTAAAACTCAATTCATTCATATATTTTTCATTAAATATTATATAAAATAAAATAAAAATGTATGGTCAAAGTTTAATAAAAAAGACTTAAAAAAGTCAAAACGGACATTTTTTATAGGACAGAGATACTAAATTGTTTTTGAAGATGAATGTATTTAAAAGATGGTCTTTCGTCTTTCAATTTAACGATTTATGCAGGATAAGGTAGGAGATGGCATAAGGGTGTATCGCGACCTTCAACAAGTATATGAAAGCGTGAATTGTTCGATGAAAATGAAGACGAGATGATCTTTAATAAGGGGAAATCGATCGAGGAGAAATGCAAGAGTAAAACAAAAATTGGTAGGAGTATCAAAAAAGCTATGGAGGTAGCAAGGAAAACCGGGGTGCAAGGGCTAGGTGAAAATAAAAAGGGATGCCAGACGCATATAAAGAGTATTACGATGAAGGAGTAAGAGATAACAATGGGATTTTCCATTTTGTAAGTGTCAAGGAGGATGAAGTAGATAGTGTTAGATGTAACGTGAACATGGAACAAGTCAAGGAAATCAGGGAAATGATTGGGGTATCATGGGTTCGAGCTGAGGAAGAAGATAAGGAAAAAGAAAGTAGTCAGGATGGGTACAAGGAGGACATGCTGACTGTTCAACAGCCGCATTAGTAATGAGGTACGGTGTTGTAATCGTTTCTTATTTTATATTATGAAGATGATTTCATTAAATGTGAGGGGTATGGGGGAGTATGGGAAAAAAGGTTGGATTAGATCAATAATTAAGAATGAATGTTTAGATGTTATCGGGCTTCAAGAAACGAAATGTGGGTTGGTGGATGATAAATGGGTTGAGGACATATAGGGTGGGCAAGGTTTCGGTTATTCTCAATTGCCTGCTAACGGGAACTCAGGGGGTATAATTGTGATTTGGGATACGAGAGTCTTTGTGTGTAAAGAGGCAGTTGGGGACGAGAGATTTATCACGGTAAAAGGGACATGGAAGGGGAAAAATGAGGAGGTTTTTTTGGTATGTATTTATGGACCACATGTGAGTAAACAGACATCTTCGTTACGGGATAAAATAGCAGGTTTGATGATTAGATGGCAAGAGCGTGGTGTATCTTTGAGGACTTAAATATGGTTAGGAGAAACGAGGATAGACTTAACTCCCAAGTGAACAATGACGGAGTTTAATGAGTTCATTAATAATGCAAAGCTAGTTGAGATTTCAATGGGCGGAAAGAAATTTACGAGGGTTAGCTATGATGGAATGAAGTTTAGTAAATTAGACCGATTCTTATTGAATGAGAAATTTAATGATTTATGGGGTAATTTATCAATTGTTCCATTGGATAGGAAGTTATCAAATCATTGTCCGATCATGATAAAAGATGTCGAGTTGGACTTTGGTCCAAAGCCATTTAGGGTTTTCAATATCTGGATGGAAGAACTGGATTTCTTTCGAGTAGTGGAGGAAGCGTGAAGGAAAGAAGTAAGGAGCATGCGGCCGGATTGTATTTTTCGGGATAAGCTAAAAAATGTCAAGGCAAGTCTTAGGGTATGGAGTAAGGACACGTTTGGTGGGCATAAAGTGAAAGTAGAAAAGTTAAGAGATGAAGCAATGGGATGGGAGTTAGAGGCTGAAAAGAGAGCGCTGACCGATAGTGAGAGGGCATCATGGATGGATGCTAGAAAGCAATGGGAGAATATGGAAAGAGAATACATTAATATGTTTTGTCAAAAGTCTAGAATTAGGTGGGATGTAGAAGGAGACGAGAATTCAAAAATTTTCCACTCCCATGTTAGAAGGAGGAATAATAAATGTAACCTAAGAGGCCTTATGGTTAACGGATTATGGTGTGAGACTCCTAAAATAATTAAAGAAGAAATGGCTAGATATTATAGAAATCCGTTTTTTTTTTTTTTTTTTTTTTTTTTTTTTTGGGGGGGGGGGGGGGGCGACTCGTCCGTTATTTTGTAGTAGCAAGGTTGGGAAAATAGTAATGGAGGAGGCTCGTATGTTAGAAAAGGGATTTAATGAAAAGGAAGTTTGGGAAGCTATTTGTGGATGTGATGGGGATAAGGCCCCGGGGCCCGATGGCTTTAATTTTAAGTTTATCAAAAAAGCATGGGAGGTTATTAACTCTGACCTATTAAGGGCGGTGCAGTGGTTTTGGGGAAGAAATGAAATATCGAGGGCTGTAATGCTTCATTTGTCACCATTATTCCTAAGGTGGTGGACCCTATAGGGCTTAGTGATTTTCGACCTATTAGCTTTATCGGTTGCTATTACAAAATTATTGCGAAAATATTAGCGGAAAGGGTTAAACGGGTAGTAAGGAATGTAGTGGTTGAAGTGCAAAATGCGTTCATAAAAGGTAGGTTTATCCTTGATGGGGTACTTATAGCAAATGAGACAATGGAATATTTAAAGAAAAAGAAAGAACGAGGCTTAATCTTCAAAGTGGATTTCGAGAAGGCGTTTGATAGCATTAATTGGAGATTTTTATTGGATATAATCAAAAGAATGGGGTTGGGAGAAAAATGGTGTAAATGGGTGGAGTCTTGCCTTAGGTCGCCATCTATGTCCATCCTGGTCAACGGATCACCATCGAAAAAATTTGGTCTTGAAGGCGACCCATTGTCACCTTTTCTTTTTATTTTGGTGGCAGAGAGGCTTAATGCAATTATTACTGAGGTGGTGGAGAAGGGTATTTATAGAGGAATTGTCATAGGTACAAACAATGTCAAGGTGTCACACTTACAATATGCGGATGATACTATATTTTTTGGAGAATGGAATATTATGTGTATCCTCAAATTTTTCGAAGAGGTATCCGGTTTGAAGGTAAATTATAATAAGAGTAAGATATACGGTATTGGAGTCAATGAGGGGGATTTGGTAGATATGGCGAGATGGATGGGGTGTGGTATTGGGGAGTTTCCATTTACTTACTTGGGGCTCCAATTGGGGAGAACATGAGGTGGATTAACGCTTGGGGCCCTGTGGTGGAGAAATTTAAAAATAGATTAGCGGATTGGAAAGCTAAAACAATGTCTTTCGGGGGTCATCTAACATTGGTCAAATCGGTTCTTGGTAGCTTGCCATTGTATTATTTCTCGATGTTTCGCGTGCCTTTAAGTGTTCTTAAAATTCTTGAGAGAATTAGGAAAAGTTTCTTTGGGGGAGGGGGTTTTAATATTGAGTCGTTAAAGGCAAAAAACTTGGCATTATTAGGAAAGTGTTGGTGGAGGTTTAGGAGAGAGGGTGGGAGCTTGTGGGTCCGGGTGATTAAAAGTATATAAAGGAATAGTGGTGGTTGGGTGAGGTAAGGGCATTGGGTAGGGGGATCGGGTGGTGGGGTTTGGAATGATATTGTGCGGATTGGTGAGGAGATTGATGGGTTGGGGCTAGAGTTTTCTTCATCTTGGCGCAGGGTGTTGGGGGACGGGAGGGATATTAGGTTTTTGGTAGATAGGTGGGTTGATGATCGGAGGCTTTGTGATAGATTTTCTAGGTTATGCCACTTAGATAGGAGAAAGGAGGGTTGTGTGTATGATAAGGGGGCGTGGGTAAATGATGTGTGGTGTTGGGAATGGGATTGGGTTAGAAGCATTAGGGGTAGAGTAAGTGGGGATTTCAAGGAGCTTTTAGGCGTTGTGCAAAATATTGCTGTGAATTCTAATAGTAGGGATAAATGGAGGTGGTGGATGCTTGGTGAAGACGACGGGTTTACGGTCAAAGAGCTAACAAGGTTGGTGGAGGAGAAGATCTTACATGTAAAAAGTGGAGGCCACGAGACGCTTTGTAATAAATTGTTACCTAAGAAAGTAAACATTTTCGTGTGGAGAATGCTAAAAGGAAGACTTCCGGTTCGCGTGGAGCTAGATAGAAGAGGCATTGATTTGGACTCGGTTCTTTGTCCTAGTTGTAACAATAGCGTGGAAACTTGCACTCATTGCTTAGTCACTTTTGATTTGGCGATGAGCGTGTGGGAAAAAATATTCGATTGGTGGAAAGTGGGGAGCATTAATGCTTTTTCTATTGACGAATTATTTTCATCTAATGGAGGTGTTAATGTTCCCAACTTTCTATCTCGTGTTTGGCAAGCGGTTATTTGGACTTCCGGCTACTTCATTTGGAAAGAAAGAAAAACACGTGTGTTCAGTAAAAAGTTTCAAGTACGAATAAGATTGTTCAAGATATCCAACTCAAAAGTTTCGAATGAATTGTGAGAAGATCAAACAAATATAAAGAGATAAATTGGCAAAGGGGTAAAGCTAAGGATACGCAACATATTTGTTCAAATAAACACATCTACGTAATATACTTTCTAAAGTGTCAAAATTACGTAACATACTTTCAAATATGATTCAATCTACGTAATATAACCTGTTATCGGCAGGTTTACAGGTTACCAAGGATTAAAAGTCACACCGTTAGTCCCCAAACTGGAAAAAAATTGCGCATTTGATCCTATTTAGTTAACGGTCGTTAAAATATTTTTTTTAAAACTTTTATAAAAAATTTCTTAAAATCTAAATAATGTTTTTTTTTTTTTTTTAATTTCAATTTTTTCACAAAAAAAAAATCTTTTATTTATTTATTTATTTTTTTTGAAAAAATATATCCAGATTAAAAAAAAAAATTAAAAAATGTGTAAAAAAGTTTATCTTTTTTTTTTTCAATTTTTCAATTTTTTTATTTTTTTTATTATTATTATTTTTTTTTTGTGAAAAAATTGAAATTAAAAAAAAAAAAAGACTTTATTTAGATTTTAAGAATTTTTTTTTTAAAGTTCTTAAAAAAATATTTTACACATTTTTTTAAGGGGGTTTTTTTTTTTTTTTTTTTTTTTTTTTTTTTTTTTTAATCTGAATATATTTTTTCAAAGAAAAAAAAAACATTTTTTTTTCTTAATCTAGATATATTTTTTCAAAAAAAAAGGATTCTTTTTTTAAAATCTGGATATATTTTTTCATTTTTTTTTTGTGAAAAAATTGAAATTAAAAAAAAAAAAAAAAAAAAAAAAAAAAGAATTTATTTAGATTTTAAGAATTTTTTTTTTAAAGTTCTTAAAAAAATATTTTAACGACCGTTAACTAAATAGGATCAAATGCGCAAATTTTTTCTAGTTTAGGGACTAACGGTGTGACTTTTAATCCTTGATAACCTGTAAACCTGCTGGTAACAGGTCATATTACGTAGATTGAATCATATTTGAAAGTATGTTACATAACTTTGACACTTTAGAAATTATGTTACGTAGATGTGTTTATTTGAACAAATATGTTGCGTATCCTTAGCTTTACTCCATTGGCAAAAATGGTAATGGGAACCACTTAAGATTGGGTTACAGTAAGGTCTAATATATCGTTGCTGTGAGATACATGTTTGCTACAATATAACCTCAGTGTGTCTACTACAATATATTTGCTGTGAGATCCATGTCTGCTGCAATAATTTCGGAAGCTTCAGTGATGTCAGTTTAGATTTAGTCCAGTTAAGCATATGTGTGCAGCAGGTCCATGGTTCAAAGCTGCTGCACTTTCTGCTGTTGCATGCATTTTAGTGATTTAAGTGCCAATATTCCAACATATTTGTGTATGTTTTGTCTTGGTCCCATTTTGTTTCCTACCTGCATATTGAGCTATATTTTGTTTGGTGGGTCATGGGACAGTGCTTATTAGTTTTGCTTTGTCAGGTCTAGTGTGGTACTTGACCCACTGTCTTGGGTTCTTGTACTTGGGTCTATTTTTCTCATTTCTTTTGTTATGCACATTGTGCTGTTTTTTCTTGGGTCCCTTTCTCTTTAATTAGCTTGTTGAGGAGAAGGGATGCCATTTTTTTGTATTTGACCTTGTTTGGTTCCCTTAATATATTGATGCCTTTCTATTAAAAAAAAAAAAAAAAAAAAAAAAAATGTATATGAAAGCGTGGGTTTGTGCACTAATTTGATTGGTTAAAACCTATTAAGAATGCCATCATTGATTTGATATCGAAGTCTGCCAAAGGCTATAAATTAAAATGATATCGTGATCCTCACAAGATATACAAATACCATTGATTAAGCAATGTAATAAATATTAAACGGAATAAAAAATAGGTAGAAGATCAGCACCCCTGCTAAATGCAGATATGACGCTTGACAATGAATTAATAATGATGTACTATAATACAACGTGAACCTTCTATTATTAGTATAATTTTTGCTCCACATGCAACTAAAATGTATTCTAATGTGTACGCCATTATATAAACACCGTTGGATGCATACAAAATTTTTGTATCCTAATATATCTTTCTAACCTTTATACAAATATATATAGTTTTTCATTATTTGGTTTTTGGTTAAATTTTAGAAAAGATGCTGAATGTCGTGGTAAAGGAGTCGACAATGGTGAGGCCGGCTGAGGAGACACCGAATACAAAGCTATGGAACTCTAACCTCGACTTGTTGGTAGAGAAGTTTCATATACAAATGTTGTTTTTCTATAGGTCCAATGGCGCTGCTAGCAACTTCTTTGATGTCAAAGTGATGAAAGAGGCCTTAAGTAAGGTGTTAGTTCCATTTTACCCCGTGGCAGGGCGATTAAAGGAAGACCAAGATGGTCGGATCGAGATTGATTGCCAAGGACAAGGCGTGCTGTTCGTGGAAGCCGAGTCTGATGGTTTACTCGATGATTTTGGTGACTTTGCACCCAGGTTGGATTTTTTGAAGCTTATTCCACTCAACTTTGTTGATTACTCTTTGGGAATTGGATCGTATCCTCTATTGCTAGTGCAGGTATGTATTAAATGAAGAACTCGACTCCTTTACTAATAAATGGGCATGTTTGGGTTATATTTGATTGTGTCAAACAAATGAGCAGGTAACTTATTTCAAATGTGGGGGAGTTTCACTAGGAGTTGGGTTAGACCATCATCTTGCAGATGGCCAATCTACGATGCACTTTATTAACTCATGGGCCGAAATGGCTCGTGGTCTTGATCTCACTCTCCCACCTTTCATAGACCGGACCCTCCTCCGTGCTCGTGATCCACCACAACCTGTTTTCAAACATATCGAATTCCAACCCCTTCCATCAACGAATTTGTCACCACTCGACTCCCCCTTAGATGAAAATGTTGTCATTTCTATTTTCAAATTTACACTAGACCAACTCAACTCACTTAAAGCAAAATCTATGGAAGATGGAAACACAATCAACTTCAGCACGTATGAAATCCTCGCAGGCCATATATGGAGGTCGGTGTGTAAAGCCCGTGGGCTGCAGGATTATCAGGACTCTGGGCTCTACATCCCTGTTGATGGGAGGGCTCGCCTTCAGACCCCTTTGCCACCCGGCTATTTTCTCTTTTTTGCCACTTCCATAGCGGCAGCCGGCGAACTTCAATCAAACCCAACTTCGTACGCTTCAAATAAGATTCACGACACAATAGTACATATGAATAACGATTATCTAAAGTCAGCGATTGACTATTTGGAACTACAACCCGACAAGAGCACTATGATCCGTATGTTCGAGTTTGAATTTTCAAATATTGTGATAAATAGTTGGACCAGGCTCCGAATCAACGAGGCTGATTTTGGATGGGGCAAACCTATATTCATGGGGCCAGCTTATTTACCAATGAGTGGTGCCTGCCTTCTATTACCAACAAGCTCCATCAATGAAGGGAGCTTGTCGGTGATTGTTCAGCTGGAAGCTCAACACTTGAAGCTCTTTACAAAATTCCTATTCGATATCTAAAAGGTTGCCTACATTTCTATATGTTACACGTACAATAACCAATTAACCATCATGTCTTTGACCTAGTGTCATTGATACCGAACCAGCATAAAGCTAGCATGCTTTTGTACGTTTTCCTTTTTTGTTGGCATAATAAATGGTTGAAGTTGAAGTGAATCATATGTGTAAAACAATGCTTTATAGTTTATACTACTAGTACTTTTTAAGCTTTTGTTGCATATAACCAAGGCAACTAATCTAGCCAATTTTAACTTAGCGGTAACAAACACAGCATATTTCTCATCCTTGTGCTAGTGAGAGGCTCTACCTTCATACAAGATATAGATATCATTGGTGAAAACTGAAGTAAACCGGTCTATCCACAAAAACATGAACAAAAATGATACTCTTGGATTTATATAACAGTAGAAGTAACTAACTGTCAACACCTACGTATTGCAAATCTATTACTCAGATACTCGTGCAGCTGACCCATCAGTCGTACAAGTTTTTTGCAGACTTAGTTCTCAATGACTTGCTTTCATTCTTCTCAACCTTTGTTGCTGACTTTTCGCTTTTAGACACAGCTTTTGCTATGGCTTTTTGCTTCCTTACGTTTTTTGTGCGCTTCATTTGTACTCCCTTCTTTATCTTCCTAGAGAGACCAAAAAAAAACACACTAATAAGGGCCACATAATCACGCTCATAGGAACATTTATATCACAGGGGCAGGGGAAACATTTAATCACGCCTTGAATCAATCACACCAGTAGAGTCTGCAGAGAGAAAAAATTGGAGACAGTATTCTCATAGTCAGCAATTGGCCAACATATGACTGTCATTTAATAGGATTTTATGAGATATTGTACCCGTATATCACCCATTCTCATGGTGGTTGGACACAAAAGGTGCAGATGTGGCCAGCCACGCATCTAGGCTATAAGTGGCATACAACCATAGCACACAAAACGTAATATGAAAATTTTAAAAACATAAATACCTATTATCCTGATAAGAAAATAGTCATAATGATGTATTACACCAGATAACCCTAATTAACGTTCCTGTAGTAGCAGCAGACAATTGATTGCATCACACATTCATGCCTCACAGCCGGAACGCCTCACCGGAATAAGGGTGGGCCCAACTTAAGCATCATCCACATGAATGTTAAAACTAGAAGCTATTCTTACTATTCTTATATCAGACAGAATGCAAGAGCAATCACGAATAAGAAATTGAAGAATCTAGCAAGTTTAACCGGAAATTAACCCCTACCACTAAATGACAAGTGGCACATATCTAGTTGGGAAAAAAAAAACGGTTATATAACAAAAGATGGCTAAAATTACAATTTTAATTCTCTAACAAGACAGAACTCAGAAGTATTACGTAACTGCTTGAAGGAGGGAGGGGCAGATTGAGGGTTTTGCGGACTAAACGTTCTAGTTGAAAAGATATGAAAGATTCGTATTTTTAGCTATCTTTTGTCAGATTTTCACTACAAGTTGAAGTTTGTGGCTTAGACTAGAGCCTTGGAGGTGGCAATTTCAACCCGGTTAAAGTATGAACGGCATGTGGATGTGGCAATGGTATAAGACTTATATGTCTTAACTATCATTTGCTAACTGATTTTTCATTTCATGGTCTTGGAAAACATCATTGTGATCTATGAGCCTCATGTAACTTAATTTTAGACTTTTGGTAAGGTTTAACAACTAACAACAAGCTCATTCTTTTGGCACTTCCAAACACCCACTAACTTAAATATGGCACGAAATGTACACATATTGTAGTTAAGAAAAGTGATACAAAGTAGATGTGGATGATGTGATGATACAATTTAAATCCAACTATATTCGTGCATTACATATTACATATATCTAGATAAGCATCAGCACTCTATCCAAAATCCAACTATTTTTACAAGGTATTAAAGTAACATTGTAAATCAGAAAGCAGCCGAGCTGATCCTAGTTCATCAAATAACCCACGAACAAGCTCGTTGTTCATCAAGTCTCATACTTAACACATAGGTTTCAACTTAAAGATGTGATGACGCTAGTTAAAGAACTATGAAGCACTTCAAACTCTTTTGCCCAACATGTCAAATTCCTTATGGCATTATTTATCACTAGCATAACCACACTTTAGGGTTTAGGGTGTAGGGGACCCACATCTATCATGGGTTCACAATGCTTTTTATGATAATACAAGGGACTAACTAAACAAAACAAATGACACAAAATTGGCGGACCCGTTGAAAAAAATTTAGACTACGAAGAAAAAATCCATGGGGTTCCCGTAAACATGACCGCCCCGTATAAAACACGTGCCAGTTTAGTACTAGTTAGGGTGTGTTTGTTTCATTAACATGTTTTAGGTCTCAACCTGACTACATCTTACCAGTAAGAAGTGGCTAAAAAGTCTAAATCTGAATGAAATAATGTTTGTTTTTGTATAATTGTCCGAATGATTTTAAGTGCTCGTTTCTGCAATTTATTTAAGTAACTTATGTAAATATGAAACAAGACTTTTTATCATCAATATGACATAGTTAATAAACCATCAAATATATTATATTAACACGAGTCTTCGATCTCTTATCGAGTAACTCTGCACTAAGACAAGTTCCCCACCTCTTTCTGAGTAAGATGTTACCCACCTCTTACTCAGTAAGATGTTATAAGACTAACTGGGTCTGAAGCAAAAGAAAAAAACAAACAAGCAAAACGTCTAGTAAGAGTAAGAGGGCTACTAAGACTTATTGTTTTAAAACAAACACACCCTTAGAATTTAGATCATAAACCATCCTATGAAAAAACTTCAAACTTTAGGCTAGTAACTAGTTATTATCACTGGCTAAACATATGTTTATTCAAATAATAACTAGAAACATAATAATTAAGCTAATAATATAAATAGTAACCTGATATTTTGAGACCGAGCCGTTACGACAGTTTCCGATGTATCCATAGCTGTAACTAGATAGATACCAAATAAAAAACAAATACATTAGTTTCATTTAAGGATATAAAACTGTGAAAAAAAGACATATACCTTGAGGTGAAACGATGTTGGCATCGTCAGTGAGCATGGGTGCTGAAGAAGCATTCTTTTTCTTACTTCTGTTCCTGTTTTTCGGCATCGTTGCTTTTTTTGTTTTTGGTTGACAGAAGTGTTGAACCCTAGTTTCTGATATGGGGGGTTGGGAAAGGTAATGAGTAGCTAATGGACTGGGCCTGTTATTGGGCTCTAGTGATTAAATGGCTTTGTAACTTCAACAACAACAAAAAAATAGTTTGTTGACGGGCTGAGCACAGTCCGAAAACCAGACCGGACCAAAAGCCGATTTGGCCCAAACACCGGACAAAAGAAGACGGTACACTTGAATTGTATTATTTAAGTGCTTATTACTTGCCAAAAATCCTACTTCTACAATTGTTAGGTCACCGGGTTATTCAAATAAGTCAAAATAAGTCGTGTTTTCAGTGGTTTTCCCATGTTATAACTTCTGTACTAATTCGGTCAGGATTCAATTCGGTCTGGTTTCTTGATCTGGTCCGGTCAGGTCCGAAGTAACAAATTGTTGTTTTGTTTCGGAAAAATAAAATACGGATCTTAGGTAGCATGACAAATTGACTAGCAATTGATGTTTAAGAAAAAAGAATATATATATATATATATATATATATATATATATATATATATATATATATATATATATATATATATATATAAAAGGGGTTTAAGTAGATTATCTTTTTAACTCAGATTGGGTGTGAGAAACTAAGAATCATGTTGAGTAGTGACGGAATTAAAGTGGGTCTTACGGGTTTCAGGGACACCTATAGATTTTTTCGGCCGTAGTGTTAATTTTTGTAACAAAATTTGATTTTTCGTAAATGCATCAAGTTTAAAGAAATTTTGTTTCCGATCTTATTTAGTCTTCCTTAAATAATCTTGGTCGATTTATGTCATGAATCCGTTATGGATGATGAGTATTGTCTCTTTTATAAGAAATTAAGTATAAAAATGATGAGTATGGTCTTGGGTCCATGTTTTATCCGTATCTATCGACTATCGTTACTCTTATCGATAATATCCAACATCAAACCATACAATGATGAAAATCTTCTATAACATGTTAGAATCGTGACACTACTATTACTAAAAGATGTCGAAGAAAGATTTGCAATTGTCACCAAAATGTTACAAACAACCAAAATGAACAAGCAACCAATATCTTTATATCTTGGTTTTACATGGTTATTATTTTCTAATTGGAACCATCTTTTTGGACATGTTTTTAAGACACTTTTTCATTTGTTACTTCATTATCATGAAAAGAAGTATGTCAATTTAGTAACCTAACCTCATCTATTTCGGTCCGAACCACATGACTCAATGGGCACCATGAGTGTGGTGTGGGCTGGATAGCTCGACCCTACAATGATTAAAGTATTAGGTAAACGTTTGTTAACCTTTTGCCATTGGTTCTTTGCACCCGATCCCTTTTACCATGTGTTCCATAATTATCCATTTAATTTGTTTAACTTTGCATTTTATTTCTGAGGACAATAATAAAAATACAACTACTTATGTTGTAGTTTTTATAATCTGGTTAAACTTTTTGACATTACAACCGGTGAAATTATCAACCTAAAAGAAATCAATCACGTAACAACATAGTTAAAAGGACAAAGAGTATAAGATTTGAACCTATAACATCTTTTTTTTTTCAAAAATTAGAAGACATTTCCATTTCCGTTGAATGAAAACTTTATTACTAGTAATTTATATTTAGTTTCTAAAATTATGTTGCAATGGTTGACTAATTTCTATCATTATACAACTACTATCTTTTATCTCTTACTATTAAAATGTTTGACTAAATTCGTTTCATACACAAAACATTTAAAAACAAATTCACGAATATTATTATTTGTCGCTATAAATTTTCACCGCTATACGCGGGCACTCATCTTATATAAATAAAAATAATTTGCCTTAAACTTTTAAGAGGTATAACTACTCATGCACCTTACAACACTTTGGTTACAAAATGAAATTTAAAATCGGTTAGCATAGTTAATTTGGACAAAATTATAATTGTTACGATTAGGGGTGTAAATGAGTCGAGCTTTTGTCGAGTAATTCAAGCTCGAACTCGACTCGAGCTCGTTCGAGCCGAGCTATAAAGCTTCGAGCTTGAGCTCTAGCCCGAAAGAAGAGCTCAAAATGTCTAACGATTCAAGCTTGAGCTTATCTACGCTTGGCTCGAGTTATCATCAAACTTTTCTAGCTATAGTATATGGGATATAAAAATGAGTTGAGAAAATGAAGCTATAGTAAAAAATGACCACCCCATCAAGCAACGAATAGATATCCAGTTCCAAATGTGTGATCAGACTTGATGTTCAAAGAAATTAAAACTTAGGCCTTCATACAAATATGATAATACGATTCTTTTTTGGAATATGAAACAAAGAAAGTGTAAAAATAAATGTTACCTCATCAAACAATGCATGAATACTCATCCCCACATGTTCAAAGATATACAGTTCCACGCGTGTGATTATATAGTGTGTTCAAAGAAAGAAAAATTATAATATTAGGCATTCACACGAATATGAGTATACGATTCTTTTTTTGAAAGATGTAACAAAAAAAAGTGTA
Source organism: Artemisia argyi (assembly GCA_030686995.1). NCBI lineage: Eukaryota > Viridiplantae > Streptophyta > Magnoliopsida > Asterales > Asteraceae > Artemisia > Artemisia argyi. Next base: position 26,795,630 of record CM060703.1, on the reverse strand, counting down.
GAAATAAATGTTGCATCATCAAAGAACGCATGAATACGCATGTCCACATTGTTCCCGGCTTGCTATTCAACGGAAAACATAACTTAAGTCTTCATAAAATATAAAAATAAGGTAAGATGTTGATACGTGATATCGAAAAAGTGTAGACTCAAAATTTACCATGATTTCTTCAATCATAATCACTTTGTTAGTTAACTCGTTTTTGGCTTCGCTAGTGAGCATATTGTTTGATAGTCCATCTGTTAATGCAAGAAAAGAAAGGTTTAAAAATAAATCATCACTTTGTAATATAATGGATCAAATATATTGCATTGTATTCATACCTCCATTTTCTTGTATATTAGTTCTTTTTATCGTGTGAAAATGATTGGTTGGCTATTATTTACAAATGAGTATGAGCATTGATGTGTTTAACATTTAATTTTAAAACCTAGTTCTTTTTACTTATGCTATTTTCTTGTTTGTAGCTAACTGCATGCGTCTAATATTCATATATTACCAATTATTTAAACTTATCATCTTCTATTAGTATAGCACATGTGTATATTAGGTTCAAATGCTTCCACCATTACCTCCTGTTAGTTACAAAAGATAATTAATGAATTAGAACGGTCCAGAATTAAACTTACTTGATTCGACGGATGTAATAAATCTATGTGAAATGCACCGTCGGCAATAGAAATAGAATAGAATAGTAATTGTGATGTGAAAATATTTGTTGACATAAGATGATGAACTTAACTCTAACAAAACAAAAATATCATTACAACGGTTATATTTTTCTCTCGTCTCGATATCACAAATACTCACTAACTCATCATCACTCTTACCATCTATTACCAATTTACCATCAATCACAATTAACTTCTCTTCTCTGATACCGCTGCATTGTGTGGACATCTATTTAGAAATCAAATATCTAGCGAATAAGAACATATGCTTATTTTTTTTTAATTTTATTTTTATTTTTATTTTTTTTTAAGTTTGACTTAATAGATTGTTATACTTCTAAACATTATTCATGCATTGTCCTCTCTCATTCGTAATAGGCAGGACAATATAGTTTCCTCTTCTTTCGTTTTGGTACAAGAAAGAGACTCATCCGTTTTAAACACCCTAATTTACGTCTTTATAAACAAATTGCAACTCTACCTAACAAAAACACATTTATAACTCTCTAATACGTTATCCTATCATAACCAAACACTTGATTATAATTACTTAACGTATAAAACTCGATTTAAAAATCTTAAGGGGGTGTTTGGTTCGCCGTAATCCGGTGTAATTGGATGTAATTGTAATTTGATTACATTACGTAGGCTGTTTGTTTCGCAGAATGGAGGGAATTGTAATTCAGATTACATTACGTAGGCTATTTGGTTTGCGTTGTAATTGTAATTCAGCCATTACAATTACATCAATGGAGGTAATTGAGATTACATAGGATATTGGATGGAAAATTTTGAATTACGTTGTAATTCAGAATTATTATTATTATTATTATTATTATTATTATATAAATAATAAAATAATAATATTTATATAAAAATAATAAATAATATTTATTATAATAATATATATAATAATAATAATATAGAATAAATAATAATAATAATAATAATAAAAATATAATAATAATAATAATAATAATTAATATAAATATTAAAATAATAATAATTATTATTATTTTTATTATATTTATATAATAATTATAATAATATTTATAATAATAATAATAATAATTATTATTATTATTATTATTATTTTAATAATAAAAATATAATAATAATAATAATTAATATAAATATTAAAATAATAATATATTAATATAATAATTATAATAATAATAATTATTTTTATTATATTCATATAATAATTATAATAATATTTATTATTATTATTATTATTTTATTATTTTAATAATAAAAATAATAATAATAATATACTTTTTATTTTTATTATTTTAATCATAATAATTATTATAATAATATTTATTATTATTATTATTATTATTATTATTATTTTTAAATAGTAATAATATATTTTTTTATTTTTATTATTTTAATAATAATAATAATAAAATATTATTATTATTATTATTTATTATTTTAATAATAATAATAATAATAATGAATAATTAATATTTTTAATATTATTATTATTATTATTATTATTGTTATTTATTGTTAATATTTATTGTTATTATTATTATTATTATTTATTTAGTTATTTATTTTTATAATTATTATTATTAAGGCTTTTTTTTTTTTTTTTTTTTTTTTTTTTTTTTTTTTTAATCTTTTGAATTACAATTACGTTGAGATCCAACCAAACAAATTGACAGAATACATCAATTACAATTCAAACACATTACAATTACAACACATTCCAACTATTTGAATTACAATTCATTTAAATTACAATTCCTTTGACAGATTACAATTCCTTTCAAAACATACTGCGAACCAAACGCACCCTAAAAGTTGTTGGAATGTATGTTCATACTTCTAGTTAGTTGTTCAAGGACTTTAAATTACCTTATTACCCCTAGTGATCATGTTTCATCGTGATTTTGGTAAGAAGGGGTGGGGGTAGATATATAATTATACATTTCCACATGGTGGATAAATGATGGCATTGTGGTGCCCAATTTCATGTGAATTTTCAGGATTAAAGATTATACATAATGATTTTTAAAGTGTTCACCCACGTGCCATTGTATCAAGTATGTGAGCATTACATTTTCTGTATATTAAAATAACTAGTCGATGTACTTAGCTAACGTATAAAGGGGAAATGACATACAAAATCTGCATGGGGTTCAAGCTTTGGCGGATTTGGAAATGTCATGTCTTGATCGAATGACAAACCATATGTACATCAATTAATGGTGGATTATGTACCAAGTGCGGCTCAATCCTTACAGAGGCCTAAAACAAAGTTTAAAAATGAGGTCTTTCGATTATTTGCTATGATGGGAGAGATAGGTGGAAAGACCACATGAGTCTCAACAAAGTGAGAAAAAGCTATCGAACATCCTCCGAATGCATTTTTTTTCTATGAATTGACTGTCTTTCATCTTTCTTCTCTTAGGAGATTCTTTGAAAAACTTTTGCCGGGAAAAATTGTAGTCGAGGATTGGATTACAAAAATGATTTAATTCATTTTTTTTTCATTACCTTAAAAAATGATTTTGGTCCATTTTATAGATGTGGCCTCAAATTCTAACTTGTATCGGGTATTTTAGTAAACTGTGGGCCTAAAAATTACTAAAATGAGCTTAATTCATTGTTTTTCATTGCCTCAAAAGACAATATTAATCGTTTTTATAAAACTAAAATGATAGACTTAGTATCTAATAAACTTTAGGCCTAAAGAACAAAGATAAATATAAATGCGGCTTCAAATTCTAAATTATATAAGGTATTTTAGGAAATTAGTGGGGTTTAAAAAATGTCGGGGCCCTAAAGGCGATGCTAAAGAATATGTGTATCAATTTTATACATATGATGGTGCTTTAGAATATCGGGGACCTTAAAAATTCAGGGCTTAAAGTGATGGATTTAATACCTTTTACCCTTGAGCCACCCCTATCCATGTTATGAACACACTTTGGAATGACAAAGTATGTACCAAACAAGTGACAAACCAATTTAATAAATAGATAATACGCTAAACAAATGATTGAACCAGGCAGAGCAATCATGTCCAATGGTCTAAAACAAGTCTATTAGCGACCTATAATGATAGAGACACACCACCTTTTTTTATTTCTTTCACAACAATGTTACACTACTAATGTATATGTTAAAAGGTGAGATATGCATAATTATAGTGAGAGAATTAAAAAATCTGGTGTGAGTATCAACCCAATAATGATATATCCGATTTCTTTTAAAGGCAAATTTAAACACACAATTAATCCATTCTCACTCAATCACAACAATCTCACTTTCGTTTCTGGAGCTTGAAAGCTTAATCTTTTGGCTGAAAAATAACTATCTAACGAATACAACTGGAACAAAGCCCGTTGGTAATGACATATACGAGTTACATAAAATAAGCAAACCCCAACACTGATTTCAAAAATACTTTTCTTATACGGCTGCATGCAGAAGCACTACACGACCGACTACTTTTTTTTTTCCCTACTCGATCTCACTCGATCCTTCTTCTGTGACAAATCGGTAGCATGGTTGTTTTGGGAGATTTCGGTCGTGTATAAGACCGAGTAATATACACACATAAAAACAAAACTCCCACTTTCTAATTAATGTTATTAAGGTCGACTTTACTGGGGCACTGAATCGCCTGCAGGTCGCTGAAGAGAGAAAGCTGACGTGGCAAGGAAAAGTAAGGGGATTGAATCCCTTTACTGCAAGTAGCCTAAGTGCTTATTTTTAAGTAGAAACACAAACAAAAAATTAAGCAATCTCAAACACCCTAATAGTATGTAACTTATACAATTCATGTTATAGTTTTAGGTTTATATCCTAGTCTAATGTGGCCTGTTAAGATCTCATTACCCCACGAACATTGTATTTGAAATTTAATATTAGGTTTGGCGACAAATGGAAGGAAATTAGGGCCATGACTATAGGAGAAAAAGTATAAACGATCAAAGGAATAAAACAAATAGTACATAAATGTCCAAACACAAAATGAAAAAGATATTTCATTTGCATGAATAGTTTTACCATACTCTCTCGCATGTTGGCATTTCCCCATTTGACTTTGACCTTTCTCATACATATTTGTATTTTAATTTTATTTTTTCTTTCTTATTTGTTATATTTATGTCTTAAAGCAAATATAAATAAGATTACAGGTCTTAACTTTGCATATATATATATATATATTAATATTCTCTCTATATGAGGATAATAATCCACAAATTTAATATTATTACTTTTTTAAATGAGACCTATTTTTTTTTTTTTAATTGGTCTTATTTTCTAAAGCAAAATTTATAAGATCCTCTTTATATAAAGGTTTATATAGGTGTGAGCCCCACTATCTCTCCTTATATAGAAAAATGAAACACACCTTTAATCTATGTTTCAAGCATTTATCAGCCTGTGACTTTCGTTATATACATACATTTTTCGTAATGAAAAACATTAAAATCAATATGTGTTAACAAAATTAAGTTTAATAATTCGGTGTGATCGTTTAAAAGTTCAATCAGAATTCAAAAAGGATCTATCACGTCTACCTACTTCAAAGTCAAAGTTTGTTAGTAATTTTTAATTTTTAATTTTCAATTCTTAATTATTTATTCATTATTGGTTTATTTCAGTTTGAATATCGAGTGAGTGTGCATACATGATTGCCTCAAAATTCAAACTTGTAATAGTATGTCCTTTCACTTTACCAATTATTTCCATTTCGAATTCAAAATCCCATTAGTTCAAAATATGCATAGCTAAATGTCTAAAAGAATAACATAATATTATACTCACACTTTAAGAAAAGTTTAAATAATTAATTGTCTAAATATATGAAAATATTCACTAATGAAGACAGGATAAATAAAACTTATATATTACTCCATTCATTTCAAAATAATTATTCAACGACAAAAAAAAAAAAAAGGAAAATCATTATTGTTTTCTCTTTCAGAGTTTTCTTTTTTATTAAATTACAATTTTAACCTTAACTGATTAATTTATTATTTTTTTAAAGTTTGTGATAACAACCTTAATGAGGATAATATAAATTTTAGTTAGTGGATAATTATTTTGAGACAACTCGAAAAAATATATGGACAATAAATTTGAAACAACAAAATACTTTTAGCTTAAAAAACTAAAAGCAACAAAATTATAACTCTTAAGTGACAAAATTATAACATATATTTGTAAATGTTTTTGGTACGTGTCCAATAGTTTATGACAATTTGTAAAAGGAAAATGATTGAGAGACCTAATTTGTGTACCTAAACTCATGCCTAAATATATGTGGCATGATCCTGATGGTTTTAAAAAAGTGGGTCCCCTCACTGAAGCCTTCAGGATGATTCCACGTAGGTTTAGCCATGAATTTAGATATAACTTTTAGACCTCTCAATCACTACTCTTTGTAAAATTTGAATTTTAAATTTTTAAGATTTTAAATAGCAGGAGATAACGTAAATGAACAACAACAATTATTCCTTCGTATGTTTGTAGTCATGTAGCCATGTGACTCCATTATGGTCAAGTTGTGCTCTAAACCTAATTCTCAATAAATATTTCTTTTCTACAAGAATATCACGTAGTGTCATTGTACTCTTGTAGGTATAATTACGTAAACAAACTTGAATAGTTATGCTAACTGTTAAACATGAAAAGTTAACACAGATTAAGTATGTAGACTAAGTATGTATAACCATAGATGGCTAGATGAAATAGCAATTAAAAATTTGTGAAAGTTGTGAGACAATTAGACCATGCATAATAGATAATTGTGTTCGTGATTTTCACTGCCATATTGGCATGTAAGAAGCGCCCTACATTATTACGGTTAGACGACCGCGGTCATGGATCAACCAAAGGAGGGTTTAGTCGACAACATGACTGAGTCTTTTTTTCATATGTGTTAGGTTTTTTTTTTTTTTTTTTTTTGTTTTGTTTTGTTTTGTTTTGTTTTGTTTTTGTTTTTGTATATGCAATTGTGTTATTATAGATATGTTTATTAAATTAAGTGGTTTGTAGCGATGTTTAGTTTAATAATTTATTTGAGAGAGAGGGGTTTTAGATGACCTAAAAAAAAAAAAAATAAATAAAATAAAATAAAAAAGTTGAGTTAGTGATAATGTAAAAAGTAAAAATAAAGGACCGGGATCATAAAGCTCACTTAATACAATAATTCGGCCAACCAATTCTAGACTTCTCGCACTAGCAATTAAACTTATCCTAGACCGTACTTTCACTACCTGGAATGGATAAACATTAAACAACATTCCTTCTCTGACATACTGAATTTTACATTCCACTACCCCATGTCCCCATGGCCCATATCGTAAATTCGTATATTTTCTTTTGTTTTTTTTGAAATAAATTCGTATCTTTACTTATTACCATTAAATCCATATCCATTTTTTTTATATTTATTACGTTCCACCCGCGCCACCACACCCCTCCTTGAAAAATTCAAATATAAATATACTTTTTCCTCAAAACAAACAAACAAACAAAAATTAAATACTTTTATAAAAAATTTATATATTTCACATATTCAAATTTATTTATATATGTCTGAATTACGAACAGCCACGCCTCAAACCCAAAGCATCTTTTATTCAACGGATATTTTTTTATTTCCATTCTCTCAATATTTTCAATTTTATCATCAATTTCACCCTAAAGCCCTAATTATACCGTTAATTTCAACCAATTTGAGCCAATTGATGAAATTAGGGTTTGTTTGATTCAATTGAAGTGTGTGTTGTTGTTATATTGTGATAATCATGGTTAATTTGTGTTTGGATTGAATTTGGGTGTAATTTAGGGTTTATAATATATATAGGGATGAATTAGGGTTTTTTTTTTGGATTGGATTGGATTAAAGAGTATTGTTGTTGTTGTTGTTGTTGTAAAGGATTGTAAAGATGTTAAAAGTTTCGCCACATTCGATAGCTAGGAGTTCGTTAGAGGAAATGCTCGATTCGCTTCGGCGAAGAGACGAAGGCGAGAATCAAAAGGATTTGCCCCCTGCGTTGCCGTCTCGGCCCACGTCGAAAGCGCGGCTGCCGAAACGGTTGATTCAGGCGAGGCTTAATATGGAGAATGTTGTGTCTAAGGTTATTAGTAATAATAATAATATGAAAAAGCAGGATGCGAATGCTGGTGTTCGTGCTGGTGGTGGTGGTGGTGTTGGTGGTGGAGGTTGTAATTTTGGGAGGAGAAAGGTGGCGCGTGTTTGTGAACCGAGGGTGACGGAGAACGGTGATGGAGCTGAGTGGGATGATAGTATTGGTTATTTTGTAAAGAAGGTAAAAAGTTTACGTCTGGCTTTTTGGTTAGTAGATAATTGGTTTTCTGTGAGGTGCTTGTGATTCTACTTATTGCCGTTTATTCAGTAGAAGGACAGTTATGAGAGGGTGTTTCCATGTTTGGGATTGCTTATCTAAATTAACTGCTATGAATAAGCAACTTAATACTGCTTATTAAAAACGGTTTATTTTAAGAGTAACGAAAATGTGTCTTTTTAAGCAATCCTAGGCTCCTCTTATTATTTGTGTTTAACGAAACTGATTTATGATTATCTGACTATTCTGCTGGTTGATAATCAGTTAGGAATTACGCAACTCATGATAATCAACTGATTTTTAGCGGTCTTTTATATCTAAGTTATTGAATAGTCGGAATTTGCCAGATGCTCAAATGACTAAATATTTGATCATAACAATTTAAGTAGCTAAAGCACATCCAAAAACTATCTTCCGCAACTCGTTTAGCTATAGCTATTTATGTGATTGTGATCATTCCACATCACATAATGACTTCTTAAGATGCTATGCCAAAACATCCTCTTACTCTCTTAGAACTTTTATCAACTATTAAGCAATGTAGTGATCACTGGGAGTTTTTTGTTTCAGCAACTTCGAGTGTGGTGTAGACCCCAGAATGGTCAATGGGAGTTAGCAAAGATCAAATCAGCCGTAGGTGAAGAAGCCTCTGTAACGCTTTTGAATGGAAATGTGAGTCTATTAGCAATACCAAAGCTACTTACAGTCAACACTAATTTGATGCTAATTTACTTCCAATACTATTTCTGTAGGTCGTCACAGTATCTACACGAGACCTCTTACCCGCAAATACGGAAATTCTTGATGGAATAGATGATCTTGTTGAACTTAGTTATCTAAATGAGCCGTCAGTTCTTCATAATCTTCAGCATAGATACGATCGTGATGTAATTTATGTATGTATATATATGATCCACATTTTACTACATGTTATAAGCCCGTAATACTGTCTTGTTGTGGTTATGTCTCTGCCTGAGATTTTGGTTTGCTTCTGCAGAGTAAGGCGGGGCCCGTTTTATTAGCAATGAATCCCTTCAAAGATGTCCCTATTTTTGGCAACGATTTTGTCACAGCCTATAGAGAAAAGATACTGGACAATCCTCATGTATATGCTACGGCTGATGCTGCATATGATGAGATGATGAGAGGTGAGTTGCAAAAAAAAAAAAAAAAAAAAAAAACAAAAAAAAACAAAATAATCTTTGGAGTTATTCAATTCTAATATTAATGATTTTTTTTTTGATAATCGTTGCAGATGGTGGATATCAATCTGTTATTATCAGGTTAGTTCATTATTACGTGGGTGTTTGGATGTGAGATATTGGATGACCAGAATGAGATTAGATAGCACTTTCACCCTTTCTATGTCTTAACCTTTACTTTGCATACCATAAACTGATTTTTTAACCCCTGTATGTGGTATGGTATAGTGGTGAAAGTGGATCCGGGAAGACCGAAACAGCAAAATTTGCAATGCAGTATCTAGCTTCTATTAGAGACGGGAATTCTGAGATAACAACCAAAATAACTCAGAGTAGCTGTATTCTTGAAGCTTTTGGGAATGCAAAAACATCCACGCATTGCAATTCCAGCCGATTTGTAGGTTTTTTCATCAGCATGTATATATATATTTTACTGCAATGGTATTCCCTGAACTTATCTAGCTTCAAACTTTCTGTGGCGCAGGGGAAATTAATTGATATGCATTATAGTTTAGACGGGAAAATAAGTGGTGCTTCTATCCAAACACGTAGGTGTATTTTCTCTGTAAATATTGTTGATTAAATTGTTTTGTTTGACTTGCTGACTTGGGTACTGATTTGCTATGTTCATGTGGACATCAACATCCTGATATAACAAACAGTTCCTTTAGAAAAGGTATTTACTTTTGTTATTTGATTTGTATTTGTGAACTTGATGTCTACTTGAGGTTCATTTGTGTAATTTACTCTGTATTATGCAGTCAAGAGTATCTCAGCTTTGTCGTGGAGAACGGTCATACCATATCTTCTACCAGATCTGTGCTGGGGCTCCATCGTCTCTTAAAGGTTTCTTTCTCATGATTTTGACTCTGTGATTGATAACATTACTTACATGTATATGGGTTCATGGTCAAAACATGAAATTTCAAGTAGGGGTAAAAGGTCGAGTTGGGATGGTGGTTGACTTAAAACACGTTTTTCCAAAATTTCTGGTGCGTTTGGTTAAAAGGAAACACCCTTGTTTTTTTTTTCCTTGTTTCCCTTGTAACCCCCCTTGCTTCCTTGAGAATAGAAAACAGTATCATACGAACGCGTTTTCTATGTTTTGTGGAAAATTAAATCCCCGCCTTTTTTTACAATCTGAAAATAGAAAATCAAGATTTTCTCTAACTAAACGCACCCTTAGTGTTTTTGTCATGACAAAAAAAACTTATATTATTTCAATGTTATTCTTCTAATAACATGATTACGAGGCTACATGCATTAAAGATACAATTTGGACAACTTTTAACACGTTTGCATCTTTTTCGTGTTATTTTTCTTATGTATTTTTACCTATTTGGCCTGTTACAGAAAAAAAAAACATAGCCCAAATTGAATCACTCATTTCATTAGCAAGTGATAAAAATTGTCATTTCTACTTAACTACATCATTCTCACAACTTGTGTTTTATTTTTTTCCATTTACAGATATATTGAATTTAAAAATGGCAAGCGAGTACAAGTTTCTCAATCAGAGTGGGTGCTTAAAAATTAATGGTGTTGATGATGCCCACAACTTTATAACGCTAACGGTAAGTTTAAGAGTATTTGCATGCCTCATGCGCCAATATTATCTGTTGAACGAGAAACGTGATAATTTAACCAACTATATATATTTTTGAGCAGGAAGCCCTTGATGCTCTTGGATTTTCCTATCAAAATCAAGAGGATATCTTTGAATTGCTTGCTGCAATCGTATGGCTTGGGAATATTTCATTTGAAGTAATTGAAGAAGAAGAACATGTCAAGGTTAAGGTTGATGAAGGTACTTTTCTACATCTACTTTTATATTATGTAAACGGTATCTAGCAATTTCCTGTTGTTTCTTTGTAACTTATTTGTGTGAAATATGAGCAGATCTATTGCTATTCTTAACATGCGTTTCTTGTGTATATAAAGCTAGTAGAAGTGCTGCCAGGTTAATGGGCTGCGAGATGGATGACCTTATTAGTGTTTTATCTACCAACAGAGCCAATGAGATGACCGAACCATTGACATTGCAGCAGGTACATCAAGATCAACTTCCAGTGCATGTTGATCTGAGGTTATATCTCATCATCTCAGTTCTGAAGAATGTATGATGACAATTGATTCTTTATGGTGCAGGCAACTAATAAAAGAGATGCAATGGCTAACTATGTTTACGAGAGCATGTTTAATTGGATTGTGGGAGAAATTAATAGATCACTTGAGGGAGACAAACAACATTCTCAAGAACGGACCATAAGCATCGTAGATACTTATGGATTTGAATCATTTCAGGTATACTTTTTGTAATCTCATAGTCCATGAAGATTCGGCCTGTGCACACATAAATAGGTGGATTTTTACTTCAAGATTGGATCAAATTTATAAAAAATAAACGTATGAAAAAGGAACGGGTCAAATGGTGAAATTCGCCAAAATCTGTTTTATTGCTTAGAACCTCGTAATTCGTTCTATTGAAAAGTTACATTATTTTGGTGATAATATTATCTTATAATCATGATCGTCACATTAAGTATTTATCAAAAGGATCCAATTTGACCGGTTACAACCCACTCATCTATTCACCTTTGATGACAACAATATATAATACTAACAAGTTTTGTAACATTTTATATTTCTCTATTCTCAGAAAAATAGCTTTCAGCAGCTGCTAATTAACTATGCTGATGAGAGGCTGCTGCAGCACTTCATTCGGCACCTTTGTAAGCGTGAACAAGAGGTGAGAGCCAACGGTCTTTCTGTAATCATATTTGGAAATTATATTTTTTAGCTTTATTGTAAAAATGCACAAAATTATCAATTATGAATATTTGTTAAGTTCTCATACATTTTTGCGTTACTGCTGCTACTATAATCATCAGGAGTATGAATTGGAGGGGATTCACTGGAAAAAGGTAGAGTTCGAAGACAATGAAGAGTGTTTGGATCTATTTGAGAAGGTATCAATTATGTGCCATCGTCATGCAATTTATAACAAATATTCATTATGATGTCTAAAGATACGATCTTAATTATATTTTTTTACTTGTGATTGACTGAACTTTTTTCACATTTAAAGGATGGGTTTATTTTACATCATTTGGTTTCTGCAGAAACCAATGGGGCTAATCTCAATACTGGACGAGGATTCTAATTCCTCCAAAGCCACAGATGTTACCTTTACTGATAAAATTAAACGGCAGTTGAGTTCTAATTCATGCTTTAGCTGTGATAAAGAAACCTTCAGGATTCGTCACTCTGCCAGAGAGGTTTGCCATTGTTATTTGAACAATTCACACTTTTGACAATATTCTAGAGGTGACATATGTGATGGGCGTGGAAGTTGGGTAACCGTTCAAACAAGATTGGGTAAAAAATTGATACATTTTTTGGCACGGGTTGATATAGGTTGACCCAAAAGCCAAAACACATTTTTTTATTACAAATTGCATGTTACTGTAGAAGTAACCTAATGTTTGAATAAACCATTTAGGATTGTCTGCACAACAAATAATTATACAATTCACAAAACTTTCAACCCGATTTCTCTTTTGGTAACGTTCTATTTTTATTTTACCTGTTTTCTACTAAAGAGTAAGCATATCCTAAATCAACTCTCATATAAGTAAACGGGCCAGAATTACAAACTCTAAATAATCCTATCCGCTTAACTTTTATCTGACCAAGTTATGGACCCTGTGTAGGTTCAATATGATGCTACCGGTTTCTTGGAACAAAACATTGATACACTACAAACTGATACCATTCAACTCTTAACGTCATCCCGTAAGAAGCTTCTCAACTGCTCTGCCTCTGGTTTTATGAATCAGTCGAAAACAACCGAGCTCGCTGTATCCGTTTCACATGAGCAAAGCGTAGGGGAAAATTTTAAGGTAGTATTCACCTTTCACATTTTTTTTCCCATTTGGCTAGAATTTTTTCTGTCAACAATAAAATCTAATCCAAATTGGCCCATTTTTACAAAATGGGTTGAAATTTTCTTTAGAGGGAATTGCAAAAATCGTCCCTAAACTTTGGTCAATTTGCATGTTTCGTCCCAGAACTGTTGAAACTGCAAAAATCGTCCCTGTGGCAAACTTTTGGGGCAAATATCGTCCTTTTGGGGCATATATCGTCCCAAATTGGTCAAACTTTAGGGACGATACATGCACACGGACCAAACTTTAGGGACGACACATGCACACGGGCGAAACTTTAGGGACGATCCTTGCAGTTTCAAAATTTGTAGGACGAAACATGCAAATTGGTCAAACTTTAGGGACGATTTTTGCAATTTACTCTTTTCTTTAATTGGGGCATCTTCTTTTTCCAAGTTTACACGTGGATGGCCAAATATATTTGGCATGTTTTAGTAAATAAATGCTGCAAGTTCTGATAATGAGTTTTTGGATGCTGGTAGGATCAGCTGTTTAAAATGATTCAGCAGTTAGAAAAGTCAAAGCCACATTTCATTCGTTGCCTAAAACCAACTACCAAGCAACTTCCTGGAACGTATGAAAAAGATGTCGTCTTGGAACAGCTTAGATGCAGCAGAATTATGGAGATAGTGCAAATCTCAAAATCTAAATACCCAATGTGCCTCACACATCAAGAATTTGCTGAACGGTAAAGAACAAAACTTGTTAAATCATATTATTTTTCATATAATTAGGTGACATGATGGACAGGTCGGGCGAGTTTGGCAACTAACCAAAAAGGGTAAAAAATTTATACAAGTCGGAACAGACTGGGTCTGGTTAATGTGAACTTTTTTTTTTCCAGTTTATTACGTATTTTCTACAAAGAATTAGTTTGTCAAAGTTGGATATAAATCACCCAAAAACATGTTATTTAAATGATAATCTTACTTATATAAGTAAATGATAAATTTTGATCTGTTTCCTGTATACCCTTTCATAGAGTTAAATGTTTGAAGGATCAGCGTTCACACATTCATGCATTAGAGGGTTAAATTTGCCGCTTTATCTTATTATGCTTGATGTTATTATGAATATTTTTTGTTCAAATATCAGGTTTGGCTGTCTCTTGTCAGAGAACATCATGTGTACGGATCCATTGAGTACATCCATTGCTATTCTGCAGCAGCATCGTGTTCACCCAAGTACGTATCAAGTTGGATATACAAAACTATTTTTCCAAGTTGGGCAGGTGAGATTTTTTGGTATTTACATAAGTACAAATTAAGAGTTTAAAATGCTGTATATTTGATTGATTGGTTCAATTTTGTGTGAGTAGGTTGATGTTTTAGAAAATTTGAGACAACAAGTTCTGGACGGTACTCGTGAGGTTGAAAATGGTTTCCTTGGTGGCCGAGTCCTTCTTGACTTCCATGAATTGAAATTTGGAGTTGTGACTTTGCAGTCATGTAAGATATCTGCATATATTTTTAAGTAATTTCGTTTAATAGTGAAAACATAGTAGAAATTTCTAAATGTGTAACGTTTTCATGCAGTTGTTCGTGGTGAAAATGCAAGGAGGAAACATAATGTTTCAAAGAACCATAATCACTGCACTGCACCAAGTTTATCTGATGAGCATTTGTCAACAATTGTACAAATACAGTCAGGTACATGTTACTTGAATTTTTTTCTTTTGTAGCAGACGGGTCAATTTCAAGTTTTTAACCCGTTTATATGGTAAAGGGTTCAGTTAGGCTGTTATTTGATACCAATTGGTGGTCAAAAGGTGTAGGACATTCTAAATTAATATTAGAAAAAAAGCATCTTATAATTCTAATCGTATAGGCTTTTGTGATCACAAGTAATCACTTAGTAAGATAATACAAAAAAAGATTGTTACATCATCTTATCTTAAACTGCTGCATCATATTATCTTAACTATTCATCCTTACATTTTGTAGTGGTTCGTGGGTGGTTGGCTCGAAAACATTTTAATCACTTGCAAAGATGGAAAAAGTCATCCCCTGGTAATTTTAGAAGCAGGCCAAGATCTCATCCTCTTTTTGGCAGTTTTATATTTGGCAGTAAAAGTTCAGAGTTGAAGGTACGCGCATGCTCTTTTTGGGAGTTTCAATACATAAAAACAGATGCAAATTGGTTACCCGTATTAATATTGGATTTTTTTTTTTCTTTTCTGTATAGGGTTTGTCACAAGATAATATACAAACTACATCACCAGATGTTGAAGAGCTGCAGAGACGAGTAACGAATGCGGAATCGTCACTGAGTGAAAGAGAGCATGAAAATTTGGCGTTGCGGGAACAAGTACGACAATTTAAAGAGCGGTGGTTAGAATATGAAACGAAGATGAAGGCGGTTGAGGAGACGTGGCAAAGTCAGATGGCAACATTACAAGTGAGTTTGCCTATTTATCTTTTGGTTATTAATGATAAAATAGACTAAACTTTCTATATGATTATTTTGGTTATTACAACTTCAAATTTCAAGGCACATCCAAAAATATCTCCTAAAATCCACGTATCACTTTCAAAATTTTACATCCAAACACTCCTAGACAATATTGATACAAATACAACATTTTCGTTCCACAAACTTTTGGTTGTCTCATGAAATATTCCAACATTTCTTGATCTAGTTATGAAATCAGTCTCACTTATATATTTTGTTGGTGCAGATGAGTGTAGCTGCAGCAAAGAAAACTCTTGGTGCAGGAATATCTGATGGTCAACATGGAAG
Source organism: Artemisia argyi (assembly GCA_030686995.1). Taxonomy (NCBI): domain Eukaryota; kingdom Viridiplantae; phylum Streptophyta; class Magnoliopsida; order Asterales; family Asteraceae; genus Artemisia; species Artemisia argyi. The sequence continues at coordinate 26,779,731 of CM060703.1, read as the reverse complement.
ACCAGATGTTTCACCATCAACTAATTATTATGATTCTGAGGACGATGTATCGGGAATCCCAACCCCAGTACAAATGACACCTGCCAGAAATGGAAACGGTAGACAAACCAGTGGTGCTGTTTCTCCTACAATTGATAACTTATCTCGGGAATTTGAGCAGAGAAAACAGAACTTTGATAACGATGCTAAAGCTGTTGTTAGTATAAATCCCGGACGGCCACCTTCTTCAAAACAAATTGAAGATTTTAAAATTCTAAAAAAGAGCTTCGAGATGTGGAAAAAAGAGTACAAGTATCGGTTACGAGACGTTAAATCAAAGCTTGTGAAGGGTGTGCATCCTGAAAGTGACGGTGCCGGTGTTGGTGGTGAAAGGCGGACGAGAAACTGGTGGGGGAAGTTAAGTAAGAGGAAAGATAGGATAGTGTGAAATTACATAATTGCCCCTATACGTATGTCGGTAAACATTGTTTGCAAGACTGCTATAACGTCGGTCGTGAGCTTGTAACGGTCGTGTTGCAGGTGAGTGTGCATCAAGAGAGGTGATCTTGGTGATCTTTGACCATTTTTGTTGCACTGGTTGAAGGGGTTGAATTGTACGCACTTGGCCAAATATGGTGTGTGGGGTTCTCTCTGATGAACCAAGTGGTTGGTCCAGGCCTGTTTGTGTATAAAAGAGTAGAGCTCGAGTGTGAATTTTGTTGTATTATGTTGTCGGAAGTTGTACGATATGGAAGAGACTTGTAGCATCTTGGTGTGAATAGTGTATTGTAATTTGGACACATATTGCTTAAAATCAGCCTAGAAGGATTATGAGTGTGTTTGGTATGTTTGATATGTTTCTTGGTTGCGGTTTTAGCAGAGGGCCGAGATCAGTTTCTCTGATCTTGATTTTTCTCTTTTGGTATTTCAAGAACTCACCCGGTAAAACTTTCCATGGTTATAAAAATCTTGCTGTATTCTCTATAATGATGCCAACATCAGATATGATGATAGAAAAGCTGTTCTATCAGTTAATTTGATGCCAATATCTGATATGATTGGACATAAAATTTTAAAGGAGGGAATTTTATCAATGTCCTCCTAATTTTTTTCTCCAAATATTTAAAGCTAACATATGAAGTTATGACAAAAGATGACATGCTTTTTATTTTGTTAGTGGTTGGCCCACGGGTTTTCATGCAGGTCGGTCATCAACCCTTATATAAGCCGACCCACCCCTCTCCCTCTTTTTAACCAAAAATAATGGGCACCGAACAAACCCTAATAATGGGCACCAAGCGCAAGCGAAAGGTGAGTCTTTTCGACGTGGTTGACGAAAGAGTAACGGCAAAAGTGAAAACAAGCACCAACCCCAATGGACTCATGAATAATCCTTGGAATGGAAGACCTTATTCCCAACGGTTTCATGAGATTCTTGAAAAGAGGAAGACTTTGCCTGTTTGGCATCAGAAACATGAGTTTTTGAAGGCGTTGAAGGAGAATCAGACTTTGATTCTCGTTGGTGAAACTGGTAGTGGTAAAACTACCCAGATTCCTCAATTTGTGTTGGAAGCTGTTGAACTAGAGAGTGCTGATAGGCGCAAGAAATACATGGTCTGTTGCACCCAACCTCGTAGGGTGGCTGCAATGTCTGTTTCTCGTCGTGTTGCAGAGGAGATGGACGTTGCAATTGGAGAAGAAGTAGGTTACAGCATCCGTTTTGAAGATGTCAGCAGTGCCAAAACCGTCTTGAAGTACTTGACAGATGGTATGCTATTAAGAGAAGCCATGACAGATCCACTTCTCGAGAGGTATAAGGTGATTATTCTCGACGAGGCTCACGAGAGAACGTTGGCTACTGATGTCTTGTTTGGGCTTTTAAAGGAAGTGCTGAAAAACAGAAGCGACCTCAAGTTGGTAGTCATGAGTGCTACACTTGAAGCCGAAAAGTTTCAGGGGTATTTCTCCAGTGCACCTTTGATGAAAGTTCCTGGAAGACTTCATCGTGTGGATATCTTCTATACGCAAGAGCCTGAAAGAGATTATCTTGAAGCAGCAATCCGAACAGTTGTACAAATACATCTTTCTGAACCTCCTGGTGATATACTCGTTTTCCTTACTGGAGAAGAGGAAATAGAAGATGCTTGTCGCAAGATAACAAAGGAAGTCGGCAATATGGGAGACCGACCGGTGGGGCCTGTGAAAGTCATTCCTCTTTATTCGACACTCCCACCAGCTATGCAGCAGAAAATATTTGAACCTGCTCCACCACCGGTAACCGAGGGTGGTCCTGCTGGTAGGAAGATCGTAATTTCAACAAACATTGCAGAAACTTCTCTAACCATTGATGGAATAGTTTACGTGATCGACCCTGGTTTTGCAAAGCAGAAACTTTACGATCCAAATGTACGTGTTGAGTCATTGTTGGTTTCTGAAATATCAAAGGCGAGTGCTAACCAGAGATCAGGTCGTGCCGGAAGAACACAACCGGGTAAATGTTTCAGATTGTACACCGAGACAAGTTTCAACGATCTTGAGCAGCAAACCTACCCTGAGATTCAACGATCGAACATCGCAAACACGGTTCTTACTCTGAAGAAGCTTGGTATCGATGATTTAGTTCATTTTGATTTCATGGACCCACCTGCCCCGAAGACTTTGATGCGTGCACTTGAGGAATTGATTTATTTGGGAGCCTTAGATGGTAAAGGAAACTTGACCAAGTTGGGTGAAATCATGAGCGAGTTCCCGCTAGATCCTCAAATGGCGAAGATGCTTGTAGTAAGCCCTGAATTCAACTGCTCGAACGAAATTCTTTCGGTCTCGGCTATGCTATCAGTACCCAATTGCTTTGTCCGGCCTAGAGAAGCTCAGAAGGCTGCTGACGAGGCAAAAGCTCGCTTTGAACACATTGATGGCGACCATCTAACGCTGTTAAACGTGTATCACACCTACAAGCAAAACAATGAAGATCCATCATGGTGTTACGACAACTTTGTGAATCATAGGGCGCTCAAATCTGCAGATAACGTGAGGCAACAGCTGGCTCGTATAATGGCGAGGTTCAACCTCAAGTTAGTCAGCACAAATTTTAACAGCCGTGACTACTATATCAACATCAGAAAAGCCATGTTAGCAGGGTACTTCATGCAGGTTGCCCATTGGGATCGCACTAAGGGACACTATTTGACCGTCAAAGACAATCAAGTTGTTCATTTGCACCCATCAAATTGTTTAGATCACAAGCCGGAATGGGTTTTTTATAAGGAATATGTGTTAACAACCAGGAAGTTTATACGCACTGTTACATGTGTTCGTGGTGAATGGATTGTTGATATCGCTCCACACTATTATGACCTTAAAAACTTCCCTGAATGTGAAGCAAAACGTGTTCTGGAGAAGCTATATAGGAAACGTGAAAAAGACAAGGTTGAGAGCAAAAACAGAAGATAGAAGAAACCTCCGCTCACTTGGGTTTCATTTTGTATCTATAATTTCTATTGAAAAGTATCAAAAGAGGGTGTGGTGGACACAACTGTTTTGAATCAAGTTATCATGTATCTTAGTTTAGTAACATTCATTTTCTTTGTTGGGATTGAATAATCTTAAATCACTTCAATGTTTTATGTTTGTTCTCTCATAATTTTTTTTTTTTTTTTTTTTTTTTTTTTTTTTTTTTTTTTTAAGAGACTTCAGCTATTATAAGTAACAAAGAGGATTTAGTCAAAAAGGTTGAGTCGTTTCATCTGAATCATTGATGTGTAGCATTTTCAAAATTAATTTAATGATCAAGTACAGTTTCGGTTTAGAATACATTGGTTTATTCTCTTGTAGGATATTTTAGTTTATCCAGTTTAGTACGGATACTTTGTTTAACTGTCAAATGTTTTCATCTAACAATTATTTATTTGCTTTAATTTGTTTATTAGCTTTTCAACTTCAATTCGAACTTTCGCGATTTCGCCGCTCGAACTGCGACGGAGTATTATATAATAGTTGGCCCAAATCCAATTTGTGGACTTGTGTTTAGGCTATCTTTATAACCTATAAATAATTGTTAATAATAAAGTATTACTCACGTGGTTTCATTGTCTTAACACTTTTATCCCATTTTGTGTATATTGTCATGTGTCTATTTTGTAATAAGGTGTCATGCTCATTAAAAAAAAAAAAAAAAAAAAAAAAAAAAAAAAACTATCAGTTCCATATACTTGCATAAGGAATAGGCTAGCTTGGATTGTCACATTTCATTAAGGTCTTTTTTTGTTACAAATATCCCATGTAAACCATAAGGTACTCGTTGCGGCAGTTTCACAGCTGCGACAACTTCTAGACATGGTGACTGGGCATCCATTACCAAGAACTTCGACTCACCCGTGGTTTCATCATGCACATAAGATACAACATAACCATCATCCTCTTTTGAGTTTGGGTCATCTGGATCTCTTGCAACGAAAAATGGTTCTCCTCCAAAGCAACTATCTCCATACATCCGATTAGCTACAGTGTGCTGATATGGTTCCTTATATTCTTCTGATTCTACGTCAAGCTTAACCACTCCTATTGTCCTCATCATCCTCGATTTTATTGGCGTTTTTTCAGAAATTGCTGCATAGACATACCTACATATAGTAAACGGAAATTAATGCCTATATCATTGTTAGGTTGCACTTGAAATGTATAATTAGCGCTTTAAATATGGTCTTTTCTTACTTGTTCTTTTTTGCAACATAGGCTGGATTCATCACTGGAAACTCGAGGTTATCAATAGACAAAGTTTGTCTCGACACAACCCCCGTCCCAAAGTGAATCGTCACTTTCTCCATGGATGTCTGGATTAGATCGACCTGCTCGAAGAAATGTTCCATTGACAATATATTGGGTGCGACTAACACCACCACGTCGTTTCCATCTTCATCTGTCTCGTCCCATGCATATCGGAGTCATCTGTTGCATATCGTCCAATAACACCAATTCTTGGTACTTTTGTTTTGTCTACACTTACTAACCCATGTCCATGTAACAAGTTCATAGGATCCGCTCCAAGTTGAATGTCACAAATGATTGCATACTTTTGAGTGATAGCCAAATCATGAGTTAAAGACGGTTTTTTCATAGACAAGATTGGGACATCAGGTTGCTTATTTCCATTTGCATCAAAGTAGAAATAGGTCATATATGGACGTGTTGACCAATAACGAAAGGCGAAAGCCTCTTTAGTCACTGGATCGATCTTTGGGTGAGCTGTCATATTAAGAGAAAGCCCGCCATTGAAGTCATGCTGACCTAAAGTTATTACATCACCATTGTCTTTAACTTGTATAGCATAAGGAAGATCTGATTCACATAATGCATACAAGCTACCCCCAAACAAGGCTAAATTTGTGTTTGCAACACCAATGCCTTTGCCAATATCATAATGGCCCAAAGCAACTCGTGCAGCAAATAATGCTACACGAGCTACAAACGGACCGAGGCATTGCATGCCTGAAATAACATTTGGGACTATTTGTGATTTAGCTTGATGCTCAAATAAGTACTTGTTGGTCTTGACATAGCGGCTGCAAAAGATAGCTCGACCTTGACTCAATCTGATCGAATGCACCATGCCATCTCCATCAAGGTAATGGTGTGGACCATTAGGGACGAATTGTGGGTTTGGTCCTATACGCATATACACACCATCTAGACAAAGAGGGATAAGACCATGTACAATCTCACACTCAGTTGGGCTAAGCTCATCAACTGGTGCAAAATTATCAGATAGGATATAACTTGGGTCGATCGACTTGTGGAGAGGAGGATCAAGAAAGTTTACGATGGCTTTATCAAGTGTGTTTAATACTTTGTCAAGCAATGAGAACTCGGATGATTTTTTTTTGGAATCAAACCAAGCTGGTATAACATCAAATACTTCACTAAATGTGTTATATACCTTTTGCTGGCTTTTCTTTTTTCGTGAAATCATGAAACTTGTTTGATAATTTATGCTTTGGGTTGGAGAATGGAAGGGTAATGACAACCAAGGGGTACGCATTGAGAAGGGTAATGCTTCCATTCGTGCTTTTGCTTTTTCTATTCGAGAAATATCGTAAAATGTAAATAGCAAAGGACCCAAGAAAGCACTCCCAAATAACACAGATGGTTTTTGTTTCATGTTTGTGTGGTGCATGCAGTGGTTATATATATTTTGTTTCCATTCATACACAGGAGAAAAAAGACATCGTAGATGTCAATTAAGGAAGGAATTCAAGTTGCTTACACGTTTAGAATAATAGCAACATCCAAGTTGGTTAGCATACGTTTACCATTTTCAGGGGACCATTCATGTCGATCATAAGACAAATAGGCTCAATCATGTTGGGCCTATTTATCTTCTAATAATAAAGTCTTCTAAAAGCCTAAAGCAAATTTAAAAATGAGGCATTTTTAATAATATAATTATTATTATTATTATTATTATTATTATTATTATTAGCTTTCTGATACATTAAAATTTAAAAAAATATCTAACTAATAATTCAAAAAGACTACAAGAATCTAGTGTATTGAAGATAAAGAAAAAATAATATAAAAAAGATAAAAAAAACAAAACTTCGATTTTGTTGATAATCTAGAAGTAGGTCCAAAGAAACGAACCAACACGGACAAGGCTTGTTCATTTTTGTTACTTTAGGTTTAACCAAACAAACGAACTAATATGAACACTAAATGAACGAACATTTTCGTTCATGTTTGTTTTTTCAAAAATAGTTTATTCTTATACATTCTATTAATAAACTATTTATAAGTGATTTTTGAAATGTTTAACTTGTTTACAATATTGGCTATAAGTCATTATAATTTCTAGCATTAAATAAGCTTAATTCATCATTTCGCTACAATAAAAAGATGGGCCTACTTCATTTTCTTAAACATCATGTTAATACAAATATCGCCTAAAAACCTTATTTATATTTTACGATTTTTGCTAAGTTTTGTTAATGACAAAGTATGAACTTTAGTTTATAGTAAAAACACCACTTTAGTTTTAAGTCTTGTATAACTAGATTTTACATTTCATCTTAAACATAACATTATTTTTATTTCTTAAATTAGTAAGTGTCACATCACATCAACATGCATTTATGGTAAGTTTGTGTGTTTGACTTACCATAAGTTCTTACACATCTTTGGAAGCATTCTACTTTGATTCAATGTTTGTTTGACTAGAATTAAGTTGATGTGACTTTGGTTGGTTTGGAAAGATTTATTGCAAAACCTACTGTCAGCCTGGCGGAACCTTGGAGGTACACGGGCGGAACCCATCTGAGGGTTCTGCCGTATCCGCCAGAGCTGCTGAAGGTTTTGCTATAAATACCAAGCCACTTGCTAGTTTTTACCCATCACTTTTAGGACATATATTACACATATTCTCTCATCTAACTCAGTAACATTTGACTTGTGTGATTCTCTTATGTAGCAAAGGAGTTCACAAGTTCTTCCAAGAAATTACAAGTTTCAACTCAAAATTTGCAAGACTTGTTAGCTTTGTTATGTATGAACTTTGGTAGTTTATACTTCATTTGTATCTTGTGTAGAAGTGACCGGTTAGTATTTTAGGCCTCAAAATACATAGTGTGTTGGGAGTTGTTGTACCCTTGTAAAAAAACTATCGGGAGTGGTTGTACCCTTGTAAAAGAACTCGACATCTAGCTTAGTGTCGGAAATAGTGGATAGGCGACGTTAGGTTGGTTCTATCTTGAACTAGGACCCGGTATCTAGCTTTGTACCGGATAAAGTGTAAGCGACGATTGTAAAGGTTTCTCCACCCGTGAAAGGAGCTTGTTGACTAGTGCTTGAAACTCTCGAGTTGGAAACTCGGGGCGTGGATGTAGGGCAAGGAAAAAGAGTCCTTGTAGCCGAACCACGATAAACAATCGTGTTGTGGTTTGATCGTTTTTTTCTTTATCTTTGCATATTACATATTGTCTTTATTTTGAATCGTTAATTACACGTAAAGCTTTTCAAAGATTAACAAGTATTTTGAGTTTATATCTTTGATCTAACGTAAAGCTTTTCAAAGATTAACAAGTAATTTGTGTTTATATCTTTGATCGAACTTAAAGTTTTTTTAAAGATAATTAAGTCAAAAAGCGGTAGACTATTCAACCCCCTTCTAGTTTTTCACAATTGGCATCAGAGCTACGTTACTCAAGATCTTTAAAATATATTGTATTTTAAAACTTGGATTGATCCATGGATTTTTAAAATCTCAAAGAAGGGCAAACTATTCAAAAGCCACCGCTATTTGAAAAAGAAAACTTCCTTGAATGGAAAAGTAAAATTGAAAACTATGTGAAATCAATTGATCAAGATCTTTGGCATATTATTTCTATTGGTGATTTCAAACCAACGAAAACAAGTTTTGAAAATCAAGATGATTATCCTAAACTTGATAAAAACACTAAAGCTAAGATAATGATTTATAAAGCTTTACCAAGGACCAAATATGAAAGAGTGTATTTTTGTCAAACGGCTAATGATATTTGGAAAAATATGTTAAACTTTTATCAAGAAATATGTCAAGTCAAAGATGATCAGTTTGATCTCACATATGAATTAGAAGTCTTAGAAAAATTAATAGATAGACATTTAGTTGGAGTAAATACATGTGTTACTAGTGTAAATGTTTTAAATGAAGGTGTAAATGAAGATGATTACTTGTGTCGAGCTCAAAGTGGGCTTGCTTACGATTCATGGAATAACACGGATGAAGATGAAGCCTACTATCCGGTTTGTGATCCTCAACTAGATAAAACATCAAGCAAGGTACAATTTGAAACCAAACACTTTTGCTTTGACACATTTATCCTAGAGTTTTCTAAACTAGAAAATAAGTCTAAACTTTTATGCAACATGGACCTAAAAACTATCTTTAACAACGAATATTCAAAATCTCTTGTGAACAATCTTGAAAAAGAGATAATGTTAGAAGATAAAATGTCTAGACTTGAAAGCAATGTTGAAATTGATCTAAAATGCAAAATATGTCAAGATTACAAATATGAAATTCAAAGACAAAATGAAAAAGGAAAAATGCTTGCTAAATTTGAAGAAAGTTAAAAAGCTCTCAAAAGCTTATTGAAAAGTCAAAAGTCATTTAGAGATAAAACCGGATTAGGATTTGACTCAAATGCACCATCGACAAGTAAAACAAAACAAGTTGTGTTTGTGAAACCTAGGAGAGAATTGTAGGAGTAATTCTATCTCTATTAGGAGCTCATGATAAAAGGATAAAGATATCATGTTCAAACCTTTATATGTTTATCTAACCTTCTTGGATTCATAAGTATTTGAGTTTAGCTCTCTTACGAGTCAAGATAATTTGCTTTAAGATTATCTTCTTGGTGATTCATCTATGGAGCTTAAAAGGTACACGTTTCTTCAACTTATCTTTCATTGCTTCTTGGTGATTGACATTAAGTTTTGTCGTGGGTGTTATTAATACTTTTTACTCTAAGGTGTTTATGTGGTGTAAGTAACATCAAAGATTAGATCCGTCGTAATTAAAGAATTTAGACACTACATCTAGTAGGAGATATAAGGTGTTTTACCTCTTTAAACTTTCAGAAAAAGACACGAGAAACTCTTGAGTGAGTCTCACTTAATACTTGTCTACAAGTGAGCTAACTAAGAACATCCAAAGTGATTTAACAACCAAAACTTTTGTGGTGCTTGCAAATCTAGCAAAACCACAACATTTCATAGATGCTTGTGGTACAACATCGTTTGACACTATACCTTATATTTTCAATCGTGTCTTTAATTCAATCACTCTTTTGTTAAAGTTTCATATAAGACACACAAAGAAAAATAAATCATTTAAATACATTAGGATGATTGAGAGAAAATGATTTATAAACATCTAGGATTTGCACATCTAATTCGACCCATAGTCTTATGATGTTGTATCTCTTGGACATTTACACTTATAGTGTTTTAAGTAAATAAACCTAAAGAGTCGAGGAGTCATTAAATTTATCATTCGATGAAAGACCACCTCCTTCTAAGATATCATCTTTGGTAGATGATGACTTAGTCGAAAGTCCAGCTTTGATAAGACAAGTAAGTTAAGATGAATAACAAGGAAGATTGATTAGGCGAAAAATGAACCACTTTTAGGGGATCATTTAAGCCCGGAATTGAATTTATTTGATCAAATATTGCCCTAAATCGTTCCTTTTGTGATTTTAGGTACTTTGGGAGAGAAATCTGAAAAGGAAGCAATTCGGACGTTTTTGGAGCATAAAAGTGAAGAAAACGCCAAAGACTTAATTTTCCTTGCTGGGAACAGTAGGTGACGGCGTCAAGAGTAAAATCCTGACGGCGTCAAGAGTAATTTTCATGACGGCCCAGTATAGAAATGAAGGCGTAACAAGGAAGAGCGTCAAGAGTAAAATATGTGACGGCCTGGAAAAAGTTATAACGTGACGGCGTCAGAAGTAGATCAAGGCAGTCCGAGAATTCTTTTGGCGGTGAGATGAGGGCGTCACCAATTTTGTCTTGACGCCGTCAGCCTCAATTTCCTATATATAGTTTTCTAATTTTCATTCATAAAAAGAGAGAAGTTTTGGAGAAACCCTAAGGCCGAACTTAGTATGAATTTTACAGGTTTTTCAAGGGTTCTCAGCCCTTGAACCCTTTCATGTGTAATTGAGATAAGTATTATTTTAATTCAATCAATATGTCTATGTGTTGGTTGTCTATATCTTGTTCTTGTCTTAATTCCATCATGCTAGGCTAGATCTATCTTGTGTTTGCTTAGATCTAATGAAACCTAGATGTTAATTATGTGTTGATTACTTGTTTATGGTTGTATTGAATGAATGATTTCGATGTTAGGCTTAAGAAAACTGGCAGATCTCCAATTGGTAACATGCTTGAACGTCTTAGGAAACATGAACTGAAATTAACGTGTAAAAGATATCTAGGGAGTACTATAACAAGTAATTAACGTGTAAAAGATATCTAGAGAGTACTGAAATCTAAGTAAACACAATTTCTCCACTTATTGCTCACAACCTTAGTTAATTTAGTTTATTTTCATTTTTCGTATTTTATTTTGATTGCATCTTTAGTATTGGGTTAGTTGACTAGCAACTAATTCCACCCAAATCCTTAAAACCCGAGATTTTTACTTGCTTTCTAAAAAAATACAAAAATACAAAAATAATCATCCTTCATCTCTAGAACTAGTATTTAGGTTTTCTAATCCTAGCGACACTATTCCTAGCTGAACGATAAATCCCCCGGTACTTGTCACTATACTATACTACAACGATCAGGTACACTGCCTGGTGGGGGTTGTAAGCTTCTGCAGATCACTTCTGACGGCGTCACGAGTTTACTCTTGACGGCGTCACGTGTAAAAATCTGGAAATTTTACCGGTTTTGTTTTTCTAACGGAGTCTTATGGTTTTTGTGAATTATTAAGTTTTATAATCTCCAGGAAATCTGCAAACTTCATTCCACAAGCATTATATCTTATTTTGTTTTCTAGGATTAAGTAACTTATATAGGTTGCCGCCGATTTTATGCGAGGTTGTCTTGTCTATTTTCTCAGGATTTACAGGTTATGTATGACAAGAAGATGATTTATATTCTGGAAGGGAAGCTTTGATTGTTCATTTTCTTGGAGGAAGATTTAACCTGGCCACTTTATTATCCATACCGAGCGAATTAGGGGAGTATTTGATTTCATTCGTTTTACTTTTTTCACTTTTACATTCTTTACTTGAACATTGGGGACAATGTTCATCCTAAGTGTAAGGGGAGGGTAAAATGATGATACCTTACATGTACACTTTCGCTTGAGTTTGTTTTGTTTAATGGTAGATGTGTAATAAAACTATGAGAAACACTTGTTAGTGCAATTTTAGCGCCAAATTTAAATTTTTTTACAACATTTAGGAGTGAAACTTTAGCCATAGCAAGCGTCTCATGGATAGGAGATTGTATGACTAGCACATAACCGTACTTTCAGAAAAATTTTCCACCCAAATATGTGAGGTTCGCCTTTAAATTTGATAGGAAAAACATTTACTATTAGTGCTTATGAGTGTACCGGTAGCATTTAGATTCTAGAACTTGCGTTAGTGATGCATCCCGAGACCGCTAGTGAGACTACATTCGTGTGGTAGGATTTACTACATGATAAGAGGCATTAGGATCACCCTTGTGTTAAACCCGTATTATAATTACTTGACCATTTAAGTCATATTACTTGGCTAGTTAAGTCAACTAATTTTTCCCACACCCTTAGCGTTGTACTCATTTTTAGTACATGAAACCCCTAGTACACCCCTCCGAGCCTATCTTTTCGTTTCTAACTTTAAGCATCTTACTTAAAGGAAGAATTTGTTACACCCCACTTAAATGTACACCCAAATCGCCTTAGCCTTCCGTGTATGCACTCATCCTTAGTGCATTATTGTTATTTGTTAAACCCTAAGTTAACTATCTAATTGATTACATGGTTGCTAAGTCGAGTCATATCCTTGTACATATTGTTTTGGGACGATTGGGACTCATGGGTAAGTACTTATTTTATGGAGTAATGGGGAAGAACATCATATATTACCCCCGTATGTGCGTTAATCTTAAAAGTGCTTCAAGTGTTTTGATTATCTTAATTCGAGTCATTAGATTAGTTTATTGTAAAGTATGTAAAAATTCAAGTGTAAGGGAATTTCCATTCCCTATGATGTATTATTTTGGATGGTAGGGTAAGAGTGTATGCAAAAAAAAAAAAAAAAAAAAAAAAAAAAAAAAAAAAAAAAAAAAACATACGGACTACCATCTCTTTTCATTCTATGTTTATTTTATGTTTTTGTTATTTTTCATTTATTAGCTTAAGTCGAGTCTAGTCTTGGCTTAGCAACGCCATATTGTACATGTAATTAACCAAGATTGTTAGCTCGCCACCAGTAAAAACTTCTTTTATCCAACAAAACCGTGTATTTCATATCCCTACACCTAACGTTACAACCCTATAAAAGACCTCTTTGATAGTTTATCCTAGGTGTTTACGCCATGTGGTGGAGGTTTGATCTTTTCCCAAGCCTATGGTAATCTATTTTGCTATGACAGGTAGTGAGAGATATCTTCCGTTTCCATATTGTAATTTATACTTTATTACACTCGAGAGATGTGAGTATCTAAACACTATTTGTGAGGTGCTAGTGTATGACCTCCGTGCTTGTTTATTGGTCTTTAGTGGAACGATTATTTGTTGTAATTACTTTTATATTAGTGTTAAATGACCCCTAACTTGTATTTTGAGTAGAATAAAAGCGCATTTGCTTGAGGACAAGCAAATCTCAAGTGTAAGGGTATATGATGAGGCGAAAAATGAACCACTTTTAGGGGATCATTTAAGCCCGGAATTGAATTTATTTGATCAAATATTGCGCTAAATCGTTCCTTTTGTGATTTTAGGTACTTTGGGAGAGAAATCTGAAAAAGGAAGCAATTCGGACGTTTTTGGAGCATAAAAGTGAAGAAAACGCCAAAGACTTAATTTACCTTGCTGGGAACAGTAGGTGACGGCGTCAAGAGTAAAATCCTGACGGCGTCAAGAGTAATTTTCATGACGGCCCAGTATAGAAATGAAGGCGTAACAAGGAAGAGCGTCAAGAGTAAAATATGTGACGGCCTGGAAAAAGTTATAACGTGACGGCGTCAGAAGTAGATCAAGGCAGTCCGAGAATTCTTTTGGCGGCGAGATGAGGGCGTCACCAATTTTGTCTTGACGCCGTCAGCCTCAATTTCCTATATATAGTTTTCTAATTTTCATTCATAAAAAGAGAGAAGTTTTGGAGAAACCCTAAGGCCGAACTTAGTACGAATTTTACAGGTTTTTCAAGGGTTCTTAGCCCTTGAACCCTTTCATGTGTAATTGAGATAAGTATTCTTTTAATTCAATCAATATGTCTATGTGTTGGTTGTCTATATCTTGTTCTTGTCTTAATTCCATCATGCTAGGCTAGATCTATCTTGTGTTTGCTTAGATCTAATGAAACCTAGATGTTAATTATGTGTTGATTACTTGTTTATGGTTGTATTGGATGAATGATTTCGATGTTAGGCTTAAGAAAACTGGCAGATCTCCAATTGGTAACATGCTTGAACGTCTTAGGAAACATGAACTGATGTGCACTAGGTTTTATTGGTTGTATTTAATGCATGGGTAAATTCTAATGATCCCATGTTAGGAGCTTCTTAGCCGGCTCGACATAGGAGTGAAGTAGGCACTCATAGGATTGGGGAATTAAGTGCGCCACCCCATGAATGGTATTAAGGAATACAATTCGTCATCCACACAACTATAACAAGTAATTAACGTGTAAAAGATATCTAGGGAGTAGTGATATCTAAGTAAACACAATTTCTCCACTTATTGCTCACAACCTTAGTTAATTTAGTTTATTTTCATTTCTCGTATTTTATTTTGATTGCATCTTTAGTATTGGGTTAGTTGACTAGCAACTAATTCCACCCAAATCCTTAAAACCCGAAATTTTTACTTGCTTTCTAAAAAAATACAAAAATACAAAAATAATCATCCTTCATCTCTAGAACTAGTATTTAGGTTTTCTAATCCTAGCGACACTATTCCTAGCTGAACGATCAATCCCCCGGTACTTGTCACTATACTATACTACAACGATCAGGTACACTGCCTGGTGGGGGTTGTAAGCTTCTCAAGATCCTTTGAGAGGTAAAGCCTGGTGCGATTACCACGTATCAAGTTTTTGGCGCCGCAGCCCGGGGAATAGTTATTGTCTAGGTTAGAATCTCTTTTTATTAGGTCTACTTGCTAGATTCCTTTCTAGTAAGATTTTATTTTTATTTTTAGGTTTTCTTTAGTCTATCTTATTTCTTTGTGTTTTTGTTCGTAACTCTTCACCACCCGACATCATGGACGATAGGAACATCTTTGAACCCGTCATCCCACCACAACAAAACCCACCACTAGAACCTCTTAGGCCCCGAACCTTAGGAGAGTATTCCCGACCTAGCAACCAAGGCTACCGAAACACCATTGAGCTCACCGGAGCCAATGTGACCCCCTTGCGATCCGACACCATCCGGTTAGTGCAAAGCGGATGTGCATTCCATGGACTTCGTTCCGAAGATCCTAACCAACATCTTAAGGACTTCCTTAAAATCGTAGATTCCATAGACCTAGATGTTGAAACTAGAGAGACAACCCGATTACGCCTATTCCAATTCTCTCTACGGGATCAAGCTAGTCAATGGCTTGAGCGTTTACCCGCGGGATCCATCACCACATGAGATGATCTCACCACTCGTTTCCTTGCTCAATTTTTCCCACCGGGGAGAACTACTAAGCTTAGAAATGACATCTTGATGTTCCAACAACGTCAAAATGAATCTCTTTATGAAGCATGGACTCGTTTCAAGGACTTACTCCAAAATGTCCCTCATCATGGCATAGATCTTTGGCTCCAAGTCCAAATCTTTTATGACCATATCGATCTCTCCACGAGGCGAGCCATTGACCAATCGGCCGGTGGTAAGCTACGTGATCTAAGTGCGGAACAATCATGGGAACTCATAGAAGATCTTGCTCTCTATGACAACGAAAGTTGGAATGATCCCCGTGATTTGAACAAAACGGTCAAGGCAATATCTTTGCCTTCGAACAACTCTAGCACTCCCGACCGTAGGATCATGGAACTTGAGGACCAAGTCAAGTTTCTCATGAAATCTTACGAAGCTCCTAAGCCTTCAAGCCAAGTGAACAAAATCACTTCTTCATGCGAATTATGTAGTGGTCCCCATGACACTCATGATTGTGTGGAACTCCCCGGAACAGCTTTTGCGGACTACGCATCCACGCGTACCGACGAAGCTGGAGATAAGTGGTACACTTTCAAGCCCGAGCCAAACCTTTACGGTGATTCATACAACCCCTCTTGTAAAAATCACCCAAACCTTAGGTGGAAGCAAAATCAAGCCAATTCTTCCAATCCGCCTAATCGTTACCAACCAAACGGTCCACCCTCCAACCGTACTTTCAACAACAATCCTTCTAACAACTATGGTAGTACCAACAATCTTGAAGGATTGATGTCTAAGTTCATGGCATCTCAAGAAGCTCGCATATCTAAGTTTGAAGCCGATTTCAAACAAAAGCAAAGCGAGATGACCACCAAAATTGACGCATTGTTGAAAGTTCTCAATGACCGAGAAATGGGAGCACTCCCAAGCGACACGGTCAAGAATCCGAAACTAAACGTTAATTCCATATCTTCAGTTTCGTCACCCACTTCGTGTCCACAATACTACTCGGTTAAATCAACGAGCACGTGTTTCAAACAAAACCAAATTCTTCAAAAGGACCAATCAAGTAAAACACCCGATATAGAACCGGTCAAAAGTATAGTTGAAACACCTCTTACGCAAGACCTTGGCGATGAATTCAAGGAACTTTACCTTGAACGCCCCGTCATTGATGTCTTAGCGCGTGCTCCTTACTATAGTGCCCTCCTAGAAAAATATGAGAAGTTTAAACTAGGTAAAAATGGGACCGCCTTCGTTCAAAACAAGTTGCCTAAAAAGCTTGATGATCCGGGTATATTTGTTTTGCCTTGTAAGATAGGAAGATCCGAAGCTTTCGACACACTAGCAGATTTAGGGTCAAGCCTCAACTTGATTCCCTTATCCTTATTCACCGCTCTTAAGCTAGGAAAGTTAGAGGAAACGAAGGTATTGATAGGGCTAGCGGATGGGAGTATTGCCCACCCGGTTGGAATGATTAAGGATGTAGTTGTTCACGTAGGAAGGTTAACTATATTAGCGGATTTTCACGCCCTAGACATGGTTAGTGACACTACATGCCCATTATTGGTAGGAAGAGGATTTTTAGCAACCGCTAGCACCATGATAGATTGTAAGGAGTCTAAGATAGCATTAGGTGAAGGCGATACTTGGTCGGTGTACGATGTAAAGAAGCATAGTTATGATTGTGATGATGAACCGACACTGCATTGGGTAGAGATGAATAGGAGACCATCTAGATATGGACCTTGGATAGAAAGGAACTTTATAGGACCTCAATGCCCATTTTATCTAGAAAAAGATTTCGTTGAAAAGACACATTCGGTAGAACAACTCATAGCTAGAGATGAAGAGCTAGATCTCTTTGAGGACCCCTTAGTCTTTAGGAAGATGATTGAGTTCTTAAGCGTAATGCCTATTAATATAGAGATGAATAACTGGAAAAGAGAGGGAGACAAGTGTAAATGGAGGTGGGATAAGCCACCTAAAGAAGGTGACGGATCATGGCATATAAGGATGACTTTGTATGATCCGGATGGGGAAAAGTTTGAAAGGTCATACCATACTAAGGAAACCGATAGGAAGTTGAAACCTAAGTTTGATCCAAAAGATGTCCTCAATGAGGAACTCACCCGTATCACGTAGTAACCCATGACCTTGAGTCTAGCTACAAGACTCGTAAATAAAGAAAAGCGCTTCTTGGGAGGCAACCCATGCTTTGTGTGATTTTATTTTGTTTGTTTGTTGTTTGCTTCCGCATGCATGCTTTATTTTTATTGTTGGTAGATCATGTTTCTCAATTAAATAGTGGAAATACTTTACTTTGTTGTTTTGGTATAGTCTTAACTCCACCTAAAAGTATTTTTGCAAAAGATAAGTGTAAAGGGAAACCCCAAATATGTTTTCAAGAAACAAACCGATCATGATTCTCCACAATATTAAATGAACATGTATATTCGTATTTGTTAGAGTCAAATGCTTGTATTGAGTCATAATGAAGTTTTGCAGGATTTTCCAGGAAGTAGGACCAAGTTTTTTCCAGAAATTTTCTGGAAACTTAACATAAGAATTTCTGCAGATCACTTCTGACGGCGTCACGAGTTTACTCTTGACGGCGTCACGTGTAAAAATCTGGAAATTTTACCGGTTTTGTTTTTCTAACGGAGTCTTATGGTTTTTGTGAATTATTAAGTTTTATAATCTCCAGGAAATCTGCAAACTTCATTCCACAAGCATTATATCTTATTTTGTTTTCTAGGATTAAGTAACTTATATAGGTTGCCGCCGATTTTATGCGAGGTTGTCTTGTCTATTTTCTCAGGATTTACAGGTTATGTATGACAAGAAGATGATTTATATTCTGGAAGGGAAGCTTTGATTGTTCATTTTCTTGGAGGAAGATTTAACCTGGCCACTTTATTATCCATACCGAGCGAATTAGGGGAGTATTTGATTTCATTCGTTTTACTTTTTTCACTTTTACATTCTTTACTTGAACATTGGGGACAATGTTCATCCTAAGTGTAAGGGGAGGGTAAAATGATGATACCTTACATGTACACTTTCGCTTGAGTTTGTTTTGTTTAATGGTAGATGTGTAATAAAACTATGAGAAACACTTGTTAGTGCAATTTTAGCGCCAAATTTATATTTTTTTACAACATTTAGGAGTGAAACTTTAGCCATAGCAAGCGTCTCATGGATAGGAGATTGTATGACTAGCACATAACCGTACTTTCAGAAAAATTTTCCACCCAAATATGTGAGGTTCGCCTTTAGATTTGATAGGAAAAGCATTTACTATTAGTGCTTATGAGTGTACCGGTAGCATTTAGATTCTAGAACTTGCGTTAGTGATGCATCCCGAGACCGCTAGTGAGACTACATTCGTGTGGTAGGATTTACTACATGATAAGAGGCATTAGGATCACCCTTGTGTTAAACCCGTATTATAATTACTTGACCATTTAAGTCATATTACTTGGCTAGTTAAGTCAACTAATTTTACCCACACCCTTAGCGTTGTACTCATTTTTAGTACACGAAACCCCTAGTACACCCCTCCGAGCCTATCTTTTCGTTTCTAACTTTAAGCATCTTACTTAAAGGAAGAATTTGTTACACCCCACTTAAATGTACACCCAAATCGCCTTAGCCTTCCGTGTATGCACTCATCTTTAGTGCATTATTGTTATTTGTTAAACCCTAAGTTAACTATCTAATTGATTACATGGTTGCTAAGTCGAGTCATATCCTTGTACATATTGTTTTGGGACGATTGGGACTCATGGGTAAGTACTTATTTTATGGAGTAATGGGGAAGAACATCATATATTACCCCCGTATGTGCGTTAATATTAAAAGTGCTCCAAGTGTTTTGATTATCTTAATTCGAGTCATTAGATTAGTTTATTGTAAAGTATGTAAAAATTCAAGTGTAAGGGAATTTCCATTCCCTATGATGTATTATTTTGGATGGTAGGGTAAGAGTGTATGCAAAAAAAAAAAAAAAAAAAAAAAAAAAGAAAAAGAGAAAAAACATACGGACTACCATCTCTTTTCATTCTATGTTTTTTTTATGTTTTTGTTATTTTTCATTTATTAGCTTAAGTCGAGTCTAGTCTTGGCTTAGCAACGCCATATTGTACATGTAATTAACCAAGATTGTTAGCTCGCAACCAGTAAAAACTTCCTTTATCCAACAAAACCGTGTATTTCATATCCCTACACCTAACGTTACAACCCTATAAAAGACCTCTTTGATAGTTTATCCTAGGTGTTTACGCCATGTGGTGGAGGTTTGATCTTTTCTCAAGCCTATGGTAATCTATTTTGCTATGACAGGTAGTGAGAGATATCTTCCGTTTCCATATTGTAATTTATACTTTATTACACCCGAGAGATGTGAGTATCTAAACACTATTTGTGAGGTGCTAGTGTATGACCTCCGTGCTTGTTTATTGGTCTTTAGTGGAACGATTATTTGTTGTAATTACTTTTATATTAGTGTTAAATGACCCCTAACTTGTATTTTGAGTAGAATAAAAGCGCATTTGCTTGAGGACAAGCAAATCTCAAGTGTAAGGGTATATGATGAGGCGAAAAATGAACCACTTTTAGGGGATCATTTAAACCCGGAATTGAATTTATTTGATCAAATATTGCGCTAAATCGTTCCTTTTGTGATTTTAGGTACTTTGGGAGAGAAATCTGAAAAAGGAAGCAATTCGAACGTTTTTGGAGCATAAAAGTGAAGAAAACGCCAAAGACTTAATTTTCCTTGCTGGGAACAGTAGGTGACGGCGTCAAGAGTAAAATCCTGACGGCGTCAAGAGTAATTTTCATGACGGCCCAGTACAGAAATGAAGGCGTCACAAGGAAGAGCGTCAAGAGTAAAATATGTGACGGCCTGGAAAAAGTTATAACGTGACGGCGTCAGAAGTAGGTCAAGGCAGTCCAAGAATCTTTTGGCGGCGAGATGACGGCGTCACCAATTTGGTCTTGACACCGTCAGCCTCAATTTCCTATATATAGTTTTCTAATTTTCATTCATAAAAAGAGAGAAGTTTTGGAGAAACCCTAAGACCGAACTTAGTAAGAATTTTACAGGTTTTTCAAGGGTTCTCAGCCCTTGAACCCTTTTATGTGTAATTGAGATAAGTATTCTTTTAATTCAATCAATATGTCTATGTGTTGGTTGTCTATATCTTGTTCTTGTCTTAATTCCATCATGCTAGGCTAGATCTATCTTGTGTTTGCTTAGATCTAATGAAACCTAGATGTTAATTATGTGTTGATTACTTGTTTATGGTTGTATTGGATGAATGATTTCGATGTTAGGCTTAAGAAAACTGGCAGATCTCCAATTGGTAACATGCTTGAATGTCTTAGGAAACATGAACTGACGTGCACTAGGTTTTATTGGTTGTATTTAATGCATGGGTAAATTCTAATGATCCCATGTTAGGAGCTTCTTAGCCGGCTCGACATAGGAGTGAAGTAGGCACTCATAGGATTGGGGAATTAAGTGCGCCACCCCATGAATGGTATTAAGGAATACAATTCGTCATCCACACAACTATAACAAGTAATTAACGTGTAAAAGATATCTAGGGAGTAGTGATATCTAAGTAAACACAATTTCTCCACTTATTGCTCACAACCTTAGTTAATTTAGTTTATTTTCATTTCTCGTATTTTATTTTGATTGCATCTTTAGTATTGGGTTAGTTGACTAGCAACTAATTCCACCCAAATCCTTAAAACCCGGGATTTTTACTTGCTTTCTAAAAAAAATACAAAAATACAAAAATAATCATCCTTCATCTCTAGAACTAGTATTTAGGTTTTCTAATCCTAGCGACACTATTCCTAGCTGAACGATCAATCCCCCGGTACTTGTCACTATACTATACTACAACGATCAGGTACACTGCCTGGTGGGGGTTGTAAGCTTCTCAAGATCCTTTGAGAGGTAAAGCCTGGTGCGATTCCCACGTATCAAGTTTTTGGCGCCGCAGCCCGGGGAATAGTTATTGTCTAGGTTAGAATCTCTTTTTATTAGGTCTACTTGCTAGATTCCTTTCTAGTAAGATTTTATTTTTATTTTTAGGTTTTCTTTAGTCTATCTTATTTCTTTGTGTTTTTGTTCGTAACTCTTCACCACCCGACATCATGGACGATAGGAACATCTTTGAACCCGTCATCCCACCACAACAAAACCCACCACTAGAACCTCTTAGGCCCCGAACCTTAGGAGAGTATTCCCGACCTAGCCACCAAGGCTACCGAAACACCATTGAGCTCACCGGAGCCAATGTGACCCCCTTGCGATCCGACACCATCCGATTAGTGCAAAGCGGATGTGCATTTCATGGACTTCGTTCCGAAGATCCAAACCAACATCTTAAGGACTTCCTTAAAATCGTAGATTCCATAGACCTAGATGTTGAAACTAGAGAGACAACCCGATTACGCCTATTCCAATTCTCTCTACGGGATCAAGCTAGTCAATGGCTTGAGCGTTTACCCGCGGGATCCATCACCACATGAGATGATCTCACCACTCGTTTCCTTGCTCAATTTTTCCCACCGGGGAGAACTACTAAGCTTAGAAATGACATCTTGATGTTCCAACAACGTCAAAATGAATCTCTTTATGAAGCATGGACTCGTTTCAAGGACTTACTCCAAAATGTCCCTCATCATGGCATAGATCTTTGGCTCCAAGTCCAAATCTTTTATGACCATATCGATCTCTCCACGAGGCGAGCCATTGACCAATCGGCCGGTGGTAAGCTACGTGATCTAAGTGCGGAACAATCATGGGAACTCATAGAAGATCTTGCTCTCTATGACAACGAAAGTTGGAATGATCCCCGTGATTTGAACAAAACGGTCAAGGCAATATCTTTGCCTTCGAACAACTCTAGCACTCCCGACCGTAGGATCATGGAACTTGAGGACCAAGTCAAGTTTCTCATGAAATCTTACGAAGCTCCTAAGCCTTCAAGCCAAGTGAACAAAATCACTTCTTCATGCGAATTATGTAGTGGTCCCCATGACACTCGTGATTGTGTGGAACTCCCCGGAACAGCTTTTGCGGACTACGCATCCACGCGTACCGACGAAGCTGGAGATAAGTGGTACACTTTCAAGCCCGAGCCAAACCCTTATGGTTATTCATACAAGCCCTCTTGGAAAAATCACCCAAACCTTAGGTGGAAGCAAAATCAAGCCAATTCTTCCAATCCGCCTAATCGTTACCAACCAAACGGTCCACCCTCCAACCGTACTTTCAACAACAATCCTTCTAACAACTATGGTAGTACCAACAATCTTGAAGGATTGATGTCTAAGTTCATGGCATCTCAAGAAGCTCGCATATCTAAGTTTGAAGCCGATTTCAAACAAAAGCAAAGCGAGATGACCACCAAAATTGACGCATTGTTGAAAGTTCTCAATGACCGAGAAATGGGAGCACTCCCAAGCGACACGGTCAAGAATCCGAAACTAAACGTTAATTCCATATCTTCAGTTTCGTCACCCACTTCGTGTCCACAATACTACTCGGTTAAATCAACGAGCACGTGTTTCAAACAAAACCAAATTCTTCAAAAGGACCAATCAAGTAAAACACCCGATATAGAACCGGTCAAAAGTATAGTTGAAACACCTCTTACGCAAGACCTTGGCGATGAATTCAAGGAACTTTACCTTGAACGCCCCGTCATTGATGTCTTAGCGCGTGCTCCTTACTATAGTGCCCTCCTAGAAAAATATGAGAAGTTTAAACTAGGTAAAAATGGGACCGCCTTCGTTCAAAACAAGTTGCCTAAAAAGCTTGATGATCCGGGTATATTTGTTTTGCCTTGTAAGATAGGAAGATCCAGGAACTTTATAGGACCTCAATGCCCATTTTATCTAGAAAAAGATTTCGTTGAAAAGACACATTCGGTAGAACAACTCATAGCTAGAGATGAAGAGCTAGATCTCTTTGAGGACCCCTTAGTCTTTAGGAAGATGATTGAGTTCTTAAGCGTAATGCCTATTAATATAGAGATGAATAACTGGAAAAGAGAAGGAGACAAGTGTAAATGGAGGTGGGATAAGCCACCTAAAGAAGGTGACGGATCATGGCATATAAGGATGACTTTGTATGATCCGGATGGGGAAAAGTTTGAAAGGTCATACCATACTAAGGAAACCGATAGGAAGTTGAAACCTAAGTTTGATCCAAAAGATGTCCTCAATGAGGAACTCACCCGTATCACGTAGTAACCCATGACCTTGAGTCTAGCTACAAGACTCGTAAATAAAGAAAAGCGCTTCTTGGGAGGCAACCCATGCTTTGTGTGATTTTATTTTGCTTGTTTGTTGTTTGCTTCCGCATGCATGCTTTATTTTTATTGTTGGTAGATCATGTTTCTCAATTAAATAGTGGAAATACTTTACTTTGTTGTTTTGGTCTAGTCTTAACTTCACTTAAAAGTATTTTTGCAAAAGATAAGTGTAAGGGGAAACCCCAAATATGTTTTCAAGAAACAAACCGATCATGATTCTCCACAACATTAAATGAACATGTATATTCGTATTTGTTAGAGTCAAATGCTTGTATTGAGTCATAATGAAGTTTTGCAGGATTTTCCAGGAAGTAGGACCAAGTTTTTTCCAGAAATTTTCTGGAAACTTAACATAAGAATTTCTGCAGATCACTTCTGACGGCGTCACGAGTTTACTCTTGACGGCGTCACGTGTAAAAATCTGGAAATTTTACCGGTTTTGTTTTTCTAACGGAGTCTTATGGTTTTTGTGAATTATTAAGTTTTATAATCTCCAGGAAATCTGCAAACTTCATTCCACAAGCATTATATCTTATTTTGTTTTCTAGGATTAAGTAACTTATATAGGTTGCCGCCGATTTTATGCGAGGTTGTCTTGTCTATTTTCTCAGGATTTACAGGTTATGTATGACAAGAAGATGATTTATATTCTAGAAGGGAAGCTTTGATTGTTCATTTTCTTGGAGGAAGATTTAACCTGGCCACTTTATTATCCATACCGAGCGAATTAGGGGAGTATTTGATTTCATTCGTTTTACTTTTTTCACTTTTACATTCTTTACTTGAACATTGGGGACAATGTTCATCCTAAGTGTAAGGGGAGGGTAAAATGATGATACCTTACATGTACACTTTCGCTTGAGTTTGTTTTGTTTAATGGTAGATGTGTAATAAAACTATGAGAAACACTTGTTAGTGCAATTTTAGCGCCAAATTTAAATTTTTTTACAATATTTAGGAGTGAAACTTTAGCCATAGCAAGCGTCTCATGGATAGGAGATTGTATGACTAGCACATAACCGTACTTTCAGAAAAATTTTCCACCCAAATATGTGAGGTTCGCCTTTAGATTTGATAGGAAAAGCATTTACTATTAGTGCTTATGAGTGTACCGGTAGCATTTAGATTCTAGAACTTGCGTTAGTGATGCATCCCGAGACCGCTAGTGAGACTACATTCGTGTGGTAGGATTTACTACATGATAAGAGGCATTAGGATCACCCTTGTGTTAAACCCGTATTATAATTACTTGACCATTTAAGTCATATTACTTGGCTAGTTAAGTCAACTAATTTTTCCCACACCCTTAGCGTTGTACTCATTTTTAGTACACGAAACCCCTAGTACACCCCTCCGAGCCTATCTTTTCGTTTCTAACTTTAAGCATCTTACTTAAAGGAAGAATTTGTTACACCCCACTTAAATGTACACCCAAATCGCCTTAGCCTTCCGTGTATGCACTCATCTTTAGTGCATTATTGTTATTTGTTAAACCCTAAGTTAACTATCTAATTGATTACATGGTTGCTAAGTCGAGTCATATCCTTGTACATATTGTTTTGGGACGATTGGGACTCATGGGTAAGTACTTATTTTATGGAGTAATGGGGAAGAACATCATATATTACCCCCGTATGTGCGTTAATCTTAAAAGTGCTCCAAGTGTTTTGATTATCTTAATTCGAGTCATTAGATTAATTTATTGTAAAGTATGTAAAAATTCAAGTGTAATGGAATTTCCATTCCCTATGATGTATTATTTTGGATGGTAGGGTAAGAGTCTAGTCTTGGCTTAGCAACGCCATATTGTACATGTAATTAACCAAGATTGTTAGCTCGCCACCAGTAAAAACTTCTTTTATCCAACAAAACCGTGTATTTCATATCCCTACACCTAACGTTACAACCCTATAAAAGACCTCTTTGATAGTTTATCCTAGGTGTTTACGCCATGTGGTGGAGGTTTGATCTTTTCCCAAGCCTATGGTAATCTATTTTGCTATGACAGGTAGTGAGAGATATCTTCCGTTTCCATATTGTAATTTATACTTTATTACACTCGAGAGATGTGAGTATCTAAACACTATTTGTGAGGTGCTAGTGTATGACCTCCGTGCTTGTTTATTGGTCTTTAGTGGAACGATTATTTGTTGTAATTACTTTTATATTAGTGTTAAATGACCCCTAACTTGTATTTTGAGTAGAATAAAAGCGCATTTGCTTGAGGACAAGCAAATCTCAAGTGTAAGGGTATATGATGAGGCGAAAAATGAACCACTTTTAGGGGATCATTTAAGCCCGGAATTGAATTTATTTGATCAAATATTGCCCTAAATCGTTCCTTTTGTGATTTTAGGTACTTTGGGAGAGAAATCTGAAAAAGGAAGCAATTCGGACGTTTTTGGAGCATAAAAGTGAAGAAAACGCCAAAGACTTAATTTTCCTTGCTGGGAACAGTAGGTGACGGCGTCAAGAGTAAAATCTTGACGGCGTCAAGAGTAATTTTCATGACGGCCCAGTATAGAAATGAAGGCGTAACAAGGAAGAGCGTCAAGAGTAAAATATGTGACGGCCTGGAAAAAGTTATAACGTGACGGCGTCAGAAGTAGATCAAGGCAGTCCGAGAATTCTTTTGGCGGCGAGACGAGGGCGTCACCAATTTTGTCTTGACGCCGTCAGCCTCAATTTCCTATATATAGTTTTCTAATTTTCATTCATAAAAAGAGAGAAGTTTTGGAGAAACCCTAAGGCCGAACTTAGTACGAATTTTACAGGTTTTTCAAGGGTTCTTAGCCCTTGAACCCTTTCATGTGTAATTGAGATAAGTATTCTTTTAATTCAATCAATATGTCTATGTGTTGGTTGTCTATATCTTGTTCTTGTCTTAATTCCATCATGCTAGGCTAGATCTATCTTGTGTTTGCTTAGATCTAATGAAACCTAGATGTTAATTATGTGTTGATTACTTGTTTATGGTTGTATTGGATGAATGATTTCGATGTTAGGCTTAAGAAAACTGGCAGATCTCCAATTGGTAACATGCTTGAATGTCTTAGGAAACATGAACTGACGTAGGTTTTATTGGTTGTATTTAATGCATGAGTAAATTCTAATGATCCCATGTTAGGAGCTTCTTAGCCGGCTCGACATAGGAGTGAAGTAGGCACTCATAGGATTGGGGAATTAAGTGCGCCACCCCATGAATGGTATTAAGGAATACAATCCGTCATCCACGCAACTATAATAAGTAATTAACGTGTAAAAGATATCTAGGGAGTACTGAAATCTAAGTAAACACAATTTCTCCACTTATTGCTCACAACCTTAGTTAATTTAGTTTATTTTCATTTCTCGTATTTTATTTTGATTGCATCTTTAGTATTGGGTTAGTTGACTAGCAACTAATTCCGCCCAAATCCTTAAAACCCGAGATTTTTACTTGCTTTCTAAAAAAAATACAAAAATAATCATCCTTCATCTCTAGAACTAGTATTTAGGTTTTCTAATGCTAGCGACACTATTCCTAGCTGAACGATCAATCCCCCGGTACTTGTCACTATACTATACTACAACGATCAGGTACACTGTCTGGTGGGGGTTGTAAGCTTCTCAAGATCCCTTGAGAGGTAAAGCCTGGTGCGATTCCCACGTATCAAAGATGAACTATTAAAAATGAAAAAAAACATCTTTTCGTCTTGTGTCAAACATTGAGTCAAGCAATATTGACTTGGTCATAAAAACTTGAATCATAGGTCATAGTTAAAACAAACTTGATAAAAATAGTTTTTGGACATTAGAGTAAAGCAAAAATTAAAACTAAATAGATCTTTCAAAATAGAAAATTGTGTAAATCTATGAAAGACTTTTTAATAACCTAAGCAAGCTCCAAAAGCAAGGAATAATCACTCAAAGACATTCCTAGTTATTCACAAGTTCACAATGATTAAGTCTTATATGACTTATCAAGAATAAGATTAGTGAATCCATAGGTAAAACTAAACATAGAGAAATGTTTGGAAGTTTACTTGTTCTCACAACAAATAGATCCAACATTATGTTTAGTGCTTGTCTATGTGCTTGTTTTAGAGAAGATCCTAAAACAACTCTTTCGGAAGAGTTTGTTTTGATACACCAAAAGGTACTACACAACTAGGATTATGGTATCCCAAAAGAACGGGAATCGAAACCATAGTGTATGCCAAATGGAATTATGTCGGTAATAAGTTGATAAGAAAAGCACAAGTGGTACTTGCACTTTTATATTTACTTACCCAATGATTCTCCAAAATGCTTAAGGCTCTCAAATTAGTATCGGATGGAGAAGCACGTCAACAAGCTCCACTAGAACAAGCAAACTCGCGTCAACAACATAATTCCTCTTATCATCATTTTATCCCTTCAACAATGGAAGCATCGACTTCAGCGACAACCCAATCCATTATGTTCTTAATTGACATATTGTGATCCTTCATCATCGCCTTGGTAAAAATGTTCATTGAGGAACATCTCAACCAAGAAAGTCTTATACGATAACCATATTGTCGACGTTTTCACGAAACCTCTTGAATGAGAATCATTCATCTTCCCTAGACTTAGTTAAAGACTCATGAGACCTAAAGCCTTAGTTTTGAACATTAGGATAAAACCACAAAATTCAAGACAAAACCTTTTTATTTTTCCTCTGCTGTACTCGCGGAACCCTGAGACCAAACGGGCGGAACCCTCCCTTTGGTTCCGCCTGGTCCGCCGAATCTGCAGCATGTTTTTATTTTAAATTCAAAACCAAACACCTCTTAACTCACAACTTCAACTTACAAACAGCCATCACTCACTCACAAACACCTTACTACACGAAAATTAGGGCTCTTACTCACATCTCTTCCAATCCAATCAACTTTGTAAGTATTCTTATCATAATTGCATTTTCAATCAAAGTCTATCATTTTCATCTACATACATTAACTAGAATCTTAGGGTTTATGTATAAACTTGTTGATTCATGAAAAATCTTGGTTGTAAACTAATCATAATTTCCATTAGTTAGGAATTGTATCATTTTTGTTACTATCATGATTTACCAAACACACCAAGTTCATTGTCTTTCAAAAATCACTAGAACACCACCTTTCACTACATTGTTAAAACAAATGAAAAACGTCATTAAAACATCACTTGCATAATGTCTTTTGAATGCTAAAGGGAATATATAACTAATATGTATTTTCGGGTACATTCAAACGAAGCTATATTGAATTAGGAGTGTTTGAGTTATCTTTTGTTTTATAACATAACTTGCATTACAAAAATGGTTCAAGCATCAAAATGAGTCAAGATAACCGCACCTCCACATTGTTTTCATATAGGCTTATACTAGAACATCCACGTTATAAAAGTCATTAATTTAAACTTAAATTTTGTGTTTTCTAGGAATCAACATGCCTCCCGCAACATTCTCTGATCACAAGGAAACTCTTAAGTACTTACCCAAACACCATAGGACCAAAGGCCTTACTAAAGATCAAGTTGAAACTTTTAAGAGTCTAGAAAAATGCTACGTTCATTAAGGAAGAACCATTGATCCATCCTTCCTAAAAGGAACATCCATTCACCAAAACTTTGTCGCAATCAACTTTGATTGCCTCCTAGACATCGATGAGCAAATTTGTCCTAGGTTCATCTTAGAATTCTATGCAACCATAAGCCTTTTCTTCGATGAAGATGGTGAGTTCTCACTAACCTTTACAACCAATCAAATACCAAACATCATACCCTTGAAAGATTTTGCAACAATTCTTGGTGTCCCAAATGTTGGTACATGTCTTTACACGGATAAGTGGCTCCTTTCTAGTCTTGATTCCATTGAGCGTTATCATCCATACGACACTCCTCTTGCTAATAAGGAAGAAATTCGTGAGCATCTCTTTGTTAGGACCTCAACAACTAAGAAGAATCGTTCCGGAAATGAGGTAGATAAGGACCCGTTTGGTATGGAACTCAATGAGCTTAAACCACAATTTAAGAAATGGGAAGAAATTCTTAGAGCCAACGTTATAAGTTCCATAGGAAATAGAGATCATGTCAACACATGTCTTAGCTACATGCTTTATAGCATTTCCACCGGTCAACCTTTTAACTTAGCCTATTACCTAGCCAAAAGAATGGCCTACATATCCTTGGTAGGAACAACCGCTCTTCCTTATGGAATGCTTCTCACCCGCCTCTTTAGAGAAATCTCACCCATTCCTCCTGATGATAAGGGAATGTGCCTTGATTACTCTCTCGTTCCTCACATTTTTGTCCCTCTAAGTGATAAAAGAGTCTTCAAAGTTAAGGGCAAGCATACTCGCTCTCCTTCACCATCATCCTTATCATCCGATATAAGCGATGATGATAAACTTCCTAACTCTAAGCTACCCCCTTTAGACTACCTTCAAGAACTTCCCGTCATTAGCAATGCATCCGAAGAGTTCAAGCAAACCAAAGGAATTTTCAAGTGCTTTGGAAGGTACCTAAGAAAGCTCGATAAGAAGATTGACAGGTTGTGAGATGTGTGATTAAGGAGCGTTTGGCTTATGTAGGTTTTAGAACTTTGTATGTGTTAAACTATGTGATTTGTATTGCTTTTTTACTTTCATGATTTATTATTTTCTTCGGATTATGTTTTGTATGAGCCTTTATGCATATTGACAATATTTGAGGTGTTTGTCAATTTTTCATGCTTATGGAAAATTTCACTAAGTATAGTGAAATTCGCTAGCCCCCGGTCAAAGTCCTATGATATGAATGTCTACATGTCCATTTTTGCATTTCCTAATCAGACATATAATAAATTTTCATTTTTAAGAGTTTTCGAAAAATTTGAAAATCGTCTCGCGGGTCAAAAACGTGGACTGCCTTGTTTTTCAGGCCTGGCGGATCTGGCGGCACCCTAAAATGGGTTCCGCCAGTGTAAATTCTGGGCAACCCAGTTTTGGCCCAACGGACCAGACGGAACCCAAAACAGGGTTCCACCTGTGTTTCGCGAGGGTTCTGCCAGGCACATGCAGAAAATTTTTGTCATTTTTCTAAATTTCAAAATTTGTAAAATGCAAATCATTATCTTTAGTGAGAAACATCTTCCCTTACTTCCAATAAACATATTAGGGTCACTCTCACTCACTAGAACTATTAGGAAGTCATTTCCCGCCAAAAATTCAAATTCAAACATAACTAACCCAAGGAACCCTTACAAAGGATCCTTCAAAGCCTTTAGAACATTTTCAACCAAATCACTTCCCATGATCACTTAGCATTGAGTGCATAAGTTAGTCTTTCACTCCACCCAATTCCATTGAATTGACATCCAATGATTTGACATGTTCTTGGAAATTTTCTAAATCATTAGAAACCTCAACATTTGTATGGTAAAACATCAAATCCAAACACCCCTTCCAACATCTCTTCCACTCTATAAATTTGACAATTTGGCAACACTTCAAATCACACCATCACCATCAAAAACTATTCTCTTAAAGCCTTAAAACCACACATTTGAAATGACTAAATCCAACACCTCATCCGAATCATCAAAATCCCTTACAAAAACCACTAGGATTAGTGTAAAACCTTGTTGCTTCAACAAAACCATCAAATCAAGCTCATCATCATTAAGTGATGCATCACTTGACATCTCTTCACCTATCCAAGATTTCCTTCACCTTACTACCTCAACACCATCCTCAACTCCTTGCAATACCAATGTGATCACTATACAAGATTTGCTTAATCTTGCTACTCCAACACCCTCTCCAACACATTGCAACACAAACATAGCAACTATTCCGCCACCAACTAGACCTTCAAGTGATTCAACATCACCTTCTCAACAAACTCAACCATCAAAAACTCCATCACCTCAATCACCAACACTTACACCAATGTAACTTTTCCATACACCACCAACATCACCACTACCCTATTTGGAAACTTTAGAAGACCTATCACCTAAATCATCGAGTCCTCCATCATTGTCACTCTTTGACACCATTGCCGAAATGGAAACCCAACAACAGCCAATGTTTCAACCAAATGAGTCATTGGATGATGCACCTCATCAACCGTCATTAATAGAGCGTTTGGCTTACCGTCATGCTAGACCCTCTATTTTTCCACAAGATCAAGGTCATACACACCTACAATCATTTGTGTTTCACCCCATTTACAAAGACCTTCATGGTAATCCTTCCGGAGAACCAAGTTTCCGCCATTTTGTTCAACAACAAGAACCACAACAACAACAACAACCATCACAAGAGCATTCCCAACACTTTGAATCTCTATTTCCTTCTTATAAGAAAATAGAAGCATCCATATGGGAAAAATCTCCAAACCTTAATGATGAAATGGACACTCATTTAAACCACCTTCATGCCTTCAAACGTATGGTT
Source organism: Artemisia argyi (assembly GCA_030686995.1). Lineage (NCBI taxonomy): Eukaryota > Viridiplantae > Streptophyta > Magnoliopsida > Asterales > Asteraceae > Artemisia > Artemisia argyi. Next base: position 26,747,636 of record CM060703.1, on the reverse strand, counting down.
GACTCTCAAATCAACCATATTATGGTTTTACAAACAACGTTACACTCATCTAGTGAAGGAACCAAAAACAACTCTCAACCATCCACATTTTCTCCTTCAAGTTCAAACCATCTACCACCAACAAATCAAACCTCTCTTCCACCAAACTTTCCCCGCCATGATTGCGGACATTGCGAAAGAACCGCTCACATTAGTGAAGGGTGTCGAACGGATATTCGCATGCTAACCGAAGAAATGAGGTTTATCCTAAACCACATTTTGGACCGTCTAGAGTCTTTGTCTCACCCACCTCAACTCTAGAGTCTCCAACAATAGGGACCCATTCATAATAACACCAAAAACACAAACCATCAAACCAAAAGCATTTCACTTCCACAACATTCAACATGAAACCCGCTACATCCTCCAACACACATTTTTATCCTTAAACAACCTTAGCCTTGTTTTTGGAAAATGTTTCTCATTAAGGAAAATGATTGTTTTCTTTTATAGATGTAGGATTTTATATTCTTAGTTTCTTTTTATTTTATTTGTTTTAGAAGTAGGATGTTATATTTCTAATTTCTTGTCTTTGACTTTCTTAAAGTCAAATTTTACATGAAATGAATTTCATTCTACTATAAGGTATGCATTGTTTGTTGACCATTTAGGTATTGTGAGTAAAACTTTGCCTTGCTATGGTAGCATACATATATCTTGTGTTTTAGAAACTAATTTTTTTTGTAGGATCATTATCCATGTTTCCCTTCCTTGATACTCCATTTAGGGGAGTAATATTCAAGGGGGATCATGAGAATTGCATTATTCCGCTTCGCAACTCTTCACCTCATGACTTGCTCTATGCTCGTCCATTGCGACAACTAACATTTTTTTTGTAGGTTCAAAATCCATGTCTCATATCTTGGCACTCCTTTTAGGGGGAGTATCAACTAAGGGGGATCACGTGCATAGTTCCGCTTCGTTACTCTTCTTTTTGTTTCGACAAAAAGGGGGAGAATTTATATTAAACTTGTTCTCATCTTTTCTCTTGCATATCACATCATCTTAGCAAAAACAAGTTTTAATACAAACTTTATAAGACTTAACACTAAAACTAGTGGCTTACTTATAAATAAAGTTTATGTTTTGTCATCAACAAAAAGGGGGAGATTGTTAATACAAATATCGCCTAAAAACGTTATTTATATTTTATGATCTTTGCTAAGTTTTGTTAATGACAAAGTATGAACTTTAGTTTATAGTAAAAACATCACTTTAGTTTTAAGTCTTGTATAACTAGATTTTACATTTCATCTTAAACATAACATTGTTTTTATTTCTTAAATTAGTAAGTGTCACATCACATCAACATGCATTTATGGTAAGTTTGTAAGTTTGACTTACCATAAGCTCTTACACATCTTTGGAAGCATTCTACTTTGATTCAATGTGTGTTTGACTAGAATTAAGTTGATGTGACTTTGGTTGGTTTGGAAAGATTTATTGCAAAACCTACTGTCAGCCTGGCGGAACCTTGGAGGTACACGGGCGGAACCCATCTGAGGGTTCCACCGTATCCGCCAGAGCTGCTGAAGGTTTTGCTATAAATACCAAGCCACTTGCTAGTTTTTACCCATCACTTTTAGGACATATATTACACATATTCTCTCATCTAACTCAGTAATATTTGACTTGTGTGATTCTCTTATGTAGAAAAGGAGTTCACAAGTTCTTCCAAGAAGTTACAAGTTTCAACTCAAAAGTTGCAAGACTTGTTAGCTTTGTTATGTATGAACTTTGGTAGTTTATACTTTATTTGTATCTTGTGTAGAAGTGATCGGTTAGTATTTTAGGCCTCAAAATACATAGTGTGTTGGGAGTTGTTGTACCCTTGTAAAAGAACTATCGGGAGTGGTAGTACCCTTGTAAAAGAACTCGACATCTAGCTTAGTGTCGGAAATAGTGGATAGGCGACGTTAGGTTGGTCTACCTTGAACTAGGACCCGGTATCTAGCTTTGTACCGGATAAAGTGTAAGCGACGATTGTAAATGTTTCTCCACCCATGAAAGGAGCTTGTTGACTAGTGCTTGAAACTCTCGAGTTGGAAACTCGAGGCGTGGATGTAGGGCAAGGAAAAAGAGTCCTTGTAGCCAAACCACGATAAACAATCGTGTTGTGGTTTGATCGTTTCTTTCTTTATCTTTGCATATTACATATTGTCTTTATTTTGAATCATTAATTACACGTAAAGCTTTTCAAAGATTAACAAGTATTTTGAGTTTATATCTTTATCTAACGTAAAGCTTTTCAAAGATTAACAAGTAATTTGAGTTTATATCTTTGATCGAACGTAAAGTTTTTTTAAAGATAATTAAGTCAAAAAGCGGTAAACTATTCAACCTCCCTTCTAGTTTTCCACACATCAAATGACGACTTTGTCTTTTATAGTAACCTAAAAGCTAAACAAAAACTAAGCAAATATCCCTAATATTTTTAGCGGTATTAGAAATTGAAGGATTTAATATATTGTGACCTAAGATGATGTCAAGGAAATGACGTGACTCACTATATACATAAAATGCGTCCGAAAATCATAAGAGCCTTAAATATATGAGGGCATAAAAGTGATTGTTTTAGTAGCTTTATTTTGAGCCACCACTTTATTAAACCAATCAACAAGAAAAATGAAAATACTAGTAGGGTACCCGCGCGATGCGGCGGCGGGTACCCTAATTTGATGTTATGCGGCCATAGTTTATTAAACAATTAATTTACAAATAACAATAACTTTAGTTAACGCACTGACATAATTCCATCTCATGTTAACCGAAGATACCACAAACAAAATCTTTATTCTTTCTTTCAGCACAATCACCATTCGTCAATTTCGGAGTTGACCGACTCAGTTCGACCCTCATTTCTTAGTCGGCGCAGCGGCGACCGAACCGGTCAACCGACTACTGCGGGCAGTCTAATGGCTTAGATTGTACATTGTGGTTAAATGATTGTATATTTTGGTGAAAGAGTGAATTAAATAGTGTATTAATTGTATGTGTTGAGTAGTGTTTTATTAGTTGTATTTGTCCTTCAAATAGTTTGTACATTGTGTTTTATTAATTATACATTTTATCAAATGTGTGTTATAAATATGACATTAATTAAAAATGTCGACCAGTCAATATGTGTAGGTGTTTATGCATAAATTAATTGTACATGTAGCTTAATTAGTTGTATTTACTTAAAATTTATATATAGAAATCTTAAAAAATTGGAAGAGAGAGGGTGCTAAATGCTTTATAAGTAGTACTAGCTTCCAGGCCCGGCCGATGGCCGGATAGTTTTAAGAATTTTTTTAAAAGAAAATAAAGATAGTACAAATGTTTTTATAATACATTAACAATGTAGATTGCAACAAACTTTTTTCTTGTATATCATTTAGTACGATGTTAATTGCATATAATATAAAATTTCGGCGTAATGTTGTATAACGTTTCATAATCAAAATTCGTACATCAAATGTTTATTGTATTATCGGATCCCTTTGCTTTATAGTACCGTTAAAAAATTAACAACCATGGCTTGAAAAAATGCGAACATGCCAAATTATTATAAGACATTTATAATAGACAATAGTTAAACGTACGAAAGACAACCAAAGTTTTGATAATAAAAATTAAAAGAACGTCAAACATAAAGAAACTTATTCGTCATCGAGACTAATGTTGCGTTGATGGAACAAATCATATGCTACTTTGTATTCTTGTGCACCATATTCATTGATTAGTTCAGCATTGGCATCATATGCGAAGAGTTTCATGTTGTTGGATAAGGCATGTTGACGATATACTTGAGACTTCTCGAACTCCTAAGTAGCTTATGCTCAATATATGCTAAACATATATTATACCGTTGTTCATCTGTTAGTTGAAGACCTGTAAAAGGAGAATAATTTTGAATTTAGATTAAGTAGATTGTTATACCAAAATGAAATATATGTTACATGAAAAGTAATTTTATTTAATACCTGGATGGTTTCTTTTTTTCCTTTCTATTTGTTCCACATCTTCGGCTAAAAGCTTCCATGTTTTCTCCCAAACAACCTCAGGCCTCGACATACTATCTATGATTATTAACATTACAAAATTTAATTTAAAAACTATAAAGACTATATGGTATTGAATTACAAACTTGTTTATGCCTTCAAAATACTCTAACCAATTTGTAAGCAATAAGAGTTAGCAATCTAATGGTTCAACAAAAAATTAAGTATAACCTTTATTTTTTCAGAGAACATGATTACAAACCAATACTTTTTGGAACTTACTTTTGAATACAACCTGCAAACAAACATAAAACAAATATCACTGAAAACATTTTTTAAGATAATAACATAACTTCATCGATAAGAGGAATAGAAACTTAAGAAAACAGCACTTGTTCTTTAAGTTCATAAATTCTATCATAATGCCATAAGTATTACATTAACATTTATAAGGATAAAATTTAGATTTTCTAATGATACCGTCTAAGAATGCAACTTTAGTAACTTAGAGATGACAATTTCAATCAATTTACCTTTAAATGGTTTATTTGGATATTTCTACTACAACGGGTCTAATAAGTCAAAAGTTGAAAATTTTAGCTCACCGTAGCATACGGTCATTTGGTATGTGATTGCCACCACGACTTTCAAAATAAAAGTGGTGTCGCCTGGCAGTTTCCCAACTCTTCTTTTACGTAATATTATCTTCCCTAATGTCCACAATCTTCTCCTTGTAACCCTATTAACACCACAACAAAATAGAATGAGGTGTTTGATGTAATGTGTTTAACATTAATTGAATATACATTTAAGTTATTAACTTTTTCAACCATCATGGCTTATAATTGCAAGAGACCATACATGGGTCTTCAAAAAATATTTAACAAACTTATAAACATTATAGCTTATAAGAACAGATTGTTACTATTATTATTATATGTAGTAGTGTTAATAATTTGTGTAGCATGTAATCAAGCAAATATGACAGTAATATTACTTTACGCTTTTCATGGTCCCAAATGAATATAAAGAAATAGTTAACTCTTAATCTAAAGTTGGAAATATCTTAAAAAAGTGATCTTGTGAATCAAAATCTAGTAATGATTAATCAGGAAAGAATACATAACCTAGTCCCTAATTCGCAATGCTCGATCCCTTGTGACCTACATTATCAGGTAGGCAATAACAATGATATGTCAAACTGGGTCAATTTGGCGCAATCAGCGGGTGCCATTTTGGGTAGTTCCGAACAGAAAAGGGATAGCTATTTTTATAATAGTCGGCATATTAACGTAAATGTGAGGAAAATCAAACAATCAAAATCATACCGTGGGTAATGTTGCCAAGCAAGCATTTGGCATATCCATTTCGGCGAGTACGTTGTTATTTATAGCCAAAGTTGCGTTGAGTATCCGGCTTGTGTAGTCTTTGCGCTACTGCAACTTCTTTCTTGCATCCTCTAATATAAATAAAGGAAAGGATTTGTCACAACCTCTAACAGCAAACCAAAGAATAAGAGGCTTTAACTACAACTATAGCAATCAATTTGAAAGACAAATCACACTTCTGTTTCAGTTTTACATGCCAGCAATATACAACTGATCATGCCATCAGTGCATGCAACAGCCTGTCAAATTAACAAAAAATGAAATCTATATTGTTAAACTATCTTACTTAGTTAGAAATAATGTCACATGAAGCAAATACCTTTTTCCATCGCTCAATATCAATCACTAAAGTTTTGCTCCTCTAGGTAGTCTTCTTATCAATGGGCAGCATTTATTATCTCAGATATGTCAATGAACAGATTAACACAAACATAAATAACGCAACCTAAGACATATCTTAATGTATTTAGATGATTGAGGGAAAGCATAAATAGCATAGGATTAATCAACTTACAGCCATTTCTATTGCTCCAACTATACAACATATTTCCTAGTTTTAAATACCTTTTAAATAACACCTATATAACCTATTGCTCCAACTATACATACTATTGCCAGCTTCAAAATATTTTCTAATTAAACAGGCCATGATCTTAATTTGACAGGTTATGGACATCTTTTAACTTTATTAGTGACGTAATTTAAATCTTTCTTATGATAGTTATATGTATTTCTACGGGTTTGGTTTGGATACAAAGTTAAAACTTACCATATAAGTTCATATTAATGTTATTTAAAAAAATCTAACAGGGTGTTTGGTACACCATTAAGTGCCAAAAAATAATCCTATTAAGCAAACAACAACTGGCCTCAACAAAGCTAAGTAATCCATAAGGTGTTAGGGATTGCTTACTACTGGACAAAGTTCTTGAGCTTTTTACTCTTCAAGTGGAACGCAATTTGAGGATACCTCTCTATTATATCGTTAATCTGCTTTCCATTTTTGTTCTTGTCTTCTTTGCTAAATATTGCTGAGATATCAACCTGTATTTTAATTATAATTAAGATATCAGAATTTTCATAACGAAACTTTTTAAAAGCCTCTTTAAAACTCAAAAGTATAAACATACCATTACTCTGCATTGATATATGGTAGCACAATCACCAAGATCATACACATTCGGTAATCCTTCTACTCTAAGCCATAGATCGGTTACCATAAATCGTCTGTTTCCCTTTAAACCAAAACAGAAAATTAGTTATTGTTAACAAATTATACTATAACATGATGTGTTTACTGAAAATGATTGAAATTGGAACCTGTCCTGTTTGCTTCATGAAATCCATAATAACCGGACGAGTTCCAATACCAGTTGACCAAACCACCATTCCTAATTTAAGATTGTTAGTTACGCCAGTTGTTCTTTTTCCAAGATGTTTCCTTATCAGACACTTTAGTAAACCACTGACCTGGTTTTCACTTGAATACCACCTTTGGGATTTTTCTTCAGCAAACTCGGTTATTCCTTTGTCAAATCTGAAAACAAAAACACAGAACTTGATTAAACTATCATTATAAACATTCTTATATTAAAATTAATCCACTGCTTATGAACATCATAATCCATCATTTGGAATATTTTTTTGGTCACACCAACAGATTGCATTAACGACGATAAATTGTCACACACAAACCAGAATCAGTGGCACATATGATATTTATTTATGTACTACTCCAAATAAGCCATATAAACACATGAATTTGCACATGATCCTAATGAATCAACCAAACACAAAACTCACTGGAAAAGAAAAGAAAAAACTATGACTACCTATTCGAAATCACTCATCAACGGTTTTGAAGCTTTTTGCTGCAAAAATGTGCTCCAATATTGGCCTATTACCTGAAAAAAATACAGTTTCAATGTTTAATATTGTACATAACTTGGTAGGTCAGAACAATAAATTAATCAAAACGCCTAATTTTTTTCGAGCCAATTTTTAATCAAAACACCTTAAATTAAACACAAACTAAACATGAATCAGTGAAAAAAGATAAATAATTACATTTGTTGAGAGAAGCAAGAACAAATTACTATTAATTAATGAGACCCATTTGCTTGATGGATCGCATAGTAAGAACAAATATTACCATATTAGCAAATACATAATCATACGTTCAATAATGTTAAAACTTTAGATAAACATTGTTTTTGCCAAAACCCGGAGGTCTTTCAATTGACACCAACAAAAAATGACACCAGAAGCTTTTTCTCAGACATGACTCGCTCAGCTGCAAGATAGCATCTTTAACTGCAATGACAACCATATGATACAGTTAAATTTCAGTTGCAAAATACTCATGAGCTCTGTAATATTCCAAAAGTTGCATTAGAAGAATGTTCTTCACTAAACATCTCCTTATGAGATTCATTGAGATACCACTAAAAAAAGCATAAAAGTGATCACTGGTCAAATGTGATTAGATTTTGTAGTGTATTCAAATTTGATTAAAATTATACTACAATTAAGGAAATGATATTTCTGTTTTTGAAAAAGTAAATCATAGCTGTAATTTAGGCAATTTACAAAAAACTTCCGCATTTTTTGTTACAAAATTTATGGATTGGTCTTTTTTTTGAATCTTTTTGAAAATAAACATTTAATTTAAAAATTAAATATGGTTAATTGATTGCAAATGAAATAAAGTTTTTAAATGATTATTTTTAAATTACTGGATGGAATTATTCATAACAAAAAATAAACATGAACATTAAAAACAAAAAGATCAAACAACAAAAAACATTCAGTTACTATACAATGATAAAATAGCAAAGCTAAATCGATTTTATAAATTAATGCAAGTCAAAAAATAATGAAATTCAGAGTATACCCGATTGAATCGAAGATTCAGATACGTGAATATAAAATCAAATGACTATTCGATTTCATCCAGAAGATGAAAAAAGTGAAATTGAGATCGTGTTTGTGTTTTTTGGATTGGCTATAGATTGGTTGTGATCAAATCATTTTGATGTTGTGTTTTTTATGGATCTTTCTGCTGATTTAATTTGTTTGGATCTGGATAATGATTGTTGGTGAGATCCGGTTTTGATTGTCACTATTATTATTAGGGTTTATGTTTGAAGGTGGGATGAATGAGAGAGATGTGTGTGTTTTTTTGTTATCAATTGTAAAAATGAAAAGGGGAATAGGTATTTCGCACAATTAATGCTTCCATTGACTTGTTTGACAAATGAAATTAACCTAGACCGTTGGATAGGGGGAAATGACACGTGGCAGGTTTAGAAAAGTTTTGAAGAAGAGATTAGCTAAGAAAACCTTGTTTTATATAGATAGTAGATAGATGACCATCATTATTTTACTTACTCTCAGAATATCACTAATATGAAAAGAATATAAAAGAATTAAACATGAAATGATCTCGATCATTTTAAAATTGCATTTCCTAACTAGGAGGAAAAAGAACCATATGACCATTTTTTAATTCAATATTTTCATTTTAATTTTGCTCATTCAAAACGAAATCCTAGACACCTTAATTAATTTAGTGTGACCACTGTTGTCATATTTTTCTTTGGTGTTATATAATTATCTTGCTTAGCGTAAAAGGCATGGATTGAAACATTTTTTTTCCTTCCAAAAACATGTTTACGCTGGCAGGATAAAGTGATGTAGATGTGTAATAGTAGTATTTGTGATCAATAATTTTTCATATATGTATGTAACTGTAGATTTTAAGGATAAGAGGTCACGGGTTTGAGTCTCGACTCGTGCTCACTCCAGTTGGTGCCTCACTGGGCTAGATAAGTTGTCAGAGCTATCCCTTGTGGGGTAAACAATGGTTGGTGTCAAAAAGCACACGGGGTCAGAGTGTTTCCGCTAATTCATACCTTTTGTGGATAATACCCCTTTGAAGTTTTTTTTTTTATTTTATTTTTCATTTAATTTTTATAATTTTATTTTTATTATAAAACTAAAAAACTGAAAGTATCAAACATAAAATAAAGTTTGAGATATTAAAAATATTAAAAAACAACATATACAAGACAGAAACTGACAATGTTTTTTTCTTATAACTGTTATTCTGTTTAATAGGTGGGTAAAAGTTGAGTGAAGGGGATAAAATATGGGCAAGAGGTGTATGGTCAACCACACCCGTCTTAATAACATAAAACCCCCTACAATTATGGGTTATGCTACATCCACATAAAAAACCCACTAAAAACCTCCACTCGCTGACGTGTCAGCGGGTAATTGGTTTTTTGTAGAATGTGGATCCCACAAAAAACCAATCACCCACTGACATGTCAGCGAGTGGAGGTTTTTAGTGGGAATCCTTATGTAGATGTAGCAAAATCCTACAATTATTGTATCTTGACTAGCGAACATCATGAAGTGAGAGCAAAAATCAGCAGCCATCAGTCAATCCCCAAAACATAAAACTGAAAAAAGTTGTCATTAATCAAATTTTGAGTCCCCACCATCATCATCCATCAAGTGGATTCAAAACACACATGTAAAAATAGATGCTATTTCATATAATGTTAATCTATTTCTAATTTATTGTATTTGAATGATGTGAGATAATCATAGAGTTTTAAAAGTTTAATTTATAATGAACTTAGGTTTATACTCACAACATACATTTTTTTAGTTTAATGATGCTACATAACACATTATCAAGCTTTAAAAAAGTTTAACATTGTGGATAACTTTAGAATCGAGCTAACATTTTGATAGGTCAACCCAAACTTTAATACTATCTATAATATTCGATATCTGCCTTAAAACCTAGGGTACGTTTGGTAGGACGTAATTAAATGTCAAATGAATGGAATAAACGATGTAATGAAATAAATAGTGTAATGTAATTATTCATTACAATTATTAATCATGTTTGATTTGTTTGATAAGACGTAATGAAATTTTAATAAAAAGACTAAAATGCCCCCATTAATGATAGAAAGTTTATTTAATATTGTTAGTTATTAATGGGTTTTATGTAATTTTGATTTCATTACGGATATAATAAAAAAAAAGCAAGGGAGCCTAAGGAATGATTTTGTTATAATGGTTCATTTCATTCCTTGTAATGAACAATTACATTTCATATATGTAAACAAACAACATTTTATCATTTCAACGTAATCATCCTTTCCATTCACTCTTTGATTACAATGTACCAAACACTACGCTACAGTTGGCAGTTCAAACAGGTTGGTTGCATCTAGCCATCTACTTTGACCGAACCATGATTACTATATATAGATGGTCAATTCGGTGTGTTCTTATTGGTTGCTCATATTTGCTTGTTATCCAAATTGTGTGTGACAATTCTCATTTTCTCTAATATAACAGGAAGCTTTTTTATATCTTTCATATAGATCAAAATAAATTGCCCAAAGGGCCTTGTGGTCCACCAGGAGGGGTGTCAAAAATCCCGACTCAATCCAGACCCGACCAAGAATAATCGGGTCTGATTACTCGGGTTCAAAATCTAACTCGGGTCAACCTGAATAACCTCAATATAAGGTAGGGTCGGGTATCGAGTTTAAAATACTTTTCCTATTCGGGTTTGGGTTAACCCGACTGACCTCAGCTAAGATTTTTACTTTTATTTTATTCTAAATTTTTACACTTTCGTCCCAAAATTATTGTCCCCTATTGACTTTTTCGGTCTTTACTTTTCATCTTTGACCTTAAGTATTTTTGTTTATATTACATAATACTTGATACAAAATATATGAACGGATTGAGTTTTAAATGTATTTTCATTTGGTATAATTTTATCAAAAATTGTATAACACAAACAAAAATATTTATAGTCAAAGTTGAGAAAGAAAGACTGAAAAAATCAATAGGGGACAATAATTTTGAGACGGAGGGAGCATAATTTTTTTCTGATCTTTGTTTGATTTTGATTGCAACCACGAGTATAATGGTCCATGTTGTAAACTTGGCCTATTTATTGGTGTAAGACGTATACTCGTACGAATGATCATATCACAGTAACTTTTCACTCTCAAATCCAACTTCCAAGAACCAAGATAGTATACCACTTTGTGACAGATGGTATATTTGTGTAATATGGTATTATTGGCTTAACATATTTGTTGCTATTAGGCTAGTCACAGTGGATCGGTCGAGACCTTAGGTCTTGGTCGGTCGTCGGTCATTCCCCATTGTGGGGTTTTGGTCCTCATCGGTTGTCGAGCGAAGAGAAACCCAACATGGTCGGCTAGTCGACCAAATTTAATACACACAAACAAACAAAATGTTACCGTTTGGATTAAATAATAATAATAATAAAAACTTTACCACTTTTACAACATTATAAATACAAACCTCAAACACACTTCAAACACAATTCCAACAACTTCTGATCAATATTCATCATGTAAAAAAAAAAAAAAAAAAAAAAAAAAAAAAAAAAAAAAAACCTCCTACATCAAAAAACGACGCCAGCGGCTACCCCAAAATGCCCCGAATTTTGAATTTCTCGCCGAATCCAAATTTCCAATTAACCGTTATAACACCACTACAAAATCGGGGTACTCGCTTTCGTACACCCGCTTTTCAATATCCAACACGACTAACACAACCGAATCAAAATCAAAACCCGTTTTACGTTAATCATTTATATGTCCCACCGATAGTAGAAATTTCTAAATGTGGAATGTTTTCATGCAGTTGTTCGTGGTGAAAATGCCAGAAGGAAGCGTAATGTTTCAAAGAACCATAATCAGGGGACCGCACCAAGTTTATCTGACGAGCATTTGTCAACAATTGTACAAATACAGTAAGGTACATGTTTCTTGAAATTCTTTCCTTTGTAGCAGTCGGGTCAATTTCAAGTTTTTAACCCATTTATATGGTAAAGGGTTCAGTTAGGCTGTTATTTTCAAAAGGTTTAAGACATTCTAAATTAATATTAGAAAAAAAGCATCTTATAATTCTATTCGTATAGGCTTTTATGATCACAAGTAATCACTTAGTAAGATAATACAAAAAATATTGTTACATCATATTAACTTAAACTGTGCATCATATTATAATTCTCGGATGGATCAAAAATGGCAAAAGCTCGCTTTGGACACATTGATGGCGAGTTGGCGACCATCTCACGCGGTTGAACGTGTATCACGCCTACAAGCAAAATAATGAAGATCCATCATGGTGTTAATTACGACAACTTTACGAATCATAGGGCGCTCAAATCTACAGATAACGTGAAGCAACAACTGGCTCGTATAATGGCGAGGTTTGTTTCATAGGTTTCTGGCCATCTTGTTTCTGTTTCAGGATATGTTTCATGGTGTTGAAATGTGTGTTTAAATATGCTAAATCAATAGAACAGTAAAACGGGTAAAATACAACTAAAGACTTTTACTAATATAAGAATTGTTGATATGTTTCTTCTACAGAAAACATATATATATATATATATATATATATATATATATATATATATATATATATACATGGTTGTAAAAATCGTGAATCGGTAGTCAGGCGGTCGACTCCCCTGTAGCTTGTAATCGGTCTAGGCGAGATTAATCGGTGATTAATCGGATTGACATTTTCGACAAGTTTTCTATATTTCCGGTAAGTTTTAGATATTTCCGGCAAATTTTAGGTATTACTGGCAAGATTTTTCTTAAAAAAAACATCTTGAAATAGATATAAACAGCAATTATAACTTATTAAACAATTTTATGGTGAGTTTCAGGTATTTCCAACAAGGTTTGAAGGTTTCAGTCAAGCTTGACCACCATTGACCTTCATTAACCATCGTTGACCGAGTTACAAAAATCGAAAAGGTTGGTGGCCTTGTACCACCTAATCGGTAATTAATCGGCCTTGTAGACCTTGTTTTGCAACATTGTATATATATATATATATATATATATATATTACATGAACAGACACTATTATGACAGTTATTATGTATCCAAGCATTGTGTCTATTGGATATAACTGTCAACTACATAACTAACTATAACTGCCATCAATATGGGTTGTTTGGGTTAACACAGTTGACCCATATTGCAGGCTTCAAATTCGACCCAAACATAACAATAATACATACATTAAATATTGTCTTAACTTAAACTAATAATACTTTGATATAAATAAATTAGAGGCTAACATTCTCCCCCTAATTATTTAAATCAAAAAACTGCTGAGTGATCTTTGTTTCTTCAAGCAATGACTTCAAAGTCATTGCTGTCTTGACTGCCACAATGTTCTCCTCTTCATCATCTTCTAGTCTAACACCAAACTTGTTCATCTCTTGTTCATATGTACCATCTTTCTCTGCATCTTCCTTCGGGCCTGATGGGTCCTTGGCTGCTACAACATTGCTAGTTTCACCCACTTCCATTGGCTTTTCACCCCAAGGGACTCTTGCAGTCTCATGGTAAGTCACTATTAAATCTATGAACCTTTTGTAACAATTCTTTACTGCTTCACTTTCATCATTTGTTAGACCTTGAAGTTGTGCAATTATTCCCCAATTGTCACTCATAGTGACTGAGAAATGTCCACCCAAATTTTCAACAATTTTGTACAAACTTAACAGGTTTAATTCTATCACTCCAACAGTAGGTGGTATGGTATCCAGTTTATCATAATTTAAGTAAACAAGGTAAAACCATTTCACCATTTCTACAAACTTTCTACTGAAAATCTCCCAATTCTTATGCACTAGACTGTCCTTTTTCACAAGGTTCATAAAAGATAGAAATCTAGTAAAAGAGTTAACCTTTAATGCATAGAGACTTCCATTCCATGAAATATACTCCTCATCAACATAATCTTGTGTATCCTCCCTGTTCCACTGCAAGTCCTCCAAGCCTTTTACCAAAGAGCACTCATCTTTTGGGTCAATAGACTCAAAATAGTTCTCCAAATAACTGTTATGTTCTTTAACTACATCTCTTGGTCCCCAAACTTGATCATTCTTCTTTATTTCTTGCAAATTCCTTGTTCCAACCCTATCTTCATCAAAGATGTATCTAATGCTGCACTTATTGTTGTCTAAGCCTACTGCATACCCATATTCTTCAAGCAAATCAATGCTAAGCATGTTCAAAGAGACTTCAGGGGTATATTGTACATTTCTTATCACTATATCACCATGTTTTGTGTTAACTGTAACATCTCCTACTTCATAAGAGAAAATGAACTTTCTTTCATTCTCCTCTTTTCCTATCATCTTGAATTTGTATTGAATTCTATTGAATAAAATTCTTCTAGGACACATGTGGAACTTATAAGTACTACTTACATACCAGACATCATTCCAGGATTTGTCATTTGTCCCTTCCACCATATAATCTCCAATCAAGTTTACCTTTTCAGGGTATCTTGCTTCTTCTGCAATATTTCGATCTATGGTGTCTTCATCTTGTTGCAATTCCACTCCTGCAAGTTTCTTTCTACTTTCACATGTCCAATAGACATGTCCTTTCTTCCTGCAGATGTAACATCTTGCTTTCTTGTCCCTTTTTGTGATCACTGCAATCTTTCCTTCATTATTTGATGCTTCTGTTTTCTTTGAGGCATTGTATGCTTCATTCTTGTTAGGAATACGTTTATTCATATGAAGACTCGGTCACCCCGAGTATAGTTTAGCATATTGTAGCTCGTAGTATTTATCATATTAGTTAGAATATAGTTTAGTATTAGTTAGTATTTGTGGAGTCGGATCGGGTCTTAACCCACTGTCAGCCCGATCCACAGCCTGTTTTATGGGGCGTTTAGTAATTTGTATAAATACCCCTCTCCACTAGTGGATAGGGTTGGACCTTCATTTGGAATACAACATATCACTAGTTTTCTCTCAAGGTTCCCTTCACTTTCTCTCTCTAACTTCTCACTAGAAACTACACCTTTAATCATCCTAAACACAAAACCAATTATGTTCTTTCATTAGAGTATATTACAATTGGTATCAAGAGCCATGGTTTCATCCTAGGGATTGTATACTCACGGATTTGTTGTGTGGTTTGGTGATTTTAGTTTGGTTCGAATGGTCTTGTAGTTCTCCTCATAGTTTGATCTCGTTCTAGGTTATTCTTGTGGTTTTTTGTGTACTTTCTTGATTAGTTGAGTCATTAATTCCTAGGTTTGCATTTGGAATAGTTGAATCTCTCATTTTTTTAGTAAAAAGTGAGATTTGGGGTGTTGTTCTTACCAGCAAGTTAATACTCTCACGTAGAGAGTTGACATTTTCTTAGCAGCGAGTTGATAATAGCGTGTTGGCGTTTTGCCATTTTGGGATATAGGGACAAACCGCTACGACAGTGACAGCCTTGTCTCATTATCAGCGAGTTGTCAGGTTTTGGAATCTTGTGAAGCTAGCGAGTTGGTATTAGCGAGTTGAGCAGATAGCGAATTGTCACACTAGCGTGTTGGTTCCATCCAGCGAGTTGGTGATTAGCGGGTTAATATTAGCGAGTTGCTTCTATTCAACGAGTTGTCTTCTAGCGAGTTAGTTCCAGTGTTCAGCGAGTTGGTGTTGTCAGAGGGTTGATACATTTTAGCGAGTTGTTCACTTCTAGCTAGTTAGTGCACTTGTAGCGAGTTGAACTGTTTTGTGGTGAATTGATTTGTTTCAGAGACTTGGTGTGTCTAGCGAGTTGAGGGCTTAGCGAGTTGTGGTATTCTTAGTAAGTTGGTTTTGTTGCATTAGTGAAACTTGTGCGCTGTTACGACTTAAGTTGTTACCACTATTTCTACAGTAACTTGACTTTGTGAGGCTAATCTTACGACTTGACTTGTTATTTTAATAGTAACTTGACGTTGTGAGACTAAACTTACGATTTGACTTGTGTTCTGTGGAGCAGTTGTAATTCGACTTGTTGCAACAAAACACGAAATACACTTGTGTTTACAACTTGACACTTGGACTTACTCACTTTCCATAGCATGGCAAGCACTTCCTTTGATGACATTCAGGCTGCAGGGTCGGATACTCGTCCTCCAATGCTGGACAGGACCGACTATGAATCATGGGCACAAAGGATTCGTCTTTACTGTTTAGGAAAGGAAAATAGGGTTAACATTTTGAAATCCATCGATGAAGGACCCTTTCAAATGGGAGTCACTAGAGACACGATTGCTGCTACTGACGACCAACCTGCTGTAGTTGGCCCCAACAGACCTCGCACCTACGATGAGTTAACTGAGGAAGAAAAGAAACGCTATGATGCCGACATCAGAGCATCGAACATTGTCATTCAAGGGCTTTCTAAAGATGTCTACAAACTTATCAACTACAACACAGAAGCCAAGGCAGTTTGGGATAATGTGAAAATGCTTCTTGCAGGGTCTGAGTTAACCAAAGAAGATCGCGAGTCTCAGCTATATGATGAATTTGAGCACTTCAAAATGAATCCAGGTGAAAGCATCACAGACTATTATGTCAGATTTCACAAGCTGGTCAATGATATGAGAATCATCAAGATGACAATGCCCAACATTCAGCTTAACTCCAAATTCGTGAACAACATGGCACCTGAATGGGATAGGTTTGTTACAGCTGTTAAACTCAACAAAGGTCTTAGGGACACCAATCATGAACAACTCTATGCATATCTGCAACAACATGAGAAGCATGCTGCTTATGATCGGTTAATGCGAGAAAAACGCAATCCTTCAACTACAAATGACTCTCTTGCTTTCGTCTCAAATGTTCAGCAACTTAATCAATCATCAATTGATCCACCTCAACAACAACATCCTTTGCCCAGATCCACTAATCAAGCATCAACCCCTTCTCCATCTGCCCTAAACACCCATCTGGACTCTGGGTATTCCCACACTGACATGATGATTGATAATCTTTCCAACCAAGTTTCATTGCTGGTTCAACAGTTCAGGGCAGCTCTTCCATCTACTAATAACCAACTTCGGACCTCATCCAATCCTCGTAATCAGGCAGTCCTAGAGGATGGTAGAGTTGTGATGCAAAATGTGCAAGGAAGACAGAATTTCAATCAAAGAAATGCTGGTTTTGGGAATGGGAACTATAGAGTCGGTAATGCTCTTCAAGGTCAAGCCAGGCAACCTAAATGCTACAACTGTGGAGGAATGGGTCACATAGCTAGGAATTGCACTCAACCAAAGCGTCCACAAAACTCTGAATACTTCAAAGACAAGATGCTGCTAATGCAAGCACAAGAAAATGGGACTATTTTGGATGAGGAAGCCTTACTCTTTCTGGCTGGTGATGACGGGAATACATTTGATGCTGATGTAGATGATCAACCGGTTCAAGACTTAGCACTCAATGACCCGAATATCTTCCAAGTTGAATATTGTGATGCATTTGACTCTGATGTTGATGACGAACCCACTGCTCAAACCATCTTCATGGCTAATCTGTCTGCAGCTGTTTCCTCTCCACAACAGTCTGGATCTTCCATCACATCTGCCATCTCTGAGGTACCAACTTCACTCAACCATAATGACTCTGCCAATCCACATAGGGGTGTGTGAATTTGTACAACTCAAGGATATTGACAACACAGTTACCATTGATATGGGAAATACCAATATTATCCCATATGAAAGGTATTTGAATGTCAATGGAATTCCAGTTGTACCAAGTGATGCACCTTCTGTTGATATTCATGAACTTGAGCTGCATGAGCACACTGTATACAGCCCTGATGATTCCTTGCCCACTAGATTTAACATCCTTAAGGATCAGGTGACTATATACGAACAGCGGGCTAAATTTGAGCTTAATGAACGTGAGCAGAAAATGGAATGGCAAATGCGTGCTTATATAACTGAAAATAATTCCAAACAAGAAACATTGAAAAGGGAGTTAATGTCTTTGAAAAAACAATTGGATCAAACTGTTAAACAAAATCAGGAAATTCAAAAGGGATTAACCTCGCTCAAACATGATTACAAAGACAAAGAAACAAAACTTTTAAATGACTTTTCTAATCGTAAAATGTTGAAAAATAAACTGGAAGAAAAGTTGTACACGCAAGGCCAAACCATCCAATCTGCTCAAATGATGAAGAACCATAGGAAATTAAGAGATGAGTTTAGTGAACAGGATGCCTCCAAACCTAAGGTCAACTACCTTAGAAATGGTATAGGTGCTCAACCCGCATTATATGATGCAAATGTTATGTTTGAGCCTGACCATGCCCCTCCTGATGTGAGATCCTATGACGAAATTGATGAAATGGAAGATAGGACTAGAGAAAAACTAGCTGAGCAATTAAAGGATCCCGTGTGTATTGCTAATTATATTGTCTTTTACTATGATTATACTGATGATAATCACTCAGCTATTTTTGTCCCTCAAAAGAAAATCCTTCCTAAAAAAGTTTTTTGGAATATTGATATTGATAAAATGAAAGCTGAAAGACTTTTGGATAACACACGAACTATTTTTAGGATTGCTGATCCGACCATTTATCCTCTGAACACTCCCATGCACCTTGTACCATTTACTCTTCCCACACAGTGTAATACTCTTATTGGATTATATGTACTAGGTCAAATGTTTAATGATTTTGAGAAAACATGTAAAAAGAGAATTACACCAACTGGGATTACTGAAGGGGAAAGGGGATTTGAACAAACAAAAACGATGTTACCTAACTGAAGTCATGCCATTTTTCAATCTTCTTAAAGAACACTTTGAGGGCCTTAAAAAGACAATAAATGATGATGTAACTGATATGAAAAAGATCTTCAAAGATGTGGAAAATGAGGGTAAACAATTGGCAATTGATCTCAAATATAGTGAAATTGACAGAAAAACATTCTTATTATGAATGAAAACTTGATTGCTAATTGCATTGCTCAAGATGTTTTCTACACTATCACTGACTCTGCATTATTTGCTCGAAAATTTCATGAAATGTCGGTTACGTTGAATGTATTTCAGAATCGTGTGATTGAGCTTGAGGGGGAGAATTTAAAATTACATAATAAAATTCAAAACGACGACCATGATAACATGGTCAGGCATTTCTCAAAACTAGAAGTTGATAATCTTAATTTACAACTACAATATCAACATCTAGAAGAAAACATAAAGATCTCAAATGCCAAGACATCTTCGGATGCTCCTGAATTTGACACATGTTTTGAATTATCCAAAAAGGATGAAGTAATTCAAGCTCACTCAAACACGATTCGGAAATTGAGGGCCCAAATTGCACAATTAAAGTCTAACATGGGCAATGTAACCAATACCAGTCACCAAATGTCACTAGATTCTCAAAACTTTCACAAACAAGACGTCATTAACGTATTACAACATGAAAATGAGTGGCTTCGTGCTGAAATGTCAAACGTTAAACAACGTTACAAAGAGTTATTTGAGTCTATTAAAATAACACGTGACCAAAACAATGAAAGAGTCACTTCTTTGTTAAACGAAATTGAGAATCTAAAGACCATGGTGAAAGGTAAAATGCCCGTCGTTTCATGTGACCATGCAATTTCCAATGTTCATGCTTGTAAGAAATATGCGTGCGATGCTTTGAAGGTTTCTCTTCCCCTTAGGAACAATAAGTTAGTTCATAGCAACTATCTTAGATATCTCAAGGATTGCCTGGTCATACTTAGAGAAACCATTGAAGATGATAGGATACCTAAACCACTGGATGATGTTATTGTTGGTGCATGCTTCCTCACTAATAGAGCCCAGGAATTATTAGAATACGCTATAGGATCATGCCCCAAGAATGATAACAAGTCAGATAGGTTGTTTGCGTCGCACTCTAGCATTGGAAACAAACATGTTACATTTGATTATCCCCAAACCATGTCACAATCCACCACCATGATCACCGGTAAACAAGTAGCAATTAAGCATACTAATGTTCCCGTCATTGTTTCTACAGGAGTAAACGGTGTATCTAAAGCTAGCAAGTTACAGCCTAGGTGCAATACAAAGAATGATAGGACTTTGCCGGCTAAGAGTGCACTTATGAAGGAAGTAGAAGAATCCTCTAGGAACAATAAAGTTATGATTAATGAAAGGAATCGAGTTGAATCAATCATTTGTGTTAACAATGATGTAATTAATTCGAATTCTGGTGCTATTTGTAAAACTTGTAACGAATGTTTATTTTTTGGTAATCATGATGCTTGTGTTGTGTCCTTCTTAAAATCCACTATGCAATCTCCAGTCATGAATGTTTCAACTACAAAAAGGGTTAAACAAGTCCGGAACAAAACAGGAAAGGTGTTCACTAATGTTGGTTATCAATGGAGGCCTACTGGAAGGAAATTCACCCTAGGAGAAAAGTGCCCATTGACTAGGATCACTAACTCCAAAGTTGTGCCAATTAAGAAATGGAGACCTACTGGTAGAAGGTTCCTAGTAGAAGCACTTAGTACCACTCCTAAGTCTAGTGCATCAAACTGTAAAAATTCCAGTAGTATATCCGTGACATATGATAATCCAATATTTGTGTGTGCTAACCAAACGGACCCCAACTGTTTGTGGGGCTCCAGCTTTTTCAGTTATCCACCATTGTCTGGTTTCAAATGCAGGTCGTACAAATCGTCCTTTGGTATTTGGACTCAGGCTGCTCAAAACATATGACTGGAGATCGCTCGCGGCTCAATAATTTCGTGGAAAAGTTCATTGGTACGGTCAGATTCGGGAATGACCATTTTGGAGCTATAATGGGTTATGGTGATTACGTCTTTTGAGACAGTGTGATATCCAGAGTATACTACGTGGAGGGACTTGGACATAATCAATTTTCTGTTGGTCAATTATGTGACTCTGATCTTGAAGTTGCGTTCAGAAAGCACACCTGCTTTGTTAGAGAATTAGATGGTGTAGATCTTCTCAAAGGGAGTCGGGGCACAAATCTTCATACCATCTCTATTGAAGACGTGTTGCGGTCCTCTCCAATTTTATTGCTTTCAAAAGCCTCAAAGAACAAATCATGGTTGTGGCATCGTCGTTTAAACCATTTGAACTTCGGTACCATCAATGAGCTCACACGTAAGGATCTTGTTCGAGGCTTGCCCAGACTTAAGTATGAAAAGGATCATCTATGCTTCGCATGTCAAATGGGCAAGAGCAAAAAGCACACCCATAAACCCAAAACTGTCAGTTCCATCATGGAAGTCCTACATACTCTTCACATGGATCTCTGTGGACCAATGAGGGTTCAAAGTATCAATGGAAAGAAATATGTGCTAGTTATTGTTGATGATTATTCTCGCTTCACGTGGGTAAATTTTTTACGTTCAAAAGATGAAACTCCGGAGATCATCATAAAACTCATCAAGCAATTGCAAGTTCGACTCAACAAAATAGTTAGGTTCATTCGCACTGATAATGGAACGGAGTTCGTGAACAAACAACTTACTCAATTTTATGAAGGTGTCGGCATTAGTCATCAAAAGAGCATTCCACGCACTCCTCAACAAAATGGAGTTGTTGAAAGGCGTAACCGCACCTTGGTTGAAGCTGCTAGGACTATGCTCATCTTCTCCAAAGCTCCCATGTTTCTTTGGGCAGAGGCAATTGTAATAGCATGTTATACACAGAACAGATCCTTGATACATCCTCTCCACTGCAAGACTCCATATGAACTGGTTCATGGCAGAAAATCAGACCTTTCGTTTCTTCGGGTATTTGGCGCATTGTGCTATCCAACAAATGACAGTGAAGATCTTGGGAAACTAAAGGCCAAGGTCAACATTGGTTTCTTTGTTGGTTATGCTCCAGAACGAAAGGGGTACAAAATCTACAACAAATGTACCAGAGACATAATGGAAACAATCACGTTACATTCGATGAGCTGACTGAGCAACCGTTCCTGGACAATCAAGTTCTGGACCCGTACTTAACCTTTTGTCTCCTGGACCTATAAGCTCCGGGCTTGTACAGAATCCCACTCCTGCTAGTCCTTTTGTACCTCCTACAAGTGAAGATTGGAAGAAACTGTTTGACCCAATGTTTGATGAATACTTTGAACCTCAACACGAGGCTGCTCCAGAAGCTCCAGTCATTCCACAACCAGCTGGGGTAGCAAATGTTCCACATGTCAATGCTGGGCCATCCACTTCGTTGTCATGGGATCCAGAAGCCCCCACCATCAGTCATTCAGTTTCCACATCTAATGGTCAATCTTCATCTGTACAATGAGTAGCAGCTGTGAACAATTCGTTTAAAGTAAATCCTTTCGCTCCACCTGATGATGAGCCGTTTGTTAACATATTTGCTCCTGAATCCTCAAATGATGCAACATCCTCAGATGAATCTAACACGGCTACCTCAGTTCCCTATCCTCAACCCCATGAACACCTTAGGAAATGGACTAATGATCACCTAATTGACAATATTATTGGAAACCCTTCTCGTCCGGTATCTACCCGTAAGCAACTTGCAACCGACGCATTGTGGTGCTTCTTCAATTCTGTCCTCTCTAAAGCTGAGCCAAAGGATTTCAAGGATGCAGTGTCTAAACACTAATGGTTCACTGCTATGGTTGACGAGATCCATGAGTTTGATCGACTTGAAGTGTGGGAATTAGTACCAACTCCCGAGTGTGCTATGATCATTGCTCTCAAATGGATATTCAAAGTAAAACTTGATGAGCATGGAGATGTATTGAAGAACAAGGCAAGGCTTGTGGCAAAAGGATATAGTCAAGAAAAAGGAACCGATTTTGAAGAATCCTTCGTGCCTGTTGCTAGAATTGAAGCCATAAGAATATTTCTCGCAAATACTGCAAGTCAGAACATGGTAGTTTATCAAATGGACGTTAAGACTGCATTCTTAAATGGTGATCTTAAAGAGGTGGTATATGTTAGCCAACCTGAAGGATTCGTGGATCCAGAACGTCCTAACCATGTTTACCGTTTGAAGAAGGCTCTTTATGGGCTTAAGCAAGCCCCTAGAGCGTGGTATGATACCTTGTCAAAATTTCTTCTTGCTAAAAAGTTTTCCAAAGGTGTTGTTGATCCTACACTCTTTACCAGAAAAATGGGCAAAAACTTTCTTCATGTACAAATCTATATTGATGATATCATATTTGCCTCCTCTGATCCCAAAGAGTGTGATCGTTTTTCCCAAGAATGAGTTCTGAGTTCCAGATGTCCATGATGGGTCAAATGTCTTTCTTTCTTGGCTTGCAAATATCTCAAAATCCCAATGGAATCTTCATCAATCAATCCAAGTATGCTAATGAAATTTTGAAGAAATTTGGATTCGAATCCTGTGACTCAGTCGATACTCCTATGATTGAAAGATCAAAACTAGATGAAGATGATGTTGGGATCCCGGTCGAACAAACCAAGTATCGAATCATGATTGGTTCCTTAATGTATCTTACTGCTAGCAAATCGGATCTTCTGTTTGTAGTTTGCATGTGTGCTCGGTATCAATCCAAACCTACCAAGAAACACCTGGAAGCTGTCAAGAGAGTCTTTCGGTATCTTAAAGGAACAATCCACATGGGCCTATTGTACCCCAAGGACACTTCTATGGCGCTCACAGCCTATTCCGATGCTGACCATGTGGGATGTCAAGATACTCGTCGAAGTACATCTGGGGGTGCTCAGTTTTTGGGTAATAAGCTAGTCAGTTGGTCTTCAAAGAAACAAATGAGTACATTGATCTCCTCCACAGAGGCTGAATACATTGCCATGTCCTCATGCTGTGCTCAGATCTTATGGATGAGATCTCAACTTTCGGACTATGGCTTCGTATGCAACAAGATTCCCATGTACTGTGACAACAAAAGTGCAATTGCACTCTGCTACAACAATGTCCAGCACTCAAGGACTAATCACACTGACATTCGACATCACTTCATCAGGGAGCAAGTTTAGAAAGGAATTTTGGAACTTTACTTCGTGAGGACTGAGTTCCAGCTAGATGATATCTTCACCAAAGCACTCTCTAGGGACCGATTTCAATTCATCCTCCCTCGCCTTGGTATGAAGAGTCTCACGCCTAAGGATCTCATAAGTCTTCAGGAAGATCAGGAGGAGTAAAGGGGTTGCTTCACATATCCTTTGTACATTGTATTAAAACAAAAAGAAAATAGAAAAATATAAAACCTACAAAAACCATAAAAAATCAGAAAATCATAAAAACCAAAAAATATTCTTCTCACGACATGTCTCTTGTGTAATCAATATTATGTACGTTTCTAGAAATGTCATTCAATAATGACACGGAAACATACATATGCTTGAGCAAGAGTTTTTCCTATTAATAATGTTTTTCTAAAACATGTCGTTTCTAAAATTATTCTTTCAAAATAGTTTGCTATTACTTCAGATATCAACCCGGTCTTTATATTTGGGAAAGTACGTCGCCAAAAAGACGACTGTTCCTAACAAAGGCATGAATTACTTTATATTCGTGCCTTTCCGATCTGATGTACGCTTAAGTGCATCATTTCTGGTAAAAAAAGAGAAGTCTTCTTTGCATTACAAATATTTTTCCTTCAATGATTCTTCGGGAAAATATTTGCTCCAAACTTGGTGGTACCATGGTTTTTGAAGATCAAACAAACTCGAAACGTTGTTTAAAATTTGCCACTCAATCGATGCTAAAAGAATTAATACTTTGTGCAAAATGTTTAATTTTAAATGTGGCATCGATTGAGGGGGAGAATGATCTCAAAAACTATATATCATCAAAACAAGATCTTTGTGCATTACTACAGTGGATTCAGTACCATTGTTATGTGTTAGTATATGAATTTTTCATGAGTTTCTCGCTAAACTCACAATCATTTATAAACTCATCATCTCTAACACATAACATACTCCCTCAAGGTTTGAGGGGGAGCTCAAATGTCGTCTCAAAATCAGTCATTCTTAAATATGACACATCTTTCTCCCAAAACCTTTAAACTTATTTAAATCACTTGGGATCACAAATCTCAATTGGTTTGAAATTTTTGATCGGGGGAGAAGATGTGATTTAAATATGAAAAACTGATTATAATGTGATGTTTTGAACCCGAAAACAAAAATATGCTCTTCCCTTTGTGCCAAACTCTTTTGTATATCAATGCACATATTGAGGGGGAGCAAATGATTTGTGAAAAAGGATCCTTGCATTTTAAGAGTTCGAGACTCAGACTTGACTCATGAATTGACGAAACACAATTGTCTTGAATCGAAAGGACTAGTCCTGGACGGGTAATAACTTCAAGTTGGTTTAACCAGTGATGTAAGCGTGTCTCGAAAAGGACTAGTTTGAGTAGAATGTACCGTTTTGAGAAACCTTGGGTGAATCTGATCGGGCCGGGTAATAATTTCAAGCTAGTTTAACTAGTGATGTAAGCGTGTCTCGAATGCCCGGTCATGTTCACTTAAGGCAGATCAATTCAAAAAGTGCAACTCTTCCCGTCATGTGCAAATTTTCAAATCAACACATATGAGCACATGTTAAGGGGGAGCATTTGAAAATGACAAAACTCTCAATGTGTTAACAAAATGTGTTTCTTTATCATAAACACATTGAGAGAATTTTCAATGATTTGGTGTATGGAAACACAGGATAGTCATGAAGTTATAAGGTGGCTAAGGTTAGGAAAACCGTCCTATGATCCACCAGAGCCGGAGGGATCTACCCATGGACAATACCAAATAGATAGTATTAGAAAGTCCATAGGTATGATTATGAAAAAAGGAGAAATGTGTGAATGGAGAAAGAAGGGGTTGAAGAATTAAAAAGAAATGAAATGAGAAAGGGTAAAAACAAATAGCCCTACTATTATTCAACCTTAGGGCAGAAACCGGGTTCAACTCATAATCTACTAGTTGTTGCTAAGGCGACATTGGTATTGAAGACAAGACGTCATGGACCCAGTGACGCACTGCACTAAACCTTTCAGCCACTCAAGTTCTCTTAAAAGAACTTGTTTCATTCTCACGGGGAACCGGTGTAATCTATCGACATATCTCTTAGAGATGGTTGATATTGAAGCAGGGACCTCTCCCTAATCTCCGCATAGGAATACCAAATGCACTTATTGAGTCTAGAGCCTCAAGATGCATTAAAAGATCTCATAGGAACATGTGCTACTTCTACCCTGGTTGTTCAACATTAAGGACACCAGTGGTAAACTTATGAGTCCTACGCAGATCTTAGCAATCTGCCAGAACATTTATGAGGGTTGTTGCTATAGTAACTCCCAGTGATTGAATGGAAATTCCTGTCAGGGTCAACATCAAGCAGCCCTGAATGCAGGTCACTTAGGTAATTCTGTGTGGATTACGCTTAGTGGCCACGATGGTTACAAACGATCAACAGTCGTGGAGTGATCTCCAGGGACTCACCCATTCGTTGATCTACTTAGGTAGTTCGCGTAAATCCTTTCAGGGTTTCCTGATTGGGAACGGTCGTGGTGAGGATTAGAAGGAGTCTTCACACTATGCTGTTGACAATCTCTAATTCCAAACCTATAAGTACCGGATGATTTGTTGCTAACTGTCTACTTGCAGGAATTTCTGACGGTTGCGGTTGATTGCTGAGAAGATGTTGATCCATCAACACATGCTCACACTTAAACATCACAATCTATGAAATCATGATCATTGATTGGGCCTCATATATGCTTCCACAACTCTGATGCAGAAAATCATGATCCTGAAAAGTGTGAGCATGCCAACACAAAGATGTTCATATCACATGGAGACGTTACTGCTCAAAGATGACCCTCAGACATTCATTTGGATGATGAAGTTGAAGCTATTTCCAAAGATCATCCCTCACATTGAAGGTGTCATTTAGAGTCCACCACTTAAAGCACAAATATCTCAACAATGAAGAATCAAAAGGCTACGAGCTACAAAGATATCGTCAAAGACTTGAATGCTATGATTCATTATTTATTTTCCGGGGTGACCTCCCTTAGGGGGAGATTGTTAGGAATACGTATATTCATATGAAGACTCGGTCACCCCGAGTATAATTTAGCATATTGTAGCTCGTAGTATTTATCATATTAGTTAGAATATAGTTTAGTATTAGTTAGTATTTGTGGAGTCAGGTCGGGTCTTTACCCACTGTCAGCCCGATCCACAGCCCGTTTTATGGGGCGTTTAGTAGTTTGTATAAATACCCCTCTCCACTAGTGGAGAGGGTTGGACCTTCATTTGGAATACAACATATCACTAGTTTTCTCTCAAGGTTCCCTTCACTTTCTCTCTCTAACTTCTCACTAGAAACTACACCTTTAATCATCCTAAACACAAAACCAACTATGTTCTTTCATTAGAGTATATTACAATTCTCAAGTACTTTCTGAACCAACTTCTCCTTTCCTTTAGGTGATATACTTTTATTTCTCGAATTCCATTGATACAATCTTTTTGGAGTTTCTCTAAGTAAGTACCTCCATGATTGAAATCCAGAAGTAGGTTTAAATGATGGCCTTTCCCATGGATGAGAGCGTTGTCTCTGATACCATTGTTTCACAGGTTTCTGGCCATCATGTTTCTGTTTCAGGATATGCTTCATGGTGTTGAAATGTGTGTTTAAATATGCTAAATCAATGGAACAGTAAAACGGGTAAAATACAACTAAAGACTTTTACTAATATAAGAATTGTTGATATGTTTTCTTCTACAGAAAACATATATATATATATATATATATATATATTACATGAACATACACTATTATAACAGTTATTATGTATCCAAGCATTGTGTCTATTGGATATAACTGTCAACTACATAACGAACTATAACTGCCATCAATATGGGTTGTTTGGGTTAACACAGTTGACCCATATTGCAGGCTTCAAATTCGACCCAAACATAACAATAATACATACATTAAATATTGTCTTAACTTAAACTAATAATACTTTGATATAAATAAATTAGAGGCTAACAAGGTTCAACCTCAAGTTAGTCAACACAGATTTTAACAGCCGTGACTACTATATCAACATCAGAAAAGCCATGTTAGCAGGGTACTTCATGCAGGTTGCCCATTGGGATCGCACTGAGGGACACTATTTGACCGTCAAAGACAATCAAGTTGTTCATTTGCACCCATCAAATTGTTTAGATCACAAGCCGGAATGGGTTTTTTTATAACGAATATGTGTTAACAACCAGGAAGTTTATATGCACTGTTACATATGTTCGTGGTGAATGGATTGTTGATATCGCTCCACACTATTATGACCTTAAAAACTTCCCCGAATGTGAAACAAGACGTGTTCTGGAGAAGCTATGTAGGTGATGCGTGGGAATCGCAACAGGCTTTACCTCTCGAGGGATCTCGAGAAGCTTACAACCCCCACCAGGCAGTGTACCTGATCGTTGTAGTATAGTATAGTGACAAGTACCGGGGGATTGATCGTTCAGCTTAGGAATAGTGTCGCTAGGATTAGAAAACCTAAATACTAGTTCTAAAGGTGAGGGATGATTCTTTTTGTATTTTTATATTTTTTAGAAAGCAAGTAAAAATCTCGGGTTTTGGAAGAGTGGGCGGAATTAGTTGCTATTCAACTAACCCAATACTAAGATGCAATCAAAATAAAATACTAAAAATGAAAATAAACTAATTTATACTAAGGTTGTGAGCAGTAATTGGAGAAAATGTGTTTACTTAGATTTCACTACTCCTTAGATATCTTTTACATGTTAATTACTTGTTATAATTGCATGGATGACGGATCGTATTCCTTAATACCATTCATGGGGTGGCACACATAACTCCCCAATTCTATGAGCTCTTATCTCCTCCTACACCATGCCCAACACAACTATAGGGATTGTAAACAGTGGCTCATGCATTAAATACAACCAATAAAGAACTAGTGCGCGTTGGTTCATGTTTCTTAAGACGTTCAAGCATGTTACCAATTGGAGATCTGCCAGTTTTCTTAAGCCTAACATATAAATCATTCATCCACAACAAGAATAAACAAGTAATCAACACATAATCAATATCTAGGTTTCATTAGATCTAAGCAAACACAAAAGAGATCTAGCCTAGCATGATAGAATTAAGATAAGAACATGATATAGACAACCAATACATAGACATATTGATTGAATTAGAAGAACACTTATCTTGATTAATCATGCAAGGTATCAAGGGGTTGGAACCCTTGAAAAACCTGTAAAGTTACACCAAATCGTACTTAGGGTTTCTCCCAAAACTTCTCTCTTTAAATGTAAAAAATTAGAAAACTATATATAGAAAAATAGGTTTGACGGCGTCAAGAATAAACTTGTGACGCCGTCACCTCGCCGCCAAAACACTCCTCGGACTGCCTAGATCCACATTTGACGCCGTCAAGACTTATATACTTCCAGGCCGTCATGACTCTTTTACTCTTGACGCCCTTCCTACGTGACGCCATCAAAACTCTTCTGGGTCGTCATGGAAATTTATGAAATTTGCTCTTGACGCCGTCAAGGATTTGCTCTTGACGCCGTCACCTACTGTTCCCAGCATGGAAAATTAAGACTTTGGCGTTTTCTTCACTTTTATGCTCCAAAAACGTCTGAATTGCTTCCTTTTCCAGATTTCACTCCCAAAGTACCTAAAATCACAAAAGGAACGATTTAGGGCAATATTTGATCAAATAAATTCGGATTCGGGCTTAAATGACCCCCTAAAAATGGATCATTTTTCGCCTCATCAGTAGGAAACGTGAAAAAGACAAGGTTGAGAGCAAAAGTAGAAGATAGAGGAAACCTGCACTCACTTGGGTTTCATTGAAAGACAATAATCTCGATAATTGCTTCTTACAAACTCGAAGGACCAAAGTTGTAGATAGGAAACTTAATAACCGATTAGTTAGTTAAGTTTGTTAATCCTGTAAATTATGAAAGGGTGTGTCGAATGGACATAACTCTTCTTAAACAGACACGATGGTTCATCATAACCATTCGTATAGTATATATAGACATGTATATGTATCGATACAAAGTTTAGACCGATAATCAAGTTATTCAGATTTACGTTTACTTGCAATTTCATATATCGAATCTCACATTGGGACCAACAATTGGAATCAAGAGCCTTACTCGTTTCATATATTCCAAAACCAAAACATCAAAACGAGACCAAGTGGAAACCAAAACAGAAACAGACGCTGGAACTTTGTTTCAGGAAGAAAAAACGCAACGTTTCAAACCATAGGACGCTGCCTGAATAACTAGGACGCAAGGAAGGAAAGTGCACGTTCCATACTTGTGGGAAATTGCAAAAGAGAGGGCACCAAATGAAGTGGTGACCGAATTTGTATGTGTTGGTGTGTTCGCTATACGCGGCAAGTAAGAAGGAGATCACAACAAGTTAGTGATTGGAACCACACGACAACAAATCAAGGAGACTTTGTTGCGCAAATATAACGCAACAAGTTGGAAGAAGTAGAGACCCATTGCCAACAGATTAGCGTGGCAATTTTGGAAGGAAAAGGACGTCAAGAAGAAGACCCATGGTTGCATTTTTAACGCAACACGTTTGGAAGAAAGAAAAGTTGCTTGGATATTGGAACGGTACCGAGATAGAAAGAAAAATAGAAAACAATCAAAAGATTGTTGGGCGCACGCTAGCAATACGAGAACAACAACAACGGAAAACAAACTGATCATTTGTTTGGACAAATACCAAGGGTATTGAATTGTTGGGGACATACGGTGTGGAACAAGAACATAGAAGAAAGGAAAGTGTATTGTGGAACGCGTTTGATTAGGAACAAGCAACGGAGATGACAAGGACATAAGCATAACGTTATCCTTGTTTAGAAGACATACTATTCAATTAGTATTAGAAGAAAAAAACAAACAACGGTTTGTTTAGAAAATACCGAAGAGTATTTGGGCACTTTGTGGGTATATAAACTTGGAAACCGAAAGAAAATGATGGATCTAAACACCTTGAACTGTGTTAGATTGATACTTTGAGTTATATCACTAAGTATGCGGAATTTATTTAGTAACACTTAGAAGTTTGATTGTGAGTGAATGAAACAGTTGTTAATGAATGAGAACAATATATGTAACAAACGGTTAGCTCCAATATTATTAATGATAATAATACGAGTGATCTTTGTATCACTAGGGTTACACCTTGAAGCTCTAGAAAACGTATATCTAACCTTTAACCTAGGATCTCCTTTTATAGCACAAGGAGTCCTCTTCTACAAGATAAGTATAATGCTAATAGAATAAGATATACACAAGATCTATTCTATATTTATCTAAACACGTTTCCTAACAGTTATCTAAACAGCAGTGGTAATATATGTTCTTGCAGTGGTAATGAGTTTCCACTGCAAGTACATTCTTCAGTAGTTGTAATATCTTCACTAGCCATGGTAACTGTTAGTATAATTCCCAACAATCCTCCCCTAAACTTATGATTAATAAACAAATCAATAAGTTTCTTCAAGTAATCAACAAACATGAGGATATGAGAATTCTTCCAAACACTTATCTTCTTCTTTTTAACTCTTTATCAGCTCTCACACTTTGATCATAAATCCTTTGCAGCAAATCTTCTATGACTTCACTTCTTTCCCAACATCTAAGCTTCACTGACATCATCACAGTCAATACTCCAGCTCTTAATGGATATTCTTTCTCTGCAAGCATAAACACATCAACTCCATCTTGAGTAGAAAGATGATGTATAGCACTTGAGTCATAGAACTTCCACAAAGTATTCATGTTGTGAGCTTCAAATCTCCAATATCTGTCACTTGGGTCAGGTTCATATAATCTTCTGAAGTGAACCCATAACTCCTTAGCCTTGACATCAACAAGTTCATCCTTCTTAAACTGATCTTGAACAATCTTCCATAAAGTATCCAAGTCTTCTCTATCACAAGATCTAACAATGTCTTCAAAATCTCTGCAAATGCTTGTGACACTTCCAGTTCTGACAATCTTCCATGCAACTCCAAAATCATCAGAATAGATTTCCCAACCAACAACTGGATATTTTGTTTGTAGAGGTTCAATATTAAGTACATCAGTCTCTATGAACATCATGTTTGTAACTTGTTCTTCTGTCAACTTGCTAGGACCCTCTTCTGCTTGAGATGACTCCTGAGTCCCAAGTCTTCTCTATCACAAGATCTAACAATGTCTTCAAAATCTCTGCAAATGCTTGTGACACTTCCAGTTCTGACAATCTTCCATGCAACTCCAAAATCATCAGAATAGATTTCCCAACCAACAACTGGATATTTTGTTTGTAGAGGTTCAATATTAAGTACATCAGTCTCTATGAACATCATGTTTGTAACTTGTTCTTCTGTCAACTTGCTAGGACCCTCTTCTGCTTGAGATGACTCCTGAGTCTTCAATTTCTTTGTATCTTTTGATCCAAGACTCACTCTAGACCTTTTTGTCTTCATTAGTACAAGTTCTTTTTCCATTGGAATGAACTTGCTATCTTGTCTTTTAATCCTGTAGTAGATACCTTCAATCTGATCATGTGACATTCCTATGAACTGAGCCATCTTCATATTGCCAACATGACAGCAAAAGTCTTCATCTCAGCAATGATCTGTGCCTTTGTAAGTTTCCTTGGCTTCTTTTGACCTTTTCTTACATCCCCAATGATTTCATCAAGAGCCTGCTGATTCTTCATTTGAATAAAATCTTTTAGTTGAGCAGAACTTTGTTCTTCATTCAAGGTTGTATTTGCAATAAGTTCAATAGCCTTCTTTCTGATTATTTGATCATTATTAATCATGTAGTCAATCTCTTCTTCTGTAGGCACATAAGTGAACATAGGAGGTTTCTCATGTATGACAGTTGGTGGAACAAAATCAATCTGAGCTTGATCTTTCTTAGAAATCTTTCTTGTTTGCTCTTGTTCTGAACCAGTCACAATTGCTTTACCTTTGACTGATCTTATTCTGGCAGCTTCTTCCTCTGCAGTGGAAACTTCTTGAGTAGCAGTCTTGTTCTGCATCAGTGGAAATTGGTTGAGCAATTCCAACTGTATCATCAAAGTGAAAATCAGCATCAGCATCCATATCTTCAAAATCTAACATCCTCCCCTTAGTCTCAGCTGCATCTTCCTTTGCTTGAACATTATCAGAATCAGTTAACTCAGCAAATTCCTTGTCAAAATTAATTCTCCTCCCCTTAAACTCTGCATCAGTTTTCCTCCCCTGTTTGGAAGAATCTCCCAAATCTTTACTAGAACCTGCAGAAGACTCATCCTGAGGTGAAGATGATGAAGAGAACACAACTTTAGCAGGTCTTTTCTTCTTGAGACTCTCAACTTCATTCTGCAATCTTTGAATCTCTGCCTTCAGTTGATTCAGCTCTGTGGCATGTTGTACTTTGGTCTATGCCAGATCTTTCTCCAGAGCTTGAACCTGCTTGACTAATTTTGTACATATGTCCATCAACTCAGGTAGTTGCACACTGCCCTCAACACTTCCAACTGTGTTACCTGTTGGGAGAGGTGAATCATGGGGCATTGATTCAGGCTCTTCCCTAGTTGGACTAGGATTAAGCCTTGAACCACCACTACTTGTCCCTAAACCAAAAGGTTCAGCAACATGCAATGTTGAGATGAGAGAAGTTGGCTGTTTATGCCTTCTCTCATAAGTGTGAGTTACAGCAGGGGTATGGTGAATTGGTGGAACAACAATATTGGGTGTGTTATGGGATACAACTGGGATGGTTGCATCTTCACCCTGTAGTTGTGAAATTTTAGCAAGCATTTGAGGAAAAAGTGGATGAACCTCCCCATTCCAAAGATCTGAAGCCTTACTCATGTTTTGAAAAACTTTTGGCTTAAGACAGGAGGTTTCATAAATTCAATTGTGAGGTTGCAGTTGAAACTCATTTAACACTGCTTGCACAAACCTTGGATACATCAAAAATTTATATTGACTCTTTACATTGCCTTTCATATTATTAAAAATAAACTTTGAAAAATTGAAAGTCCTATCAGTTGCCAAACAAACCAAATGATAAGCCATGGTTGATGCAAATTGTTCATAAGATGTTTTCTTAGGACTTAGGCAATGTAAAAGAGTGTGAATTAAAAATCTCCAATGGGGACAAAAACATCCTTTTCTGAAAGTTACTTTTTGTTCAGATGTATCATACCCCATTAAAGCAATATTAGTGAAAATTTCTGAATTGGGTAATGTGATGATACCATTGAGATCATCCAATTGGAGAATTCTCCTCAAGGATGACTTAGTAACATCAATAGTTACCCCATCCACTGTGGCTCTTAGAGCTTCCACAGATTCATGTGTGTCTCCTTGTTCAAGAGTTATGGACTCCACAGTGTTCCAAAACTGTTTGATATGAGAGACAGATTGTGGGATTAATAGTTAAGGCATACCTTATATGAGTTGT
Source organism: Artemisia argyi (assembly GCA_030686995.1). Classification (NCBI taxonomy): domain Eukaryota; kingdom Viridiplantae; phylum Streptophyta; class Magnoliopsida; order Asterales; family Asteraceae; genus Artemisia; species Artemisia argyi. The sequence goes on along the minus strand of CM060703.1, from coordinate 26,712,859 downwards.
GTTTAGAAAATCCACAATCTGATGAAAAACAGGGCCACTCTTCTCGTTTGACTTTTGTAGGTAGGCCACTTGGTTGTGCTCCTCGACAAATTTTAGAATCGCCATGATATTTGTGAAAAGAGAATAAAAGTGTTAGTAATCAAGATAAAAATCAAGCCGTATGATGATCAATTTATACTAATAGGGTTTGAGGAGGTTGCGCAATGTGAATTATCTTTAGAAAGAATTATTTTTGGAAAAGAATAAATTATAATAGGTAAGAAGATAATTCACAAAAGATTTACCCTATTAATAAGGAAAGACGGTTATATTTACAATGGCTAGTAAAAAATAGATTACTGACACAACAGTTGTAACGGCTAGTTCATCAGTGGAAAAATTACTCTTGCAGTGGTAAATAATGAACTAGCACTGGTAAAATTTTCACAACATATCAAAAAGCAGTGGTTAGTAAAACATGAAAATTAGCTGCTCTTTTCATAGTTTTTAGCAAACTACCAGCTATCAACGGATTTGATATGTCTTTACCATGAGCCGTTTGCTATGGACTAGCCAACTCTTGATCACTTGGAGTATGGTGAGTTGATAACCATATAGTTTTTGGTAAACTATCAACCATAAACGGTTTTGAGAAGTCTTTACCAGGAGCCGTTTGCTCTGGACTAGTTGATTCTTATGTGGATTAGACATGGTGAATCAATAACCATTTGTTGTGTGTCCATGATACTGATAGTTGCATTTTGGAGTGCGTATCAAAAATATACAAGGTAGACGTGAGTGAAATTCACTAATCAACCTTTAGGAAAAGGAAGACTTGCGAAAACTCATGAATACAATATATATATGTGATACCGGGTAAGTGATTACCCGGGTCGTGTCCCAACGAGGTGTGAATGGGCAATATCGTGTGAGATTTGAGATTAAAATGCTTGTAAGGAATGGTTGAGAGATTATTTGGTATTGTGAATTTACGAGAAATTACAAATAACGTACGAAAAATTAAACAAACGTAACTAAAACATAAACACAAACAAGGTAACGAAAATTAGAACTTAAAATCTACTTAAAATCCTACGGGAATGAAAATTAGGAAGCTAAGAAACCCTAAACACGTAATCTAATTTCAAAAACGCGAATTTTAATTAAAGAAAACGCGAGTGTGCAAAAGTAAACGTAAATTTAACACTACGCTAGGCCTACGGGTGTAAAAATTATTTTTCTACGTTCTAAAAGCTAAAAGAAAATTTTGGAAAAAAGAATTTTTTTTTTGACTTTTAAATAATTACTTATAATTTAAATAATAAATTAAGGAATTTAAAGGCTTAAAAATATAAAGACTTTTCATAAAAATGTGAAACTTTCATAGAAAATACTTTAAGTTATACTAAATATAAGAAAAATACAAAACTTGAAAAAGCTCATAAGAATAAGCTGGTAAAAGCTAAAACAGTCCTAAGGTTTAAATAAGCTAGGTTATTAAATCTAATATAAATATTTAACAAAAGGAAAAATAACAAGGAAGCATTAGTAGTACAGATGGTTATGAGTGTTGTTTGTGGTTGTGTAAGTGTCTAGGAGGTCACAGGGTCGAACCTGTGCACCCCAATTTTTGGAAAACACTTTCTTTTCAAAACTTTTTACACCAACTTATAGAATACATGTAAAGGAACGATTATTGCAGCTAAAATATTTTACAAAAATAACAGTAATGAAGCAAATCAAAAGGCCAAAGAGTAGCAGTTCACTAAGTAGCTAAGTAAATACACAAATGAAATCTATCACAAACAACCTATGAGCTACACTAACGGGTAAAACAAGCTACAGTTGATGAATATAAAGCTACAGCTCACTAACACTACTCCTAACACGCTCAATATCCAACAGGTACACAAAACTCAACAAGCTCAATGGATACTGATGCAACTCAGTATACACTAAACAGTTAAGGGCAACATACATGGACAAATAAGCTTAATCAAATAGGCTCAAACAATCTACAAGCTATATGCAAATTATTAAATAAGCTACAGGGGAATACACTAGCTACAAACAAACTAAAATTTAGCAAATAAATCAACTAAAAAAAAACTTAATTCTAAGATAAGCTTAAACAACTAAACACTAGCCAAAACAGGCCTAACGGGGCATATTCGAGGCTGGAAAAAGCTGTCAAAGAAAATTTGGAAAAATCAACAAAAAATACAGGCAATAAGATAAGCTGGAAAACAAGCTCTAAACTAATTTTCACGACGATTGAACAAGTAACAAAGAAACTAAAAATGCCATCCTAGTAGCTGTTGGGGCAATTCTGTAACAGCAACAATGGGTCAAATGGAGTGTTTTTGACAACCAAATTTCGTAAGCCAATCGTTGAGCAAGTACACTAAACCATCCATACCAACTTAGAACCTACATATGCTAAATATGAGCTTTATAAGAGCTACTACAGTCTGCTAATTTGGGACTATTTGGGACAGCTTGAGAGCATGTCTGCTAGTCTTATGGAGCAATTTGCAGGTTACAAAAACCACCAAATGACTGTAGAAAATTAAACTTAGGCTACCAACACTAAACACTAGACTACCGCAATCAATTCTTAATGCTAAATCTACCTGATGCAACAGTGAGCGAAAGAAACATATTCAGAAAACTTGCTTATCTACTCCAACCTTATAATGAACTAGAATAAAGTAATAACTAACTTCTAAATAAACCTATCCTTAAAAGCTACCTACTGACTTTTACAAACAACTACTACGACAAGATTTTGGAAGTTTAGCTAAACGACTTCAAACTATTGGAAAGCGCCAACTTTTGGTTAAAAGTCATTAAAATAAAGCATCTGGAATTTAAAACTTAGACAAAATCTTATCATATTGCTAAAAAAAGGTTAAGCCAAACACCCCTTTACAGGGACTGATTGGAAATTTAAAGCAGAAAAATTAGATTTGATGGAAGAAAACACTCCCAACAAGCTATACAAGTTTGTGAGAGCTTGTGGAAACAGAGATTTAGCCTAAAGATTGAGACTTGAAACTAAATGCAATAAAAGTAAGATCTTCAAAAAATATTGAATTTGCATTAAACTCGAAAGGTAAAGGTACAAAGCTGAGCATCAAATTACAACTAGAACTTTGAAAAATTACACTATTAAAGCAATAAAAATGACAGAAAATAAGATGGTCGAAATTTTCTAAGACATGAAAACTGGACCCTTTCTAAGTGTGGAGAAAGGCTTCTATTTAAACAAGTGAGCCTAAGTTTCTGATGTGGTTCCCTTTTTGTCATCTTCCTGTGTGTTTGTATTGTTAGAGAGATGCAGCTTATGTCCCTTTGTGCTTCTTTAGATTAATCTTGACCCTTGATTTAACCCTTGGTGACCAAGCCTTCAATCTGAGTCGTGGATTAGAAGTGGAGGGGTGGATTGATAACATGGCAGAGGGCTTCATGTGATACCTTGGACTGTTATGGTGGGTTGATTCGCGGAAGTGAGGGTGATGGGGGAGATGGTGATGGGTGGATGGTGATGGTTGCAGGCTTCACGTGAGTGTGGGAGGTGAAAGAGATGGATGTTTTGACTGGGAAGGTTTGACTAGGGTTAAGATATACGTTTTTATAAAAACGTGAAAAGGGTGGAATTGGGCCACTTGATATCTTGGGCCAAGGTTAGGTGTGGGCTTTGGCAAGTGATGGATTGGGTACTTTTTACAAAGGGTACCCGTTTAGTATTGTGGTTTTCAAAATCCCAAGGACCAAATTTGTAAGCTTGCTGAAATTTGAGGGATGATTTTGTAAATATCCCAAGTCATCAAAAGGACTAAACCTGTCAAGTTAGATAAACCAAGGGACCAAAAAATGCAATTTTCCAAATTTGAAACACCAAAGACTAAAACTGCCAATTTGCCAAAGTACAGGGACCAATTGTGTAATTTTCCAAATCATTTTACCCAAAGATCATTTATGATTTATTTTTATTTTTAAAGAACAAAGGTTGACTTTTCTTTGAAATAAATGCCCAGGAACTAGTTTTGTAAAACTTTGAAAGTTGGGGGACTGAAACTGCCAAATATGCAAATTTTGTTCGTTTTTCGTTTGTTTTTACTCGTTTTGCATCAGAAACATATAAAACACGATCTTTGGGATTTTCTTCGTATTTTGATGCGTTTTTGAGTGTTTTTGGATGTTTTGGCAGTTCAGATACGATAAAAATAATGAGTATTTACACACCCATCAATACACACCTTATAACTCCAATGACTCCAATAATATGGGTTGTATTCTGCAGAACAAAGTAACACTCAACTTAACCAATAAAGATTTAACCCAAAGTAACTTTTTAACCAAGTTACTATTCATAAAAATATCTTCCAAAAGTCAACCCGATAATAACCAAATTTACTCCTCCAACATACCAAAACAGGTAAGAGTAAATATTCTTCATTAATTAGAATTCGACCTTGACTTTGCTTATAAAAGGGGGCTCAAAAACCTTTATCTTTCTTCAACAAACATCTTCAATAACACAAACCCTTTACCAACACAATGAGCTGGTTCCCAATTATCTACATATCCTCAGATGATTCATCTGATGAAGAGATCAGCTATTGCACAAACTCAGAGGAACCATCAACAAGGTGGAGTGATTACTTTCCTCCAAGTGCTACCACATCCACATCATCCAACATGAAATCTAAAAAGGCTGAAGCTTCACCTGCTCCATCCTTGGAGTTCTATTCCAGTTCTTCCTCTGATGATGATAATGATGATCCAACCTTCAATCTTTCCAAAGAACTTCCAAAGGCTCTCACCACAGCATTGAAGTTTGCCATAAGCAACATGAAGTGGCCTGCTGTTGAGAAGCCTGCACAAGCACCAAGACCTCCCAAGCAAGTTCTGGGACTTGCTTGTCCAAGGAAGCAACTTTCTTTTGATGACAAGAGAAAGAAAGCTTCCAAAGGCAAGCATGATTATGAGGGAAAGGGAAAGAAGCCTATGGAGTAGATGTTAGGTTGTTGGATTATGTTTTGTGATGTTTTTCTGTTCTGGTGACAATGTGTTCTAGATGGTTGTTATGTACTTTCTTTATGCATCAATAAAAGTACTTTTTCTTTATGCTTTTATCACCAATCTTTCCACTGTTGTATGATTATTTCCACTGTGCTTTTGATAACTCTGCATTCAAGTTAGTAGAAAACCATACATACATAGACAAACAATACTAGTACCTAAAAACTATCCTGCAACACTGAAAAGTATTAGACATCAAAGATTTATGGATTTAGCATTCCAATACCTGTTACCAAGTATTGAAATCTACCCACATCAAGCCCTTTTGTTAATAAATCAGCATAATTGTCATCAGTATGGATTTTGACAACATTAATAAGCTTTTTCTCAAAACAATCTCTAATAAAATGATGTCTAATTTCAATATGTTTAGTTTTAGTGTGTTGCACAGGATTTTTAATAATGCATATGGTACTACTATTGTCTATATAGATAATGGTGTTCATGAAATTGTACCCATAATCCAATAATTGATTCTGAAGCCATAGGATCTGAGCACAACAACTAGCAGCTGCTACATATTCTGATTCAGTGGTTGAAGTAGCAACCATAGTTTGCTTCTTGCACTGCCATGATACCAATCTACGTCCAAGAAATTGACATCCTCCTGTGGTTGACCTTCTATCCAAACTTGCACCAGCATAGTCACTATCTGAGTATGTGATCAATTCCATAGGGGATTCTCTTGGATACCATAATCCTAGATTAGGATATGTCTTCAAGTACCTAAAAATCTTTTCCACTGCTGTCATATGTGATGTCTTTGGAGTCACTTGAAATCTTGCACAAGCACATACAGCAAACATAATGTCTGGCCTTGATGAAGTAAGATACATCAAAGAACCAATCATAGACCTGTAAGTGTGCACATCAACATTAGCACCACTAGCATTCTTCAACAATAGATGAGTGGTCTTGTCAGCAGGGGTATTTGAAGATTTTGCATCAGTAAACTTGAACTTCCTAATAATCTCAGTCACATATTTGTCTTGACTGATAAAGATGCCTTCTTTACTCTGTTGTACTTGCAGCCCCAAAAAGAATGTAAGTTCTCCCATAGAACTCATTTGAAATTCATCTTTCATCAGCTTCTCAAACTCTTTGGACATCTCTTGTTTAGTAGATCCAAAGATAATATCATCAACATATACTTGAACAAGTAGAATATCACCCTTGTCTTTCTTGATGAACAAAGTTTGATCAATCTTGCCTCTATGAAACCCATTATTCAGTAAATAAGTAGCTAAGGTTTCATACCACTTCCTTGGAGCCTGATGTAAGCCATAAAGAGCCTTAACCAATTTATATACTTTGTTTGGGTGTTGAGGATCTTCAAAGCCTGGAGGTTGAGAGACATAAACCTCCTCATCAATTGTACCATACAGGAAGGCACTCTTAACATCCATTTGATAGACAGTAAAGCCCATAAAGGATGCATAGGCTAGAAACAGTCTAATAGCCTCAATCCTTGCAACAGGAGCAAAAACTTCCTCATAGTCAATACCCTCCTCTTGAGTGTATCCTTGAGCAACCAATCTAGCTTTGTTCCTGATTACAATACCTCTTTCATCTTTCTTGTTTCTGAAAACCCATTTAGTACCAATGACCTTCATACCATCAGGCAAGTTACAAAGAACCCAAACCTTTTGAAGTTTAAACTGCAACAACTCCTCTTGCATTGCTTCAACCCAGCTAGATTCTTCTAGAGCCATATAAACATTCTTAGGCTCCACTTGTGAGAGAAAACAGAAAAACAAGCACTCATTCTTCTTTTTATGCTTCTTGAACTCATACACTTCACTAATGAACCCATGAATATCATCTTTCTTTGTCTGTCTTCTAGTCTTCACACCTGATTGAAGTTCACCAATAACATTATCAAGTGGATGCACTTTGTGAATTGAAGTCTGTGATGTGCTAGGAATATCATATGTTGTAGGCATGTTTGTGATCTCTACATCATCACTTGGTGATTCCTGAGATGTATGTTCCACATTTGGGCTGTTAGTGGAAACTTCTGGTGTAGCAGTGGGAATTGAGTTACCACTGCTAGTAGGAATTTCTTTATTCAATTCATCAAAATTCACACCATCTGCATCACTTGTCTTTTCAGAATTATCAATAAAGTCCCAAAGTGGCATAACAATTTGATCTTCATTATCTTTGCAAGCTTCATCTTCATCAATGAATTCTTCTGAATCTTCAAGATCTTTGTCTCCTGTACTTGAAGTAAGAGGTACATAATTCATTGTATTGGTTAATGTTTCAAGATCAAATAGCCAATCTGGTCCTGAACCTGCCATGTTGGCTCTATTTTCAAGAAACTCAACATGCAAATTCTCCTCAATCTTCTTTGTTCTTAAGTTGTATACTCTGAAAGCCTTGCTAACCATGGAATATCCAACAAAGAAACCTTCATCAGACGTTTCTTCAACTTTACCCAGATGATCAATGGTATTGAGAATAGTAACATGACACCCAAATGGCCTCATAAACTCCAAAGTAGGAGGTCTTCCTCTGAATAACTCATAAGGTGTCTTGTTCTTTGTTTTGACCACTAAAACCCTGTTCTGAATGTAACAAGCAGTGTTAACTGCTTCAGCCCAAAAAGTCACTGGAAGCTTTGAGTCAGCTAACATGGTTCTAGCAGCCTCAATTAGTGTTCTGTTTCTTCTTTCTGCAACTCCATTTTGTTGAGGAGTTCTTGCAACACTAAATTCTCTCTTAATACCTTTGTCTCTGCAGAAATTATCCATAACTTTGTTCTTGAACTCTGTCCCATTGTCACACCTGATAATCTTGATCTTCTTTTCAACTTTATTTTCAATTTCAGTGATGAATGTCTTAAGGATGCCAGTGGTTTCATCCTTGGTTCTAAAAAGAAAACCCATGTGAATCTACTAAAATCATCAGTCACAACAAGACAATACTTCTTCAAATTTATGCTGCTAAAAGATGTAGGACCAAACAAGTCAATATGCAGCATGAAGAGTGGATGATCAATAGAATTGAATGCTTTGGTCTTGCATGAAGCTCTGTGTTGCTTTCCTTTGAGACATGCAACACAAGTTTGGTCATTTTCAAATCTTTTCTCTGGTAAACCTCTAACAAGTCCATCTTTCACAATCTTGTTGATGGTCTTGAAGTTAACATGACCAAGTCTTTTGTGCCAAAGCATGGATTCATCTAAAGTGGCTTTTGCAAGCAAGCAAGTAACATCATTATTAGCCACTATGTTCTTCATGTCAATGCTATATAGATTTCCTTTTCTAGGGATTGTAAGCAAAATTTCACTTTCATCAGGGAGCTTATAATCCTTAGATAAGATATAGCATTCATCTTCTGTGAATAGAACTCTATGTTCTTGTCACACATCTGTGACACACTGAAAAGATTGTACTTGATTTCTTTCACATAGTGCACATTCTCAAAATCTATGTTTCCAGCCTTGATTGTTCCTTTGCCAGAAACTCTGCCACCAATTCCTCCTCCAAAGCTGACAAATTGTCCATCATAAGGTTGAAAGTCTGAAAGATAGGACTTATTGCTAGTCATGTGCCTGGAACATTGATACGTGGGAATCGCACCAGGCTTTACCTCTCAAGGAATCTTGAGAAGCTTACAACCCCCACCAGGCAGTGTACCTGATCGTTGTAGTATAGTATAGTGACAAGTACCGGGGGATTGATCGTTTAGCTAGGAATAGTGTCGCTAGGATTAGAAAACCTAAATACTAGTTCTAAAGGTGAGGGATGATTATTTTTGTATTTTTATATTTTTTTAGAAAGCAAGTAAAAATCTCGGGTTTGACGGATTTGGGCGGAATTAGTTGCTATTCAACTAACCCAATACTAAAGATGCAATCAAAATAAAATACTAGAAATGAAAATAAACTAAATTAACTAAGGTTGTGAGCAATAAGTGGAGAAAATGTGTTTACTTAGATTTCACTACTCCCTAGATATCTTTTACACATTAATTACTTGTTATAGTTGCGTGGATGACGGATTGTATTCCTTAATACCATTCATGGGGTGGCGCACTTAATTCCCCAATCCTATGAGTGCCTACTTCACTCCTATGTCGAGCCGGCTAAGAAGCTCATAACATGGGATCATTAGAATTTACTCATGCATTAAATACAACCAATAAAACCTAGTGCACGTCAGTTCATGTTTCCTAAGACGTTCAAGCATGTTACCATTTGAAAGTCTGCCAGTTTTCTTAAGCCTAACATCGAAATCATTCATCCAATACAACCATAAACAAGTAATCAACACATAATTAACATCTAGGTTTCATTAGATCCAAGCAAACACAAGATAGATCTAGCCTAGCATGATGGAATTAAGACAAGAACAAGATATAGACAACCAACACATAGACATATTGATTGAATTAAAAGAATACTTATCTCAATTACACATGAAAGGGATCAAGGGCTTAGAACCCTTGAAAAACCTGTAAAATTCGTACCAAGTTCGTACTTCGGGTTTCTCCAAAACTTCTCTCTTTTTAATGTGAAAATTAGAAAACTATATATAGGAAATAGGGTCTGACGGCGTCAAGACAAAATTTGTGACGCCGTCATCTCGCCGCCAAAATACTTCTCGGACTGCCTTGATCTACTTTTGACGCCGTCATGTGTTAGCATTTTCCAGGCCATCATGCATTTTACTCTTGACGCCCTATCTTGTGACGCCGTCAATTCTGTACTGGGTCGTCATGGAAATTACTCTTGACGCCGTCAGAAATTCCTTCTTGACGCCGTCACCTACTGTTCCCAGCAAGGAAAATTAAGACTTTGGCGTTTTCTTCACTTTTATGCTCCAAAAACGTCCGAATTGCTTCCTTTTCCAGATTTCTCTCCAAAAGTACCTAAAATCACAAAAGGAACGATTTAGGGCAATATTTGATCAAATAAATTCAATTCCGGGCTTAAATGACCCCCTAAAAGTGGTTCATTTTTCGCCTCATCATATACCCTTACACTTGAGATTTGCTTGTCCTCAAGCAAATGCGCTTTTATTCTAGTCAAAATACAAGTTAGGGGTCATTTAACACTAATATAAAAGTAATTACAACAAATAATCGTTCCACTAAAGACCAAAGACAAGCACGGAGGTCATATACTAGCACCTCACAAATAGTATTTAGATACTCACATCTCTCGGGTGTAATAAAGTTTAAATTACAATATAGAAACGGAAGATATCTCTCACAACCTGTCATAGCAAAATAGATTACCATAGGCTTGGGAAAGGATCGAACCTCCACCACATGGCGTAAGCACCTAGGATAAACTATCAAAGTGGTCTTTTTAAAGGGTTGTAACGTTAGGTGCAGGGATATGAAATACACGGTTTTGTTGGATAAAAGAAGTTTTTACTGGTGGCGAGTTAACAATCTTGGTAAATTACATGTACAATATGGCGTTGCTAAGTCAAGACTAGACTCGACTTAAGCTAATAAATGAAAAATAACAAAAACATAAAATGAACATAGAATAAAAAGGGATGGTAGTCCGTATGTTTTTTTTCTCTTTTTTTTTTTTTTTTTTTTTTTTTTTTTTTTTTTTTTTTTTTTTTGCATACACTCTTACCCTACCATCCAAAATAATACATCATAGGGAATGAAAATTCTCCTTACACTTGAATTTTTAAATACTTTACAATAAACTAATCTAATGACTCGAATTAAGAAAATTAAAACACTTGGAGCACTTTTAAGATTAACGCACATATGGGGGTAATAATATGATGTTCTTCCCCATTACTCCATAAAATAAGTACTTTACCCATGAGTCCCAATCGTCCCAAAACAATATGTACAAGGATATGACTCGACTTAGCAACCATGTAATCAATTAGATAGTTAACTTAGGGTTTAACAAATAACAATAATGCACTAAAGATGAGCGCATACACGGAAGGCTAAGGCGATTTGGGTGTACATTTAAGTGGGGTGTAACAAATTCTTCCTTTAAGTAAGATGCTTAAAGTTAGAAACGAAAAGATAGGCTCGGAGGGGTGTACTAGGGGTTTCGTGTACTAAAAATGAGTACAACGCTAAGGGTGTGGGAAAAATTAGTTGACTTAACTAGCCAAGTAATATGACTTAAATGGTCAAGTAATTATGATACGGGTTTAACACAAGGGTGATCCTAATGCCTCTTATCATGTAGTAAATCCTACTACACGAATGTAGTCTCACTAGCGGTCTCGGGATGCATCACTAACGTAAGTTCTAGAATCTAAATGCTACCGGTACACTCATAAGCACTAATAGTAAATACTTTTCCTATCAAATCTAAAGGCGAACCTCACATATTTGGGTGGAAAATTTTTCTGAATATACGGTTATGTGCTAGTCATACAATCTCCTATCCATGAGACGCTTGCTATGGCTAAAGTTTCACTCCTAAATGTTGTAAAAAAATTTAAATTTGGCGCTAAAATTGCACTAACAAGTATTTCTCATAGTTTTATTACACATCTACCATTAAACAAAACAAACTCAAGCGAAAGTGCATATGTAAGGTATCATCATTATACCCTCCCCTTACACTTAAGATGAACATTGTCCCCAATGTTCAAGTAAAGAATGTAAAAGTGAAAAAGTAAAAAGAATGAAATCAAATACTCCCCTGATTCGCTCGGTATGGATAATAGGGTGGCCAGGTTAAATCTTCCTCCAAGAAAATGAACAATCAAAGCTTCCCTTCCAGAATACAAATCATCTTCTTGTCATACATAACCTGTAAATCTTGAGAAAATAGACAAGACAACCTCGCATAAAATCGGCGGCATCCTATATAAGTTACTAAATCCTAGAAAACAAAATAAGATATAATGCTTGTGGAATGAAGTTTGCAGATTTCCTGGAGATTATAAAACTTAATAATTCACAAAAACCATAAGACTCCATTAGAAAAACAAAACCGGTAAAATTTCCAGATTTTTACACGTGACGCCGTCAAGAGTTAACTCTTGACGCCGTCAGAAGTGACCTGCATAAATTCTTATGTTAAGTTTCCGGAAAATTTCTGGAAAAACTTGGTCCTACTTCCTGGAAAATCCTGCAAAACTTCATTATGACTCAATACAAGCATTTGACTCTAACAAATACGAATATACATGTTCATTTAATATTGTGGAGAATCATGATCGGTTTGTTTCTTAAAAACATATTTGGGGTTTCCCCTTACACTTATCTTTTGCAAAAATACTTTTAGGTGGAGTTAAGACTAGGCCAAAACAACAAAGTAAAGTATTTCCACTATTTAGTTGAGAAACATGATCTACCAACAATAAAAATAAAGCATGCATACGGAAGTAAATAACAAACAAACAAAATAAAATCACACAAAACATGGGTTGCCTCCCAAGAAGCGCTTTTCTTTATTTACGAGTCTTGTAGCTAGACTCAAGGTCATGGGTTACTACGTGACCTCATCGTTGGTTTCACTCTCTAGGTCGTCTTCTAAACCAGTTTTGTATTCCAGACCTAGTTGCAAGCATTCTTTGTAGAAACCAAGCATCCTATTCTTTACATACTCTACTCCTCTACGTCTATCCTCCTCATTCCTATAATAAGCTGCTTGCTTGTGTTCCTTTTTGAAATTGGAGAGAAGGCGGTATTGCTCAATCTTGTAGGGCATTTGATAGGCAACCTCATCATTCTCTTCCTTGAATCTAACTATCCCTAGTGTCGGATCATAACTCATCCTAGTGGCCTCAACAAATGGTTTTCCAAATATTATTTGGCTTAGGCAAGCATCTATCACCGGACGAGTGTCTTCCACTATCATAAAATCGATCTCATAGGTGAGATTACCTATAATCACATGCAATCCCTTCACTCTTCCTACAAAATTACTTATTAAATTCCTATTGGGCATCATCCTAAAATCAAGTTGTTTCTTCATCACCCAATTGTAATAAGTCCTAGTCATGATGTTTACGGGAGATCTAAGATCAATGTAAGCTTTCCATATATGCATGTGTCCGATATTGCATGGTATGTTAATGTTAGAGGGGTCTCCCATTTTGATAAGGGGTGTGCCAAGGATATATGGTCTCTCGGGACTATCGAATAAATCCTTATGGTATTCCCGTTCTTCCTTGGTGGGCAACTTATCAAAGTACTTCTCTTTAGGCTCTACTTCCTCTAATTCCTCTTCCTTTTTAACCTCAACTTCCCTACTTTCATCCCTAGTCTTGGTTTCTACTCCAACTTCATCTTTGTCACTCCCTTCTATCTCCTTATCTATTGGCTTAATGGTGACAACATTGACAAAGTGGACATGTTTGGATGATGAGGGGTCCTTAATTTGGATTCCGTTATTGGTGTCCCTAGTGTCCTTCCTAGGTGTGGCTAACGCTTGGTTGTTGAGGGCCTTCAACAAGTTGTCGATCTTGTTGGTCATCTCCGTTTGTTGTTGGTTGAATTCGGTTTCAAACCTAGCTATGCGAGCTTCTTGAGATGCCACAAACTTTGACATCAATCCTTCAAGATTGTTGGTACTACCATAGTTGTTAGAAGGATTGTTGTTGAAAGTACGGTTGGAGGGTGGACCGTTTGGTTGGTAACGATTAGGCGGATTGGAAGAATTGGGTTGATTTTGTTTCCACCTAAGGTTTGGGTGATTTTTCCAAGAGGGGTTGTATGAATCACCGTAAGGGTTTGGCTCGGGCTTGAAAGTGTACCACTTATCTCCCACTTCGTCGGTACGCGTGGATGCGTAGTCCGCAAAAGCTGTTCCGGGGAGTTCCACACAATCACGAGTGTCGTGGGGACCACTACATAATTCGCATGAAGAAGTGATTTTGTTCACTTGGCTTGAAGGCTTAGGAGCTTCGTAAGATTTCATGAGAAACTTGACTTGGTCCTCAAGTTCCATGATCCTACGGTCGGGAGTGCTAGAATTGTTCGAAGGCAAAGATATTGCCTTGACCGTTTTGTTCAAATCACGGGGATCATTCCAACTTTCGTTGTCATAGAGAGCAAGATCTTCTATGAGTTCCCATGATTGTTCCGCACTTAGATCACGTAGCTTACCACCGGCCGATTGGTCAATGGCTCGCCTCGTGGAGAGATCGATATGGTCATAAAAGATTTGGACTTGGAGCCAAAGATCTATGCCATGATGAGGGACTTTTTGGAGTAAGTCCTTGAAACGAGTCCATGCTTCATAAAGAGATTCATTTTGACGTTGTTGGAACATGAAGATGTCATTTCTAAGCTTAGTAGTTCTCCCCGGTGGGAAAAATTGAGCAAGGAAACGAGTGGTGAGATCATCCCATGTGGTCATGGATCCCACGGGTAAACGCTCAAACCATTGACTAGCTTGATCCCGTAGAGAGAATTGGAATAGGCGTAATCGGGTTGTCTCTCTAGTTTCAACATCTAGGTCTATGGAATCTACGATTTTGAGGAAGTCCTTAAGATGTTGGTTTGGATCTTCGGAACAAAGTCCATGGAATGCACATCCGCTTTGCACCAACCGGATGGTGTCGGATCGCAAGGGGGTCACATTGGCTCCGGTGAGCTCAATGGTGTTTCGGTAGCCTTGGTGGCTAGGTCGGGAATACTCTCCTAAGGTTCGGGGCCTAAGAGGTTCTAGTGGTGGGTTTTGTTGTGGTGGGATGACGGGTTCAAAGATGTTCCCATCGTCCATGATGTCGGGTGGTGAAGAGTTACGAACAAAGACACAAAGAAAAAGATAGACTAAAGAAAACCTAAAAATAAAAATAAAATCTTACTAGAAAGGAATCTAGCAAGTAGACCTAATAAAAAGAGATTCTAACCTAGACAATAACTATTCCCCGGGCTGCGGCGCCAAAAACTTGATACATGGGAATCGCACCAGGCTTTACCTCTCAAGGAATCTTGAGAAGCTTACAACCCCCACCAGGCAGCAATGTTCTGAAAGGCTAAGGCGCACTAAGGCGCAAAGGGGGGGGGGGGGAAAGAGCCTCAAGTCGAGGCGCATTCTAAGGCGCGGGATTCATGAATGCGAGGCGCACTAAATACATTAAGGTTTTTATAACATATGTGACCATTTATGTAGATTAAATAATACAAAATAACATTAAAATACTAATACATGACATATATTGCCATTATAAAGATTAAAATGGATCATTTGTCACTTCTCAAACGGATCAACTCTTATATAGAGATTAAAATTCATATCAGACTAAATATGCTTGTATCCTACACTTGTAGACTTACATCTAACAAAGCTCACAATTTAACCCAAAATATCAAGCAAGCAACGTATTAATATTCAAGGCACAATGCCACGTTTTCATGATAATATGTCGTAAAGAAAATATTTAATGAAACAAAGTAACTTCTTAAATAAAATTTCAATCAATAAAATAAACATAAAATCAATTCAAATTTACAAATCACACAAGTACTCACCATATGACTTAAAAGGCCCATGCATATAACTTATAAGGCCCGTGTATCTTATCTTAATATTTAGAAAAAATCCCAAAAACCCGTTACATCTCCGAGGCCCAAAAATCCTCAAGTCACGCGATTTTTGTGGGATTCATGCATGTCGTGAGCCTCGATTCAAAAAAATCCCTAAGGCTAGAGCCTCGTGCGATTTAGCGCCTAGGCGCGCCTTAGGCGCGATTATTAAAACTCTGCCAGGCAGTGTACCTGATCGTTGTAGTATAGTATAGTGACAAGTACCGGGGGATTGATCGTTCAGCTAGGAATAGTGTCGCTAGGATTAGAAAACCTAAATACTAGTTCTAAAGGTGAGGGATGATTATTTTTGTATTTTTATATTTTTTTAGAAAGCAAGTAAAAATCTCGGGTTTGACGGATTTGGGCGGAATTAGTTGCTATTCAACTAACCCAATACTAAAGATGCAATCAAAATAAAATACTAGAAATGAAAATAAACTTAATTAACTAAGGTTGTGAGCAATAAGTGGAGAAAATGTGTTTACTTAGATTTCACTACTCCCTAGATATCTTTTACACATTAATTACTTGTTATAGTTGCGTGGATGACGGATTGTATTCCTTAATACCATTCATGGGGTGGCGCACTTAATTCCCCAATCCTATGAGTGCCTACTTCACTCCTATATCGAGCCGGCTAAGAAGCTCCTAACATGGGATCATTAGAATTTACTCATGCATTAAATACAACCAATAAAACCTAGTGCATGTCAGTTCATGTTTCCTAAGACGTTCAAGCATGTTACCATTTGGAAGTCTGCCAGTTTTCTTAAGCCTAACATCGAAATCATTCATCCAATACAACCATAAACAAGTAATCAACACATAATTAACATCTAGGTTTCATTAGATCCAAGCAAACACAAGATAGATCTAGCCTAGCATGATGGAATTAAGACAAGAACAAGATATAGACAACCAACACATAGACATATTGATTGAAATAAAAGAATACTTATCTCAATTACACATGAAAGGGATCAAGGGCTTAGAACCCTTGAAAAACCTGTAAAATTCGTACCAAGTTCGTACTTAGGGTTTCTCCAAAACTTCTCTCTTTTTAATATGAAAATTAGAAAACTATATATGGGAAATAGGGTTTGACGGCGTAAAGACAAAATTTGTGACGCTGTCATCTCGCCGCCAAAATACTTCTCGGACTGCCTTGATCTACTTTTGACGCCGTCATGTGTTAGCATTTTCCAGGCCGTCATGCATTTTACTCTTGACGCCCTATCTTGTGACGCCGTCAATTCTGTACTGGGTCGTCATGGAAATTACTCTTGACGCCGTCAGAAATTCCTTGTTGACTCCGTCACCTACTGTTCCCAGCAAGGAAAATTAAGACTTTGGCGTTTTCTTTACTTTTATGCTCTAAAAACGTCCGAATTGCTTCCTTTTCCAGATTTCTCTCCCAAAGTACCTAAAATCACAAAAGGAACGATTTAGGGCAATATTTGATCAATTAAATTCAATTCCGGGCTTAAATGACCCCCTAAAAGTGGTTCATTTTTCGCCTCATCAAACTTCCACTGTCTGAGTATCCTTGATCATTTGTAGTCTTTGAATGTTCCTGCAAACAAAATAAAGGAATTAGTTCCTTTTGGGGACCAAGCCACAAATGACTTGGATCTGCCTCGTGTATCAATATAATTGTATCTGTCAAAGGTCATTGATACACCATTGGGATTGTTTGAGGTGATGGTTCCTTTTGGTTTCCATTCCCAACGTGCTGAGGCCTTAACAACATTTCCCATATTTACCCTTTTATTGTTCATAGACACACCAGTGGAAACCTTTGGCCTTGTAGTGGTAACTGCTGGCTTAGCAGTGGAAACTGCTGGTTTTGAAATTTTGGGTACCCACTTGTGATTATTTTAAACTTTCTTTTCAAAATTGGTCTTTTTCCCTGTTTGAGTAGATTTAACAAAAGTAGCAACAGGGGGCTTAGGGTAAACTCTGTTTTTATTTCTGGCAGTGGCAACTGCTGGTCTAGCAGTGGAGACTGCTGTTCTAGCAGTGGAAATTGGTTTAATGCCAGAGTTAAGCAAAACAGACATGGGAATCATCTTGCTAAGTGGATTTGGGGTGAGTTAAGTTATTAGCATTGTGGCCATTCACCCTAGTATTCCCAAACACTTCACTTCTACCCAAGTGGTAGGTACAGTTATAAGACAAATGGTCAAAGCTACCACATATATGACAGGGTTTGTTGTTGAACACAAAGTCACTACCAAATTGCCTAGATTTAACATGATTCCAACTCCTCATATTACCCCTAGGAGTTGGTGACCTACTTCTGTACATCTCTGCATATCTAGTAGTGGGCCTAGTGAAATTAGGTTGTGACCTAGGCTTCTCTTTGACAACATCAGGAATACTCTTTTTAACCTCCACTTTTACATTCTCAGGAACACTAGGTTTAGACTCAACATTCAAACTTTCATCTTTAAGAGATGAGTCACTAGCACTATCAAATGTATCAACCTCAACCTGAACCTTTTCAATAACAGCTGGTTTAACAAATTTTGGTCCATAGGTCATAGGTGGTTCCTGGAATTCTTCCAATCCTGTGTGAGCTAAGTCAATGCCAGGAGGTGATGGAATACCTCTTAGAGGTGGTGGAACTGATTTGTATCCAACTCCTGATTTGGCTTTGTTCACAACTTGGGCTTCCCAAATTTTGTCAATACACTTGGATTGGTGATCCAGTGTATTGCAAGTTATCTTTATATTCTCACTAGCCATTTTAACCTTTTCTAGTTCTTCCCTAAGAACCTTATTTACAGCAACCTGATAATCTAAGTCTCTTCTTAATACAGCAATATCATCATTGAACTTAGATTCATTTGCCCTATAATGCTCTAATTGAGTTTCTAAAACACATAGGCCTCTTTTATGATTTGCTAAGTTATAATTAGTATGATTTAACTCTAGCAATTGTTCATCATATTGTGCTTTAATTTTCTCATACTCTTTTAAGGCCTTACAAGTTTTAGAACAAGCATTATTAATTTGTACCTCAGAGTCAGAAAAAGCCATTAGTGCAAGCTCAGTAGCAACCATTGCAGACTCTGAATCATCTTCTTCATCCTTAGTCATAAAACTCCAATCAAAGTTCACTCCATCAATAGCCAATAGCCCCTTTGGCTCATCAGTTGTAGGTTCTTTCTTCTTGTCCTGCTTATACCAAGTTGACCTGTTGTCAGATTTCCTTGGTTTCCTGCACTCCCTGGCAAAGTGCCCCTTCTTATGACAATTATAGCACTCCACCTTCTTTTTGTCAAAACCTATTGTCTCATTGCCACTGATGTTAATCTTTCTTCTAGTCTTCTTCCAAAACTTCTTTGTTCTTAAGCTTAGTAATGCCACCTGCCATTTAATGTCCATCTCCTCCATATCATCCTCATCAATTTGATCAAAATCCTCATGATTGAGAATTGAACCACCCACTTGACTTGATATAAAGGCATAAAAGGTAGAATCACTAAGTCCTGCAATCTGTCTCTTTGAGCTACCAGCGGAAACACTTCCACTACGAGTGGAAACAATTATGTTAGCACTGTCATCATCACTATCACTTTCTTCATCTGAACTATCATCAAGAGATGATGATATGAGTGCTACACTTCCTGAACCTGTGCTTAATTTGCCAGCTTTCTTCAAACTTTGTTCAATAACCTTGAAGTTATTGTACAAATCATTAAGTTTCATGGTCTCCAAATCTGGCTTATCTTCCCACACTGCAACATTGGTTCCAAACTCAGAGGGTAAGCTTCTTAAGAACTTTAGATTGAGGTCTTCCCTTTCCACCTCAATTCCAAAAACAGTGAGTTGAGTAACAATCTTTTGTAGCCTTGTGAAGATGCTATCAATAGATTCATTACTTGTTGAACCAAAGTTTTCATAAGTCTGTTTCAGCAGGGTCTTCTGAGTCTTCTTGGTGGAATCATTACCACCAAAAACATTACAGATCTCCTCAAAAAGAGTCTTTGCAGTCTTGTACTTGCTGAATGCTAGAACTTGATCTCTGGGAAGTGTCATCAGCAACAAACCTCTGGCCTTCAGATCATTCTTCATCTGAAGTCTTTCATCATTAGTAACAGGTCTAGTATTAACCTTTATTACTTCCTTGCCACCAACCATCTCTGAGGTAGAACTTGGTTTGAAGGAATTACCAAGCATAATGATCTCCCAGAGTGTATAGTCTTGCACCATAAAGAATTGTTCGATCATTAGCCTCCACATCTCAAAGTCATTCAACTTAACCTTTGGAAGCTTAGCATCAACGTTTGATTGACTGGTTTATGTCTCCATTGATTCTTCTGAGTGAACTAGAGTCTTCTAAATCAAAGTATCAAAACCTGGCTCTGATACCACTTGATGGATCTAAACACCTTGAACTGTGTTAGATTGATACTTTGAGTTATATCACTAAGTATGCGGAATTTACTTAGTAACACTTAGAAGTTTGATTGTGAGTGAATGAAACAGTTGTTAATGAATGAGAACAATGTATGTAACAAACGGTTAGCTCCAATATTATTAATGATAATAATATGAGTGATCTTTGTATCACTAGGGTTACACCTTGAAGCTCTAGAAAACGTATATCTAACCTTTAACCTAGGATCTCCTTTTATAGCACAAGGAGTCCTCTTCTACAAGATAAGTATAATGCTAATAGAATAAGATATACACAATATCTATTCTATATTTATCTAAACACGTTTCCTAACAGTTATCTAAACAGCAGTGGTAATATATGTTCTTGTAGTGGTAATGAGTTTCCACTGCAAGTACATTCTTCAGTAGTTGTAATATCTTCACTAGTTGTGGTAACTGTTAGTATAATTCCCAACAGAAAAACAACATACAACAAAACTTGTTGTTTACCGAAAGTATTGGATACTTTAGAGAGAAGCCGAGACATAATCAAGGAGTCTAGGGCACGTTAAGGTTCAATTCGACACAAAGGAAAAGGAAACAACGTGGTGAAGAAGTGGTACTTTGGAAAACAATTCGACAAGACATCAAGGGGTGTACGCGAATTAGTTTTGGTGAACAAGGGAAAGAAAAGGCATAGTTGGTACAAATTCTAGTATCGACATCAAAGGGAATACGTTTGTGTTGAAACACAACAACGAGGTTACAAGCAAATTCGAACTTTGGATTTCAAATTTCTCATTTATATAGTATAGATACTTGTTTATACTATTAGGAAATCCCGAGAACTATATATTGATCCCGTTATATTAGGATTCCCAAATAACTATTTCTGTTCCCGTAGTTTTAATTGATACCACTAGTTAGAATTCTCATACAAGTAGAAAGTGAAGATTATAAACACTTTTAAGATGGCCGGAGATGATACGAGTACCACTGATGAGGCGAAAAATGATCCGTTTTTAGGGGGTCATTTAAGCCCGAATCCGAATTTATTTGATCAAATATTGCCCTAAATCGTTCCTTTTGGGATTTTAGGTACTTGGAGAGTGAATTCTGGAAAAGAAGCCATTTTGGATGTTTTTGGAGCATAAAAGTGAAGAAAACGGCAAAGTCTCAATTTTCCAAGCTGGGAACAGTAGGTGACGGCGTCAAGAGTAAGTCCCTGACGGCGTCAAACCTCAAGAATTAAAATCCGTAGTTCATGAAGGCGTCAAGAGTTTTCCTGACGGCGTCAAAACCCCAAGAATAAAACTCCGTAGTTGATGACGGCGTCACATACAGGGCGTCAAGAGTAATTTGTGTGACGGCCTAGGCCTTGACGGCGTCAGAAGTAGATCAAGGCCATCCGAGGAAGTATTTGGCGGCGAGGTGACGGCGTCACATTGTTTGTCTTGACGCCGTCACCCCTATTTTCCTATATATAGTTTTCTAGTTTTTCACAAAAAAAGGAGAGAAGTTTTGGAGAAACCCTAAAGACGATTTTGGTGCAACTTTTACAGGTTTTTCAAGGGTTCCAAACCCTTGATACCTTGCATTGTAATTGAGATAAGTGTTCTTCTAATTCAATCAATATGTCTATGTGTTGGTTGTCTATATCTTGTTCTTGTCTTAATTCCATTATGTTAGGCTAGATATCTTTTGTGTTTGCTTAGATCTAATGAAACCTAGATATTGATTATGTGTTGATTACTTGTTTATTCTTGTTTTGGGTGAATGATTTATATGTTAGGCTTAAGAAAACTGGCAGATCTCCAAATGGTAACATGCTTAAACGTCTTAAGAAACATGAACCGAGGCGTACTAGGTCTTTATTGGTTGTATTTAATGCATGAGCCACTGTTTACAATCCCTATAGTTGTGCTGGGCATGGTGTAGGAGGAGATAAGAGCTCATAGAATTGGGGAGTTATGTATGCCACCCCATGAATGGTATTAAGGAATACGATCCGTCATCCATGCAATTATAACAAGTAATTAACGTGTAAAAGATATCTAGGGAGTAGTGAAATCTAAGTAAACACATTTTCTCCAATTACTGCTCATAACCTTAGTATAATTAGTTTATTTTCATTTTTAGTATTTTATTTTGATTGCATCTTAGTTTTGGGTTAGTTGAATAGCAACTAATTCCGCCCACTCTTCCAAAACCCGAGATTTTAATTGCTTTCTATAAAATATAAAAATACAAAAATAATCATCTCTCACCTTTAGAACTAGTATTTAGACTTTCTAATCCTAGCGACACTATTCCTAAGCTGAACGATCAATCCCCCGGTACTTGTCACTATACTATACTACAACGATCAGGTACACTGCCTGGTGGGGGTTGTAAGCTTCTCGAGATCCCTCGAGAGGTAAAGCCTGTTGCGATTCCCACGCATCAAGTTTTTGGCGCCGCAGCCCGGGGAATATTTATTGTCTAGGTTAGGATTTCTTTTTATTAGGTCTACTTGCTAAATTCCTTTCTAGTAAGATTTTATTTTTTATTTTTAGGTCTTCTTTAGTCTATCTTATTTCTTCGTGCCTTTGTTCATAACTCTTTACCATCCGACATCATGGAAGGTGGTAACATCTTTGAACCCGTCATCCCACCACAACAAAACCCACCACTAGAACCCCTTAGGCCCCGAACCTTAGGAGAGTACTCCCGACCTAGCCATCAAGGCTACCGAAACACCATTGAGCTCACCGGAGCCAATGTGACCCCCTTGCGATCCGACACCATCCGGTTGGTGCAAAGCGGATGTGCATTCCATGGACTTCGTTCCGAAGATCCAAACCAACATCTTAAGGACTTTCTCAAAATCGTAGATTCCATAGACCTAGGTGTTGAAACTAGAGAGACTACCCGTTTACGCCTATTCCAATTCTCTCTACGGGATCAAGCTAGTCAATGGCTTGAGCGTTTACCCGCGGGATCCATCACCACATGGGATGATCTCACCACTCGTTTCCTTGCTCAATTTTTCCCACCGGGGAGAACTACTAAGCTTAGGAATGACATCTTGATGTTCCAACAACGTCAAAATGAATCTCTTTATGAAGCATGGACTCGTTTCAAGGACTTACTTCAAAAAGTCCCTCATCATGGCATAGATCTTTGGCTCCAAGTCCAAATCTTTTATGACCATATCGACATCTCCACGAGGCGAGCCATTGACCAATCGGCTGGTGGTAAGCTACGTGATCTTAGTGCGGAACAATCATGGGAACTCATAGAAGATCTTGCTCTATATGACAACGAAGGTTGGAACGATCCCCGTGACTTGAACAAAACGGTCAAGGCAATATCTTTGCCTTCGAACAATTCTAGCACTCCCAACCGTAGGATCATGGAACTTGAGGACCAAGTCAAGTTTCTCATGAAATCTTACGATGCTCCTAAGTCTTCAAGCCAAGTGAACAAAATCACTTCTTCATGCGAATTATGTAGTGGTCCCCATGACACTCGTGATTGTATGGAACTCCCCGGAACAGCTTTTGCGGACTACGCATCCACGCGTACTGACGAAGCGGGAGATAAGTGGTACACTTTCAAGCCCGAGCCAAACACTTACGGTGATTCATACAACCCCTCATGGAAAAATCACCCAAACCTTAGGTGGAAACAAAATCAAACCAATTCTTCCAATCCGCCTAATCATTACCAACCAAACATTCCACCATCTAACCGTACTTTCAACAACAATCCTTCTAACAACTATGGTAGTACCAACAATCTTGAAGGATTGATGTCAAAGTTTATGGCATCTCAAGAAGCTCGCATATCTAAATTTGAAGCCGATTTCAAAAACAAGCAAAGCGAGATGACCACTAGAATTGACGCATTGTTGAAAGTTCTCAATGACCGTGAAATGGGAGCACTCCCAAGCGACACAATCAAGAATCCGAAACTAAACGTTAATTCCATATCTTTAGTTTCGTCACCCACTTCATGTCCACAATACTACTCGGTCAAATCAACGAGCACGTGTTTCAAACAAAACCAAGTTCTACCAAAGGACCAATCAAACAAGACACCCAATATAGAACCGGTCAAAAGTATAGTTGAAACACCTCTTACGCAAGACCTTGACGATGAATTCAAAGAACTTCACCTTGAACGACCCGTCATTGATGTCTTAGCGCGTGCTCCTTACTATAGTGCCATCCTAGAAAAATATGAGAAGTATAAGCTAGGTAAAAATGGGACCACCTTCGTTCAAAACAAGTTGCCTAAAAAGCTTGATGATCCGGGTATATTTGTTTTGCCTTGTAGGATAGGAAGATCCGAAGCTTTCGACACACTAGCCGATTTAGGGTCAAGCCTCAACTTGATTCCCTTATCCTTATTCACCGCTCTTAAGCTAGGAAAGTTAGAGGAAACGGAGGTATTGATAGGGCTAGCGGATGGGAGCATTGCCCACCCGGTTGGAATGATTAAGGATGTAGTTGTTCACGTAGGAAGGTTAACTATATTAGCGGATTTTCACGTCCTAGACATGGTTAGTGACACTACATGCCCATTATTGGTAGGAAGAGGATTTTTAGCAACCGCTAGTGCCATGATAGATTGAAAGGAATCCAAGATAGCGGTAGGTGAAGGCGATACTTGGTCGGTGTATGATGTTAAGAAGCATAGTTATGATTGTGATGATGAACCAACACCGCATTGGGTAGAGATGAATAGGAGACCATCTAGATATGGGCCTTGGACAGAAAGGAACTTTATAGGACCTCAATGCCCATTTTATCTAGAAAAAGATTTTGTTGAAAAGACACATTCGGTAGAACAACTCATAGCTAGAGATGAAGAGCTAGACCCCTTTGAGGACCCTTTAGTCTTTAGGAAGATGATTGAGTTATTAAGCGTAATGCACATTAACATAGAAAGGAATAAATGGAAAAGAGAGGGAGATAAGTGTAAATGGAGGTGGGACAAGCCACCTAAAGAAGGTGACGGGTCATGGCATATTAGAATGACCTTGTATGATCCGGATGGAGAAAAGTTTGAAAGGTCGTACCATACTAAGGAAACCGATAGAAAGTTGAAACCTAAGTTCGATCCCAAAGATGTCCTCAATGAGGAACTCACCCGAATCACGTAGTAACCCATGACTTTGAGTCTAGCTACAAGACTCGTAAATAAAGAAAAGCGCTTCTTGGGAGGCAACCCATGTTTTGTGTGATTTTATTTGTTTGATTGTTATTTGCTTCCGTATGCATGTTTAGTTTTTATTTGTGGTTGGTCATGTTTCTCAATTAAAAAGTGGAAATACTTTACTTTATTGTTTAGCCTAGTCTTAACTCCACCCAAAAGTATTTTTGCAAAAGATAAGTGTAAGGGGAAACTCCAAATATGTTTTTAAGAAACAAACCGATCATGATTCTCCACAATATTAAATGAACATGTATATTCGTATTTGTTAGAGTCAAATGCTTGTATTGAGTCATAATGAAGTTTTGCAGGATTTTCCAGGAAGTAGGACCAAGTTTTTCCAGAAATTTTCCGGAAACTTAACATAAGAATTTCTGCAGGTCCATTCTGACGGCATCAGAGTTTTACTCTTGACGGCGTCAGGAGTTAAAATCTGGAAATTTTACCGGTTTTGTTTTTCTAACGGAGTCTTATGGTTTTTTGTGAATTATTAAGTTTTATAATCTCCAGGAAATCTGCAAACTTCATTCCACAAGCATTATATCTTATCTTGTTTTCTAGGATTTAGTAACTTATGTAGGATGCCGCCGATTTTACGCGTGGTTGTCTTGTCTATTTTGTTAGGATTTACAGGTTATGTTCGACAAGAAGATGATTTATATTCTGGAAGGGAACCGTTGATTGTTCATTTTCTTGGAGGAAGATCTAATCTGGCCAACCTATAATCCATACCGAGCGAATCAGGGGAGTATTTGATTTCATTCTCTTTACTTTTTCACTTTTACATTCTTTACTTGAACATTGGGGACAATGTTCATCTTAAGTGTAAGGGGAGGGTAAAAAGATGATACCTTACATATGCACTTTCGCTTGAGTTTGTTTTGTTTGATGGTAGATGTGTAATAAAACTGCGAGAAATACTTGTTAGTGCAATTTTAGCGCCAAATTTAAATTTTTTTACAACATTTAGGAGTGAAACTTTAGCCATAGCAAGCGTCTCATGGATAGGAGATTGTATGACTAGCACATAACCGTATATTCAGAAAAATTTTCCACCCAAAAATGTGAGGTTCGCCTTTAGATTTGATAGGAAAAGCATTTACTATTAGTGCTTATAAGTGTACCGGTAGCATTTAGATTCTAGAACTTGCGTTAGTGATGCATCCCAAGACCGCTAGTGAGACTACATTCGTGTGGTAGGATTTACTACATGATAAGAGGCATTAGGATCACCCTTGTGTTAAACCCGTATCATAATTACTTGACCATTTAAGTCATATTACTTGGCTAGTTAAGTCAACTAATTTTTCCCACACCCTTAGTGTTGTACTCATTTTTAGTACACGATACCCCTAGTACACCCCTCCGAGCCTATCTTTTCGTTTCTAACTTTAAGCATTTTACTTAAAGGAAGAATTTGTTACACCCCACTTAAATGTACAACCAAATCGCCTTAGCCTTCCGTGTAGGCGCTCATTTTTAGTGCATTATTGTTATTTGTTAAACCCTAAGTTAACTTTCTAATTGATTACATGGTTGCTAAGTCGAGTCATATCCTTGTACATATTGTTTTGTGACAATTGGGACTCATGGGTAAGTACTTATTTTATGGAGTAATGGGGAAGAACATAATATTATTACCCCCATATGTGCGTTAATCTTAAAAGTGCTCCAAGTGTTTTGATTCTCTTAATTCGAGTCATTAGATTAGTTTAATGTAAAGTATGTAAAGATTCAAGTGTAAGGGAAATGTTCATTCCCTATGATGTATTATTTTGGATGGTAGGGTAAGAGTGTATGCAAAAAAAAAAAAAAAAAAAAAAAAAAAAAAAAAAAAAAAAAAAGGAAAAAGAAAAAAAAAACATACGGACTACCATCCCGTTTCATTCTATGTTCATTTTATGTTTTTGTTATTTTTTGATTTATTAGCTTAAGTCGAGTCTAGTCTTGGCTTAGCAACGCCATATTGTACATGTAATTAACTAAGATTTTTAACTCGCCACCAGTAAAATTTCCTTTATCCGACAAAACCGTGTAATTCATATCCCTATACCTAACGTTACAACCCTTTAAAAGACCTCTTTGATAGTTTATCCTAGGTGCTTACGCCATGTGGTGGAGGTTTGATCCTTTCCCAAGCCTATGGTAATCTATTTTGCTATGACAGGTAGTGAGAGATATCTTCCGTTTCAATATTGTAGTTTACACTTTA
This sequence comes from Artemisia argyi, assembly GCA_030686995.1. Taxonomy (NCBI): domain Eukaryota; kingdom Viridiplantae; phylum Streptophyta; class Magnoliopsida; order Asterales; family Asteraceae; genus Artemisia; species Artemisia argyi. The sequence goes on along the minus strand of CM060703.1, from coordinate 26,685,507 downwards.
TTACACCCGAGAGATGTGAGTATCTAAACACTATTTGTGAGGTGCTTGTGTATGACCCCTGTGCTTGTCTATTGGTCTTTAGTGGAACGATTATTTGTTGTAATTACTTTTATATTAGTGTTAAATGACCCCTAACTTGTCTTTTGAGTAGAATAAAAGCGCATTTGCTTGAGGACAAGCAAATCTCAAGTGTAAGGGTATATGATGAGGCGAAAAATGATCCGTTTTTAGGGGGTCATTTAAGCCCGAATCCGAATTTATTTGATCAAATATTGCCCTAAATCGTTCCTTTTGTGATTTTAGGTACTTGGAGAGTGAATTCTGGAAAAGAAGCCATTTTGGACGTTTTTGGAGCATAAAAGTGAAGAAAACAGCAAAGTCTCAATTTTCCAAGCTGAGAACAGTAGGTGACGGCGTCAAGAGTAAGTCCCTGACGGCGTCAAACCTCAAGAATTAAAATCCGTAGTTCATGAAGGCGTCAAGAGTTTTCCTGACGGCGTCAAAACCCCAAGAATAAAAATCCGTAGTTGATGACGGCGTCACATACAGGGCGTCAAGAGTAATTTGTGTGACGGCCTAGGCCTTGACGGCTTTAGAAGTAGATCAAGGCCGTCCGAGGAAGTATTTGGCGGCGAGGTGACGGCATCACATTGTTTGTCTTGACGCCGTCACCCCTATTTTCCTATATATAGTTTTCTAGTTTTTCACAAAAAAAGGAGAGAAGTTTTGGAGAAACCCTAAAGACGATTTTGGTGCAACTTTTACAGGTTTTTCAAGGGTTCCAAACCCTTGATACCTTGCATTGTAATTGAGATAAGTGTTCTTCTAATTCAATCAATATGTCTATGTGTTGGTTGTCTATATCTTGTTCTTGTCTCAATTCCATTATGCTAGGCTAGATATCTTTTGTGTTTGCTTAGATCTAATGAAACCTAGATATTGATTATGTGTTGATTACTTGTTTATTCTTGTTTTGGGTGAATGATTTATATGTTAGGCTTAAGAAAACTGGCAGATCTCCAAATGGTAACATGCTTGAACGTCTTAAGAAACATGAACCGAGGCGTACTAGGTCTTTATTGGTTGTATTTAATGCATGAACCACTGTTTACAATCCCTATAGTTGTGCTGGGCATGGTGTAGGAGGAGATAAGAGCTCATAGAATTGGGGAGTTATGTATGCCACCCCATGAATGGTATTAAGGAATACGATCCGTCATCCATGCAATTATAACAAGTAATTAACGTGTAAAAGATATCTAGGGAGTAGTGAAATCTAAGTAAACACATTTTCTCCAATTACTGCTCACAACCTTAGTATAATTAGTTTATTTTCATTTTTAGTATTTTATTTTGATTGCATCTTAGTTTTGGGTTTGTTGAATAGCAACTAATTCCGCCCACTCTTCCAAAACCCGAGATTTTAATTGCTTTCTATAAAATATAAAAATACAAAAATAATCATATCTCACCTTTAGAACTAGTATTTAGACTTTCTAATCCTAGCGACACTATTCCTAAGCTGAACGATCAATCCCCCGGTACTTGTCACTATACTATACTACAACGATCAGGTACACTGCCTGGTGGGGGTTGTAAGCTTCTCGAGATCCCTCGAGAGGTAAAGCCTGTTGCGATTCCCACGCATCAACCACTAACAATGTAGTGAAACCCGTAACACCTATTGCACAATACCAATGCCCTAAGCTTAAAACCACAAACTACACGGTTTGGGCTATAAAAATTAAGGTTATACTAGAGGCACATTGTTTATGGGAGACAATAGAACCTAAGGAAAACACGCAACTAGATGATAAAAAGGATAAGGCAACGACTGCCCTCCTATATCAAGCGTTGATCGAGGATGTGATTTTACAAGTAGCAAGTTGTAAAACGACTAGGGAATTATGGGAATAGTTGAAAAAGAGACACGTTGGAGAAGAGAAAGTGCAACAAGCACGGTTACAATCCTTGATGATAGGATTTAATGCCCTTCAGATGAAGGATGATGAAACGGTGGATGCATTTGGGAACAAACTAAATGGTTATGCCACGAAGGTAAAAGAATTAGGAAAAACCATGGATGAATCCCTTTTAGTTAGAAAACTATTAGACTCCACACCAGATAGATTCATTCAGATAGTAGCATCCATAGAACAGACGAATGATCTCGATGACATTACCTTAGATGAGATCACGGGAAAACTTAAGGCATTCGAGGAAAGGATAAAACTCCCAAAGGGAGGTCAAGTAGAAAGCCAGGATAATTTGTTATTCCCACAAGGCGAACACTCTAAGAATGGAAAACGTTTTACAAAACGTAGGGATAGATCAAACTACTCACGAGGGAACTGGCAAGGTAATAAGAACAGGGATAACTCGAATGGAGAAAACTCAACTCATGAAGATAAGTCAAATAAAGGTAGACGTGAGTGGGATGTAAAGAAAGCAAAATGTTTCAATTGCGGGAAACATGGACATATTAAGAAAGACTGCAGAAAACCAGCAACAATCAAACCTTATCTTAGAAGACGATGAACCATCACTGTTAATGACTAGGCACGAAACTGAACACAAAGAAGTTTTGTTGAATGAAGGACAAATACAACCCGGAAAGTATGCTACAACAGATGCTAGCATATGGTATTTAGATAATGGTGCAAGTAACCATATGACGGGAACCAAGAGTCATTTTAGGGATATTGACAAAAGCATTACTGGATGCGTTCGTTTTGGAGATGGATCATATGTGGAGATAAAGGGTAGAGGTTCAATACTGTTCGGATGTAGAAACCAGGAACAAAAGGTTGTGTCAGACGTTTACTACATTCCAAACCTCAAGAGTAATATACTTAGTCTAGGACAACTTACCGAGATAGGTTGCAAGATCATCATGGATGGAAGCATATTGACTTTGTATGATATAAGTAAGAAATTGTTGATGAAGGTAGAAAGATCAAAGAATCGACTTTACAGTATTAGACTACAGATAGAGGCACCTATATGTCTCTTAGCAAATGTAGATAACCAAGCATGGTTATGGCATGCTAGATTAGGTCATCTGAACTTTGACGCGTTAGACAAGATGACATGGAAAAGTCTAGTAGATGGAGTACCAAGAATAAGTCATGCAGGACAAGTCTGTGATGCATGCTTATTAGGAAAGCACAGTAGAACACCATTTCCACACAAAACTAAATTCAGGTCAAGAAACCCATTGGACTTGGTATATGGAGATCTTTGTGGTCCCATAAGTCCAGCAACACACTCAGGAAAGAAGCTCATCTTCTTATTGATAGATGACTGCACACGTTTTATGTGGGCATACTTTCTAACCTTGAAAGACCAGGCATTTAGCACATTTAAGGAATTTAGACAGAAGATTGAAATGGAGTTGAAGTTGAAGTTAAAGATGCTAAGAATAGATAGTGGAGGTGAATTTACATCAAATGAGTTCACAAAATACTGTAAGGAAAATGGTATAGCAAGACAGTTGACAGCACCATACTCACCACAACAGAATGGAGTAGTGGAGAGAAGAAATAGGACAGTGTTATCAACAACTAGGAGTATGATGAAAGCGATGAAGTTACCCTTAACTTTTTGGGCGGAAGCAGTCAGACACGCCATTTACATACTCAACAGGGTACCTACGAAAGCCCTGGAAGATAAGACACCATATGAAGCACTCTACAATAGGAAACCGAACCTAGAATACTTAAGAATATTTGGATGCACAGCTTATGCTAAGATAACGATACCACACTTGAAGAAGTTGGATGATAGAAGCATACCGATAGTGTATTTAGGAGTAGAGGAAGGATCAAAAGCATGTAAGTTATATGATCCAATAAGAAAGAAGAAACATGTTAGTAGGGACGTAAAGTTTATGGAAACGAAGCCATGGGATTGGGAGAAGAGTGAAGAGGATACAAGTACACAAGACACATTTTGGGCTAGTTTTGTGGTAGATGAAGTTGACAATGAAAACCCTATACCAGTCAACAATGATGTGTATCCAACATTGGATCCATTACCAGATCCAACATCAGAACAGGACTCACCAATTACACCACCAACATACAATTATGACCCTAACTCAGAAGAAGAAGAAGCTACTTTTAGCTCTTTAAGCTCAGATAGATATGATCATAGACCAGTGCGAGGTTTAAAGGATTTAACAGAAATCTATGAAAAGGCAAGTGTAGTAGAAACACCTAGCTTATTCTTCACAGAAAAAGAACCTCGAAATTATAAGGAAGCATCAAAGGATAAAAAATGGATTGAGGCCATGGAGATTGAATTGGATTCAATCAACAAGAACAATACATGGACTCTTACAACATTGCCAACAAATCAAAAGGCAATAGGACTCAAGTGGGTTTATAAAACTAAGAGAGATGCTAAAGGAAAGATCATTAAGTATAAGGCAAGATTAGTAGCAAAAGGTTATGTACAAGAGCAAGGAATAGACTTCGATGAAGTGTTTGCACCAGTTGCTAGGATAGAGACAGTTCATCTAATATTGGCACTAGCAGCATGTCATGGTTGGCAAGTACACCATTTAGATGTAAAATCAGCATTTTTACATGGAGAATTAAAGGAGGAAGTCTATGTTACACAACCTGAAGGTTTCATTCAAGATGAAAACCGAGGAAAAGTATACAAGCTGAGCAAAGCATTGTATGGCTTAAGACAAGCACCAAGAGCTTGGAACGTGAAGCTTGATCAAACCTTGAAGTCATTAGACTTTAAGAAGTGTAATCTCGAACAAGCAGTTTATACGAAGAGAAGCAATACTTCTACACTGATAGTTGGAGTATATGTAGATGATTTGATAATCACGGGAACTCCAAAGAAGGAAATAGACTTGTTCAAATCCCAAATGAAAGACATATTTGAAATGAGCGACTTAGGGTTACTAGCTTATTACCTTGGGATAGAAGTTACACAAACAGGAGGAGAGATTACAATCAATCAGACACGATACATTAACAAGATCTTGAAAGATACAAGTATGGCAGACAGTAATGATACGAAGATACCTATAGATCCTGGCACTAAGTTGGTCAAGGAGGAAGATGGAGAAACAGTTGACGCAACTTACTACCGAAGTTTAATTGGAAGTTTAAGGTACTTACTGCATACAAGACCAGATCTAAGTTACTCAGTCGGACTACTCAACAGATTTATGCAAGATCCGAAGGATCATCAACTGAAGGCAGTGAAACAAGTAATCCGATATATCAAAGGAACAAAGGAACATGGAATAATCTACAAGAAGGAAGGCGGCTGCAAGATTACAGGTTACAGCGATAGTAGTTATGGGATCAACACTGATCAAGGAAAAGGAACTACTGGAATCGTATTTTACTTTGGAGAGTCACCCATTACTTGGTGTACTCAGAAACAACCTACAGTGGCACTATCATCATGTGAATCAGAATTCATGGTGGCTACTGGAGCAGCATGTCAAGCTTTGTGGTTAAAACGACTACTTAGTGAATTGACTGGATGGCAAGAAAAGAGGATAACGCTTAGAGTTGACAATGTATCAGCTATACAACTCGTGAAGAACCTAGTATTTCATGGAAGGAGCAAGCACATAGATATTTGCTATCATTTCATTCGGGAATGCGTAGAGAATGGCCACATCAATGTGGACCACGTTAGTGGAGAACTACAAAGAGCCGACATCTTAACGAAAGCCTTACCAAGATTGAAGTTCGTGACTATGCGACAGATGCTCGGAGTTCAAGACTTAGGTCGAAGCAACGATCAAGATTAAGGAAGAGAATGAAAGACAATAATCTCGATAATTGCTTCTTACAAACTCGAAGGACCAAAGGTGTAGATAGGAAACTTAATAACCGATTAGTTAGTTAAGTTTGTTAATCCTGTAAATTATGAAAGGGTGTGTCGAATGGACACAACTCTTCTTAAACAGACACGATGGTTCATCATAACCATTCGTATATTATATATAGACATGTATATGTATCGATACAAAGTTTAGACCGATAATAAAGTTATTCAGATTTACGTTTACTTGCAATTTCATATATCGAATCTCACATTGGGACCAACATTCATTTTGTATCTATAATTTCTATTGAACAGTATCAAAAGAGGGTATGGTGGACACAACTGTTTTGAATCAAGTTATCATGTATCTTAGTTTAGTAACACTCATTTTCTTTGTTGGAAAAGAATAATCTTAAATCACTTCAATGTTTTATGTTTGTTTAAGAGACTTGAGAAAAGAAAATGTCAGCTATTATAAGTAGCAAAGAGGACTAGTCAAAAAGCTTGAGTCAGTTTCATCTGAATCATTTGTTGTATCTTATGTTGGTTTATTCTACTGATACTTTGATTTATCCTTGGTATGGACACTTTGGTTTATTCGGTTTGGTATGGATACTTTGGTTTATTATGATTACTTTGGTATATCTAGTTTCGTACTGATACTTTGGTTTATCCGGTTTGTTGCTTGTTTATGCTGGATGCTTGAAGATTTGCTTTCGCTTGTTGTCAAATGTCTTTAGCAACAATTATTTATTTGCTTTAATTTATTGTTTATTAGCTTTTCAACTTCAATCCGAACTTTCACGATTTCACCGCTCGAACGACGGAGAGTATTAGATGGTAGTTGGCCCAAATCCGTTTTGTGGGCTTAGACCCATTAGGGTTATATTTAGACATCTTTGTAATCTATAAATAATGGTGAATAATAAAGTATTACGCACGAGGTTTCATTGTGTAAACTTTTATCCCATTTTGTATATTGTCATGTGTCTATTTTGTAATAAGGTGTCATATATGCTAAAAAAATTAAATAAATATATATATATATATATATATATATATATATATATATATATATATATATATATATATATATATATATATATATATATATATATATATATATATATATATATATCAGTTCCATATACTTGCATAAGGAATAGGCTAGCTTGGATTGTCACATTTCATTAAGGTCTTTTTTGGTTACAAATATCCCATGTAAACAATAAGGTACTCGTTGCGGCAGTTTCACAGCTGCGACGACTTCTAGACATGGTGACTGGGCATCCATCACCAAGAACTTCGACACACCCGTGGTTTCATCATGCACATAAGATACAACGTAACCATCATCCTCTTTTGAGTTTGGGTCATCTGGATCTCTTGCAACGAAAAATGGTTTTCCTCCAAAGTAATTATCTCCATACATCCGATTAGCTACAGTGTGCTGATATGGTTCCTTGTATTCTTCTGATTCTGTTACGTCAAGCTTAACCACCCCTATTGTCCTCATCATCCTCGATTTTATTGGCGTTTTTTCAGAAATTGCTGCATAGACATACCTACATATAGTAAACGAAAATTAATGCCTGTTTGCACTTGAAATGTAGTATAATTAGCGCTTTAAATATGGTCTTTTCTTACTTGTTCTTTTTTGCAACATAGGCTGGATTCATCACTGGAAACTCGAGGTTATCAATAGACAAAGTTTGTCTCGACACAACCCCCGTCCCAAAGTGAATCGTCACTTTCTCCATGGATGTCTGGATTAGATCGACCTGCTCGAAGAAATGTTCCATTGACAATATATTCGGTGCGACCAACACCACCACGTCGTTTCCATCTTCATTTGTCTCGTCCCATGCATTAACGACATGAAATACATTGAATTCTGGTACCTCAAACCATTTCATATCGGAGTCATCTTTTGCATATCGTCCAACGACACCAATTCTTGGTACTTTTGTTTTGTATACACTTACTAACCCATGTCCATGTAACAAGTTCATAGGATCCGCTCCTAGTTGAATGTCACAAATAATTGCATACTTTTTAGTGATAGCCAAATCATGAGTTAAAGACGGTTTTTTCATAGACAAGATTGGGACATCAGGTTGCTTATTTCCATTTGCATCAAAGTAGAAATAGGTCATATATGGGCTTGTTGACCAATAACGAAAGGCGAAAGCCTCTTTAGTCACTGGATCGATCTTTGGGTGAGCTGTCATATTAAGAGAAAGCCCGCCATTGAAGTCATGCTGACCTAAAGTTATTACATCACCATTGTCTTTAACTTGTATAGCATAAGGAAGATCTGATTCACATAATGCATACAAGCTACCCCCAAACAAGGCTAAATTTGTGTTTGCAACACCAATGCCTTTGCCAATATCATAATGGCCCAAAGCAACTCGTGCAGCAAATAATGCTACACGAGCTACAAATGGAGCGAGGCATTGCATGCCTGAAATAACATTTGGGACTATTTGTGATTTAGCTTGATGCTCAAATAAGTACTTGTTGGTCTTGACATAGTGGCTGCAAAAGATAGCTCGACCTTGAGTCAACCTGATCGAATGCATCATGCCATCACCATCAAGGTAATGGTGTGGACCATTAGGGATGAATTGTGGGTTTGGTCCTATACGGATATACACACCATCTAGACAATGAGGGATAAGACCATGCACAATCTCACACTCAGTTGGGCTAAGCTCATCAACTGGTGCAAAATTATCAGATAGGATATAACTTGGGTCGATCGACTTGTGGAGAGGAGGATCAAGAAAGTTTACAATGGCTTTATCAAGTGTGTTTAATACTTTGTCAAGCAACGACAACTCAGATGATTTTTTTTTTTTGGAATCAAACCAAGCTGGTATAACATCAAATACTTCACTAAATGTGTTATATACCTTTTGCTGGCTTTTCTTTTTTCGTGAAATCATGAAACTTGGTTGATAATTTATGCTTTGGGTCTGAGAATGGGAGTAGGCATATGGGCGTAGTGACAACCATGGGGTACGCATTGAGAAGAGTAATGCTTCCATTCGTGCTGTTGCTTTTTCTTTTCGAGAAATATCGTAAATTGTAAATAGCAAAAAGCACAAATATATGGTTTTTGTTTCATGTTTGTGTGGTGCATGCAGTGGTTATATATATTTTCACAGGAGAAAAAAGACATCATAGACGTCAATAAAGGAAGGAATTCAAGTTGCTTACACGTTTAGAAAAATAGCAACATACATGCAAGTTGGTAACATACGTTTACTATTTTCAGGGACCCTTTCATGTCGATCAAGTTCGCGAAATTTAAAAACGTGGCCTTTTTAATAATAACCTTTTTCTTTTTTTTTTGCGTAATATACTAATATTAGCTTTCCGATAAATTGAAAAAATATATTGTTGGAAAATTTAGTGCACTTGAGGGTTTAGTTTAAACCTGGCAATGGGTCAGGAGGTACGGAGTGTACACCCATCAGGTCCCTGAACACCCTGACTATATAGTGGTTAAGTGTTATTCAGTATCTGATGAAGTTCAGTGAGTTCACTCCTTGAGGGAGTCATACTCTGGACTGAATGGTATTCATCAGGATGATGAGTTAAGCTCTCATCAGGGAGTTGTCATGTCCACAGGGACTAGCTCATCAGTGAGTATAACGAACTCACTGGACTGAATTCAAACTTGATTAGTAACTGTTTTGACCTATTCAAGTGGCAGTTATAACTGCATTAATGACCACGTTTAATTGGTCGTGTAACCACTAATACCTATAATTATGGAGGCAAATTAAGTGGGATTAATGGGCCGTTAATCACTCTTAATTCCATTGACTAGGGTTGAGTAATATTACCTATAAATAGGTAAATCAATTGATGCATGAGAGATACACAGAAAACATATAACACTTAAACGCAAAGGGTTATTGATTTGTGCCTAATTCAATAACAAATATTTGGTCTTATCCCAAGTAGATATTCGTGATACCCAGGCATTAGGGTCGAATAGTTTACTTTGGAAAGTGATAACACGATTACAAGTGATATCCGGTAACCTTAATTGGTACGTAGTTAGGCTATTGATTATCTTCACCCTGTTCTCGGCTCATAACCACCAACAATCAAATTTTGCCTTTCTAAAAAAAAAAAAAATAAAAATAAAAAAAAAAAAAAAAAAAAAAAACCACCAACAATCAAAGTAAACTATTTTGTGATAATCAATGGCTGCTGCTATGAGGCATATGGCTGCTAACTTTTCCAAATTGGAAAATTTTGTAGGTGTTGATTTCAGAAGATGGCAAAAGAAGATGCACTTCTTGCTGTCAAGCATGAATGTGGTGTATGTTCTTAGCACTGCTATTCCTGAAGATCATGGGGATGATGCAACTGTGGAACAGATAAGGAAAAGAAGCAAATGTGAGAATGATGACTATGTATGCAGAGGTTTAATTCTCAATGGTATGTCTGATTCTCTCTTTGACATTTATCAGAATGTTGAATCTTCTAAAGAACTATGGGATTCCTTGGATGCCAAATATATGGCTGAGGATGCTTCAAGTAAGAAGTTTCTTGTAAGTAATTTCACAAATTACAAAATGACTGATTCAAGACCAGTCATGGAACAATACAATGAACTTTTTGGAATACTTGGAAGGTTTACACAACACAAAATGAATATGGATGAGGCTATTTCAGTCTCTTGTATCATTGAAAAACTCCCTCCTTCTTGGAAAGATTTCAAGCATACCTTGAAACATAAGAAGGAAGAACTGACACTGGTTCAGTTGGGTAGTCACCTGCGTATTGAGGAATCCCTTAGGGTGCAGGATAATGACAAGCCAAAGAGTAGCAATGTTATTGGTGCATCTGTCGTCAATATGGTGGAACATAACAATTCCACCAGGTACAATGACAACAAAGGCAAACGTAAACATCATGACAACACAAGGGCTGATCCTAACAAGAAGGCAACACCTACTTGTTGGAAATGTGGCAAATCTGGTCACATTAAAAGGGATTGCAAATGTGTTAAGATTGGAGGTAAATCCAATGGTTCAGGCACTAGTGGTTTAGGGAGTGGAGGTCCTTCCAACTCACTGAAATGTCAGAATATGTTTAATGAATCTCTTCAGGTTTATTATGTTACATATGTATCTGAATCTAACTATGTGCAGGATGATGATATTGCGTGGTGGGTTGACTCTGGAGCAACTGTTCATGTGTGCAAAGATAGAAGATGGTTCAAGACTTACGAGTCACTGAATGATGGTTCTATTCTTCACATGGGAAATGAGTCAACAGCTTTGGTGCATGGTCGTGGTTGTGTAGATCTTACTTTTAGTTCTGGAAAGATTGTAACTTTGTTTAATGTTATTCATGTTCCTGATATAAGGAAGAACTTGGTTTCAAGTAGTGTTTTGAATAATCATGGATATAAACAAGTTATTGAATATGATAAATTTATTTTGTCTAAACATGGTGTGTTTATTGGTTTTGGCTATTTGTGTAATCAAATGTTTAGGCTTAATATTGTCACTGACATTGTTAATTCAGCCTTTTTGTCAACCTCTAAACTGAATGACTCTACCCTGTGGCATGCTAGACTTGGCCATGTACATATTAAAAGGATGCAAGATATGTCTAAGGATGGGTTAATCCCAGCTTTTGACATGGACACTGAAAAGTGTAAGACTTGCATATTGACCAAAATAACTAAGAAACCCTTTTAGGGTGTAAAACGTGAGACTGAGCTCTTGGAGCTTATACACAGTGACCTGTGTGATTTGCATGCCACTCCCTCTTTGGGGAACAAGAAGTACTTTGTGATATTTATTGATGATGCTTCTAGGTTTTTTTATGTCTATCTATTACATACCAAGGATGAAGCATTAGATAAATTCAAAGTATTTAAAACTGAAGTTGAGTTGCAACTTGGGTCACTGATCAAAAGGTTCAGGACTGATAGGGGAGGTGAGTACATGGATACTCTGTATTTTCAGTCTGTTGGTATAATCCATGAAACGACTGCTCCCTATACTCCTCAACAAAATGGTATCTCTAAAAGGAAGAACAGGGTACTGAAGGAGATGGTTAATTCCATGTTGTCCTATTCAGGACTGAGTCAAGGGTTCTGGGGTGAAGCTATGTTAACAGCTTGCTATTTATTAAATAGGGTTCCAAATAAAAGGAACAAGGTTACCCCTTATGAACTCTGGAATAAAAAGAAACCCAACCTGAATTATCTCAGGGTATGGGGTTGTAGGGCAGTTGTAAGACTCCCTGATCCTAAGTTGAAAACTTTGGGTGAAAGAGGCATTGAATGCATCTTTGTTGGATATGTTGAGCATTCTAAGGCTTATAGGTTCTATGTTATTGAACCTAATGAATATGTTTCAATTAACTCAATAATTGAATCAAGGGATGCACTCTTTGATGAGAATAGATTCTCATCAGTCCCCAGACCAAGTCACAGGATTCTAAATGGTACTGATGACATTGGTGTATCAGAGGTCCCTAATGAATTACATCTCAGGTCCCTGAGGAGGTTGTGGTTCAACAACTTGAACCTGAGCTCAGGAAGAGCAAAAGGGTCAGGACTCCAAAGTCATTTGGACCTGAGTTTCAATTATACTTAATTGAAGGTACAAGGAATGAGGTCTCTGACCAATATTCCTATTGCTTCATTGTTGAGGATGATCCCAAAACATTTGAAGAAGCAATGAAGTCCCAGGATGTTGCTTTCTGGAAAGAGGCAATAAATGATGAGATTGACTCCATCATGGGCAACAACACTTGGGTGTTGGTTGACCTACCTCCAGGTTGCAAAGCTCTTGGTTGCAAATGGATTTTCAAAAGGAAAATAAAGGTAGATGGAACTATTGAAAAGTTCAAGGCTAGACTAGTCATTCAGGGCTTTACACAAAAGTCAGGGATAGACTACTTTGATACTTATGCCCCTGTGGCACGTATCAGTACCATCAGGCTACTGATTGCTTTAGCATCAATTCACAATCTGATTATTCATCAGATGGATGTGAAGACAGCTTTCTTGAATGGTGAATTGGATGAGGAGGTTTATATGAACCAACCTCAGGGCTTCATCTTGCCTGGCAATGAAAATAAGGTGTGCAAACTGATTAAGTCTTTATATGGACTGAAACAGGCACCTAAACAATGGATTCAAAAGTTTGATGAAGTGGTTCTGTCTAATGGTTATGTTCTTAACCAGGCTGACAAATGTGTATATAGCAAATTTGACGAATCTGGTAAAGGAGTCATCATTTGCCTATATGTTGATGACATGTTGATCTTTGGCACTGACCAAAATCAAGTTGACCTGACAAAGGAATTTTTGTCATCAAGGTTCTCCATGAAGGGCATGGGGGAGGCTGATGTTATCCTTGGTATAAGGATTAAACATGAAAGCAATGGTGTATCAATCTCTCAGTCTCGTTACATTGAGAAGGTACTGAAGAAATTTAATTGCTTTGATTGTACTCCAGTGACTACTCCTATGGATACAACTGAGAAGCTAATGCCTAATACTGGAAAAGCTATATCTTAACTTGAGTATTCTAGGGTAATTGGCTGCCTGATGTATGCCATGACTTGTACAAGGCCTGATATTGCCTTTGCAGTGGGTAAACTGAGCAGGTATACTAGTAATCCTAGTGTTCAGCACTGGCAAGCAATTCAGAGGGTACTGAAGTATTTGAAGAGAACTATGGATTATAGTCTCTCATATACTGGTTATCCTTTAGTGTTGGAAGGATACACTGATGCAAGTTGGATCAGTAACACTGAAGACAATTCGTCTACCAGTGGTTGGGTATTCCTACTTGGTGGAGGTGCAATTTCTTGGGCATCAAAGAAGCAAACTTGTATCACCAGTTCAACAATGGAATCTGAATTTGTGGCTTTAGCAGCTGCTGGTAAAGAAGCTGAATGGTTGAAAAACTTGCTTCTTGAGATTCCATTGTGGCCTAAACCAATAGCACCTATTTCTATCCGTTGTGATAGTGCTGCTACATTGGCAAATGCTTATAGCCAGATGTACAATGGAAAGTCTAGACACTTAGGTTTCAGGCATAGCATGATTCGTGAGCTTATCATGAATGGGGTGGTATCTATAGAGTTTGTTAGATCTCAACAAAATTTAGCTGATCACTTGACGAAGGGCTTGGCTAGAGACTTGGTTTTAAAGTCTGCTAAAGGGATGGGTTTAAAGTCCAACTTAGTCACTGAATGCTAAGACACCCAGCTCCCTCCTGAGGAAACTTGGGAGCTGAGTTCAATGTGGAAAGCTGAACATTCAGTGTACTGAAGCACATGTTTTACAAACATCCCAAGGTTTGTGCTTGGAACCTGCTGGAAAGGAGGATGAAGTCATTACTTCCTAATGGTTAATTTTCTTTGAAAAAGTGCTTGGCAGGAGCATGAATAAAGAGGAACCACCTATGTGAATGTTGAAGTTTTGCCGCTTCAGGAAGCTATGGACTTTTAGCTTTTACAACATTTATGAATTGGATATGGACACATGGCTTGTATAGTGTCAGGAGTGTTTAAGTGTTTGAAAATGTATGTGTATTTTATCTTCAGGTATTCAAATGGGTTGAAGGGTTCAATTCTTTGGAACACCCTGATTCTCGAATATTTGAACGTGTAATGTACTAAGATAGAAATTCAATCCTCAGGATACTTTCGTTTATGCGTATGTTTTGTTTAATATTTGTTTTCATGCAAAGGAAGTGAACTAAATTTTGGGAGGATTGTTGGAAAATTTAGTGCACTTGAGGGTTTAGTTCAAACTTGGCAATGGGTCAGGAGGTACAGAGTGTACACCCATCAGGTCCCTGAACACCCTGACTATATAGTGGTTAAGTGTTATTCAGTATCTGATGAAGTTCAGTGAGTTCACTCCTTGAGGGAGTGATACTCTGGACTGAATGGTATTCGTCAGGATGATGAGTTAAGCTCTCATCAGGGAGTTGTCATGTCCACAGGGACTAGCTCATCAGTGAGTATAACGAACTCACTGGACTGAATTCAAACTTGATTAGTAACTGTTTTGACCTATTCAAGTGGCAGTTATAACTGCATTAATGACCACATTTAATTGGTCGTGTAACCACTAATACCTATAATTATGGGGGCAAATTAAGTGGGATTAATGGGCCGTTAATCACTCTTAATTCCATTGACTAGGATTGAGTAATATTACCTATAAATAGGTAAATCAATTGATGCATGAGAGATACACAGAAAACATATAACACTTAAATGCAAAGAGTTATTGATTTGTGCCTAATTCAATAACAAACATTTGGTCTTATCCCAAGTAGATATTCGTGATACCCAGGCATTAGGGTCAAATAGTTTACTTTGAAAAGTGATAACACGATTCCAAGTGATATTCGGTAACCTTAATTGGTACGTAGTTAGGCTATTGATTATCTTCACCCTGTTCTGGGCTCATAACCACCAACATATACAACTAATAATTCAAAAACACTATGAGAATCTAGTTTATTGAAGATAGAGAAAAAAATAATATAAAAAAGAGAAAAAAAAATACTTCAATTTTGTTGATAATCTAGAAGTAGATCCAAAGAAACGAACCAACGGCTTGTTCATTTTTGTTACTTTAGGTTTAACCGAACAAATGAACTGATATGAACACTAAATGAACGAATATTTTTGTTCGTTAAAAAATAGTTTATTCTTGTCAGTTCTTTAATAAACTATTTATAAGTGATTTTTGGAACTTCAACTTGTTTTCAGTATTGGCTATAAGTCACACAAATTTCTAGCATTAAATAAGTATAATTCATCATTTTGTTATAATAAAAAGATGGACCTAGTTTGTTTTTCTTAAACCTTAAATGAAGAATTTGTCTTTTATAGTAACCTAAAAGCTAAACAAAAACTAATTAACAACAAACTCAATTATTTTAGCGGTATTAGAAACCGAAGGATTTAACATATCGTAACCTAAAGATAAAGTCAAGGAATTGATGTGACTCACTATATACATAAAATAGCGTTCGAAATCGGAAACCTTAAATTTCTGAGGGCCTAAACTGATTTAGTAGCTTTATTTTGAGCTATCACTTTAGTAAACCAATCAACAAGAAAAATGATAAAATGTGATCATCACTAATTAAAATAAAGCTATTAAGTCTCTTATTTTAATTAGTGGTAATCACATTTTATCATTTTTCTTGTTGATTGGTTTACTAAATTGATCTCAAAATACAGCATATTCAAATTCAGATGTGCGAATCAGATTCAAATTCAGAGACTCTTAATAAACAAATAGCTCTTAGAATATCATTAACATGGAAAGAACGTGAAAGAGTTAAACATGAAATGCAGTCAATCATTTCAAAATTGCATTTCCTAATCAAGAAAAAAAAGAACCATATGATCGTCTTTTATTTCAATTTTTTCACTTTAATTTTGCTCATCCAAAACGAAATCCTAGACACCTTAATAAATTTATTGTGACCAATGTTGTCCAATTTTTCTTTTTTTTCTTTGGTGTCATATAATTTTCTTCCTTTTTAGCGTAAAAGCATGGATTCAAACATTTTTTTCTTGCAAAAACATTTCTACGCTGGCAGAGGATAAAGTAATGTAGATGTGCAATAGTAGTATTTGTGATCAATAATTATTCATATATATATATATATATATATATATATATATATATATATATATGCAGCTGTAGATTTAATTATTTGAATACGACACGTTAATTCATTTACAATTAGGGAATGTATATTAGTACCCCTCCAACCAAGGGCTTTTAGCTCAATTGTTACTTACTTTCGAAAAATTTATTGGCCGAGAGATTTTTTGGATAAGATGTCAGGGGTTTGAGTCTCGTCTCTTGCTCATTTCAGTTGGTGCTCCACTGGGATATGAGAGTTGTTGGAGCTATTACTTGTGAGGCAAACAATGGCCGGTGCCAAAAGCACACAGGGTAAGGGTGTTCCCACCAATTCATACATTTTGTGGATAATACCCCTTCGATGTTTTCTATTTTTACTTTTTTTTTTCATTTAATTTTTATAATTTTGTTTATTACTAGTATAAAACTATGAAAACGAAAGTGTAAAACAAAAATAAAGTTTGACATATTAAAAGCAGTAAAAAATACAAGACAAAAATTGACAAAAATTAATCTTGTGCCATGTTGAGATGGGGTAAAAAGTTGAGTGGAGAGGATAAAATATGGGTCAAAGGTGTATGGTCAACAACACCTTACAATTATTTATGGACGGAACTTAGAAGGGATCAAGGGGGCTGCGGCCTCTCCAAAAATTTTGAGTCCCCACCAATCCATACATCAAATGGATTAAACACACAGATGTAAAATGATGTTATTTCATATAATTTTAGTCTATTTTTAATTTATTGTATTTGAATCATAGAGTTTTAAAAGTTTATTTGTAATGAACTTTAGGTTTATAAAATACAATATAAATTTGGGTTAAGTCCATTATATAAAAACGTTTTCAAAAATCGTTACTTAACTCATTTGGATCTTTGATACTATATCTACTACGTATAATTTTCCATATGTGCCTACAACCTAGAGTTGGCAGTTCAAACAGGTTGCTTGCATCTAGCCGTCTACTTTGACTGAACCATGACTATCCAAAGCAGTTGTTTTAGTTTGACAATTCTCCTATTTTTCACTGAGTTTTTACTAACGACAGTCCTAAAGATTGTGATTAATATGATCATCTTTATTACAATCAGTTGCAAGAAAATAATTCACCCAATGAGAATGAAATGTTTGTTTCTAGACTTTTAGGGATTTAATCTATTTTTATCGGAAATATCATACAATAAAAATCATTCATTTATTCATATGTAATAAAACCAAACTTTTAACAACAAACCTTAAGGCTGCAATTAGCAAAACTTTTTTCCCTAATATAACACGAAGTTTTTTTTACAGTCATTTTTTTAAATGAACATTTTATATGAACCATTACTAAAACAAACACTTTTCAAAATAATTTACCAAAATTGACGAAGTGAGCAAAACATTTGGGTAAGCACAGCATTTGCTTGCCATGTTCTTTGTCTTTTAACGAGAATGGCGAGCAAAACATAAAGCGAGCTAGCATTTTGCTTTTCATGTTCTCTATCTTTTAGCGAAAAATGTTTGTCTTCTTCTAAAAACGGCGAGCACAAGCGGAGGGGCGAGCAAACTCAAAATGATGTGTCAATTTTTGTAAATCTCTAAAAAAAATATCCATTTTTATAATTATATATATTATTAAATGGCATTGGATACGACGCCGTTTTGCGTCTGGGTTTCCCGCCAATTTTTCTGGGCCAATTTTGGCCTGCTTTTGCAGCCTGTTTTTGCCAAATCCACTCCATTTATGTTATAGCTAATATCTCGAACATTCCACATTCATCTTCATTCATCCATTCCGGTTGATTCTCATCCTAAATGTCACACATATTTCACCACTCAACATAAGGGCGGTGACAATCTTCCACTTCCAACACGATCTACAGAAACCCACCACGCATCAACAGTCGACGGATGTAGAGGGGAATCAGTGCAGAATCGAGAAACAAAAAAATAAGGTACGAAATTCTTTGTGCAAAATTAACTCTTACTTCTTTCAAGTTTAACAATTTTACAGCTTATACATATATAAAAACTGAATTTTGAAATTAGGGTTTTGTGATAGTTTGGGGGTTTTGTTAATTGCAGTTTTTTGTGATACTTTGGGAAAGGGAATTGTCGCCTTGGCAGTCGGCAGTTCTCACATGTACCGTGCCTTTGTTAGCCCTGTAAGTTGAGTAGCATTTTTTTTCCTTTTCTCTTTTTTTTGGGTCAACGAATAATTTCTGTTATATATGGTGAATATTGCTTATCTGATATATCAGTTTATAGGGTCTTTTGGCGCTGCGCCTGAATGTTATGATTTGGTGCCTGTGTTTAAGTGGTGGGAGCTCTGTTGCAGCTGCCGATTGGTGATAATCTACAAGCAGTTAACATGACGCGTGCATACTAATGCGAACTTGGTAAGTACCTTTACTTTATTTTGACATGCTTTCACATGAACCTCTGTAATTAAAGAGTACAATGTTAAAGCTATTTAATATCTGATATGTTGGGTATAATCTACCACATGCCTAAAATTTTATTGCTCATTTGTAGGAACTTACCATGTATAAATGATATACATTAGCAACTTAGTGCACATGCTCTGTTAAAAGTTATATGATAGCACTTTCAGCCTTTGAAAAAGAGTGGTCTGAAAAGTGCTCCACTTTTACTTTAGTGTTTTGTTAAATTTCCTAATGATTGACTAAATAGGGTACTTAATATTTATGATCATTTTTCTATATCTGTAGTGGGTTATTTGTGAAAAAAATCTACAAAAAATTTGAAAGACTTATGCTTCATTTGTATTGCAAGGTATCTCTTCATTGGAGAAATATGATCCATTCATATGGCAAGGTATATCTTCATTTTGTTTTGCATGTTTATCTATTAATTATGATTAATTCTTTCGGTTTACATAGAGGTGCAAGGCAAATGAGCAACATTTGCCGCCACTAGCCCTTGTTGAATTGCAAAGCCTATTCTTTAAAAAAAAAGATTTTAGTTACTGAAAAATTAATTTACATGCTACTTCTTTTCATTTTTGTTGTATGATAACTGTCACCTAACACATGCTTAAAACTATTCTCAGGATTTGTCGGCTCAAGTTTATGCAAAGACTGATTCGGTCACCATTCTGCCTAAAGTTGTAAGATATAGTATATACATAACACTTATCAGGTTTTATATAATTGCCTTCGAGCAACTATATAAAAGAGAAAGTTGTTATGTAGTTATCAAAATTAAGGGTTGCTTAACTGCCCGATTAGCCGACACTTAGGTAGCTTCCGTTAAATTGATGCAATAATAGTGAAGAGAACAAATTATCGTACATACTCTCGGTGAAGTTTTTTTGTCTTGAAGTTTTTTCGCTTATTAGGTAATTTGAATTGCACTATATTTGATGAGTTTAATTTATGTGTCATGCTAGGAAGATGGCAAATGGATATCCTGTGTCCAACACTACCTATGCGAATTCGTATGTCAGTACTTCCTACAGATGCTTTTGTTAACGATGTTGGCCATAAATATTCATGTACAAGTAAGTATATTGGTTTTTTGATATGTTACCTTTGCATTTTGGTTAGAATGTAATTATTGTTACACTTTTACGTGTCTTGCAACCAGTAATCATATGACGGCAGAAACTTCAACTACCAGTTGTAGTTGTTCCATGCATGCAGCTAAAAATGCTTTAAAAAATGCCACACGCTTTTTGGCAACAGTTCACCGGGTACATGCATACCGATCGACCAGCCAATTGCTCAAAAGCAACAATGTATTGAGAAACAAGGTACGCCCAGGATTAACTGTTACCGTTATCTAAGTTCCTAAATGACCTATTCATTAAAGAAATGAAGAACAAAACATGTTACTGATGTAACATTACCACTTACTTTTCTTTTATCATAATAGTACGAATTCGACAGCAACAATATTAAACCCGCACCAGCAATGGCGATGTTCTCCAACGCTACTACACGAATTGGCTATTCCAAACACCCAAAATCGAAAGTGGTATGTATCATGCTTTAAGGGACGTTTCGATTAGCTTATTTTTTGGGCTTATGAGCTTATCTAAAATTGAGAAGCTCATAAACTCATTTATTGGAGCTTATAAGCTTATAATCTTGACTTGATAAGGTGGTAAGCCACAAAAGTGGCCAACTGAGATTTTTCAATTTCGAATAAACCAATAGGCCTCAAAACTAATCTAATCCAAACTCCCATTTAGTGTACTATATCATCCAACTATGCTGATACTAACGTTGTCCGATCTCAAATTTAAATTTTCTGTCAAGCTAATTTGCGTCTTATTAATTCACAGGTAGTATATCTAAAAACAGCTCCATTAGTTCATCAGCTCATAAAGCAAGTATCCATACATATTCGAATTTATAGTTTCTCACACCACTTGCTAACGTTATCTCGCCCGACGCTTCGAGTATTCTCTCGCACCCAAGGTTAGTTTCATCTTTTGTTTGTAGATCTTTATTTATTAGCAACTTACATTTTCCCTATCGGTCCTTTTTTGTAACACAAAAAAACTTATATGGAAATGACTAATTCATTCCATACTATAACTGTTAAATCAAACTGATTAAGGCTTCTCCAAGGGTTTATTTAGTTAACTGTGATCAAATGCTTCACCTAATTCAAGAATCTTATATTTTATATTTTTTAACAAAAAAGAGCTACTTTATGTGTAAAGATCGCATTTTTTTAGATGGTTGTTATGTCGAAATGATAGAGTTAGACACTATTTTGGGACGTTTATGGGTTCTTTCTTAAGTACGTGTGTATGAAGTACTTATATGGAACCAATAATGTGGTACCAATTGTTAGTGGACCACACTTTCAGGCTAAGTAAATAGGTCGAAGTTTCATAGATTTATGTAACCATGATTAATAGTTGTCAGGATTAGGGTGTTAAAAGTTAGGATTAAATAAATTTTGTGGTGGGAATACTTGGTTGTATAGATTTGGATTTGGGTGTCTTTGGAATTAGGTTGTACATGCAAATTGAATAACAAACGCAAATTTGTTTCAGATAGAGCTCAAATTACCATGAAACAATTGAAATTACCATTCTTATGCAAAATCACAGAAAATTGACGCAAGGTACAATTTCGTTAAGCAAGCAGCTTGGGTACTGCAAGTAAAACAAGAAGAAAGTGCCAAAATTGCATGACACTTGAATACTACACCAATAGTCAGACATTCATATACCTGCTAACCTCTGGAAGCGGTTAAAGATTTTTAGTAATTTATACTATCGGTCTTTCAAGAGCATACTAACTAATATCTTTTGTGTATGTAGGTGACAACAAAAAGAAACTAACAGAAGCACAAGCAAAGTTAAAGTAGGCTTTTATTGACTTCTATGAAAAGCTTCGGTAAGTAAAGAACTATCGATAACCATAGCTTATTTTAGTTTAACATTAGGATCTTTGATTGTAAAATATAAGTGAATTTGTTCTTGCGTTAAATCCAGCTTCCTAAATAAATTATAGACTCGGAGAAATAAGAACAGGCAACATATACCAACAAAGAGAACACCGGTGAAGTGGCTGAGAATAAAAAGTGTGAAAAGGAGGTGCTGAAATTATTTATCTTTTATGATTGTCATCATGTGATCTGTGGATGTCAATATTGTTTCATAAACGTGTGAGGTTAGACAAATGGTTTAAATGGAAATGAATCAAAAGTGTTCAGTCTTATGTAGAGTTTAAATTGTTCTCATTCTAATGAGTTCTATATGAATTCATTGGAATTGCAACAGTTTGGTGAATCAAGAAATGAAAATAAGAGCGTTTGTCTCAATTTAGTATCATCGTATGACTTTAAGACCTTTGTTTACGCCTTTGTTTTAATTGAATGTGAAGCAAGTATATAAACAGTGAGTGTATGACTACTTGATATCATGTACTAATTGGTTAAGAAAAAAATAGGCCCGCCCGCAACGCGGCGGCCGATGCCATTCTCGTTCTTGTTTAGAAGTGTTTATTCTAGCAATTGATTATATATATATATATATATATATATATATATATATATATATATATATATATATATATATATATATATATATATATATATATATATATATATATATATACACACACACACACACATAGAGAGCAAAATAAATTCGCCAAAGGCCTTATGGTCCAATAGTTTATCATTCTATGTGACAATAATCAAAACCAAACAATTGCAAGTTTGAGTATTGTTTAGAACATGTGAAATAAATGTATAATGTATATATTGTTACTAGTTATAATACCCGTGCACGCACGGGGTTATAACAAAAAAAATTGTTATATAAATATTGATTATTGCTAGTCTATATAAATATATACATTAATTTGTTTTGATTTTATTTGGTATATAATTACTTAAATAAGTGTTTTAAATGATAAATGTTAAATATTTTTTTGTAAGATAGTTTGATCTAACATTTCATGTCGTTATTTCATGTTTGTGTTATTTTATTATTTTTTTTAAGTAAAGGGCTGGCGAAGGGATCAATGATGCAGTAATGGCGCATCCTCAAGTGCAGTTTGGCGGCGTCATAAGAAGAAAAAAAACTCTATGGCGTGTGTTACGCCACTACATCAGGCACTCAAAGAATTCTTATGGATCTTTGAGAGTGTCTTCGCAAAATAAATTTCAATGTAAGAATATTTGTGGACCAAATCTCGTCGGCTTTGACCCATAGCCCATACTAAAGAAATTGTTTAAACCAAATGTATTCCACGTAATAGGAAATTCAAACAATCTACCCATTTTTCCGGGGATGAGTAAATTGTAATTTGTTTTTTAGCATCTTTTGAGTCTATGGGGAAGCCTAAATCTTCTCAGCATTTTTGTCTGTATAAGGCCCTTGCATGCACAACAAAGGTTGCATGAATCTTTCTTTTCATGTCAACACATTATACAACAAAGGTTAAGCAATGACTTATGCAAATACTAAGTGCGACTATACATAAATCAAATTTATTTTAAAATTTTAGTTTACTATATGGAAATATAAGAATTTACCCGTGATATGTGATATAAGTATAACTAATAAATATGCATGAGTTTTTCATTATATATTAATATCTATTAATATTTTGTAAAAAAATCTATTGGATGAAAGATTTAACTTTGTTTAGCTGATATAGATGTTGAGGTTGATGTTGTTGTTTAACTTTAACTATTGATATCATGTTGCACAAAATGTACGAGTTTAGTAGCACCTAATGAGCGTTGATGAAGTTAAAATACACTCTGTATATAAACTTTCAATAAAATTATGTAAGTCGTTGTTATAAGTACAATCGCGTATACTTGATATCATGATGTACAAAATGTGTGAGTTTAGTAGCATATAATGAGCAATGATAAAGTTGAAATATACTCCGTAAAGTTTTTAACAATGTTTTCTCGGATATCCGTATATAAACTTTTATTTAGCTGATAAAAATGTTGAGGTTGATGTCATTGTTTAACTTTAACTATTGGTATTATGTTTTATAAAATGTGCAAGTTTTGTAGCACATAATGAGCGTTGATAAAGTTAAAATATACTCCGTAAAGTTTTTTAAAAATAATTTTCAGGATATCCGTATATAAACGTTAAATAATAATTATATGAGTCGTTGTTATAAGTACAATCGCATATATTTGATATCATGTTGTGCAAAATGTGCGAAATTAGTAGCACATAATGAGTGTTGATGAAGTTAAAATATACTCCGTAAAGTTTTTTAAAAATGTTTTTCCAGATATCTTTATATAAACTTTAAATAATAGTTACATGAGTCGTTCTAATAAGTACAATCGCGTATATTTGTTTTTATATCATAGTAAATTGTGCTTAACATTTAATATTTATATTACCGTTAATAATAATTTAGCCCTTTTTAATATTCAAACCCGTGTACGCACAGATTAAACTTTTAAATAAGATAACATTAGTCCTTATTTAACATATATAGTAAAAATATATATATTTTAATAGATGAAAGTTTAAAACTAATATTTATTTTAAAAATATTTAACGTATGTTAAAACTAAGTAGTATATTTACAAAATTTTGTAATTTAAATAGATGAAAGTCTCAAGCTAATAATGATACATGTAATTGTAAATAAAGTTCATATTATGAAATAAATGGGGCATAAACTGTAATGGGTTATTTGTTTATTATCTAAAGTTATCAAAAAACATGGAAATTTATAATTTTACACTTAACTCCACATATTATATTTAAAATTCAACCACTAATGGTTTATTAATTACCTCATATTTTTTTAAGTTTTTATTTTCATAACCTAGTTATTGGGTTTTTAAAATTTCGTTTTAATTATGTATTATTATCGATTAAGAAATGAACCACTTAACATGTTTTAAATGGTTTTACTTGGTGGACTAAAAATAAAAAATCATATGTATATGTTATAACCTACCTATTATTTTAGGAGAATGCTTTTTGATTAAAAATTATATTTTATTATTCAAGCAGAATCATATGATGATACTTGACGTGCATGAGATGTTAGTGATATATGCTTTTAGTTTTGCAAACCCGTGCTATCAATTTACGATGTGTTTTGTAATTGTGGTATTTCTTTTACTTATATTTTCGTTAAAATATGTAGCATATTTGATACGTGGGAATCGCACCAGGCTTTACCTCTCGAGGGATCTCGAGAAGCTTACAACACCCACCAGGCAGTGTACCTGATCGTTGTAAGATAGTATAGTGACAAGTACCGAGGGATTGATCGTTCAACTCAGGAATAGTGTCGCTAGGATTAGAAAGCCTAATAACTAGGTCTAGAGGTGAGGGATGATACTATTTTTGTATTTTTTTTATATTTTATAAAAGCAAATAAAATCTCGGGTTTTGGAAGACTGGGCGGAATTAGTTGCTAGCCAACTAACCCAATTAACTAAGATGTAATCAAAATAAAATGACAGCAATAAAAATAAAACTAATTATACTATTATGGTGTAAACAATGATGGGGAAAGTTGTGTTTACTTAGGTTTCATTACTCCCTAGATATCTTTTACAGGTTGATAGCTTGTTACAATTGCATGGATGACGGGTCATATTCCTTAATACTAGTCGTAGGGCCGTGTACAATATTCCCTAACTCTATAGGATCCTACTTCACTCCTATGTCGAGCCGTTAGAAGCTCCTAACATGGGATCATCAGAATTCTCCTACGCATTAAATACAACAAAATATCGTAGTACACCTCCGATCATGTTTCTTAAGACGTTCAAGCAAGTTACCAATGGAATTCTACCAGTTTTCTTAAGCCTAACATCGAATACAATCATCTGTAACAACTATAAACAAACAATCAACCCATAATTAACATCTAGGTTTCACTACATCTAAGCAAACACACAAGAGATCTAGCCAAGCATGTTAAATTCAAGACAAGTGTATGATATATTCAAACAACACATAGACATATTGAATGAATTGAAAGAGTACTTATCTTTAATAGAATATGAAAGATTCAAGGGGTTGAAACTCTTGAAAAAGCTGAAAAAATCGACCTAGGGTTTTTCCCTCAAAGTTGCACACTAATAAATGAAATTTGGAAAACTATATATAGATTACAAAGGGTGACGGCGTCATGTATTGGGTTGTGACGCCGTCAACTCGCAGCCTATAATGAAATCGTATTGCCTAGATCCAATTGTGACGCCGTCATGTGTAAATTTCTTCTGGGCCGAAACTAATACTTGGACCATGACGGCCTTGGGTGACGCCATCATCTCCAATGCACAAAACTCTCTGGATCCTCACGTGTATTGTCCACATCCACCTCTTTTGTTACTCTTGACGCCGTCATGTAGAAGCTCTTGACGCCGTCAGGTACTGTTCCCAGCAAGGAAAATTGAGACTTTGCCGTTTTCTTAACTTTTATGCTCCAAAAACGTCTAAAATGCTTTCTTTTCCAGATTTCACTCCAAAAGTACCTAAAATGACAAAAGGAACGATTTAGGGCAATATTTGATCAAATAATCACGAATCCAGGCTTAAATGACCCCTTAAAAGTGGTTCACTTTTCGCCTCATCAAATACCCTTACACTTGAGATTTGCTTGTCCTCAAGCAAATGCGCTTTTTTTCTAATCAAAATACAAGTTATGGGTCATTTAACACTAATATAAAAGTAATTACAACAAATAATCGTTCCACTAAAGACCAACAAGCACGGAGGTCATACACTAGCACCTCACAAATAGTGTTTAGATACTCACATCTCTCGGGTGTAATAAAGTATATATCACAATATGGAAATGGAAAACATCTCTCACTACGTGTCATAGCAAATAGATTACCATAGGCTTGGGAAAGGATCAAACCTCCACCACTTGGCATAAGCACCTAGGATAAACTATCAAAGAGGTCTTTTAAAGGGTTATAACGTTAGGTGTAGGGATATGGAATACACGGTTTTGTTGGATAAAGGCAATATTTACTGGTGGCGAGTTAATAATCTTGGTTAATTACATGTACAATATGGCGTTGCTAAGCCAAGACTCGACTCGACTTAAACTAATAAATCAAAAATAATAAAAACATACAACAAATATAAAATGAAACGGGATGGTAGTCCGTATGCTTTTCTTCTCTTTTTCTTTTTCTATTTTTTTTCTTTTTCTTAATTTTTTCGATTTTTTTTTTACTATTTTTTTTTTGGCATACACTCTTACCCTACCATCCAAAATAATACATCATAGGGAATGTACATTCCCCTTACACTTGAATTTTTGCATACTTTACAATAAACTAATCTATTGACTCGAATCAAGATAATCAAAACACTTGGAGTACTTTTAAAATTAACGCACATATGGGGGTAATATATGATGTTCTTCCCCATTACTCCATAACTCAAGTACTTTACCCATGAGTCCCAATCGTCCCAAAACAATATGTACAAGATATGACTCGACTTAGCAACCATGTAATCAATTAGATAATTAACTAAGGGTTTAAACAAATAACAATAATGCACTAAAGATGAGTGCATACACGGAAGGCTAAGGCGATTTGGTTGTACATTTGGGTGGGTTGTAACAAATTCTTCCTTTAAGTAAGATGCTTAAAGTTAGAAACGAAAAGATAGGCTCGGAGGGGTGTACTAGGGGTTTCGTGTACTAAAAATGAGTACAACGCTAAGGTGTGGGAAAAATTAGTTGACTTTACTAGCCAAGTAATATGACTTAAATGGTCAAGTAACTATGATACGGGTTTAACACAAGGGTGACCCTAATGCCTCTCATCATGTAGTAATTCCTACTACACGAATGTAGTCTCACTAACGGTCTCGGGATGCATCACTAACGCAAGTTCTAGAATCTAAATGCTACCGGTACACTCATAAGCACCAATAATGATTGCTTTTCCTATTAAATCTAAAGGCGAACCTCATATATTTGGGTGGAAAATTTTTTTGAATGGTATGGTTTTGTGCTAGTCATAAAACTCCTATCCATGAGACGCTTGCTAAGGCTAAAGTTTCACTCCTAAATGTTGTAAAAAAATTTAAATTTGGCACTAAAATTACACTAACAAGTATTTCTCTTAGTTTTCTTACACACCTACCATCAAACAAACAAACTCAAGTGCAATAGTATCCTATAAGGTATCATCATTTACCATCCCCTTACACTTAGGATGAACATTGTCTCCAATGTTCAATTAAAGAATGTAAAAGTGAAATAGGTAAAAGAATGAAAGCAAATACTCCCCTGATTCGTTCGGTGTGGATAGTGTGGTAACAAGGTTAGATCTTCGTCAAAGAAAATGAACATTCAAAGCTTCCCTTCCAGAAAAATAAATCATCTTCTTGTCATAAATAACCTGTTAAACCTGAGAAAACAAACAAGGCAACCTCGCGTAAAATCGGCGGCAATCTATATATACTAACAAGTCCTAGAAAGCAAATTAAGATATAATGCTTGTGGAATGAATGTTTGCAGATTTTCTGGAGTTTATAAAACTAAAGTATTAACAAAAACTTTAAGACAAAACATGTGAAAGATGAAGGACTAAAGAAGACAAAGTGAAGAATGAAGAAACTGCAAAAGACAAGGACTTGCTTTACAAAAAAGTTTTTGCATTATAGTCCTTTGTAAACCCTAATGTCTCTATTATATAAAGAGACATAGGGTACAGGTTTTATTCATTCAAGTGTCACAATGTAAACCAGTAAATACGTGTGTGGGGGAACATGGCGTTAGGGAATACGTCCAGGTTATTTGTGTGATTTGTTTAGCCCCAAGATCATTAGTTTGATCCTGTTGATGTAACCGTCTTACCATTGATCAGGTAAGATTGGGGCTTGTAGTAGTCATTGTATAAAGATGATGATGAAACCTTGTTAGGCAATAACAAAGATTGTTCTTATTATTCCGATGTACATTCTATTGTTCTTTGTTATTGTTCATCCTAGTCAAGTCTAGATCAGTTTATAACACCTTACACTTAGCTTTTGCAAAATACCTTTATATGAAGTTAAGACGAAGTTAAACAACAAAATAAAGCATTTACACAATTTTAGTTTGAAACATGATCTACCAACAATAAAAATAAAGCATGCATACTGAAGCAAATAAAAATCAAACAAATAAAAATCACACAAAACATGGGTTGCCTCCCAAGAAGCGCTTTTCTTTATTTACGAGTTTTGTAGCTAGACTCAAGGTCATGGGTGATGAGCAGAAAAATGAACCGTTTTTAGGGGGTCATTTTAGCCCGGATTCGAATTTATTTGATCAAGTATTGCCCTAAATCGTTCCTTTTGTCATTTTAGGTACTTTTGGAGTGAATTCTGGAAAAGGAAGCATTTTGGACGTTTTTGGAGCATAAAAGTGAAGAAAACGACAAAGTCTTAATTTTCCTTGCTAGGAACAGTACCTGACGGCGTCAAGAATTTCTTAATGATGACGTCAAGAGTAATACAAGAGGTGAAAGTGGATAAAGTCCGTGACGGTCCAGAGAGTTTTGTACTAGGGACATGACAGCGTCACCATAGGCCGTCATGGTCCAAATGTTAGTGACGGCCCAGAACAAATTAACACATGACGGCGTCAAAAGTGGATCTAAGCAATCCGATTTCATTATGGGTGGCGAGTTGACGGCGTCAGGATTTTCTTCTTGACGCCGTCACCCTGTAAAATCTATATATAGTTTTGCAATTTTCATTCATTAGGGTGTAACTTTTAGGGTGTAACTTTGGAGATAAACCCTAGTCCGATTTTCACAGCTTTTTCAAGGGTTTTTACCCTTTGAAAACTTTCATGTTCAATTGAGATAAGTACTCTTTCAATTCAATCAATATGTCTATGTGTTGCTTGAATATATCTTACACTTGTCTTGAATTTAACATGCTTGGCTAGATCTCTTGTGTGTTTGCTTAGATGTAGTGAAACCTAGATGTTAATTATGGGTTGATTGTTTGTTTATAGTTGTTACGGATGATTGTATTCGATGTTAGGCTTAAGAAAACTGGCAGACTTCCATTGGTAACATGCTTGAACGTCTTAAGAAGTATGATCAGAGGTGTACTATGATTTTTGGTTGTATTTAATGCGTAGGAGAATTCTAATGATCCCATGTTAGGAGCTTCTAACGGCTCGACATAGGAGTGAAGTAGGATCCTATAGAGTTAGGGAATATTGTGCACGGCCCTACGACTAGTATTAAGGAATACAACCCGTCATCCATGCAATTGTAACAAATTATCAACCTGTAAAAGATATATAGGGAGTAATGAAACCTAAGTAAACACAACTTTCCCTATTATTGTTTACACCATATTAGTAATTAGCTTTATTGTCATTTTTTATATTCTATTTTGATTGCATCTTAGTTAATTTGGGTTAGCTGGTTAGCAACTAATTCCGCCCACTCTTCCAAAAACCAAGATTTTTACTTGCTTTAATAAAATATAAAAATACAAAAAGAATCATCCCTCACCTCTAGACCTAGTTTTTAGGCTTTCTAATCCTAGCGACACTGTTCCTGAGTTGAACGATCAATCCCCCAGTACTTGTCACTATACTATACTACAACGATCAGGTACACTGCCTGGTGGGGGTTGTAAGCTTCTCAAGATCCCTTGAGAGGTAAAACCTGTTGCGAGGGCGCAATTCCCACGTATCAAGTTTTTGGCACCGCGGCCCGGGGAATAGTTATTGTCTAGGTTAGGATTTCTTTTTATTTGGTCTACTTCCTAGATTCCTTTCTAGTAAGATTTTATTTTTATTTTTAGGTTTTCTTTAGTCTATCTTATTTCTTCGTGTCTTTGTTCATAACCTTTACCATCCGACATTATGGAAGGTGGTAACATCTTTGAACCCATCAACCCACCACAACAAAACCACCCACAAAACCCACCACTAGCAAACCAACCTCTTAGGCCCCGAACCTTAGGAGAGTATTCTCGTCCTAGCCACCAAGGCTATCGAAACACTATTGAGCTCACTCAAGGAGCCAATGTGTCCCCTTGCGATCCGACACCATCCGGTTGGTGCAAAGCGGATGTGCATTCCATGGACTTCGTTCCGAAGATCCTAATCAACATCTCAAGGATTTCCTTAAAATGGTAGATTCTATAGACCTTGATGTTACAACTAGAGAGTCGACCCGATTACGCCTATTCCAATTCTCTCTACGCGATCAAGCTAGTCAATGGCTTGAACGTCTACCCGCGGGATCCATCACCTCATGGGATGATCTCACCACTCGTTTCCTTGCTCAATTTTTCCCACCGGAGAAAACTGCGATGCTTAGAAATGATATCTTGATGTTCCAACAACATCAAGGTGAAACTTTCTACGAAGCATGGGCTCGTTTCAAGGACTTACTCCAAAAAGTCCCTCATCATGGTATAAATCTTTGGTTATTAGTTCAAATCTTCTATGACCATGTCGACTTTCACACCAAACGTACCATTGATCGAGCCGCCAGAGGAATATTACGTGATAGGAACGCAGAGGAATCTTGGGAAATTATTGACGAACTTGCCGCCTATAATCAAGAATTATGGGAATTTAATCATGCTATAAAAGCGGCTATCAACGCAATCTCGACACCTGGAGAGACCAATCAAATCTCTGAATAACTCCTTTGCAAGCTTGAGGCAAAGGTTGACTATCTCGAGGAAAAACAAAAGAGACCTTTAAGTCCTAAACGGGCAACTATCAATTCTGTCTCAAAAATAATTCCAACGCCATTGTCTGAGTTACCTTCTAGAGAGAATGTTGAAACCTTTCAAAATTATGCCCCACCTTATTCACCTCCTGAAAACCTCAGCCCGGAATTTGAAGCTCGAATGAGAGAATATATGGAAACCCATTCTGAGCGACTTGCTAGATTCGAGGAAGCAGTTTATAAACAAAAGGAGGAGATGCAAGAGAAAATGAAGGAGATGATGAGCCTAGTGGAGGAGTACGCAAACCAGAAAACTCCAGAAATGATGTTACTAAGGAAAGGAAGTGCTACCCCCACTACCCGGTTTGTTAATTCCATCACAATTGTCCACGAGGATACTGAGGAAAAAGAAACCCCTAGTGAACAAACCATTGATGAACCGCCAAAATCCCAATCATTAGGTTACTACCTAAAACATGATATAAACGAAAACACCATAACAAATTGGATAAAAGGTGACGGGGGTAACCAATCCTACAAACAGGTTTCAAAGAAGGAGAAAGAGGGGTAAGATGAGTATGATACATTACCTGGGGGCCGGTATTCGAGAAACTACTTGTACAAAAAGTAGCTACTAAGCAGATGGCTTGGGGGAACTTTGAGATACCGGTCAGCATTGGGAATTTGCAATGTCTGAATGCTTTCGCCAACCAAGGATCAGAAGTAAATCTTATGCCCCTAACTGTCTACACCCAACTAACCTCAGAAATGCTAGCCACCACCCGTGTTAGGCTATCTTTCGCTGGTCACTCTTATGTGTACCCTTTGGGAATTGCAAAGGATGTGCGGATCAATGTTGCAGGATTCATGTATCCCGCTGATTTTATGATCATCGATGATAAAGGAGGTGGATGCATGCCAATAATCCTTGGAGCACCATTCCTCACCACCGCAAGAGCTGTTATTAGGTATGAGAAAAGGGAAATTGAGCTTAAGTCAGGGAAAAGAAAGATTAGCTTTCCCATGACCCCACGATGTGCGCAAGAAAGCTTGATGAAGAGAAGGCTCAAAAACAACATTGAAACATCGCCTAATCGTGTTCAAGAAAAGATTCTTGCATGGGAAACAAGGATCAAAAGTTACAGAGAAACTGAGCATGAAAGAGACAAAGGCTACAACAAAGTTCATGTCAAGTTTGAATGTAGTCAACCAACAGAGAATCATGTACCATTCACGAAATGAGACCTGGTACTCTTAAGACACTCGGAGATAACAGTACCTCCCGATAAACCAAGTCCCTGGTGGTATGGACCATTCACAATTGAAGGCATAGGCCAAGATAGGATAGCTAACTTGAGCAGTAAAGGAGGAGGGGAGGTGACTGCGAGTATCGATCGATTGAAACACCACCACCACGATAGTGAGGATCATAATTATATGGGATACGTCATCTCGAGAGATGAGGTCACGTAATTGCCCATGACCTTGAGTCTAGCTACAAGACTCGTAAAATAAAGAAAAGCGCTTCTTGGGAGGCAACCCATGTTTTGTGTGATTTTTAATTGTTTGATTGTTATTTGTTTCCGTATGCATGCTTTGTTTTTATTGTTGGTAGATCATGTTTCAAAACTAAAATTGTGAAAATGCTTTATTTTGTCGTTTAACTTCGTCTTAACTTCATATAAAGGTATTTTGCAAAAAGATAAGTGTAAGGGAAAACCCCAAATTTGTTTTTAAGAACGAAATTGATCATGATTCTCCACAATATTATTAGTATTTGTTAGAGTCAAATGCTTGTATCGAGTCATAATGATGTTTTGCAGGATTTCCAGGAAGTAGGACATAAGTTTTTCCAGAAACTTAACGTAAAGATTTCTGCAGGTCACTTCTGACGGCGTCAGGAATTAATTCCTGACGGCGTCATGTATAAAATTCTGGAAATTTTGCTAGTTTTGTTTTTCTAACGGAGTCTTAAAGTTTTTGTTAATTCTTTAGTTTTATAAACTCCAGGAAATCTGCAAACATTCATTCCACAAGCAGTATATCTTAATTTGCTTTCTAGGACTTGTTAGTTTATATAGATTGCCGCCGATTTTACGCGAGGTTGCCTTGTTTGTTTTCTCAGGTTTAACAGGTTATGTATGACAAGAAGATGATTTATTTTTCTGGAAGGGAAGCTTTGATTGTTCATTTTCTTGGAGGAAGATCTAACCTTGTTACCACACTATCCAACCGAACGAATCAGGGAAGTATTTGCTTTCATTCTTTTACCTATTTCACTTTTACATTCTTTAATTGAACATTGGGGACAAAGTTCATCCTAAGTGTAAGGGGAGGGTAAATGATGAAACGTTATAGGATACAATTGCACTTGAGTTTGTTTGTTTAATGGTAGGTGTGTAATAAAACTAAGAGAAATACTTATTAGTGTAATTTTAGCGCCAAATTAAAATTTTTTTACAACATTTAGGAGTGAAACTTTAGCCTTAGCAAGCGTCTCATGGATAGGAGTCGTATGACTAGCACAAAACCGTACCATTCAGAAAAATTTTCCACCCAAATATGTGAGGTTCGCCTTTAGATTTGATAGGAAAAGCATTTACTATTAGTGCTTATGGGTGTACCGGTAGCATTTAGATTCTAGAACTTGCGTTAGTGATGCATCCCGAGACCGCTAGTGAGACTAAATTCGTGTAGTAGGATTTACTACATGATAAGAGGCATTATGATCACCCTTGTGTTAAACCCGTATCATAATTACTTGACCATTTAAGTCATGTTATTTGGCTAGTAAAGTCAACTAATTTTTTCCCACACCCTTAGCGCTGTACTCATTTTTAGTACACGAAACCCCTAGTACACCCCTCCGAGCCTATCTTTTCGTTTCTAACTTTAAGCATCTTACTTAAAGGAAGAATTTGTTACAACGTACCCAAATGTGCAACCAAATCGCCTTAGCCTTCCGTGTATGCACTCATCTTTAGTGCATTATTGTTACATGTTTAAACCCTTTGTTAATTATCTAATTGATTACATGTTTAAACCCTTAGCGTTGTACTCATTTTTAGTACACGAAACCCCTAGTACACCCCTCCGAGCCTATCTTTTCGTTTCTAACTTTAAGCATCTTACTTAAAGGAAGAATTTGTTACAACGTACCCAAATGTGCAACCAAATCGCCTTAGCCTTCCGTGTATGCACTCATCTTTAGTGCATTATTGTTACATGTTTAAACCCTTTGTTAATTATCTAATTGATTACATGGTTGCTAAGTCGAGTCATATCTTGTACATATTGTTTTGGGACGATTGGGACTCATGGGTAAAGTACTTGTGTTATGGAGTAATGGGGAAGAACATCTTATATTACCCCCATATGTGCGTTAATCTTAAAAGTACTCCAAGTGTTTTGATTATCTTGATTCGAGTCATTAGATTAGTTTATTGTAAAGTATGTAAAAATTCAAGTGTAATGGGAATGTACATTTCCTATGATGTATTATTGTTGGATCGATATACTCTGATCAAACTACTTTTGTAGCTTGTAAAGGTTTAACAATATTGAGTAATCTCAACACTATTAATATTGAAACACTATTTTACTTTGTAAAGTATGAGGAATCTACTAACACAAAGCTTAAGAAGAACTTTTATATTAAACAAACTTTGAACCTGCTTCGTTACACAGATTCACTAACAATCCCTAACTACTTTATCAACTTTGAACGACTCTAAAACTTATCTAAGACTTGTATCGACTAATACCTCTTAAGGCTCTTTATATAGATAACCTTGTATTATTCCTAACTACTTTATCAACTTTGATCGACTCTAAAACTTATCTAAGACTTGTATCGACTAATACCTCTTAAGGCTCTTTATATAGATAACCTCTTATCTAACACTTGTATCGACTAATACCTCTTAATACCTCTAAAACTTATTCAAGTGTAAGGGGGATGTACATTCCCTATGATGTATTATTGTTTGATCGATATACTCTGATCAAACTACTTTTATAGCTTGTAAAGGTTTAACAATATTGAGTAATCTTAACACTATTAATATTGAAACACTATTTTACTTTGTAAAGTATACGGAATCTACTAACACAAAGCTTACGAAGAACTTTTATATTAAACAAACTTTGAACCTGCTTTGTTACACAGATTCACTAACAATCCCTAACTACTTTATCAACTTTGAT
The DNA here is from genome assembly GCA_030686995.1 of Artemisia argyi. NCBI lineage: Eukaryota > Viridiplantae > Streptophyta > Magnoliopsida > Asterales > Asteraceae > Artemisia > Artemisia argyi. The sequence goes on along the minus strand of CM060703.1, from coordinate 26,649,677 downwards.
CGACTCTAAAACTTATCTAAGACTTGTATCGACTAATACCTCTTAAGGCTCTTTATATAGATAACCTTAAGTCGGTTTACAACATATAATCCTTGAACGACAAGTCATTATCCCTAACTAATTCTAGAATATTCGTTTAATATTACACATTAATCCTTATCTAATATTGCACATCAGTCCTTGTTTCCTTCGAAGTACATTAAACATTCTTCAATAACAGCAATACTTTGACTTTTTCCTTCAGCAGTACTTTGACTTTACTCTTCATGCAGCAGTACTTTGACATCCAGAAGTACTTTGATATTTCATATCCCAACAATCCTCCCCTAACTTGAACTCCACTTGCTTGATTTCAAGTTTCTTTGTTATCTTTAATCTTCAAATCTTTAATCATTCAGAGAAATTGTTTCTTTATTTCTTTTTATTCTATCTGTCATGTGTCAGAGTACTCTTCATTAGCATCTTATCTTTTATGGTATCTTCTCAGCAACTCAGCAACAATTTGGTACAAAGATCATCAAATCTTAAAAGTTTCATGCTATTCTCATCACTTCCAGGTGTGTTAACTCCTGTGAGAGGTGAATCATTGAAAATTATGATTTTTAGCAAATCATCAGCTATCAACGGATTTGATTTGTCTTTACCAATAGCCGTTTGCTTTGGACTAGCCAACTCTTAATCACTTGGAGTATGGTGAGTTGATAACCATATAGTTTTTGGTAAACTATCAACCATCAACGGATTTGATTATCACATCAGAGTCGTACCCTCATGATGAGTCAAACTCTTTCTTGTCTGTTAAACATGGTGAGTTGATTACCATTTGTTGTGCAGTATAAATACTAACACCATGTATTTCTTTTCAAATCCTCTTTTCTTTTAAACATCAAAACATTTTATTTTTATTTTAAAGGACTTATACTGGTTTATATCAGCAAGCAGTACTTTGTTAAAGTACTGTTTGTTTTTGCAGTACTTTGAAAAATACTTTATTTTACAAAACAAATCATACCAGTATTATGCAACATTACTCTTCAGACTTGACCCATCTGATAAATAGCTTGATAACATCCAAAGCTACTTCAGATTCATCTTCAAGTTCCATTCCATGATCCAGCATTCTGAGCATAATTTCTCTAATCAATGGATATCTCCTCTCAGCCAACATATGAATCATGGTACCATCTTCCATCTCTAGTGTATGAACTCCTGATGACTCAAAGAATCTCCATCTTGTTATTTCCCAATTCTCTTGATCATTCCACAGAGGATCAACACTTGTTTCTTCAGTATCCCAGATGGTAATTAAGTCTCCAAGCAAAACTAATCCCACTCCTGAAGCTTCAATCTCTGCATAGTATGTCTGCACTTGCTCATATAAGTCATATAAATCTGCCCTTGTAATACAGTGCAACACATCCCATAACATATTGAATGTTGTGAAGCTTTCATCTTCTCTGTGGATCATAAAATAATTCCCTTCTTTTGATTCAACCACAGAAAATGAGATTATCTTGGACTTCTTTCCAGAATCTTCAATCTTCTTGTACTCACAATCAACAACTCTGAAATATTTTCTAAGTTCATCAACTGTATCTTCATGAACTAACTTTAGCCTTTTTGACAGTTGATCATCTTCAGCTAATTTCTTTCTTTTCAATCTCCTTTGCTCAGCTTCTTCCTTTCTGATATCTTCTAATTTCTTCTTTCTATCAACTTCCATAGGCACAAAGTTTTCTACTTCTTTTCTGATATCTTCTTGTACTTTATCCCACAGAGCTTTCACTTCTGGATACCTTTTCAAATGTAAATTCTTGTATCCCTTCTTTCTCAAGAACTGTATCATCCAGTTTCTTTCCTGAGCTTTGGTCATTGGCTTCTTTGCAAGTGACCTACTAACTTCTTCCAAATACTCAGCATCATATTCAGCTTGTTTCTTTCTAGCAAGCTCTAAATCTTCTGCAGTCTCTAATTCTCTAATCTGAGCAATAGAAAATTTCTTCTTTTTCTTCTTAGTATCTTTCTGAACCATTATCCCTTTCCCTTTATCTTTTGGATCTAGTTTTTCTGATTCAGAAGTACTTTCATCATCCTTTTGTGCAGGCTCAGAGATATGTATTCCTCCAGTAGGTCTTCTTAAATTCATCATAACTTGAGCAATTGTTTCATCATCACTTGCAGTATGTACTCTTTCTTCCTCTTCAAAAGTAGAAGGACCATCTTCATCTTCATAATGCTTTGTAGAAGGTCCAGCTACAGAAGTTCCAATAGCAGCAATATCTTGTTCAGCAATACCTTGCAAAACAGTATTTTTAACAAAAGTACTTTGAGCATTATTGCCTTCTAAATCAATTTCTTCTGTATCACCACTTTTTACATCCTCATGCTCAACTTCTGTCTCCCCACTTTTTCTTTCAGTATTGTTTTGAACAACATTTTCATCTTGATCATTCTTTTCCTCTGAATATTGAACCATATCATCAAATCTATCCAAATTATCATCCTGATTCCTCCCCAATTTGATAGATGATGATTTTCTATGCCTCCTCTTGGATGTAGACTTCTTCTTTGTAGATTTTGGCTTTTGAGACTGCTTCTTTTCTTTCACATAAAGCCTAAAATTTTTAACAAGAGGCCAAACAAATTTCTTCAATCTTCTGAACTTCTTTCTTAACTGTTTGATTTCTGCTTCAGTACTATAACTGATGCAGGTAGTACTACCAACAAAAAGCCCAAAAAGAATAAAGTTGTCCCTGGTTCATCGCTGGCTAATGAGCTTCCACATGCTTTGACTCAAGCCCTGGAATCAGCTATTCAGAACATGAAGTGGCCTGCTCCAAGGAAAGAGAGACCTCCCCAACAGGTTCTTGGCCTAGCTTGCCCAAGAAAGCAGGCTTCTTTTGATGACAAGAGAAAAACTGCTCAAAAGGGAAAACAAAGCTATGAGGGCAAGGGAAAAAGGCCTATGGAGTAGATGTGTGGAGCTTTGTAGTTTGTGTTTGTTTTGTTTTTTCCGTGTTTGTAGCTGTAACTTGATAATGGTGATGTATGAACTCTGAATGGTGGTTGTAAGATCTTTGTTGAATAATGAATGAAATCCTTTCTTTTGAATGATACATGTAGCCTCCCCTCAAATAATGACTAACTAATAACTACTTATGCCTCCCCTCAAAAATAGCTTACATATTAATCATGCCAATACTCACAACCAAAAAAGTAAATCCTGAGACATCAAAGCCCTTTGTGAGTAGATCTGCTACATTATCATCAGTATGAACTTTAACCACATTGATAAGCCGTTGTTCATAGCAATCTCTTATAAAATGATGTCTAATCTGAATGTGCTTGGTCTTGGAATGATAAACTGGATTCTTGACAATACAGATAGTACTCTCATTATCAATGTTGATAGGAGTATTCTTGAAATTGAATCCATAATCCAAAAGCTGATTCTGTAACCAAAGTACTTGTGCACAACAACTTGCAGCAGCTACATACTCTGCTTCAGTGGAAGAAGTTGCTGCAATTGTTTGCTTCTTACATTGCCATGACACTAATCTGCTTCCAAGGTACTGGCATCCTCCAGTTGTGGATCTTCTATCATAGTTATCTCCAGCATAATCACTGTCTGAAAAGGCTTAGAGATGAAAAGGTGAATCCCTAGGATACCATAAGCCTAGCTTAGGTTGTTGCCTAAGATACCTGAAAATTCTCTTGACAACATTCAAGTGAGATACCTTTTGATTAACTTGATGTCTTGCACATAAGCTTACAGCAAAAGTTATACCAGGTCTTGATGCAGTTAAATACATGAGACATCCAATCATAGACCTGTATAGTGTGACATCAAACTTCTTCTCCATCTTCACCTTTTCCCAAAGGTTTGTTAGTATCCACTGGTGTAGATGTAGGCCTAACAGTTGTGAAAGTGAATCTCTTAAGAATATATGCAACATACTTATCTTGACAAATATATATTCCACTGCTTGACTGTTGCACTTGAAGTCCTAAGAAAAATGTTAATTCTCCCATGGAACTCATCTGAAACTCTTTCAGCATAAGATCTTCAAATTCCTTTACCATAGATTGCTTAGTAGCACCAAAAATAATATCATCTACATACACTTGAACTAGCATGATATCCTTCTTATCTCTCTTGATAAACAAAGTCTTGTCAATAGCTCCTCTTCGATAACCATGCAACAGTAGAAAATTGGAAAGTCTTTCATACCATGCTCTTAGAGCTTGATGTAGGCCATACAGAGCCTTTATTACCTTGTAGACTTTGTTTGGGTGTGCAGGGTCTTCAAAACCAGGAGGCTGTTTGACATAAACTTCTTCTGTGATTTTTCCATATAGAAAAGCACTTTTAACATCCATTTGATATACAGGAAATCCCATATAGGATGTAAAAGCCAAAAATAGCCTGATGGCTTCAAGCCTTGCCACAGGAGCAAAAACTTCATCATAGTCTACTCCTTCTTCTTGTCTATATCCTTGAGCCACTAACCTTGCCTTGTTCTTGATAACATTCCCTCTTTCATCTCTTTTTACTCTGAAGACCCATTTAGTTCCAATAAGTTTCTTTCCATCAGGTAAATCACATAATACCCAAACTTCTTGAAGTTTAAACTGTAGGAGTTCTTCTTGCATTGCTGCCACCCAACTTTCCTTTGCTAATGCTTGTTTGATATTCTTGGGCTCTTCCTGAGATAGAAAACAAGCAAATAAACACAACTTCTGATCCTTGTGATTCACCCTGTTTTGCTTGTAGATAAAACTAAGTAAAGAAGTATGTTGTTGAGACATATTCTTAGCCTTAGTCCTTGTGAGCACCCCTAAGGCTGAAGGTCCAATTATGTTGGTAACAGGATGAGTTTTATGAATTCTGAGAGTAGGAGTTGGTGAGACTTCAAGATTTTCTTCCAAATTAGTTATATCAGGATCTTGATTAGAATTTGAGAAAATGCCTTCTTGATCCAATTCATCATCAGTGTCTTCTAAAGTTATTGTGTTTGGGTCATCAGTATCTTCTAAGTCAGGCATATTAGAATCATTAACAACATCAGTATTTATCCAATTTGAAGTGTCCAAAGGTTGAAAAGTACTTTCAAATGGATTAGCAGTACTTTGGGGTAAAGTACTGGCTGTTTCTTTTGCCTTCTTCTTTTCTGCTTCATAAGCTCTCCTTTGTTCATCATCATACGACTTAGCCATTGTTTCTTGAAAAAGCATCCTAGAAAGTTCATCTTGAATGGCTTGATCTTCTGCAGATACTGGTATCTGTGGTGGAACAGTACTTTGAGGATCAACAGTACTGTTAGGTTTAGCAGTACCTTGAGGCTCAGAAGTACTTTTCTTCTCATCATTGGCATTATCTTTTGGCTCATCTTCAGATCTTAAATTAACATCATGAACAATGTACTGTGCTTCTTCTTCAGTGGGAGCAACTTGATTTTCTTCCCTTACAGGTACATAATTCATTGATGAAGACATTAAATCAAGATCAAACATCCAATCAGGACCTTTACTTTTAGAATTCTCTTGTTCTTCTAGAAAATCAACATGAAGACATTCTTGAACCTTTTTGGTAGCCCTATTGTACACTCTGAATCCTTTGCTATTAGTACAATATCCCAATAAATATCCTTCATCTGACTTCCCATCAAATTTTCCCAAATTATCAGCAGTGTTTAAGATGGTTAGGGGACATCCAAAAGGTTTCATAAACTTGATGCTTGGCTTCTTTCCCATGAGTAACTCATAAGGTGTCTTCATTTGAGGTTTAGTCACTGATACTCTATTCAACACATAACAAGCAGCACTTACAGCCTCAGCCCAGAATGGAACAGGTAGTTGAGAGTCTGCAAGCATTGTCCTTGCTGCTTCTATAAGAGTTCTATTCTTTCTTTCTGCAACTCCATTTTGCTGAGGAGTTCTGGCAATACTGAACTCTCTTTTAATTCCTTTCTTGGCACAAAATTCATCCATAAACTGATTCTTGAACTCAGTCCCATTATCACATCTAATGCCTCTAACCTTGAGTCTTAACTGATTTTCAAGTGCTATTATAAGGTCATGAATAGCATCAAAAGTTTCATCTTTAAAGCATAAGAAAAAGACCCAACTAAATCTACTATAGTCATCTGTTACAACCAAGCAGTACTTTTTCTTGTTCAGACTAACAACTGAAACAGGTCCAAACAGATCCATGTGCAGCAATTCCAAAGGCTCTCTAATGGTCTTCTCATCAATCTTCTTACAAGAAGCCTTATGCTGTTTACCCTTCTTACAAGCAAGACATGAGTGATCATTCTTGAATGTCTTAGAAGGTAACCTCTAACTAAGTTACCTCTGACCAGCTTATTGATGTTTTTGAAATTTAAATGCCCCAATCTTCTGTGCTAGAACGCTTTTTAAAGGATTACGTGGTACGATTAGATCGAATAAGTCCTTCTGGAATAAATACTCTTGCAATCAAACATGTCGCTCTTTCAACAGAATTTACATTCTTTAAGTCTATGATGTACACATCATTAGTTCTTGGTGCTCTCAGCAACACCAAGTTTCTATCTTCTAACTTGAAATCAGGAGAAAGTATAAGACATTCTGTGTCAAAGAATAACACAGGGTACTTCTTATCACAAATCTGAGAGACTGACAAAAGATTGAATTTGAGCTCCTTCACATATCTAACATCTTCAAAATCAATGTTTCCTTCCTTGATAGTTCCTTTGCCAGTAATTCTTCCTCCATCAGGATCATTCCCAAATGCAACTTTTCCTCCAAAATAAGCTTTAAAATCTGACAAGAGCTCTTTTTCTCCTGTCATACTGCCAGAGCAACCACTATCTGCAATAAGATGATCTTTAAGCTCCTCCTCTGGGTTGCCCTGCATTCACATGAAAAAGGTTAGTTATTTTTAGTAACCCAAGCCATTACTGACTTGTGTTCCCCTTGTGGAGTGACATACTCAAAATTTTTGAGTATGTAATCACCACTGTCTTTGAAAGCATGATCAAGAATTAAGGTTTTTGTCTCCAAAACTATTGGTTTTTCAAGATCAATTGTCCCTTTTTCACCCTTAACTTCTGAAAATACTGGTTTTACCTCAGCAGTACTTTCTTTCTTAACCCATTTAGTTGTAACTTTAGGAGTTGGGTTCTGTGTCCTAGCATCTTTTCTTGTGTTGTAAGGCCTTCTAGGGTTGTAATGATTGTACCTCCTAGATCTTACACTTGAGTGTTTGCTAGAAACATTAGAGAACTTTCTATCAGTACTTTGTGAAGGTACTGAGGGTTTGGAGTATGACCTATTCTGATGAGGGTACCTATAGTCTTTTGAGAAATTACTATGGTTAACCCTATTAGTATAGTTCCAAACTGGTTTGTTGTCCCTTGGCTTATTCTCCCTATGACTTGGTTGTGCAGTTCTGGTCTTTGGATATTTACTTAGGTATTCTGAATGATAATCACAGTCTTTAATCAAATGATGAGGACTATAACAAACATAACAGACCTTTGGACCAATATCCCTAAATCCCCTTCCATAAGTGTTTCTAAAATTAGCAGTATTTTGAAAGAATTTTCTTTGAGGTACTGCTGAGTGATCAGCAGTACTTCGAAAAGAGTTTGAAGGTACTGCTTGTTTTGAAAACTTGGTCTCTTCTACCTTAGGTGCTTCAACAGAATTTTCTAAAGTTTCAGGATTAAATTTACTTTTAAGCTTTTTCCTAAACTCTAGATTATCTACACCATAACAGTCAACATCTTTTCTAGGTGGTTGAAATCTACCTGGGGGGTGAGGAACTGCATTATATCCCTTTTCTTTCTTAAATTCAGGAGGTGTTGGACTAGGGGATTCCTCATCACTAGAAGTATTTTCATCTAAACTTATGAACTCTTCATCACTAGTGGAGGTATCTACTGTAAGATTTAGTTCCATGCCTTTAAATGGAATGCCTTCATTGCTATCATTATCATAACCTAGACCTGTTTTGATATTAGATGTTCTTTGCTTTTCAACAAATTGAACATGTGACACACCAGCCTCATTCCATACAGCAAGTTTTTCTAACTGCTTATCCCTTTCAGCAGTCACTTTCTCTAGTTCATACACCTTACATCCTAGTTTCCATTCACTTAACTTAACTAGGTACTCCTGTTGTTTATATGTCTCAAGCCATGCTACTTCATTGTTTTCATGTGTAATGATTTTGGCTTCCAATGACTCTAAAGTTAATTGATAACCAGTTATCTCAGCCCTAGCCTTTTGAAATTTATCTCTTTCAGCTACATACTCACTAAGTAACTTTTGATACATATCATTACACTTAGAGCATACCTCAGAGTTAGTGGATGAACTTGGTGAAGCAGCTACCATAGCAAGCTGAACAGCTGCTTCATCAAACTCCATGCTCCAATCAAAGCTTCCGAGATCATCTCTTGACTCCAAAGCAGCATATCCAGGCTCTTCATCAAATGTTGTGCTCTAGTCTTCCAATGCAACCATTGAATAGGTTACAGGTTCATCATCAAACTCATTGGACCAATCAATCTCTGACAGATTTTCTTGAGCAACCAAAGCTTTTGGTTTTGGTTCAGTAATTGGAATCTCTTTTCTTTCAGGCTTGGGTGGTTCAATCATCTTGTTTGCTTGATACTTTGCAAATTTGCACTCCCTTGCAAAGTGACCAGTCCTTTGATAGTTGAAACACTCAATCTTGGACTTCTCAAATGTGATTCCTTGTTTAGCTCTGAAATTGAGGCCTTTCCTGTCTTGTTCACATACTTCTTGATCCTTGCAGTGAGCATGGCAATTTGCCATCTGATATCAATTTCTTCCAAAGCATCATCATCATCTATTTGCAATACATCTTCTTGATATGTGACAGGTAGAGATGCTTGCTGAGCAAAGAATGAACATAGAACATCATCTGAGGTGGGGGTAAGTGATTGTGATGAATTGGTGGTGACCATTGTTGTTCATGGAACCTGTGTTTCAGTCACAGTACTTTGAACAGGATAAGCAGTACCTTTGTTAGAAGTACTGCTTCTCTTTTCAGAAGAGACAAAAGCAATGTTTTGTTGTATGCTTGAACTTGTAGTACCATTCATCTCATGCTCATACACCTTCAGATTGTTGTAAAGATCATCAAAGTCCATAGTATCCAGCCCTGATTGTCCTCTGATCATTGTAGCAACTACATGCCATGCTGATGGCAAACTTCTCAGAAACTTTAAATTAGCATCTTCAACTGATGCCTCAGCATCATATAGTTCTAGCATAATCAGAAGATGTTGAAATCTTTCATAAGCAGAATCAAGACCTTCTCTTTCACCAACAGTGAAAGTTTCAAATTGTTGCTTCAGCAAATTCCTATGCATCTTCTTGGAAGCATCATTACCTCCAAACTTCTTCTTTATTGCAGCCCATAGTTGTTTGGCATCTTTGGCATCATGAAACTTTAATAGGTGACCATCAGGAATAGCAGAAAGCAGTATGTTGAGAGCTTTGTCTTGATTTCTTTTGGTAGTAGCAGGTACAGTAGGTTTTGGTGGTGTTGGTTGTCCAGGTACCTCTACTTGTTCATCAATTTGCATGTTACCATTGACAATCACATCCCACAAAGCATGGTCTGTGATGGCAATGTACTGCCTCATCTTCATGGCCCATAGATTGTATTCTCCTTTCTTAACAATAGGAATTCTGACAGCAGTGATTGAGGGAGCAGGTGCAGCTTCAGTCGACATCTTGAAGGGTTAGTGAAATCGGTTTAAAGGTTTTGAAGGTTTGTCTTCTTAATCAGAGTTTCCAACACAAGCTCTGATACCACTTGTTGGATCGATATACTCTGATCAAACTACTTTTGTAGCTTGTAAAGGTTTAACAATATTGAGTAATCTCAACACTATTAATATTGAAACACTATTTTACTTTGTAAAGTATGCGGAATCTACTAACACAAAGCTTAAGAAGAACTTTTATATTAAACAAACTTTGAACCTGCTTTGTTACACAGATTCACTAACAATCCCTAACTACTTTATCAACTTTGATCGACTCTAAAACTTATCTAAGACTTGTATCGACTAATACCTCTTAAGGCTCTTTATATAGATAACCTTAAGTCGGTTTACAACATATAATCCTTGAACGACAAGTCATTATCCCTAACTAATTCTAGAATATTCGTTTAATATTACACATTAATCCTTATCTAATATTGCACATCAGTCCTTGTTTCCTTCGAAGTACATTAAACATTCTTCAATAACAACAATACTTTGACTTTTTCCTTCAGCAGTACTTTGACTTTACTCTTCATGCAGCAGTACTTTGACATCCAGAAGTACTTTGATATTTCATATCCCAACAATTATTTTGGATGGTAGGGTAAGAGTGTATGCCAAAAAAAAAATCAAAAAATCAAGAAAAAGAAAAAAAATTAGAAAAAGAGAAAAGAGAAAAAACATACGGACTACCATCCCGTTTCATTTTATATTTGTTTTAAGTTTTTGTTATTTTTGATTTATTAGCTTAAGTCGAGTCTAGTCTTGGCTTAGCAACGCCATATTGTACATGTAATTAACCAAGATGATTAACTCGCCACCAGTAAATATTGCCTTTATCCAACAAAACCGTGTATTCCATATCCCTACACCTAACGTTATAACCCTTTGAAAGACCTCTTTGATAGTTTATCCTAGGTCCTTACGCCAAGTGGTGGAGGTTTGATCCTTTCCCAAGCCTATGGTAATCTATTTTGCTATGATAGGTAGTGAGAGATGTTTTCCATTTCCATATTGTGATATATACTTTATTACACCCGAGAGATGTGAGTATCTAAACACTATTTGTGAGGTGCTAGTGTATGACCTCCGTACTTGTCTTTGGTCTTTAGTGGAACGATTATTTGTTGTAATTACTTTCATATTAGTGTTAAATGACCCCTAACTTGTATTTTGATTAGAATAAAAGCGCATTTGCTTGAGAACAAGCAAATCTCAAGTGTAAGGGTATTTGATGAGGGAAAAAATGAACCGTTTTTAGGGGGTCATTTTAGCCCGGATTCGAATTTATTTGATCAAATATTGCCCTAAATCGTTCATTTTGTCATTTTAGGTACTTTTGGAGTGAATTCTGGAAAAGGAAGCATTTTGGACGTTTTTGGAGCATAAAAGTGAAGAAAACGACAAAGTCTTAATTTTCCTTGCTGGGAACAATACCTGACGGCGTCAAGAGTAATACAAGAGGTGGAAGTGGATAAAGTCTGTGACGGTCCAGAGAGTGTTGTACTAGGGACATGACGGCGTCACCATAGGCCATCATGGTCCAAATGTTAGTGACGGCCCAGAACAAATTAACACATGACGGCGTCAAAAGTGGATCTAGGCAATCCGATTTCATTATGGGCGGCGAGTTGACGGCGTCAGAATTTTCTTCTTGACGCCGTCACCCTGTAAAATCTATATATAGTTTTGCAATTTTCATTCATTAGGGTGTAAATTTTAGGGTGTAACTTTGGAGATAAACCCTAGTCCAATTTTCACAGCTTTTTCAAGGGTTTACCCTTTGAAACCTTTCATGTTCAATTGAGATAAGTACTCTTTCAATTCAATCAATATGTCTATGTGTTGCTTGAATATATCTTACACTTGTCTTGAATTTAACATGCTTGGCTAGATCTCTTGTGTGTTTGCTTAGATGTAGTGAAACCTAGATGTTAATTATGGGTTGATTGTTTGTTTATAGTTGTTACGGATGATTGTATTCGATGTTAGGCTTAAGAAAACTGGCAGACTTCCATTGGTAACATGCTTGAACGTCTTAAGAAACATGACCAGAGATGTACTATGATTTTTGGTTGTATTTAATACGTAGGAGAATTCTAATGATCCCATGTTAGGAGCTTCTAACGGCTCGACATAGGAGTGAAGTAGGATCCTATAGAGTTAGGGAATATTGTACACGGCCCTATGACTAGTATTAAGGAATACGACCCGTCATCCATGCAATTGTAACAAATTATCAACCTGTAAAAGATATCTAGGGAGTAATGAAACCTAAGTAAACACAACTTTCCCTATTATTGTTTACACCATATTAGTAATTAGCTTTATTTTCATTTTTGTTATTTTATTTTGATTGCATCTTAGTTAATTTGGGTTAGTTGGTTAGCAACTAATTCCGCCCACTCTTCCAAAAACCGAGATTTTTACTTGCTTTAATAAAATATAAAAATACAAAAAGAATCATCCCTCACCTCTAGACCTAGTTTTTAGGCTTTCTAATCCTAGCGACACTATTCCTGAGTTGAACGATCAATCCCCCGGTACTTGTCACTATACTATACTACAACGATCAGGTACACTGCCTGGTGAGGGTTGTAAGCTTCTCAAGATCCCTTGAGAGGTAAAACCTGTTGCAAGGGCGCAATTCCCACGTATCAATGGGCAATTATGTGACCTCATCGTTGGTCTCATTCTCTAGGTCATCTCCAATCTTAGTTTTGTATTCCGGACCTAGTTGCAAACATTCCTTATAGAAACCAAGTATTCTATTCATGACATAATCTACTCCACTACGTCTATCCTCATCATTCCTATAATAAACCGCTTGCTTGTGTTCCTTTTCTATGTTTGATAGAAGGCGGTATTGTTCAATCTTATAGGGCATTTGGTAATCAATCTCATCGTTCTCTTCCTTGAATCTAACTATCCCTAGGGATGGGTCATAACTCATCTTAGAAGCCTCAACAAATGGTTTTCCGAACACTACTTGACTTAGGCAATCATCTATTACCGGACGAGTATCCTCTACTATCACAAAGTCGATGACATAAGTGAAGTTTCCTACAAAGACATGCAATCCTTTCACTCTTCCTACAAAATTGCTCATCCAATCCGTGTTAGGCATCATCCTATACCCAAGTTGCTTCTTCATTACCCAATTATAATAGGTCCTAGTCATGATGTTTATAGGAGACCTAGGATCGATATAAGCTTTCCACACATGCATATGCCCAATGTTGCATGGTATGTTGATGTTAGAGGGATCACCTACTTTAATAAGGGGTGAACCAAGGATGTATGGTGTCTCAGGATCATCGAATAGATCCTTGTGATACTCCCGTTCTTCCTTGGTAGGTAACTTATCAAAGTATTCTTTGAAGTTTTCTACTTTCTCTAACTTTTCTTCCTTAATATCCTCAACTTCCTTAATCTCATCCCTAGTCCCGGTTTCTATTCCAACTTCATCCTTATCACTTTCTTCTATGTTCTTATCTATCGGCCTAATAGTGACAACGTTGACAAAGTGGACGTGTTTGGATGATGAAGGGTCCTTAATTTGGATTCCACGATTATTGTCCCTAGTGTCCTTCCTAGGTGTAGTTAGCACTTGGTTGTTGAGGGCTTTCAACAAATTGTCAATCTTATTTTTCATCTCCGTTTGTTGTTGATTGAATTCGGTTTCAAACTTAGATATGCGAGCTTCTTGAGATGCCATAAACTTAGACATCAATCCTTCAAGATTATTGGTACTACCATAGTTATTGGAAGGATTGTTGTTGAAAGTACGGTTAGAGGGTGGGCCGTTTGGTTGGTAACGATTAGGTGGATTGGAAGAATTGTTTTGGGGCATATTTTGGATTTGTTTCCACCTAAGGTTTGGGTGCTTTTTCCAAGAAGGGTTGTAGGAATCACCGTAAGGGTTTGGCTCGGGTTTGAAAGTGTACCACTTGTCTCCCGCTTCGTTGGTACGCGAGGATGCGTAATCCGCAAAAGCTTGTCCGCAGAGTTCATCACGAGTGTCATGGGGACCACTACATAATTCGCATGAAGAAGTGATTTTGTTCACTTAGCTTGAAGGCATAGGAGCTTCGTAAGATTTCATGAGAAACTTGACTTGGTCTTCAAGTTCCATGATCCTATGGTCGGGAGTGCTAGGATTGTTCGAAGGCAAAGATATTACCTTGACTGTTTTGTTCAAATCACGGGGATCATTCCAACTTTCGTTGTCATAGACAGCAAGATCTTCTATGAGTTCCCATGATTCTTCCGCACTTAGATCACGTATGTGGGAATCGCACCAGGCTTTACCTCTCGAGGGATCTCGAGAAGCTTACAACCCCCACCAAGCAATGTACCTGATCGTTGTAGGATAGTATAGTGACAAGTACCGGGGGATTTTATATTTTATAAAAGCAAATAAAATCTCAGGTTTTGGAAGATTTGGCGGAATTAGTTACTAGCCAACTAACCCAATTAACTAAGATGCAATCAAAATAAAATGACAGAAATGAAAATAAAACTAATTATACTATTGTGGTGTAAACAATGATGGGGAAAGTTGTGTCTTAGGTTTCATTACTCCCTAGATATCTTTTACAGGTTGATAGCTTGTTACAATTGCATGGATGACGGGTCATATTCCTTAATACTAGTCGTAGGGCCGTGTACAATATTCCCTAACTCTATAGGATCCTACTTCACTCCTATGTCGAGCCGTTAGAAGCTCCTAACATGGGATCATTAGAATTCTCCTACGCATTAAATACAACCAAATATCGTAGTACACCTCCGATCATGTTTCTTAAGATGTTCAAGCAAGTTACCAATGGAAGTCTGTCAGTTTTCTTAAGCCTAACATCGAATACAATCATCTGTAACAACTATAAACAAACAATCAACCCATAATTAACATCTAGGTTTCACTACATCTAAGCAAACACAAAAGAAATCTAGCCGAGCATGTTAAATTGAAGACAAGTGTAAGATATATTCAAACAACACATAGACATATTGAATGAATTGAAAGAGTACTTATCTTTAATAGAACATGAAAGATTCAAGGGGTTGAAACCCTTGAAAAAGCTAGAAAATTCGACCTAGGGTTTTTCCCTCAAAGTTGCACACTAATGAATGAAATTTGGAAAACTATATATAGATTACAATGGGTAACGGCGTCATGTATTGGGTTGTGACGCCATCAACTCGCTGCCTATAATGAAATCGTATTGCCTAGATCCAATTGTGACGCCGTCATGTGTAAATTTCTTATGGGCCGTCACTAATACTTGGACCATGACGGCCTTGGGTGACGCCGTCATCTCCAATGCACAAAACTATCTGGATCCTCACGTGTATTGTCCACATCCACCTCTTTTGTTACTTTTGACGCCGTCATGTAGAAGCTCTTGACGCCATCAGGTACTGTTCCCAGCAAGGAAAATTGAGACTTTGCCGTTTTCTTCACTTTTATGCTCCAAAAACGTTCAAAATGCTTCCTTTTCTAGATTTCACTCCAAAAGTACCTAAAATGACAAAAGAAACGATTTAGGGCAATATTTGATCAAATAATCATGAATCCGGGCTTAAATGACCCCTTAAAAGTGGTTCACTTTTCGCCTCATCAATATTTAGATAGCTTTGAAGATTGATTCATTTCCTTAATTATGAATAACCATCATATCATTTTTACTAATGTACCTTTTTGTTTGTAAAGTTGTATTTTCATGAGTTTGTGATATTTACTTCTCATGTTTGAGCATAAAATTACCAAATTAACATAGATGCGTACACTATAGCTTCTTTATTATATAAAGAGAAACGAAAAAATATGTAATGGGTAGAACTCAAATTTAATCTTACATTTATGTTTAATGTATAAGAATAAATTTTCTCTAAGCTCGAACTATATAAAGAAATTATTATTACTTGTATACGTAAATTATAAATGCATGAAAAAAATGACAAAGAGTATATTCGCAAGTCTTTTAAGATTGTTTGAATCCTTACTGACCTTTTACTTTAATGCAACTTTCTTCACAACTGGCCTAAATCATCAAGGTAAAATACACCCATATTTTAGACCGCTGGTTGACACCCATAGTGTTATCAATGACAGCAAACACCTGCTAAGTTTCATTAACTCATTCAAAGACAAATTACACTCCGAAAAGAATTCCTACCATAAAATTTCCCATATAGACACTAAAACACATTTTTGGTACATTAAAATACATTCATGTATTATCTAAATCAGCAACTTAACTAAATTATAGATTCATACCTTGAGCAGGCGTAGAAAATCCTTTCACGACAATCAGGTGTTGATACTTAATCCTACTCTAAAAAAATGCACACAACAAATTGCATTACATTTTAGTGTGTGCGATAAGATAATAAAACTGCAAAAACCACTAACATGTTGCGTTATAGTGAGGATAACAATAAAGTTAGTCATAACATCAAATAAGAAAACTTTATATTAGAACTAAACGGGTGTTTGGTTATGCTTATTAAAGGTGTTTATTGGCTTATTCAATTACCATAACACAATAAGTGTATGATAAAGCTATAAGCTTTTTTTAGAAGCTTAGCGAAAAACCCCTGAACTCACAACTAATTCTATTATAACTTAGTGTGTTTATAGTAAAAACACAAATATTAAGTGTAGAAGTTTTCAATAAAACATAAAAAAAAAAAAAAAAAAAGAGTTACTAAAAGTTGGTGTGTATAACAAAAAAAGTTAAACCATAAAAAAGGTTACTAAATACTATCAGCTAGTTAAGGCATAAGCCAAAGTTCTGTTGATGTCTCTTTCGGATTCTATTCAGAAGCAAAAAGATGTTTACACATAAATCATAAGTATAGAATAATGGTTGTATCTCACATCCGTGATTACCAACTCAATAACATTATCGCAGTATAGTAACGTAATAACCTGATTAAAAAAATATATTCTTGCTGAATAATTCTCATGTACATACTTTTAATTCGTTTACAACGACCAACTATTACCTTTTTTTATTTATTTATATTTTTTTTATAAAGCAGCACGTCAATGAATAAAGTTAGGTTATCACGTACTTTTTTTTAGCAGGTGATTGTTATCAAATAAGGATTGTGATGTGTGCATTTTTTTTATATAATTTAAGAGAAACACCTTCTATATTAAACAATGACTATCTAACCCATGTGTTTGTTTGTTTGTTTTTTTTTAATAATTAGCTTTGTATAACATTTTTAACTGACAGACATGTTGAGGTTGAGGTTGAGGTTGATTTTGTTGTTTAACTTTAACTATTGATATCATGTTGTACAAAATGTGTGAATTTAGTAGCACATAATGAGCGTTGTTGAAGTTAAAATATGCTCTGTAAAGTTTTTAAAATGTTTTTATGGATATCCGTATACAAATTTTAAATAACAATTTCATGAGTCATTGTTATAAGTAGAATCGCGTATATTTATTTTCATATCAAAGTATCGTGCTTACCATTTGATATTTATATTCCCGTTACTAATAATTTAGCCATATTTCAAACTCGTGAACACATAAATTAAACTTTTAAATAGTAACATGAGTCCTTATTTTAAAAAAATATTCTAATGGATGAAAGTTTAAAACTAACATTAGTTTAAAAAAATGTTTAACGTGTATTAAAACTAATTCGCATATTTATCAAATTTTGTAATTTTAATGGATGAAAGTTTAAAAACTAATACTAATACTCATGTAACTTTAAACAAAGTTAATATTATAAAGTATAGGGGGTATAAAGTGTAAGGGGTTATTTGTGTTTTTTATAAAGTTATTAAAAAATATGAAAACTTGTAATTTTACACTTTACTCTATATAAAATTTTTAAAATTCAATCACTAAAGTTTTATTAATTATTTCCTCTTTTTTTAAGTTTTTGTTTTCATAAATTTAAAACCTATATTTTTATGTATTTTTTTTAACCAAATTTTCTTCACTAAATTTATTAAGTTTGACCAAAATCAATTTAATTTTGACTTTTTATTGACCAATAACGTTGCTCGATTTCGCCTACGTGGCAAAATCGAGCTCTGCTATTGGTCCAATTTTTTTTTCAATAAGAAGGGATTTGCAAAAACACTCCGAAATGATGTAATTCTTTTATTATATAAAAGATTTGACACCTATATTTTTATGTGTTTTTTTCCTCAATCAAATTTTCCACCAAATATATTAAAGTTTGACCAAAATCAACTCAATTTTGACTTTTTATTTGCCAATCATATTGCTCGATTTCGCCTATGTGTCAAAATCAAGCTCTTGTGTTGGTCCAATTTTTTTCCCATAAGATTGTTTTGTAAAAAAAAACTTCGAAATGATGTAGTTTTTTTATTATATAAAAGATTTTACTTGCCATGTTCACCTCAAATAAGTTATTTTAGTTCACTTGCCAGTAACTATAGTTAAAAATATTATTTAAAGTTCAAATAGAATAAACATTCAACACTATTTAAGTAACTAAACCTTAAAACTTGATACAAACAGAAGAACATAAACATTCAACAAACAAACTAACACCTAAGCTCTCACCCCTAATCCTCCTAGCCAACTGCATATCCTTCGGCATAATCGTAACCCTCTTAGCATGAATCGCACAAAAATTAGTATCCTCAAACAACCCAACCAAGTACGCCTCACTCGCCTCTTGCAATGCAGCAACAACCGAGCTTTGAAACCTCAAATCCGTCTTAAAATCCTGAGCAATTTCTCTCACAAGCCTCTGAAACGGAAATTTCCTTATCAAAATCTTGATGCTCTTCTGGTACTTGCGGATCTCTCGCAGTGCTACGGTTCCGGGCCTGAATCTGTGAGGCTTCTTGACTCCTTCAGTTGCAGGTGCAGATTTACGAGCAGCTTTTGTTGCGAGTTGTTTCCTTGGTTCAGGACTTCCGGATGCGCTTCGGAGTCGTTTTGCTTCGATTTTCTATCTGTGATCTTTTCTTCGGTTAGGTGTTCCAGATTCGGAATGCTGCGACGTTTCTTAAATGGTAAGACGAGCTTTTATTCCTTTGAGTTTATCCTGCTGTATCTTCTCTTGATGAACTTTCTCAGCTATGATTGACAGTATCTGGTGGTAGTGTGCTTTTCACAGTATTCTTGTATAGTTGGGTTAGGCGCAAGCCTACCTTGATCTTATAGTGTTGTTTCCTTCTCCTTTCCTACCTTATTCCGCACGGCGGACGTAGGTACAGAAAGGACTTGGCCTGAATGAGTGCCCGTGGTGAGTATTTTCAAGAACGCAGTTGTGTACTGGGTCTCACGGATGGCGCCAACTTGTTAGTGCAAAAAGTGTGATGAGTATGATGGATGGGCTTAGTTTGCGTATTGCGCTGCCTTGGTGGGCCGCTTTGGTAGGCCGCCAATGAATGAGATCTTCACTAATCCAAGTAATGAGATGATTCTCTGCACAAATGAAAGCAAACCGTTAGCCATACCATGGGGACGGACCCCACAATTAAGCTTCGGCGTGAGAGTAAGTAATCATGTATGTCAGAGAATATGTGTGTATTGGGATATGTAAGAAAGTCATACCTCATAAATGTGTTGAAAGATTGCCTTTTATAGGCGAGCTAAATACTAGGGTTTCCTAGTATTTCACTTATTGTTGTTAATGGCCAGAGTGTGACCCTTGTCGGGCAAGGGTCCGTAACTTAATCGTGATTTGCAGATACAGATCATCCTCCGCGGCCATGGGCTGGTCCGCAAGCGTACTACAGAAGCATTGCTCAGATGATCTGCGTGTGTCTTTGTAAGTCCGGACAGCACCTTGCTTGTTCTTGGGCTTCGGTGGCGTCCAGTGTATTTGTTTGTCTCTTTTGGTATTACAAGAACTCACCCAGTAAAACTTGCCATGGTTATAAAAATTTTGCTGTATTCTCTATAATGATGCCAACATCAGATATGATGATAGAAAAGCTGTTTATTTTGTAATTTTTTTCTCCAAATATTTAAAGATAACAGTAACATATGAAGTGGACAGAAGACATGCTTTTATCCCATTTTGTATATTGTCATGTATCTAATTTAAGAAGGCAAAACTATAACATATCAATAAACTACTTGCATAAGGAATATACTTGGATTGTCACATTTCATTAAGGTCCTTTTCGGTTATAAATATCCCATGTAAACCATAAGGCACACGTCGTGGCAGTTTCACAGCTGCGACGACTTCTAGACGTGGTGACTGGGCATCCATCACCAAGAACCTCGATTCACCCGTGGTTTCATCATGCACATAAGATACAACATAACCATCATCCTCTTTTGAGTTTGGGTCATCTGGATCTCTTGCAACGAAAAATGGTTCTCCTCCAAAGCAATTATCTCCATACGTCCGATTAGCTACAATGTGCTGATATGATTCCTTTTATTCTTCTGATTCTGTCATGTCAAGCTTAACCACTCCTATTGGCCTCATCATCCATGATTTTATTGGCGTCGTTTCAGAAATTTCTGCATAGACATACCTACATATAGTAAACAGAAATTTATTCCCGTAGGACACTACAACAATTAATGCCTATATCATTGTTAAGTTGTTTGCACTTGAAATGTATAATTAGGGCTTTAAATTTGGTTTTTTCTTACTTGCTCTTTTTTGCAACATAGGCTGGATTCATTACAGGAAACTCTAGGTTATCATTAGACAAAGTTTGTCTCGACACAACCCCAGTCCCAAAGTGAATAGTCACTTTTTCCATGGATGTTTGGATTAGATCCACCTGCTCGAAGAAATGTTCCATTGACAATATATTGGGTGCGACCAACACCACCACCTTGTTTCCATCTTCATCTGTCTCGTCACATGCGTTAACAACATGAAATACATTGAATTCAGGTACCCCAAACCATTTCATATCAGAGTCATCTGTTGCATATCTTCCAATGACACCAATTCTTGGTACTTTTGTTTTGTCTACACTTATTAACCAATGTCCATGTAACAAGTTCATAGGATCCGCTCCTAGTTGAATGTCAAAAATGATTGCATACTTTTGAGTGATAGCCAAATCATGAGTTAACGATGGTTTTTTCATAAACAAGATTGGGACATCAGGTTGCTTATTTCCATTTGCATCAAAGTAGAAATAGGTCAGATATGGACGTGTTGACCAATAACGAAATGCGAAAGCCTCTTTAGTCACTGGATCGATCTTTGGGTGAGCTGTCATATTAAGAGAAAGCCTGCCATTGAAGTCATGCTGACCTAAAGTTATTACGTCACCATTGTCTTTAACTTGCATAGCATAAGGAAGATCTGATTCACATAATGCATACAAGCTACCCCCAAACAAGGCTAAATTTGTGTTTGCAACACCAATGCCTTTGCCAATATCATAATGGCCCAAAGCAACTCGTGCAGCAAATAATGCTACACGAGCTACAAATGGACCGAGGCATTGCATTCCTGAAATAACATTTGGGACTATTTGTGATTTAGGTTGATGCTCAAATAAGTACTTGTTGAGCTACAAATGGACCGAGGTCTTGACATTTGGGACTATTTGTGATTTAGGCTGCAAAAAATAGCTCGCCCTTGAGTCAACCTGATCGAATGAACCATGCCGTCACCATCAAGGTAGTGGTGCGGACCATTAGGAAAGAATTGTGGGTTTGGTCCTATACGCATATACACACCATCTAGACAAAGAGGGATAAGACCATGTACAATCTCACACTCAGTTGGGCTAAGCTCATCAACTGGTGCAAAATTATCAGATAAGACATAGCTTGGGTCGATCGACTTGTGGAAAGGAGGGTCAAGAAAGTTTATGATATTGAACCAGGCTCAAGCCTAGAAGACAAATATGCTCAATCACGTTGGGCCTATTTATCTTCTAATAATAAAGCCTTCTAAAAGCCTAAAGCAAATTTAAAAATGAGGCATTTTTAATAATATAATTTTTATTTTTATATTATTATTATTATTATTGTTGTTGTTGTTGTTGTTGTTGTTGTTGTTGTAATATTAGTTGTCTGATACATTGAAAAAATATCTAACTAATAATTCAAAAAGACTACGAGAATCTAGTGTATTGAAGATAGAGAAAAAATAATATATAAAAGATAAAAAAAAATAAAACAAAACTTCGATTTTGTTGATAATCTAGATGTAGGTCCAAAGAAACGAACCAACACGGACAAGGCTTGTTCATTTTTGTTACTTTAGGTTTAACCAAACAAACGAACTAATATGAACACTAAATGAACGAACATTTTCGTTCATGTTTGTTCGTTGAAAAATAATTTATTCTTATACATTCTATTAATAAACTATTTATAAGTGATTTTTGAAATGTTTACTTGTTTACAATATTGGCTATAAGGGGGTGGCAACGTTACCTAAAAGTTTATCAATTGTTTTTTAAATTGACCAATAAAAAGAAAGAGATGCATTTCATGCCTAAACATGCCTTTTTAGTGGCAATGTCATGGTAAAGTGAATGGGTGATTTAAAAGCTTCAAACGGTAACACCATTTATGGTGCAACGGTCAATTTCATTAAGGCTTGAGTTTTACCGATTCGGTATGTAATACCGAAACTGTTGCCAATTAAGCCATGCCGATCAAGTGGCAATGTTATGCCGATCATTGTCGATCGATGCCGACTCTTTGCCGAGAACGTTGCCACCCCCTAAGTCATTATAATTTCTAGCATTAAATAAGCTTAAATCATCATTTCACTACAAAAAAAGATGGGCTTACTTCCTTTTCTTAAACCTCAAATGACGACTTTGTCTTTTATAGTAACCTAAAAGCTAAACAAAAACCAAGCAAATATCCCTAATATTTTTAGCGGTATTAGAAATTGAGGGATTTAATATATCGTGACCTAAGATGATGTCAAGGAAATGACATGACTGACTATATATATAAAAGGCGTCCGAAAATCATAAGCCTTAAATATACGAGGGCACAAAAGTGATTGCTTTAGTAGATTTATTTTGAGCCACCACTTTATTAAACCAATCAACAAGAAAAATGATAAAATATGACCACCATTATCTTACTTACTCTAAAAATATCACTAATATGAAAAGAATATAAAAGAATTAATTGCATTTCCTAACTAAGAGAAAAAAGAACCATATGATCATTTTTTAATTCAATATTTTCATTTTCATTTTGCTCATCCAAAACGAAATCCTAGACACCTTAATTAATTTAGTGTGACCACTCTTGTCCTATTTTTCTTGGGTGTCATATAATTTTCTTGCGTTTTAGCGTAAAAAGCATGGATTCAAACATTTTTTTTCCGTCTAAAAACATGTCTACGCTGGCAGGATAAAGTGATGTAGATGTATAATAGTAGTATTTGTGATCAATAATTTTTTCATATATGTATGTAACTGTAGATTTTGCGGATAAAAGGTCACGGGTTCGAGTCCCGGCTCGTGCTCACTCCAGTTGGTGCCTCACCGGGCTAGATAAGTTGTCGGAGCTATCCCTTGTGGGGTAGACAATGGTTGGTGCCAAAAAGCACACGAGGTCATAGTGTTTCCGCCAATTCATACCTTTTATGGATAATACCCCTTTGAAGTTTTTTATTTTCATTTAATTTTTATAATTTTATTTTTATTATAAAACTAAAAAACTGAAAGTATCGAACATGAAATAAAGTTTGACATATTAAAAAGGGAACCCCTATAAGAACGGGGTCTACTACCCCTTCTGCAAACCCTCCCTATGGGTAGGGTACTGTTTATGTACAATTTTTGCAGGTTTTTTTTTTTTTTTTTTTTTTTTTTTTTTTTTGTCTATTTTTGTTTTTTTTTTCTTTGTCCATGTTTTTAACTTTTTGTCCATGTTTTTAACTTTTTTAGAAGTCATGTTACTACACAACCTTGTCCCATGTTTTTTTGGGTCCAAGTGCATGCATATATGCAGTATTGCACACAAGCAGATATAGGTTCAGATTAACACAATCATCATCGCCAATTTTTTTGTCCAAGTGCATAAGCACATATGCAATATTACACAAGCAGTATTACACAAGCTTGCACACAAGTATTTAACACACAATAGGCTCAGATTAAGACAATCATCATCGTCGATTTAGAATTTTTTTGTCCAAGTGCATAAGCACACAAGCAGATTGCACAGTGATAAAATATCAACAAGATAAACAAGTGTTTGGCTCGGATATGAAGGTTGCAAAGTGATAAAATATCACTTTGCCATGCCTTTCGGTTTTTAGAAAACCATTCGTCATCGCCTTTTTTGAAACAGATAACTATGCAAGTGCACAGATTGCACACAAGTGAAACAGATAACTATGCAAGTGCTCAGATTGCACCCAAGTGCACATATTTGCCCCCAAGTGCACAGATTGCACACAAATTGCACCCAAATGTGCACAGATTGCACCCAAACCAAGTGAAACACAAGTCTCACATTCCACACATGTTACTGCAAGTACCAACAGCAAAGATTCAATGCAAGTACCAACAGTAAAGATTCCTGCAGTAAAGAATCCTGCAATTGCTCACAAGAAAGTAAAGATTCCTGCAATTACTCACAAGAAAGGCTCCATTACTCACCTAAAGGCTCCATTATAAACAAGGCTCACAAAGAAGCAGATTGCACATGTGATGAAAGCTACTTCACCACAATCAATATCACAACAATAACAAAGCAGATTGCACAAGTGAAAGCTAACTCACCACAATCAGTAAGTAAAGGGATGGGTTATAATGACGGGGGTATTTGGTTAGATTAACCCTCACTATTTAAATACTCTAACAAACCATTTACTTGCAGATTGCACACAGGTGAAACACAAGCAGCAAGTGAAAGCCGCAAGTGAAACACAACAAATATCTTAGGCTGCCGAAATGTCTAATTCACCATTTTACACAAATGAGGTAACATTAGGCTCAGATTATATATTGCTGTAACATAAGCAAGTTTAAGCAAGTTTTATCATATTTGGCTGCAACTTCAAAGGTTGCCAAAAAAAAAAAATTTTTTTGCCTGTCAATTTGGTAATGACACGCCAAAATCAAAACCTTTTTTTTAAATCATCATCGCCGTATCTCATTTTTTTTAAACAAACTACTTAAATCAAAGTGCTTATCAAGTTTCAAAAGCAAACTGCTTAAACCAAGTTTCAAATCAAACTGCTTATAAGCAGTTTGATAAGCAGTTTCATCACAAACTGCTTATCAATCATATTAGAGAGGGTTAATCTAACCAAATAGCCCCCATCAATATAACCCATCCCATAGGGACATATCACAAGGGTTTGCAGCAAGGGGGTAGACCCCGTTAATATAGTAGAGCCCCATAATCACACATAATCACATCATTCACATACCTGTGGACTGTAGGGTAGGCCAGAGCAGGTATTCATACCACTCATGGGTGGCAGATCAAGGTGTTAACCTACCCTCAGCCACAAGTATTCATCACAATAGAACCACCAACATAATCACATTTCACATCACATAATCACATCATTCACATACATGTGGACTGTGGGGTAGGCCAGAGCAGGTATTCATACCACTCATTGGTGGCAGATCAAGGTGTTAACCTACCCTCAGCCACAAGTATTCATCACCACAGAACCACCAAAATCATCACCACAGAACCATCAAAATCATCACCACAAAACCATCAAAATCATCACCACAGAACCCCAAAAAATACCAAACCTGAATTTTTTAGATCTAATTAGGGTTTCGTAAAAATTGGGGGTTTTTAAAATTAATAAGTAGATCTTTCAATTAACATAGGTTAATTGAAAGATTACTCATTTAATTAAAAAAAAAAAAAAAACCCCCAATGTTTTACGAAACCCTAATTAGATCTAAAAAAGAACACCCCAAAACACCATCACCACAGATAACCATCATCAAAAAAACCCCCAATTTTTGTACGAAACCCTAATTAGATATATATTTTTTAATTGTTGTTAAAACACAGAATAAATACCAAACCACCAATTTTTTAGATCTAATTAGGGTTTCGTAAAAATTGGGGGTTTTTTAAATTAATCAGTAGATCTTTCAATTAACGTTGGTTAATTGAAAGATTACTAGTTAATTATAAAAAAACCCCCAATTTTTTTCAAACCCTAATTAGATCTAAAAAATTATTTTACAAACCCTAATTTTTCAAACCCCCAATTGTTATATCAAAAAATTAGATCTAAAAAAGAACACCCCAAAACACCATCACCACAGATCAATTTTTGTACGAAACCCTAATTAGATATATATTTTTTAATTGTTGTTAAAAACACAGAATAAATACCAAACCACCAATTTTTCAGATCTAATTAGGGTTTCGTAAAAATTGGGGGTTTTTTAAATTAATCAGTAGATCTTTCAATTAACGTTGGTTAATTGAAAGATTACTAGTTAATTATAAAAAACCCCCAATTTTTTTCAAACCCTAATTAGATCTAAAAAATTATTTTACAAACCCTAATTTTTCAAACCCCCAAGTTTTATATCAAAAAATTAAATCTAAACTATCATGCACTAACCTGTTTATATCAAAAAATCATCACCACAGAACCACAGAACCCCCAGTTTTTTTATGAAACCCTAATTTCTCACACCCAGAATCATATAATCACGTACCACATCACATACCACATCACCATAAACCAACATCACATACCAGAATTAGATCTAAAATAGTTTTAGATCTAAAGTATTTTTAGATCTAAAATAGAGAGAGAGAAAAAGAGATAGAGAGAGAGAGTATTAAACGCGTATGTGTGTGTGTGGTGTGTGATAAAGAGAGAGAGAGTAGTATTAAACGCGTACGCGTTTTTACGGTTTTTTTTTTTTTTTTTTTTTTTTTTTTTTTTTTTTGTATTTAAAAGTTGTAAAAATAAGTTGTATAAATTTAAAAGTTGTAAAAATGTGTAAAAAGTTGTATAAATTTAAAAGTTGTAAAAATTTATAAAAAGTTGTATAAAATTAAAAGTTGTATAATTTTTTTTTTTAATTTATTGTATGTAAAAGTTGTAAAAAAAAATTTAATTTATTGTATGTAAAAAGTTATAATTTTTTTTTTTAATTTGTATAATGTAAAAGTTGTAAAAATTAAAAGTTGTATAAAAAGTTATAAAATGTAAAAGTTGTAAAAATTAAAAGTTGTAAAATTTAAAATGTAAAAATGTAAAAGTTGTAAAAAAAAAGTATGTTATAAAAAATGTTATGTATTTTCAGGTTTTCGGTTCTCACGAGGAAGTAACTGAGTGGGCGCAAAATATAGCTCGTGGGCTAGGTTTTGTAATTGTTAAAGATAGAACCAAATCAGAATATGGTCATATGAACGAAATCAATTACAGGTGTACAAAGGGTGGTACGTATATACCTCAAGGTAGTAGCAGACGAAAAACCAAAACATGTAAAACCGGTTGTCCATTCAGATTAAATGCGAAATATTATCGAACAAAAAATTATTGGGTATTGAGGGTGAAGGATGATACGCATAATCATGATATGCTAGAGTCGTTGCATGGTGTGCCATATGCAATGCGATTAAAGGATGATGAGGTGGGTTTGGTCAAAGAATTGACAGATTATAACGTACGACAACTTAATATACTTTCGACAATAAAGGGTCGTAATCCGGATAACGTGTCTAGCATTAGAACTATATATAACGCACAAGATAAGTTTCGGAGAGCCAGAGTAGGTGATAGAACTCCAATTCAAGTCCTTTACTCGCATTTGCGGGAGTCAGGGTATACTTGGTACCCGAGGGTAAATGAGCATACCAACGAGCTTGAGGAGCTATTTTTTGTGCACCCCACGTCGTATGCTCTATGGTGTATATTCCCTGAAGTCATGCTAATGGACTCCACGTACAATACCACATTGTTTAAATTGCCGTTGTTGGAAATTGTTAGAGTAACTTCAACAAATAAAACATTTTCAATGGCGTATAGCTTTTTAGGCAGTGAACAAGGGCATAATTTTAGATGGGTATTGCAACGTGTGAAGCAAGTGATTGACGAAAGATATTACCCATGTGTGATCGTCACTGACAGAGATTTAGCGTTGGTTGGGGCAGTAAGAGCAGAATTTCCTGACGCTCACAAATTACTCTGTCGATGGCATATACAGCAAAACAAACTTAAGTTTTGCAGAAATAATTTTACAGATGGGGATATTGACTATGATTCCGTTAAAATATGATGGGATTGGATGGTTAAAGCTCCGACATTCGAATCGTTCGAGCGACGTTATCAACACCTACAAGAGCTATTGGTCAACCATCAGGGTACTTAATTATTAATTGATTGTTTTTAATTATTTAATAAATATGCACCCAAATGACCTTTTATTAATTCATTTTTTTTTCAGATGTCGCTTTGTATCTGCATAACTGGGTGCAAGATTACGCACCCATGTTTGTCTCGTATATTACCGACCAATATAAATCCTACGGCCAGACAACAACGTGCAGAGTTGAGGCTCACCACGCGTTGTTGAAATTATATTTGGACGGCACGCAGTCCAAATTAGACAGGTTGTTGAGGTCGATCGATAAGATTCTCATTACGCAAGAAGATGCGATAAAAGAGACTTTCAATAGAAGCATGAACGAGAAACTAATTAAGTGTGATGTACCACTATTTCAAGAATTGGTTTATAAAGTTTCTAAACATGCTTTGAACCTCATGCACAAAGAACTCCACCTGTCGATCACCCCAGAAGAATGTAGCCATAAGAATCGGGCAATTTTCGGACTACCATGCTTTCACGAGATGCAAATCTATGTTATTCATGGTAAGTATATTAAATTTATAACTATCAAGTTGTTTTCCACATTAATATCAGTAATTTATACAAGTCACTTTAATTGAATTCAGGATGCCCCATTCCACTAGAACGAGTTGATATTTTTTGGAGAACCCTTTCTGTTCCGTGGCCTGTTATGGAGGTGGTTCAAACAGCCACTTGCAAACGAATGGGATACAATATATAACCATCAATGTATTTTGTAAATGTTGTAAATGATTATTCATTTATTTAAATGTAAATTGTTTGTAAATGTTGTAAATGATTATTCATTTATTTAAATGTAAATTGTTTAAAAATGTTGTAAATGATTATTCAACATCGTTTAAATGTTAATTGTTTGAAACATCGTTTAAACATTATTGATTGCTGATGTAAATTATTATGCAAATTATTTGGTCAGATGAGCCAAAGAAATCTTTTCTGGTGCCGATGTAATAGATGATTTATTGTAGAACGGAAATCCTGGCAAGATGGTAGTCGTGGGCGACTGTTTTATGCATGTCCTCTTTCAGTGGTAAATAATCATATGTTTGCTTAGTTATGTAAATAATTTGTTTGTTAAAAATACATTTCTTATTATTTTCTTAACATGTAAGAGCCAGGTACAAAAGACTATGGGTGTCGATACTTCGCGTGGAAAGATGAATTTGAAGCAGAACACTTTAATCAACCCTCTTCTTCAACGCATTGCTCAAACTGCGTTGCTACAAAAAAATGAGAACAAGTTGTTGAAGGCAAGAATAAAGGCGCTAGAAATGGAGTTAGAAATGGCAAGGAATCCTGAGGATCACGCTTGTCAGTCAAGTGCCCGGCTCCATGATCTTTTAAATGAGATGAATAATCTTCATATGTCGTAGATGTTGTTGTTTTTAAATAATATGTATAACGTTGTCGTTTAATTTAATAATAACAGTTTTTGTTGCAGTTATTTAACGTGGTAATATTTAACGTGCTATTATACAAACAAAATAATTATACAAAACATTATACATATACAAAACATTATTAAACACAAATATACAAAATATTATACATATACAATACATTTACTTTAAACAATACATTTACTTTATACAAATATACAAAACATTACTTTAAAATTAAAAAAAAAAAAAAAAAAAAAAAAAAAAAAAAAAAAAAAAAAACGCTAAACAACAAAATAGGGAAAAGACAAAAAAAATATATATATAAACTAGTACTCCTTACACAATGTAGAAAGGGTTAATCTAACCAAATAGCCCCGTGATTTTAACCCATCCCATTAAAAATATTGAAAAACAACATATACAAGACATAAACTAACAATTTTTTTTCTTCTTATAACTGTTATTCTGTTAATAGGCGCGGTAAAAGTTGAGTGAAAGGGATAAAATATGGGCAAGAGGTGTATGGTCAACGTCAACCACACCCGTCTTAATAACATAAACCCCACTTACAATTATTGTATCTTGACTAGCGAACATCATGAAGTGAGAGCAAAAATCAGCAGCCATCAGTCAACCCCAAAACATAAAACTGAGAAAAGTTGTCATAAATCGAATTTTGAGTCCCCACGGCCCATCCATCAAGTGGATTCAAAACACATCTTAACTACTTATAATGTAGATTTAGTCAAAGGGGAAAAGTGGAAAACTGAATTTTCAGTCAATCCCTATTTTGCCCTTCTATACTACAAGGGTGAGAGAAAATGAATTGTGTAATTAATGTTCTTATTAAAACACCCCATAACTTAAAATTACAATAATTTATTCATATGGTACAACCAATTAAAAGCATTTATATCAAATTAAAAACAATCAATTAAAACACCACTTACTATGAAAAGTACAATAAAATTTTCACAATATACAATTTAAACAAGCTACAACATAATATAAAATATAAAATAATTAAACACACTAATTAATGTTATTTTTAAAACACCCTAAAATAAAAAGTATATGTTATTATACATATTATACAAATTAATAAAACACACAAAACTTTATGCAAGCTAACAAGTTGATGTTGCATATAGTTTTGAAAACTGGACCGGACCAACGGGTTCAACTGGGAAAAACATATAGTTTTGAAAACTGGACACGACGGGTTCAGTTATTAAAAGCATGACTCGGTTTAAATCGACCCATTTTTCGACCGGAACGGTTCAACCGGGTTTCAAAACATTATGTTGACATGAGCTTAAGTATCAAAGTCAATAAGTCAATAAGTCAACACATTTAATCCCTAAATCTTCAAACTTTTATTAGATGTGGCAAAACGGGCGGGCACGGGCTAAAATGGCACGGGTTAAAACGGGCACGGGCTAAACAGACAAATTATAAATCGGGCCAAACGAGCACGGGCTAAAACGAGCAAATTATAATTCAACTATTAAAAACATTCGAAACAGTCCTAAAAACCCCTTTAATTCATCTTTTAAAAAAAGATCAAACATCTAAGTCTTAACTATATTTAATTATTTTTTCTTAAAAAAAATAAAATAAAGTATTAAATGAATAAAAATGCAACTAATTAAATATATCTATCAATTAATTAGAGTATTAAATAATTATGCATAAAATAGTTAATAAATAAGATAAATTAAAATTAAAATAGTTAGAATGTTTTATAGTTACCAGTGACAAGTGAATTGGTCGGAAAAAAAATGAGAGTAATTGCTTGAAAGTTGAATTGTGTGATTCGAAGCCCATAAACCAAATTGTTTTTATCTTTTGCCTGTAAGAGCCCATCAAATAAATGCAAGGGGGCAAAAAACGCCCCAAACTTTTAAAAAAGTGTCAGAAATCGCCCAAAAATTACAAATTGGGCAAGATTTGCCACCCCTAACTTTCATTATTTTTCATTTATAACCCATAAACTTTCTTTTATCACTAAACGATCTGTCGTAATAAAATCCCGTTGCTATGCACGGGTATTCGTCTAGTATGTAAAAATAGATGTTATTTCATATAATTTTAATCTATTTTTAATTTATTGTATTTGAATGATGTGAGATAATCATAGAGTTTTAAAAGTTTAATTTATAATGAAGTAAGGGGGTGTTTACTAAATTAAGTGGTTTCATACGAACCATTTAATTAGTCACTTAATTGAGAGAGTGAAGCTTTAATGCTCTTCTCAATTAAGAGGCATTAAGGGTTTGGGCTCATTTTTCTTCCCCACTAAGAAGAAAAGCAACACCCCTTTAGGTTTATACTCACAACCTACATTTTTTTTTTATAGTTTAATGATGCTACATAACACATTATCAAGCTTTAAAAAAGTTTAACATTGTGGATAACTTTAGAATGTTAGTTGGAATATTATCATTATCTTACTCATCATTAGTTGGAGGATTAACATTATCCTACTCACCATTACTTGTCTAATTGTAATTCATTAGTTGTATATTTATGAGGCTTAGTTGTTGCATGGCTAGCATGGGCTTATCCTTATTTCATGTATCCTAAATATAGGTGTCGCATGTATGTTTTATGATTTTATGATCAGACAATATAAAACCAATATTATCTCACTTATCCTTGTATCACTTATCTTACATGGTAATCAAGCTAACATTTTGATACGTCAACCCAAACTTTAATAATTAATACTATCTATAATATTCAATATCTGCCCTAAAACCAAGAGTTGGCAGTTCAAACAGGTTGGTTGCATCTAGCCATCTAATTTGACCGAACCATGATTATCCAAGTTTGTGTGTGACAATTCTCCTCATTTTTCTCTAATATTACAGGAGGCTTTTTTATATCTTTCATATAGATCAAAATAAATTTCCCAAAGGGCCTTGTGCTCCACCAGTAGGCAGTGGTGGAACTAGAACATTTTTTTTTTTGAGAAGGCCGAATTTATTTTGGGGAGACCGAATCAGATATTTGTTTGTAACATCAACTAAATTACCTCTAAAACCTATAATATTTACACTAGGTGCCGTAAATTGTGAGGGGACCGAGACCCTCCCCTGCCCCTTCATAGGACCGCCCTTGCCAGTAGGGGTGTCAAAAATCTTGACCCAACCTACGACCCAAAACCACCAAGATCCAACCCACCTGCCAACACCTCCTGTACAACACACACAACAGCCAAACAACTCTTCAATACAAAACACAATCTCGACCCGTA
The DNA here is from genome assembly GCA_030686995.1 of Artemisia argyi. Lineage (NCBI taxonomy): Eukaryota > Viridiplantae > Streptophyta > Magnoliopsida > Asterales > Asteraceae > Artemisia > Artemisia argyi. The sequence goes on along the minus strand of CM060703.1, from coordinate 26,616,951 downwards.
ATCAACAGCCCAATACCGAAACCACTCGTACTCACCGTATGGTCACTAGGTCTCAATCGGGCATTGTCAAACCTGTCCAACGTCTATCTTTACATACATCTTCCCTTTCCCCTATACCTAAATCTCCGTTTCTTGCTCTCAAAGATCCTCAATGGCGTGATGCTATGTATGATGAGTATAATGTGTTAGTTAAAAATGGTACTTGGGTTCTTGTACCGAGGCCCGATGGTGTTAATATGGTTCGTTCTATAAGGTTATTTAAGCATAAGTTTCATGTTGACGGGAATTTGAGCCGCTATAAGGCTCGTTTGGTTGCTAATGGCAGTAGTCAGCAACTTGGTATTGATTGTGACGAGACTTTTAGCCCGGTTGTTAAACCGGCTACCGCACTATTCTCAGTCTTGCGGTATCTCGCAAGTGACCTATTTATCAGCTTGACGTTAAGAATGCCTTTCTTAACGGTGATTTATCTAAGACAGTCTATATGTATCAGCCGCCGGGATTTTATGGATTCCCGGTACCCTCATCATGTTTGTCTATTGCAGAGATCTTTATATGGACTGAAGCAAGCACCTCGTGCTTGGTTTCAGCGGTTTGCAGGTTACGCCACACGGGTCGGGTTTTACCACAGTCGTTGTGATTCTTCATTATTTATTTTACGACAGGGCTCTCAAGTTGCTTATTTGCTTATCTATGTGGATGATATTATTCTTACAGCCTTCTCTACTGCCCTCCAAGAACAGATCATTGCTTCCCTGCACAGTGAGTTTTACATGACTGATCTTGGGCCACTCAATTATTTTCTGGGCATTTCTGCTACTCGACATTCTACAGGTCTCTTTCTATCTCAACGGAAGTATGCTACTGAGCTTCTTGAGCGTGCTCACATAAACAACTGTAACCCTTCTCGAACACCAGTTGGTACAGAATCCAAACTGGATCACGAAGGTGTTCCACTTCAGGATCCTACTTTATATCGCAGTCTTGCAGGAGGTCTTCAATATCTCACATTTACCAGACCAGATCTCATATGCTTCTCAACAGATTTGTCTTTACATGCATGATCCTCACGAGCCACATTTAGCTGCCTTTAAACGTATTTTATGATATGTTCGAGGGACTTTGGATTTTGGACTACACCTATATTCATCCTCTACCACTTCTCTAGTTGGATACAAAGATGCAGATTGGGTGGGTTATCCATCTACACGACGGTCTACTTCAGGATACTATGTTTTTCTGGGCGATAATCTACTTTCTTGGTATTCAAAATGACAGAACAGCATCTCCTGTTCTAGTGCCGAAGCCGAGTTCCGGGGTGTTGCTAATCTTGTAGCTGAGACTGCATGGCTTTGTAACCTTCTTCGTGAGTTGCATTCTTCTCTTTCTACTGCCACTCTTGTATACTGTGATAATGTTAGTGCCATCTATTTGTCTGTCAACCCTGTTCAACATCAACGGACCAAACATATTGAGATTGATATACATTTTGTCCGTGACATGGTTACTGCTAGTCAGGTTCGTGTTCTTCATGTACCCTCCCATTATCAGTACGCAAATATCTTCACCAAAGGACTTCCTTCAGCCTTATTTGAAGAATTTAGATCCAGTTTGAGCGTTCGGCTTCCTCCCGCTCCAACTGCAGGGGAGTGTTAGTTGGAATATTATCATTATCCTACTCATCATTAGTTGGAGGATTAACATTATCCTACTCACCATTAGTTGTCTAATTGTAATTCATTAGTTGTATATTTATGAGGCTTAGTTGTTGCATGGCTAGTGTTACGCCCCGTGCCCGATTTGACCAAAAAATTTAAAACTTTACGCGGAAACGCTTTGACTACAATAGACCTCCTGTCACTCTTTCATTAACTGATAAAAATCTATAATAAACCAACCCTTAAAGACTATTTTTATATGAAACTAGACTCAATTACCTTTAAAACGATGGGTGGCACGACCTCTAACGAGCCACGGATGATTTTATACGAAATAAACAAAATGACCAAAAAGTGTAGCATATGGCTTTATGCTTCTGGGCATACAACCATATGGTCTACTAAAAAAACATGTGAAAACTAAGCTATAGCATACGCCTTTACTCTTAAAAGCGTACAGCCATATGGTCTACTCAGAAAACATATTCCCATAGTGTACAGCCATATGCTCATACGCGTATGGCTTTATGCCCATATATCAGAAGCTGTCAAAAATTATTCTTTATGCATTTTCTGGAAACTCGACTTCTATAACTCAAAACGACACCAAAACTTCTAGAATGTTTTAACACAACATAACACATCATTATCATAACCATTCAACCCGTTTGACCCCAAAATGGGTAGAAACACACCTTAATCCAAACACCCCTTCACATATACATAAAACATGTTAACCATTGCCATAACACCCATTTGGTATCCAAATCTCTATAACAACCATTTCATACACTTTGACACTTGATGACATATTTATCAAAAACCATTAAAAGTCTCACGGGGGTACAACATGACATTTGAGCTCGGTGTCTATACTAAGCTCCTAACACATAATACCTATTATTCTCGCTTATCAATCCTTTAATCCGTATCCAAGCCATCCATAACAATATTCCAACCTACAAAACGGTTAGACAACTAAACCGTAAGCACAAAGGCTTAGTAAGTAAAACGATCATAATACAACATTATAACTCAATCACACATTAAGCATCATAATCTACTCATTTCATCATAATACTACCTTGGCCACTTCAAGCCTTATCATTACATCTCAACCTTTCTATACACTTACACTAGACCAACTAAACACTTAGTCTCTTTTGCTAGTTATGCCAAACTAGCCTTACATCTACTCCTTCACCACCTTATCATTCAAACACTAACAATCATCACATCATAACAATAATAAACACATAATGTAATAAATCATTATAATATCAAATCATAACCGGTTTACTTACCTTGATCATCCAAGCTAAGCTACAATAATAATACTATCATTATCATCAACATCATCACTATCTTCCATCATCATCAACAATCTTCAATTAACCAAAACCTAACATAATAACCCAACACCATAAACAAGGGTTTACATAACCTTTAAAACATACTAACCTTCCATCTTATATCATCATATGATCATATCTTGATCATATGATGATATCCCACTTTCCTCAAGATTATAACCTTACTAGAATCAATACAAAAGATCACTTACTTGTAAGGAGGATCATATCTAGGTACATATCACTAGAGTTAGAGCTTCAATCCTTCACCAATTTACTTCCAAGACCATCCTGTTCTTTCCCTCTCTTTCTCTTTTTTCGACACCACATACACACACATAGATAATCCTCTAGCTTATCCAGAATACTCTATCTTCTATTATTTAATTAACACAACTTGGCCCTTAGGCACAATCGGTCCTTCTAGTCATATTCTTCCTACTTTAGCCACCAATATGCTTATAACACTTACATATGTGACAACATAAGCTCTTTGAGTTTACTTCCATTCTAAATATGCCCCATTATGCTTTCCATAATTTATAACTCATTCATTGACTATTAGTTTGACTATCGGGTTTGACTAGCTAATCCCGTTAAGCAGTTAGTCCATTCCATCTAAGGTGGGACCTATTTGTATTCCGGGAAACGAGTCTAACAATTCTACCCCCTTATTTAGATTTCGTCCTCGAAATCTCTCGTTTGTTACTATCCAAAACTAATCACAACATATACATGTCATCATCCTCATGCTTCTAAGCCATTACTTTGCATCGATCTAAATGATCTTGCAAATCCTAAACTTTCTATACATAAACACTACTCAAAATCCACTATAAACAATACTTCTCATCACGAGCTTATCTAAAAGTCCCAACAGTGACGACTTGTCATCCGGAAACGTCTACTATTTGACTTTATATAAGTCAAACTTTGACACTATTCCACGTTATAAGCCCATGCACTAACATGATATAAAATCATATACCGGCCAATTCACACTTTACATAAAACCAACACGTATCTACTTCCACAAACCGGTAACTTATCTCACAATATATACACGGTACCATATAAATGGCACTTCCAAAAATCAACTCTACACGTTACTAAATCAATCTTCTTGTTAAATTCGGGAATGCTTACCCATCATCTTATCAACTTAATGAACAAACTCATTCTAGACGTCTATTTTAAGGTTCACACGTGACCTTAATGCCGCTATAAATTTTTAGTCAAGTCTAATCTCATTTCTTATGAAGTCTAACTTGTTTTAGTTTTTCACTTTCTCATTTCTCTACCTGTACTCATGTCATATCGGCTACACATAAGCCCACTCATTTATAATTATTTATTTACATAGAAAGGTGTCCCAATCTATGTAAGTAATGAATTATAAACTTATGGTTTGGCCATTTGTAATTTCTTTATTTAAATGAAGAGGCGTCCCAATCCATTTAAATAAGTAGATTATAAATCATCCTACTCATGTACTTCCGATACAACAATCATAATTACTTTACTTTCCATCTTTTCTAGCCCTGGATCCAATCTCTCTAACTTTCCATCCATGTCATAAAGACAACCTGGCTATCCACAAGGATACCGTAATATCCATGCCCTCGTGGCAAGCTGGGCCACCCCGAAGGATGCCATAATATCCATGTCCTCGATGCAAGTTGGGCCACCCTGAAGGATACCATAACTATCATCCATGCCATAAGGCAAGCTATACAACCATGCCATGAAAGGCAAGCTAAGCTATCCCGAAGGATACTTTCATACATGCCAAGGATATAAGCAAACCATGCCCGTGAAGGCAAGCCCATGCCAAAAAGGCAAGCTAGGCCATCCCGAAGGATGCCAAAACTAGAGCATTGGATCCAAGCTATGCTACTTTAACATCTTTACTCGTTTTATCTTTCTTGTACTTTTATCATTAAGTACACACTATCATTTCAACATTTCTCATTGTCTTAAGCTATTTCAACATTCGCTACCATGCTTACTTTCATTTAGACAAGTTTCTATATAATACTTGTCAATTTTATTATACTTATTCCACAATGCAATCTATCATTTATCCGTCAACCTCAAGTTATCATGTATCTTAGTTTAGTAACACTCATTTTCTTTGTTGGAATTGAATAATCTTAAACCACTTCAATGTTTTATGTTTGTTCTCTCCTAATTTTTTTTGGTTCTTTAAGAGACTTGCTAGAAAAGAATATGTCAGCTATTATAAGTAGCAAAGAGGACTTAGTCAAAAAGGTTGAGTCGTTTCATCTGAATCATTGATGTGTGGCATTTTCAAAATTAATTTAATGATTAAATACAGTTGAGTTTAGAATACATTGGTTTATTCTCTTGTAGGATATTTTGGTTTTTCCAATTTGGTACGGATATTTTGGTTTATCCGGTTTGTTGCTTGTTTATGTCGGCTACTTGAACTTGTTGTCGAATGTCTTCGTCAACAATTATTTATTTGCTTTAATTTGTTGTTTATTAGCTTTTCAACTCCAATTCGAGCTTTTAAGATTTCGCCGCTCGAATTGCGACGGATATTAGATGGTAGGTGGCCCAAGTACGTCCGATTTGTGGGCTTGTTTTTAGACTATCTTTGTAATTTATAAATAGTGGTAAATAATAAAGTATTACCCACGTGGTTTCATTGTTAACACTTTTATCCCATTTTGCATATTGTCATGTGTCTATTTTGTAATAAGGTGTCATGCTCATTTAAAAAAATAATAATAATAAAATAAATAAATAAATAAAATCCTATCAGTTCCATATACTTGCATAAGGAATAGGCTAGCTTGGATTGTCACATTTCATTGAGGTCTTTTTTGGTTACAAATATCCCATGTAAACCATAAGGTACTCGTTGCGGCAGTTTCACAGCTGCGACGACTTCTAGACATGGTGACTGGGCATCCATCACCAAGAACTTCGACTCACCCGTGGTTTCATCATGCACATAAGATACAACGTAACCATCATCCTCTTTTGAGTTTGGGTCATCTGGATCTCTTGCAACGAAAAATGGTTCTCCTCCAAAGCAATTATCTCCATACATCCGATTAGCTACAGTGTGCTGATATGGTTCCTTGTATTCTTCTGATTCTACGTCAAGCTTAACCACTCCTGTTGTCCTCATCATCCTCGATTTTATTGGCGTTTTTTCAGAAATTGCTGCATAGACATACCTACATATAGTAAACGAAAATTAATGCCTGTTTGCACTTGAAATGTAGTATAATTAGCGCTTTAAATATGGTCTTTTCTTACTTGTTCTTTTTTGCAACATAGGCTGGATTCATCACTGGAAACTCGAGGTTATCAATAGACAAAGTTTGTCTCGACACAACCCCCGTCCCAAAGTGAATCGTCACTTTCTCCATGGATGTCTGGATTAGATCGACCTGCTCGAAGAAATGTTCCATTGACAATATATTGGGTGCGACCAACACCACCACGTCGTTTCCATCTTCATCTGTCTCGTCCCATGCATTAACGACATGAAATACATTGAATTCTGGTACCTCAAACCATTTCATATCGGAGTCATCTTTTGCATATCGTCCAATGACACCAATTCTTGGTACTTTTGTTTTGTCTACACTTACTAACCCATGTCCATGTAACAAGTTCATAGGATCCGCTCCTAGTTGAATGTCACAAATAATTGCATACTTTTGAGTGATAGCCAAATCATGAGTTAAAGACGGTTTTTTCATAGACAAGATTGGGACATCAGGTTGCTTATTTCCATTTGCATCAAAGTAGAAATAGGTCATATATGGACGTGTCGACCAATAACGAAAGGCGAAAGCCTCTTTAGTCACTGGATCGATCTTTGGGTGAGCTGTCATATTAAGAGAAAGCCCGCCATTGAAGTCATGCTGACCTAAAGTTATTACATCACCATTGTCTTTAACTTGTATAGCATAAGGAAGATCTGATTCACATAATGCATACAAGCTACCCCCAAACAAGGCTAAATTTGTGTTTGCAACACCAATGCCTTTGCCAATATCATAATGGCCCAAAGCAACTCGTGCAGCAAATAATGCTACACGTGCTACAAATGGAGCGAGGCATTGCATGCCTGAAATAACATTTGGGACTATTTGTGATTTAGCTTGATGCTCAAATAAGTACTTGTTGGTCTTGACATAGCGGCTGCAAAAGATAGCTCGACCTTGAGTCAACCTGATCGAATGCACCATGCCATCTCCATCAAGGTAATGGTGTGGACCATTAGGGACGAATTGTGGGTTTGGTCCTATACGCATATACACACCATCTAGACAAAGAGGGATAAGACCATGTACAATCTCACACTCAGTTGGGCTAAGCTCATCAACTGGTGCAAAATTATCAGATAGGATATAACTTGGGTCGATCGACTTGTGGAGAGGAGGATCAAGAAAGTTTACGATGGCTTTATCAAATGTGTTTAATACTTTGTCAAGCAACGACAACTCGGATGATTTTTTTTTGGAATCAAACCAAGCTGGTATAACATCAAATACTTCACTAAATGTGTTATATACCTTTTGCTGGCTTTTCTTTTTTCGTGAAATCATGAAACTTGTTTGATAATTTATGCTTTGGGTTTGAGAATGGGAGTAGGCATATGGGCGTAGTGACAACCAAGGGGTACGCATTGAGAAGGGTAATGCTTCCATTCGTGCTGTTGCTTTTTCTTTTCGAGAAATATCGTAAAATGTAAATAGCAAAAAGCACAGATGGTTTTTGTTTCATGTTTGTGTGGTGCATGCAGTGGTTATATATATTTTCACAGGAGAAAAAAGACATCATAGACGTCAATAAAGGAAGGAATTCAAGTTGCTTACACGTTTAGAAAAATAGCAATCCATGCAAGCACGTTTACTATTTTCAGGGGACCCTTTCAAGCGAAATTAAAAAACGTGGCCTTTTTAATAATAACTTTTTTCTCTTTTTTTTTTTTTTTTTTGCATAATATTAGCTTTCCCATAAATTGAAAAAATATACAACTAAATATCAAGTTTATTGAAGATAGAGAAAAAATATATATATAATAATAAAAAAAGAAAAGAAAAATAAAAACTTCAATTTTGTTGATAATTTAGAAGTAGATCCAAAGAAAAGAACCAACCCAGACAAGGCTTCTTGACTTTTTTTACTTTAGGTTTAACCGAATAAACGAAGTGATATGAACACTAAATGAACAAATATTTTTGTTCGTTGAAAAATAGTTTATTCTTGTCCGTTCTTTAATAAACTATTTATAAGTGATTTTTGAAACTTTAACTTGTTTTCGGTATTGGATATAAGTCATCAAAACTTCTAGCATTAAATGAGCTTAATCCATCATTTAGTTACAATGAAAAGAAGAACCTAATTTGTTTTTCTTAAACCTCAAATGAAGACTTTGTCTTTTAGAGGGAGAGGTATGGTGGCGAGCTAAATTTACTTATTTGGGGTCCACGGGTGCCACATCACCTTAACACCTCTTCACAACTAACCCTTTCCTCACTCACAACTAATCTCAACTTACTCATTTGAGGTCCACCACATACAACTTTATTTTTTTATTTATTTGAAAATAAATATTGCCAACGTTTCTTTCACTTTATGTCAGAACAAATGCTCGTTGTCTGCACGAGGAGCTCCCAACTGGCGAGCTTCAACGAGCCAGGTCCGGTGTGGTGAAGAGCTGTGGCGAGGCAAATTTGGTTGCCACGTATGAGTGGCGAGGGTGAACAACTAGCGACACCTTCCCCTCTTATAGTAACCTAAAAGCTAAACAAAAATTAAGCAACAACAAACTCAATCCCGTCAAAGTGAGGTGTGGGGAAAAAAAAACTAAACAAGTATTCCTAATATTTTTAGCGGTATTAGAAATTGAGGGATTTAATATATCGTGACCTAAAGATGAAGTCAAGGAAATATGATGTGACAAGGCGTCCGAAAATCGGAAGCTTAAATATTTAAGTGCCTAAAGTGATTGATTTAGTAGCTTTATTTTGAACCATCACACTATTAAACCAATCAACAAGAAAAATGATAAAATGTGACCACCACTAATAAAGGACCTATTATTTTAGAGCATAAGGTGTGGTGAACTTCAATTTTGCTTCATTTGAGTCTCATTTTGGGTCATATCATCTTAACACTCCCATAAGAAAACCTCCATCTATCATAAATCACAATAAACCTCTTCATTTGGGTTCCATCATTCACAATTTTATTTATTTCTTACTCTATATATCTTATTTATATATACTAAAAAAAGGCTGCAAAGTTGTTCGTCTTCTTCCACTTCACTGCAACGAACCTGGGGAGCGGTGTGGTGAACTTACACGGCGCTCATCATTTTCCTTTCCACGTCACAACGACGAACAAGAAATGCCACCATACTCCATGCTCTTACTCTAAAATATCACTAACATGAAAAGAAAATGAAAGAGTTAAACATTAAATGATCTCAATCATTTCAAAATTGCATTTTCTAACTAAGAAAAAAGGAACAATATGATCATTTTTTATTTCAATATTTTCACTTTAATTGTGCTCATCAAAAACGAAATCCTAGACACCTTAGGCTTGTCACAGTAAAGTGAATCGATCGATCGTCCTTACTGTGATGAATCGATCGATTACTTTTTTTTTTTGGATTAGGGTCGCTTGGGCGATCGACGAACGTTTGGTAGGATTTTTTTTTTAGACCGTTGAGATAGGAACGTTAAGGCTTTTCAAATCAACAAACCTTTTTTAAATTCTATAAAAGAGAACTATACAAAATATGTAAATATGAATTTGATCTTTTAAACTTACTTTCACACTATAAATAAACACTCATTTCACTATTTTTCACATATTCTCTCATATAACACCCTCATTTCCCTTTTTATTTCACACTTTGTAACTCTAAATTCTTACGAGCTATTTATTGCCGATTCAACTTCGGATGATGAAAATGAAGTTAGTAGCGAGTTTCGGTAGAGTGTTGGGAGGCTTATCAAACGTCACAACCTAAACTCTCATGAAACCAAATTAGTAGGGATCGTTTGGGTGCTCATAACCGTTTAGTGGTTGCTTACTTCTGCGAAAACCCAATGTACAACGATAGAGCATTCCATGATCGTTTTGAATGAGCCGAAAACTATTCACATGAATTGTTCGAGAGGTAACCTGTTGGGAATTAAATAATCAGAAGAATCAGCATAAAGGTTTAAGGAAATACATCAAGTATGTTTCTGCTGATAAACCACAAAGCACGTTTTCACTGATGGATTCTGCTGAAGAACGTTTTCTACTGATAGTGTTTCTGCTGATGCTACTATGACTCATACAACAGCTGTGTAGATAAGTACAACTTATTCTACTGACTCATACACAAGAAAAATATCTTTGTTGTAGTCATCAAATTGAACATTCCAAGTGAGTTGTAATCCTAGATACATGTTGTATCTTAATGACTAACATGATAAGTCATCAACTAGCTAGAATGAAGCTTAGTCATAAGCTAATAAATTAGATGAGTCATATAGATTGTAAAAGATCTTTCCTTGGACTATAAAAAGAAGATCTTAGATATGTGTATATATGCATGTGACGAATGTGACGAGTGTGATAGAAATAGACATATACATACAGAAAAACATTAGAACAAAACACAAGATTCAAGGTCTTTGTAACCCTAGTGATAGTGAAGATCACTCGTATTATTCTGAATAATATTGAATCGTTTGGTGAAATACTTTCATTGTTCTTTGTTCAATAAACACAAGAGTTACAGTTCCATTTCCAATAAACATTCTAAGTGTGGTTAAGTAGATTCCGCATACTTAATCATATTCACTCAAAGTATCATATTTACACATTAAAAGGTCCAACACCCATAGTGTGTGATCAAATCAAGTGATCCTCTAAGTTGGTATCAGAGCTTCCAGGTTGATACTTTTGATTTAGAAGAAGAAGAAATGGATACAGAATCTATTCAAACAAATGTTGCTGCAAAGTTGCCAGTTCTCAAACAGAATGAGTTTGAATTGTGGAGGTTAAGAATAGAACAGTTTTTCCAGGTGCAGGATTACACTCTCTGGGAAATCATTGAAGATGGAAACTCTTTCAAACCCACAACCACTTTATCAACAGTTGAAGGTAGGGAACTTTCAGTTGTTCAAACTATCCCTACAACTGCTAATGAAAGAATAAAGAAGAAAAATGACCTCAAGGCCAGAAGTATGCTGATGATGACCATTCCAAATGATCAACTTATAAACTTTAGCAAATTCAAAGATGCCAAGTCATTATTTGAGGCAATTGTTGCAAGGTATGGAGGGAATGAAGCCACCAAGAAGACCCAGAAAACCCTTCTCAAGCAGCAGTTTGAAAATTTCTCATCAACCATGAATGAATCTCTTGACCACGTGTTTACAAGGCTACAGAAAATTGTGAGTCAACTTGCTGTTCTTGGGGTTGATATACCTCAAGAAGATTTAAACTCAAAATTTCTGAGAAGCTTACCAGAAGAGTGGGCTATGCATGTTGTTGTTTGGAAGAATAAACCAGACATAGACACTATGGATCTTATGGATTTGTATAGCAACTTTAAAATTGTGGAACAAGAAGTAAAGAAAACTGGTATCTCTAGTTCATATACTGGGAACATGGCTTTTATGTCATCTCCTAGTATCTCAAACCCAGTTAAAGATGAAAAGGTTGATAGTGGAGCTGGTGCTGCTAGTTCATCAAGCAGTACCTTTGGTATATTGAATGAAAAGGCTTGTTGTGCCTTTTTCACAAGCCAGAATAATGGGTCCATGCTTACTCATGAAGATCTCTTAGAAATCAATGATGATGATTTAGAAGAGATGGACCTAAAATGGCAAATTTCTCTTCTTAGCATGAGGGCTAAGAAATTCTATCAGAGGACGGGGAAGAAACTCACTATCAGTAGCAATGATACTGCTGGTTTTGACAAGTCAAAGATAGAATGCTATAACTGTCATATGTTGGGGCACTTCTCAAGAGAATGCAGAAGGCCAAGGCAGCAAGATAGCAAGAACAGAGGTTTTGGAAGCAAGTCCAAGACAGGGGAATCAACCAATCCAAAGGCTATGGTAGCTATTGATGGATTAGGATTTGATTGGAGCTTTACAGCTGATGATGAAGAAGAAACTTCTCCTCAGACAGCTCTTATGGCTTTCACCACAGAGGTACAACTTGATAAAGTTTGTTCAAATAATTGTTCTGCTCTTAAAAGTTTAGAAACCTTAACCAAACGAAATGAGAATCAAAGGAAAGAATTAATTGATACAGCTCATAGCTTAACAAATCATAAAAGAGGTATAGCTACTCTAGAGGAACAAGTCATACATTTTAGAACAAATGAATCTACCTTTACTGATGTCAAAATTATTCTTGAAAGAGAAATAATGTTTAAAAATAATGACATTTGTAACTTGAAAGCTGAAGTAGATAGGCTTAGTAAGGCTAAAGAGAATATTCAAATGAGTGTAGAAACACTAGATTATGCATCTAAGGGTGTAACTAACTTAATTGAATGTCAAGTAATTAATAAAGCTAAGTCTGATGTTGGATACAAATCTGTTCCTCCACCATATAGAGGTATTCCTTCACCCCCAGGAATTGACCTAGAACACACAGGATTACCTGAATTTCAACTACCTGAATTAAAATATGGTGTTCAACCAAAATCTAATGTAGTTGATAATGAACCTTTGAAAGAAAGTGAAAGTTTAAGTAAAACTTCACTTCCTAAGGACAAGGTGTGTTCTTGTAGAAAGTCAGATGGTCCAATCATTGAGGACTCAACATCTGATAATAAAAAGTTTAAACAGGTTATGTCTAAACCTGAAGTGGTTAAGAAAGCAAGAACAAGAGTTCCTAAGATAGTCAAACACAATACTGATAGGCCTAAGACCAATGAAAAACATGTTAGGCAACCAGTAAAATATTGTGAACAATATAGAACCATAAACAAGCCTAGAGGTAACCAAAGGAATTGGTATAGCCTCAAGTCTCTTCAACAAAGAGATAACAAAGTTTGTTACACATGTGGTAGTTTTGACCATCTTACAGCTTTCTGCAACCAATGGGTATATGGGTATGAAAGTAATAGAGTGAACTACAAAAGGCAAACACCTAAATCTCATTTTCACTCTAATTCTAAAAGATCAAAACCCAAAAGAGTCACAAAAGCAGTTCCTGCTGATAGAGCAAAAACTGTTCCTGCTGAAAGGAAAATGGTTTCTGCTGAAAAACCATATATGACTGTTTACCCAAAATCAACAATTAAGGGTGCAAAAACAACTTTCAAACATGCATCTAATATTGTTCAAAGGCCCATTCAAACAAAAACAATGGTCCAAAAACAAGTTTGGAAACCAAAGGATACAACTGCAAAGCCATCAGTTTCTGCTGATAGCCAAACAGTTCATATCACTGCTAAGGGAAACAGGGCAAATGTTGTTAAGGCCTCAGCATGTTGGATTCTTAAATCCAATGTTGCATCAACAATTCTCAAAAGATTACATCCCATTGATGCAAGAGGCGGATCCAAGTCAGAAATGGTTTGGATCCCAAAACAAAACTAATTCCTTTATTTATGTGCAGGGACATTCATCAGCAGATACTGAAGATCAAGGATTCTCAGATAGTGGATGTTCAAGGCACATGACAGGCAACAAGTCTTATCTCTCAAATTTTCAATCAGTAGATGGAGGCTATGTTACCTTTGGAGGAGGAATTGGAGGAAAAATTACTGGTAAAGGTACTATTAAAACCGGTAAACTAGATTTTGAAGATGTGTACTATGTGCAAGAGCTTAAGTATAATCTTTTTAGTGTCTCACAAATGTGTGACAAAAAGAACAAAGTTCTCTTTACTGACACTGAATGTATTGTATTTTCTTCTGATTTTAAGATGCCTGATGAAAGTCAAGAACTTCTTAGAATTCCAAGAAAAGGCAACATGTACAGTGTTGATATGAAGAAAATTGTTCCAAAAGATTCTCTTACTTGTCTTATTGCTAAGGCCACATTGGATGAATCTATGAAATGGCATAGGAGGCTTGGTCATATTAACTTCAAAACCATAAATAAGATTGTCAAAGATGATTTGGTAAGAGGTTTACCTCAAAAATGATTTGAAAATGATCAAACATGCATTGCTTGTCTTAAAGCCAAACAACATAAAGCCACTTGTAAGCCCAATTTTTTTAACTCTATCAATCAATCATTGTTTATGCTGCATATGGACTTATTTGGTCCTACAAATGTTAGAAGTTTGTTGTTGTCTAGTTATTACTGATGACTTTAGTAGATTTACATGGGTATTCTTTTTAGGAACTAAGGATGAGACTTCTAGCATCCTTAAGACCTTCATTACAGAGATAGAAAACCTAGTAAGCAAAAGAGTAAAAGTCATTAGATGTGATAATGGGACAGAATTTAAAAATAGAGTTATGGATGATTTCTGCAAAGAAAAAGGTATTAAAAGAGAATTTAGTGTTGCAAGAACTCCACAACAGAATGGAGTTGCTGAAAGGAAAAATAGAACACTAATAGAAGCTGCTAGAACTATGTTAGCTGACTCTAAGTTGCCTATAACTTTTTGGGGAGAAGCAGTCAACACTGCTTGCTATGTTCAAAATAGAGTTTTAGTTGTAAAACCTCACAATAAGACATCATATGAACTTTTTAGAGGTAGAACTCCTGAGATAGGATTTCTTAGACCTTTTGGATGTCATGTGACAATTCTTAATACCTTAGACCATCTTGGAAAGTTTGATGGTAAAGCAGATGAAGGATTTTTAGTTGGATATTCTATCAATAGCAAAGCATTCAGAGTATACAACATGAGAACTAGAATAGTAGAGGAAAATCTACATGTGAAGTTTTTGGAAAATAAAACCAATGTAGAAGGTCAAGGTCCCAAATGGCTATTTGATCTTGAAACTCTATCCAAATCAATGAATTATGTGCCTTTTGTTGCAGAAACTAATGAATTTTCAGGTTCACAAACTGCTGATGTAACAAATGGAGAAGGATTAAAGAAGGAGACAAATCAAGATTATGTGATAATGCCAATATGGACAAATACAAGTGTGGATTCAACTTCAATATATGGTGAATCTTCTTCTGGAAATTCTAAAGAAGATGTTGAAGATGAATATAAGGAAGAAGGAGCTAAGGAACAAGAGTTTCAAGTCAGAAGTAACACTGCTGTTTCTGCTGATAAGCAAATCGTTCCCGCTGATGAGCAAAATGTTTCTGCTGATGGACCATCAGAAGAAACACAAGCAAATCTCTCAGAAGATGAGGTGGATTTCAACAACCTTCCACCTGATTATCAAGTTCTTTCCACTCCACACTCAAGGATTCACAAAGTCCACTCCCTGGACAATGTAATTGGAGATATACAATCAGGAGTGAAGACAAGACAACAATTGATGTCTTCAGATCAACAAGGGCTTCTTGTTGCCCTTTATGCTTCAAAACAGCATGAGTTTTCAAACTCTTGCTTATTTGTATGTTTTCTCTCACAAGATAAACCAAAGAATATTCATAAAGCCCTAGAGAATTCAAGCTGGTTGGAGGCTATGCAAGAGGAGCTTCTTCAGTTTAAGATTCAAAAGGTTTGGGTGCTAGTTGATTTACCTAGTGGTATAAGGGTAATTGGCACTAGATGGGTTTTTAGGAATAAAAGGGATGAAAGGGGCATAGTGATAAGAAATAAAGCTAGATTAGTAGCTCAAGGGTACACACAAGAAGAAGGGATAGACTATGAAGAAGTTTTTGCTCCAGTAGCAAGGATTGAAGCTATTAGACTCTTTTTGGCTTATGCTTCATTTATGGGATTCACAGTTTATCGAATGGATGTCAAGAGTGCTTTCTTATATGGTACTATTGAAGATGAGGTGTATGTCTCACAACCTCCTGGTTTTGTTGATCCTGACCATCCAGACAAAGTGTACAAGGTTGTTAAAGCTCTATATGGCCTACATCAGGCACCAAGAGCTTGGTATGAAACACTGGCTTCCTACTTAATTTCAAATGGATTTCAAAGAGGCAAGATCGATCAGACACTTTTCACCAAGAAGCATAAGAAGGATCTTTTGCTAGTTCAAGTGTATGTGGATGATATCATCTTTGGATCTACAAGGAAGGAGATGTGTTTGGAGTTTGAGAAGCTTATGCACAATAAGTTTCAGATGAGTTCCATGGGGGAACTTACATTCTTTTTGGGTTTGCAGGTTAAACAATCAAGAGAAGGAATCTTTATTAGTCAAGACAAATATGTTGCAGAGATTCTTAGAAAGTTTCAATTTGCTGATTCCAAAACAGCAAGCACACCACTTGATCCTGAGAAGCCACTTCTTAAAGATGTAGAAGGAACTAATGTGGATGTACACACATACAGATCTATGATAGGTTCTTTGATGTATCTCACATCATCAAGACCTGATATCATGTTCTCTGTTTGTGCTTGTGCAAGATATCAAGTAACTCCTAAGGTTTCTCATTTAACAGCAGTCAAGAGAATTTTTAGATATCTCAAGGGTCAACCTAGGTTGGGTCTGTGGTATTCTAAGGAGTCATCTTTTGACTTGGTAGCATACTCAGATAGTGATTATGCTGGTGCTAGCTTGGACAGAAAGTCAACAATAGGAGGATGTCAATTCCTTGGATGTAGACTTATCTCACGGCAGTGTAAGAAGCAGACAATGGTGGCTACTTCAACAACTAAAGCTGAATATGTAGCTGCTGCAAATTGTTGTGGTCAAGTTCTATGGCTTCAAAACCAACTTCTTGACTATGGGTACAATTTCTTACATACCATTATTCATATTGATAATAGTAGTACAATTTGCATTATTAAAAATCCAGTGCAACATTCTAAAACAAAACACATTGAAATAAGACATCACTTTATTAGAGATTGCAATGAAAAGAGATTAATTCAAGTAATGAAAATTGCTTCAGAACAAAACTTTGCAGATCTTCTTACATAAGCTTTTGATGTTGGTAGATTTCAATACTTGGTAGCAGGTATTGGAATGCTTAATCTTTAAAATTTTCAATATAATGTGTTCTTGTATATAGATTTTGTTAATGCATCTAACTTTGACATTAAAAAAAACTACTATTACCAATTTAAAGTTATTCATACAGTTAGTTCTATGATTATTCTAATTCAAGACAAGTACTTTGTACTTTGTTCTTTTGGTTTTAGACTAACAGTTTCAGGTATGAATGTTTGAGCTGAAAGGCTATTTCAAGTGAAATCTGCTGATCAAAGCTGCTGATCATTGCTGCTGAAAGCTGATCATTGCTGCTGATATAATAGGTTCATGATAGAAAAAGTTTGGGACTTCAAAACTCCTTAAAACTTCTTTCTTGAAATCTGATTATGATGTTTCACATTGAATTGATAAATTAGTTGATCAGTTAATAACTGATACAACTCACTTTCTATCATTTTATACTCTCAAGTATAATGTGACTAATCTACGGATATCTGATAGAAAGAACAGCGAGCAACAGTGAATCTAACACTTGTGTTAGAGGTAACAAATGCCACGAGCTGGAAACCCTGTAAAGAAAGCCTTTTGAATAGGTTTATCTGTACACAGGCAGTTATTATAACTGAAAACATTGGTTCTCACACAACCAGAGGTTGCTTTAAACCGAAATTTTGATTAAGTGTTAGTTACCACACTTAATCCCTTCAAAATGGTTGTAAGCAGTATGATTTTTTCATAATAAAATCATATACATACTGCTAAGGCAAAAGTTTCTTAAAAGGATTTTCAAAAGATGACTTTAAAAACCATCAACAGATGGACCATGAGTCAAAAACGTCCACTGAATCACCTCTCATAGGAGTTAACACACCTAGATGTGATGAGGGCAGAATCTTAAACTCTTAAGGAATTGATGGCTTCATGTACAAATTGTCTGAAAACATGGAAACTGCTAGATCAGATGATGGTTATATGATATGATTGTAAGAGATCTTCCAAACAGGGGAGGAAATTGCTCAAGAGAGAAATAAATCTTAGGGGAGGTTACAAAAGCCCTTTAAAGGAAGATTAACCAAAGAAAAAGAAGGAAAAGATAAGAGCATACAAGATGATGACATGGTTTCTACTGATAAAGAACAAGAACAAAGCTGATAGGAGAAAGTTCTATCTAGAGCAAAAGATGAAAGGTTTCAAGTTCAGTTCACTACGTTTGTTCATCACTTCCAAAGACATGCTGAAAGATGATTTCTACTTCTTGGAACAAGCATCCAAGATACACAACATCATTGTCTCTTATAATTCTTCAAGTTGAAAATTGCACCATCTTTTAGTCCAAGATTGGAGCAAAGAACAGAAAGCTGATGAGTTACAGAGAAAGACATTCAATCACTCAAAAGAGAAGAAAGTTCATATCACAGTCTGACAATGAAGTGTTTGAAAGATCTTCACAAAGTCCTCATTTAATTCAGAAAAACATGTTTGAATGTAATTCACATGTTTAGGGGAGGATTGTTGGGAATTAAATAATCAGAAGAATCAGCATAAAGGTTTAAGGAAATACATCAAGTATGTTTCTGCTGAGAAAGCACAAAGCACGTTTCCACTGATGGATTCTGCTGAAGAACGTTTTCTACTGATAGTGTTTCTGCTGATGGATTCTGCTGATGCTACTATGACTCATACAACAGCTGTGTAGATAAGTACAACTTATTCTACTGACTCATACACAAGAAAAATATCTTTGTTGTAGTCATCAAATTGAACACTCCAAGTGAGTTGTAATCCTAGATACATGTTGTATCTTAATGACTAACATGATAAGTCATCAACTAGCTAGAATGAAGCTTAGTCATAAGCTAGTAAATTAGATGAGTCATATAGATTGTAAAAGATCTTTCCTTGGACTATAAAAGGAAGATCTTAGATATGTGTATATATGCATGTGACGAATGTGACGAGTGTGATAGAAATAGACATATACATACAGAAAAACATTAGAACAAAACACAAGATTCAAGGTCTTTGTAACCCTAGTGATAGTGAAGATCACTCGTATTATTCTGAATAATATTGAATCGTTTGGTGAAATACTTTCATTGTTCTTTGTTCAATAAGCACAAGAGTCACAGTTCCATTTCCAATAAACATTCTAAGTGTGGTTAAGTAGATTCCGCATACTTAATCATATTCACTCAAAGTATCATATTTACACATTAAAAGGTCCAACACCCATAGTGTGTGATCAAATCAAGTGATCCTCTCATAACCGATCATTCACCTTATTTCCAACAAACTCTTAGTTGTGCGAGCTTACTTGGTATTTCTCCATTGATGAAGTGTACTTTGTCAGTTGGCATACGGAGTCAAGCATGATGCTCTAGATGAATATGTGCAAATGGGTGAGTCAACAATTCGTGAGTGTCTCCAAAAATTTTGTGAGGCTATCATGGAGTTATATGGTGCAGAGTATTTGTGAAAGCCAACGGTTACTGACATTGACAAACTCAATGCTCATCACTATGAAAAACATGGGTTTCCCGGGATGATAGGAAGCATTGATTGTACAGATTGGTCGTGGGCAAACTGCCCACATGCTTTAAAAGCTCAATATTGTAGGGGTGATCACGGGCAAGATCCTTTCATTTTATTGGGAGCGATTGCATCCCAAGATTTATGGATTTGGCTTACGTTCTTTGGTGTCTCTGGATGAATAACGACATAAATGTTTTACGTAAATCGCATCTTGTCAATGATATCAAAACGGGGAGAGCACCGGATGTGGAATTTGTTGCTAACGGCGTGTCTTATAAACGGGGATATTATCTTGCTGATGGGATATATCCGGAATGGTCCATTATTATGAAGTCCATTAAAAATCCAGGGACAGGTTGTCACACCCCCAAGATCGGGTCCAGCGGAAGCGTACATGTAGCTGGGGTGTAACTCAATTGATATTACAACACTAGTTCAAAAATGGTTTTCACTTCAATCATTTAGAATAAAATAGTTAAGTCAAAAATATTGTATTTACATTGTTAAAAGTAGTGCGGAAGTAGGCCCTTAAAATAGTTTAAAACGGTCCCCATATAAATAATCAGGGTCTTCTATGACCATGCCATGCCCTGCCAAAACCTCCTGTAGCGTGCCGTAGATTTAAAACCTGAAAATACATGCTAAAGTGTCAACACGAGGTTGGTGAGTTCATAGAGTTGTTTAACAAATAAAGTTTATAGAAAAAGATCACACAGCAAAGGCATCGTAAATCCACTCAGTTGCAAATCCCGCCATAAGAGACTTGCAACCTGTGTGTTTACAACCCACTGCTAAATAGTTTAGGTCTAATAGTCAAGCACCCGTGGTCAATAATAAGTCACAATATAAGCACCACCTATATAATAATGTATGCCATGCAAAGCCCCTAATTAAATAATATGCGTCCCGTAACATGGTGGACGAGAGGTTGGCCGACCTCTAATAGCGCTATCCATACTACTAATAGGCGTCGAACAATGCGAATGTACGAACAGTACATCATACAACTATTATATACGATTAAGAACGCTCCGAACATGGGAGACTTAGCACGCTCCACCAATAAGGCGAGACTTTAGATCAAGAACGCTCCACCAAAAAGGTGAGACTTTGCACGCTCCACCAAAAATGGCGAGACTTTAGATCATAGTACGTATGGTACATTAGGGTCAAAAGTTTAAGTCAAGTTTAAAAGTCAAGTCAAGTTCAAAAGGCAAGTCAAGTTCAAAAGGTCAAGTAGTAATTCATTTAAAAACGAGCATGTATTCTCCCCCAAAAAGTTAACAAAACAATTTAAAAGAGTAGGGGCTATGACTCACCTGGTGCGAATAGCTACGATGACAAAAGTGGATACACAGAAATGAGGTTTGATCTCTAACCGCGACCTATAATGAACGAATGATACGATCTACTTAAATTATGAGGGGATGCGATGAATGTACATGCACATGAAGTCAATACCACTCGTAGTTTGAAAATAAGTGTTGGCGTTGATTTATAGTGTTTCCATAACTTAAGAGAATATGTGCTATTAGAAGTTGTCAAATATATATATAGTTCGCCTAGTTTCAAAAGTGTATATCTTGGTCGTTATAAGCTCGTTTTCTTCGTTCTTTATATCCACGGAATCGTGGGACAAAATACTAACATATTTTTGATAAGTCGGGATGGCTAGATTTAGTTTTACGCCTCGAAACAGTCGTGACAACTGTTCATCAGCAAAGGATTTCCAGAAAAATAGTTTTCGTCGTTAACTTTGTAAAAATCATAACTCCTTCGTTATAAGCTCTTTTTAATCAATTCTTTCGCCTACGGCTTCGTTTTTGAAAGTATTTTCTAAAAATATTGTCAAAGGGTACTGTGTAAAAACGGATTTTTCTGGGTTAACCAAAATGGAACAGAAGGTATATTTACTTGTTCAAAAACCATTTTCAAGACTTCAATCTAGTTTCTAACATCACCAAATCACTTTCAAACACCACAAAGCTAGTCTAATCCTACCATACACCTTCTTAGGGTGTCATGGGTTCCTAAACATCATCACCAAGCTACTCTAACAAGGATCTAACAATAATCTATTTCTAGAGTTCAAAAAGCTAAATATATACATAAATGAGTGGTATAACTAACATATGCATGTAGATCTTGAATGGAAATCATATGACCATAAAAATAACATGAAGAAATTATGAACAAGAGTTTGACAACTTACAAGAAAGATTATAGAGCTTAGATGAGCAAAACCTAAGAAACCTTGAGTTTTTATTTCAAAACTCAAACAAGGACAACTAAAGGGACAAGATTAACACTTGATCTTGGAAAAATTGATGTTCTTGCTTCTTCAAACACCCCTAGGCTGAAACATACTAGAGAGAAAAGATGAGAGGAAAGTTTTCTTGATCTTGGATAATTATTGTGAAAAATGGGATGAAATGGTTAATATATATAGTTAGGGACAATTGTTAGTTGGGCATTAAATGGGGTTGGTGTGGTTAAGCACATGAAATGGCTTAGGAGGGAGGGGGGGGGGGGCCGGTTCACAAAGGAGGGAAAGGGGGAAACTTGTCTTGGATTTAATTAGGATATTAGTGTAGTTTTAGTGTAGTTGTAGCTAGTTTTAGTTATAATCGGGTACCGGGTTTGCTAGAAATAAATTTTAACGAAGTTATTCGGGACATAATAAAGTCGTAAAAATTGTAAAAATATGTTGGGTACCAGTACGGAGAGTTTGGGTGATTATTGTTTCGTTTTTACGAAAACCGTCGTAATTATATTAAACGTATGATATCAATTAAATAAATTTCCAAAACCCCAGGTAAATTAATATTATAATTTTTATATCATTATTATGAGTATAAAATATGTTAGGACCATAGTTGGGATTGTCGGATTAATTATTAAAAATAATAGCTCATAAGATAACGTTTATTAGGTAGATAACCGTACGTATACAGAAATGACGCAACTCACGCATAAATGACAAATTTTCTCCAGAGGTGAATAGTGTTTTATGAATAGTAAAATTTTAAAACGCTTCTCAGAATATCAAACTGACTCCGAAAAAGATGAATAGTAAAATGATGAATAATGATCGATGAATAGTAACCAATGAATAGTAAATGTGAAAGTTCGGGAAAAGACCAGAATTTACGAGTTGTGACAGTCTCTACCCCTTAAGGGAACTTCGTCCCGAAGTTCAGTTAACGTTGGTCTCCGAAGTGTTATAAAGGTGAAGATTCATGAGACGAAATGACCAGTTGACGTGCTTTCAAGCGGCGGTTTACGAGGTGATGAAAAGTATAAGCATTCTGACAATGAGGGTATACACACACATAAATGAAGCATTTGGAAATTGAGTTGAGGATTCAATCCAGACAGAATTTTATTATAACCATTCTCAGTGTTGCAAAATTCATTTCTGAGTCGGATATAGGTAGTCAGCCTATGTCCCACTATCCCGGGTTGAATATAGGTGACTAGTCTATATTCCACCGAGGTTCCATGAATTTTGAAATACTCAGCTCAGTTATACTAAGACTATGTCTTTCACAAATACCAAGACGTTCAGAAAGACTAAGGCAGGTGACCAAACTCGAGGTCGAATGATGAAACTATGCAGGGAGAAACATAACAGGGTGACATATATGATACGTGAACATGCTTATATGAAAGACAATGATAGTAATCAACTAGAATAAGTGAATATAATATACCAGATAATGAGACACAAATCTCATCACCGAAGTCAGCAACAAACCACAATGAGGCTTCAGCTTGGCAGGCAGGCACGTGACGGTCATAGGGTTAAGTTTTTCGTAAAAGTAGCTATAGTCTAGGTTTTAAAAACACTTAGTTCGCTATAGCCGAAGCTCTGATACCAATCTGTCACACCCCCAAGATCGGGTCCAGCGGAAGCGTACATGTAGCTGGGGTGTAACTCAATTGATATTACAACACTAGTTCAAAAATGGTTTTCACTTCAATCATTTAGAATAAAATAGTTAAGTCAAAAATATTGTATTTACATTGTTAAAAGTAGTGCGGAAGTAGGCCCTTAAAATAGTTTAAAACGGTCCCCATATAAATAATCAGAGTCTTCTATGACCATGCCATGCCCTGCCAAAACCTCCTGTAGCGTGCCGTAGATTTAAAACCTGAAAATACATGCTAAAGTGTCAACACGAGGTTGGTGAGTTCATAGAGTTGTTTAACAAATAAAGTTTATAGAAAAAGATCACACAGCAAAGGCATCGTAAATCTACTCAGTTGCAAATCCCGCCATAAGAGACTTGCAACCTGTGTGTTTACAACCCACTGCTAAATAGTTTAGGTCTAATAGTCAAGCACCCGTGGTCAATAATAAGTCACAATATAAGCACCACCTATATAATAATGTATGCCATGCAAAGCCCCTAATTAAATAATATGCGTCCCGTAACATGGTGGACGAGAGGTTGGCCGACCTCTAATAGCGCTATCCATACTACTAATAGGCGTCGAACAATGAGAATGTACGAACAGTACATCATACAACTATTATATACGATTAAGAACGCTCCGAACATGGGAGACTTAGCACGCTCCACCAATAAGGGGAGACTTTAGATCAAGAACGCTCCACCAAAAAGGTGAGACTTTGCACGCTCCACCAAAAATGGCGAGACTTTAGATCATAGTACGTACGGTACATTAGGGTCAAAAGTTTAAGTCAAGTTCAAAAGTCAAGTCAAGTTCAAAAGGTCAAGTAGTAATTCATTTAAAAACGAGCATGTATTCTCCCCCAAAAAGTTAACAAAACAATTTAAAAGAGTAGGGGCTATGACTCACCTGGTGCGAATAGCTACGATGACAAAAGTGGATACACAGAAATGAGGTTCGATCTCTAACCGCGACCTATAATGAACGAATGATACGATCTACTTAAATTATGAGGGGATGCGATGAATGTACATGCACATGAAGTCAATACCACTCGTAGTTTGAAAATAAGTGTTGCGTTGATTTATAGTGTTTCCATAACTTAAGAGAATATGTGCTATTAGAAGTTGTCAAATATATATATAGTTCGCCTAGTTTCAAAAGTGTATATCTTGGTCGTTATAAGCTCGTTTTCTTCGTTCTTTATATCCACGGAATCGTGGGACAAAATACTAACATATTTTTGATAAGTCGGGATGGCTAGATTTAGTTTTACGCCTCGAAACAGTCGTGACAACTGTTCATCAGCAAAGGATTTCCAGAAAAATAGTTTTCGTCGTTAACTTTGTAAAAATCATAACTCCTTCGTTATAAGCTCTTTTTAATCGATTCTTTCGCCTACGGCTTCGTTTTTGAAAGTATTTTCTAAAAATATAGTCAAAGGGTACTGTGTAAAAACGGATTTTTCTGGGTTAACCAAAATGGAACAGAAGGTATATTTACTTGTTCAAAACCCATTTTCAAGACTTCAATCTAGTTTCTAACATCACCAAATCACTTTCAAACACCACAAAGCTAGTCTAATCCTACCATACACCTTCTTAGGGTGTCATGGGTTCCTAAACATCATCACCAAGCTACTCTAACAAGGATCTAACAATAATCTATTTCTAGAGTTCAAAAAGCTAAATATATACATAAATGAGTGGTATAACTAACATATGCATGTAGATCTTGAATGGAAATCATATGACCATAAAAATAACATGAAGAAATTATGAACAAGAGTTTGACAACTTACAAGAAAGATTATAGAGCTTAGATGAGCAAAACCTAAGAAACATTGAGTTTTTATTTCAAAACTCAAACAAGGACAACTAAAGGGACAAGATTAACACTTGATCTTGGAAAAATTGATGTTCTTGCTTCTTCAAACACCCCTAGGCCGAAACATACTAGAGAGAAAAGATGAGAGGAAAGTTTTCTTGATCTTGGATAATTATTGTGAAAAATGGGATGAAATGGTTAATATATATAGTTAGGGACAATTGTTAGTTGGGCATTAAATGGGGTTGGTGTGGTTAAGCACATGAAATGGCTTAGGAGGGGGGGGGGGTTCACAAAGGAGGGAAAGGGGGAAACTTGTCTTGGATTTAATTAGGATATTAGTGTAGTTTTAGTGTAGTTGTAGCTAGTTTTAGTTATAATCGGGTACCGGGTTTGCTAGAAATAAATTTTAACGAAGTTATTTGGGACATAATAAAGTCGTAAAAATTGTAAAAATATGTTGGGTACAAGTACGGAGAGTTTGGGTGATTATTGTTTCGTTTTTACGAAAACCGTCGTAATTATATTAAACGTATGATATCAATTAAATAAATTTCCAAAACCCCAGGTAAATTAATATTATAATTTTTATATCATTATTATGAGTATAAAATATGTTAGGACCATAGTTGGGATTGTCGGATTAATTATTAAAAATAATAGCTCATAAGATAACGTTTATTAGGTAGATAACCGTACGTATACAGAAATGACGCAACTCACGCATAAATGACAAATTTTCTCCGGAGGTGAATAGTGTTTTATGAATAGTAAAATTTTAAAACGCTTCTCAGAATATCAAACTGACTCCGAAAAAGATGAATAGTAAAATGATGAATAGTGATCAATGAATAGTAACCAATGAATAGTAAATGTGAAAGTTCGGGAAAAGACCAGAATTTACGAGTTGTAACACAGGTGATCGTAAACGAATATTGTTTAAGACGATGCACGAAGCAGCAAGGAAATATGTGGAACGTGATTTTGGTGTATTAAAGAGGAAGTGGCTAATGATTAAACATCCGGCTAAAGGGTTTGACAAAAACCGTCTATCAGATATAATGTATACATGCATCATATTACATAATATGATAATTCAGGACGAAGAGCGGGCGATATCTCCCATATTCTTTCCAGCGGAGCAGCATCGTTTTTATGATCCCATAAGAACGCATGTGGAATCGGGAAATTACCAAGGAGATAGTCGACTAAGCAACTCATCTTAGCCTCAAAGCCGATTTGGTGGAAAACATTTGGCATCGTCAAAATCAAAATTAGTTTAGTCGTTTTATTATCGTAATGCTTGAAAGTTATTTGAATTGTAATGTTTGAATTTTATTTGAATTATTATGTATGGTTTTAATTATTAATGAAATTTAAGTTTGTTGTTAAAATTGTTTTTAAAAAAATTAAAAAAAAAATTATGAAGGTCGTCTTTAATGGGGTACTCAATCACCTTAAGGTTGTTGGAAAGAGAAAGCTGACTTGACAGAGAAAATGGGAGGGTTAACCCTCCTTACTCTGTCCGGCCTAAAAACTGTTGTCATTTTTTTTTTTAATTTATTATTATTAATTTTCTTTTCTTTTTTTTCTTTTTTTGTGTCTTATAATTTTCTTGCGTTTTAGCGTAAAAGCATGGATTCAAACATTTTTTTTTCTTCTTGCAAAAACATGTCTACGCTAGTAGGATAAAGTGATTTAGATGTGAAATAGTAGTATTTGTGATCAATAATTTTTCATATATGTATGTAGCTGTAGATTTAATTATTACACGTTAATTCATTTACAATTAGGGAATGGATTCTAATACCCCTTTTAACCAAAAGTCTTTAGCTCAGTAGGTACTCACTTTCGAAAAATTCATTGGTACACTTGAGAAATTTTGTTGATAAAAGGTCACGAATTCGAGTCTCGGCTCGTGTTCACTCCAATTGATGCCCTACTGGCCTAAGAGAGTTGTCGAAGTTATTCTTTATGGGGTAAATAATGGCTCGTGCTGAAAGACATACAAAATTAGGGTGTTCCCGCCAATTCATATCTTTTGTGGATAATATCCTTTTGAAGTTTTTTATTTAATTTTTAAAATTTTGTTTTTATTATAAAACTACAAAACAGAAAAATAAAGTTTGACAGATCAAAAATATTAACAAAAATACAAGACAGAAACTGACAAAATTTATTTGTACCATTTTAACAGGCGGGATAAAAGTTGGGCCGAGAGGATAAAATAAAGGCATCGACTATGGTGCTTTATGAAAAGGTTTATAAAGCTATGAAGAGGTCTATCAATTTATAAACTATAGTGAACATCTATTTCAAGCTTATGTGGCATGAAGAAGTCTAAGAGACTAAGATATTGAACTTTTTCATAATTTAATGCATTTAAATTATATAATATGTTTATAAAACTTGAAAAGATTTATACATAATGAAAATAAAAAAAATGTATATAAATTAATGTCAAAACAAAATTATAAACCTTTAAAAAGGTTTACCCATACTAAATGTGCCAAGGGCAAAAGGTGTATGGTCAACTGGTCAAGCACACCCGACACCCTTACAATTATTGTACGTCTTCTTGACTAGCGAACATCAGAAGTGAGACCAATAAAATAGCAGCCGTCAGCCCATCCCCAAAAACAACATAAAAACTGAGAAAAGTAGTCATAAATCTAATTGGGATGTGTTAACCGGACCCTCCCTACCATGGGGGTCCACATACTCTAGTCAAAATGTACAAGTTTTAATGCAGACAGTACAGACGACGGCAGCACTGTCTTTCACAAACCCTCCCTACAAGGGGGTCCGGATCCATCAAGTGGATTCAACACACAGATGTAAAAATGGATGTTATTTCATATAATTTTAATTTATTGTATTTAAATCATGTGAGATTATCATAGAGTTTTAAAGTTTATTTATAATGAAAAGGTTTATAAAATACAATATAAATTTGGGTTAAGTCCATTATATAAAAACGTTTTCAAGAATCGATACTTAACCCATTTGGATCTGATAATATATCTATAATTTCCCATATCTGCCGACAACCTAGAGTTGGCTGTTCAAACAGGTTGGTTGCATCTAGCCGTCTACTTTGACTGAACCATGACTATCCAAAGCAGTTGTTTTAGTTTGACAATTCTCCTATTTTTCTCTAATATAACAGGAAGTTTTTTTACAGCGTCATTTTTTTAAATGAACATTTTAAATAAACCGTTACTAAAACAAACATTTTCAAAAGAATTTACCAAAATCGACGAAGCAAGCAAAACATTTGGGTAAGCAAAGCATTTGCTTGCCATGTTTTTTGTCTTTTAACGAGAAAGGCAAGCAAAACATATAGCGAGCTAGCATTTTGCTCCTCACGTTTTTTGTCTTTTAACAAAAAATGTTTGTCTTCTTTTGAAAATGGCGAACACAAAAGGAGGGCGAGCAAAATTAAAATGCTCGATGTGTCGATTTTGGTAAATCTCTAAAAAAATGTCCATTTCTGTAATTCTTCTTGAGAAGTGTTTATTTATTTATTTTTTTGAACGGCAAATGAAATATATATAAAAATAAAAACTCTAGTAAGGAGCTAAAAAATTTTACAAATGTTTTCTTAACCAATCATTCCAACATGACACTTTGGAACCTCTAATTTTTAACCAAGAAATAAAAAAAAAAAAAAAAAAAAAAAAAAAAAAAAAAAAAAACGGATATTATCATAAATGTTACATTTCCTCATTGAATGAGAGTTAAATGTGGTGTTATTCTGAAACTCCCAAAGCATCCACCACATAGTAGCAACAATTACGAACATTCTTTCTTTATTACCATTTAGATTCCGCATATTATCGATCCAAGATAAGCAATCCACTATGGTATACATCAAATGAATATGAATATCACACCAACTCCACACAGACGATGCTACTTCACATGAGAAAATAGATGATCGTTGGATTCCATTCCGCCATTGCACATCGGGCACAAAATCGACTGAATGTCCATACCTCTTCGAGACAAATTCAAACGGTCAGGTAATCTATCCAACCACGCCATATAAAAATGTTCAACTTCCGAGGCAAGGATTTACACCACCTTGTAGATACTTCCAAGGATGGAAGAATGAGATCTTTTATATACTTTCTCGTGTCCCCTACCGTAAACAATCCATCTTTGCTGATATACCAATGCCATGAATCCGTGCCTGATAGGGTTGTTAAATCAGCTACTTCGGCCAGTAACATGTCTAACATCGCACTAGTCCACCCACCTGTAAAAGGGAGTCTCTAATTGTCACACCTCGCCAAGGCGGAAACGCGAGGGTGTAACTTCATGGATATCATCACAACACCTGGTGTCTATATAGAGAAACAACTACATGTACAAAAATAGAGCAAAGTACAAACACAAAATGTTGTAACAATACCCCAAAACAAAATAACCAAAACAAAATCCGAAACAATACATATGATCCAAACAAAGATGATAAATGATTCGTGTGAAAACCAATTATATATATATTATAGTTTAGTATCGAAGTGATCCGCGTAAAATACGGATCACCCGAGTCGTTTCCCAACGAAGGCGAATGGAATCGAGAATATCGATTCGTGAAATCGTGAATTGAAAAGTGAGAAAATGAAAAATAGCAATCAAATAGTTCACGTAATCACAAACAAGTATGAAATATGCAGAAAGTACAAGCTAATTATGCACCGAAATGAAAAACGCAAAAACGAAAACGCAACCGCAAAATTTAAAACGTAACGTATAACGAAAAATGATCCTACGAACTTGAAAATATTTTCTAAAAATCTTAAACTAATAAAAAAAATTTTAAGAAAAAGAAAAATATTTTTTTGACTTTTTATTTATTTTCTATGATTTTTTTATTGATTTTTGGAATTAAAATTGAATTAAAAATAAGGAAAAATAGAATTATAACTTGGAAAAATGAAAATTAAATTCTGAAAATTCTAAAATATTATAAAGGAATTTCTAAAAATATTTTTGTATTTTTCAGACCTTTTTATGACTTTTTATGAATTTTTGGTAATTAAAAACTAATTAAAAATTGAATAAAACCAAAAGAAATTAAGAAAAATAGCAAAAAGCCTTAGAAAAATCTGGAAAAATTCCAGAAAATCAAAAATATTAAAAGAAACTTGGATAAAAATTTTGAGATGAAAATGAACAGTGAAACTGCTTTTTTAGGTAAAACTGCTTATCTCAAGTGCTTATTATTAAGCACTTGAGACCCAAACTGAAAGAAACTAAGAACTCAGATATGAAATGCTTAAGTAAGCTCATAAATGCAAGGATAGAACAGATTACAAACTCAGATTTATCACAGATGCACAAACTATAGCAATAAGTTCAATTATAAGCTCACAGATTAAGCTGAACAAGCAAATGCAAAGGCAGAGGTAAACTGAATGTGCAAGACTCTAAATCAACACTAATTCAAATCAGAACAACTCTCAAACACATAATTCAAATCTGATAACACAATTATAGACCTAAGATGAATTTAATAAACTATAAGTCTAGGTTTTACTAGCAGACATGATTTAGCTAACAAAATGAGCTAAAAAAATATGAACAATAGCAGATATAACAAACTAATAATGACAAGCTATCAATAGAAACAAATATCTAATTATAAATTGCACTAGAGAATTAGCTAATGAGCTTATAAACTTGGGCTGATGGGACAGGTGTATGCAGGCCTAGGGGCAATTAGCAGAACAACAAGAAAATTCAATCTGTAACAAGCACAAGATAATACTGATGGGTGACTGATGCAAAAGTACTAATTCAGTAATGTACAAAATCCAATTTAAACCAGTAATATCCAAAGAAAAACCACCAAATGCAACTCTACATGATTATGCAAATTCTACTTATGAAAATCAATCAAAAATAGTGAAACTAAGAATACTAATGCAAATTCTATGTAACAACTTGAGAATGCTTGTAAATGCTTAAAATATAATACTAATGACAAATCTCAGTCAACTCAATTTGATTATAAAGCCAAAGCAGTTCAAAACTATTCAAACCCCATAATACCAAACACTCTTATATAGAACAGTTATGAATTCAAATCTAAAAATTAAGCTAAACCAATCCACACTAGAAATCAATCACTACTCCTAGCAATGAGCAGATCCAAACACACCTCTAAGAACTGATATGCTACTTCACAATAATTCACACCTCAAATCTCTATCAACTGAACTGAAAAGCTTCCAATCACAACTCAGTATCTCAATTCCACAAATATGACAGATGATCAACAATTAATCAAACTACTCAGTATCACAATCTCAGACTTCAAACTTGCCAAATTCAAAGGTAAAATCAACACAGAATTCTAATGAGCTATACTACAACAGATCTAATCAATCAAATCTACTAACAATCTACAGTTATCTAAGATCAATTAAGCTCAAAATTTAAACAAGCTATTAAAACTGAAACAGTATAACAACTACAACTATGAAACTATACCTATCAACAAATTGAGAAATAAGGACAGAAGTTACCACAAACTCTCCCTCAGCTAGAACAGAGGGAGTTCACAGTTGCCTATCTCTAAGATAGGCTGAGTTCTTATCTATCTGTCTCAGCTATCAACCACCTCAGCATCAATATGAAGCAATTGAACACCTCATGTGAATGGAACAGTACATTTTGAACCACAAGCTTTCAGAGCTTGAATAGACTATGAATAAACTAAATTGTAGCTTTTTGAAGATATGAACACTAATTTTGAAACTATTTTTTATTTTTTTTTATATTTTTCTAATTTTTTATTATTTTTTATATTTGAAGAAAAACTTGACTGAATTGAGAATATGAGATAATGAAACTTGATTAAGCTAATTTTTGAAAACAAATGGGATTAATAAAGAGACAATAAGCAGATACTAAATGATAGTAAGCTAGATATAAGCTGAAATTAGACTGAATAAGCAATAGAAATTTAAACAATAAGCTGAAATTTGAAGAAAGAAATCTGAATTTTATTAAAAACTCAATGAAACTATTACATTAACTAGTCTAAGTACATTTTAGCAACATAACAATACACTAAATTCTACACACCTAGAAGCTTAAAACTACACCTATTTATAGGAGTGGAGTGAGTGAAGGAGTGCCAATGCCATGTTGGCAATCCGAGCCACTATTGTGCTTCTTTCAACTCATATCAGCCCTCAGATTAGAATGTGCTTCTTCAAATTGATATTAACCCTTGGATGAGAATAAATGATGTGGCTTGACCAGTAATATTGCTCCATCTGTCCCCATTCGTGTGTTGATTCTCTGTCCTTGTCAGAGTTTCTAGAAGCCGAATCCAATGCCCAAAGAATGATGTGTTCCCACCAATTATACCCTGCCAAGTGTCATTCCTGACATCTCATTCTCTCTGACACGCCCAAATCACGTGGGAAATGCTTCTAGAAGCATCAATGATTGGCTAATTATTGGTGAATTGGAGTAATTCGAGCCAATTTGATAGTTATCAAAAGCTAGGGTTCATGTTTTGGGGGTTTCTGGGTTTGGGGTAAAAGAAGGGAAGGAACGTTTGGTTTTATTATTTGGATTTTGACCCCAGGTAAAAACTTTGACCGAATAATATTTGACCAAGATAGGAAAATGGGCTCGGGTTGAAATAAAAGTGGATTGGGCTTTGGTGGACTAGGCTTGGATCAGGCTTGTTTATATTATATTTTCAGATTTAGTAAATTGAAATCCAAGGACCATTTGTGTTAATTTTCAAACTCCAAGGGCTAAATGTGTAATTTCCTCAAAATAAATTTCAGGGACTAATCTTGCCAAGTCTGAATAGATGAAGGACTATAGTTGATTTTTAGATCCCGGCATTGACTTTTTGACCGTCTTCCACTCTCGTGCCCGTTTTCCCGGTATTCGTGTGATTTTTTCGTCTTTTTGTGATTAATCCGTACCTGCATATTCACAACATAAAAACAAGTGTTTTCTTGGCATTTGTTAGCTCAATTAGTCGTTTTGAGTCAGTATTTGGTCATAGAATAGTGAGTGAATAAGCACTCACCAAAATCCCCCCGACTAAGGTATTGCCGTGTCCTCACGCAATGTGATCAATTCACGCTTTTGGGATAAATAATTTCAAAACTCTTTTTACTAACTTTGAAAAGTAGCAAGGAGGTTCGAAAGAAGTAATAAAATCATTTATTCCCAAAAACGCTCCGTTTTCCAAAATTTTCCTTTTATTCCTTTATTCCACTTATACTTTCTATTTTTGTACTTTTCCATACTTCACACTTGTGACGGTTTGTTGAACTTCATTATTTTGCAATAATTATTAGGGTCAACGAGTAGAAACACTTTTTATAGAAAAGTGATCGTACGGATAAAAATCGTCATCCTTGATTTTTCACGAGTCCCCAAACTAAGCGTACAAACGAGATCACAGCTTATCTACAAATTAGATGCTAACACTACTCATAATAGTTACTTGTGGAAACTCCTTACTCCCATTTCCTAGGTTTTGTATCTCAAGATTTTAATTTGTTGAGAAATGAATTGCTTCATATTTTCTCGTTTCAAAAAATTTTAGTCCGATAGTGATACCTAAGTTAAAACGATAAGTAGTTATTCATTTTCTCTTAAGAACCACTGCAATAGAAATTCGGTCCACATCAAGGAATTTGGGGTACATACAATATCAAGGATATAAGTTGCGGAGTACGATCACGTGCATCTCATGTGACTGATTACTAATCACTTATCACATGCACCTCACGCGCCAACAATTTATTTACATACAAGCTCTTATTCGATACAACTTTCAACTTTCACTTTTTTTCATTTCACTTTTTTCACTTTTCTCATACTTTTCACTTTTTTCTTTCTTTCTTGACTTTTTTCTCATAACATCAATGGAAGCTTATCGGGTAGCTCCAAAACCACATAGATAATCAACTTTTGACTTTTGATTTTTTCACTTTTTGCTCTTATTTTTGATGTTCCTTGATATGTACCCAACTTCTAAAGCAAAAATTCTCTTAAGAAAACAAAGAACTAAATATTATTCAAACCGAAATACCACTAATTAACCTAGAACATCTATTATATATGGGTGACGTATCTGATGGGAGTAAAAAGCCACAAGTACCTCTCATGAGCTCTAAAGAGAACCACTACTCCACGTTTAGCATCTAACTTCTAAATAAACTCTATCATTTCTCGCTCTTCGCAATTTAAGATTCCAAATAATGAAACCCGCGAATACTTAGCCGATAATCAGCCACGCATATATAAAGTCAATTACGGAAACTTGCACACTCTAGAAGAAGAATTCGCGTTTTCTAGCTCCTGATGTAAAAGACTAGCGAAAGCTTTTAAGCTGCGCATGTTTAAAGTCAAGTACGGGAACTTGCAAATTCTTAAGAAAGAATTCGCATTTTATAGCTCCTGGTGTACAAAACTAGTACAAGCTTATGTGATTATAATTGGTTAAGGGAACAAGCTAGGGCTCAACACGCCCGATCAAGTCAAAATATTTATTCCTACTCTCGCCAGCAAGAAAGTCAACAAGGTGTCAAAATACTTATTCAAACTTTATTATATTTTTGCACAACTTTTTTCAACTTTTTCTCATTTTTTTGCGCTTTTCCATGACATTTTCATTCAAAATTTTTTAAAATTTTCCATTTTTTCAATTTTTTATTTTTGATGGAAAAACGGAGTTGCAAGAGTGCACGACATGTGAAAAATGCTAGGTCAAAATCGAATCGAAGATTCACCCTCCCCCCGACTAGAACGAAACATTGTCCTCAATGTTTTTACGGGTTAAGGTAATCCTAACAAAATTCTAGGCCGTTTATTAATTATGCCAAAGAAAACGTTAGTCGATAAGATTTAACGGATATAGGATTTCCAAAAGCACCGATGAATGAGACTCGAGCGGAGAAGATAACGAGCACGAGAGTCATCATAAATCATGAACAATCCTGAACAATCATCACAAACAACCACGGAACACAAGAATAGAAGAGGCACCCCCTCCTCACGTTATTTGTTAGAAAATAGAAATTAAGAAGATGAAATTGGGTAAGCATGGGTTGCCACCCACGAAGCGCTTGTTTTTGTTCACCGAGTTACATGAGCTTGACTCGATCCCCGAATTCAATTGTCCTTGGGGAAAGTCTGGAGATCCGGGACTACCATAGTCGGTACATTCCCTCCAAAGTAGTGTTTTAAACGGTGACCATTCACCTTAAAATTGGGACCATCTTGTTGAGCTAACTCAATGGTTCCATAAGGGAAAACTTGGGTTATTGTGAATGGTCCGGACCAACGGGTTTTAAGCTTACCCGAGAATATCTTTAACCGAGAATTAAAAAGTAGCACTTGATCACCAACGTTAAAAACGCGGTCTTTGATCTTAGCATCATGAATTCTTTTTGTTTTCTCTTTATAAATCAATGAATTCTCGTAAGCTTGATCATGGAGTTCTACTAACTCATTCAATTGAATTTTTCTGTGATCACCCGCGGTTTTCAAGTCAAAGTTGGCATGTTTTAAGGCCCAGTAGGCCTTGTGCTCTAGTTCAATGGGCAAATGACAAGCTTTCCCGTAAACTAGCTTATATGGAGTACACCCAATGGGAGTTTTGTAAGCGGTCCAGAAAGCCCATAATGCATCTTCTAATTTGTCGGCCCAAGAGGCACGGTGTTCTCCTACTGTCCTTTCAAGTATACATTTTAAACCACGATTGGAGACCTCAACTTGACCACTTGTTTGTGGATGATAAGCCGTGGAAAAACGATGTGTAACACCATATTTAAGCATAACTTTCAAAAATTGATCATTGCAAAAATGGGTCCCACGATCGCTTATGATGGCTCGAGGTGCACCAAATCGGGCAAAGAGACTCTTTAAAAACTTAACAACCACTCGGGCGTCATTGGTGGGGAGCGCCTTCGCTTCAACCCATTTTGATAAGTAATCGACGGCCACGAGAATGTATTTGTTACCCCTAGACGACGGGAATGGCCCCATGAAATCGATGCCCCAAACGTCAAAAATCTCACAAACTTGAATCGCATTTTTCAGCATTTCATCTTTTTGAGAGATTTTCCCTTGACGTTGGCAAGAATCACATGTTTTCACCAATTCATGGGCATCCCGATATATCGTCGGCCAATAAAAACTGGAATCGAAAACCTTCTTAGCGGTGAAATTGGCACCATGATGTCCCCCCGTGGGTCCACTATGACATGCCTTTAGAATTTCAACGGCATCCGTACCGTGAACACACCGCCGGATCACTTGATCCGCACAGACTTTGAACAAGTAGGGGTCGTCCCAAAAATAATGTTGGACATCTTTAAAGAATTTCTTCTTTTGCTGGGACGGCATCCCTTTCCTAATGAATTTCCCCGCATGGTAATTCGCAAAATCGGCGAACCATGGGGTACTTTGGTCAATTTTGGTCACACTCCCAAGTGTCTCGAGAGGAAAAGCATCATTAATTTCCTTATTCTCGAGAACACTTTGATGGGGGTTCTCAAGTCGTGAAAGGTGATCGGCAACAAGATTCTCAGCTCCTTTCTTGTCTCGTATTTCGACATTAAATTCTTGGAGCAAAAGAACCCACCGCATTAAACGTAGCTTCGCATCTTGTTTAGCCATTAAGTACTTTAGGGCTGAATGGTCCGTATACACTATGCACTTTTTAAGTAGCAAATAAGACCTAAATTTCTCAAAAGCATAGACAATAGCTAACATTTCCTTTTCGGTAGTTGTATAATGATGTTGGGCGTCATTCATGGTCTTGCTTGCATAGTGTATAGGCTGAAAATACTTGTTCTTACGTTGCTCCAGAACTGCACGAATGGCATAATCGCTTGCATCACACATTAGCTCAAATGGTAAGTTCCAATCGGGGGCAACTAAGATTGGTGCCTCCGTTAACTTCCTCTTTAAAACATTAAATGCATCGACGCATTCATTTGTGAAGTTAAACGGAGCATCTTTTTCTAATAAGTGGGTCAGAGGCCGGGCTATTTTGGAGAAGTCTTGAATAAAACGTCGGTAAAAGCCGGCATGACCAAGGAAACTTCTAATTCCTTTGACGGTAGTCGGGTGTGGTAATTTAGCAATAACATCGACTTTTGCCCGATCCACCTCAATTCTAGATTTGGATATCTTATGGCCGAGGACTATTCCCTCTTTAACCATGAAGTGGCACTTCTCCCAATTTAGAACTAAATTAGTGTTTTCACACCGAATTAGCATATTTTCCAAATGGGAAAGGCAAGAGTTGAAAGAATCTCCATAGACGGAGAAGTCGTCCATGAATACTTCCATGGTTTTTTTCAATCATATCCGAAAAAATGGCCATCATACACCGTTGAAACGTGCCTGGAGCGTTACATAAGCCAAAGGGCATTCTACGATAGGCAAACGTTCCATACGGGCAAGTAAAAGTGGTCTTTTCTTGATCCTGGGGATCAATGGGAATTTGAAAATACCCAGAAAAGCCATCCAGAAAACAATAGAACTCATTTCCCGCTAAACGTTCAAGCATCTGGTCCATAAAAGGAAGCGGGAAATGGTCTTTACGTGTCGCATCATTCAATTTGCGGTAGTCGATACAAACTCTCCATCCGGTCACAAGTCGAGTCGGTATAAGCTCATTATCGTCATTCTTCACAACAGTGATTCCGCCCTTCTTTGGCACACAATGAACCGGGCTAACCCATGAACTATCCGAGATTGGATAAATCATTCCAGCGTCAAGGAGTTTAATAACTTCCTTTTTGATCACTTCGTGGATTTGTGGATTAACCTGTCATTGTTGCTGGACGGAAGCTTTGTGATTTTCTTCAAGAAGAATCTTATGAGTACAAAATCGAGGGTCGATTCCCTTAATGTCGGATATTTGCCAAGCAATCGCACTTTTATGCTTCTGAAGCACATCTAAGAGTCGTGTCTTCTCCTCATCTTTAAGGCCTTTTGATATTATAACCGGTAATTTATCATTTTTTTTCCAAGTATGCGTATTCGAGATGAGGAGGCAAATCCTTGAGCTCGAGCTCCGGAGGATTCTCAATAGACGGCTTTACTTCTTTTACGTCTGCCATTTTTAAGTCAACCGGAGGGGAAGAAATAATCGGTTTTTCGTTTAACAATTTTTCAATTAATAAAATGTCCCCCTCTGGATCAAAGTTGTTATTATCAATTTCCGGTGAAAATGATTCATTTGCAAGACAAGCATTAATTTCTTCCCAAGCGAGATCACTTCCCTCAAACGGAGTGAGGGAAGGGGAAGAATCGGAGACGATCGGTTCAAAAGAAGGAGTGGGATTGCCACTCGAAGCATTATCGGTGAAACCAAGAAATTCTTGAGCATACTCCTCCGTAAGTTCATCAATAACATCAATACGGTTGACGGAAGAAACATCGTAATCGGAGGAGTATCTCGCGGTTTGATCAAGGTTAAAAGTGACGGCTTCGTTTCCAACACGTAAAGTAATCTACTCGTCATAAACATCAATTAAGGCACGACCGGTCCTTAGGAAACCTCTCCCGAGAATGAGAGGAACCCGTGGATCGGCATCGAAATCAACAACCACAAAATCCGCAGGGAAATGAAATTTCCCAACATTGACAAAAATATCCTCAGCTATGCCAATTGGACGAGACGTAGATCGGTCGGCAAGCTCGAGGGTCATAAGCGTTGGTGTCAAGTTAGGAAGAGACAACTTTTTCCATATCGACATCGGCATAAGGTTAATGCTAGCACCCAGATCGGCCAAGGCGAAGCATTGAACCATACCCGGAAAATTGCACGGTATAAGAAACTTGCCAGGGTCTTCAAGCTTTTCGGGTAGCTTTTTAAGAAGAACCGCTGAGCAATTCTCATTCATTTGAGTCCTTGACATTTCAAAAAGCTTTTCTTTGTTATTCAAAAGACCTTTTAGCATTGAAGCAAATTTGGGCATCAAAAGTATAGCATCCGCGAGACTTATATCAAAGTGTAATTCTTGAAAAATCTGATAAAACTTCTCCATTTGGTTTTTATCCTTCTCGCGGTGCTTTTGTTCATTTAAGCGTGACGGATATGGCAACTTTGTTTTAACCGGTGTTTCATTTTCATTATCATTAACAATCTTTTCCTTTCCTTTAGACGTCGGGACCACCGGAGGTTGGATGTCTTCGGTCCTTCCATTATTAATAGGAATTTCCGTATCCGTTGTCACCTCGGGTTCACGGGCGACTACCTTGGGGGGTAGAGAAGAAGAGGTAGTCGGAGCCGTCGGTCCATCATAAGTAACACCACTCCTTGTTATGATCGCTTTTACATCGCCCATCGGGTTAGCGATCGTGTTGCTTGGCAACGTTCCAGAGCCCGAGGGTCGATCATTTAAACGCTTGTTGATATCATTGATTTGAGTTGCAAACATTTTCGTTGTTTCATCTTGTTTAGCAATTAAAGCTTGTTGTCCTTGAATCAATTGTTTAATCAACTCTTCCGTGGGCGACGGATTTGGAATAACAGCTTGATTTTGATTATTGAAACTTTGCCCACGGTTTTGAAAATTGCCATTGTTTTGATTTCCATGATTATTATTCTGAAAATTCCCATTGTTTTGAAAATTGTTCCCTTGAGGTGGGCCTTGGTGGTAATTTCCCCGGTTTTGATTTTGTTGAAAATTCTGATTTTGTCCTTGAAAACCATTATTTCCACGGTTGTGATTTTGATTGTTATTGAATTGATGATTACGGTTTTGCACATTGTTATTCTGATTCACTTGATTAGATTGATTAAACCCGGGTGGTCCTTGAAAATGGCTCGAACGGTAGCTGAGGAGATTACGGTCTCCTTGAAGAGGTGGGTAACCGTTGCCACCCATATTCGCAGCATACACGTTCTCTTGAGCAAAAGAGCCGGTTGTCGGACATTCATAATATGGGTGTGGACCACCACAAGTTTCACAAACGACATTGACCATATTAACTTGTGTGTTTTTGGCTTGATTCGACATCATTTGGTACATCTTTAGCATAGCTGTCGACAAATCGTCAATTTTCTTATTCAAGACAGCTAACTCGGGGTTAGAAGAAGAGTTTAGAGTCGCAGTCGATCTTATTGGCTCATTCCTCTCGGCCGAGGAATCCCAATAGTTGTAATGGGCCGTCATATTCTCGATTAGCTCGTAACAATCCTCGGGACGACGTTTCATGAAAGTACCACCAGCTGCAGCATTGATCGTGTCCCTATGTCGTAAAGTCAATCCATTATAAAACGTGTCAATTATTGTGACGAGAAGCATATTATGATTCGGACAACGATCAATGGCAAGCTTGTAATGCTCTCAAGCCTCAAACAAAGACTCATCGGGGAGTTGTCGAAAATTGCTAATATCATTCCTCAATTTCGTCACCATCGATGGTGGAAAATACTTCGCCAGGAACTTGGAAACCATTTCATTGAAAGTATGAATCGAGTTCCTGGGAAGGCGATCAAACCACGCGGTGGCATGATGCGTAAGAGAATAGGGGAAGAGAGAGACGGAGGGTGTCATCGGAGACCCCGTTTTGCTTCATATTTTGGGTGACGGTTAGAAACTTATCGAGATGCTTATTTGCATCGTCACCCGGTAATCCGTGAAATTGGCACGAATTTTGGACTTGTTGTATCATGTCGTGCTTAAGTCCAAAATCCGTAGCCTCAATATTTAGAGGGGCAATTGGACCACCTCTACCATGCATCGTAGGTTGGCACAGTTCCTCCATCGTTCGGAGATCGGGAGCCGGCATGTGTTGGTTTTCATCACCACCCACCGGAGGGTGTTGATTATTCATATCCATTTCCTCAACGTTAAGGAAATGGACACGGTGTGTGTGTCGTATTACCCTTTCGGGATTTGACAAAGGTGATATAAGACTCTCAATAGAAGAGCGGGTGTGCATACACCAAAAGCAAAATTAAAAAGAAAAGATAAAGAAAAAGGAAAATCTTTTTTGTTTTTTATATTTTTCACAAAAACTTTTTATTTCTTTTGTTTTTCTTTTCTTAAAACGTAACGTTAATCGAAAACCGTTTCTTTCAAAACCACGCGCGACGGGACGGGAGAGAAGAATGGATCTCTCTTCAGCTAGCAATTTAATGTCTTAGCTATCTGTATTTCCCGCTTATTCGGTTGTAGTAATTGAAATAGTCCGATAAACAACTAAATTACGTTTTCGTTATATTGCGAGACTTTTTTGGTTTACAACGCCCTTTCTTTCGATCGAGTCGAGGCTGTAACTTTTATTATTTTTTTGGTATTTTTGAAAACACTTTAGGAAAAGTGTTTTTGATTTTTCAATTTTTATAGAAATATATATACAAAATAGAGGAAGGCTTAACAAAACACGATTTTTCAAAAAGATATTCAAAAATTCACTTCGGCCTTCCCCGGGAGCGGCGCCAAAAATTGATTCGTGTGAAAACCAATTATATATATATTATAGTTTAGTATCGAAGTGATCCGCGTAAAATACGGATCACCCGAGTCATTTCCCAACGAAGGCGAATGGAATCGAGAATATCGATTCGTGAAATCGTGAATTGATAAGTAAGAAAATGAAAAAATAGCAATCAAATAGTTCACATAATCACAAACAAGTATGAAATATGCAGAAAGTACAAGCTAATTATGCACCGAAATGAAAAACGCAAAAACGGAAACGCAACCGCAAAATTTAAAACGTAACGTATAACGAAAAATGATCCTACGAACTTGAAAATATTTTCTAAAAATCTTAAACTAATAAAAAGAATTTAAAGAAAAAGAAAAATGTTTTTTTGACTTTTTATTTATTTTCTATGATTTTTTTATTGATTTTTGGAATTAAAATTGAATTAAAAATAAGGAAAAATAGAATTATAACTTGGAAAAATAAAAATTAAATTCTGAAAATTCTAAAATATTATAAAGGAATTTCTAAAAATATTTTTGTATTTTTCAGACCTTTTTATGACTTTTTATGAATTTTTGGTAATTAAAAACTAATTAAAAATTGAATAAAACCAAAAGAAATTAAGAAAAATAGCAAAAAGCCTTAGAAAAATCTGGAAAAATTCCAGAAAATCAAAAATATTAAAAGAAACTTGGATAAAAATTTTGAGATGAAAATGAACAGTGAAACTGCTTTTTTAGGTAAAACTGCTTATCTCAAGTGCTTATTATTAAGCACTTGAGACCCAAACTGAATGAAACTAAGAACTCAGATATGAAATGCTTAAGTAAGCTCATAAATGCAAGGATAGAACAAATTACAAACTCAGATTTACCACAAATGCACAAACTATAGCAATAAGTTCAATTATAAGCTCACAGATTAAGCTGAACAAGCAAATGCAAAGGCAGAGGTAAACTGAATGTGCAAGACTCTAAATCAACACTAATTCAAATCAGAACAACTCTCAAACACATAATTCAAATCTGATAACACAATTACAGACCTAAGATGAATTTAATAAACTATAAGTCTAGGTTCTACTAGCAGACATGATTTAGCTAACAAAATGAGCTAAAAAATATGAACAATAGCAGATATAACAAACTAATAATGACAAGCTATCAATAGAAACAAATATCTAATTATAAATTGCACTAGAGAATTAGCTAATGAGCTTATAAACTTGGGCTGATGGGACAGGTGTATGCAGGCCTAGGGGCAATTAGCAGAACAACAAGAAAATTCAATCTGTAACAAGCACAAGATAATACTGATGGGTGACTGATGCAAAAGTACTAAT
This sequence comes from Artemisia argyi, assembly GCA_030686995.1. Lineage (NCBI taxonomy): Eukaryota > Viridiplantae > Streptophyta > Magnoliopsida > Asterales > Asteraceae > Artemisia > Artemisia argyi. The sequence continues at coordinate 26,573,820 of CM060703.1, read as the reverse complement.
TCAGTAATGTACAAAATCCAATTTAAACCAGTAATATCCAAAGAAAAACCACCAAATGCAACTCTACATGATTATGCAAATTCTACTTATGAAAATCAATCAAAAATAGTGAAACTAAGAATACTAATGCAAATTCTATGTAACAACTTGAGAATGCTTGTAAATGCTTAAAATATAATACTAATGACAAATCTCAGTCAACTCAATTTGATTATAAAGCCAAAGCAGTTCAAAACTATTCAAACCCCATAATACCAAACACTCTTATATAGAACAGTTATGAATTCAAATCTAAAAATTAAGCTAAACCAATCCACACTATAAATCAATCACTACTTCTAGCAATGAGCAGATCCAAACACACCTTTAAGAACTGATATGCTACTTCACAATAATTCACACCTCAAATCTCTATCAACTGAACTGAAAAGCTTCCAATCACAACTCAGTATCTCAATTCCACAAATATGACAGATGATCAACAATTAATCAAACTACTCAGTATCACAATCTCAGACTTCAAACTTGCCAAATTCAAAGGTAAAATCAACACAGAATTCTAATGAGCTATACTACAACAGATCTAATCAATCAAATCTACTAACAATCTACAGTTATCTAAGATCAATTAAGCTCAAAATTTAAACAAGCTATTAAAACTGAAACAGTATAACAACTACAACTATGAAACTATTCCTATCAACAAATTGAGAAATAAGGACAGAAGTTACCACAAACTCTCCCTCAGCTAGAACAGAGGGAGTTCACAGTTGCCTATCTCTAAGATAGGCTGAGTTCTTATCTATCTGTCTCAGCTATCAACCACCTCAGCATCAATATGAAGCAATTGAACACCTCATGTGAATGGAACAGTACATTTTGAACCACAAGCTTTCAGAGCTTGAATAGACTATGAATAAACTGAATTGTAGCTTTTTGAAGATATGAACACTAATTTTGAAACTATTTTTTATTTTTTTTTATATTTTTCTAATTTTTTATTATTTTTTATATTTGAAGAAAAACTTGACTGAATTGAGAATATGAGATAATGAAACTTGATTAAGCTAATTTTTGAAAACAAATTGGATTAATAAAGAGACAATAAGCCGATACTAAATGATAGTAAGCTAGATATAAGCTGAAATTAGGCTGAATAAGCAATAGAAATTTAAACAATAAGCTAAAATTTGAAGAAAGAAATCTGAATTTTATTAAAAACTCAATGAAACTATTACATTAACTAGTCTAAGTACATTTTAGCAGCATAACAATACACTAAATTCTAGACACCTAGAATTAAAACTACACCTATTTATAGGAGTGGAGTGAGTGAAGGAGTGCCAATGCCATGTTGGCAATCCGAGCCACTATTGTGCTTCTTTCAACTCATATCAGCCCTCAGATTAGAATGTGCTTCTTCAAATTGATATTAACCCTTAGATGAGAATAAATGATGTGGCTTGACCAGTAATATTGCTCCATCTGTCCCCATTCGTGTGTTGATTCTCTGTCCTTGTCAGAGTTTCTAGAAGCCGAATCCAATGCCCAAAGAATGATGTGTTCCCACCAATTATACCCTGCCAAGTGTCATTCCTGACATCTCATTCTCTCTGACACGCCCAAATCACGTGGGAAATGCTTCTAGAAGCATCAATGATTGGCTAATTATTGGTAAATTGGAGTGGTTCGAGCCAATTTGATAGTTATCGAAAGCTAGGGTTCATGTTTTGGGGGTTTCTGGGTTTGGGGTAAAAGAAGGGAAGGAACGTTTGGTTTTATTATTTGGATTTTGACCCCAGGTAAAAACTTTGACCGAATAATATTTGACCAAGATAGGAAAATGGGCTCGGGTTGAAATAAAAGTGGATTGGGCTTTGGTGGACTAGGCTTGGATCAGGCTTGTTTATATTATATTTTCAGATTTAGTAAATTGAAATCCAAGGACCATTTGTGTTAATTTTCAAACTCCAAGGGCTAAATGTGTAATTTCCTCAAAATAAATTTCAGGGACTAATCTTGCCAAGTCTGAATAGATGAAGGACTGTAGTTGACTTTTAGATCCCGGCATTGACTTTTTGACCGTCTTCCACTCTCGTGCCCGTTTTCCCGGTATTCGTGTGATTTTTTCGTCTTTTTGTGATTAATCCGTACCTGCATATTCACAACATAAAAACAAGTGTTTTCTTGGCATTTGTTAGCTCAATTAGTCGTTTTGGGTCAGTATTTGGTCATAGAATAGTGAGTGAATAAGCACTCACCAATAAACCACTTCCAATGCAACTAGGGTCTCGTCTAAACACATCCTTCTATCTTATCCTTATAAAGCTCACCTGAAAATGATGCTTAAAACGTCAACATAATGTTGGTGAGATTCATAGGTTTAGACACACATACACTCACAAGGCAACCAGTTTACTGTGATCATAAAATATATAGCTGGACAAATAATTTAAAGAGTTAATTACATAAATGGTCACTATGGTTTGTCCAATTTTTCACATTTAGTCACTGAACTTTTTTTTTGAAATACATGGTCACTAAAGTTTCAAATCGTTACAAATTCAGTCCATTTCGTTACATAAATGGTCACTGAGGTTTCAAACCACAGTGACCATTTATGTAACGAAATTGAAATCATAGTGACTGAATTTGTAACGATTTGAAACTTCAGTGACCATGTATATAAAAAAAAATCAGTGACTAAATGTGAAAAAATGGACAAACCATAGTGACCATTTATGTTATTAACTCTAATTTAAAGTTATCATGTAAGCTACAATTCATTCACAAACGAATATCCACACACAAAGGCAACAACAGGACGACACGTGTCCCCCGATCCCAACATCAATTAGGTCGCATGCGCGAGCAACAGGATAAGCATCCTCCTAACCGAAGCACACATAACATCAAATGGGTCCCCAAATGAAGCACACAATGATTACATCACACATAGCATACATACGATAACATTATAAGTCCAAGCTCTTTTGACACACACATAATCACAGTAGCTTAAACAATTTAAGACAAGTATCATTCCCATCCCAAGTTTAAAACAAGTAAAAATATGGGACTATGAACTCACCTCAAACCTTGCAGCTTCCACAACACAAATCACAAATCTAAACAACACAAATAAGCCCACGTTACACAAGGTCAAGCTAAAAGTTACAACCCATGTAACACACATATGATGGATGTCTAAGACTCATATGACCACCATGGATCTCCTAGACACCATACTAACCACTACCATAACCTAACACTCACTAAATCCCTTGCACTTTTAAAATCACAAAACGCAGAATTTTTAGGTACATTCACCCACATGAAATCACAACAATTAAAGCTCCACAACTCACACCAAAAATTCAACATGGTCTCTCATAAGCATAAAATCTAATCCTAGAAGGCCATGGACTAATAACACACACAAGTACTCAAAAGAAAATCAAACTTGTCAACTATTCAAATTCGGATCTGAACGCACAACAAAAAGTTTTAATTAGAATAAATACTTCCAAAACTTTTTATCGTGAATCCTTTTGTGGTAGTCTAAAATAACCTAAGACTTAACTATTCCAGAAGGGCTAGTCTAAATACCACTTTTACAACCACAATTCACTATCAAACTTTTACCAAAATTCTGTCCCGGTTTGACAGCTTTGACACTTTAACAAAGAAAAATCAAAAGAACAACTTCCCGACCTTGAAATTAATCGTGGATGGACTTTTTGGAAAGCTCTTTCATTATACTTCAATTTAGACCAAAAATTCGTGACCTAACTCTTCACCATCTGTTAATTACACTCACATCTTTACAGCCATAGTTTTCTATCCAAACCCTAACTCAATGTTTAACATGTTTTATAACCAAATCTCCTTCACTAATCATCATACTATTATTAACTAATGATCCTAACATGTTTAACATCATTAATTTACAGAAGTTTACAAACCCTAGATCCATCATATCAATTATTACATGAATTGAAGTAATAACTAAGTAATTATATGAAAACTAGTGTTAGAATTATACCTTGAACTTGATTTTAGCTTCAAAAGCAAAACCCTAAATGCAGGAAAAGAGGGCATAGGGTCGTTGGCATTGGTATATAAGGGTAAGGTTGGGCTTGTTTGGGTTGGACTAGGATTCCTTAGCTTAAAATTGTATTTGGGCTCAAATTGGGTTTCCTTTTCCTTTTTTTTCATTCTAACCTATTTTTATATTACATATATATATTTTATATTTTTTTTTATTAAATTTACTTATTACACTTAAAACCTCATACTTTTCATATTTTATGTATTCCCATAACGAAACCTAACGTCTTTCGCGATAAACCTTAATTTTACGACAAACCGGAAAAATTATCATTTTCAAAACAAACTTTCCAAAAATAGATTTTCACTCCTTTATGAAATTTAACTCACAAAAACAAAACCTACATAACTCGCTTATGCTCATTAACTTGAACGAAGACTCGTTACGCAAAATTACAAAAACACCAAAACTACACAAGTCATTTCTACACCACAAAGGTAATCAAAATGAACTTTCCCAAATTCCAAACTTTCCAAATCACAATAAAACCACTTACGTAAAGGGATTTAGTGCTAAACTCACCTATATCACTTCAAACACCTAAGACACACCAAACAAACGTCAACCGTGTCAAGACTATTGATGAGTGCTTAAACACTCATCATTTTTGGTCAATCTGAACTGCAAAAACATATAAAAACACTCAGAAATGCATCAAAATACTGAAAATATTCCAAAATTGTGTTTTATATGTTTTAGATGCAAAATGAGTAAAAACAGATGAAAAACGTACAAAGTTTGCATAATTGGCAGTTTCAGTCCCTCAACTTTAAAATTTTGTCAAAACTAGTCCCTATACATTTGTTTTGAAAGAATAATCAACAAAGGTCTTTTGGAAGTCAAAAATTATCATAATTGGTCCCTGGGTGAAAGTTTATGGAATTTTACAAGATTGGTCCCTGGAGTTTGAAAATTGGCAAAAATAGTCCCTGGGTGTAAATTTTTGGAAATTATCAAATATGGTCTTTTGGTTACTCATCTTGGCAGGAATGGTCCTTGAATGAAAAGTTTTGAGGAAATTACAATTTTGGCCCCTCAACTTTGATACTTGGCGATTTTGGTCCCCGGGAATTTAATTTTGGAAAGCAAACATCAAAGGTCCTTGGGTAATCAAAGAATGGCAAAAATTTGGCCCTTGTGGTGACTTTGTAAAATTGGCAGAAACCACCCCTCACTTTTCAATAATTACACAAATGGTCCTTGTGCTAAGTTTACTAAAACCAAATGGACCCTTTGATATTATTGTTGTCCAAAGCAATTAACTACCCAATCCACTACACCCTTATCACTCCATTGGGCCCAATCCACTTCACAAAGCCCACCAACACCTTGGTTTAATACTCTCACCCTAGTCAACTCGTTTGACCCCCAATCCCTTTGTGATATTAACCCTGGGTCAAAACCCACAGTCAAACAAACAACATGGTTAACTCCCTTTTCCCTCCCCCGTGACCTACTACAACCCTGCCATAGCCACCCTTGACACTCCACACTCTACACCAAACAGTCCCCTACCTCCCTCATCCTCATTTAATGCTTCGTACCTACCACACCAACCCCCACTCAAACTACCAATCCCCAATTCCCGCCAAAACCAATTTGACGGCCAGGATCCCTTTTACTCATCCAACAATCGAGAAGAGAAGTAGGAAAGAGTCGAATGGACCCAAGAAACCCTAAAAGACAGATATAAAAGAGAATGAGAGAAGCAGAGACGAGTAGTAGAATTTTTAGTAGTAGGAGTAGTTTAATTTAACTTTAGTTTAATTTCAATGCTCATTGTCTTTTGAATTTAGCTTACATTCAAATCTTATGTACTCTTTACTTTTAATCAATGCAATTTAAATTTTTATAACTCTTTTCAAAACTGCTTATTTAGTTGGCTTATCCAAACTGCTTATTAGTGCTTATGTTAGTATTGCCTTATGCTTTCCATGCTTATTCAGTTCTATTATGCTAGTTTGTTGCTTAGTAACTCATTTCTTTCTCATGATACTCACAATTGAATTATTTAGTCATTTCTAGTATTTTAGTCCATAGCTTAGTGTAGTGCTTATTTCTATGTCATTTCAGTTTTCATTTAGTTTATATAGCATAATGATCACAATAGGAACAGTTCATAAGCTTCACTCAGTGTAAAACTCTTTAAATGAAAAATCAGTTGAGCATTGAGGGAGTGTTTGGAATTGCATGGTTGACTGAGCTTTTGAGGCTTTCTGTGGTAAAAGATTATTGAAATATCATTCTTAGGCACAATAGGGTTTAGTCATAGTATAAAATCCAGTGGTCTTTAGTAAAAAGTCACAACATCCTTTAATCTTCATTATATGCTCCACAGCCTCCACTGCTAGACCTTTTGATAACATAATTAGTCATTTTAGCTCATATGTTGTTTCCATAGCTTTAATTAGGTTCATTACAACTTATAAGTACATAATCAATCATTAGTAGTCATTTGAAGTTCATGGAAGTCAACTTGGTATAAAAATCTCAAAAGTCAAAATTCACCCTTAGCAAAAAATCCCACTTCTTGTGGGAATTATTTAGAATTTTGTGTTTTGTTTCAAGATTTGAAACTTTCAGAAGTGGTAGCCCCTCACCTTAGCTTTAGGAATCAGGTTTTCTTTTATTTTTGTGAATTTTATGGTGGATTCCATGATGCCTCAAACACAGCTGCAGGGGGCCTGACCTCCCCTGCACCAGCTTATCAGTCTTAATTGCCCAACTTCCCAGGCTTCCCTAGAGCTTATTAGTGGGTCCCAGCCTATGAATTTTGGCTTTTTGAGAAGCTCTTGTAGCTGGCTAAAAGGCTCCAGGCTTCTTTCAGGCTATACAGCTTATTTGATAAGCTTAAACAAGCCCACAAGTTGGCCTGTGGACTGCTGTTTGGGTCAGTGTATTGGATTTGCTTATTGCTTAAATTCCAGCTTATTCCCTTTGTTTTCTCTTTTCTTTGGCTTTTTCCAAGCTTATCTCACTTGGTTCCAGCTTATTTTAGCCTTGGTTTCAGTAGTTAGCTTAGTGCATAGCTTGTTCTAGTCCAATAATCCATTTCTAGCTTATTTTGTGATCTGTGGTCAAAATAAGCTCCCACATAGCTTATTTGTGAGTTACAGATAGATTGTCTTTTTAAAAAGTTAGTTATTTTTAGTGTTTAAATGATTTTGTAAAGTTAAAAACCAAAAAGAAAAATATTTTGCAAATGTGTCACTAGCCAGATTCGACCTCTTAACCTCTTGGTCAAACTGGTCAAAGTCAGTCCTAACACATGCACCAACTGGGCCAAGTGATTCTTGGTGTTTATTTCTTTCACACTTATTTATATAGTACATAATCTCCATTTTAGCCTAATAAGCTCTTACAGCTCATTTTCCAGCTTATTTTTAATCTTTTTAGCATTTTTACATTTTTCCCAGTATTGTAAAAGTAATAAGTTTTTTTATAAAAAAATTCATATTTATTACCGATCATTTACTATTTATTTTAATTTAAATTAGTTTAATTAGTATTTAAATAGTTTTTAATTAATAATAATTAATTAAATAGTTATAAAAATTATTTTCTTTTTCTAATAATTTTCTTATGTCATTAGCTTTGTAAAAATATAATTTTCATAGCCGTAGGACTTTTATTTCTTAAAACTCACTTTTTATTTAGTACGTTTACGTAGTTTTTAAATATATCGTACGCATTTTTAGTTCTTATACGTTTCTTGTTATTTTCTTTTCACGTAATCATTTCAATAGCTTGTTTAAGCTATTTTGTTTTATATTTTCTTAGTTCCATCATTCACAACCCCTTTTCTGTCCAAATTCACCCGATCACAAACCCGTTTTGATTACCATCACACCTCGTCGGGACATAACGACCCGGGGAAACCCCTGTATTCCACGGAGATTGACTCTAAGCAGTTTGACTTTGTTGACCATTCACCTGGTCAATTTAGTTGACCGTTTAGAGCCAATCAACTATCAGTCAAACTGACCTGCTAAAACCACGGTTGTTACATCATTTCCCACTTAGGGAAATCGCGTCCCGAGATTTCAACTACTCTAGTCACCACTCACAACAGCAAAAGAAAATTCATGGATATTTAAGCGGAATAATACCACTCCATAAAATCATAGAGAAAAAAAAACAAAAAAAATGTGAACCGACTAAATACCCGAATTCACACGATAGAAAACATTCCGACACTCCAACGATACACGAAAATAGATACACTACACCGATCAATAACACCAATCATTCAAACGACTTCTCACATATAGATACGACACCTTCGAACCAAATAAAAAGCCAACTAGACGCACTCACAAGTAACAGATACCCATAAAACAAACATTTATGAATACCCCGCACCTAACTTCCACGATCTAAAATCCAACTACAAACGATCTACTTCACCAACCACATCAGCAAACAAAATTGGGTACTTAAATTTCATCGGATCCTCACATTCCCAAGTAAACTCAGGACCACGCTTAGAATCCCACCATACCTTTACCAACGCTATCTCACCATACTTCAAACCCTTAACATTTCGATCCATAATCTCAACAGGTTTCTTGACAAAACGGAGAGTCTTGTCAACCTTATTCTCATCTAAAGGGCACATGCAGATGTAAAACCTCGCAAAAATCTTTATAATTAATAAACGTTTAATTATATAGTAACCTCTGTCATTATTTTAATCACCATTTTACGAGGAAATTTAAATTTTTCTTAGTATATTAAAATGGTAACGATTACGATATTGCCAAATTCACCAAACGACAAAACAAGTTCTCGACACAATTAACAAAATATTAACAATTCATTAATCCTAATTAACAAATTAATTAAAAAAACCAAACGGGCCTTTGATCTTTCCTAAGCCCAACCGGCCCAAAAAACTAAACCCATTTTCGTTTTTAATATTTCATATGCATCGACCAAACAAGCTCCAAATCACCTCGCGTATTCCAATTTTTTACACACGACACATATATATTTTTACACCATCTCGTTCACCACCTAGCCAACTATTAGTGTGTCAAATCCCAAGTTCATTGGACAACGTTTGGTACGTTTTTAAGTGGCAAAGTGTTTCGACATATATTCATATCAATCGATTCATAAATCATTCAAAAGTTAACCATTTTGATTCCCGTTTGTTCCTACGAGTTCCAAATAATAATTCTAAGATGATTTCATGTTCAAATGTCAAAGAGGATCAGTTATATTCAAGTGGTATACGATTTGGCAAATCGTATACATATTTATATGGTTGGTCGACATGAATGTGATTCACCAAGACAATTTCCATGATTTGTGCACTCACATTTCATAGTTTAACAATATATAATTCATACTAGAGCTTAGGTTACTGACATTGAATAGTGCATGAGGTTTCTTAGAAATATTTCACACATACGTGTTATATTTTGAAACCATATATAGCATACATGCATGCATCCGTTTCTCACCATTCTCATACTCTCTCACATATTTATTTCTTCCTAAAAACTACTCTTACAAGCCATAAATCGTTTGCTACATTGTTTGGAAGCAAGAAAAGGGTTATCGGTTTGATATATACGTATAACGTTTGGGTTATACTTTGAACGAGATTTTCCTTGTGTTCCATACCTTCACTCTCAATTCTCTACCACCTCAAGGGTGTTGTAAGTTATTTCTACTCGTTTCCATTCAAAATCACACGTTAAATATAGTCATGCACCATATTCATTTTTGCTTCGAACGTATATACATTTTACATATATATTTCACGTATATGTTGTTACTTAGAACACGAACGTGACTAGCCTCTATCTTGGAAGGCCTAGGAGTCACGTAGCACACAAAATTCACGTTAGTTTAAACGTTACATGCATTACACGCATCTATTTTAAACCATGTTCCATCGTATGAAATTTAGTAAAAACACTTGGTAATATTTTAAAGTTTTCAAATATATAACCGATTCACACATGCTACGAAACACTTGTATAACTTTAAATTTCACGTAACAAGAGTACTATATTATTACACGACTCAATAGACCACCTAGAAAACTACCAATTTCATTTATACAACTTGTAAAAATATTCACGTTTCGACACATAAAATGACCCATTTTGAATCAACATGAACAAGGTTTTTAACTCCAAAATTTCATATAAAAACTTAATATTTTCGTGTGGGCTCAATTCAAGCCCAATAAGAAGTAACGATATGTAAGCCCACTGGGCCCATATGAAATGTTTTTAGAATGATAAAAATAGTCCAAGGCCAGGCCCAAAACAATTTCCATGCCCTCGCCTCTAAATTTCTTAACGGGCTTTTAGTTTGGCTCGTTAAGGCCCATAAGCTGGAAAATAAGCACTTTTATTAAATAAGCAGTTGAAATAAGCTTATTATTGACTTAATAAGCTACGGAAATTTTTAGAAAATTTTTATAATCATTTTTGTAATTTTGGACTAAAAATGTAACGCGACGACACTTAGGAGGACTAAAACTGTCAAGGACTGAAAAGTAGGGACTGAAAATGTAAAAACAGAATCTATAGGATAAAACTTGATATTATTTATTATTCCAAGCTTAGAATGTTATTTTGGACAAGTAGTGGACTATAATTGTAAATTAGATACGAAAAGGACTAACGGTGTAACGCTAACGTCGTTAGTATAAAAAGTGTAAAAATGGAAAAAGGACAAGGACTAAACATAATCTATTTGACATTCTTATTTATTTTCTATTTTCGTAAATATTTCCGTATTGCATTTAAACTTTTGTTTATATATATATATATATATATATATATATATATATATATATATATATATATATATATATATATATATATATATATATATATATATATATATATTATATATAACAGGAGGCGTTACACGTAGATAATGCCACGTAAACGCCATGTCATTGCCCAGTAATTCATTATCAGCCATGTGACCATGTAAGCAATTTTTATAATTTATTTTGTATTTTTATAATTAATTTCAGAAATTTCAGCTAAAATTCGAATTAAATTAGTGTAAAAATGTAGGCTAATGGATTCGAACTTGGGTATGTTAGTCCACAACCAAGCCTTCAGCCAATGGAGCAAGCTAGAAGTTGTTATAAACCATTCAAAACAAAACTTTCATATCTTAATAACACCACATTCTTTACATCTGACTAAATAAAACCGCATATACAATCCAATCCAGAATAAAGAAAACGATGCATTAAAAAAAATCCATATCATATAAACCCTAATTGAATAATTATAATGGCTTTTCTGCATATCACGAGAGAAAATATCATAGTTTCTATTTTTTTAGTACAATATGCAGGATGTTAATTATAAATTGTTTAGAGCCACGACAATGCGACATAGAAGAACAAAAGAAAAACTCCACGTATTGAAGGTATTGAAATTAAACCTTGATCATATTTTTTACTTTTTAGTACAATATATAAACAGTACATGCTATGAGTTTTTTATGCAATTTTTAAGGAACATGATCTTTGTAAGTAATTCTCGAGCCTTGATCATAGTTTTTATTTTTTACTACTAAATATGAACATATATTATGAGTTGTTGATGAGGTTTTGATGCAGGATGTTAATTATCAGTTGGTTAGAACCACAACATAGACGGAAAAAAGAAACGTTCCACTTAGTGAAGGTATACAAATCGAACCTTGATCGTATTTAGTACAATATGTCAACACCTGCTATGAGTTGTTTATGAGTTTTTAATGCCATATGTATGAGTTGTTCATGAGTTGGTTTTGATTGCTCCAAGGGACATGATATTTGTTAGTAACTCTCGAGTCTTGATCATAGTTTTTATTTTTTAGTACAATATAAATTGGAGCAGTCTACATACAACTTATGAAAAGTTTAGCTTTGTGTAGCAATTTTTTTTAAAGTTGACGATAACTCAATTAGCATTGTGTTTCCTTTATTTTTATTTTATGAACCATTGACATGTATAATGATTTTTGAACAATAAATGCGCAAACCTTTGGTTAGAGATAAATGAAGCTGTTCAATGCATTTTAAAAGGTTTTACTGAAAACCTTATTCATCATGCTTCCTGTATTTTTTAATTTTTCCTCATACTTTAGGAAGAGTGTATTTTATTGAATATGTGTGACCTTCCATTTGAACATCTTTTCCAGGGGCTTTTAAAAAGCTGACTTCAGAGACATTTTCAAGAAAGTAAACGTAAGGTCTTCTGTTCTTCAAAGAAGTCAGCTTCGGAGACATTTTCAAGAAAATTAAGGTAATATCGCATATGTGCTCTTTAATATGATGATACCATGGTTAAATGTTTGGTATACATTTTAGTTAATGCTTTATATATGTGTATTTAGGCTATTACTTTTGCATTATTGGATACTTGAAACATGATTTTACCAAATTATACACATTCCATTCACTCTTATATTGCTGTTTCAGCATTAAGTATATTGTTAAAACCATACTCTTATGCAGGGTTTCACACGCAACGCTAACGGGAAAACAGTGCAGACAACCAGAACTCAACTGTTAGATCAGTAGCTTTAATTGTTTTGTCTTCATACTTGCAATTATAAAGATTAACGTTGTTCAAAATTCATTTTCAGAATTAAGTGTATTCTTAAAATCATGCGTTTATGCAAGCTTTCACAGGAAGTAGGCCAGCAGCAGCGTCACCGGCGGCAGCAAAGGATATTTATGAAAATGAAGAGCTGAGTAATTTGTACCGTAAGCATCAAAACTTGGATAAAGGGGTCAATTCGGTTGGTACGAGCGGGAAGATTGGATTTTTGCCAACAATGGGAGTATACTAAAGTTTGTAATTATCGACATGACTGGGGTATGTTATTGGTCATTTAATTTCGATTTGTAAAAGGGCAACTTCAAGTCATGTACATAAAAATGAGCATCAATTTAAGTTTTTGTAATCATATAGATTTTAGCTAAGAACGGAAGTGCTTAAATGAATTAAAATTTGATTATGAATCAGAAAATTCACCTATCTATTTCTTACTTAACTTATGCGTCACGAGTCAATTTGGATTGGGTCTATTGTAGTCAGTTTCCAAACGCAACACCAAACGGCTCTAAAATGTAGGGTGGTGGATAAGGAACTGAGGGTGTTGGGAGTTGGTTCTCTTCAAGTGAATGATGGTTCTGTGTTTCTATTATTGAAAGCAGGCTATTGATATGCTTCAAATATCAAGTAGTTGAGGTCAACGTTCAACGTCCTGGAGCTCAAATCAGGGGCGGAACTAGGAGCCAAGTTTAGGGGTAGCGAAATACGAAAATTTGTTTAGGGGTAGCGAAAATTTGTTTCAGGGGTCGCGAAATCACCAAAAAATGGCCAAAAATCGCCAAAAATGGCCAAAAATTCCACTACCGGGTAAAAGTTCAGGGGTAGCGACCGCTACCCCTGAACTACATGTACATCCGCCCCTGGCTCAAATGATATGCTTCCAATATCAAGTATCATGCTCAATACAATCTCCATTTTCCACCTATCGAGTACAACCCAAGCAACCATAATTTGCAGCAGCCGAGAATGTTTGTGACCAGCTAATGTAGGTAAAATCTTAACCTTAACTTTCTTTATTCAATTGTAAGCATCCATATAACATATGTCAACCGTTTTGTATGTTTGTCAAGCCTATATGTGCTTGATTTCCAAGGCCCTTTATCGACAATGATGGTCTGAATGACGGCCCAGTTGTGTAGTATTTTGTTAAAAGTTGTAGTTTAATGTAATGTGATATGACCATTTAATGGTGTAGGATGAGTTATAGCTGCCAGAGTTGTTTTAATCATTAACTTTATTTTTTTCTGTATATGTAGGATGATCCCCCACAAGACCAACCATTGTGCTGCTGCACTTGCGGCTGATGCATCTACTGTTTGGAAAGAGTTCACAACAGCAGAGGGTAAAAAGTACACCTATTCATGCTTTTAACTTGATATCCAACTGCGTTGTTACATATTATTTGTATTTGTTAATATGCTATATTCATACTTTTGCATATACTATTACAAGAAGGATACAAAGCAATCTAAATGGAATACCTTGCCGTTCTTTACTCTCCATGGGAACAAAACTGGTTCGGCTTCCAAATTTTGAATGTTGTGTAATTTTGTATCAATGGTGGTAATTGTAAGATAACTATGTGTTTCTTGATAATTATTACTAGGTTGCTTATAAGGATTTTGTTTCTTGGTAGATACGTGGCTAAGCTTTGCTAACAGCTTACAAGAGGAGTATAGAGAAATGCAAGAAATGTACACCAAAATTTATTTTCATTTCTTTCTATTTCATAGTAAATGTTTTTCGTAGATTTAATAAATTTTAAGCATTAATTGTTGACACATGATAGGCTGGGGTGATACCAAATGGCACAGGTGGATGTTCAAATACTCTTAATGGAGACACTAAGTTGCTATTCATTACTGCATTAGTTACAGGTGAAACATGATTTTTCATTGTAGTCTTAATGAAGACACTAAGGGGTGTTTGTATTTTGAAGATGATTGTTTGATTGGTGTGCTGTAAATTAGTAGAAAATCAGTTTGGAATGTTTATGTCCAATCAAATAATCTGTTTAAAAGTAGCTGCAACAAAAAAGTAAGAGATTGTGCAATGTAGAGATCATATAAGGGGTGTTTGGGATTGCTTATTTTAGCGCTTATCATCATTATTTTAAGTAGATAATATCACCATTAAGGCATAACTCTATATTTTGCACACCTTCAAAAGTAATACAACAATGTATAGTAAAACAAGGTGGGGAGATAGTGGTTTAATTTACTTTAGTTGCTAAAAGTTGTAATTTTCGCTCTTAATGATGTTGTGTGTTTGGCCATGTTTAAGTATACGATCACAATAGATAGTATAAGGGTATATAACTAACTTTCCTATAACATTTGATTATCAAAAGGATGATTATTTAACCTCTAAATACTCGCACAATCCTTAACTCATCATTTACTGTTTTTCTACCATTTATGAAATCACTACTGACAATCAACCTCTATCTATCTGGTATTAAGGCATGAATCGACTCTCAATTAGTAAGCCCTTCTTTTCGATTACTAGAGTTGCCTCATGGTGGCCGCTTATGATGCATGTTTGAGAAGATATTTAGATGCCTGGAATTGGAAAAACGTGTGTAGTTTTCTTGTGGCTATGGGGGACATTTCGCTAAGAAAGTCTGGAGTAGAAGATAAAAAGGGCTATAGTGCAAAAGGAGTCTAAAATTCTTCTAGATTACACTTGGAAGGCCATTGCAAGATTGACTTATTTGAAAAGGTTATTAGAGTATATGAGATAATGTACGTTTTCTCTATAATTAGTTTTACCACTTTTGCTTAGTTATTGGCTTAAATAATATGAACTACTGTTGTACATGTGTTTATTGTAGGACAAATTGCAATTTCCTAACCTTAAGAATTCAAGGTTACGGACTGTCATAAATCAAAGGTGTGGTGACCGCTAACACTCCCCTGCTTGGATCATTACCAAAAGCCGGAGGCTTTCCACCTTCGGATGCACATGGTTTCTGCATTTAGTACTAAATATCAGTTTATCCCCATTGGATTTTATTCTTATTTATGAAATTTTGTTCTAATTTTATATGCAGAGCCTTTTCAGCCTACACCGGCTCCAGTGCATACTCCTCTTGGGAGTTGGATGTCTAATCCTCAAAAATATATCATCCAACAATTATCATCTTTTGAACATTCGGTTCGCACATAACCATCTGCTATCTTTGCAAAAGAGGTAGAAAAATTATGAACCAACCACCCTTCAACATAACAACTTAAAGAGCACTGGTCTTACTACATCTTAACTGACAACAGTAAACTGATGAGCACGAAAGAAGTGAGATACTTCACTACCCTCTTATCTCTATCATGATAATTGTTTAGTGTAATTCAGAGTTCTACCAAGGTTCGACCGTATGTTTACTCACTTTGTAGTGTTAGTGATGGTATAGAAATCACCCCACACTTGATGACAGTAATGCATTCCGTCTTTTTCCTGCTGTGTCATTTATTGACATTCAGGTTTCCCTACATTCTTACTGAGTATTTATTGGCCCTTATATTGGTAAATGATAAAATGGGCGTTATTGTGAGACTGGATGCTCGAACTATTGATACCAACAAATATGTTTTGTAAGTGAATATGATAGTGAAAAGGGATTAGAGCAAAAACGAGTTAGCTTTTTTTCTTACCGTGTTTTGTAATAGTATGCTATGGGCAATGTATCCATGAAACTATGTTATACTCCTTTTTCATTGGCTGCCAACAGAATTCTGCCATGTGTTTTATTCAAACGTGGCTTTTCTTGCAGGATTTATGTGCAATTTGGTCCGATGTCATTATATCGGAGCTTTAGACTGCAAATTTCATAGCATATCAGGTTTTAAGTTGTGCTTTTTAGTGTTATTCTATAATATCAGTATCTTTCATTGCTTAGTATCTCCATTTTCGCTCTAGGTTCTGGTTTCGGTATAAGAATGTATGCATATATTATGGAAAATGTGAGCGTATGTATATATGTGTGACGGGTATGGGCTGGATTAGACTATTGTAGCTATAAGGAGTGTTTGGATTAGGTTATAACACAATTGAAAAGTTTTCATGCCCAGTATTGAAAAGGATACTTAAAGTTATAACAGCTTATGTATGAATACATGAAACCAAGAGCAAGTGATAAGCAATTCTGCTAAGTTTGCAGAGGTCTAACTTATAAACTATTTTCTGCTGTGCTTTATAAGTTCATACATTTCTATTTCTAAAATAACTAATATATGTGTCTTGATCTTTTTGACATCTAAGGAGCAAAATCACTGCGACAATCGACGAAATAGGAAAACCAAACTAAAACACCAGAAAAGTGTGGAATTGCAAATAACTTTTCTCATTTCATTCAAGCAGGTAGTTAATGATTCTTCTCTTAAACATCTTTAAAACGTTTATTTATTAATACTAATTAGCAAATTTGAACATTTTTTCTCTTTTAGTTTTTCTTGATATTCTGTCGGGACCAAAAGATGAACAGGTGCAATATTTTATAAGGAGAGATAAGCTGCTTCTACTTATCGGGTTGAGCCGAGGTATATGTGCACTTCATTTGTATTAATTAGATGGTCATGACTTATAATTATTCTTTGGATAGTATTAGTTAACGAAAAAAATGTACGAATCTGATTTGGTATGTTTTAACATTCAGACTTGAAAAATCATATTGAGTGGTTGTTTTGTTTAAGCAAGGGATAACTAAGGCCCTGTTTGATAGCCTTTGAATTGAACCACTAAGAGAATAAATATGAATCGGTCAGAGCCCCTTTTGTTTGATAGAAATATTGATGGCGCTGAAACATTTTGGAAGCTACTGAATCATATAGGGCCAATAGCAAGCAAAATCATTCAGTGTACCAGCTTTCCCTATTTTATTTTTTAATTAGTTACTCCGTACTACATATTGCTTTTTCTTTTATACTAGTAGTAGTACTTTATTCGAATAAGACAAAAACTCAATCTACATCTCCTAACTCGTATTGTTTTTTATACTTTTATACTTTATTGGTGTCACCAATTTTATACTTTTATACTTTATTGCCTAATATATTGAAAATTTTATTTTTAAGACCTTTGATTATTTTTAATATGATGGAACACCAACATGTTTATATAATTTCATGATACACTTTTTATTTTTCATAATAATTGGTGTTGTATTAATATAGGTTATTTATCAACGAGTTACTCTCAATTTACACTAAATGAGTATAAAGGATAAAATGGTAATTTTAATCGTTCAAAGTGTTGATTCAGAAGAATTTTCAAACGTTCATTTTGGTTCAGGACATAGCTCATTCAGAATCTTTGAATTATTCAGCACATTTGATTCATTCAGTGCTAAATCATATCAATTTATCAAACAGCCCCTAAGTAATTTAAATAGATCTCAATAATTAGTTTTCTAACATTCTAACTTTAAAATCTAAAAATTGATAATTTTGTTTATTTTTTGAAACTCAATAAACATATTATTGAGACTCCATGCAGCAATTAGTTTAGTTATACATCTGAACATCCCTTTAATTGTTTGCTACACAATAAACATTAAATCCAATGAAACAGAGTGTCCTTACGGGATGCCAAGGTTAACTACTTATGTCACCATTCTAAAATAGTTGATAAAACATACATGGTGTGTTATGTCATATTTTAACAATACTTATTTGGCGTATCTCTACAAATGATAGATTAGCTATTTATTTTGTGTATTCTGAAACAGGTTATTTCAAGCGAGTTCTTAATTGTCATTGTAGTGCATTACTTTAGTACAATCTTTTAGAGGTTTGCTAAACATTATGGATGCTGATATAGAGGATTCTGCAAATGATATGGAGACAAGAAGTCAAGACGATGATATGTCGGCCTATAACAGTACCTACAACGGCACAGTCTCTTCTCCAACCCGGTTCTCAATTTCTCATATAACAAGAACTCGAGCAAAACTCTTACCCATGAACCAAATATTCAAAAAGAAGACCTGGAGAAAGATGGTTACGATGCCGTACTGAATTCAGTAAACGATATTGATATATACAGTCAAGAAGATGATTACGATGACGTGTTAACAGAATACCAACTATATATTCTCTTCCTTATTGATAAAGGGGTTAACAAACTGTTGATATACCTGGGTTCCTAGACATTTACTTCATATGAAATGCTTGAAATTGGGTAGCTGCCAGCATTAGGTCTCATGCGAAACTTAGCGAACAGAAAAGCCGGTGTTCATGCTACCTTTGTATATCATACAACCAAAAAGAAATACTTAATAGTCGTTCTATTAATCTGATGTTAGTAAAATCACTTTACTATATGATGTTATCCAAATATAAAGTTAGAAATGTTGTCCAAGTAAAATTCAAATTTATAAAGAGATACACACATCATGTTCTTAATAAGTCGTATCTCACTTCGATTCACACCATTTGAATGAGTTGTAGCAGTTTGTTTTTGTGATATTAATGTGTAGTGCTTGGTTATCGATATACAAAATACTTAATAGTTGATCACTGGATTCAAAATGAGCATCTACATCTCTTAACCAAACACTTGGCATTATGAGGAGGGCTCACGTTATCAAGCATCAATGTTGTTATGTCAAATATACATATATCTAATATGGTAGTGTCAATGGATATATATTGAGTGTTCATGGTTTTGATTTAATTGGTAGTAGAGTTTATATTATATTGGTTGTATCAAATTCAATAACGTAATTTTCATCTCATAATGCATGCCTTGAAAGGAAAAATACCAACTTCGGTCCACACTACTCTATATTGTGTTTTTGCTCACCATTAACGATTATAGTTGTATAGGAAGTGAAAGATTTTAATAATAACCTTTTTTTTTTTTTTTTTTTTTTTTTTTTTTTTTTTTTTTTTTTACCAAAAACTTGCTCAGATATGCATATTTAGAAGGATTATAGTGGCTTTAAGAATCGGTTGGTACGACAGAGATGGTGTTTGGATATAGATAGTTTTTGGATAGCTTATTAAAATTCATTATGAGTACTCTCTAGAATAGAGATAGTGTTTGATAGATAAGTCTCTAAATTTTTAACATCAAGCTCTCTTATAGTTTATTAGTATTACTTATTTTGTGTTACATGGATAACCTAAAATATAGTTTAATATTGAAGATTGGTCATGACTGGCATAGATGAAAAGTGGACAGGGCTTTATGTGTCATCATATCGGTGATGAATATGTTGAAGATATTAACATTGTATTGTTTTGGAGGTGTGGTGATCCAAACATCCAACTTAAACATGCAACATAAGGAGTTTTTATATTTTTCGTTACATCACAATTTTGCCAGATTAATTTGTTTTTGTTTATTTCTGTGTATTGCTATGTTTTGTACGCTTTGTTTGTTACAATAAAGTTATGCTATAATACAACTCATAATAAAACGTATTAGGCCCTGCCTAGACTTAAGTTATGCCTATTGGCCTAAATAATGGTAATCTTATTGACTTTTGTGCCGATAATAAAAGAAAATTAGTTTGTATTTTTAACCTTCTTTTATCAACAAGGTTGCAAATCATATTTGCGATTAGAGAAATAAGTTTTTCCATGCAATGTCGGAGGAGGAAGAACAGCCTCTCCGTCGTAATGATTTTTCCTTATCAGTTGAGCGTAAGTATCTGACGCGGACTTCCAATAATCCTTTCGAAATAAATTCTTGGAATCTTTGGATTCAAAACCAGTCGAATTAGCTGATGCCTCTTTGTGTTAGTCTTTTGTTTC
Organism: Artemisia argyi; assembly: GCA_030686995.1. Classification (NCBI taxonomy): domain Eukaryota; kingdom Viridiplantae; phylum Streptophyta; class Magnoliopsida; order Asterales; family Asteraceae; genus Artemisia; species Artemisia argyi. Next base: position 26,553,364 of record CM060703.1, on the reverse strand, counting down.
ATCGTCGTCGTTTTTTTTTTTTTTTTTTTTTTTTTAATTATTATCACTAGAGTATTATTTATTATAAACACAACTTTATTAGAAACTCATAGGATTTACAAGAAGTTTGTGGGAAGCCGAGATACTAAGTGGGTTCTCATTCCTCCACCTAAAGGCAAGAAGCCAAAAGCTATTATAAGCTCCTTTGTGGTGCAATTATAAGTTACATATAGGTCGGTTGTACTTCCTACAATCATACTTTTCATATTCATTTTGCTTAAGAGCAAAAGAACGTGTTAAAATTTATCGCCATTATTTTTGTAGATGTACTAATCTACTTTGGCTTTTGGCAAATGAAGGCTATCTTATTATATCCATACCATATAACGTGACGGCCGATCACTTACAAGCTACTAGAGAAGTTTTTGAGAGGTTTCATTCCTGATTGAATTCAATTATATTTCTCAAATAACATTCAAGACAACGAACAATCTAATGCCGTAATGCATGTTTAAAACACACATGTTCATTTTTTGGAAATTTTGTTTAGGTGAAACTATTTAGAGGTAATTGTTAGAGATGTTACGTTGTCTTATATCTCTTACAGCAGTTGCAAGCGACCAAGGGTGTAATATTCTTATGATTTGTTTTACATGAACTATTATTGAAGTTCTTTGAAAATACCATATTGCAGGAGCAGCAGGTGCTTCCGGTCTTCCCCTTTCTGATGTTGCTGCCGAAGCAAGGCATGCATGCGAAATTGTTGGTACAATGGGCGTCTTGCTTTCCGTTTGCACACTTCCAGGTTAGCCAAAATCAGCCCATATAGGTCCAGGAAAAATGGAGCTTGGATTTGGAATTGTAAGTAGCGTTTTCTTTTTACGTCACCAAAGTGTTATTGCACATTTGAGTTTTTATTTAGTATTGCTTTTCAAGCTGATTAACTTGTATTGGTTCAGCATGCAGAACCTGGTGCAATTCGTTACAGAACAAATACCAGGTCGTTGTCCTCCTCCACAATTTCCTGAATTTTCTTAAAACGTTTGGCAACCTGAAACCAATGTATTCAAGTTGAAATTTATGATTAAGGCCAAAGGACTACAATGATAAAAGGTCATTAAAACATACATGTACTAATCAAATTATCAGAATACTTTATGAAGCAGGCAATATTTTTGTATCTATCTCAGTTTGAATTTGTCACTCCCTACCATGTGACGCGTATTTGAGGTGGTAAGATGGTTCGGTTTAGCGTGATGGGTATGGGGGTCAAACCGTGTGGAAAACTAGAAGGGGGGGGTTGAATAGTTTTCCCTTCTTTTTCGTTTTATAAAAACTTTGTTTCAAAATGTTGATTAGAATTTATTCAATTGTTTGTTTGAAAAACCTTCAATTAGATTTTAGTATAAAAGCAACATATAATCAATATGATCAATTATATATGTGAACTTTTAGATTAGTTTTCAAAACTTAGTTTTATGAATGAAGCATAGATCAAACTTTATGTGTATAAGTTTTCCTTTTAAAATCTTAAAACGTTTTGTATCAAATTATCGATTAAGTTAAGCTCAACATGAGAAGTGTTAAATATATATATTAGTCCATTTGACCATAACATACAATAATATGTCCTATCACACTATTAACTTCTATGTACAACACATTCAATCATCACAACAATATAAGCAACAATTAAGACATATAGGCAAGCATAGATATAAAGCGATAAATGCAAGAATGAATGAAAAGAGATGAGAGAAAGAACATGCAAACCGAACACGATGATTTATAGTGGTTCGGCTACAAGGACACCTTCCTTGTTCCTACTCCACTCCCCGAGTCACCTACTCGAGAGTTTTCTTCACTACTCAACAAGCTCCCTTTTGGCGGAGAAAACCTTACACACCAATTTACACACCACAATAACTTCACACCTTAATCACAACAACTACACACCAATTCACTACTTAATCACACCACTTCTTCACACCTATCTTCTACACACCAATATTCTACACACCAATCATCTACACACCAATCTTCTACACACCAATCTTCTATACTCTTCACACCTATCTTCTTCACTCCTAACTTCTTCACAACTTAATACTTCCTAACTCTTTCTTCACACCAAGAGTATATTCACACCTTCAAGGCACTAATGTCTTGACACCTTCAAGCCACTAATGTCTTCACAACTTCAATGCATTAATGTCTTGACACCTTCAAGCCACTAATGTCTTCACAACTTCAATGCATTAATGTCTTGACACCTTCAAGCCACTAATGTCTTCACAACTTCACATAAGCACTAACTAGATCCTAATACATCTTTGGGTTTATGATAGGGAGGATACTTCTCTTGCACTTTAAGTGATGAAAGATTGGATCACTTGAAACAAAGATTAATAATCTTATGATCAAAGGGTTTTAGAAGGATGTTTAGAGAGAATTGGATCTGAAAATATTTGTGCAAAAGGTTGGAAAAATTCCAGGTTTGAGGTGGTATTTATAGGGAAAAATTTCTGACAAAATCTGACAGGGGAGCGTGGCCGGTCCCCTTAATGGTGTGCCGGTCCCCTTAAAATTAAGGGGGCCGCCCCTTATAATTAAGGGGGCCGCCCTACTGAAACGGCCAGATTTTCTGTCTTTTAGTGGGGAAAGTTTATTTGGTGAAAAACTAACTAATTTTGGTTAAAAGTTTGAAATCATATATTTAGTATGATTAAAACATTTTTCTTTATTACCAAAAGTGTTTTTCAAAAATATATAATAAGTTTATATAATTAAATAAACTTTGTATTAGTTAACTAAATACCCCTTTGATCATGAAATGTATTAAACACTTGTTTATCCATACCTTAAGTGATTGTTGAAGCATACTTGAGACGTTGAGATGTCGAGGCTTGTTGACGTAAGAATGCATAGATGAATTGTGATCACAAGTAACTTAAGCACTTTACGTTATATGTTGTAACTTACATTTTTGTCATCATCAAAACATGAAGAGGATGTTTAGATTAAATATCGTAATATTCATGCCAACAAACCGGTTCACGTAGTAGCTAACCTTAGAAACAAGAAAAATGCACAAACTTTAATAAAACTAAGAGCATACACATAACAAAAATCTATATAAGATGGAATTGGAGCGTCCTGAAAACTACCTTAGAGCAGCGCCAAACAAAGGTGCTTTTTGTGATTTCTGATTTTATAATATAGTTAGTGACGACAAAAGGGGTGAATGGATCGATATTTCTTATCCAAAATCATCAAGTTATGTATGAGAAACATAAATAAATAATATACCAAGTACTTATGTTAAGTTTTAATCTCTTCTTTGTGTATCATTAATTACAGGTATGACTACTTCAACAAGATTATGAACGTGAATGTCACCGACCGCGATATGAAATCCAATCCCGTGTGGATATTGTACCATAGCAATAGTTTCACAGTAAGGTTGCACTCAGTAAGTGTTGTAAAGATGGTATGTTTGTTGTCCTTCATATCTAAATCAAATCTATCTTCTTGATTTTTAATGGAGTCATGATTTTTAAGAAGACATGTGGAACTATTGGTTGAGCCTGGAGCAGCGTAGTTACAAAATGACGGGCCAAGTTTTGCCTAAGGTCAAAATGTTCAATTTTTAGGACAGGTTAAAGGTTGGTCAAACCGCCAAAACTTTTTCTTTTATACGTATTATTTTTCATTTTTCAATAGCAATAAAATACTTTAATTATGGATTATCATGGTTACTATCCAAATAATGCTCCATTTTTTTTAATAAACAGAAGAGGCAATGAGTTATGGGTGGCTTGAATGTATACTTTAGACTACTTTTAAACCATTTGGTCCTTTCCATTTTTTTTAATTATACCTATTTGACCCCTTGACAATTAAATATTAGCAAACCGGCCTAATTTTACATAAATCGGATGAGTATGGCTTCATTTTAACTCATGGAGACAAGTCTTGCAAATAGATCATATTTGTAATCTATAATTTTTGTACTTCCCACAATTTAGACCTTTGAGGGAACTGATACAAAATGTGATGACAAGATTAGCCTATAGTTGCAAAGTATGGTGATATTGCCTTAAACTTTATTTGTTTAAAGAGTAGTTTCCTTTTCTTATTAAACATGTACTTTCATACAGTGTCAAAGTATCAGGAGTAGTGGATACTAAGATTGCATACCTTTTTTATGGGCGACTTTGACACCTCGAGAAGCATGGTAGTGGCATCTTATTATGAGCTACAATTTGTTGACATAGACTGTGTATGTAATTTCTGTTTCATCTTGCCTAACTTCTAATTATTGTTTGCACATCTTTATGAACTTCAATTTTGTTTCGTCTCCACTAAACTTTGACTTCGTATTGCATATTATAAATGTAATCCTTTTGTAGCATTCCAATATGAAAACCAACAACTTAGAGTGCTCGGTGCAACATGTTATAGGCAAAAAGTTTATTTTGCACCTGAGTTTATTTGGGTGTATATTTTATTTTTGCGTACCACTTTGTAACTTTTTTTTCTCTTATATTCAATAAATATTTATTTCTTTTCGTTCTAAATGCATTCATTAAAAATGATTTTCCGTAAACTAACACCATAACAAGAATAATTTAAAGTCATGCCCGCCCATCGGGCGGGCTTCGAAATCTAATATATATATATATATATATATATATATATATATATATATATATATATATATATATATATATATATATATATATATATATATATATATATAATAGTTAACGTAATGTTAATAATATATATAACGATATTTCAAAAGTTAATATTTTTACTTACGATTAAAAAGGTAAAACTTCGATGGATAATTTAAATAAAGTATTTTATCATAGCATGCATGGCATAATAATTACACAGCACATCATCTATTCGTCATAACGAATAAATATTATTCGTTATTCGTTCGTATTTTTCAAATAGTATTTGGTTATATTCTCAGATAAATTTATTTATCAGGTTCCGTATCAAAGACGTTTCCATAATCGTTCTCATAAATCTCATCCTACTTTACTTTTCATCATTCCTGTATCAATCAAGGTGAGTCATAGCCCCATTTCCAATACTTGTTTTTAACTCATTGGGGGAGATACATGCTTACATATACTTTGATAACTTGATAAGTATATGAATAAAATACATGATTCAAATCAATTTCCTAATTGATATTTATTTAATATGGTTTGTGATTTAATATGTGATATATACAATACTTGACGAAATACTTAATTGAAATATTGATACTCATGTGATAATGTTTCCAATTTGATTATTGTGGTATGTGATACATATATTTTACTGATGAATTACTTGACTGAAATACTGATATTCATATGATAATGTTTCCAATTCGATTATTGTGGTATGTGATATACATATGTTACTGGCGAAATACTTAAACTGGATTACTGATACTCAGACGATAATATTCCCAAATTGATTACTGTGGTACGATACTTGATTATATGATGTTATTCTGAATGATCCCGTTATTACCTTGATATTGCCTAAGTTACCTTATCGCCATAAAGTCCCTTAATCATGAGCCATTAATCACTGTTAAGTGAACGCGAATATAGTGAACAGCTTCGAAACCTGTTAAGGACTGACCTCCTGTCCCACTAATACTTGACGGAATGCCATTTGCAAATGGTTAGTCGTATTAGTCGTGATACACTATATTCGTAGACACATAGGAATTGGCAAATCAACTATTATAAGAGGGCAAAATTTATCATTGACTTGATAAAACACCTCTTTTGGTTAAGCTTGTGTGTCATGAGGCTTGGTACAATATCTATAAAGGAAATGTATGTTTTCAACATATATTTAGATACAGGTGTATAGGAATTTGACCATACGTGAATTGTATATCTGATTAAATTAGCATCATTAGTTTCCAGCTCATGTTAGGATTATTGATTCCTTACTTGAATTTGAGTGATTATTTATATGATTTATCTGTGATTATAGACAATATTATTCAATACTTGTTCCATTACTGTTTGTATTTATCATTTCCAAATATTCTTGAAATCTATCAAAATAATGGTTTTCCATAAAACTCTATGAACTCACCAACCTTTGTGTTGACACTTTTAAGCATGTGTATCTCAGGTAATTTATCGGAGCAGGACAAGACACGGAGTGGGCATTTATTACTCTGATAAATTAAAATGGTGTAAAAATCAAATATGTCATTCTTTCAAGCTTTTATATCTTTTACTAAGATTTTAAATCAAATGGTTCATCTTTTATCAAAAATATTATTTGAATGACAAATAACTTTTAAAACGCTTCTTTTAAGCTGTTTTATGTGATTAAAACTTCGATCCTCCCCGTGACACCCAAATTACTTTTCCGCTGCGACAAACTTAAATTTGGGGGTGTTACAGATTGGCATCAGAGATACAGTTATAGAGAATTAAATGTTTTCAAACATTAAAACTATAACTACATTTTCAAAATAATGATTTTACACCATAACATTTTATGCCCTCCGTGTCTGCAGACTGTCGTGCTCAATACTTTATCGGTTGAGATTATCTTACATGTTTAGAAATTACTCTTACACAATAATTTCATCTGTATTGTTATATTTTAACATACAAAATACTCATAAAATATTATTCTCGGTTACTACTGTAGCATGTCTTCAGGAACTCCCGTGAATATCAAAACTACTCTCCATAATACTAATACCTCATCTATCAATAAAAATTCTTTGAATACTGAAGATCCTTACGTACAAATATCACAATCCCAACCTAATATAGAACTCACTCAGAGATCACCTCCATCATCACCTATTCGTTCACCTTCACGTCAAAGACTCGGGAGAGCTACCGAATCATACGAAGATTTGATTGGTGGCCAGGCAACATTCGAAGTTGGACAAGGTTCAAGCCAAGGGATATCATGGAAGAATGTTGAGCCAAATTCTCCGTTACCTTATACTTCAGATTCCACAATACCAGATTCTCCAAATAATTTATCCTCACTTAACTCACCCGACTACAATATAAGCACTCCTGAAACAATATGGAATCTTATATATCGACAAGCCAGCATATTGGATGCTCACACTGAACAGCTAAAAGGATTACGACCAACTCAATTTGAATGGTACGACCGTAACCTTGACACATTGTTCAAAAGAGCGGATGCTGAGAGGCGAACAAAGTGTGAGTTAGGAATAAAGATTAATGAAATAAAGGACAACACCAACCAGGAGCTTGGAAGTTTGGATTCCAGGGTCCGTTGTGCAAGAAGAGAACACGGTCAGACACATGTAAGAATTGAAGATATTGAGAGAACCCTATGGATGGCCAGAGATGCAGCCAGAAACCAGGGTCAAAAGATTGCCGCATTAGAGACTATGTTGGCAAATCAAATGAACATGTGTCAAGAACGTTTCTCAAACATGGAAGCTGCACAACTTGAACTTGAGAAAGAAGTTAGATATTTACGTCAGAGGCGTAACTAATTCTTAAGTTTACAAGTATCCTTGTTGTGTCTACTAAACCAAATAGATTTGGTTAATATTTCATGTAATGTTCAATAATTCTGAAACTTCAGAACGTGTAATCAAAACATATTGTATAATAACATCCTTTCTGTTATATCTTTATGTTATGAATCAATCTTTTCTTTCGTATCAATCATGCATGTAATGAATCCTCATATCTTCATGCAAAAATCTCATCATTTGTTATTTTCTATGATAACCAAATGATTCTACACAAATCAATGGAGTATTAATGAAAGATCTTGTATCGTTTATCTTGCAAAAATAATCGGTCAAGTTATTAATATTCTATTTACATCTGTAATATCATTCAAATCTACCATAAGATTTCTTACAAATTGTTAAGATTTCTTAAACTTACCATAATTAACCTAAAATTTTAAGAATCGTCTAAATACCAATTTTTGAAAGGGGATTTAAAGAATGAAGAAAAGATTATTGAGTTTCAATTTTAATAGACAAGTCGGTTTGTTCCTTAGTAATCTCATATCAAGAGTTGATCATTAATAAATGATACAACATAGACATATCTTGAAATTAGATTACAGCAGGGAGTCAATTCAGTCTATCATCAATGAAATAATTAACTTCATTATTTAAATTATTCTGATATTATATGGATTCTAATGTTGAGTTTCATTAATGTTTACAGAAAATGGACAACATGAACAATGCATATCAATCATCATCAGAAATCACCATGACTCCTGGAGCTATCCAGAAATTGGTAAAAGACATAGTGTCGGTGGTATTAGAAGGGACTACCGTAGTTTATCCGAGATGAGAGACGGGTATACTTGGTAATCACCACCTTGCAAGTTTCATGAAGTATAGGCCACCTCACTTAAAGATTCAAGAAGGAATGATCAACCCTACCATCAACCATCATCAAGGAATTAGGCACGGGGTTATACCAAATGGAAATAATCAAAAGAGGAAACTCCCCGAGATAGGAACCATCAATCCCATCTACTGCAATATCATCAATGCTCAAGACCGTTATCGTAAACATCTAGAAGATCGTATGAATTATCAACGTCAGCTGGAACACAATCAGAAAGCTAATAGAAATTGCCTCGTCACACCTGTTACTGGAAGTGGTTATCGTGGAAATTTACCCTGGTGTAAAAAATGCAACCAGCATCACACAGGAATCTGCAGGGTTAAATGCACGAAATGTCAGAAAACATGTCACCAGGCAATTAGCTGCAGGACTAAGGACAAGAAAGGACAACCAACAACAGTAGTATGCCACGGATGTGGTGGAAAAGGGCATTATGTGAGTCGATGTCCAAACTACAATGTTAATTGGAAAGCCAAGACCTTTACAAGAAAATGAAGAATCTTTAAAGACCTTGATAGTATCGAGGGAATGGCAACTAGATTTACACAGATGAATAAATTCCTGTTGTAGACAAATAAAATCTAGTTTAAAATTTCCTATGTTGTATCTCTTTCCTGTATTTCACCTCAAGTTACGATGGATGTAACTTAAACAATAATCTTTCTACTGTATCGAAAAATCTCCCTTGTAATATTTCCATAATAATGATAATCTAAGTTAATTTCAATTTCTGTCCCACATATCAAATGACAATATACTATATTTACTCCATAAAATTCTGATTTATAACATGAACCCTAAAATTTGCTACTTTATTTTTAAAAGGAATTACGTGTTATATTATAAAAACAACACGTTGAACACCATCTAAAACAATTTATAAAAATATATGATTGAACCAAACATCACATCATTTGGTCCTCAATTATACATAGCCTGATCAACTATGTCTAATTTAGGAAGAATTATGTTATGAAAGGAACAGTGATATTTTCAAATTTTTAAATAACAATCTTCATTCAAAAGCAAAATATAGAGCTAAAATAAATTGTTCATAAACAATACATTGAACAAACTACAATAAATACCTATCTTATCTCATCACCACTATAAGAAATCAACAAAAGTACAAGCAAGAAACCACAAATAATTCACAAGGACTAATAAGAAAACTCCAATAGCGAAAATTTTATTAAAACCCATAAAAATTAATACATAAACAAATAATTAGCATCGGAAGTGCTACCGTTACAATTATTACAATATAAACCAAGGAATCTTCAATAGGTTGATCCGCTATGACAAATAAGACTCCCACCAATAAAACTGATGAGGCGAAAAATGAACCACTTTTAGGGGGTCATTTAAGCCCGGAATTGAATTTATTTGATCAAATATTGCCCTAAATCGTTCCTTTTGTGATTTTAGGTACTTTGGGAGAGAAATATGGAAAAGGAAGCAATTCGGACGTTTTTGGAGCATATAAGTGAAGAAAACGCCAAAGTCTTAATTTTCCTTGCTGGGAACAGTAGGTGACGGCGTCAAGAAGTAATTTCTGACGGCGTCAAGAGTAATTTCCATGACGACCCAGTACAGATTTGACGGCGTCACAAGAAAGGGCGTCAAGAGTAAAATGCATGACGGTCTGGAAAATGCTAACACATGACGGCGTCTGAAGTAGATCAAGGCAGTCCGAGAATTATTTTGGCGGCGAGGTGACGGCGTCACAAGCTTTGTATTGACGCCGTCAGACCCTATTTCCTATATATAGTTTTCTAATTTTCACATTAAAAAAAGAGAAGTTTTGGAGAAACCCTAAGTACGAACTTGGTGCGAATTTTACAGGTTTTTCAAGGGTTCTAAGCCCTTGATACCTTTCATGTGTAATTGAGATAAGTATTCTTTTAATTCAATCAATATGTCTATGTGTTGGTTGTCTATATCTTGTTCTTGTCTTAATCCCATTATGCTAGGCTAGATCTATCTTGTGTTTGCTTGGATCTAATGAAACCTAGGTGTTAATTATGTGTTGATTACTTGTTTATAATTGTTTTGGATGAATGAATTTGATGTTAGGCTTAAGAAAACTGGCAGATCTCCAAATGGTAACATGCTTGAACGTCTTAGGAAACATGAACCGATGTGCACTAGGTCTTTATTGGTTGTATTTAATGCATGAGCCACTGTTTATATTTGATGACGTGGGAATTGCACCAGGTTTTACCTCTCAAGGGATCTTGAGAAGCTTACAACCCCTACCAGGCAGTGTACCTGATCGTTGTAGTATAGTATAGTGACAAGTACCGGGGGATTGATCGTTCAGCTTAGGAATAGTGTCGCTAGGATTAGAAAGCCTAAATACTAGTTCTAAAGGTGAGGGATGATTATTTTTGTATTTTTATATTTTATGAAAAGCAAGTTAAAATCTCGGGTTTGAAGGATTTGGGCGGAATTAGTTGCTAATCAACTAACCCAATACTAAAGATGCAATCAAAATAAAATACTAGAAATGAAAATAAACTAAATTATACTAAAGTTGTGAGCAATAAGTGGAGAAAATGTGTTTACTTAGATTTCACTACTCCCTAGACATCTTTTACACGTTAATTACTTGTTATAATTGCATGGATGACGGATCGTATTCCTTAATACCATTCATGGGGTGGCACACTTAACTCCCCAATTCTATGAGCTCTTATCTCCTCCTACACCATGCCCAGCACAACTATAGGGATTGTAAACAGTGGCTCATGCATTAAATACAACCAATAAAGACCTAGTGCGCGTCGGTTCATGTTTCTTAAGACGTTCAAGCATGTTACCAATTGGAGATCTGCCAGTTTTCTTAAGCCTAACATATAAATCATTCATCAAATACAAGTATAAACAAGTAATCAACACATAATTAACATCTAGGTTTCATTAGATCCAAGCAAACACAAGATAGATCTAGCCTAGCATGATGGAATTAAGACAAGAACAAGATATAGACAACCAACACATAGACATATTGATTGAATTGAAAGAACACTTATCTCAATTACACATGAAAGGTATCAAGGGTTTGGAACCCTTGAAAAACCTGTAAAATTCGCACCAAAATCGTACTTAGGGTTTCTCCAAAACTTCTCTCCTTTTAATGTGAAAATTAGAAAACTATATATAGGAAAAGGGGTCTGACGGCGTCAAGACCAACATTGTGACGCCGTCACCTCACCGCCAAAACTATTCTCGGACTGCCTTGATCTACATTTGACGCCGTCAAGACTTAATCATTTCCAGGACGTCATGACTTTTACTCTTGACGCCCTACCTTCGTGACGCCGTCAAATCTGTACTGGGTCGTCATGGAATTTTGCTCTTGACGCCGTCAGGGAGTTACTCTTGACGCCGTCACCTACTATTCCCAGCATGGAAAATTAAGACTTTGGCGTTTTCTTCACTTTTATGCTCCAAAAACGTCCGAATTGCTTCCTTTTCCAGATTTCTCTCCCAAAGTACCTAAAATCACAAAAGGAACGATTTAGGGCAATATTTGATCAAATAAATTCGAATTCGGGCTTAAATGACCCTCTAAAAACGGATCATTTTTCGCCTCATCCATAATCCCTATGGTTGTGCTGGTCATGGTATAGGAGGAGATAAGAGCTCATAGAATTGAGGAGTTAAGTGCGCCACCCCATGAATAGTATTAAGGAATACAATCCATCATCCATGCAACTATAACAAGTAATTAACATGTAAAAGATGTCTAGGGAGTAGTGAAATCTAAGTAAACACATTTTCTCCACTTATTGCTCACAACCTTAGTATAATTTAGTTTATTTTCATTTCTAGTATTTTATTTTGATTGCATCTTTAGTATTGGGTTAGTTGACTAGCAACTAATTCCGCCCAAATCCTTCAAACCCGAGATTTTTACTTGCTTTCTAAAAAATATAAAAATACAAAAAGAATCATCTCTCACCTTTAGAACTAGTATTTAGGTTTTCTAATCCTAGCGACACTATTCCTAGCTGAACGATCAATCCCCCGGTACTTGTCACTATACTATACTACAACGATCAGGTACACTGCCTGGTGGGGGTTGTAAGCTTCTCAAGATCCCTTGAGAGGTAAAGCCTGGTGCGATTCCCACGTATCAAGTTTTTGGCGCCGCAGCCCGGGGAATAGTTATTGTCTAGGTTAGAATCTCTTTTTATTTGGTCTACTTGCTAGATTCAGTTCTAGTAAGATTTTATTTTTATTTTTTAGGTTTTCTTTAGTCTATCTTATTTCTTTGTGTTTTTGTTCGTAACTCTTCACCACCTGCCATCATGGCAAACGACGAATCCTTTAACCTTAGGATCACTAGGAGTCGTAGTTCCACTAGAAACCTTGTCTTGCCTTATGCGGAACCCGAAAGAGAAATGCATAGATTGAGACAATATCACTCAACTTCTGAACCATCTAGCGTTGCCATCGATTTTGATGCACCTCTTTCTGAAGAAAATTCAGAAAATCATGTCACAACCCCTAGCTCCCAACCCAACGACGAGATGAGTACCCCCGTAACTCCCATTCCTAAGCGCCTTAAGGACTACTCCTCCCCAACCTCTCGTGGCTTCTCAAACGCCATTGTCTACCCAAACGAACACACCAACGAGGTCTTGCATGCAAACGATGTTTGGCTTGTCCAAAGTGTGTGTAAGTTTTGCGGATTAGATGAGGAAGATCCAATCCAACACATCAAAGACTTCCTGAAAATAGTAGACACCCTCCATACAGATGGGGCTACTAGAGACACGTCCCGATTGCGATTCTTTCCTTTCACCCTATATGAAAAAGCCCAAGAATGTTATGACAAACTCCCTTCTGAATCTATTTTCACATGGGAGCAACTCATATCCAAGTTCTATAAGAAGTTCTTTCCACCTGGAAAAACCTCAGCGTTTAGAGATAGGATCCTCCATTTCCGAAAAGGGAAGGACGAACCCTTCCATAAATCGTGGATTAGATTCAAAGATTTAATAAGACAAGTTCCCCATCATGGCATTGAGCTTTGGCTCTTGGTCCAAATCTTCTACGATAATATCTCCTCTAACGATCGAAATGGAATTAACCAATCTAGAAAAGGGAGATTGGCCAATCTTAGTGCCAACGAAGGATGGGATAGGATTGAAGAATATGCTCAAGACCAGGATGACACTTGGGATGAACCTGAGTCGACTGTCAGCATTTCTGAAATCACCTCAGATCGGTTGAGAAAAATTCACAAAAGAGTGGAATACCTAGCTGGATAGCAATTACCTAAACAACTGTCGAATCCTTACTTAATATGCGATTACTGTGGGGGCCCGCATGAGGTAGAAGAATGCGGAAGAGCAGCCACAACTGAACATGCATGCTTGTCAGGAGGGGACATTTATGCCGATCCCTCCCTTTTGCCTTTTTACCAAAATGACGATTACACCCTCTGGGGAAATCTGGTAAAGAGAAAAGAAGGGGAGGAAGGCCCTTAATTCGAAATCAGGAGCACTTTTGAAGATGACCTTGATCACTTCACTCAAGAAAAAGGCTTGCAAATGAAAGGTCTTAATGAGCTTTTCGACGAGCAGCAGGAGGACATTGGAGAATTTTTCAACAAGCTTAACTCAGCCCTAGATAATCTTGAAATGCCATCAGTAAGCAAAAAAGACCCCATGCTCGCGATAACCACTCGAGCTGGAACAACAACCAAGGACCCACCTTACCCAAGCTCGTCCCCCATCACCCCCGATCCAAACAAACCTGGCGAGGAGGAGGAGGATGTCGGCGGCAATAACCCCGACCAACTGCCCTTGACGACCCCTTCCCCATCAACCCTACCTAACCTACCTGTGAGAATCCCGTTTCCATCCCGATTAAGGAACCAGAAAACTGAGAATTACAACAAGAGATTCTTGTCATATCTAAAAGACTCGGTTGTCACCATACCCCTCCTTGATGCTTGCTATCACATGCCAAAGTATAGTGCATACTTTAAAAAACTACTTGCTAACCGGAAGAAACTCGAGGGTCTTGTGACCCTGGGGGAAGAATGCTCAGTGGTGACCCATCGAGGGCTACCAAAAAAGGTAGACGATCCGGGCAGCTTCACCCTGCCTTGCTCCATAGGATCTCTATTAATCAAGAATGCTCTTGCCGATTTGGGAGCAAGTATCAATCTCATGCCTCACTCTATGTTCCTTAAATTAGGATACTCTGGATTAAAGTCTACCCGTATGAACATCAAACTAGCCGATAGATCAGTCAAATACCCCGTAGGGATATGCGAGAATGTGCTAGTCAAAATTGGGAAATTCAAATTCCCGGTCGACTTCGTAATCCTGGATATGGAGGAGGATGACTTGGTACCCATCATCTTAGGGAGACCATTTCTTGCTACCGCTCGTGCAGTCATTGATGTCTATGATGGCAAATTAACCTTACGAGTGGTAACCGATAGCACAACCTTCGACATTAAGGATTCTATGGACCTCTCCCTCGAAGCAGCCAACCGGCTCTATTTCATCGGGGAAGTCAATGAACTCACAAATGTCATTGATAGTTGTGTCGATGAACAGATCGATGAAGGCTGGCTACGGAACGAGAGTTTTCTGCCTTTGCTAGAGGTAGAAAAGATGGAGGATGTTAGTGAAGTCTCCTTCTACCCCATACAAGAGGCAACGGAGCATCTCGAGCTCCGAAAGCCCGAAAACAAGCTCAAACCTTCTATTATCGAACCTCCTGAGTTAGATCTTAAAGAGCTTCCTAACCATTTGGAGTATGCCTTCCTTCAGGGAGAGGACCAACTGCCGGTAATCATAAACTCTTCCTTGGAACATGAACAAAAAGGTAAACTCTTAGAGGTCCTAAAGAAATACAAAGGGGTGCTCGCATGGAGTGTGGCCGACATTAAGGGGATTGACTCAACTTTTTGCACACATAAGATTCTCATGGAAGAAGATTATAAACCTACCGTGCAACCCCAGAGGCGGGTAAACCCTAACATTAAGGAAGTAGTAAAGAAAGAAGTTATCAAACTTTTGGATGCAGGATTGATTTACCCGATCTCGGATAGCCCATGGGTCAGTCCTGTGCAGGTTGTACCTAAGAAGGGTGGAATGACTGTAGTTAAGAATGACAAGGGTGAGATGGTGCCCCAGAGAACAGTCACTGGATGGCGGGTATGCATTGACTATCGAAAGCTCAATGATGCCACGAGGAAAGATCACTTTCCCTTGCCATTCATTGATCAGATGTTAGAGAGATTATCTGGACACGAGTACTATTGCTTCTTGGATGGATTCTCTGGGTATTTTCAGATTCCCATAGCACCTGAGGACCAAGAAAAGACCACGTTTACTTGCCTTTATGGAACATTTGCCTACAAAAGGATGCCTTTTGGGTTATGTAATGCCCCCGCCACTTTCTAGCGATGCATGGCCGCAATCTTTCACGAACTCATGGAAGACAGCATGGAAGTGTTCATGGATGACTTTTCGGTCTTTGGGAACTCCTTCGATCATTGGCTTGCTAATCTAGAAAAGATGCTTAAACGTTGTGAGGAAACCAACTTGGTGCTAAACTGGGAAAAGTGTCATTTCATGGTAAAAGAAGGGATTGTGTTAGGGCATAAGATCTCAGGGAACGGAATAGAGGTGGACCAAGCTAAAGTTAAAGCTATATCTAAGTTACCATACCCCACGACTGTTAAAGCAATACGCAGCTTCTTGGGGCATGCCGGGTTTTATCGGAGATTCATCAAAGACTTCTCCAAAATTGCTCGGCCAATGACTCAATTACTTGTGAAGGATGCTCCGTTCGATTTTTCCCAAGAATGCAAGGATGCATTCGATCTCCTAAAAAAGGAACTTACACAAGCTCCAATCATGATCACACCCAACTAGGAGTTACCATTTGAAATCATGTATGACGCTAGCGACTTCGCTGTCGGGGCTGTATTAGGTCAACGACGTGACAAGCTTTTCCAACCTATTTACTACGCTAGCAAAACCATGAATCCCGCTCAAGAGAACTACTCCACCACCGAGAAAGAATTATTAGCCGTAGTGTTTGCGTTCGACAAATTCCAACAATATCTTGTCCTTTCAAAAACAGTCGTCTTCACTGATCACTCGGCTCTTCGATATCTTTTTGCGAAGCATGATGCTAAGCCACGACTAATTCGGTGGATCTTGTTGCTACAAGAATTCGATGTTGAGATTCGTGATAAGAGGGGGGCAGAAAATCTGGCCGCAGATCATCTATCTCGTCTCGAAAACCCCTTGGATAAGCACGATAGAAGTGAGATTAGGGATTCATTTCCTGACGAACAACTCATGTTAATGATTGATTCGGAGCCGTGGTACGCCGATTTTGCTAATTACCTCGCAAGTAGACTTGTTCCTGAACACTTGACTAGGTACGAAAGGAAAAGGTTCTTTTCTCAGCTAAAATACTACTTTTGGGATGAACCATTTTTATTCTGAAGGTGTCCTGACCAAATTATAAGACGCTGTGTTTCGGAAAGTGAGGCAGTAAAGATTATGAGGGAATGTCACTCTGGTCCCTCTGGCGGGCATCATGGGATAAAAACTACCGCCCGAAAAAATTTTGATGCGGGATTCTATTGGCCCACGATTTTCCATGATGTAAAAGAAATGGTGCAGGCATGCGATGCATGTCAACGGGCCGGGAACATATCTCATAGGGATGAAGCACCTCAGAATTTTATACAAGTATCTGAGGTCTTCGATGTTTGGGGAATTGACTTCATGGGACCCTTTCCATCTTCAGGGGGGAACGAATACATTTTAGTCACCATCGATTATGTTTCAAAATGGGTTGAGGCACAAGCCCTTAGGACCAGTGACGCCAGAGTAGTTATTCATTTCCTGAAAAAGCTTTTCGCTAGATTCGGAATTCCTAAAGCTCTCATCAGTGATAGGGGTACCCATTTTTGCAATGCACAAATGGAAAAGGTTATGAAGAGGTATGGAGTATCCCATCGGTTCTCCACCGCCTATCATCCACAAACCAATGGCCAAGTCGAAAACACCAACAGGGCTATTAAAAGAATACTCGAAAAGACGGTTAGTCAAAATAGAAAGGACTGGTCATTTAAACTCGACGAAGCCTTATGGGCATTCCGAACCGCCTACAAAACACCTATTGGAATGACCCCGTTTCGCATGGTGTATGGTAAGGCATGTCACTTACCAGTGGAATTAGAACATAAGGCTTATTGGGCGCTTAAGACATGTAACTTAGATTACACAATTGCTGGAACTAATAGGTTCTTGCAATTACACGAGCTTGACGAGCTTAGGTTAGAAGCCTACGAATCTTCCATCACATATAAAGAGAGAGCAAAAAGATGGCATGACCAGAGGATTAAGAAACCCAAAGAATTTTCAGAGGGAGACAAAGTCCTATTATACAATTCTCGGCTGAGATTATTTCCGAGAAAACTTAAGTCTAGATGGTATGGACCGTTTACGGTAAAGAATTCCTCTAAAATTGGAGCCGTGGTGTTATTAGATGATGAAGGTAGGGAATTTACTGTTAACATACAACGTGTAAAACATTATCAAGAAAATAACAATGAAATGATTAGTTAGGAGGATGTGACGTTTGATGATGAGGTCACGTAGTAACCCATGACCTTGAGTCTAGCTACAAGACTCGTAAATAAAGAAAAGCGCTTCTTGGGAGGCAACCCATGTTTTGTGTGATTTTGTTTGTTTGTTTGTTATTTGCTTCCGTATGCATGCTTTATTTTTATTATTGGTTGATCATGTTTCTAAACTAAATAGTGGAAATACTTTACTTTGTTGTTTTGGCTTAGTCTTAACTCCACCTAAAAGTATTTTTGCAAAAGATAAGTGTAAGGGGAAACCCCAAATATGTTTTTAAGAAACAAACCGATCATGATTCTCCACAATATTAAATGAACATGTATATTAGTATTTGTTAGAGTCAAATGCTTGTATTGAGCCATAATGAAGTTTTGCAGGATTTTCCAAGAAGTAGGACCAAGTTTTTCCCGAAATTTTCCGGAAACTTAACATAAGAATTTCTGCAGGTCACTTCTGACGGCGTCAAGAGTTAACTCTTGACGGCGTCACGTGTAAAAATCTGGAAATTTTACCGGTTTTGTTTTTCTAATGGGGTCTTATGGTTTTTGTGAATTATTAAGTTTTATAATCTCCAGGAGATCTGCAAACTTCATTCCACAAGCATTATATCTTATCTTGTTTTCTAGGATTTAGAAACTTATATAGGATGCCGCCGATTTTATGCGAGGTTGTCTTGTCTATTTTGTCAGGTTTTACAGGTTATGTATGACAAGGAGATGATTTATATTCTGGAAGGGAAGCTTTGATTGTTCATTTTCTTGGAGGAAGATTTAACCTGGCCATCCTATTATCCATACCGAGCGAATCAGGGGAGTATTTGATTTCATTCTCTTTACTTTTTCACTTTTACATTCTTTACTTGAACATTGGGGACAATGTTCATCTTAAGTGTAAGGGGAGGGTAAAAAGATGATACCTTACATATGCACTTTGTTTAACGGTAGATGTGTAATAAAACTATGAGAAATACTTGTTAGTGCAATTTTGGCGCCAAATTTAAAATTTTTTACAACATTTAGGTGTGAAACTTTAGCCATAGCAAGCGTCTCATGGATAGGAGATTGTATGACTAGCACATAACCGTATAATCAGAAAAAATTTCCACCCAAATATGTGAGGTTCGCCTTTAGATTTGATAGGAAAAACATTTACTATTAGTGCTTATGAGTGTACCGGTAGCATTTAGATTCTAGAACTTGCGTTAGTGATGCATCCCGAGACCGCTAGTGAGACTACATTCGTGTAGTAGGATTTACTACATGATAAGAGGCATTAGGATCACCCTTGTGTTAAACCCGTATCATAATTACTTGACCATTTAAGTCATATTACTTGGCTAGTTAAGTCAACTAATTTTCCCACACCCTTAGCGTTGTACTCATTTTTAGTACACGAAACCCCTAGTACACCCCTCCGAGCCTATCTTTTCGTTTCTAACTTTAAGCATCTTACTTAAAGGAAGAATTTGATACACCCCACTTAAATGTACACCCAAATCGCCTTAGCCTTCCGTGTATGCGCTCATTTTTAGTGCATTATTGTTATTTGTTGAACCCTAAGTTAACTATCTAATTGATTACATGGTTGCTAAGTCAAGTCATATCCTTGTACATATTGTTTTGGGACGATTGGGACTCATGGGTAAGTACTTATTTTATGGAGTAATGGGGAAGAACATCATTTATTACCCCCATATGTACGTTAATCTTAAAAGTGCTCCAAGTGTTTTGATTTTCTTAATTCGAGTCATTAGATTAGTTTATTGTAAAGTATGTAAAGATTCAAATGTAAGGGGAATGTTCATCCCCTATGATGTATTATTTTGGATGGTAGGGTAAGAGTGTATGCAGCAAAAAAAAAAAAAAAAAAAAAAAAAAAAAAAAAAAAAAAAAAAATCGAAAAAATCAAGAAAAAGAAAAAAAAATGGAAAAAGGAAAAAGAGAAAAAACATACGGACTACCATCCCATTTCATTCTATGTTTATTTTATGTTTTTGTTATTTTTCATTTATTAGCTTAAGTCGAGTCTAGTCTTGGCTTAGCAACGCCATATTGTACATGTAATTAACCAAGATTGTTAACTCGCCACCAGTAAAACTTCCTTTATCCAACAAAACCGTGTATTTCATATCCCTACACCTAACGTTACAACCCTTTAAAAGACCTCTTTGATAGTTTATCCTAGGTGCTTACGCCATGTGGTGGAGGTTTGATCATTTCCCAAGCCTATGGTAATCTATTTTGCTATGACAGGTAGTGAGAGATATCTTCCGTTTCCATATTGTAATTTATACTTTATTACACCCGAGAGATGTAAGTATCTAAACACTATTTGTGAGGTGCTAGTGTCTGACCTCCGTGCTTGTCTATTGGTCTTTAGTGGAATGATTATTTGTTGTAATTACTTTTATATTAGTGTTAAATGACCCCTAACTTGTCTTTTGAGTAGAATAAAAGCGCATTTGCTTGAGGACAAGCAAATCTCAAGTGTAAGGGTATATGATGAGGCAAAAAATGAACCACTTTTAGGGGGTCATTTAAGCCCGGAATTGAATTTATTTGATCAAATATTGCCCTAAATCGTTCCTTTTGTGAATTTAGGTACTTTGGGAGAGAAATCTGGAAAAGGAAGCAATTCGAACGTTTTTGGAGCATATAAGTGAAGAAAACGCCAAAGTCTTAATTTTCCTTGCTGGAAACAGTAGGTGACGGCGTCAAGAAGTAATTTCTGACGGCATCAAGAGTAATTTCCATGACGACCCAGTACAGATTTGACGGCGTCACAAGAAAGGGCGTCAAGAGTAAAATGCATGACGGCCTGGAAAATGCTAACACATGATGGCGTCAGAAGTAGATCAAGGCAGTCCGAGAATTATTTTGGCGGCGAGGTGACGGCGTCACAAGCTTTGTCTTGACGCCTTCAGACCTATTTCCTATATATAGTTTTCTAATTTTCACATTAAAAAAAGAGAAGTTTTGGAGAAACCCTAACTACGAACTTGGTGCGAATTTTACAGGTTTTTCAAGGGTTCTAAGCCCTTGATACCTTTCATGTATGATTGAGATAAGTATTCTTTTAATTCAATCAATATGTCTATGTGTTGGTTGTCTATATCTTGTTCTTGTCTTAATTCCATCATGCTAGGCTAGATCTATCTTGTGTTTGCTTGGATCTAATGAAACCTAGGTGTTAATTATGTGTTGATTACTTGTTTATAATTGTTTTGGATGAATGAATTTGATGTTAGGCTTAAGAAAACTGGCAGATCTCCAAATGGTAACATGCTTGAACGTCTTAGGAAACATGAACCGATGTGCACTAGGTCTTTATTGGTTGTATTTAATGCATGAGCCACTGTTTATAATCCCTATGGTTGTGCTGGGCATGGTATAGGAGGAGATAAGAGCTCATAGAATTGGGGAGTTAAGTGCGCCACCCCATGAATGGTATTAAGGAATACAATCCGTCATCCATGCAACTATAACAAGTAATTAACATGTAAAAGATGTCTAGGGAGTAGTGAAATCTAAGTAAACACATTTTCTCCACTTATTGCTCACAACCTTAGTATAATTTAGTTTATTTTCATTTCTAGTATTTTATTTTGATTGCATCTTTAGTATTGGGTTAGTTGACTAGCAACTAATTCCGCCCAAATCCTTCAAACCCGAGATTTTTACTTGCTTTCTAAAAAATATAAAAATACAAAAAGAATCATCTCTCACCTTTAGAACTAGTATTTAGGTTTTCTAATCCTAGCGACACTATTCCTAGCTGAACGATCAATCCCCCGGTACTTGTCACTATACTATACTACAACGATCAGGTATACTGCCGGGTGGGGGTTGTAAGCTTCTCAAGATCCCTTGAGAGGTAAAGCCTGGTGCGATTCTCACGTATCAAAAACAATAGCAAGAGCCACCACAGGATGAATCACCTTAATTATGCTGTAAAATAAATATAAACAAAACATTAAAAACAATACTGAGACAAATTCTTAAACATAAAAACAAAACGAGTTTTATTCCTTATTCGTTACAAGTACATAGAAACACAACAAGAACTTAATTTAAAACAACCCTAGCTCAAAATTTTACCCCCAGATCTTGTCGACGGTAATGGCTAGAATAGTGAGGGGTACGACGAACATCAAGATCGCGACCAAGAATCCAAAGTCTTCATCTGGAACATACGCTAAGTAGATAGCGGCAAGGACGACATACACAATCGCTAAGATGGTTATGAGATGCGGCATTTTGAGATGGAAAATGAGAGGAAAATGGTTGATGAAAGAAGTGGAAATTGGAAGTGGTATATATAGGCTAGAATATAGCCGTTGGGGTACTATTCCCGACCGTTAGACACTATACACTAGCCGTTATTTCACTATTCATGACCACTATTTTCAATATTCACAACCCTTAAATACGTCAGTTACCTTGTCTTATTTGGTACAAGTAAATCTAACTGAATCACGTTTCCTTAATTTCCGGAATAAAAATCTCTCGACAACCTTCTGTTCAAAAATTCTTTACTCAAGTAATCACATTAAATTTGAATTTCGGGACGAAATTCAGAATGACATGTGGGTACTGTAAAACCTCCCAAAAATCTTTATAATTAATAAACGTTTAATTATATAGTAATCTCTGTCATTATTTTAATCACCATTTTACGAGGAAATTTAAAATTTTCTTAGTATATTAAAATGGTCACGATTACGATATTGCCAAATTCACCAAACGACAAAACAAGTTCTCGACACAATTAACAAAATATTAACAATTCATTAATCCTAATTAACAAATTAATTACAAAAACCAAACGGGCCTTTGATCTTTCCTAAGCCCAACCAGCCCAAAAAACTAAACCCATTTTCGTTTTTAATATTTCATATGCATCGACCAAACAAGCTCCAAATCACCTCGCGTATTCCAAATTTTTACACACGACACATATATATTTTTACACCATCTCGTTCACCACCTAGCCAACTATTAGTACGTCAAATCCCAAGTTTATTGGACAACGTTTGGTACGTTTTTAAGTGGCAAAGTGTTTCGACATATATTCATATCAATTGATTCATAAATCATTCAAAAGTTAACCATTTTGATTCCCGTTTGTTCCTACGAGTTCCAAATAATAATTCTAAGATCATTTCATGTTCAAATGTCAAAGAGGATCAGTTATATTCAAGTGGTATACGATTTGGCAAATCGTATACATATTTATATGGTTGGTCGACGTGAATGTGATTCACCAAGACAATTTCCATGATTTGTGCACTCACATTTCATAGTTTAACAATATATAATTCATACTAGAGCTTAGGTTACTGACATTGAATAGTGCATGAGGTTTCTTATAAATATTTCACACATACGTGTTATATTTTGAAACCATATATAGCATACATGCATGCATCCGTTTCTCACCATTCTCATACTCTCTCACATATTTATTTCTTCCTAAAAACTACTCTTACAAGCCAGAAATCGTTTGCTACATTGTTTGGAAGCAAGAAAAGGGTTATCGGTTTGATATATACGTATAACGTTTGGGTTATACTTTGAACGAGATTTTCCTTGTGTTCCATACCTTCACTCTCGATTCTCTACCACCTCAAGGGTGTTGTAAGTTATTTCTACTCGTTTCCATTCAAAATCACACGTTAAATATAGTCATGCACCATATTCATTTTTGCTTCGAACGTATATACATTTTACATATATATTTCACGTATATGTTGTTACTTAGAACACGAACGTGACTAGCCTCTATCTTGGAAGGCCTAGGAATCACGTAGCACACAAAATTCACGTTAGTTTAAACGTTACATGCATTATACGCATCTATTTTAAACCATGTTCCATCGTATGAAATTTAGTAAAAACACTTAGTAATATTTTCAAGTTTTCAAATATATAACCGATTCACACATGCTATGAAACACTTGTATAACTTTAAATTTCACGTAACAAGAGTACTATATTATTACACGACTCAATAGACCACCTAGAAAACTACCAATTTTATTTATACAACTTGTAAAAATATTCACGTTTCGACACATAAAATGACCCATTTTGAATCGACATGAACAAGGCTTTCAACTCCAAAATTTCATATAAAAACTTAATATTTTCGTGTGGGCTCAATTCAAGCCCAATAAGAAGTAACGATATGTAAGCCCACTGGGCCCATATGAAATGTTTTTAGAATCATAAAAATAGTCCAAGGCCAGGCCCAAAACAATTTCCATGCCCTCGCCTCTAAATTTCTTAACGGGCTTTTAGTTTGGCTCGTTAAGGCCCATAAGCTGGAAAATAAGCAATTTTATTAAATAAGCAGTTGAAATAAGCTTATTATTGACTTAATAAGCTATGGAAATTTTTAGAACATTTTTATAATCATTTTTGTAATTTTGGACTAAAAATGTAACGCGACGACACTTAGGAGGACTAAAACTGTCAAGGATTGAAAAGTAGGGACTGAAAATGTAAAAACAGAATCTATAGGATAAAAATTGATATTATTTAATATTCCAAGCTTAGAATGTTATTTTGGACAAGTAGTGGACTATAATTGTAAATTAGATACGAAAAGGACTAACGGTGTAACGCTAACGTCGTTAGTATAAAAAGTGTAAAAATGGAAAAAGGACAAGGACTAAACATAATCTATTTGACATTCTTATTTATTTTCTATTTTCGTAAATATTTCAGTATTGCATTTAAACTTTTGTTATATATATATATATATATATATATATATATATATATATATATATATATATATATATATATATATATATATATATATATATATAATATTTCCGTATTCCAATTTGATTATTGTGGTATGTGATACATATATTTTACTGATGAATTACTTGACTGAAATACTGATATTCATATGATAATGTTTCCAATTCGATTATTGTGGTATGTGATATACATATGTTACTGGCGAAATACTTAAACTGAATTACTGATACTCAGACGATAATATTCCCAAATTGATTACTGTGGTACGATACTTGATTATATGATGCTATTCTGAATGATCCCATTATTACCTTGATATTTCCTAAGTTACCTTATCGCCATAAAGTCCCTTAATCATGAGCCATTAATCACTATTAAGTGAGCGCGAATATAGTGAACAGCTTCGAAACCTGTTAAGGTCTGACCTCCTGTCCCACTAATACTTGACGGAATGCCATTTGCAAATGGTTAGTCGTATTAGTCGTGATACACTATATTCATAGACAAATAGGAATTGGCAAATCAGCTATTATAAGAGGGCAAAATTTATCATTGACTTGATAAAACACCTCTTTTGGTTAAGCTTGTGTGTCATGAGGCTTGGTGCAATATCTATAAAGGAAATGTATGTTTTCAACATATATTTAGATACAGCTGCATAGGAATTTGACCATACGTGAATTGTATATCTGATTAAATTAGCATCATGAGTTTTCAGCTCATGTTAGGATTATTGATTCCTTACTTGAATTTGAGTGATTATTTATATGATTTATCTGTGATTATAGACAATATTATTCAATACTTGTTCCATTACTGTTTGTATTTATCATTTCCAAATATTCTTGAAATCTATCAAAATAATGGTTTTCCATAAAACTCTATGAACTCACCAACCTTTGTGTTGACACTTTTAAGCATGTGTATCTCAGGTAATTTAACGGAGCAGGACAAGACACGGAGTGGGCATTTATTACTCTGATAAATTAAAATGGTGTAAAAATCAAATATGTCATTCTTTCAAGCTTTTATATCTTTTACTAAGATTTTAAATCAAATGGTTCATCTTTTATCAAAAATATTATTTGAATGACAAATAACTTTTAAAACGCTTCTTTTAAGCTGTTTTATGTGATTAAAACTTCGATCCTCCCCGTAACACCCAAATTACTTTTCCGCTGCGACAAACTTAAATTTGGGGGTGTTACAGCAGACTAGCATCCACCAAACACTTCTTCAATTAAATACATGAACGTATCATACACTCTACTTAACTCCTCAAGCGAATTCAACCGATATGTCTCAAATCCAATCCTCTCCGTAATCTCAAACGGTCCAACAAATCTCGGTGCTAACTTGCCTTTCTTACCGAAACGCACAACACCTTTTCAAGGTGACACCTTTAGCATTACACTATTATCAACACTAAACTCCAAGGGCTTACGACAATTATCCGCATAACTCTTTTATCGATCTCTCGCTGCCTTAAATCTCTCTCTTAAATCTGAAAACCTTATTCGTAGTCTCTCGTTCTAGTTTAGGACCAACTAGTTGGCTTTTTCCAACCTTTGCCCATAGAATAGGTGACCTACATTACCTTCCATACAACTTTTCACACGACACATACTAAATACTAGAATGATAATTGTTGATATAAGAGAACTCAGCTAAGGGTAAATGTATACCCCGGCTTCCCCCAAAATCAAACACACCCATGCTCTCAGCTCACCATCCAACGCCTGATTTGTACGCTCACTTAGTTCACTCATTAGACAATGATAAGTCGTACTCATCTACATACGCGTTCTCAAGACTCTATAACACGTTTACCACTATCGCAAAGTAAGTATTTCATCATGTTTCTTGATGATCAATGCGACACCCCATGGCTCTTTACCAACTCACCGAGCAAAAAGTCTCGCCAACTCCTCCTTAATAAAATCTCCAGATACCTCTGGCTATTGCAACACCCTAATAATCGTTGACTACAACCTTTACCTTAAAGCATTTCAAACACTTGCTA
This sequence comes from Artemisia argyi, assembly GCA_030686995.1. Classification (NCBI taxonomy): domain Eukaryota; kingdom Viridiplantae; phylum Streptophyta; class Magnoliopsida; order Asterales; family Asteraceae; genus Artemisia; species Artemisia argyi. Next base: position 26,526,537 of record CM060703.1, on the reverse strand, counting down.
AAGTATCGGTATTCTCCTTCATACCCACTCCTCCATACATCTCTTGCTAAGGTAGTAATACGTCTTATCCATTCTCGGATGTATCAAATACCTTGCATGATTGATGTCCTTAAGCTTCCTCTCAATGAAACCAATAGCTAGTCCACAAAGTACATTCCTCCATCTTCGTTCCTTTCCATTTACTGGTCTAAACCGAGTAATCATTCTTCTTACATGTTCTCATCCTTGAACCTCTCTCTCTAGGCTGTCAGTATCATCCTCTTAACTCCAAACTGAATTATCATAGTCATCGCTCACAAAATATCTAAGTTTCACCCGTTCACTCCCGCTCAGCGCTCTTACTACGATGTCCACCCTTCCTTGACAATGGCGAATCAGACAATCGCAGTCACTGAGAAATTCCACACGCAACTTCCCTTCAACATATATTAGCCTCTTGTCAAATATATGCTAAAGATCCTTATGATCTGTGTAGATAACACTTTATGCTCCATACAAATATCATCTCCAAGTTCTACTCCCCAACTCTAAGTCACGTATCACATAGTTCCTCATATGGTTCTTCAACCTCCGTGATGCCTGAAGAACGTACATCTTGAAGCTGAACTTCTCACTTGGACACTTGGCAACATCCTCTTCTTCTTCAACGAACAAATTGATAATCAAAACGACAATCTATCCTATGTAAACGACGCGAACCATGAAACCAGTTGAACTAAAACGTATATCAACGAACTCAAAAGGGGTACGAATTACCGACTAACGAAGTAACGAACATCTAAATCAAAGCTAGAAAAACACAATGAGAAATTTTTCCCAATAAAAGTAGACACAGATAAAATGTTCATGAAAACCCATACAAAGAAAATATAAAATACACATACCCATAAAACATTCACAAGCGTACCTCAACGAAAAAAAACACTCGATGAACCAAATACATAACAAGTTTGGTAAATGAGAACCATAGACAGTTCTTATTCCCATACTCGACCTTCCCAAAAACAAATGAACACCGTTTTTTTTTATATAAAATACATATAAACCATTTTATGTAAGACATCAACATAACCATTTTTTTTCTTCTACACTTCCTTTTCACCATAAAAATAATAGTTTCCAACAAATGACCTTGAAATACCCAAAACGAATTTTAAAATACCATAAGGACTTTAACACAACCCTTTTATTGGATGCGAAAAAAAACACAGAAGAATCACATAATCAAAATAATCACCAAACGAATCTCATACCAGGGAACACTCACACAAATACATTGCAAACCAAACGATAAACTTACAGACTCATTCGTACAACGATCAAACCAAAATCATAGAAAAACACCGTTACTGTCAGGTCACAAAACATGTCACGAAATTCAATTGGTGTGTGTAAATGAGGGATTAAATATCCACACCAACTCGTCACGAACCAACAATACTTGAAGAATAGTATAACATTCATCCGAGGAATGAATGTATGGAATAACCAAAGAAACGAAACAGTATCCAACAAAAACGAATTCGATTACCCAACACCTATCACGACGTCAAATAGAAAGAATATGGCATCTGTACCATCATGGTACGAATAGAAATGTCAACCAAAGAATTAGGTATACAAACAGAGCGTCTAGCAAACGAATCAACTTAAATACCACAACATAAGTACCCACCGATAATTGAGGTATCAACATATGATAGGTAGGATAGAATCTTACCACCTACACACCCCAACATATAACGACTGCCCGAACGGTTAAGAGAATACTTCTCTAACCATACAGCCATCACCAACATGATATCACATACCATCTACCACAACATATAACAACAAACATCAATCAATGCAATAATGGTCACAAGTCCACGTGTGTGATACCTTTATAATTATGTTCGCGACCATAGTTATAAGCCTATTCCACACGCATACTTACTTCCAAAACCACACATCTCAATGATAACGTACATATACCACATAACACCTAATACACCATGCAATCCATGCCATCATACTTGCAAGTCCGCTTGTGTTGTGATGCATGTAAAATTATGTTGGCCACCATAATTATCTATGCCCCCTTTCACAAGTGTACTCCCTCCTATGACAACACATCATGCAAACAATCATGCAAACAAAAACAAAAGACGTCGCAAACAATCATCTCACATGGAACAATTCCAACGATCACGTAAACTCTATAATCAAAATCACTTGGATAAGATCGATCCAATATCCAAGAGTAATCACGCTCCAACATGGCTCCAGACGGCAAAAGACAATATACGAATTCCAAAACATAACACAAAACAAAAGACGTCGCACAATGGCTCAAACTCCATTCTTGCACTTGCCTCCCCACTCAAATCGGTTAAACTTTACTACTCGTTGTGGACTCCAGATCTGAATCCACATTATTCCATCCTAACTCCTCTTTCATCTTTTCTCAACCACTCATTCCTATTTCCTATACGTTGAGGAAATCGACAACATACAAAACCATCTCTATTTCTTTCTTCCAATTCTGTATGATTCACAAGTGCATACAAATCACGAGGTTTAGACTAAACCACCTCTCCTTCCTAAGTGAAGTGAGGACACTGCCAAGGGTATTTGGTAATGGCTCCATCTCCAGAAGTTACCGTGGTTCCAAACCTCTCCACTTCTTCTCCACCAACATTTCCCATAAACGTCCTCTCCTTGTTTGAACATGGATACATGCTAGCGGAAACTCGGATTCTGCGGTTAGTCCGCTTCATCCTAGCACTTCTCTCACATCCGAAAGCGACAACGGTAGTCCAACGAAGCATCTTACGCGCGGAAGACGATATAATAAAGTAGATATATACAATACTATGTATAGGGAATAGAATATACGTCCGAAACTCAATAAAACATCTCATAAATATAGGAAAATAGACATATAAAATATTATACTTACACATAGATCATAAATGCAACTATATGAAGGACTCCTAGGTTATAGTCTAGGTTCAACCACCTACTTCTCTATAACCAAGGCTCTGATACCAATCTGTCACACCTAGCCAAGGCAGAAGCGCGTGGGTGTAACTTCATGGATATCATCACAACACCTGGTGTCTATATAGAGAAACAACTACATGTACAAAAATAGAGCAAAGTACAAACACAAAGTGTTGTAACAATACCCCAAAACAAAATAACCAAAACAAAATCCGAAATAATACATATGATCCAAACAAAGATGATAAACCACTTCCAATGCAACTAGGGTCTTGTCTAAACACATCCTTCTATCTTATCCTTAGAAAGCTCACCTGAAAATGATGCTTAAAACGTCAACATAATGTTGGTGAGATTCATAGGTTTAGACACATATACACTCACAAGGCAACCAGTTTACTGTGATCATAAAATATATAGCTGGACAAATAATTTAAAGTTATCATGTAAGCTACAATCCATTCGCAAACGAATATCCACACACAAAGGCAACAACAGGACGACATGTGTCCCCCGATCCCAACATCAATTAGGTCGCATGCGCGAGCAACAAGATAAGCATCCTCCTAACAGAAGCACACATAACATCAAAAGGGTCCCCAAATGAAGCACACAATGATTACATCACACATAGCATACATACGATAACATTATAAGTCCAAGCTCTTTTGACACACACATAATCACAATAACTTAAACAATTTAAGACAAGCATCATTCCCATCCCAAGTTTAAAACAAGTAAAAATATGGGACTATGAACTCACCTCAAACCTTGCAGCTTCCACAACACAAATCACAAATCTAAAAAACACAAATAAGTCCACGTTACACAAGGTCAAGCTAAAAGCTACAACCCATGTAACACACATATGATGGATGTCGAAGACTCATATGACCACCATGGATCTCCTAGACACCATACTAACCACTACCATAACCTAACACTCACTAAATCCCTTGCACTTTTAAAATCAGAAAACTCAGAATTTTTAGGTACATTCACCCACATGAAATCACAACAATTAAAGCTCCACAACTCACACCAAAAATTTACCATGGTCTCTCATAAGCATACAAGCTAATCCCATAAGGCCATGGACTAATAACACACACAAGTACTCAAAAGAAAATCAAACTTGTCAACTATCCAAATTCGGATCTGAATGCACACCAAAAAGTTTTAATTAGAATAAATACTTCCAAAACTTTTTATCGCGAATCCTTTTCGTGGTAGTCTAAAATAACCTAAGACTTAACTATTCCAGAAGGGCTAGTCTAAATACCACTTTTACAACCACAATTCACTATCAAACTTTTACCAAAATTCTGTCCCGGTTTGAAAGCTTTGACACCTTAACAAAGAAAAATCAAAAGACCAACTTTCCGACCTTGAAATCAATCGTGGCTGAACTTTTTGGAAAGCTCTTTCATTATAATTCAATTTAGACCAAAAATTCGTGACCTAACTCTTCACCATCTATTAGTTACACTCACATCTTTACAGCCATAGTTTTCTGTCCAAACCCTAACTCAATGTTTAACATGTTTTATAACCAAATCTCCTTCACTAATCATCATACTATTATTAACTAATGATCCTAACATGTTTAGCATCATTAATTTACAGAAGTTTACAAACCCTGGATCCATCATATCAATTATTACATGAATTAAAGTAATAACTAAGTAATTATATGAAAACTAGTGTTAGAATTATACCTTGAACTTGATTTTAGCTTCAAAAGCAAAACCCTAAATTTTTCTCCTTCTCCTCTCACTTGATCGACTCAAAATATGCAGGAAAAGAGGGCATAGGGTCGTTGGTATTGGTATATAAGGGTAAGGGTTGGGCTTGTTTGGGTTGGACTAGGATTCCTTAGCTTAAAATTGTATTTGGGCTCAAATTGGGTTTCCTTTTCCCTTTTTTTTTTCCTTCTAAACGATTTTTATATTACATATATATATATATATATATATATATATATATATATATATATATATATATATATATATATATATATATATATATATATATATATATTTTGTATTTTTTTTATTAAATGTATTTATTACACTTAAAACCTCATACTTTTCATATTTTATGTATTCTCATAACGAAACCTAACGTTTTTCGCGATAAACCTTAATTTTACGACAAACCGGAAAATTATCATTTTCAAAATAAACTTTCCAAAAATAGATTTTCACTCCTTTATGAAATTTAACTCACAAAAACAAAACACACATAACTCGCTTACGCTCATTAACTTGAACGAAGACTCGTTACGCAAAATTACAAAAACACCAAAACTACACAAGTCATTTCTACACCACAAAGGTAATCAAAATGAACTTTCCCAAATTCCAAACTTTCCAAATCACAATAAAACCACTTACACAAAGGGATTTAGTGCTAAAACTCACCTATATCACTTCAAACACCTAAGACACACCAAATAAACGTCAACCGAGTCAAGACTATCAGTCAAACTGACCTGCTAAAACCACGGTTGTTACACTAATGCCAACACGAAACACTATTAACTAATCTCTCATTGCGCAAGCAATTCTCGTTCATATCCAAGCGAAACAATATGTTATAATGAACACAAAGAGGAGCCTCTCCAAGCCAAGTGCCTTTCCAAAATCTCACATTTAATCCACACCCTACTTTACATCTCAACATCCCTTTAGGAATAATATCACTAGAATGTAAATGATTAATCGAACCAACAATCTTAGACCACAAACCTTGATTTTTACATCCTCTAGAGGCTAGACCCGCATCCTCCCCATGGATGGATTTAATTAATTTCACCCATAACATATTCGGATTATTAACAAGCCTCCACCTCCATTTTTGTAACAATGCAAGATTGAAGGCTTTCAAACTCCCAACTCCTAAACCCCCTTTTTCTAAAGATGCCAAAAAGTTTTTATATTTGACCCACGCCATCTTTTTCACATGTTGATGACCACCCCAAAAGAACATTCCCCCAAGTCTTTCTAACAAATCTAGGATGGATTCTAGCACTTTAAAAATTGACATTTAATAAATACCAACACTTCCCAAAATTGCCTTTAACAACGTCAATCTTCCTCCTATGGATAAAATATTAGCCTTCCAAGATGATAATCTATTTTTAAACTTATCGACCATCCCTTGCCAATTAGCCGTATATGTCATACTAGATCCTATTGGAAGACCTAAATACATGAAAGGTAACATACCTACTGAACATCCCATGAGTCGGGCCATATCTTCAGTCTCTTCCGTCGTTACCCCAATGCCGTAAAGGTTGGATTTATGAATGTTTATCTTTAGGCCCGATACTAAGTAAAAATCATTCAGAACCCGTATAATGTTCACCATCTGTTCACGGCTCCATTCTGACACCATAACAACATCACCTGCAGAAGAAGAAAAAAATGTGAAAGATGTCAGCTTGGATCACCTACGACAACCTCATTTACTAACTTCCCTTGAACCGCATCCCTTATGGCCTTATAGCAATGTGAAGTCCCTCTATAATAAGAATAAATAGGAATGGCGATAATGGGTTTCCTTGTCGTAACCTTCGTTTGATAGAAAATTCCGTTGTTGGACTACCATTTACAAGGATAGATGTTCGAGCCGAATGTAAACATTTTCTAATCCACCCCCTCCATTTCTCCCCAAAGCCAAATTGATTTATCACATAATCCAAATACTTCCAACTTACTGAACGAGAAGTGTTTATTTTAGTATTGATTTTTTTTACATCTTTCATAAAGATCAAAATAAATTCACCAAAGGCCTTATGGTCCAACAGTAAATCATTCTATGTGACAATAATCAAAACCAAACAACTGCAAGTTTGAGTATATATTGTTATTTTACTTGCCATGTTCACCTCAAATAAGTTATTTTAGTTTACTTGCAAGTAACTATACTTAAAAATATTAATTTAAAGTTCAAATAGAATAAACATTCAACACTATACAAGTAACTAAACCTTAAAACTTGATAATTCCATTGCATTTAATACAAACAGAGGAACATAATTCAAGAAACAAACAAACACCTAATTAAGCTCTCTCACCCGTAATCGAGTTTTTTTAGTTAACCATAGTATTTTTAAAACTTATTTATTAAAATGAGTAATTTTAAATTTACATATAAGATAATATGATATTTTTTAACTAGTTATAATGCCCGCGCACGCGCGGGTTTTTTAAAATTTTTTGTTTTGTTTGATTTATGATATTTAATTATAGTTTTTTATTATTAAAGATAATTATTTAAAAATTTTAATCCTATTATTAATTGCATCTTATCTATATTTTTTGTATTTATCTTCTACTTGTGTTATGGATAAATATAAAATGTTACCTAATAAGAAAATAATATTTTTTTTAAATAAAATTATTACTAAATAAGGTATGAATGCATTTTTTTGAAATAGAAATTTCCCAATAGGGGTTTTGTTTTATTATATAAAAGATGTTTCATTGTCCATCCACCAAAGGACGATCCTCATTTATTTGGAATTGATACTATACAATGTGAAACTTTAAACGAGTCGAGCTATCAAATCGTGAAAGGGTATTTGTACCGCATATCAAATCGCGCTATCAAAAGTTGAATTATTACTGCAATTGGTTGCACAAATTATATTGTATTAACCCAACCTTGCCTATCATAATGCCTAAAGAAGTAATTTGTTTTGACTCTTTACCTGATGTGCCCAAAGATTGTTTTACCATGTTGAATTTTTAAGCACATCTAACATAATTTACTGTGCTCTTTGAAATGAGTTTTGTCAAAGAGGAAATTTGTTTGATGATGAGGCGAAAAATGAACCGTTTTTAGGGGGTCATTTAAGCCCGGATTCAAGATTATTTGATCAAATATTGCCCTAAATCGTTCCTTTTGTCATTTTAGGTACTTTTGGAGTGAAATCTGGAAAAGAAAGTATTTTGGACGTTTTTGGAGCATAAAAGTGAAGAAAACGGCAAAGTCTTAATTTTCCTTGCTGGGAACAGTACCTGACGGCGTCAAGAGTCTCCAAGTGACGGCGTCAAGAGTAACAAAAGAGGTGGAAGTGGAAGATACACGTGACGGTCTAGAGTGTTTTGTGCATTGGAGATGACGGCGTCACCTAGGCCGTCATGGTCCATTTGCTAGTGACGGCCAGAAGAAAATCACATATGACGGCGTCAAAAGTGGATCTAGGCAATACGATTTCATCATAGGCGGCGAGTTGACGGCGTCACAAATTCCTTCTTGACGCCGTCACCCTGTAAAATCTATATATTGTTTTCCAAATTTCATTCATTAGCAATGTTGCAAAACTCGCTAGGCGTAGGCGGGGCGGTCGACCACCTTCGAGGCGGAATTCGCCTAGGCGCCGCCTAGGCGGATTGGAATTTTTTATATATAAATAATATAAATAATATATGTAACATAACAAAATACTTCAAATTCAAATAGTTCAAACTTCATATAGTTTGAAGTTGCAAAATAGACACATTAACATAACAATTCAAGTAGTTAAGACTTCAAACGTTAACATGTTACTTCAAATACTTCAAATATAAATATTAGATTCATGCTCAATTATCATCTTGCCCATATTGTTCCTTGATTTGAGCATCATCCGACTCGTATTCAACCTCCTCATCTATTTCCTCCTCACTTCCCGACACAAAATCATCCTCAAAAAGTTCTCTTGCTTTCCTTCTAGCACTTGTCCGAGGCCTTAATTCATCTTCGACACCCAAGGCATCACTAACCGCCTCCCAATGTGCATCATCACCATCAACGATCCATTCTTGTGCCTCACTTGCATCTTCTCCTAGAAGTAGTTCATGATTTCTCGCCTTTCTTTTCTTGTTACTTTCCATTAAATTTGCATTAGCTTGAACATAAACAAGATTGCTCATTTTAGCTACCTCTAGTCTATTTCTTTTTTTCGTATGCACCTACGAAGTTCAAATCAAGCAATAATATATTTAAGTAACTAAATGAATATTTTATATATGTTAAATTACTTAAGATTTGAAGTTACTAACCCCTTCAAATATGCTCCAAATTCTTTCACATCCCGATGAACTAGTGGTTAAAGAAAGTATCCTTATAGCAATCCTTTTCAAATTAGGAGCCGAGCCACCATAACTATCCCACCAATTTGCTATAAGACGAAAATAAACATATTAATATATTGATAAATCTAAACTTTAGTTCCAAAAAATTGATTAAAGGTTGCATTACCCGGATCAAACTTCTCATTGTTCACCGCACATGCTTTAATCGCGATCGGCCGGTCAAACTTTTCAAGCTTATTCTTGTACATTGGCAATTCAACCGTATTGATATGGTCTTGAAGCTCATAATCCCCGAGAAATAAAACACCAAGAATATCAACAATTGAATCATTAGCTTCTACATCTAGTTTTGCCAACGGATCATAATAATAATAATAGGGGTTTAAAATGTAGGCCGCCATATGTAGGCACGTGTCAAGCCTCTTTGATGACTTTTCTCCAATGATATCCAAAATGGGCTTGTATGCATTTTCATTATCGTTCAACGCACCTTTTATTTCTTGTGTAGAATGTCAATAATTATAGCATGCATGGATTTGTGTTTAGATATAGAATTATAGAAGAAGAATAATGGTAGAAGAAATAAGAGAAGAGTTTAGAGAGAGGAAGAGTTGGGTGTTTTCTAGAGAGACAGAGTTGAGAGAAAAAATAGAATGTTAGATTGAATGAATGAAAAGCACCAACCCTCTCCACATGTGGAGAGGGGTATATATAGTTTCCTACAAACGCCCACACCCGGGCTGTGGATCAGGCATACAATGGGTAAAGACCCGTCCTTCTTCCACGGTGTTACTTAAACTAATACTAACTAACTAATATATAAACTAACTACGAGCTAACTAACATGTTATTACATCGATTAGGCGACCGAGTCTTCTATAGGAATAATTGTATTCCTAACAATCTCCCCCTAAGCGAGGTCACCTTTGAAATTAAGCTCTTTGGTCTTTAAGCATTCTTTCGTCTTTGTAGCTCGTAGGATCTGATTCTTCACTTTACTTCACACTTTGTACTTCAAGCAACGAACTTGTGATTTGGATTCCTTTGTGATGTGTGATCCTTGAGCTTCTTTGAGATCATCAGCCATAGTAAATCTCCAAGCTCATCCATAGCAGTATCGCCTTCATGTGATGTAGTGACTTTAGGACAATCATGCTCACACCCTTCTGTATCTGGAGACATTGCATTGGAGTTTGTGAATCAGGAGACTTTTTCATCAGAGTTGCGGAAACGTTGTTAGAAGTCTCTCAACATTTTATGGTAGCAAGTCTCTCATCTTCATTGATAGTGTGGAGGATGTGTGAGCATGAGGTATGGATTGACCCGATTCAGCTGGAAACTGGAGCCATCAACGCCATCTTTATATGTGTCCCTGAAATAAGACAGTTAGCAATAAAGATAGAGAACGAACATGGCTTTGTCATTCGTTCTGTGAGGACAGACTACCCTCCGGTTTTGTGAAAACCGACCTGTGATCAGGTAGAGTCTCTTTTAAAGAAGACTCTCCTTGACAGGAATTTCCAGCTTGTAGTAATGAATTTTTCAAAGAATCCACTTTGAAATCTTCATACTTTGCATGTTCTCATACCGGAACGTCTCAAAGCAGACAGCACGATAGAGTGAATCGGTGAATGAATATTCACGGATTGATGAGAAATAGATTTATAGAAATCACTCGTGTGTCCTATGATAAACATTTTTGAGACACAACGAGAATTTTGTATTTAGAATCACATTTCCATCAAAAATACTTTTGTTTGAAAGATATTGTACACAATCAATGTGCTCAAAAGATTAGTTGGTAAGCACATTGAGAGGTTTTAGCAAAAGTATCCGTCAATCCATATCCTGGAACAAGTTTGATTCAATTATGAATCGCACCATTGTTGCTTTCCAGTTGTCACTTGATCATTGATCCAAGATGGATCTCACATGTCACCTACCAAGAGCTTGAGTGATGTTCTCTCTAGAAGGATTTCCATCGTCATTGTGAATATTTACATATCACTCGGATGTTCTGGCAATACCACAAGGATAATGCGTAGGACTCTAAATATTTTATCTTATTTTCCACATTATGTGAAACAATAAGCATATTTGGAATGTGTCCTAACGAGATTTGTGGATGATCTCATGGCTCTAGACTCAATAGTGCGTTTTGATCCGCTCCTGGAGATTGGGGAGGCGTCTCCTGTTTTAGGTATCAACATAGCTCGCAATGAGCGGTCGATACATTGCACAGGGTTCCCCGTGAGAATGAAACAAGCTCTTTTAAGAGAACTTGAGTAGTTGGGAAGTTTAGTGCAATGCGTCACTGGGTCCATGATGTCTTGTCTTCAATACCGGTGTTACCTTAGTAACCGCCAGTAGATTATGAATTGAACCCGGTTTCTGCCCTAAGGTTGAATATTGATGCGTGGGAATCGCAACAGGCTTTACCTCTCGAGGGATCTCGAGAAGCTTACAACCCCCACCAGGCAGTATACCTGATCGTTGTAGTATAGTATAGTGACAAGTACCGGGGGATTGATCGTTCAGCTTAGGAATAGTGTCGCTAGGATTAGAAAGCCTAAATACTAGTTCTAAAAGGTGAGGGATGATTATTTTTGTGTTTTTATATTTTATAGAAAGCAAGTAAAAATCTCGGGTTTTGGAAGAGTGGGCGGAATTAGTTGCTATTCAACTAACCCAAAACTAAGATGCAATCAAAATAAAATACAAAAAATTAAAATAAACTAATTATACTAAGGTTGTGAGCAGTAATTGGAGAAAATGTGTTTACTTAGATTTCACTACTCCCTAGATATCTTTTACACGTTAATTACTTGTTATAATTGCATGGATGACGGATCGTATTCCTTAATACCATTCATGGGGTGGCATACATAACTCCCCAATTCTATGAGCTCTTATCTCCTCCTACACCATGCCCAGCACAACTATAGGGATTGTAAACAGTGGCTCATGCATTAAATACAACCAATAAAGACCTAGTACGCCTCGGTTCATGTTTCTTAAGACGTTCAAGCATGTTACCATTTGAAGATCTGTCAGTTTTCTTAAGCCTAACATATAAATCATTCATCCAAAACAAGAATAAACAAGTAATCAACACATAATCAATATCTAGGTTTCATTAGATCTAAGCAAACACAAAAGAGATCTAGCCTAGCATGATAGAATTAAGACAAGAACATGATATAGACAACCAACACATAGACATATTGATTGAATTAGAATAACACTTATCTTAATTAATCATGCAAGGTATCAAGGGGTTGGAACCCTTGAAAAACCTGTAAAGTTACACCAAAATCGTCTTTAGGGTTTCTCCCAAAACTCCCCTCCTTTATGTGAAAAACTAGAAAACTATATATAGGAAAATAGGGATGACGGCATCAAGAACAAAGGTGTGACGCCGTCATCTCGCCGCCAAATACTTCCTCGGACGGCCTTGATCTACTTCTGACGCCGTCAAGGCCTAGGCCGTCACACAAATTACTCTTGACGCCCTGTGTGTGACGCCGTCATCAACTACGGATTTTAATTCTTGGGGTTTTGACGCCGTCAGGAAAACTCTTGACGCCTTCATGAACTCTCGGATTTTATTATTGAGGTTTGACGCCGTCAGGAAGTTACTCTTGACGCCGTCACCTACTGTTCCCAGCATGGAAAATTGAGACTTTGCCGTTTTCTTCACTTTTATGCTCCAAAAACGTCCAAAATGGCTTCTTTTCCAGAATTCACTCTCCAAGTACCTAAAATCACAAAAGGAACGATTTAGGGTAATATTTGATCAAATAAATTCGGATTCGGGCTTAAATGACCCCCTAAAAACGGATCATTTTTTGCCTCATCAAATATTTGGAGGGCTATTTCTTTTCACCCTTTCACATTTCATTTCTTTTTCATTCTTCAACCCCTTCAGTGCTTACCGAGACTTCACCACTAGAACCTTGTTGGGTTTGTTCCAGTCCTAGCTCTATCTCAGTCCGCACTCTTCCCTTTCTCACTTTACTCCTTTGTTCAATCATTCCTAAGGACTTCTAATCTATCTACGGATTGTCCCTGGGAAGATCCTTCCGGTTCTGGTGGATCATGGGAACTTATACCTAAACTTAACCAACCTTATAACTCCGTGCATTAAAGTAAATGGTCGGTCTTAGGTATTATTTCCACAAACGCCTTTCGCTCCCCCTCAATATGTGCATCGATATTCGAAAGTGTTTAGCACATATGTGGGAGCCTATTATTGAGTCGAAAAGTTCACATTTGATATCAGATTGCATATTTAAATCACATTCTCTCCCCCAATCAAAAATTTCAAATCTTTCTAGATTTTTCATCTCAATTGATTTAAATAATTTAGAAAGCGTTATGGGAGAGAAATGCGGTCAATGTTAATATTTTCTGATAAAAAGGAACTTTTTCTTGCTCCCCCTCAAACTGTGAGGGAGGTTGTTATGTGCCAGAGTTGAAGAGTTTGCAAAAGATTCGAAGTTTTAAAGAAAACTCTTTGAAAGTTTACTCATTCTGACACATAACCATCACAAATCGTTTTGTTGCTTTTGTATTGTACAAAGTGTGGGGAGTTTTGATGATACATAAAATTTTGAGAAATCACTCTCCCCCTCAATCAATGACGGATGTTGAAAAATATTTTCATAAAATATTAAAGTCATTGATTGAGTGAAAATTTTATCAAACTTTTAAGTTCAATTTGATTTTCAATCAAAATCTCATGGTACCACCAAGTTTTGCACAAATACTTTCCGGAAAAATCATAGAAGGGAAAGTATTTGGCGATAAAAAGAAGACTTATCTTCTTTATCAAGAAATAATGCACTGAAACGTACATTAGATCGAGGGTGCATGAATATAAAGTAATTCACGCTCGGATGAACGGCACCCTTTGTTAGGAACAACCGTCTTTTTGGCGATGTGTTTTCCTTAATTTTGAAAAGCGGGTTGCTATCTGAAGTAATATCAAGCCATATTTTTGAAGACCGGGTTGTAGCCTGAAGTGACTACAAGCCATTGTTTGATGATCGGGTTGTAGCCTGAAATGACTACAAGCCATAATTTTAAGAATGTTTTGAGAAACGACATGTTTTAGAGAAAAACTTTATTTGAAACCGAAAAACTCTTGCTCAAGCATATGTATGATTCCGTGTCATTATTAAATGACATTTCTAAAAACGTACATAATATTGATTACACAAGAGACATGTCGTGAGAAGAATATTTTTGGATTTTTTATGATTTTTCAGATTTTTATGGTTTTTATAGGTTTTATATTTCTCTATTTACGTATTTGTATAAGATATGTACAAAGGATACCAAACAGTTTAGGGAGATGTTGACATGAGCACCAAAATGAGATTATCGTTCAGCTCGTTGTAGAAGTATGTAGTCAACATCTCTTAAACTTTCACCACCAAAGCTTTCGAGGCTCCTGAATAATTGTCTGAATCCGTAGATGCCATGATATAATCTTAAACGGGATTTTAAAACTCTTGTGACTTAAACCGAGAGATCGATTCTCTCCCGGGATTTTACTAAAGTCAACAAAAGAAACCGAAAGATCTAATATGCGAGTTAGACTTAGAGAGAGATCTTGGATAAGTAACAATTAGCATTAAGTGTCAAGTCGCGACAAGTCAAGTTACAATAGATCCGATCGTAATAAGTCAAGTCGTAAAGATTAACTCACAACGTCAAATTACAATCAGACTAATGGAAGCGACTTAAGTCACAACAATTCACCAAACACAAGTAGTTAACAAATCACTAGAATCTCACAACTGAGTTAATCGCTAGACACCCACCAAATTTCTGAAAGTTTTTATTGCCTCCTCATTGTGAAGCTTTGGTAGCTTCCCCCCAAACCGACAATCACCTACATGAGACCACTTCCCCCAAGAGGTTGAAGTGATGCAAAAAGTCTCATTGTATGAAGCTCGAGGACCCGAAGAGAACGATAACACCGAAGTAACAGGGTGAACCATGGATCATCTCCGCGGTTATCAATCCCGGAATGTATGATGAAGCCCGATCACATGACCCTGTTGTACATCCCCAATGTACACATTACTTTGAGGTTTGGAGCAGATGTCTATTAGGGGGAATAAGATATCAACATCTTCATTTCAGTAAATGCTTTCCAGTTATCTTACACGTACCAACTCAATCCATATTGTACGCATGTATCCAACACAAGAAGAAACGATGACACCAAAGTAACAGGTTGAAGCACTGATCATCTCTGCGGATATCACCTCCGGAATATATGATTAAGCCTAATCACGTGAACCTGTTGTGCGTCCTTGATGTACACACATCTCTCCCCTGATGGTTGCGATCTCATCGGAATCATCATACCATTGTGTACATGAAGCATTAACCAGAAGCACTTTACCATGAATCATATCAGCACATATGAAGATGTCTATAAGCAGTATCATCTCACGCTCCCAATATTCTTCTCAAATTTCTTCCCACTGAAAGCTGAAGTAATACATACCACAAGTATTAAGAGACCACTTCCCCCAAGTAGTTGGAATAATACACCAAACGCCACAAGTCAATACACTGATATTCTCTGCGGTTATGACATTTGTCTTCCCGGGATAACTTCAAATAAGAAGAAGTATTAAGTTCATCACGTGTACTCATTATGCATTAAGATGTATGTCTCCTTCCCCCTTGCTGGTTTTGATACCTCAGAATCAGCAACAACTTATAGGTACATCTACTTGAAATCATGAGAGGAGAACAAAATTGGCTCAAGTAAATCTTGTGAGAATCAACTGCTACAGAAACTCTCTGACTATCATTATTAACCCTTGTGTAGATTGTTTGAAGTAACCACTGATGAAGTAAACCCAACATACCAAATTAGAAACTGAAGTAGAATTCCCCATTTTTGTGACTTATGCTTGCCCTAGTGTGTGACTAAGAGCGGTGTAGAGAGTTTGTGCAACATCAAATCCCTAAGTACTCTATACTCTTCAACCAACCAACCATCAAGTATAAGACGTACATCACCTCTTGACTACCGACAACTTCATGAAAGTTGTGACACTCCTTAAAGTGATAGTTATTTTGTGGTAATAAAAAGAAGAATCACCAAAATAACTAGATATCCAAGTCTTCATCATTGTAAAGGTAAAAGCTCAAGCAAGGATCTCGAAGAGTCTTCATCCAACCAACCCCAACTTCAAGATAAAATAAGATCACTCCTTTGTGAAGTCAACTTCAATCTCAAATAAGGGATACCAAATAAACTCCGTGATTACTTGACATTCCATGTCCAAATTCTTAGCCGTTTTGACATTTTAGCCGACATTTTCCATAATGTCCTTCGGGTTGATTTAAAGAGTGCACATTGATAGGAACAACAATCCTTGATTATAGAACCAAACGACGGATCATTATTCATGTGTGCATCTTCACAATCATGATAGTCATCATCAACACCTTGAGGAATAACTGGAGATTAGATTACTTGAGAAGTCTGAGTAATACTTCTGGATGGTGCATCTCGATCAATCATCATTCGTTGAAGCTTGGAAGTAATCATCAAACATAAATCCCAGCCATCCTTAGTTAATGAAACATTAGGTGTTGGAGGAGAGTCGTAAGACGAATCGTATGACCATTCTACAATCATTAATCACCATGTGGTATATTTATACTTCTCCCCCTCAAAAGTTGCAAGCGAGGTTTGCCATTTTTGATTGAGCAAGTGAATAAGAATACAATCAATCATGTATTTTATTCACAATTCTCCCCCTCAAAAATTGCATACGAGGTTGCCATTTTTTATTGAGCATGTGAATAAGAATACACTCAATCATGTAGTTTATTCACTCTTCTCCCCCTCAAAAATTGCATACGATGTTTGCCATTTTTGAATGAGCAAGTGAATGTGAATTCAAGCAAAGATGAGTAGATCCACTTGATGACTGAACGAATCATGGAGGAAGCATGAACCGTATTGTTGAGAATGATCAAAATTAAGAAGATTTCTCTTCTTTCGAAGATAAAGCGCACTGAATCGTACACCTTTCTTTTCTTTGATGAACAGGGCCTGAAGTGTTGTCAGCAGACACCATAGTGATAACATTGAAGACCGAGGCTTGAACTGATTTATTCAAACGTCATAATGATGAAGTGCGAGGCCTGAACTGATGTGAACAGACGTCATAGTCGTTGAAGAACGAGGTCTGAACTGAAGCATTCAGACGTCATAGTCGCTGAAGAGCGAGGCTTGATCTGATGTGATCAAACGTTATAATGATGAAGAGCGAGGCCTGTACTGATGTGAACAGACGTCATAGTCGTTGAAGAACGAGGTCTGAACTGAAGCATTCAGACGTCATTATGCACATACATCAGCATCGACATTCTAGAACTCCTGAAGCTGGGGAAATGATTGCTTTAGGTCTCCAGACTTTGAGTTTTCTCATATAGTGAATGGTTGATGTACCTGCAACTGAGTAAGGACTACCTGCACTAACATCACAAACTTGATTGCACATATATAGGTTAGTGACAACAGTATCCAAACCCTTGGGGGTTTCATGGTCAACCATGGCATTGCCATCAGTAAGCACTTTTCCGGTAGGTATCCACTTAAGTCCAATGTCCTTAAAAATTCTACCAATTGGAATCCACTTATAGCAAGGTCTAGGATTACTAAGCTTCTTATGCATAGTGGAAGGCTTAACGATATTCCTAGTCTCCAAAGATTTAGCAGTTTGTGTCCACCTAGGAGAAGTTTTGGGTTTGTTTTGCTTCTTATGCATTGTAGATGACTTACTGTAATTCCTAGACTTAACAGGTTGAACCTTAGCATTGTACCTCAATATCCTACGAGGGATCATACAAGGTTGAGAACCTAAGATTCCATCCTTATGAAGTAGTGCCCTTTTCCTAGCCTTTTCTAGATCATAGTTCTTGTGCAGGTCATTTATAACATAAGTGTTTTGAGCCTTAGTGCTAGGTTTCGACACTGTTTTCGAACTAATCCTAGAGGAGCTGGGTGTAGGAGTAACTACTTGTTGAGGCTTAGAAGAACTAGAAGCAATAATCTTGGGCCAATAATGTGTAGTGACTGGTTTTGTCAAAACTTGTTCCGCATCAACTTGGGAGGCAAACCGTGTTTTTGAAAATTTTGGTCTCTCAGATCTAAACGCAGTCAATTGTCTAACAACTGATTGGTTTCTATTCGATTGAAACACTGGTTTCCCCAAGATTGATGGTTTTGCAAACTTAGTGTTCACACTATTCCCTGTTGCTTTTCTTAGCTCGTTCTTTAATGTTGTTATTGTGAAACCCTTTTCCTGAACTTGAGCTTTGAGTTCATCAATTTTTGCAATCAAAGACGTTGTTTGCTCAACAGTTTTAGTATTCGTTTCTTTGATTGAATCACATAGTTCATTGCAATGAATTTTCAAAGACTCATTTTCATCACGTAATTTAGCCACATTATGTTCCAATTCAATAACATTGCAGTCATGTTTAGCTTTAACTTCATTACACATATCACATAACTCAGTAATACGTTTTTTCAGGTTGTTGATTGTCAAGTTCTTGGTTTCTAGCTGAGCTTTCAAATCATTAATCAAAAAGAATTCGCGGAAATCAGGAAGTTCCGGATCTTTACATGGTTGGTTAGTTTGAAAACTTTCTTCCTTTTGTTGCATTGCGATTTCAAGTGAAATACAATGTTTTTCAAGTTGTAAGAATCTCTTTGAAAGTTCATTAAACATTTCTTTATCAACCATATCATTTGATTTAAAAGACTCAGCTGTAAACAAAGAACTTGACTCATCATCACGTTCAGCATCCTGATCACTTTCTCCCCCTTTATGATTCATATTTGTTAAATCAGAAATGGTATTGCTATCAGTCTTTTTCAACAAATATGTGTCATAACTGGGCGTAACTTGATCAGTATGCAGTCGTTCATCAAAAAGCACATTATGATGTACAGTTAGGGGTACCTCAGCACATGACACTTGTTCTTTTATTGGTCTGAAATTTGCATCCATGTCATGTGTAATAAGAGTCACTGAACTGCTGGTAGTATCAGGCTTATCAGTCACTGACCCATTGCATATCATGACAACTGACCCAACATCCGATGATATACCCAAATCGCCAATACCATCACAAGATTGCACCCTACATGCCTTCACCTTGTCATCATATGCAGGTATATGCTGTGTTTTTTCTTCAATGAATCTGTTCACTTTATCCATAAGTTGGATGAGTGTGTCTCTGAACGTATCAACCTCTATTCCCGTGCGATCAGCAAAACACTTTTTCGTCATCTGACTATAATGGTCATATTCCAGAGTGAATTTCGAATCAAAGAACACTTGGAATTGTTTGTTGATCACACAAAGGGCAGCCATGGATCCCATTTTGGAAAATTCTCCTTGGTCAAGTTGTTGTTGTAGTTGATCTAAGTTAAGAATCATTGTGCATGTGAAAGTCTGAACATCTTGACCAAAGAGCGTTACAAATGCGCGTTCGAATCCCATCTTGAATCCAGTTCCGTCTAAAAGTACCGAGAGATGTGAATGAAGTTGTCGAAAACATTCTATGCAGCTTTCATTTGCATTGTGAAACACTTGTTGTGGCTGAAGCAACTCTCTCCCTTGCGAATTAGAGCACAAAGATTCCATATTAGCAACATTACAATCAAACACCTTTGTTTGTTGTACAAGGATGGAGGATTTTGACATGTTGTGATCGTTCACGGGATTTTACAATTCTATGATTTAAACCGAGAAATAGATTCTTTCACGGGATTTTACAAAATCAAGAAGAATCCGTGAAATGATGAGAAACCGTTGGAACGGTAAATGATGAGATGATAGTTTGATGACCGTGATGGTTGTATGATCAAAATCCGAATAAACCTCGAAATTATATCCAATAAGCTCGAAAACCGAAGTTGTCTCCTATTAGCCCGAAAATATCACCACCCAACAATAATTATCAATCACGTGTTAACGAAGCTCAATCGAAATGGTGGTCAAAGAATTATATCCCAAATATTTTAGCTAATTGCAAACACCAGAAATATTAGCTAGCAATTAAATCCTTTAGCCAAATGCATTTGGTTATGTGAGAGTATATCAACCAAAGCAAATCATAACAGTCCAAGAATGACTATACCACAAGGATCGTCCCTATAATTAGCAGCCCAACACCAATACACCTGAAGCCCAACACAACAATAGTAATACGGCCCGTATCCACAAATAATACACAACCCAAATAATCGTGTATTACTAACTTAATCTCACAACCCTAAAAGTTAGTTGTACTAATCACAAAAAAAATAGACGCAGTCACAAACAACCTCTCACCCAACTTTCTTATCCAAAAAAAACAAAGAATACAGATCTCCCTTTCCTGTCTTGTTTTAATCCTCACGCAGCATCACACAGATCGTCCCTTTTCTGAATACAAATCATAAATACAAACCCCGAGCACCGTGTTATCTTTTGTCAAATCAAATCTCAAGCAAATCGTAAGAAAAACATTTGGCTACAAGATCTTGTTATGGGTCTCGGGTAAGTGATGGTTTGTAAGTGAGAAAGGACGGGACAACTTTTTCTTTATTCTTTCATAATTAGAAGCTTGTGCTTCACACGGATCTGTGATGGTGACTCTCTTTGTGGTTCAGCTTTGAACGAATCTTAGATGTGAAAGAGAAAAACTGAGATCATGCACGTTTAGTTTGATTCATTCTTAATTGTTTTTCGTTTGTTTGAACCAAAGATTGTTGTCGTGCTACACGGATCAGTGATGGTTTAAAGTTTCTTGTGTTAAATCTTTTTAAAGACCGTTTAGTTTGTTGTATTACATGAGAAACAAAGGCTGAGATCTTGTTCTTTTCCTTTTTGTATCGTTTATCTTGTTAAACCGAAAGATAAGAATTGAATGAAACTTATGAAGTGTTGTTGTGATAGATGTGGATTTGGTATGGTTTAAGGCTTGTACTTGAAGAATCAGTGATGATGTTATAAAGTTGGTTTAGATCATGTTCAAATCACTACTCTGTTTTAATCGCAACCAAGAAGTCGACCAAAAGTTAAACGCAAAAAAAACGACTTAATCGCAATCACGGGATAAACGCAATAACAAGTTAAACGCAAAGATTTAAACTCTAAGAGTTAAACGCAGAAAGTAATTGCTAGCAAAATTGAACTAGTCGCAAGAAAGCGTTTAGTAGTTTTCACAAGCAGCCAAGAACCAGTTGCAATCAGCAGTTTTGTATTCTTTCCCTTTTAAGAGAAAAAAACCAAATAGCGCCAAGAGCAAGACATAAACACTAATAAAAAATTGTCCATGTGAAAACAAACCGCAACCAGGAACAAACACAAGCTAAGACCTATGAATAATCTCCAAGAAATCACTAGTTATATGAAACAGCCCCACAAATCACCAAGATACAAGGACCTTACTATAGACGAAAGTGCAACCTTTTTCATCAAGTCGAACCACAAATAAGAACAAATAATGGTGAAAGCTATGAAAACCAAAAAAAAAACAAGTCGAACCACAAAACCAATCACAACTCCAAGAAAAAAACCAAGTCCTAAGATGAAACCTTGGCTCTTGATACCAATTGTAGAATGTCAATAATTATAGCATGCATGGTTTTGTGTTTAGATATAGAATTATAGAAGAAGAATAATGGTAGAAGAAATAAGAGAAGAGTTTAGAGAGAGGAAGAGTTGGGTGTTTTCTAGAGAGAGAGAGTTGAGAGAAAAAATAGAATGTTAGATTGAATGAATGAAAAGCACCAACCCTCTCCACATGTGGAGAGGGGTATATATAGTTTCCTACAAACGCCCACACCCGGGCTGTGGATCAGGCATACAGTGGGTAAAGACCCGTCCTTCTTCCACGGTTTTACTTAAACTAATACTAACTAACTAATATATAAACTAACTACGAGCTAACTAACATGCTATTACATCGATTAGGTGACCGAGTCTTTTATAGGAATAATTGTATTCCTAACATCTTGCGTTGCCTTTCTTAGCTCACCATATATAAAACCCATGGAAGGCTTCCAATCCGCATCGACCATACGAAGAACTTTAACTAATGGTGCAAAAACTTTCAAACATGTTGTTAAACCCGTCCAAAATGCGGCATTTAGCACCAATTTATAAACGGTTTTTCCTTTAACCGTTTTTGAGAATTTACACTTCTCCCACTCTTCACTACAAAACATAGTTCTTAGCTCAGAATTTTTCTCGTTCAAACTTTGTAAAGTGAGAAATCCGGAAGCAAATCTTGTAACTCCCGGTCTCACTATATCTCTTTTCTTAGTGAAGTGCCTCATCATAGCCAATGTCTTGTGGTGGGCATAAATAAACACCATTAGCGTTTTCGCTTGATCAAGTATTTTCTTGTACCTCGGTAGCCCACCAATAGCTTCAAAAAGAAACAAATTTATAAACACGAGCACGAAACTTACAAAATAAACTTCAATTCAACTAATGCTACTTTTAAAAACATTACAACAATGTTACACTAATGCTTATTTTTAAAAACAATGTTACTGTAATGGATTTTAGATCAATTTTTTTTTTTTAAATGTTACTGTAATGGGCTAATGGCAATGCCATGTCCAAAAGTTATAATAAAAACAATTATTAAATATATCAAAAGTAAAACAACTTTAAATATAACAAGTTTAAATAAAAACAATGTTTCTGTTATGGAAAAATGAAAACAAGTTTAAATATAACAAAAGTAAAAATAATTATTACCTTCAAGCATAAGATTAATTGTATGAGTTGCACACGATGTCCAAAAGATTTTTGGTCTTTTCTCTTGCAACAACTTTGCGGCTCCCATATTATTAGAGGCATTATCGGTCACAAGTTGAACGACTTTTTCGGGACCAACTTCTTCAATGCAACTATCTACATACTCAAATATGTAATCGCTTGTGTGAGCATTATCCGAACAATCTTTAGCACCAATAAAAATGGTACCTAACTTTGAATTCACACACAAATTCATGATGCTTCTTCTTTTTCTATCGGACCAACCATCCGTCATATTTGAGCATCCAACTCTTTCCCATTCTTCTTCGTATTTTGTCATCAAGCTTTTTGTTCTTTCAACCTCTTTTTTTAGAAAAGTATCCCCTATCTCATATCTAGTAGGAGGTGGACCATTAGGTCCAAATTGACCAACCGCTTGCATTACCTTTACAAAGCTATCCCTTTCGAAAACATGAAACGGAATCGCACATTCATAAGCCCACCTACAAATATATTCTTTGTAGGCATTCATTTGTTCTTTTCTTATAACATTAGAAAGATTAGCTTGTTTGCTCGTGCCTTTATCTACGACTTTTTCAAATCTATCAATAGGACCAAAAGACTTAGATGGCTTCAAGTTTCCAAAACTATCTTCCATTTCATCAAGGTCGATCGTTTCATCATTACTAATATTCACTTCCGCTCTTAAAGCATCCATATGTTCTTGTTTGGCCTTCTTTTTATTTTTGGCCTCATTAAGAGCATTTCGACATTTGATTTTATCTTCATTTGTTGATGATTTACATGCCTTTACACTTCCTATTATACCCGCAATATGTTGCTTGATTCTATAAACTCCTCCCGACACTACTTTCTTACATCTCAAACATTGGACTTTATCCGGGTCCTTTGGGTCCGCTAATACTCCAAATTCCCACCCAACGTCACTTGAATTTCGTTTAGATCTATGAGTGACGTCCGTAGACGCGGTAGATTCTTTAGATTGAGGTGTCAATGACATGTTTAGACTTTAGTTAATCTATGATTATAAAGAAAAAAAAATGTTTAGTTAATGCAAGACAATAATTTATAATCCACTTGCCTATGTCCCAACTTTAATAATGACATTAAATACCAAATTTATTATACCAACTTTTCTAGTTGCCTTATAAAATATCAAAAAAAAAACACAACTATCCAAACACATTAACACAAGAAAGCCAGGAACAAAACACACAGTCAAAACACACAGTCGACCCAATAATTTCAATCAAAAAATCGAATCACGCAATGATTTCGAAAATAAAACACCAATTAAACCCACAAAACACAATCAATAAACACAAACATCTCAACCGGCTGTTCTTATCAGATTCAGAAATTAAAAAAATGGTTTTAATTGAAATTAGAACATACCTTTTGAATCTTTGATTAGTGGTTTTAATTGGATTCTTTTGGAAGATACATGTTACTGAAAATAAGTGTGTGAAAAAAGAGGCGGGATACGGAAAAAAAAAAAAAAAAAAAAAAAAAAAAAAAAAAAAAAAAAAACCCTAGATCTAAAATTATTGAAGCGTTGACCGATTTTTTTAGTTGACCGACCCGACCCGCCTAGCCCGATTTGACCCGCCTAGGCGCTTCGTTGACCGCCTTTTGACCAAAACGCCTAATTTGGCCGATTTCGTGCAAAGCGGGGCGGAATAGGACCGACTAGCGCCTAGGAGGCCGCCTAGACCGCTTTTTACAACAATGTTCATTAGTGTGCAACTTTGAGGGAGAAACCCTAGGTCGAATTTTTCCAGCTTTTTCAAGGGTTTCAACCCTTTGAATCTTTCATGTCAATTTGAGATAAGTACTCTTTCAATTCAATCAATATGTCTATGTGTTGCTTGAATATATCTTACACTTGTCTTCAATTTAACATGCTCGGCTAGATTACTTTTGTGTTTGCTTAGATGTAGTGAAACCTAGATGTTAATTATGGGTTGATTGTTTGTTTATAGTTGTTACGGATGATTGTATTCGATGTTAGGCTTAAGAAAACTGGCAGACTTCCATTGGTAACTTGCTTGAACGTCTTAAGAAACATGATCGGAGGTGTACTACGATATTTGGTTGTATTTAATGCGTAGGAGAATTATAATGATCCCATGTTAGGAGCTTCTAACGGCTCGACATAGGAGTGAAGTAGGATCCTATAGAGTTAGGGAATATTGTACACGGCCCTACGACTAGTATTAAGGAATATGACCCGTCATCCATGCAATTGTAACAAGCTATCAACCTGTAAAAGATATCTAGGGAGTAATGAAACCTAGTTAAACACAACTTTCCCCATCATTGTTTACACCACAATAGTATAATTAGTTTACTTTCATTTCTGTTATTTTATTTTGATTGCATCTTTAGTTATTTGGGTTAGTTGACTAGCAACTAATTCCGCCCACTCTTCCAAAACCCGATATTTTAATTGCTTTTATAAAACATAAAAATACAAAAAGAATCATCCCTCACCTTTAGACTTAGTTTAGGAGACTTTCTAATCCTAGCGACACTAATCCTGAGTTGAACGATCAATCCCCCGGTACTTGTCACTATACTATACTACAACGATCAGGTACACTGCCTGGTGGGGGTTGTAAGCTTCTCGAGATCCCTCGAGAGATAAAGCCTGGTGCGATTCCCACGTATCATTTGAGTATGATCACTATCTCGTAAGACTGCAATTTTCTGTGCTCTTTTTAGTTGTATACAGGGTTTTTCTGCAAGATCTTGGATTCTTGACAAATGAGGATGATGTTTTGTGTCTTGTTTCTCTACTTGTTAGTGAAAACAAGTTTGTTGATTTATTTGTTGCTGAAGGTTAAAGTAAAAAGGAATGTCGACAGCTAAAAGTAATTTAGGCGAAGTAAAAAGGAATGTCGGCAGCTAAAACTAAAAACGATGGTAACTACTCTTTTAACATTCTCCAAAACCACCTAAATATTTTCCAGCAACTTTCATTACTTCTTTTCTCAAGCAATTAGCAATAGACTCCCCTACTGATACCCATACTTATGTCACTGCGTTTGTGGTGGGATGGATAATTAAACATTCAAAAATACCATATTATCCTAAATAAATTTGAAAGTACTCATTTTGTTAAATAAAATTTAAAAGTACTATGGTTAAACAAAAACTCCCCGTAATCCTCCTAGCCAACTACATATCTTTCGGCATAATAGTCACCCTCTTAGCATGAATCGCACACAAATTAGTATCCTCAAACAACCCAACCAAGTACGCCTCACTAGCCTCCTGCAATGTAGCAACAGCCGAGCTTTGAAACCTCAAATCCGTCTTAAAATCCTGAGTACTTTCTCTCACAAGCCTTTGAAACGGAAATTTCCTTATCAAAAGCTCGGTGCTCTTCTGGTACTTGCGGATCTCTCACAATGCTACGGTTCCGGGCCTGAATCTGTGAGGCTTCCTGACTCCTCCTGTTATAGGAGCAGATTTACGAGCAGCTTTTGTTGCGTGTTGTTTCCTTGGTTCAGGACTTCCGGATGCGCTTCGGAGTCGTTTTGCTTTGATTTTCTGTCTGTGATCTTTCCTTCTGTTAGGTGTTCCAAATTCGGAATGCTGCGACGTTTCTTCAATGGTAACGCGGGCTTTTATTCATTTGAGCTTATCTTGTTGTATCTTCTCTTGATGAACTTTCTCAGCTATGATTGACAGTATCTGGTGGTAGTGCTTTCTTGTATAGTTAGGTCAGGCACAGGCCTACCTTGATCTTCCAGTGTTGTTTCCTTCTCCTTTCCTACCGTATTCCGCACGGCGAACATAGGTACAGAAAGGACTTGGCCTGAATGAGTGCCCATTGTGAGTATTTTCAAGAACGCAGTTGTGTACCGGGTCCTACGGATTACGCAAATTGTTAGTGCAAAAAGTGTAATGAGTATGGATTGGGCTTAGTTTGCGTATTGGGCTGCCTTGGTGGGCCGCCAATGAATGAGATTTTCACTAATCCAAGTAATGAGATGATTCTCTTCACAAATGAAAGCAAAAAGTTAGCCTTACCGTGGGGATTGTTTGGTGGTGGTATGTTTTCTGGTGGAAACATAACTGCTGGTGGAGTTGGAGGTGGTGAGTTGTCATATTGGAACACCGGAAACAGATCATGTGGCGGAGTGTTTTGTGGGGAATTGTCTTCAGGTGGTGTGTTGTAAACCGATGCGTTTTCAGGTGATGCGTTGTGAGACATTGTGTAGGAAGAACAAAAGAGAATTCTTTGATGATTGTGGGTTTGAATTGTGTGTGTATTCAGCATCACCCCAATAGGTATTTATAGGATGATTTTTGTAAGTATCCCGCTTTGAATTTGAATTCAAATTTTGAAATTACCCCGCCCTCTGTTTGAATTCAAAATTTGAAATGTATCCCGTTTTCAATATCCCGCTCAGATGAAATTTGAATTTTGAATTTGCACACGTTTTTATTGTTTTGTTTGAAATTTTGAAATTTGAAATTTTATAATTACTCCGCTCAGGTTTTGAATCTTAAACGTTTATACACTCCTATATAAAGCATACATTATCATACAATTTTGCACACACTTCACTTTCTAAAGAAATTTACTATGGCAAATCGTTGGTCTATTGAAGAAGAATGATGGCTAGCCGAGATGTGGCAAAACGTTCACGAATTCCATGCCAGCGAAGGACCTTTTTGGCAAGTCGTAACAGAAAAGTTCAATGAACAATCAGACGGTCCTTTTCGTAGCAAAAACCAGCTAACGGGTAAGTGGGCAAGAATGAACTCTGATTTCCAAAAATTTCATAAAATTTACTTGAATTTCCAGCCTACACGTGAGCCAGATGTTCGTCTTGAAGATGCAATAAACGTTTTCAAGGAACGCAATGGTGGGAAAGATTTCAAATATTTTCAAGTGTGGTTGATTTTGAAGGACAACTTCACCTGGAACAGATATATGAATTAATGGCCTTTGTATTCCTGTATCGTGTTTTGGTTTATGTTAAGTATTTCCGTTTCGTTTGTGATGTTATGTCAGTTTAAGTTTCAGTTTGAATAAAAGGTTTAACGGCTAGTTTCTCTAATAAAATTATCTAACGGATAGTTTCAGTATAAATACTATCTTTACTCAACTTCTTATTATCAAACAACTGAAACTAAATTCCACACACACACTATGGCTAACCAACCAGCTGAGGTGCAAAGAAGAATACTTACCCGATTGCGCAATGAACAAGAAAATGAACTTAAGTTGATTAACAACTTGTTAGGTGGAGATAGTGCGTATTATCCGACAGAGGGAGTCTCGTGCTCCAGAGGTCGAAAGGTTACGTGAGCTGCCTCAAGACCATCCAATAGTCATGGTCGGTCTACAAACCCTTTTAAGAATGGGACCCTTGTCGGGCAAGGGTCCGTAACTTAATCGTGATTTGCGGATACAGATCATCCTCCGCGGCCATGGGATGGTCCGCAAGCGTACTACGGAAGCATTGCTCAGATGATCTGTGTGTGTCTTTGTAAGTCCGGACAGCACCTTACTTGTTCTTGGGCTTCGGTGGCGTCCAGTGTATTTGTTTGTCTCTTTTGGTATTACAAGAACTCACCCAGTAAAACTTGCCATGGTTATAAAAATCTTGTTGTATTCTCTATAATGATGCCAACATCAGATATGATGATAGAAAAGCTGTTTATGTTGTAATTTTTTTCTCCAAATATTTAAAGTTAACAGTAACATATGAAGTGGACAGAAGACATGCTTTTATCCCATTTTGTATTGTCATGTATCTATTTTAAGAAGCCAAAACTATAACATAGTAATAAATAAGCTGTCATGCTAAAAAAGACTTATCACTTCCATATACTTGCATAAGGAATATACTTGGATTGTCACATTTCATTAAGGTCCTTTTCGGTTATAAATATCCCATGTAAACCATAAGGCACTCGTCGTGGCAGTTTCACAGCTGCGACGACTTCTAGACGTGGTGACTGGGCATCCATCACCAAGAACCTCGATTCACCCGTGGTTTCATCATGCACATAAGATACAACATAACCATCATCCTCTTTTGAGTTTGGGTCATCTGGATCTCTTGCAACGAAAAATGGTTCTCCTCCAAAGCAATTATCTCCATACGTCCGATTAGCTACAGTGTGCTGATATGGTTCCTTGTATTCTTCTGATTCTGTCATGTCAAGCTTAACCACTCCTATTGGCCTCATCATCCTTGATTTTTTTGGCGTTTTTTCAGAAATTGCTGCATAGACATACCTACATATAGTAAACGGAAATTTATTCCCGTAGGACACTACAACAATTAATGCCTATATCATTGTTAAGTTGTTTGCACTTGAAATGTATAATTAGGGCTTTAAATTTGGTTTTTTCTTACTTGCTCTTTTTTGCAACATAGGCTGGATTCATTACAGGAAACTCGAGGTTATCATTAGACAAAGTTTGTCTCGACACAACCCCAGTCCCAAAGTGAATAGTCACTTTCTCCATTGATGTTTGGATTAGATCCACCTGCTCGAAGAAATGTTCCATTGACAATATATTGGGTGCGACCAACACCACCACGTCGTTTCCATCTTCATCTGTCTCGTCCCATGCATTAACGACATGAAATACATTGAATTCTGGTACCTCAAACCATTTCATATCGGAGTCATCTGTTGCATATCGTCCAATGACACCAATTCTTGGTACTTTTGTTTTGTCTACACTTATTAACCCATGTCCATGTAACAAGTTCATAGGATCCGCTCCTAGTTGAATGTCACAAATGATTGCATACTTTTGAGTGATAGCCAAATCATGAGTTAAAGACGGTTTTTTCATAGACAAGATTGGGACATCAGGTTGCTTATTTCCATTTGCATCAAAGTAGAAATAGGTCAGATATGGACGTGTTGACCAATAGCGAAATGCGAAAGCCTCTTTAGTCACTGGATCGATCTTTGGGTGAGCTGTCATATTAAGAGAAAGCCTGCCATTGAAGTCATGCTGACCTAAAGTTATTACGTCACCATTGTCTTTAACTTGCATAGCATAAGGAAGATCTGATTCACATAATGCATACAAGCTACCCCCAAACAAGGCTAAATTTGTGTTTGCAACACCAATGCCTTTGCCAATATCATAATGGCCCAAAGCAACTCGTGCAGCAAATAATGCTACACGAGCTACAAATGGACCGAGGCATTGCATTCCTGAAATAACATTTGGGACTATTTGTGATTTAGCTTGATGCTCAAATAAGTACTTGTTCGTCTTGACATAGCGGCTGCAAAAAATAGCTCGACCTTGAGTCAACCTGATCGAATGCGCCATGCCGTCACCATCAAGGTAGTGGTGCGGACCATTAGGGACGAATTGTGGGTTTGGTCCTATACGCATATACACACCATCTAGACAACGAGGGATAAGACCATGTACAATCTCACACTCAGTTGGGCTAAGCTCATCAACTGATGCAAAATTATCAGATAAGACATAGCTTGGGTCGATCGACTTGTGGAGAGGAGGATCAACGAAGTTTATGATGGCTTTATCAAGTGTCATTAGTACTTTGTCAAGCAACGACAACTCGGATGATTTTTTTTTGGAATTAAGCCAAGCTGGTATAACATCAAATACTTTACTAAATGTGTTATATACCTTTTGTTGGCGTTTCTTTTTTCGTGTAATCATGAAACTTGTTTGATAATTTATGCTTTGGGTTGGAGAATGGAAGTAGGCATATGGGCGTAGTGACAACGAAGGGGTACGAGTTGAGAAGGGTAACGCTTCCATTCGTACTATTGTTTTTTTCTTTTAGAGAAATATCGAAATGTAAATAGCACAGGACATAAGAAACTAACTAGACACACCCAAAAAAAACACAGATGGTTCTTGTTGTTCCATGGTTGTGTGGTGGTTATATATATTTTGCATCCATTCATACACAAGAGAAAAAAGAAATCATAGATGTTAATAACGGTAGGTATTTAAGTTGCATACACGTTAAGAAAAAATTTCACATCCAAGTTGGTAAGCATACGTTTACTATTTTGAGGGGTGATTAAGTTTGCGTTTGCAAGACACGTTGCTTTTCAAATTCGCATACTAAGAAAAAAGAAAGCATACGATCATTTTTGATTTTCAATATTGTCACTTTAATTTTGCTCATTCGAAACGATATCCTAAACACTCCACACGCGTGAGGAAGAGAAAAAAGAGAGGACAGAGGTGACCGGCTCACCTCTTGGTTCTCGTGCAATCCTCTGTAATTTATTGTCTTTTAATTGGTTTGTGAGCGTATGTAGGCTATTTAGCGGGGTATATTTGTATAAAGTAGGTATTTTAATGAAGGTGAGGGATTGGTGTGACCACTACGGGTGAAAAGAGTGAAAAAAACTTAGACGTGATAGAAAGCTAAGATGACGTTAATGTGGAAGGTGGGGAGTCCCACTCCCTCTAGTCTAAAAATCTATGGACATGTTTTTTTCCTTGCAAAAAACATATTTTATTCTGGCAGGGTAAAGTTGTGTTGGAGTATAACATTTGTGATCAATAATTGATTGTATATGTAAGCAAAGTGTGTATATGTAGATCTAATTATTTGACGACGACATGTGAAGTGACAATTATTAAATCCTGACTAGCGAACATTAAGAAGTGAAAGCAAGAAACAGCAGCTCCATCAAGTGGATTCATCCCATAGATGTAAAAAATTTGTCACAATACTGCTAATGTCTTGTGAAAAAGTTTAAGATTTTGGAACTCTTACCGGTTAGTGTATTTAAATGATGTGAGATATAAGTTTTAGAAATTTATTTATAGTGAACAGAGGTTTATAATTTGGTCACTTGGTGGTGATAGGATAGTAACACATGCAAAGGGTATAATAACCTTGAGTTAAAGTTTAACACACTGTCATATCAGCTTTAACATTTTTACCTTAACTCACCAAAAAACACTCGGTATGTTAACATTTTTGAGTTAAAGTTTAACTCAATATTTTGTTCCCCACTTTTATCATAATTAAACAAAAAAAACTGAGTTAAAGCTTAACTTGGGGACGGTATAATAACTTTTCTGAGTTAAAGCTTAACTCACCAAAAACCTCACCCTTAACACTACGTTAAGTGGCTAACGTGGTGAGTTAAAGCTTAACTTAACTTGGGGACGGTATAATAACTTGGCCTTTAACGTGGTGAGTTAAAGTTTAACGCACCCTTCCACGTTATTATACCCTTTGCTCTTATAAGCTTTATAAAAATCTTTCATTATTTTGATGGGTCAGCCCAAAGAAAAAAAATAATTTATTCAATCACTGGTTTAAAAGTCACCCAATCCAAGTCCAAATCAAAGTTAACTTGCTACTCAAGCCATTTGAATCCTATACTTTTCCCTATCTGCCCTAAAACCTAGAGTTGGCAATTCAAACAAGTTGGTTGCATCTGCTATGACAGAAACATGATAATCCAAACTTGTTTAGGTTTAAGAGTGTCAATTCTCATTCTTATCTCATACTTTATCATTTTGAGATATTCCAAATAAATATCCACTTTCAATTACAATTAGGGCCGAGCAAAATCACCCGAAAACCAACTAGAACCGACTAAAACCGGACCGAACCAAACCTACCTTATCCAATTCGGTTTTCAGTTTTGTATAATTATTTCAGTTTTTGTCGTTTCGGGTCAAAACACATTTTTTCAGTTCAAAATAGCTAAACCAAACCAACTTTATTCAGCTAGCTATTTCTCCATTCGGTTCTCAATTCACATCTTTTCCTTTGTTGGTTTTTGAGTCAAGTAGGTTTTTGTCGGTTCATATCAGGTTTTACCCGTTGCTCAGCCCATTTACAATAAATCAAATTGTCTACTAATTTATTTTATACATTATGTAAGTGAACATTTAAATATATTTAACAATATTGACAAAAGTTCAAATAACACAAACATTAAAAGCTAAACAAATAATTAAAACATTAAAACTTGATAATTCATAATTCCATTTCATTTGATACAAACAGAGGAACATAACCATTGAAAGAAACAAACAAACACCTAAGCTCTCTCACCCCTAATCCTCCTAGCCAACTGCATATCTTTCGGCATAATCGTAACCCTCTTAGCATGAATCGCACACAAATTAGTATCCTCAAACAACCCAACCAAATACGCCTCACTCGCCTCCTGCAATGCAGCAACAGCCGAGCTTTGAAACCTCAAATCCGTCTTGAAATCCTGAGCTATTTCTCTCACAAGCCTCTGAAACGGGAGTTTCCTTATCAAAAGCTCGGTGCTCTTCTGGTACTTGCGGATCTCACGCAATGCTACGGTTCCGGGCCTGAATCTGTGTGGCTTCTTGACTCCTCCTGTTGCTGGTGCGGATTTACGAGCAGCTTTTGTTGCGAGTTGCTTCCTTGGTGCCTTTCCTCCTGTCGATTTACGGGCTGTTTGCTTTGTTCGGGCCATTTTAGAAGATTTTGAGTTTTTGGTTGTTGTTTTTTTTGTGTGTGAAGTTGGAATGAAATGTCTGTGAATTTAAAGGGTTTGAAGGGGTGTGAATTTTGGGAGTGAAAATTTTAAATTTTTGGGAAAAGTTGGCGGGGAAGAAAATGGGCCATTGGATTGGTGAAGGAAAAATGGACGGTAGTGATTGTTTTTAATGAGAGGTTGCGGATTGTGATCCGTGTGCCTTGCTTCCCCCACCAGGAGAAAAACATGAGTAGTACTTTTCTTTTTCTTTTTTTTCTTTTTTGTTAAAAGGAAAAAGAGATAATGTATGTGAACTACAGGCAAATAAGGTTTTTTTTTTTTTTTTTTAGTTCATTACATCAAAAAATATTAAAGTACAAAAAATGAAGGTGACTTCCCTTCCCTCATCTCAGTCCCTTAAGACACTTACAATAACCATTATATAAAAATGACAGGCTATTCTTATAACTAACAAAATAAACTTCCAACCTACAACAACTATAAATAAAATTATTTAATGATTTTGTGTCAATTTTCCATCCTCCGTTGTTGTTGATAATGCCACTGTATGTGTCCACATAACGCCTTCTCATGATACATGCTATTATGGAAAAGCGGAATATATTGTGTATGGGACTGCAAAACAACATCGTATATTTAATATATATGTTTGCAAACATAGACTGAAAGATTAGAAGAAAAATGAAACTGCCCTTGTACTTACGATTACCCGTTTCTTTAGACACTTTTTGAGCCGAGGAATAATTACATTTTTCATTGCAAGATTTATGCTTCCATACCTTCTAAAAGTAAAATAGTAAAACTCGGAAAAGATCATCAACCAATGGAAAAGGAAAGACATATACTCACGATAAGCAAGACAATTAGATACATTTATCAATCATAGAAATACATTATATATAGAGAGCTCCTGGTTTTATGATCGTTACACAACGGTCACATTTGTTATTTTCTTGAATTACAAATGGCTATAATTATAATAAATATATACAGATTTTGATTTATTGACCGTTACACAATAACATTATTTTCTCCCTTATAGTTTAGAATATAACTTGTATTAAAAAATTGTTCGATGTCTAATTCATAAATATATGCAAATCTAAGCGGTTTCTATTGAATTTGAGGGTGTCGGTGGAATTAGGGATTTTAATACACTTTTTATTTATGTATAATTATTGATTAAAAAATAAATAACTTAATGTGTCTTAAATGGCTTAACTTATTAGATTATAAATAGAAAATAAGCAAATCAAGTATATATTTGATTTTATTTATTTATTGGTTTTAGATATGATTTTGGTTTCAAATTATATTCTATTATTCAAGCAAAATGTGATGATTTTTTTTTCTTAATTATGTCATCAGGGTGGCCTATCACGAATTAATCCAGGCTTAAACTTGGAGCCCTCATGTCCAGAATGTTAAGGAGGTAACGGACTGTTGCTATGTGTAAGCATTTGCTCAACATAATAGAAAACATTGGTATCATAAAGAATCAAAGAAAGTACTAGTTGTTCCAAACTTCTCTACACATCCTGTACATCCTATACGATGAGTATGCTTTTCAATTTCCCAACCATATCATAATGTTATCATATTAGTAGCAACTAATACATACACTATTTTACATATCCATATGACTATATTTCTCTTTTATTTTACACCACACTTTTCAATTCTTATCCCAATCCGATTGAGCAGATGTGGTTGTGCCACAATTGTTGAAGTGTTATTGGAGCTGATCTTCAGTGAGATCATCATCAATATTCTTCGCATGGACATTTCCTACAATAGAAGAAACAAAGTTTTTAGAAATTATAAAGTATGGGCAATCATGAATGTTCACTTAGTGATGGAACAAAAGTATATCACAACATAACACAACCCATAAAAACATTAGGATTAACATACATCACCTTGTTTTGCCTATGGCATATACAATTTTCAATTCTAAAATACTCAATAGACCACGTCTTTTTTCATATTTTTTCTTACGTAATTTTCATGGTTAAACTGGCTAACAACTAAGTTTAGTATGGGTCAATATGATTTAGGAGGTTTTATGTCTTAATAATATAATTAGAGTGTTTCAAGTTTCAACCCATTTGACCTATTACAAATAAAACATTGCTTGAACAGACCCATTCATAGTCATCATAAGTATATACGTCAAAATACCCAGCTCTACAAAAGAACATTGTCTCACTTGATAAGAACAACGATAAAAATAGGTTATCCTCGACAAATTTCCCCAGTTTTGGTAATCAGGTACACATTTGTTTGCAAACGCTTGAATTCTTTATTTAGCATAAGTGGATCATTAATTCATTATTCTAATAATGGTTTTTATAATTGTATCAAAGACAATAAAACTGGCTTAACCTGTTTCGATCCCTACTAAACTTTACATGTTCTAGTTGAAACCCCTTGTAGGCATTTAATAAAGCAACATGTGGCGCTGATTACTTATTTGATGTTACGCAATTATGTCTTATTTTACTGACTAACTCGAAGAACATGGATTTTGGTTGTGTACATGAGGTATTGTTCTTT
Organism: Artemisia argyi; assembly: GCA_030686995.1. Taxonomy (NCBI): domain Eukaryota; kingdom Viridiplantae; phylum Streptophyta; class Magnoliopsida; order Asterales; family Asteraceae; genus Artemisia; species Artemisia argyi. The sequence continues at coordinate 26,490,596 of CM060703.1, read as the reverse complement.
GTTAATGTTCCTTCAAAGGACTCATTATTTGTGAAATTTCTCATTTACTTTGTTATATTTTATGGTATTTGACACATATGACATGACCGTGGAGAAACGCTTCAGTTGTGCCCGATTTGCACGGACATTTCTTAACACAATATCTTCCAAGACACATGATGTGCATCTATATTAGTATTCATGTATCGGCGAATGAGTAACCCAAATGGTGTAAATATCGTTTTATGTCGTATTCTAAAATGAAAGATTCGAAAATGAGTAATTAGGCTAAAATGACATACCTCAAAATGTTTGTCCGAAAGTGTATTCTCTCTAAGGTCATCTGCATATATTCATTAATATATCATCAAGAACACCTACTGAATGGGAAAAAGATTATGCTAATTTAAAGATTTTATACATAACTATAACGTGTTTATTTAATTACACAAGTATATTACGTATTTCTTGTCTATGACACTAATGTAGAAAGACAGGTAATATCGAGGATATGTAGACACATATCGTGGCGTGCCAAACAAATTATTGTGGTCCTATGTGTTTCTTTATTTTGAGCCTTTAGATCAATAATGCATTTGTGACTATGTATTGTGCCTTTTATACCATTTGTGGGTTACTTTGTGACTATATCTTGACTTTTACAGCAATAATGCAATTGCAGCAAATAAACCAAAGCCATAAAAAATGCATTTACAGTCACAAGCATATACCATAACAAGCATTTTATTTCATAATAGGTCATTACATAAAAACCATGTTAATACAAATATCGCCTAAAAACGTTATTTATATTTTACGATCTTTGCTAAGTTTTGTTAATGACAAAGTATGAACTTTAGCTAAGAGTAAATCATCACTTTAAGTGTTTAAGTCTTGTTTAACTAAGGTTTACATTTCCTTTTAAACAAAACATTGTTTTTATTTCTTAAATTAGAAAGTGTATTGTCACATCACATTTATTTCTTTAAATAGAAATATCACATCACATTTATGGTAAGTTTGTCATTTTACATTTATGAAAAGAAAGTGTGTTTGACTAACCATAAGTTTTCTTGTGCAAGTTTGTGTTTGACTAGTATTTATGTGATGTGACCTTGTTTGGTTTGGAAGATTTATTGCAAAACCAACTGCAGCCCTGACGGAACCCTGGGGGTACACGGGCGGAACCCATCTGAGGGTTCCGCCGTATCCGCCAGACCTGCAGAAGGTTTTGCTATAAATACCAAACCATTTGTTAGTTTTGAGTCATCACTTTAGGACATATTTTCATATACTCTCTCAACTAACTCAGTAACATTTGACTTGTGTGATCCTCTTATGTAGCAAGGGACTTCACAAGATCATTCAAGAAGTTACAAGCTTCAACTCTAAAGTTGCAAGTCTTGTTAGCTTTGTCATGTATAAGCTTTGGTAGTTTATATTTCATTTGTATCATGTGTGTAGAAGTGATCGGTTAGTATTTTAGGCCTCAAAATACATAGTGTGTCGGGAGTTGTTGTACCCTTGTAAAAGAACTAACGGGAGTGGTTGTACCCTTGGTAAAGAACTCGACATCTAGCTTAGTGTCGGTACAAGTGTAAGCGACGATGGGAGTGGTTGTACCCGTGTAAAAGAACTCGACATCTAGCTTAGTGTCGGTAAAAGTGTAAGCGACGTTGTAAAGGTTTCTCCACCGGGAAAGGAGCTTGTTGATTAGTGCTTATAACTCTCGAGTTGGAAACTCGGGGCGTGGATGTAGGGCAAGGAAAAAGAGTCCTTGTAGCCGAACCACGATAAACAATCGTGTTGTGGTTTGATCGTTTCTTTCTTTATCTTTGCTTATTACATATTGTCTTTAGTTAGAATTGCTAATCACACGTAAAGCTTTTCAAAGAATTAAACAAGTAAAGTTGTGTTTATATCTTTAAACAAACGTAAAGCTTTTCAAAGAACTAAACAAGTAAAGTTAAGATTGTTATTCACACGTAAAGCTTTTCAAAGAATTGAACATGTAAAGTTGTGTTTATATCTTTAAACAAACGTAAAGTTTTTTAAGGATAATCAAGTTAAAAAGCCGTAAACTATTTAACCCCCCTTCTAGTTTTCCACAATTGGCATCAGGAGCTACGTTACTCAAGATCTTTAAAATATAGTGTATTTTAAAACTTGGATCGATCCATGGATTTTGAAAATCTCAAAGAAGGGCAACCTATTCAAAACCCACCGCTATTTGAAAAAGAAAACATCCTTGAATGGAAAAGTAATTTTGAAAAACTATGTGAAATCAATTGATCAAGATCTTTGGCATATTATTTCTTTTGTTGATTTCAAACCAAAGAAAACAAGTTTTGAAAACCAAGATAACTATCCTAAACTTGATAAAAATACTAAAGCTAAGATAATGATTTATAAAGCTTTATCAAGTACCAAATATGAAAGAGTGTATTTTTGTCAAACGGTTAATGATATTTGAAAAAAAATATAATCAACTTTCATCAAGAAATATGTCAAGTCAAAGATGATCAATTTGATCTGACATATGAATTAGAAGTTTTAGAAAAACTAATAGATAGACACTTAGTAGAAGTTAATACATGTGCTACTAGTTTAAATGTTTTAAATGAAGGTACAAGTGAAGATGAGTACGTGTGTCTTGATGAACTTGCTTGCGAATCATGGAATGAAACGGATATAGACGAAGACAATGATCCGGTGGGTAATTGTCAATTTATTGAAACAACAAGCAAGGTACATGTTGAAACTAAAATTTTTTGCTTTGACACATTTATCTTAGAATTTTCTAAATTAGAAAATGAGTCTAAACTTTTAGGTAACATGAACCTAAAAACTATCTTTAACAATGAGTCTTCAAAATCCTTTGTGAATAACTTTGAAAAGGAAATCTTGTTAGAAGATAAAATGTCTAGACTTGAGAGTAATGTTGAAATTGATCTAGAATGTAAATTATGTCTAGATTACAAACATGAGATTAAAAAGCAAAATGAAAAAGGAAAAATGCTTACTAAATTTGAAGAAAGTTCAAAAGCTCTTGTATGTTGTTTAAAGAGTCAAAAGTCATTTAGAGATAGAACCGGATTAGGATTTAACTCTAATGAACTATCAACAAGTAAAACAAAGCAAGTTGTGTTTAACTTAGGAGAGAATTGTAGGAGTAATTCTATCTCTAGTAGAAGCTCATGATAAAAAGATAAAGATATCATGTTCAAATATTTTTACGTGTTTTTCTAACCTTCTTGGATTCATAAGTATTTGAGTTTAGCTTTTCTACGAATCAAGATTATTTGCTTTATGATTATCTTCTTGATGGCTAATCTATGGAGCTTAAAAGGTACACGTCTCTTCAACTCACCTTTCAGTGTTTCATATTGATTAGTATTAAGTTCTATCATGAGTGATACTAGTAGTTTTTACTCTAAGATGGTTATATTGTTTAAGTAACAATAAGGATTAGATCCTCTGTGATTAAAGGACTTAGACACTACTTTTAATAGGAGATATAAGGTGTTTTACTTCTTTTAACCTTCGGGAAAAGACACGAGTAACTCTTGAGTGAGTCTTACTTAATACTTGTCTACAAGTGAACTAACTAAGAATCTCCTAAGTGATGAGACAACCAACACTTTTGTGATGCTTGCAAATCTAGCAAAACCACAACATTTCATAGATATTTGTAGTACAACGTCTTTTGACATTATACCTTACATTTTCAATTGTGTCTTAAATTCAACCATTTTTTTGTTAAAATTTCATATAAGACACACAAAGAAAAATAAATCATTTGAATTCATTAGGATGATTGGGAGAAAATGATATATCAACATATAGGATTTGCACATCAAATTTGACCCATAGTCTTATGATGTTGCATCTCTTGGACATTTACACTCATAGTGTTTTAAGTAAATAAACCCAAAGAGTTGAGGAGTCATTGAATTTAACATTCGATGAAAGACCACCTCCTTCTAAGATATCATCTTTGGTAGATGATGACTTAGTCGAAAGTCCAAAATTGATAATACAAGTAAAAATCAATAACAAGGAAGATGAACTATTAAGATTGAAAAACAATATTCTTTCGTCTTGACAAGGTCATAAAAACTTGATTCATAAGTCATAGTTGTGATTTAAATAAATTTGATAAAAAGTATTTTTGGACATTAGAGTAAAGCAACCATTAAAATAAAATGAGTCTTTTAAAATCGAAATTAATGTAAATCTATGAAAGATTTTTTATTTTTATGCAAGCTCCAAAAGCAAAGGATAATCACTCAAAGACATTCCTAGTTATTCACATGTTCACAATGATTAAGTCCTTTATGACTTATCAATAATGAGATTAGTAAATCCGTAGGTAAAACTAAACATAGAGGAATGCTTGGAAGTTTACTTATTCTCACAACGAATAAATCCAACATTATGTTTAGTGCTTATCTATGTGCTCGTTCTTTTTAGAGAAGATCCTAAAACAACTCTCTCGAAAGAGCTTGTTTGGATTCATCATAAGGTACTACACAACTAGGATTATGGTATCCCAAAAGAACGGGAATAGAAACCATAGTGTATGCCAAATGGAATTATGTCGGTAATAAGTTGATAAGAAAAGCACAAGTGGTACTTGCACTTTTATACTTACTTACCCAATGATTCTCCAAAACGCTTAACGTTTGCAAATTAGTATCGAATGGAGAAGCACGTCAACAAGCTCCACTTGAACAAGCAAACTCACGTCGACAACGTAATTCATCTTATCAACATTGTTATCCCTTCAACAAAGGAAGCATCGACTTCAGCGACAATCCAATCCATTATGTTCTTAATTGACATATTGTGATCCGTCATCATCGCCTTGGTAAAAAATGTTCATTGAGGAACATCTTAGCTAAGAAAGTCGTATACGTTAACCATTCTATCAACGTTCTCATGAAACCTCTTGAATGAGAAGCATTCATCATCCCTAGACTTAGGTAAAGACTCATAAGACTTAAAACCTTAGTTTTGAACATTAGGATAAAACCACAAAAATCAATAGGAACAAGAACAAATGTCAATAGGGTTTCATTCTTAAACATTTAGCACTTAAGTTCACTTGTTCTTTCACCATCATCTCATCACATTCACCTTGTGATATATCTCAGCCCATAAGATTCACAAAATGAGCAAAACTTCAAGCATCTTCCTCATAACCTTTCATCACTCAAACCTCAAACAACCAATGTGAAATGAGAAACCGAGTTATCCTTTGTCCTATCAATATCGAGTCATCCACCATTTCCATGCCCTCAAAGAAACCAAGAGTCAATATCATCTTCACCAATAACTCCACCTAGTCATCTTCACAAGAAGATTCCACAATGTAACCAAACAAGTATGTCATCCCCACTATAACCTAACCTATTAAGATTAAACCACCTTTCATGATACATAAACCTATGTTCACCCTTGTGTCGCTCTTTGAAACAAAGGGCAATTGTCATATCCATACTCTCATTAACATATTTGTCTATGTCGTCAAAAGTCAAGTGAATTTCATTATGAAATGCGTCTCTTCCACTTTCTAGCAACTGAAGAACACAAAGAAGATATCCAAGCTTCAAGTGTTGTCAAGCAATCACCACCTCATTTCACATATCCACTCTCGGTCGTCAACCATACTTTACCACCGTTCACCACATTGTTAAAACAAATGAAAAACGTCATTGAAACATCACTTGCATTATAAAACGTTTTTAAGCATCTAAATGAGTCAAGTTAACCGCACCTCCACATTGTTTTCATATAGGCACATACTAGAACATACACATTACAATAGTCGTTTACTTAGACTAAAATGTGAAATTTTGATTTTTTAGGAATCATCATGCCTCCTCTAACTCACTACGACCACAAGGACACCATCAAGTACCTACCCAAACACCACAAAACCAAAGGTCTTACTCAAACTCAAATCGTTGTTTTCAAAGCCTTAGAAAAACGATATGTCCATAAGGGTAGAACCATTGATCCATCCTTCTTAGAAGGTACAAACCTCTACACGGAACTTGCCACAATCAACTTTGAGTGTCTCTTAGAAATCGACGAGCCTATTTGTTCTAGGTTCATTTTAGAATTCTATGCATCCATTACCCTCTCCAAGGATGAGTATGGTCGCATGTCTATTAACTTTAGGGCTAGTAGTCATCAATACTCCTTCACTCTCGAGGAGTTTGCTCAAATCCTAGGTATCCCAAACCATGGTACTTGCATCTACTCCGACTTGCACTCCCTCTCAACTCTTGACACACTCTTTGACCGCATCCATCCCTATGATACCCCTCTTGTGTCCAAAGATGAACTTCGTGACCACCTCTTCATTAGCACCACCAACACTAGGAGAACTAGAACCGGAAATGGGGTCATCAAGGACCCATATGGAATGGAATTCAATGAACTCAAGCCCCAATTCAAGAAATGGGAAGAACTCCTTAGAGCCAATGTAATTAGCACCATAGGAAACCGGGATCACATCAATGTTTGCCTTTGCTACATGCTCTACTCCTTGTCTGTTAGGCAACCCTTCAACCTTGCCTACTACATGACCAAGAGAATGGCCGACATTCCCGTGCAAGGCACAACGTCTATGCCGTATGGAATGCTCTTGACCCGTTGATGAGTGCTCAAACACTCATCGTTTTTGACGTATTTAAACTGCCAAAACATACAAAAACAATCAAAAAGATATCAAAATACTTAAATTATCCCAGGGATTGTGTTTTATGTGTTTTAAATGCAAAATGTGCAAAAACAAAGAAAAAACGTACAAAGTTTGCAATATTGGCAGTTTCAGTCCCCCAAGTTTCAAAACTTGTCAAATTTAGTCCCTATGCATTTATTTTGAAATGAAAAGTCAACCCAAGGTTTTGAAAGTCAAAAATCATAAAAAATTACACTTGGGTAATAAGTTTTCCAAAATTAAAAGTTTGGTCCCTGAGAATTCAAAAATGGCAAAATAGGTCCCTGGGAATTTTGAAAAATCAAAATTGTCAAAATTGGTTCTTGGTTTATTGATGATTGGCAAAATTGGTCCTTGGAAGCAACTTTGGAAAATTACACATTCAGTCCTTCAGGTTTGGTACAATTACAAAATTGGTCCTTGTTAAATCACAAACCATCCGGACCCTTATTATTAAACCAAACCCCAATCCAGAACCAAACCCAAAAACCAAACCAGTCCACCTCAGGCCCAAACCCCCCAGCCCATTTTCTTTTTAATAAAAACCAACGCAGGGTCAAACGATCCTTTGACCATCATCTTCCCCCCCAACACCCAGCGCAAAACCAGGCTTCTTGCCTCCCCCTCCTCTCACCTTTTTCACCACAGCCCCCCAAAATTAATGCACCACACCAACCCACACCACCACTTGTTTGACCAATTGACCTGTGGACCCCACCTAGAATTGCACCCAATCTCTGTCCCAAATCTGTCTTAGAACCAAATAAGCTAAGTGCTTATTGTGGTGTTTTGGCTTATTCAGCCATCTTAATTGTGTGAAACTTGCTTAAACTTGTTCATATAACTTATTTGCATCAGCTTTTACCATTGTGGACCCCACACTTGGCCATTTGTACTTATTTCTCTCCAAAGTCAAAGAAAGTCAACTGTCAAGGGTATAAGCACTTAAAGTGCTTATTTCCTTGATCTCAGCCAAACTCATTTCACAAAAGTTGCTTAAAAACACATAATAAGCAGTTTTGAAAAAGAAAATTCCAAATAAGCCCAACTTAATAGAAGTGATAGCTTCTATTTAAGCCAATTGGCTTATTCTTCAGCTTATTATTAAGCAATTTCCATTTTTATAATTTTCCTAGGCTTCTGGTGTGTAAAAATAATTTCTGTGATTTTTTCAGATTTTTCTTGCATCATTTAGTGTTTTTCTTAATTTAAAATAGTTTCTAGTAATTATTAAATAGTTAATAATTAATAATAATTAATTAGAAAATCAGAAAAATATAAATTAAATTTTAAACTTAGTTTTTAGTTATTTTAGATTTTTCCAAATTTTATTTTCAATTTTCTAGTGTAATTTAGTAATTAATTAGAAATTAGGTTATTTTAAATAATTAAAAAGTAATTAATAATTAGTTAATAATTAGTAATAATTAATTAAATAGTCTTAAAAATATACTTTCATTTCTAAAATTAATTTTATAGTATTTTAGATTTTTCTAAGTTTAATTTTTATTTTTCCAAGCTAATTTCATATTTATTTATATTTTAGGTTAATTTAGTTAATTAAAAATAATTAGAAAATTAGTAATTAATTAATAGTAATTATAAAAATAGTGTAAAAATTAGTTTTAAATTTCCAAAAATTTTCTTTAATCATTAGGTTTGTAAAAATACCATTTTCATACCAGTAGCCTTTTCAGATCACCTCGTTCACTTTTATTCCTCGTACGTTTGTTCGCGTTTTCAGCAAACGTACGGTTTTTAAGTTTTAGGTGATTTCCTCTCAATCTCAATTCCCGTAATCATTCACATAGCTTTCCTAAGCTATTTTGTTTAATAATTTCCAAATAATTCTCATAACAAACCTTTTCTGTGAATAAACACCCGATCACAAAGCACGCTCAGTCACAATTCACACCTTGTCGGGATTTAACGACCTGGTGATACCTTATATTACCCGGAGCATTGATCTAGGCTATTTGACTTTGTTGACTATTCTTTGGTCAATATAAGTTGGTGGTTTAGCATAAATCTATTTTTGGCGCCGCTGCCGGGGAGGTGTGCGCGTTTCTGCAGCGTCTTTTGAGATTAGTGTTATCTCACCTCATTCACTGTACAAATACCACCACTTGTGTATATTTTCAAAATCAAAACACAAAAAAATCATTAACACTTTTCCTAAAGTGTTAAAACACCAAAAAAAAATTAAAAACAATAAAACATATCGTAACGTTTTGTGATTCGGTTTTCTTTTAAGGTGATTCTTAAAGAAAAACGATTTTAGATTACGGGACGATACCAAAAATATTGTCCAAAAAGTTTTTATCCCTAGTGCATGCGCACTCGTTCACAATCGAAACGAAATCGTCAACTAAGAAACGTAACTGAGTTACGTCCTATTGTTGAGGATCCAGTTCCGAAAATGGACGGAAACGACAATCTAGAACCACCCAAGGATGATGCAGCTCCTGATCTCTGAACTATGGAGGAGTTGTGTCAACCCACAATGCAAGGAAGGGGAGGACCCATTGCTCCCATTGACATTGCGGCCACTGATTTTTGACTTAAGCATCATATGATACAACAAGTCCAGAATTCATGCCAATTCCATGGTTTACCGGGTGACGATGCAAACAAGCATCTTGATAAGTATCTTACCGTCACCCAAAGCATGAAGCAGAACGGTGTCACCGATGATGCCCTTCGTCTATACCTCTTCCCCTATTCTCTGACTCATCATGCCACTGCATGGTTTGATCGACTTTCCAAAAATTCGATTCACACTTTCGATGAGATGGTCACAAAATTTTTAGCCAAATACTTTCCACCATCGATGGTCACCAAGTTGCGTAATGACATTAGCAACTTTCGTCAGCTTCCCAACGAATCTTTATTCGAAGCTTGGGAACGCTATAAGCTTGCGATTGATCGGTGTCCTAACCACAATATGTTGCAAGTCACCATTATAGATACCTTCTACAATGGTTTGACCTTGAGACACCGAGATATCCTCAATGCTGCTGCTGGAGGGACATTTATGAAAAGGCGTCCCGAAGAGTGCTACGACCTCATTGAGAACATGATTGCCCACCATAAATTTTGGGATTCCTCAGCCGAGAGGGATGCGTCATGTAATTCTATCACACCAGCATCTTCATCCTCTGAAATAACGGCTCTTGCCAAAAAGATGGATGATATCTCTACGGCTGTGTTGAGAATAAACCAAACTATGCAAAATCAACAAGCCAAAGCTGTAAATCAAAGTTGTGAAACTTGTGGAGGTCCACATCCCTACTTCGAGTGTCCAGCCACCGGTGGCTACATTCCAGAGAACGTATAAGCTGCTCAGGGTTCCTATAATTCGGGAGGTAATGGCTACCAACCACAAGGGGACCGCAATCTTCTAAGCTATCGTTCTAACAATTTCCTTGGACCACCCGGTTTCAATCAAAACAATAATGTCCAACACAATCGTAACCAGAATCAAAATCAGAATCGAACAAACCAAGGTTACCAAAATCCGGGAAATGTCAGTCAAAACCAAAACCAGGGTTTCCATCATAATCAAAACCAAGGTTTCCAAAATCAAGGAAACTATAATCGAAACCAGGGTCAAAACAACTTTCAGGGAAACAACTACCATGGACATGGCAACCAACATCAGGGAAATTTTCAAAACCACGGTTCCCATCAATATAACCGGGTCCAGAACATTCCCAATCAAGCCATCACTCCTACTACTCAGAATTTCCCTAATCCAACTCCTCCTAACCAAGCTCGAGCAATTGTTCCAACTGGCCCATCAAATGATGAGTTGTTGAAACAATTCATGAAATCTCAGGAGGAGATGAACAAAGTGATAATGACTCAGATCGCAGACCTTAAGAAGTCTTTAAATGATCAACCCTCGGGCTCAGGAAAACTTCCAAGCAACACGATCGCCAACCCGAGGGGCGATGCTAAGGCGATCACAACACGAAGTGGTGCTTCATATGATGAGCCCGCGATTCCTACTACCTCTTCTCCCTCTCCCCCAAAGGTAGTGGATCGTGAGCCTGAGGTGACAAAGGACAAGGTACAAACTCCTAGCCCACGAAGTACAGCACACGTCCAACCTCAGGTTATTCCTGAAACCAGATGTAAGCCTGGAGTTGTCTTTGAACCACCAGAAACTCTAGGGGACAACCCAAAATCCAAAACTTCTATTCCTTATTCATCACGTCTCAATGAACAAAAGCTCCGCGAAAAAGTTAATCACCAAATGGATAAATTTTTCCAAATCTTCCAAGATTTGCACTTTGATATTAGCTTCGCGGATGCTATTCTCTTGATGCCCAAGTTTGCATCGACAATCAAAAATCTGTTGAGTAATAAAGAAAAACTCTTTGAGATGGCAAGAACTCCTCTGAATGAGCACTGCTCAGCAGTTCTCTTGAAAAAGCTTCCTGAAAAGCTTGGAAACCCCGGGAAATTTCTCATTCCTTGTACTTTCCCGGGTATGGTTGAATGCTTCGCCTTAGCTGATTTAGGTGCTAGCATTAACCTGATGCCATATTATGTGTGGAAGAAACTCTCTCTTCCCGAACTCACTCCCACGTGCATTACTTTAGAGCTTGTCGATCGTTCGATTTCTCGTCCTCTTGGCATTGCCGAGGACGTATTCGTTAAAGTGGGAAAGTTCCATTTTCCAGCAGATTTTGTGATTGTTGATTTTGATGCCGATTCTAGGGTCCCTCTCATTCTTGGGAGGGGATTCCTCAGAACTGGACGCGCTCTTATCGATGTATTTGAGCATGAGATCACATTACGTGTTGGGACGGAAGCTATTACCTTCAACCTAAATCAAACATCGAGATACTCCTCCAATTATGACTGTGAATCGGTGAATCAAATTGATGTCATCGATGTTGCTGCTGAGGAGTATGCTCAAGAGATTTTAGGTTTCATTGATGATTCTTCGAGTGAAAACCTCACTCAATCTTCTCATCCCATCATAGCCAATTCTTCTCCTTCCCTCACTCCGTTTGAGGGAAGTGACTTCATCTTAGAAGAAATTGAGGCCTTTCTCAAAAGTGACTCGATTCCCGATGGAATCGATAACCAAGAGATTGACCCCGAGAGGGATATTCTCCTGCTTGAGAAGTTATTAAACGAAGATCCCTCTCCTCTTCCTGTTCTACCACAAACACTTCATAAGGAGGAAGTCAAAAATGTTGAGAAAACTGATGACTTCCTCGAGGTTGAACTTAAGGACTTGCCGCCTCAACTTGAATATGCATTTCTGGAGGGTGATGATAAATTGCCCGTCATAATTGCTAAAGACTTAAGTGTTGAGGAAAAGGCTGCTCTTATAAAGGTTTTGAAGTCTCATAAACAAGCAATTGCTTGGCGACTCTCCGACATCAAGGGCATTGACCCTGAGTTTTGTACTAACAAGATTTTAATGAAGGACGACTTCAAACCTACAGTCCAACAACAAAGAAGGGTGAATCCAAAAATTCATGAGGTTATCAAACAAGAGGTTTTAAAACTTCTTGATGCCAGATTGATTTACCCTATCTCGGACAGTCCTTGGGTCAGCCCAATTCATTGTGTTCCAAGAAAGGGTGGCATTACTGTTGTCACAAATGAGGAGAATGAGTTGATTCCAACTCGTTTGGTTACGGGATGGCGTGTCTACATTGATTATCGTAAGTTAAATGACGCCACCCGTAAAGATCATTTTCCTCTGCCCTTTATGGATCAGATGCTCGAGAGATTAGCGGGGAATGAGTACTATTGCTTCCTCGATGGTTTCTCGGGTTACTTTCAGATTCCCATTGATCCGCAAGATCAGGAGAATACCACTTTTACGTGCCCCTATGGAACTTTTGCATATAAACGTATGCCGTTTGGCTTATGTAATGCTCCGGGCACGTTTCAAAGATGTATGATGGCCATTTTTTCCGACATGACGGGGAAAACTATGGAGGTCTTTATGGACGATTTTTCGGTCATTGGGGATTCGTTCCAATCATGTCTCTCCCATTTAGACAGCATGCTAAAACGTTGTGAAGACACAAAGTTATGTCTAAATTGGGAGAAGAGTCACTTTATGGTCAAAGAGGGCATTGTCCTCGGCCATAAAATTTCAAAAAACGGGATTGAGGTTGACAGAGCCAAAGTGGACGTCATTGCAAAATTACCTCATCCCACAACCGTGAAAGGTGTTAGGAGCTTTTTGGGTCATGCCGGTTTCTACCGTAGGTTTATTCAAGATTTTTCTAAAATCGCCCGGCCTATGACCCATCTCCTCGAAAAGGATGCTCCTTTTATCTTCTCTCCCGAGTGCATCGAAGCCTTTGAAACATTAAAGAAAAGGCTTACCGAGGCACCGATTCTTGTTGCCCCCGATTGGGACTTGCCCTTCGAGCTCATGTGTGATGCTAGTGATTATGCGATAGGGGCAGTCTTGGGGCAACGCAAAACAAAACATTTTCAGCCTATACACTATGCCAGCAAGACTATGACCGAGGCTCAAAGTCATTACACCACCACTGAAAAAGAATTATTAGCTGTGGTGTATGCTTTTGAAAAATTCCGGCCATACTTGATTCTGACCAAAAGCATAGTGTATACAGATCACTCGGCTTTGAAGTACCTCTTTGCAAAACAAGATGCAAAGCCGAGACTCCTCCGTTGGGTTCTCCTCCTACAGGAATTTGATATCATTATTCGTGATAAAAAAGGAGCTGAGAACCTAGCTGCTGATCATCTCTCCCGTCTTGAAAACCCTCACCAAGATGCTTTCGCGAAAAAGGAAATAAATGAAACATTTCCTCTCGAAACCCTCAATGCGGTTTCATTTCGTGGAGACTCGATTACCCCATGGTTTGCCGACTTTGCAAACTATCTTGCGGGTAACTTTGTTGTGAAAGGGATGTCGTCCCAACAAAAAAATAATTTTTTCAAAGATGTAAAACATTACTTCTGGGACGACCCCTACTTGTTCAAAATATGCGCGGATCAAGTCATCCGGCGGTGTGTGTATGGTCAGGAAGCCACGGAAATTTTAAAGGCTTGCCATGCTGGTCCCACGGGGGGCCACCACAATCACAACTACACCGCCAAAAAGGTGTTTGATTCCGGCTTTTATTGGCCCTCGATCTACAAGGATGCCCAAGAATTGGTTAAGTCCTGTGACGCTTGTCAACGTCACGGAAATATTTCACAAAAGAATGAAATGCCTCAGAATGCAATTCAAGTTTGTGAAATTTTTGATATCTGGGGCATCGACTTTATGGGGCCATTTCCATCCTCTTACGGAAACAAATACATACTCGTGGCAGTTGACTACTTGTCAAAATGGGTTGAAGCAAAAGCTTTACCCACAAATGATGCCCGAGTAGTTGTGAAATTCCTAAAAGCTCTTTTTGCCCGATTCGGAACTCCACGTGCTATTATTAGTGATCGTGGTATGCACTTCTGTAATGACAAATTTGACAAAGTCATGCAAAAGTATGGTGTGACTCACCGTCTTTCTACTGCGTACCACCCTCAAACAAGTGGACAAGTCGAAGTTTCCAATCGGGGCATTAAAAGAATTTTAGAAAGAACCGTAGGTGAAAATCGTGCATCGTGGTCAGATAAATTAGATGATGCACTTTGGGCTTTCCGTACGGCTTACAAAACACCCATTGGGTGTACGCCTTATAAACTTGTGTACGGGAAAGCGTGCCATCTTCCGATCGACCTTGAGCACAAAGCCTATTAAGCTCTCAAGCATGCCAATTTTGACCTCAAAACGGCGGGTGATCATAGAAAAGTTCAACTAAATGAATTAAACGAACTTCGTGATCAAGCTTACGAGAACTCTTTGATCTACAAAGAAAAGACAAAGAAGATTCATGACTCCAAAATCAAGAACCGCGTTTTCAACATTGGTGATCGAGTCCTTCTTTTCAACTCTAGACTCAAGATCTTCTCGAGAAAGCTCAAAACCCGATGGACTGGTCCATTCACTATCGCTAAGGTTTATCCTTATGGCACCGTCGAATTATCTCAAAATGACGGTCCTAATTTCAAAGTGAATGGACATCGTTTAAAGCACTACTTTGGAGAGGACATACCATCCATGGTTGTCCCGGATCTCAAAACTTTCCCCAAGGACAATTGAATTCGGGGATCGAGTCAAGCTAACGACTCGATGAGCAAAAACAATAGCACAATACGGGTTTTCACCCGTATCTCTGATTCTTTCTATTTTCTACCACCTAGTGTGGGGGAATGGCCAACCCCCCCGCTGTTTGAAAAAAAAAATGTATATATGTATATAAGTTAAAAAAAAAATGTGTATATAAAGAAATAAAGTGAAATTTGGTATTTCCACCGTTAGATTCGAATCTTAGCTTTTTACGTTCAAAGAGTCGGCATAATAGCCGGGACTTTGAATATTGGGGACAATATTCATTTCTAAGTGTAGGGGGGAAATTCTAGCGAATTTTATCAAAATATATCTTCTAGTACCCCCGTTTTTGGCCAAAATTTTCAAAAAAATTTCACTTTATTTCAAAATTTTTGTGGTAATCAGTCCGCCAGGTCTAACCGACAAAGGGATTGGCTAATCCAGGAGCAAACGGCTCTTGGTAAAGATAACTCAAATCCGTTTACGGCTTGCAATTTGCCCAAAATTGTATGGTTCCTCAACTCCCCATATCCCATAAAGCGAATGAGTTGGCTAGCCCGCAAGATTATGGCTTGTGGTAAAGGCAGTGGAAAATCCATAATTGGTAATCAGCTCACCAAGATGTTGACTAGGTCCATCAAGAGTTGGCTAGTCCAGGAGCAAACGGCTCTTGGTAAAGACTAATCAAATCCGTTGACAGCTGGTGGTTTGCTCAAAATCACACGGTTATCAGGTGTGCCACAGTTCTTACACATGGCTACTCCAGAAGTGATGGCTTTTGGTAAAGAGTTTAAAATCCATCAAGTTTTCTAAAAAGATTGCTAGGGACTAGCAATAGTTTAGTGTGGGGGATTGATGAGTGCTCAAACACTCATCGTTTTTGACGTATTTAAACTGCCAAAACATACAAAAACAATCAAAAAGATATCAAAATACTTAAATTATCCCAGGGATTGTGTTTTATGTGTTTTAAATGCAAAATGTGCAAAAACAAAGAAAAAACGTACAAAGTTTGCAATATTGGCAGTTTCAGTCCCCCAAGTTTCAAAACTTGTCAAATTTAGTCCCTATGCATTTATTTTGAAAGGAAAAGTCAACCCAAGGTTTTGAAAGTCAAAAATCATAAAAATTACACTTGGGTAATAAGTTTTCCAAAATTACAAGTTTGGTCCCTGAGAATTCAAAAATGGCAAAATAGGTCCCTGGGAATTTTGAAAAATCAAAATTGGCAAAATTGGTTCTTGGTTTATTGATGATTGGCAAAATTGGTCCTTGGAAGCAACTTTGTAAAATTACACATTCAGTCCTTCAGGTTTGGTACAATTACAAAATTGGTCCTTGTTAAATCACAAACCATCCGGACCCTTATTATTAAACCAAACCCCAATCCAAAACCAAACCCAAAAACCAAACCAGTCCACCTCAGGCCCAAACCCCCCAGCCCATTTTCTTTTTAATAAAAACCAACGCAGGGTCAAACGACCCTTTGACCATCATCTTCCCCCCAACACCCAGCGCAAAACCAGGCTTCTTGCCTCCCCCTCCTCTCACCTTTTTCACCACAGCCCCCCACAATTAATGCACCACACCAACCCACACCACCACTTGTTTGACCAATTGACCTGTGGACCCCACCTAGAATTGCACCCAATCTCTGTCCCAAATCTGTCTTAGAACCAAATAAGCAAAGTGCTTATTGTGGTGTTTTGGCTTATTCAGCCATCTTAATTGTGTGAAACTTGCTTAAACTTGTTCATATAACTTATTTGCATCAGCTTTTACCATTGTGGACCCCACACTTGGCCATTTGTACTTATTTCTCTCCAAAGTCAAAGAAAGTCAACTGTCAAGGGTATAAGCACTTGAAGTGCTTATTTCCTTGATCTCAGCCAAACTCATTTCACAAAAGTTGCTTAAAAACACATAATAAGCAGTTTTGAAAAAGAAAATTCCAAATAAGCCCAACTTAATAGAAGTAATAGCTTCTATTTAAGCCAATTGGCTTATTCTTCAGCTTATTATTAAGCAATTTCCATTTTTATAATTTTTCTAGGCTTCTGGTGTGTAAAAATAATTTCTGTAATTTTTTCAGATTTTTATTGCATCATTTAGTGTTTTTCTTAATTTAAAATAGTTTTTAGTAATTATTAAATAGTTAATAATTAATAATAATTAATTAGAAAATCAGAAAAATATAAATTAAATTTTAAACTTAGTTTTTAGTTATTTTAGATTTTTCCAAATTTTATTTTCAATTTTCTAGTGT
The DNA here is from genome assembly GCA_030686995.1 of Artemisia argyi. Taxonomy (NCBI): domain Eukaryota; kingdom Viridiplantae; phylum Streptophyta; class Magnoliopsida; order Asterales; family Asteraceae; genus Artemisia; species Artemisia argyi. The sequence continues at coordinate 26,473,460 of CM060703.1, read as the reverse complement.
AATTTAGTAATTAATTATAAATTAGGTTATTTTAAATAATTAAAAAGTAATTAATAATTAGTTAATAATTAGTAATAATTAATTAAATAGTCTTAAAAATATATTTTCATTTCTAAAATTAATTTTATAGTATTTTAGATTTTTCTAAGTTTAATTTTTATTTTTCCAAGCTAATTTCATATTTATTTATATTTTAGGTTAATTTAGTTAATTAAAAATAATTAGAAAATTAGTAATTAATTAATAGTAATTATAAAAATAGTGTAAAAATTAGTTTTAAATTTCCAAAAATTTTCTTTAATCATTAGGTTTGTAAAAATACCATTTTCATACCAGTAGCCTTTTCAGATCACCTCGTTCACTTTTATTCCTCGTACGTTTGTTCGCGTTTTCAGCAAACGTACGGTTTTTAAGTTTTAGGTGATTTCCTCTCAATCTCAATTCCCGTAATCATTCACATAGCTTTCCTAAGCTATTTTGTTTAATAATTTCCAAATAATTCTCATAACAAACCTTTTCTGTGAATAAACACCCGATCACAAAGCACGCTCAGTCACAATTCACACCTTGTCGGGATTTAACGACCTGGTGATACCTTATATTACCCGGAGCATTGATCTAGGCTATTTGACTTTTTTTTACTATTCTTTGGTCAATATAAGTTGGTGGTTTAGCATCAATCACACGTCTCTTTAGGTTCATCTCTCCGATTCCATCAACTCCTAGAGTTCTTCACCTAGACTACTCTCTCATTCCACACGCTTTTGTCCCACTAAGTGATAGGAGAATCTACAAAGCCCAAGGTAAACATTTTCCAACTCTAGGCTTTGCCCAACTCTAGGCTCCCACCTCTAGAATACATTTTCCAACTTTCGGATATTCCAAATGAGTCGGCGGAGTTCAAGCAAACAAAGGGGATGTTCAAAAACATCGAGAGATTTCTTGGAAAGCTCAAGAAGAAGATTGACCGTCTATGAGAGCGGGTGTGTAGGTGCTATTTGAACAATTTGGTCGTTTAAACATTACGTGTTATGTATTTATGTGTTGGTAAGATATTTGGTACTATTTGGAACTTGTAGGAACTAACAATGATGCAGGAAGACAACATTTGGCATGTTGTCAAATTTTCAAGTTTATGATAATTTCACTAAGTATAGTGAAATTCGCTAGCCCCCGGTCAAAGTCCAATGGTATGTGTAACACCTAAAATCTGAGAACATGTGAAATGACCAAAATACCCCTGCTTATTTAAAAATTAATTAAAAGCTTATAAAGTCTCCAAATAAATCCCAAACTTCAAACAATGATCAAGTTATGTTACCAAATAATTTTAATAACTTCATTACACATTTATAAAAATGGAAAAATTACAAAAATACCCCTCTAAGAGCCGATTGACATAAAATGAGTTTTAATGTAACTAAAATTTATTTAAAAAGGGTATATATCATGTAATTATGGAAGATAATTATCACCAAATCAATTGCCAACCTAAATCACGAAATTTCTGGTCCCTAAAACCCTCATCACACGGCATATCTCCAATATATACAAATCCATACCATTTTCTTTTTCTAAACCCTAGCCGATTACAATAAAAACACACAAACAAATTCACCTAGCCTCCATTCGACTCTCTAATAATCCCTAAGCATTTTTCTGAGATCAAACAACATTCAAGAGGTGCTAGAAAAATACTCTCACGAATTGTTGAAGCCTGGTACGATCGTGGTGGCTTTTTCTCCTTGTCGAGTACAAAAACAAGGTAATTTTGTTTATACCTCATTCGACCTCCATGAAATTTATTTCTTATTTTTCATGAGTTTCTCACATGATATAAGACCCACGAAAAATAATTACAAGGTTGCTAGATCGTTGGTGAAGGCGTGAGGATTTTGGATACGTTTTTGGCCATACGCGTATACATCAAATCGTACAGCTTGTTCCACACGTTCAAAAATTGGTTTGGTATTTTTCTCAGGTCCCTTATACCTTATGATCATCAAATAAAATGGTTGGTTCGATCCATGCATGCTCTATAACGTTTTCGTGAATTAAAACCCTAAAAACGTGTATAATTGTGTAATACACCATACGACTCACAAAAATTCTTAATAAAATTTATACACACTTGTTATGATGTAATATAACCTGGAAAATTATTGGAAAGAATTACCATGGCCTAAATCTTGTGTTTCGAATTTATTTTGGTTAATTGGGTTTTAATTAAAAATACATAAAAGAAAAAGGGAAAAATTCCATACGATCTGGTCTTTGAAGATTAGGGTTTGCTTTTAATGATATTAAATGGCTTTCAATGATTATGTAATGATTAAAATGGATTATATGGATTAGGGTTTCTATTTCATGTATTTTAGGGTTTATACGATTTGTATAAAAAGTTTTGGGTGAGTTTTGTAACTTTTAAAACTTAAGGGTTATTTTTAGAACTTCATTTGGATCATATATAATTCGACAAAAATATAACTTAAGGGTGCTATGTGTAATTTTTGTATTTAAAGGGATTAAAATGTTTATTTAATAAAGTATTATTCGATTTGGAAAATAAATATAAAGTGAGGGACTAAACATGTAATTTCTGGAAAATAGATGGGTCTCGAAGTAAATAATAGTATGAAGGGTAAAGTGTGTAATTTTGAGTATTTGTGGACTTAATACGTAATTATGGTTAATTATGTAAATCGATTTATAAGGTAATAAGTACAAGGACTAAAAATGTAATTTACCGAAAGTTTAAGGGCTGTTTGTAACATAATAATATTGAGGGTTACTTTCTGTAATTTGAAGGAATAAAAGGACTTGATGTGTAATAATCTTGTGAAGGTTAATTTGTAAATTATATAAGTATAAGGTTTAATTTGTAATTAATTAATTAAAAGGGTGTAAATCGTAAATTACGAAACTTGAAGGCTAAATGTGTAATTCTGGAAAGTATAAGTGTTTGAATGGTAAAATGATGATAATTTTAATGTGGACCTTTAACTTTGGTAAATTTACACTTATAACCTTGAACTATGAAAACTTGTCATAACTAACCCTGAACTTGTGTAACTTGTTAAAATGAATGTTACCTCCATAATAAGCCAATTAAAGACTTGACTGAGATTGTATCACTTGAATCTTGCTAAATATGGTAACTTACTAATTATGGAAACCTGCTAAAAATAGAAAGTTACTAAAATAGAAGTTACTTATAATGGGAAGATAACTGAAACCCCTTTCGTATTTCTGTCTTCTACTCCTTAGGTTCGAGGAGGAAGTGATTTGATTTCCTGTCAGTCGTTTCTATTTTGTGTGCTTGCATTGGAATAAGGTACAGATATTCTGCTCTTCTTGTAAGGAGCCTTCGTTTCTTTTGATTTCTGATTTTGACTTGTTTAGGATTTCCCAAGCCATTGCTATGTCCCCTTGTTCTGTGAACCTTGCTTTTGTTCCCGTGTATTGTGAACCTTTGATAAGATTCCCTTGACTTGAACCTTTACTTGAAACCTTGTCTCGAACCCTGTTACGTTTCCTCAATACTTGACATGACCTGTGCATAACCCGGTAACCTGAATATTTAGGACCCTGAAAATACTCAAAGGTGCATAGGATTTTAAAACCTTTTCATATATAACTTTTGAACATTTTCTTAAGAGACTCTTATCATGAAACTGTTCTAACGATCATTTTATTAAAACCATGTAAAAAGGACTTCTTATAATAAACCATTATGAACCTTCGAGTATTTGACCATTTTGATGTGGACCTCCTGATAATGAACCCCGACATTTATCTCCTGTCTTGAACCCTGATATGATAACTGATACATGATACCCGAGACTTGATACTTGACCTTGACCCACAGTTTGAGACTACGAGCCATCCACTAGGCATGAGGGTTTCATGTCCATGTCTGTGATGCACCACCGGCATGACTAGTGTGTAGCCCTAGTGATTTGGTTACACCGTCCCCGACCTGATTTGATTTGTTATGTAGAGAAGACCCTGTGGCCTGCGGGGGCGCATGGATGCATCCTAGACCTGTCCTGATTTGTTATATTTCCTGTTATATCCTGGTGACTGACGAGTGTGTGCGATACACGTCTTTCACAACCCCTGGGAGCTTGCAACTCCAACCCTTGGAGGTATCCCCTCACCCTGTACCTGGTATGTTGAGGTCACCCCTCCATACACCCTGATATATGATTTGATTTGATTTGATATGTTTGGGCTCATAGAGGATTTCTGTTCTCCTGAAACCTTGTAACCTGATGACCTGATACTTGACTTGACATTTGACCTGACTTGATTTGACTTGGGATTGTGGTGGGTTCTGGTTTCATTTACATTACCATTGTAACCATTCTTGATCAGTTGATATATATGCGTAACTCTTTTATATTCTTTCCTGACTCTTGTTACACCTGGTATTATTTCTTTTACTTTACTATTTCCGTTACTACTGTTTGTTTCCGTTATATCTGTTCACTGAGCTCTCGTAGCTCAGCCGCATTTCCTTTTCCTGCGGCAGGTATCTAAGCTAGGAGCTGGGGCTTTTGCTTTGGGATGAGAGTTAAAGCTTTTGTTGGAGCTTTTACCTTAGATGGCCACCCTATGTTATGACTTTGGATTTTGATTATGTCCTTATTTCCCTTTGGATTATTTTCTTCATCATTGAACTTATGTACCTTGACTTAAGCCGTTTTGGCTTGGCTTTTCCGTAGTGATTTATGTTTAAGACTTCCGCTGTGTGTTATGTATGTATGCTATGATATGTCACCATTCTTGTGATACTTCTACCCTTGTCGGGTTGGGGTGTTACAATTATGGTATCAGAGCCCAGGCTGCGACCTGTAGTACATAGACATGGCCTGTGAGTCTTATGGACCTTAGGATTTGACCCTTAAGAATTTAGGTTTGACTGGTGAGGATTTGGGTAGCATAGGTTTCTGCTTCGTCCTCCATTTCGTGCTTATTTTTCCTTATGTTTTGCTAATCCCTTTCCATGATCATTCAGATGGTGAACACCCGTTTTACTCAGTACACTAATGGGGATGATGATATCCCTGATTTCCAAGCTATGATTAACGCTGCTTTGGAAGCTGTTATTCCACGAGTAGTGACTGAAGTGGCCAATAACATCAGGAATGGGCCGAGTTCTTCTGGTAGTGGTGCTAGACCTCCTACTCCACCCAATGCTCAACCTGATGCTCCACCTGCTGCTTCCCCAACTGGTATCCATGTGTGGATCGAGAGGTTTAACAAGCTCAAGCCTCTCACATTCAAGTCCGCTGCTACTCCCCATGAAGCGGAGGACTGGATCACACATGTTGAGAAGCTGTTTCGTGTTCTGGGATGTGGTGATGAGTTTAAAACTCGTTTGGCCACATTCAAATTGGAAGGTGATGCTCAGAACTGGTGGACTGCTCTTGTTCAGGCCAAAGGGGATGATTTTGCTGAGACTTGTTCGTGGGCTGATTTCATTGAGGCATTTTACAGACAGTATATTCCTATGGCAGAACAGTTAAGGTATGAGAGGGATTACGGGTCGATTCGTCAGGGTGATCAGGAGTCGTCAGGAGAGTTTATGCAGCGATTTTTGCGTCTGGCTAGTTTTGTCGGACCAGAGGTCACTGGGGATGCTTTTCGTCAGGCTCGTCACTTTAAGTGGGCTTTGAAGAAGTGGGTGTTGGACAAGATCGTTAACACTACTTTTGAGGATGTTGCTGGAGTGCAGGATGCTGCCCGAAACATTGAGTTGTTGCATGCGGACGAGGGTTCTAACAAGCGGGATAGGGACGGTAATCGGGTGCATTCCAGGAGACAGAGTCAGCAGGACCAGAGTATGGATTATAAGAGTCACCGGGACCAGGATTATGAGCGGAAGGGGCAATCTAATAGGGGTTTGGAACCACGAGATCGGGCGGACCGTGGTCATGATCAGCGAGGTCGGGATTCAAGGTCAGCTTCTAGGAAGGATGGCGATCGTCGAGGGCGCAGCGACAGTCAGGGGTCAGTTAGTTGTCCACAGTGTGGGAAGAATCATACGGGATTTTGTCGTACGACTTCTGGAGCTTGTTTTAGGTGTGGTTCGAGGGAGCATAAGTTGAAAGATTGTCCTAGGCGGAACCCGGCACCACTTGAGAAATATCTTGACCCTCCTTCTCCTACTCCAACTACCGGTCGTGTTTTCTCACTTTCTCGTGACCAGGCAGATAAGGCGTCTGGTATGTCCTTATTTTGTTTTCCGTTCTTTTTCATTCCTATGTCTTTGCAAATTTCGAGGACGAAATTTTTCTTTTTAGAGGGGAAGAAGTTGTAACACCTAAAATCTGAGAACATGTGAAATGACCAAAATACCCCTGCTTATTTAAAAATTAATTAAAAGCTTATAAAGTCTCCAAATAAATCCCAAACTTCAAACAATGATCAAGTTATGTTACCAAATAATTTTAATAACTTCATTACACATTTATAAAAATGGAAAAATTACAAAAATACCCCTCTAAGAGCCGATTGACATAAAATGAGTTTTAATGTAACTAAAATTTATTTAAAAAGGGTATATATCATGTAATTATGGAAGATAATTATCACCAAATCAATTGCCAACCTAAATCACGAAATTTCTGGTCCCTAAAACCCTCATCACACGGCATATCTCCAATATATACAAATCCATACCATTTTCTTTTTCTAAACCCTAGCCGATTACAATAAAAACACACAAACAAATTCACCTAGCCTCCATTCGACTCTCTAATAATCCCTAAGCATTTTTCTGAGATCAAACAACATTCAAGAGGTGCTAGAAAAATACTCTCACGAATTGTTGAAGCCTGGTACGATCGTGGTGGCTTTTTCTCCTTGTCGAGTACAAAAACAAGGTAATTTTGTTTATACCTCATTCGACCTCCATGAAATTTATTTCTTATTTTTCCTGAGTTTCTCACATGATATAAGACCCACGAAAAATAATTACAAGGTTGCTAGATCGTTGGTGAAGGCGTGAGGATTTTGGATACGTTTTTGGCCATACGCGTATACATCAAATCGTACAGCTTGTTCCACACGTTCAAAAATTGGTTTGGTATTTTTCTCAGGTCCCTTATACCTTATGATCATCAAATAAAATGGTTGGTTCGATCCATGCATGCTCTATAACGTTTTCGTGAATTAAAACCCTAAAAACGTGTATAATTGTGTAATACACCATACGACTCACAAAAATTCTTAATAAAATTTATACACACTTGTTATGATGTAATATAACCTGGAAAATTATTGGAAAGAATTACCATGGCCTAAATCTTGTGTTTCGAATTTATTTTGGTTAATTGGGTTTTAATTAAAAATACATAAAAGAAAAAGGGAAAAATTCCATACGATCTGGTCTTTGAAGATTAGGGTTTGATTTTAATGATATTAAATGGCTTTCAATGATTATGTAATGATTAAAATGGATTAGATGGATTAGGGTTTCTATTTCATGTATTTTAGGGTTTATACGATTTGTATAAAAAGTTTTGGGTGAGTTTTGTAACTTTTAAAACTTAAGGGTTATTTTTAGAACTTCATTTGGATCATATATAATTCGACAAAAATATAACTTAAGGGTGCTATGTGTAATTTTTGTATTTAAAGGGATTAAAATGTTTATTTAATAAAGTATTATTCGATTTGGAAAATAAATATAAAGTGAGGGACTAAACATGTAATTTCTGGAAAATAGATGGGTCTCAAAGTAAATAATAGTATGAAGGGTAAAGTGTGTAATTTTGAGTATTTGTGGACTTAATATGTAATTATGGTTAATTATGTAAATCGATTTATAAGGTAATAAGTACAAGGACTAAAAATGTAATTTACCGAAAGTTTAAGGGCTGTTTGTAACATAATAATATTGAGGGTTACTTTCTGTAATTTGAAGGAATAAAAGGACTTGATGTGTAATAATCTTGTGAAGGTTAATTTGTAAATTATATAAGTATAAGGTTTAATTTGTAATTAATTAATTAAAAGGGTGTAAATCGTAAATTACGAAACTTGAAGGCTAAATGTGTAATTCTGGAAAGTATAAGTGTTTGAATGGTAAAATGATGATAATTTTAATGTGGACCTTTAACTTTGGTAAATTTACACTTATAACCTTGAACTATGAAAACTTGTCATAACTAACCCTGAACTTGTGTAACTTGTTAAAATGAATGTTACCTCCATAATAAGCCAATTAAAGACTTGACTGAGATTGTATCACTTGAATCTTGCTAAATATGGTAACTTACTAATTATGGAAACCTGCTAAAAATAGAAAGTTACTAAAATAGAAGTTACTTATAATGGGAAGATAACTGAAACCCCTTTCGTATTTCTGTCTTCTACTCCTTAGGTTCGAGGAGGAAGTGATTTGATTTCCTGTCAGTCGTTTCTATTTTGTGTGCTTGCATTGGAATAAGGTACAGATATTCTGCTCTTCTTGTAAGGAGCCTTCGTTTCTTTTGATTTCTGATTTTGACTTGTTTAGGATTTCCCAAGCCATTGCTATGTCCCCTTGTTTTGTGAACCTTGCTTTTGTTCCCGTGTATTGTGAACCTTTGATAAGATTCCCTTGACTTGAACCTTTACTTGAAACCTTGTCTCGAACCCTGTTACGTTTCCTCAATACTTGACATGACCTGTGCATAACCCGGTAACCTGAATATTTAGGACCCTGAAAATACTCAAAGGTGCATAGGATTTTAAAACCTTTTCATATATAACTTTTGAACATTTTCTTAAGAGACTCTTATCATGAAACTGTTCTAACGATCATTTTATTAAAACCATGTAAAAAGGACTTCTTATAATAAACCATTATGAACCTTCGAGTATTTGACCATTTTGATGTGGACCTCCTGATAATGAACCCCGACATTTATCTCCTGTCTTGAACCCTGATATGATAACTGATACATGATACCCGAGACTTGATACTTGACCTTGACCCACAGTTTGAGACTACGAGCCATCCACTAGGCATGAGGGTTTCATGTCCATGTCTGTGATGCACCACCGGCATGACTAGTGTGTAGCCCTAGTGATTTGGTTACACCGTCCCCGACCTGATTTGATTTGTTATGTAGAGAAGACCCTGTGGCCTGCGGGGGCGCATGGATGCATCCTAGACCTGTCCTGATTTGTTATATTTCCTGTTATATCCTGGTGACTGACGAGTGTGTGCGATACACGTCTTTCACAACCCCTGGGAGCTTGCAACTCCAACCCTTGGAGGTATCCCCTCACCCTGTACCTGGTATGTTGAGGTCACCCCTCCATACACCCTGATATATGATTTGATTTGATTTGATATGTTTGGGCTCATAGAGGATTTCTGTTCTCCTGAAACCTTGTAACCTGATGACCTGATACTTGACTTGACATTTGACCTGACTTGATTTGACTTGGGATTGTGGTGGGTTCTGGTTTCATTTACATTACCATTGTAACCATTCTTGATCAGTTGATATATATGCGTAACTCTTTTATATTCTTTCCTGACTCTTGTTACACCTGGTATTATTTCTTTTACTTTACTATTTCCGTTACTACTGTTTGTTTCCGTTATATCTGTTCACTGAGCTCTCGTAGCTCAGCCGCATTTCCTTTTCCTGCGGCAGGTATCTAAGCTAGGAGCTGGGGCTTTTGCTTTGGGATGAGAGTTAGAGCTTTTGTTGGAGCTTTTACCTTAGATGGCCACCCTATGTTATGACTTTGGATTTTGATTATGTCCTTATTTCCCTTTGGATTATTTTCTTCATCATTGAACTTATGTACCTTGACTTAAGCCGTTTTGGCTTGGCTTTTCCGTAGTGATTTATGTTTAAGACTTCCGCTGTGTGTTATGTATGTATGCTATGATATGTCACCATTCTTGTGATACTTCTACCCTTGTCGGGTTGGGGTGTTACAGTATGCGTCTTTACAAGCTCAATTTTTGCATTTCCTAACCAGATATGAATTATATTTTTGTTTTTAGAAGTTTTCAAAAAATTTGAAAATCGTCTCGCTGGTCAAAAATGCGGACTGCCAAGTTTTTCAGGTCTGGCGGTACCCAGAAATGGGTTCCGCCAGTGTATTCTCTGGGCAATCCAGAAATGGCCCAACGAACCAGCCGGAACCCTCAGGAGGGTTCCGCCTGTGTTGTTTCAGGGTTCCGCCAGTCACCTGCAGAAAATTTTTGTCATTTTTCTTAAGTTCAAAACTTGTAAAGTGTCAAATCATTTTCTTTAGTGAGAAACATCTTCCCTTACCTCCAATAACCATACTATGACAACTCTCACTCACTAAAACAATTAGGAAGTCACTTCCCACCAAAAATTCGAATTCAAACATAACTAACCCAAGGAACCCTTTTAAAAGATCCTTTAAACCATTGGAACATTTTCAAACCAAATAACTTCCCATGATCACAAAGCATTGAGTTCATATGTTGGTCTTTCACTCCACCCAATTCCATTGGATTGACATCAAATCATTTGAAACCTCAATCTTTGTATAGAACACATCAAATCCAAACACTCCTTCCCACAATTCTTTTTAAGTTTGATCACTTTAGAATACACCAAAAATCACACCAACACCATTACTTCTCTCAATCTTAAAACTCTTGCAAACCAAAGATTTGAGATGACTAAATCAAACACCTCATCCGAATCATCAAGCTAAAACCACTAGGATTAGTGTTAAACCTTGTTGCTTCAACAAAACCATCAAATCAAGCTCATCACTTGACATTTCTTCACCTATCCAAGACTTCCTTAACCTTACTACCTCAACACCATATTCAATACCTTGCAACATCAACATGACCACTATTCAAGATTTCCTCAATCTTGCTACTCCAACATCCTCTCCCAAACATGGCAATACAAACATATACACTTTTCAACCATCAAAAACTTTTTCAACCATCAATCACCAATATTTACACCAATGGAACTTTTCCATACACCACCAACATCACCACTACCCTATTTGGAAACTTTAGAAGACCTATCACCTAAATTATCAAGCCTTCCATCTTTGTCACTCTTTGACACCATTGCTCAAATGGAAACCCAACAACAACCAAGTGAGCAATTAGATGATCAACCCCATCAACAATCATTGGTAGAACGGTTGGTTTACCGTTATGCTAGATTCTCTATTTTTCCAAATGATCAAGGTTTTACACACCTACAATCATTTGTGTTTCACCCCATTTACAAAGAACCAAGCTTACACCATTTTGTTCAAACAACAACCACCACAACAACAATAACTACCACCACCACAAGAACCTTCCCAACACTTTGAATCTATATTTTCTTCGTATAAGAAAATAGAAGCATCTCAATGATCCACCACCAAGACCAACAAAACCACCACCTTTCACAAATGAAAAACCAAGGTCATTGTTTGACCAAAATGAGTTTTTTGACCACAACCAACCACTACAACAAGAGTATCACCACCCAAAACCATTGTTGTTTCACCCTATCTACAAAGACATCCATGGTTCTCTAACCAATGAAATGAGGTTTATCCTAAACCACATTTTGGATCGTCTCAAGTTTAGAGTCTCCAAAATGAAACAAAACCGTTTCTTTTGGAAAATGTTTCTCATTAAAACCAACAAACCAAGTTTAGAGAACCAACATCAAAACCAACAAACCAACACCGTTTCACCTCCACAACATTCAAAACAAAACCCGCTACATCATCCAACACACATTTTCCTCCTTAAACAACCTTTGCCTTGTTTTTGGAAAATGTTTCTCATTAAGGAAAATGAGGGTTTCCTTATAGGATTTTATGTTCTTAGTTTCTTTTTATTTTTCTTTTTATTTTTAGAAGTAGGATGTTTTCTTCCTAATTTCTTGTCCTTGACTTTCTAAGAGTCAAAATTTAACATGAAATGAACTTCTTTCTACTACAAGGTGTGCATTGTTTGTTGACCATTTAGGTATGATGTGTAAACTATACCTAGATTTGGTATCATACATATATCTTGTGTTTTAGCAACTAACCTTTCTTTTTCTAGGATCATTATCCATGTTTTCTTTCCTTGATACTCCATTTAGGGGAGTAATGTTCAAGGGGGAGCATGAGTATTGCATTATTCCGCTTCACAACTCTTAGTTGTGTTTTAGACATGAAATGCTTTCATGACTTGTCTTGTGCGGCAACTAACACTTTTTCTTGTAGGTTCAAAATCCATGTCTCCTCTCTTGGCACTCCATTTAGGGGGAGTATCGTCCAAGGGGGAGCAAGTGCATACTTCCGCTTCGCTACTCTTCTTTTTGTTTCGACAAAAAGGGGGAGAATTTATATATAAACTTGTTTCAATTTTTTTTTTTTTTTTTTGCATATCACATCATCTTAGCAAAAACAAGTTTTTATACTAACTTTATAAGACTTAATACTAAAACTAGTGACTTACTTATAAATAAAGTTTATGTTTTGTCATCAACAAAAAGGGGGAGATTGTTAATACAAATATCGCCTAAAAACATTATTTATATTTTACGATCTTTGCTAAGTTTTGTTAATGACAAAGTATGAACTTTAGCTAAGAGTAAATCATCACTTTAAGTGTTTAAGTCTTGTTTAACTAAGGTTTACATTTCCTTTTAAACAAAACATTGTTTTTATTTCTTAAATTAGAAAGTGTCTTGTCACATCACATTTATTTCTTTAAATAGAAATATCACATCACATTTATGGTAAGTTTGTCATTTTACATTTGAAAAGAAAGTGTGTTTGACTAACAATAAGTTTTCTTGTGCAAGTTTGTGTTTGACTAGTATTTATGTGATGTGACCTTGTTTGGTTTGGAAGATTTATTGCAAAACCAACTGCAGCCCTGACGGAACCCTGGGGGTACACGGGCGGAACCCATCTGAGGGTTCCGCCGTATCCGCCAGACCTGCAGAAGGTTTTGCTATAAATACCAAACCATTTGTTAGTTTTGAGTCATCACTTTAGGACATATTTTTATATACTCTCTCAACTAACTCAGTAACATTTGACTTGTGTGATCCTCTTATGTAGCAAGGGACTTCACAAGATCATTCAAGAAGTTACAAGCTTCAACTCTAAAGTTGCAAGTCTTGTTAGCTTTGTCATGTATAAGCTTTGGTAGTTTATACTTCATTTGTATCATGTGTGTAGAAGTGATCGGTTAGTATTTTAGGCCTCAAAATACATAGTGTGTCGGGAGTTGTTGTACCCTTGTAAAAGAACTAACGGGAGTGGTTGTACCCTTGGTAAAGAACTCGACATCTAGCTTAGTGTCGGTAAAAGTGTAAGCGACGATGGGAGTGGTTGTACCCGTGTAAAAGAACTCGACATCTAGCTTAGTGTCGGTAAAAGTGTAAGCGACGTTGTAAAGGTTTCTCCACCGGGAAAGGAGCTTGTTGATTATTGCTTATAACTCTCGAGTTGGAAACTCGGGGCGTGGATGTAGGGCAAGAAAAAAGAGTCCTTGTAGCCGAACCACGATAAACAATCGTGTTGTGGTTTGATCGTTTCTTTCTTTATCTTTGCTTATTACATATTGTCTTTAGTTAGAATTGCTAATCACACGTAAAGCTTTTCAAAGAATTAAACAAGTAAAGTTGTGTTTATATCTTTATACAAACGTAAAGCTTTTCAAAGAACTAAACAAGTAAAGTTAAGATTGTTATTCACACGTAAAGCTTTTCAAAGAATTGAACATGTAAAGTTGTGTTTATATCTTTAAACAAACGTAAAGTTTTTTTAAGGATAATCAAGTTAAAAAGCGGTAAACTATTTAACCCCCCTTCTAGTTTTCTACAAACCACATTACTGTCAATACATCACATTTGTGAAATGAACATAAGATCAATAACCAAACACATAAAAACTACAATTTTCCTAAAAAAAACCACACTACATTTGCTTTCTTTCAACTCCAATTGCAGCATCAACAATTCCTTCTCCATAGTTGAATTTTGAAAGTCAATATCCCTTTCCAAATCTCTTATTTTTCCATTCAATGAGTACTTGTCTTCTTTCAAACGTTTTTTCTTTTGAATCTACTTGAAAATCTCTTGTTTGTAATAGTCATTAGGTAACTCAGGATCTAGCTAGTAAAATGTCTTACATTTTGAACCCTAAATAGTACAAAGTACACACATTACTAATATCAACAGTTATTACTTTCAGTTTAAGCAATGTACAAATAACATACATTATAATACTCAACACATCCAAGAAAACGCCTTAAAGGATAATCAATTATTCACGAAGTCGGTCCAATTACTGGTTCTTCATGTTCACAATGTGTTGGTGGTGGTGGGCGATGATTGCGATTGGAGGAGGATGAAGACATTACCAGTTTTAATGAATTAGGGTTAGGGTTAGGGAAGAATTTGGGGAAGAAGATGTTTCGTGGTCAACTTATTATAATAGGTTATATAGTGGAAATCCAACTTATATGAGTAAAAGTGTGTGTGAGGAGTGTAGGCACGTGAGGGGCACACATGTGAGGTGCACGTGAGTTCTCTACACTACTCACATACACTCTAACAGATTTGGCGCCAACTTCCCTTTAAATATATGTTGCACTTTCACTTTCTTTTTTTAGCATTGATTAGATATTTTTTCTCTATTCCTTCTCTTCTAACAAACTTCCACCATTGTAATAAACTCCATTAATAACAATTCCTTTTATTCTCATTCTTTCTCATTGAGTAATCCAGGCTTGTTATTGCCTTCCAATGGTTTTTAAGTAAATCCTAGAGGTGTTGCTATCAAGTAGTATCAGAGCCCCTTTCTTGGCTCTATATCTGCTTCTCCGGTTAAAATTCTGGCGAAGGTTGTTAGGTTTTCGATCAGTATCCAAATTGAAGAAATTAAGAGTACTACACTGGTACTCTTGATTCTAATCAATTGTACTACACCGGAACAGTGATTAGTTGTGTAATATCTGTCTAGAAACAAGACTACTTGAGTACTTGTCATGTACTCATCGCGATCACAAGAGCATCGTCGTAGGCTTAAATCCTCTGCTTTTTGGTTGAATGACCAGTTTTGATTGACTTGAAGGTAGCCAAGAGACGGTTATAGTTGCTACTTATTGCTCAATCAAAAACGAAGGATTGATAACTAGTAACAATTACAATAAATTAGAAATAGTACAAGTTGCAAGAAATGACGCCTACTACTAGACCTAATCCTGCATCTGGTAGCAATGAAGAAGGTGTTTCTAGACAATATGTGGATCAGGCTATGGTTGAACTTAGGGAATTGATTACTACTCTAAGTATGCAGAACACTATGGTCAACAATAATATGGGAAGGCATGATACTCAATTTGGGCGTTTGGCTAAAGTAAAATTCCTAAAATTCCAAGGAGAAGATGTGAGGGGTTGGGTGTTCAAGTGTGATCAATTATTCTAGATCGACAACACCTTTGTAGAGGAGAAGGTAAAAATTGTCTCAGTTCATTTGTTTGATAAAGCTCTGCTATGGCATAGGCAGTTTGTTAAAATCAATGGTGATAATGTGAGGTGGGAGGTCTATATAAATGCTATTATTCAGAGGTTTGGTTCTGTGTTTGAAGATCCTATGTCTGCTTTGAAAAATGATAAGTATGAAACAAATGCTAGAGAATATCAGGACTTGTTTGATACGCTGTTGTGTAGGGTAGATATTAGTGAAGAGCATGCTATCAGTTTGTACTTAGGTGGATATATTTAAAATTCAAATTCAAATATAAGCGAGATATATTTAAAATTCAAATTTTAATAATATAGTGTTTGAATGTTTAATGAATGAAATTGTTGAATGTAGAATTTGTAAATTGTAATTTTAAAAAAAGGTGGGTCCAAAAAAGCGGTGTCATTGGGTGTTATGATTTCTTGGTGTTTTTTGGTGTTATGTTATTTGATGTTGAAATGATGTGGCGCTGACGTGACACTGAGTTATGTGATAACTCAAGTTACCACTCCTAGGCTCTAAGGTGGTTGAATCATGGGTGAAACACCGCATATCGTTTGAGTTTAAGGTTCGTATGAATCCATATGGATTTACATTAAATAATCAGTTCATCTTTGAATCTCGATGTAATCTATTAGCTTTGTACGATCCAGTTACAAACAAGGAAAAGCTGTTCAAAGACCATGCTTAAGGATGGACTACGAAAATTGTTGAGTATGTCAACAGTCTCGTTTGGAAGTGAAGCACTGAAGAGATGATGAAAAGATAAGGAGCTCTAAAAGACCTCATCACATCTATTTAGTACTCTATCTTTTGCTACTTTGCTTGATAATTAGCACATACACATTATTAGTTCATGAATTTTAGATCATGTTGGTGTGGTATGATATACATATATTCAAGGTTCCCTTTTATCCTCTTAGGTATGATGGTTGTGATACCAGCTATTTTTAAGTTCATGTTTTGTAATCCTTGAAACCGAAACATCCTTAAGTCCGACATGAACCGACAAACCTAACTCCGATCCAGTATTCTACATATCGGTCTCTCCTTGAGCATCTTTAATCATGTTTCTTCGAATAGGTCAGTCGATATAAATAAATTGAGCTTAAATAAAGGACAACGACATAACCAAACCAATTTATATTAGTACAATAATAATCTACACAGTTTTCTCATCCAACTCATAGTTTACGGGAACAATCAAACAAGCCACAAAATCTATGAACCAGGCACAAACTTGGTGGCATAGACCCATGCATTGTTAGCCACCGGGTTATCCAAATGGTCCAAAAGGTTTTCCAATGGTCCTTTTCCTGTCACAATTGCTTGCACAAAGAACCCAAACATCGAAAACATTGCTAGTCTTCCGTTCTTGATTTCCTTCACCTTCAACTCAGCAAAGGTTGCCGGGTCATCTGCAAGGCCCAATGGGTCAAAGTATTGGCCTCCGGGGTAGAGGTTGTTACCATCTCCAACACCATCAAGCCCGTTAATACGAAATCCTTCAACAAGTCCCATTAGGACTACTTGGAAACCGAGTACAGCTAATATGCTTTGGGCATGGACTAGGTTGGGGTTGCCTAAGTAGTCTAGCCCACCTTCAGAGAAGATTTGAGCTCCAGCTTTGAACCAAACAGGCTCCTTGAAATCCACTTTGACCCATTTTTCAAGGACTTCTGGGGTGATGCAACCGAAAGCTCCAAGCATTGCCCATCGCCCGTGGATGACCTATATATTTTAATTCAAGCGTTAGACAGTATTACACCAATGATCATGTATAGTACCAAGCTCATTCTATGAACTGAGGATAGTAGGCCTAAAAATTCTAACCACATAATAATGGTGACAAGGGACAAAAAGGTTATACTTTTACGTTTAAGTATTGAGGAATTAATTACCTCAAGGGCCCGGTTCTTAGCGAAAGCCTCAGGATCAGCAGACAAACCAGCAGTGTCCCAGCCATAGTCACCAGGGAATTCACCTGTCAAGTATGATGGTGTTTGGGCCGAAAAGGGTCCCAAGTACTTCACTCGGTCTGGTCCATACCACAAGTCATTTCCCTGTTAACAGACAAAGTTAGTTTAGTTATCAAAACTTGAACTATATCATAGTTACAAAACTCAGGTTTTCGAGCTAATACACCAAGTTTTCTCAAACTTGTTAGTACTCGACTCAACTCGACTCGTTAACACCTAAGTCCTACACATAAATATATATAAGTATGTTAAACTAGTGAAAGATGATATACCATGGTGTACTTGCCATTGACCATAGAGACAGAATCTCTAAGGGAGTTAACATTGGACCCTTTGGTTTGACCCAAGAAAGGAGTGGCTCTAACAACTGTGGTTGAGCTTGCAGCAGCAGTTGAAGCCATTGATACTATTAATGCTATTGATAGTTGGATTCAAAGAGTGAGTAAGAATGTGTGTAAAGAGGGGTATGTGTAGGCATTGTGAATTTAGAGACTTGTGGTGCATATTGCATTTTTGTTTGGTGACAAATCAGCAATATCATTTCCACCAATGAGATCACTTGAAAATATATTCTAATATCTTCATTTCATCTTTCCCCTATCTATATTTTATCTTGTAGTTCAATGGTTCTGAATAGTGATAAAAAGCTTTTATTAGTTAAATGATATCCTAAGCATGACTTTAACCCATAGTTATTTTTGGTTTGAAAGCTTCTCACACAACAAGAATTATCATTCTGATACAAGCCTTTTGGTGATCCATGATTGTTATTCTTAAGTATTTATATACCTAATGATATAACTTATTGCTATAGAAAATGAATTGTAAAATTTTGAAGAAAGAGAATATAAACTACATGCGACAAATAATAATGGATTAAACATGTATTTAGTCATGTCTTTTAAGTCTTTATATCTTAATCTTTTAGCCACGACCAAAAGTCATGGTTAAAAGTCGTGGCTAAAGACTTTTAGTCAGACTAGTTCATAGTTAAAGACTCGTAGCTAAAGATTTTTAGCCACGACTACTTTTAACCCCAAAAGTCAATTTCTGTTAGCCATGACCGTCGTGGCTAAAACTTAAAAATATATATAATAATGTCATACTTTTAGCCATGACAAGGCATGACTAAAAGTATGAAAATAAAATAAATTTGACCTTTTAGCCACGAAAAGTCGTGACCAAATTGTCGCGTTGAAAGTCAATCAAGCTTTGTAAAAGGTTTTGCGACGACAAAGTTGTTTTCAGAGTCAAATGTTGAAAATCAACTATTTTGTCGTTTTGTGGACTTTTAGCCACGACTTATGTAGCTAAAAGCCCCAATTCTAGTAACAAAGCATCAATTCTTTGTTTTGAGATTCTGCTCATTTGTTATTCAATGGTCATGCATTACCATACAATATGTGACTGAACTAGGTTGTCATACAGTGTTACAAGACCCTAATAGGAGTTTGCGTAGTAATGCTAATTTTTGTAAAAGCATTGAATTTCATCATAAATGCACCTGGTCACGATGCATTGTTTTTTAGTTATTTCTTAGTGAGTTTATCAATAGGCGAAAAGTGAATTTAGTTTTTTACTAGACTCAATCATTTTAGCCTGAAAATGATACTTTTTGCTTATACCATAGTTGAAAAATGTGCACCCGTTACTTTTTTGCTTGGATTCTTTCCCTGCTCTACAGTCATCGTTGATAGCTCGTGAACTTTCTATTTATTTACTTTTAGAAAAAACTGCAATTTTTTAAAATAAAAGTTGTATAAATTATAAATTTACAACAGCTGGACCCAAGCCCAATAGGGCAGCCCGATATAAAGCCTAACAAGTACAAACAAACGAATGACTAAAAAAAGGATTGCGGTGAAGGTGGATCGAACACCTGACCTTAAGATCTTCAGTCTCACGCTCTCCCAACTGAGCTATCCCCGCAATTTGTTTATAGCTCGTGAACTTTCTATTTATTTACTGTTAGATAAAACTGTAATTTTTTAAAATAAAAATTATAAATTATAAATTTACAACTGCTGGACCCAAGTCCAATAGGTCAGCCCAGATACAAAGCCTAACATATACAAACAAGCGAATGACTAAAAAATAATTTGCGTTGAAGGTGGATCGAACACCTGACCTTAAGATCTTCAGTCTCACGCTCTCCCAACTGAGCTATCCCCGCAATTTGTTTATAAATGCTATACTTTAATTTATATAACCAAGGACATATTATATAAACATGAAAATTAAAAAAAATAATTATGCGGTGAAGGTGGATCGAACACCTGACCTCCAGATCTTCAGTCTGGCGCTCTCCCAACTGAGCTATCCCCGCAATTTGTTATTTAAATTATCAATAACGTATAATACTTTAGACTTTGTGAATTAACCTCTTCTTTGTTGATACATTGATATAGTTCATTTAACATCTGTCTATGAGTAAACTATTCACAAAATTTAATTCTGATATCTTTTTTACTTAAAACAGGTAATTTGTACAACAATCACAACTTACTTATATACAACTGGTGCATCAATAAATTTCCATCAGGAAAACGAAAACAGTATGAATGTAAAAGACTAAAAAACAGAAAGAAGCTAATATGTATTTTAATAATCATCATCATCATATATATACGAAATTACAAACAGCTTAGGGCAATCATATAATCCAAAACTAAACACAAAAATTTAACAAAATTTTTTTCACTTAGGCCCCCACATAATCAAATGGAGCATATTCTGAGTCTTCTCAAGCTCCCTAATTCGCTTCTGATCCTTCTTTTCGGGCTTCTTCTCACTCGAAAATCGCTTGGCCGAACAACTCTTTACCTGTTTCTGCATCTGAACGGCATTAAAAGCCGTCACATACTTGCATTCGCTGTGGTTAGCACCGTTACACATTCTTAATATCTTTCTTGATCACTTCGTATATGATACTATGATAGTACGAAGAGAATACACGTAAAAAATGTGTCTTTGAGTTATGTGTTAACAATTGATTTATTGTTGTTGAGTGTACGTTGATAGTTAATAACATAAGAAAGATAGGAGACAAATTTATAGGAGAAAAAAGTAGATGGAATATGATACTATGGTCGTGTTGTTTAATGAAAGTTGAAACCATGGGTTTTCTGTTTTTACATGAACGTGGTTTTTTAATCTTTACCACTCACTCGAACATGTGGCAGTGGTTCTACACTGTCCCTTTCTAAACTAAATATAGTTTTTTTTTTTTTTTTTTTTTTGGAAGGTGACTTTCAATTTATTTTGTTTAGGGAGTCACACCTGCCTAAGGCAGACCCTCCTCCACCACAATACCCAGACTATGTTGTCTTAACCGGGCCCACGCTGGCGTAGGGGGGATTCAACGACTTCCGCCCGGAAACCGTTCTGCCTCCACACGAGAATACTCGCTGGAGTAACAGCCGGATGAAAACCGGGGTCGGCTCGGATTCAAGTCTCCGCAACAAATGGCTTAAAGACTCTCCTCTTCATTGCCTAATATCTCCGGAGCATATGGTCCACAAGTGGACTTGTGAGGACTTCCCGGTAGGTCACCCACCCGGTACTACTCCCACTTGTGGCTCGCTTAACAAGTTAAGCCCCACCCACTAGACCACAAGTCCTTTGATTAAACTAAATATAGTTACATTTCATTTTTTTTAACAATCTTGTTTAGTTATAATAATTTGGAGTTAATTGCGGGCAATTATATTATCTTATATGTCGACAATCAAATTTCTTATGAGTTTAAAAAAGGTGAACTAGTACCTCTTGTTATGTGAGAAGCTCCTTAACCAAATTATTGTGGGTTCAAGTGCTGCTTAAAACATGTGAGATAATTTATGATTGTATTTTGTAAGATACAGAGTAGTTAGTTGTCGTTAAAAAATAAGATGAAATTACACCGTGTACACTGTCCAAATTATTTTATTTAAAAGTAAAACAAGCTTATTTAACGATCCGATCAGATGATAATAGATGTATATTCAACAAGAAATTTATCTGATAAACTATGTTCTCTTTGCCTTTAGATGAGGATTGAACCTGTGCGCTCCAATCCGTGAAAGTTTTTAGACTACACGCTTGAAGTTTAACCTTGTCATTAAGTGTTGGAATAATGATTTGCCCGTCATTTCATTAATCAATAACTACATATTTACATTATATAATCATCTAAGGATTATTCTATAACCAAGTAAACATGGGCTAAAATCTCTTCTCGGTTGTCAAAATGGAAGCTCAAAACCCTATCTATTGGCGGACGTCTCACGTTATTGAAGTCCGTTCTTACGGCCATTCCAATTTATTACATGTCGCTCTTTAAAGTTCCTGCTGGAATTTTAAAAGAAATGGAATCGATCCGTAGAGATTTCTTCAATGGTGCTGAAAAGGCTGAAAAAAAATGGTATGGATTCGATGGGAAAATATTTTGGCTTCAAAGAATAACGGAGGGCTTTGCAATTCAAGTTTTTATTCTACAAATCGAGCTCTTTTATTCATGTGGATATGGCGGTTTCTTACTCAAGGATCCTCCTTAGGGTCTAGATTCATCAAAGCCATTCATGGTGTTAGAAGAGCTATTGATAACCCAAACTCTTCGAATAGAGGCTCAATTTGGCTTGATTTGATTCGTGAATTCTCTTCTCTTAACCACAAAGGTATTGATCTCTTAGCCTTAATTAAAAGGAAACTTGGGAATGGTGAGAACACTCTTTTTTGGGAAGACATTTAGCTAGGAGAGGCTGCTTTGAAAACAGAATTTCCAAGATTTTTTGCCTTGGAGTTATGCAAGGGAATTACAGTGGCTGCAAAAATGGGTCTCTTTAGATCACTCTTTTCGCCGGTTGCCTAGAGGAGGGGTCGAAGACGAGCAATATAGGGACTTATATTCTACCACTTCAGAAGTTCTTCCTCAAATGCATGATCGCTGGGTTTGGTCACTCAACGCTTCGGGTGATTTTTTGGTATGCTCGGTACGTAATCTTATCGATGACGCTCTTTTGCCAAAGTTGGATGTTCCTACTAGGTGAACCAAGTTGGTTCCTATTAAGATCAATATTCTAGCTTGGAAAATTAATTTGGATAGATTACCAACTCGGTTAAATCTCTCATCCCGTGGCTTGGAGATTCCTTCGATTCTTTGTTCTTTATGCAATGAGGTTGCGGAATCCACATCTCACATCTTTTTCTCATGTCCTCTTGCACGTCAAGTTATGAACAAAGTTTGTCGATGGTGGTAGCTCGAATATACTTTCTTCAATTCTTATGTTGAGTGGCATAGTTGGTAGGGCTGTAAACGAACTGGACGAACACGAACGGAGCCCTGTTCATGTTCGTTCATTTAATTTTAACCAGACAAATAAACGGACACGGAAGCTTAAACGGACGAATTTTCTTGTTCATGTTCGTTTATTAAGAAAATGAATTGTTCATGTTCGTTTATGTTCGTTCATTAAGACACTAAACGAACGCTAAGCGAACATAAACGATCGAACATAAATGAAAATAGACAGACAAACATAAACTTTATTGAATTCTTCACAATATATTATTTTATAAGTGTTGCTTTGTTTAAACAAACCAATCTTTAAAATTATAAAATTAAAAAATATGATATATGAACATAAATAGATAAATAAACATAAACGAACTTTAACGAACGCCTAATCGGACGTTCACGGACATAAATGAACGAACAATACTTTTGTTCATGTTCGTTCATTTAACTAAACGAACGTAAAATATTGTTCATGTTCGTTCATTTAATAAACGAACGAACATAAACAAACTTTTTACCGAACGGTTCATGAAATGTTCACTGAACGTTCAGTTCGTTTACAGCCCTAATAGTTGGTTATCTAATACTCATTTATCTAAACTCATGAAGGAGATTCTTGAAGGCATTTGCTATGTGACATGGTGGCTTATCTAGCGGTTCAGAAATCAATATTTGTTTGGGTCTACTCAGCCTAGAAAGGACCTTATTTTTGATAATATTGTTCAAATGTCTTTTTTAAGGATTTCTAATCGTTGTAAATCCAAGATTGATTGGGTTACTTGGATGCGGAATCCTAATTTTCTTTCTTTGTAATCCTTTATAGCCTTTTTTTTTTTTTTTAAAAAAAATAAAAATAAAATTGCCGTTCAAAAAAAAGAGTAAACATGGGCTAAGTTTACAAACTAATACTAAAGCCCATAATACAAAACAATGTCTAACAACCCCCCCCCCCCCCAAGTTTGAGCGGGAGATGAACGAACACTCAAGCTTGCAAGAAACTCATCAAACAACGCAGTTGGTAAGCCCTTAGTGAAGATATACGCAAACTGATAACGTGAAGGCACATGAAGAATCCGAACCTGGCCAGTAGCAACCAAATTACGAGCAAAGTGAATATTAACCTCAATATGCTTCGTGCTGAACAGGGTTGGAGGACATGTAAACCGCACTAACATTATCACAATAGACTAATGTAGCCGAGATCAATGGTGTATGAAGCTCTAGTAACAAATTCCGTAACCAACAAGTTTGCACAAACAATAGCAACATCCCTATACTCAGCCTAGGCACTAGATCGGGATAGAGTAACCTGCCACTTGGAAAACCATGAAAGTAAATTGGTGCCAAGAAACAGACAATATTCCGAAGTCGAACAACGAGTCGTAGGGCAAGCCGCACAGTCCGCATCTGAGTATGAAACTAAAGATGTTGTCAACGAGGATTATAACTGCAATCCATAATCTAAAGTACCTCAAACATACTACAAAATTCTAGCCGAGATCAATGGTGTATGAAGCTCTAGTAACAAATTCCGTAACCAACAAGTTTGCACAAACATTAGCAACATCCCTATACTCAGCCTAGGCACTAGATCGGGATAGAGTAACCTGCCACTTGGAAAACCATGAAAGTAAATTGGTGCCAAGAAACAGACAATATTCCGAAGTCGAACAACGAGTCGTAGGGCAAGCCGCGCAGTCCGCATCTGAGTATGAAACTAAAGATGTTGTCAACGAGGATTATAACTGCAATCCATAATCTAAAGTACCTCAAACATACTACAAAATTCTATTGAGAGCAGAAAAATGAGGTTCTCTCGGATCATGCATATATAAATAAACCTGCTGCATAACATAAGATATATCAGGACGAGTAAAAGTAAGTGTTGGTCCCTTTTACTTGGTTAACTATAACTACAAAGCTAAAGTAACCAAGTTCTATGACATTTTGACAAAGATGTATAAAAGATTAACAATAAAGTAACGTAAATATAAGAGACAATATTTTCCAACGTTTAATTCTTTATTAGAAGTTAATCAAAAAGAATCGTACCTAAGTGTTTGCGGAATAACACTTGGGATTGAAAACGACAAGTATGGTATAGACTCCTCACTAAACTCAATCAGTGTTGAGTAACAACTTTCAGGACCCACTGAGCTATCTCAGGGGTTGTGTTGTTATTTGGAGGAGTAAAAGTGGTTTGTGAATGCTATGCATTAATTGCACAAACTTGTCAACTTTTACTCCTCTCTTATGCTACCTATTTATACACAAATGTGAAAAACTCTATTATACAATGGATCTAAGTGTTCCTCAATAAAATCTTGATAGATTTTATTCTCTGGCAAGGGAAACTTCTTTGGGTTAAGTCCAAAAGGCACTTTCTGATGACAGACTGGTTTTAACCATTTTGGGGAAAGTTTGACCTTAAAGTGATAAAGCACTTTAGTGAAACAGATTAAACTTTCCAGCCCAGTCCCGCCAAAACTTTAGTCTTCTAGTCATCAGCCTTCAGTACCATGAAGTTGTTGAGGAGTCATGGGGTTCAGTGAGTTATTGTCATCCTCACTGAACCCATCACCTTCTTCTTGGCTTAGATCACACTTCACTGAGTTCCGCCTCACTGAATGGAGAACCTTTCTTCTTAGGCTCGGTCTAAGCATCCTGAAGATGACTCACTGAGTTACTGTTCACTCAGTAACTTGTTTATACTTAGGTTATTTTACGTTCAAATCCTTGTAAGAAGAAGATTGGGGAATTCAGTGACCCAACAATCTCCCCCTATTTGAACATACAAATAGCCTAAGTGTTTCTTGATTCAGTGTGAGTTGGTAGGGGTCTTCATCTCTTACTGAATGTTGTTGTAATAATAAGTAGGACGCATAATTTTAAACAAAACATCAAAGTTTATTCATAGTTATTACAAGTCCTACAAATTATAAAAATAAAAAAAGATAGTTGTTGCAGATCAGATGTTCAGGTGGTATCCAAGGGCTTCAAGCTTTGCTTTCTTTGATCTGAGTAGGTGTCTTTCAGGATGTTCATTGATCATTGCTTCCAAGTCCTGACAGAATCTTTTGTTCTCATCACTCTGATTGGGGGACGCCAACATGAGGTATATGAGCATAGCTCTGATTCCTGCCTTATCCATATCAGACCACCTTTGGAAAGCGAAGCTTCCAAATTCATCAGTGAAGCATAAGCCTCTTTCAGGGGCTTCAAGGACCGCATTGTTCACGAACGTGATCCCTTCAGGAAGCGACCTGTCACACTCTATCCCTGGAACCTTGATCTCAGGCTCCAACTCTATTTGCTTCCTTTTTCTCTTCGAAGCCTTAGATGAAGCAGTCTCTTCTGCTGAGCCAGGAAATAGTGAGGGAATGTTAAGAGCCTCAGGCATTGCTCTCAGTCTGTCATACCTATCCTTCAGTGATTCGAGAAGTTTAGGTACCACAACGTTGTTCTTTTTGGCAATGATAGAACGAAGCTCATCAAGCTCAGTGATGCCAAAGTCTGCAAACTTGAAAGGCTTATGGACATCAAGTATTCTTTTATCACGTCCCCTGAAGACGGTGACCATTGCTGGATCAGTGTTCCTGTGGATTTGAATGTCAGTGATCTTTTCAGGTCTTAATCTTTCCTTCATTACCCAAGTATACTTTTCGATCCTTTGTTTCCTGATTTGAGCATCTTTCCTGAGCTTGTTTTCCCTTTCCCTTTTGAGAGCATTTAGCTCTTCTTCCTGAGCCTTTTTAAAGGTTGCACAAGCTTGTTCAGTTGCTAGTGCCTCAGTGTTCAACCCAATCTTTTCAACTTCCTCATGAACAGCCTGAATGAGAACAGGCTTGCTCATTCTCTCCTCTTCAGCCACTAGCTTGAATTTCGTCATTTGTGAGAAGGTGTACTACTCCATTGATTTCAAACGGGACCTTGATAGGTGCATCAGGGTCAAATCTAACCATGGTTGAGGCTGGCTTGAGAACCTTTTCAGGACTAGAGGTGGTAGCAATACTTTTGCCTCTATCCTGTCTGAGAGAAGAGGAGACTGGTTCCTCCTGGGGTGGAACTTCAGAGATTGGTGTTGCTTCAGTGACATGCTCCCCCTCAGTGTGAGAGGGCTGTCCAGCTTCTTGTTCAACAGTACTAGGGGCTTCAGTAGTATTCTCCCCCTCAACATTTTCCTGAGTGTCAGTGATGGCAAGTGTTGGCTGTACTGAAGATGAAGGAGATGCATCCTTGAAGGCTTGAAAAATTTCAGTTACCATAGACTTGATCTCCTGAGTATCCTGCTGAATAATGGACACCCTGGAGTCAAGTGCAGCCTGTGCATTCTCAAGAGCTGTCATCCTGGATCCCAAGGTCCATGCCAGAGTAGTAGACCGTTGGGACTGAGCTGTCACTGATTCCTCCATCTTGATGAAGGAAGATTTGAGAGACCCCACCGTAGTGGTGAGACCCTGAAGATTAGAACCCTTCATCAAGTCAAGTAACTCAGTAAGAGCAACTGAGTTTACCTGATACGTCTCGGATGCCTGAAGTAGCTTTCTGGTGAGTTCAGGATCATCATTGACTGAGTCTTGAACCGACTGAACCCCTACATTCAGCTGGTTGAGGGTTATCAAAAACTGATTCAGGCGAGTGATCTTCTGTGTCAGGGAATGGTTGACTGAGGAGTTTTGTTCCCTGACATCTTCATCGAAGTCTTCGACAGCATCTTTGAGATTGTGAAAGTGAACCGCCTGTTCAGTGTGCATGTCAAAAACTTCATCAGTGATCCCTCTGTACAAAATGTTGGTAATCTTTTTGATGAATTTGGTGAAGGTCTTCACAGTGAGAGGAGCCTGATCATCTCCTGAGGACTCTGGCTCGGACTGAGTGTCAGCATTGTCATGGTCAGAAGATTGAGGAGACTGATGAGTTGTTTCAGGGACTGTCTCCTCAACCTCTATATCATCTCCGGCCTTGAAGACTTCCTCATCACTATTAAATTCATCATCAGAGAACAAAGCAGCCTGAGCTTCAGCTAGGGACTGAATCTGCAAAATAGGGTTAGCCGGCTCCTCTTCATAAGAAGACTCGCCTTGGTTATGGCCAGGTCCTGACCCCTCAAATCCGGTAGGTTGGGTTTTACCTACCTGGTCTTCAGGGTCAGTTCCCGAGTTAGGCGCACCTCCGGGATTGGTTGTGAGTTCCATATCAGTGGGGGGTATGTTTCCCTCTGAGTCTTTGTCCCTCGTGACCTCTTCAGGCACTGATGGGTGTTTCTCAGTACCATCACTAGGAGCCGTGATTGTTGTGTCCCTATCAGCGGGTTGTATATTTCTCTCTGAGTCTTTGGGATGAGTAGTTGTGCCCTCAGACAAAAGCTTTGATTGGCGAATGTCCTCATCAGGCACCTGAGTGGTTATGCCCCCTTTCCAACAGGCTTGTACTGGCCTGTCGAAGATTTAGGGACGAGAACTCCCTGTTGCTTGGGTTGTGATTTACCCGAGCCTTTGGCAGGATGTGATTGTTTGTGGGTCCCCTTCTCAGTGGATTAGTGCTGCCCCACCGAGGGTATAGGACCCCTTACTCCCTAATACTCTGGTTGTGATTTTCCAGAGTCTTTAGCAGGATGTGAAGGTTTAGTTGGTTCCGACCCTACTGACTTGTTTATGCCAGCAGGGCCTTTGGGAATGGGTTCACCCGAGGACACTGAGTGTGATGTCTCAGTGCCCTCCGTTGGCCGTTGTTTTGGGGCCAAAGATTGGCTTATGATCCTGAGGGTGTCGGCAGTCAGGGTCTATTGTTGTTGCCCCCTTTTTTCGGGCTTAGGGGCAGAGGTCTCAGTGGCGAGTGGCTTGGGTTGAGCCACCTTCCTGGACCCCTGTCCCTTATTCCTCTTCACCTTTTTGGTGGGAGAGGGAATTGGTGAGACAATGTTGTCACCCTAGATAGTAGTCAGCATATATGTGGTCAGGGCGACAGGTGTAACCTCATTAGGGTCACGTGAGTAGTTTGCCTTATGCAAGACATCAGGTTCAAAGCCGACACTATCAGGCTTGAAGTACTCAGACCCTAGTAGGTCATTCAGGGTGCAGGAAATGAATCTAGGGTAAGACATGTGTTTTTGCCTAGATTTCCCACCCAATTTGCCTATGAGGTCCCTGAAGATAATTTCTCCAAGGTCAATCTTTTTTCCCTCAATGAGACAGTACACTATCATTGATTGATTGAGTAGTGTTCAGTTGCTCAGTTGAGGACTTATTCCCCCCAAGGACCTAAATAACGAATGTCATCAGGATCCTCCAAGGGGCAGGAAACCATGTTTTGATGATAGGGGCTTTGTTCAGTAGGGCCCCTGGTGCAATATCAGGATGATTCTTATCATAGGGCCCTAGTTCTAAGAGGAGTTGTTTAACCTCCTCTTCAGTGGGTGGGGCAACAAAAGTCTCAGTGTAGTCAAGGCCAGTGGCTTTGACAAAGGTTTTGTAGTCAAGAACAAGGGACTTTGTCCCGTTCTTCATTGAGAACTTGATTTTGGCCTCCTTTGGTGCATCAGGGTTTTCAACCACCGCTGAGCACCAAAATTCCCTCAAGTATTCATGATAGATGACTGAGGGGGTCTTTGTGAATGTGGTGGTGAGAAAACAGTTTTGTAGAAACTTCACAACATCCCTGTAAGCAGGGAACCCCTCAGGGTAGGCAAAGTTTCCCACCACATTGTTTTTGGTAAGGTCTACGCTTTCCATTTGGAATTCCACATTTGGTGCGTATTTTATGACTTTAGAAGATGCCATTTTAGTTTCAAAAGATTTGGTTTAGAATAAAGAGGAAGCACACACAGATTTTGAAAGCTAAAAGTTCCTGAAATGATTTTGCAAGAGTTTTGTTAAGATTTTTAAAGCGTGTGTGTGTTCCTTTTTATGGGGGTATTTATAGGGTGGGAATTAGGGTAGTGATGTTGCGGATACCAAAGGTTTGATTTATTTAACCGAAACGGCATAATAATGTTGGTTTGATATCCGCATTAAATATCACGATTCCCATTACCCTATTTTCTCTCACATCGTGGGTGAACAGTTGTGCGCCTCTGCAAATGATGCACTTTTGCAGGGGAAAAAATCATCACAATTTTAATGTGTGAGAGAGCATTTAATGCTCAGTGGTGTTTGGTGAGAGAGATGTGGGGGCCCAAGGAGTGGATGTCAGTTGTGTAAGTGACATATATTCCTATATTTAATAGGATTCAGTTACCTACCTGGGACATTAACTAACTAAATACTTAGAGCATTTAGTTAGGGTATTCAATGCCATTTTTCATCCTGAGCCCCCTGAATGAATTATCATTCAAAAAATTTCAGGAAAGGTGTGATCAGGGACCTAGAAAATTTACATCATGTTGGAACACTTTTGATCAGTTCCCTGATTCTATGTCCAACATGCCCAGTTCAGCTTTCAATCTTGTGAAAGTGGGTTCATCCAAAGGTTTAGTGAAGATATCAGCTAGCTGATACTCAGTGGGGATGAAATGTAGTTCAATTTCTCCATTAGAGATATGGTCCCTGATGAAGTGGTATCTGATGTCAATGTGTTTGGTTCTTTGATGAAGTACTGGATTGTTTGAGATGGCTATGGCACTTGTATTATCACAAAAGAGAGGTACCATCTTATACTGAATGCCATAGTCACTCAGTTGGCTCTTCATCCATAGTACATTTGCACAACATCCTGCAGCAGCCATATATTCAGCTTCAACTGAGGACATGGCCACTGACTGTTGTTTCTTTGTACTCCAACACACAAGTTTACCACCAAGAAATTGGCAGGATCCTGAAGTACTTTTCCTATCCATGTTACATCCTGCATAGTCAGAGTCAGTGTACCATTTGAGATCAAATCCTGAACATTTTGGGTAATACAAACCAAGGTTTGGAGTACCCTTTAGGTACCTGATGATTCTCTTGACAGCAGTGAGATGTGATTGATGAGGCGAAAAATGATCCGTTTTTAGGGGATCATTTAAGCCCGAATCCGACTTTATTTGATCAAATATTGCCCTAAATCGTTACTTTTATGATTTTAGGTACTTGGAGAGTGAATTCTGGAAAAGAAGCCATTTTGGACGTTTTTGGAGCATAAAAGTGAAGAAAACGGCAAAGTCTCAATTTTCCATGCTGGAACAGTACATGAAGGCGTCAAGAGTTGTTCTTGACGGCGTCAAAGTCCCAAGAATAAAATACCGTAGTTGATGACGGCGTCACACAGGCCGTCAGAAGTAGATCAAGGCCGTCCGAGGAAGTATTTGGCGGCGAGATGACGGCGTCACACCATTGCTCTTGACGCCGTCACCCCTGTTTTCCTATATATAGTTTTCTAGTTTTTCACATAAAAGAGAGAAGTTTTGGAGAAACCCTAAAGACGAATTTGGTGCAACTTTTATAGGTTTTTCAAGGGTTCCAAACCCTTGATACCTTGCATTGTAATTGAGATAAGTGTTCTTCTAATTCAATCAATATGTCTATGTGTTGGTTGTCTATATCTTGTTCTTGTCTCAATTCCATTATGCTAGGCTAGATATCTTTTATTCCAATATGTCTATGTGTTGGTTGTCTATATCTTGTTCTTGTCTCAATTGAGATAAGTGTTCCCACGCATCAAGTTTTTGGCGCCGCAGCCCGGGGAATAGTTATTGTCTAGGTTAGAATTTCTTTTTATTAGGTCTACTTGCTAGATTCCTTTCTAGTAAGATTTTATTTTTATTTTCTAGGTTTTCTTTAGTCTATCTTTTTCTTTGTGTGTTTGTTCGTAATTTCCATTGACTCTTCCGTTCACCATTATGGAGTACGCGAATCCACCATACCACCAACCACAAAGGCCATTCTACCCTATTGACATCTCAAATTTCAAACAATATCGAGATAACCCATATATGATGCATGGACTCGTTTTAAAATTTTACTTCGAAAATTCCCTCATCATAGTTTCTCTTTAGCATCCCTAACCCAAACCTTTTACTATCGTGTCAGCCGATGTGACCAAATGTGCATTGATGATTTTGCCAATGGGGGCCCTAAGGAATTAAGTGCTGAAGAAGCATGGGATACCATAGAAGACCGTGCCCAATATTATTATAGAGTAGACAACCCAACAAACAACATCACAAATCAATCAAAAACAAGTTTGAAGGAGCAAACAGGAAGTTTGTCTGGGGATGATTACTCAGGGATACCTGTGTGGATGTCACCTAAAGCCATAGTACAAAACAAACACATAGGTAATCTAGGTACAATGGAGGATGAGGTGGATAATCCAAGCCAACAAAGTACCCCACAAGTCCTACCATCATTTGAGGCACATACACCGCCCGTGACTTACCCGAAAGAAGTAGAAGAGACTATAGGAACTCCAACAGAGGTAAAACCTTTGAACCAAACACAACTAGAGGATATAGGTTTGAATACTTATAATGATAACCTTACTCTTAGTTCTAGGGAAGTTCCTAGTTTTGAAGAACCGGAGACTCAACCAAAGTTGTTACCTAATCTTCCATCTTTAGATGTGAATTTAGGAATTGAAAAAGGTTCCGATCCACCCATCAAACCATATAGTCCGGGTAGTCTTAGGACAAAGGTAGTGGACTCTAAGCCTTGTAGAGAGGAAGCCAATATAGGAGTGGAAAATGACCTTACATGCTTACATCACCCATTTATGATTGATCACAAAACACATTATGGGTTTAAACCGGGTTTATTAGGTCAAGATGGATTCCCAACTAGGAGTCTCTTGAAGTTGATAGAAAATGATCCCTTTCTAGGAGAAAATCTTAATCCACCCATTAACCCGATTGAATTTGGTAAGGTTATGATGATAGGAGCACACCCCTTTGAGCATATGATTCATCCACCACACTTTCCTTACGTGACATATTTCCACCCTAAGGGTGTGTATCGCTACTTCCACCCGCACTTAATTCAAAGTGTAGGGAAAACCTCCTCTATTTCCGTTAAATAAGGGTAGAGTCAGGCTCGTGACTCGAACAAAAACAAGCGTTTATTGGGAGGCAACCCAATCTTTATTTATTTATTTATTTGTTTGTTTGTTTGTTTATTTGATTTTATTTGCTTCCGTATGCATGCTTTGTTTTTATTGTTGGTAGATCATGTTTCTCAATTAAAAAGTGGAAATACTTTACTATGTTGTTTGGCCTAGTCTTAACTCCAACCTAAAAGTATTTTTGCAAAAGATAAGTGTAAGGGGAAACCCCAAATATGTTTTCAAGAAACAAACCGATCATGATTCTCCACAATATTAAATGAGCATGTATATTCGTATTCGTTAGAGTCAAATGCTTGTATTGAGTCATAATGAAGTTTTTGCAGGATTTTCCAGGAAGTAGGACCAAGTTTTTCCAGAAATTTTCCGGAAACTTAACATATGAATTTCTGCAGGTCTATTCTGACGGCGTCAGAGTATTACTCTTGACGGCGTCAGGAGTTAAAATCTGGAAATTTTACCGGTTTTGTTTTTCTAACGGAGTCTTATGGTTTTTGTGAATTATTAAGTTTTATAATCTCCAGGAAATCTGCAAACTTCATTCCACAAGCATTATATCTTACTTTGTTTTCTAGGACTTAGAAACTTATATAGGATGCCGCCGATTTTACGCGAGGTTGTCTTGTCTATTGTTGTCAGGATTTACAGGTTATGTTCGACAAGGAGATGATTTATATTCTGGAAGGGAAGCTTTGATTGTTCGTTTTCTTGGAGGAAGATTTAACCTGGCCAACCTATAATCCATACCGAGCGAATCAGGGGAGTATTTGATTTCATTCTCTTTACTTTTTCACTTTTACATTCTTTACTTGAACATTGGGGACAATGTTCATCTTAAGTGTAAGGGGAGGGTAAAAAGATGATACCTTACATATGCACTTTCGCTTGAGTTTGTTTTGTTTGATAGTAGATGTGTAATAAAACTATGAGAAATACTTGTTAGTGTAATTTTAGCGCCAAATTTAAATTTTTTTACAACATTTAGGAGTGAAACTTTAGCCATAGCAAGCGTCTCATGGATAGGAGGTTGTATGACTAGCACATAACCATATATTCAGAAAAATTTTCCACCCAAAAATGTGAGGTTCGCCTTTAGATTTGATAGGAAAAGCATTTACTATTAGTGCTAATGAGTGTACCGGTAGCATTTAGATTCTAGAACTTGCGTTAGTGATGCATCCCGAGACCGCTAGTGAGACTACATTCGTGTGGTAGGATTTACTACATGATAAGAGGCATTAGGATCACCCTTGTGTTAAACCCGTATCATAATTACTTGACCATTTAAGTCATACTACTTGGCTAGTTAAGTCAACTAATTTTTCCCACACCCTTAGCGTTGTACTCATTTTTAGTACACGAAACCCCTAGTACACCCCTCCGAGCCTATCTTTTCGTTTCTAACTTTAAGCATCTTACTTAAAGGAAAAATTTTTTAACACCACTTAAATGTACAACCAAATCGCCTTAGCCTTCCGTGTATGCGCTCATTTTTAGTGCATTATTGTTATTTGTTAAACCTTAAGTTAACTTTCTAATTGATTACATGGTTGCTAAGTCGAGTCATATCCTTGTACATATTGTTTTGGGACGATTGGGACTCATGGGTAAGTACTTATTTTATGGAGTAATGAGGAAGAACATAATATTATTACCCCCATATGTACGTTAATCTTAAAAGTGCTCCAAGTGTTTTGATTTTCTTAATTCGAGTCATTAGATTAGTTAATTGTAAAGTATGTAAAGCCTCAAGTGTAAGGGGAATGATCAATTCCCTATGATGTATTATTTTGGATGGTAGGGTAAGAATGTAGCAAAAAAAAAATAAATAAAAATAAAAATAAAAAAAAAATCAAGAAAAAGAAAAAAAAAAATAGAAAAAAAAAAAAAAAAAAAAAAAAAAAACATACGGACTACCATCCCTTTTCATTCTATGTTCATTTTATGTTTTTAGTTATTTTTCATTTGTTAGCTTAAGTCGAGTCTAGTCTTGGCTTAGCAACGCCATCTTGTACATGTAAGTAACCAAGATTGTTAACTCGCCACCAGTAAAACTTCTTTTATCCAACAAAACCGTGTAATTCATATCCCTATACCTAACGTTACAACCCTTTAAAAGACCTCTTTGATAGTTTATCCTAGGTGCTTACGCCATGTGGTGGAGGTTTGATCCTTTCCCAAGCCTATGGTAATCTATTTTGCTATGACAGGTAGTGAGAGATATCTTCCATTTCCATAATGTTATATTACTTTATTACACCCGAGAGATGTGAGTATCTAAACACTATTTGTGAGGTGCTAGTGTATGACCTCCGTGCTTGTCTATTGGTCTTTAGTGGAACGATTATTTGTTGTAATTACTTTTATATTAGTGTTAAATGACCCCTAACTTGTCTTTTGAGTAGAATAAAAGCGCATTTGCTTGAGGACAAACAAATCTCAAGTGTAAGGGTATATGATGAGGCGAAAAATGATCCGTTTTTAGGGGGTCATTTAAGCCCGAATCCGACTTTATTTGATCAAATATTGCCCTAAATCGTTCCTTTTGTGGTTTTAGGTACTTGGAGAGTGAATTCTGGAAAAGAAGCCATTTTGGACGTTTTTGGAGCATAAAAGTGAAGAAAACGGCAAAGTCTCAATTTTCCATGCTGGAACAGTACATGAAGGCGTCAAGAGTTGTTCTTGACGGCGTCAAAGTCCCAAGAATAAAATACCGTAGTTGATGACGGCGTCACACAGGCCGTCAGAAGTAGATCAAGGCCGTCCGAGGAAGTATTTGGCGGCGAGATGATGGCGTCACACCATTGCTCTTGACGCCGTCACCCCTGTTTTCCTATATATAGTTTTCTAGTTTTTCACATAAAAGAGAGAAGTTTTGGAGAAACCCTAAAGACGAATTTGGTGCAACTTTTACAGGTTTTTCAAGGGTTCCAAACCCTTGATACCTTGCATTGTAATTGAGATAAGTGTTCTTCTAATTCAATCAATATGTCTATGTGTTGGTTGTCTATATCTTGTTCTTGTCTTAATTCCATTATGCTAGGCTAGATCTCCTTTGTGTTTGCTTAGATCTAATGAAACTTAGATATTGATTATGTGTTGATTACTTGTTTATTCTTGTCTTGGATGAATGATTTTATATGTTAGGCTTAAGAAAACTGGCAGATCTTCAAATGGTAACATGCTTAAACGTCTTAAGAAACATGAACCGAGGCGTACTAGGTCTTTATTGGTTGTATTTAATGCATGAGCCACTGTTTACAATCCCTATAGTTGTGCTGGGTCATGGTGTAGGAGGAGATAAGAGCTCATAGAATTGGGGAGTTATGTATGCCACCCCATGAATGGTATTAAGGAATACAATCCGTCATCCATACAATTATAACAAGTAATTAACGTGTAAAAGATATCTAGGGAGTAGTGAAGTCTAAGTAAACACATTTTCTCCAATTACTGCTCACAACCTTAGTAATAATTAGTTTATTTTTATTTTTTTTGTATTTTATTTTGATTGCATCTTAGTTTTGGGTTAGTTGAATAGCAACTAATTCCGCCCACTCTTCCAAAACCCGAGATTTTACTTGCTTTCATAAAAATATAAAAATACAAAAATAATCATCTCTCACCTTTAGAACTAGTAATTAGGCTTTATAATCCTAGCGACACTATTCCTAAGCTGAACGATCAATCCCCCGGTACTTGTCACTATACTATACTACAACGATCAGGTACACTGCCTGGTGGGGGTTGTAAGCTTCTCGAGATCCCTCGAGCGGTAAAGCCTGTTGCGATTCCCACGCATCAGTGATTCTTTAGGGTCAGCCTGGTATCTGGCACACAGGCAGACTGAGAATTGGATATCAGGCCTTGAGGCAAGTAAGTACATCAGGGAGCCAATCATTCCTCTATATTGGGTTTGATTCACTGATTTTCCAGTGAGATCAAGGCAAAGGTTGTTTAGAGGAACCATAGGAGTCTTTACTGAAGAGCAGTCAGTGAGCTCATACTTCTTCAGTAGGTTCCTGAGGTATTTTTCTTGGCAAATGGATATTCCTTTTTCAGTTTGTTTAATTTGGAGTCCAAGGAAGTATGTGAGTTCACCCATCATGCTCATTTCAAACTTTGTGGTCATCAGTTTCTCAAACTGTTTGCAAAGTTTGTAACTTGTTGAGCCAAAGATGATGTCATCAACATATACTTGGACAAGAATGACATCATCCTTTGTTCTGTAGATGAACAATGTGTTGTCAATTCTTCCTCTGACAAACTTGTTTTGGATCAGGAAGGCTGAAAGAGTTTCATACCATGCCCTGGGTGCTTGTTTCAATCCATAAAGGGCTTTGTTAAGCTTGTAGACATGGTTAGGGTATTCACTACTTTCAAAACCAGGAGGCTGTTGCACATAAACATCTTCTTTGATGTTACCATTCAGGAATGCACTTTTAACATCCATTTGGTAAACTTTAAAGTTCATGTAAGTTGCATAAGCAAGGAAGATCCTGATGGCTTCCATTCTAGCAACTGGTGCAAAGGTTTCCTCATAGTCTATACTTTCCTGTTGATTATATCCTTTGGCAACCAGTCTTGCTTTGTTTTTGATGACTGTGCCATTCTCATCAGTCTTGTTCTTAAAGACCCATTTCATACCAATGATTAAAACACCCTGGGGGCATTCAACAAGGGTCATGACATCATTTCTGTCAAATTGTTCCAATTCATCTCTCATGGCCTGAACCTAACTTTCATAAGTCAAGGCTTCTTTGACATTTTTTGGCTCAATCTCTGAGAGATAGTCAGCATAAAGACATATGTTGGCAGTGGCAGCCTTGAGTTTAGCAGCCTTGCTTCTTGTGAGCATGCCTTCAGTGGGTTCACCAATGATGTTCACAAGCTCAATGATTTTGGATCTAGTCCAGCTATCCTGAGGTTTGGGATAAGAATTTGAGCTTGAAGGAGCCTGATTAGGTTCAGACTCAGGAACATGTGGTGACTCATTATTATGTACTTCAGTGACTACTGTAGGAACAATTTGTTCTGAGGGTTCCTGAACAATTTGTTCAGTGGTGTCAGTCTCATTTGAGACAGGCTGAGTTTCAATGAACTCACTGATAGGTGGTTGGGGTAGGTTGTGAGGGATGATGTAATAGGAGACATCAGCATCAGCTTGGTATTGGGTTGAGGGATTGTTCTCAGGATGATACTCATCAGGAGGATATCTTGATGAGTCATCAATACCAATTTCTTCTACTGAGGAATTTGAGAACCTGATGGATTCAGTGCTCTCATCAACAGTAATGTGATAAGTTTCCTCAGTTTGTTGTCTCCTTGTGTTGAACACCCTGAAGGCTTTAGAAACCAGGGAATATCCCAGGAAGTATCCATCATCAGCTTTGGCATCAAATTTACCCAAGTGATCCTTGTGATTATGTATAAACACAGGACACCCAAATACATGAAAGTAGCTGATGTCAGGAATCCTTCCTTTGAATATTTCATAAGGAGTCTTGTTATGCCTTTTCACAATGATTGACCTATTTTGAGTGTAGCAGGCTGTTTTAACTGCCTCAGTCCAAAAATTTTTTGAGAGGACTGAGCCATTCAACATTGTTCTTGCTGCCTCAATGAGTGTTCTATTTCTCCTTTCAGCTACTCCATTTTGTTCAGTAGTATAGGGAGAAGTGAAATTTTGAGAAATTCCTTTCTCATCACAAAAACACTCAAGGTCTTGGTTTTTTGAATTCAGTGCCATTGTCAGTCCTGATCTGTTTAACTTTGACATCATTTTGATTTTCAATGTTCCTGACAAATGACATGATGGTTTCAGCTGCCTGACTCTTCTTGGTCAGGAAGTAAACCCAAGTATATCTTGAGTATTCATCCACAATGACCAGAGTATACTTCTCATGGTGAATGGACATTGGACTGATAGGTCCAAAAAGGTCCATATGAAGAAGATGTAGGCAGCTTTTGATAGAAAAGGTTTGTTTGGTTTTGAATGATGCCCTGTGGTGTTTTCCTTTTTCACAAGCAGAACAAGGCTTGTCTTTGGTATACACCAGGGATGGAAGGCCCAGAACTTTGTTCTGTTTGGCCAGGTTGTTGATGCTCTTGAAGTTGAGGTGAGAGAGTCTCATATGCCATAGCCAGTTGATTGTCTCACTTGCCTTTGAGAATAGGCAAGTCCCATTCTGAGTCAGGGATGACATGTCAAGGATATATACATCATCCCTCCTGGGGGCAATCAACCTTATTGGCATTAAAGATGGTCCCTCTCTTGTCATCAAACTGAACTATGTATTTGGCATCACATAGTTGGGAAACACTTATCAGGTTGTACTTGAGACCATTAACATAAGCTTTTCTTGTAAAAACTATACCATTGCAGTTTACTGAACCATAACCTTCAGTGGGAGCTGATGAGTTATCACCAAATACTACTTTTGGTCCTGGTTCTTCCACATATTTGTGCAGAAAACTTTTCACACCAGTCATACTTCTGGAGCACCCACTGTCTAGATGCCAAGTAGGATCCTTGATGTGTTTCTACACAACAGTAAACTGGGTTAGTTTTTGTTGTTGACCCACTTTCTAGTGGGCTTAGTCCTCAGGGACTTTTTGAACTCAGTTAGTGAATCATGGTCTGAAGTTGTGTGACCTGAGCTTCCACATGTTTTACATTTTGTGGAGGTTGATGCCTCAGGTGACTGAGAAGTGTTGGTTTGGTTTTTCCTTCTGGACTGAATCACTTTGTCATGTCCCCTGGTTTCATGGGAGGGATCTCCATAGATGTCACAGCAATCTTTCATCATACAATCATCAGGAAGATGATCATTGAAACCACAGTGAGGACATGGTGAGAAAGGCTTAGCCTTCAGTCTTTGTTTGGAAGGAGTGGCATACTGATAGCCTTGGGTTTTGTATAGACCCCTTGCTTTTAAAGAAGCAGTGTGGGGGATGTGATCACAAGTTCTGTGGTCCTCTTGTTTGCATATCATACAAAACAGGACTCTGTAGCATTTATCAGTGCTGTGATTTGGATAATTGCACAACTCACATCTTCCTGAGGGTTTGGGTGTGGTCTTTGGTTTGGAAGAACCTGAGGATACTGAGGGCTTTGTAGATTTTGAGTCAAAGTTTTTCTCAGTAGACTCAATTTTCTCACTCAGCATCCTGACAAGTTCAGCAAGCTGATCAACCTTTGAATCAGTGCTTTCTAGCTTCACTTCAGTAGTTACTGATGGTTTTTGGTGTTCAGTGGGTGCAGGAGTAGGTCTTTTCAGAATAGTCCTTCTTAACCCTGATTTCTCTTTAGGAGAATGTGTTGATAGACTAATGGTGTAAGGTCAGAAATGGGTTCCGCTCCCTGAAGTTGTTTCAGTGGAGGGAGTGGTGAATCAGACTTAGACTCAGTAGGACTAAGTTCATCAGAGACTCCTAGCAGCTCCTTAATAGCCTGACTTTCAGGCTCCAGGATTCTTCCAGTATTAAAATTTGGCATTTTACTGTCAGGATTGTTTCTTTCAATCCAATCACTGGGTTTGGGAGCAAGTTCTTTGCTAGAGAGTATGTTGGTTAATAGAAAAGTTGTAGAATGGCTACTCTCCCCAGAAACTTCAGTGAGTTGATCATCACCAAGACCTGCCTTTTTAGGGCTGGGTGTGAGACTCAGTGTTTCATAAAGTTTGGGGTTTTTCTGAGTCCATTTCCAAATAATTTCCTTTTCTTTCTTAAGTTCTTCCTGAAGAGCTTGATTTTGTTTTACAAGTTCAGAGTTTTGAATTTGAAGTGTAACACTTTCAAGCTTGGCTTGTTTTAAAGCAAGTAATTCATCTCTACAATGATTTAATTCAAAACTCAGTTTGTTAAATTTTGAAAACAAATTAAGTCTTTGCTCTTCAACATACTTAAGATCAACATTAATATAATCTAAGGAAGATTTTCAATCATCATTATCATCCATAGAAAGTAAAAGATTTACCTTCCTCATAGTGATGTTAACCCATTCACCATTTCTTGCATGACTCTTCCCCACAGCAAGTTTTTTGTCATCTGACAGAGCCATCAGGGCACTGATGTGAACTTCATCATCATCAGAGGACACTTCAACCTCATCCCAGTCATATGTTTCAGCAACAAGCCCTTTGTTCTTGGCTTGAGTAGGCTTTGGAGCCTGAGGAGGCTGAGAGACTGTTGAGGATGATTCAAGAAGGGCAAGTTTAGCTTTTGCCTTTCTGTACTTGGCTTCAAAGTCAATTTGAGGGACTTTTTCAAATCTTTGACTAGACTGAAGCATTTTTGGTTGAAATTTGCTGGGGCCTGAAAAAGAGTTATTTCCTGAAAATTTGAAGGATGGTTCTGAGGTTGTTTGTGAAAAACAATCTTTAGCAAAATGTCCCATTTTACCACATTTGAAACATTCAGTATTATCATTTGCTTTTGAAGGGAATTTGTTTTTCTTAAAAAATCTTTTTGAATTTGCAAGGAGTTCTCTTTCATGAAATTCAATTTGAAGATCATTCAGGTACTCCTCACTGGTTCTTTGGTCAACCTCATCATCAGAACCATCCTGAAAATCCTGCACAACACCTTTAGAATAGAAAGCAGTTGATATGGGTGAAATTGTCAAGGCCTTTTTGGTCTCCTGAGCTTTACCAGGGTATCTCCTGGTGATAAGATTGTCTTCATAGACAAACTTCCCATAGATAGCAGGGAGCTCAAGGTTCTGAATGTGGTTTGCATTTCTCAATCCCCGAGAGAAGTTTAACCACTTCTCAGGGAGACTGTTGACAAAACCAACATTGATCTCATGTTTTGACAGTATAACACCATCATTGGTCAGCTCATTCAGGAGGGTCTTATACCGAGTATAAGTCTCAGAGAGACTTTCAGAATCCTTGGCCCTGAAGGTATTGAATTCAAGCTTCAGGTCCATGATTCTATTCTCTTTGGTATCAGAAGGCCCTTCATAGCTATGAACCAGGTCAGTCCATGTCTGCTGGGCAGTGGGACAGTTGATCACTGATTCCATTATATCATCAGGAAGGCATGATATAATGATG
Source organism: Artemisia argyi (assembly GCA_030686995.1). Lineage (NCBI taxonomy): Eukaryota > Viridiplantae > Streptophyta > Magnoliopsida > Asterales > Asteraceae > Artemisia > Artemisia argyi. The sequence goes on along the minus strand of CM060703.1, from coordinate 26,431,626 downwards.
CTTTTCAGGCGCTGGTCTTGATTGACCACCCTCCTTTCATCTGGGGTCCACTGAGCTTCAGGTTTGATTAAACCTTGGGCAGTTGTTGGGACATATGGACCCTCATTAATCAACTTAATGTAATAAGGTTCCATCCCAGTTAAGTAGCAAAGCATTCGCTTTTTCCACTTATTAAATTTTCCAACTTCAAGTTGAGGGGCAGTTGCTGAATAACTTTTGGCGACAAGTTGGGAACATCTATGTCAGTCATAGTGGGATCTTGATTTTAAAAAACTTGAGCACTCTTAAGTTTTGAAAAAGGGTTTAAGTTTTACAAATCAGAGGCTCTGATACCACTTGTTGGTCCCTTTTACTTGGTTAACTATAACTACAAAGCTAAAGTAACCAAGTTCTATGACATTTTGACAAAGATGTATAAAAGATTAACAATAAAGTAACGTAAATATAAGAGACAATATTTTCCAACATTTAATTCTTTATTAGAAGTTAATCAAAAAGAATCGTACCTAAGTGTTTGCGGAATAACACTTGGGATTGAAAACGACAAGTATGGTATAGACTCCTCACTAAACTCAATCAGTGTTGAGTAACAACTTTCAGGACCCACTGAGTTATCTCAGGGGTTGTGTTGTTATTTGGAGGAGTAAAAGTGGTTTGTGAATGCTATGCATTAATTGCACAAACTTGTCAACTTTTACTCCTCTCTTATGCTACCTATTTATACACAAATGTGAAAAACTCTATTATACAATGGATCTAAGTGTTCCTCAATAAAATCTTGATAGATTTTATTCTCTGGCAAGGGAAACTTCTTTGGGTTAAGTCCAAAAGGCACTTTCTGATGACAGACTGGTTTTAACCATTTTGGGGAAAGTTTGACCTTAAAGTGATAAAGCACTTTAGTGAAACAGATTAAACTTTCCTGCCCAGTCCCGCCAAAACTTCAGTCTTCTAGTCATCAGTCTTCAGTACCATGAAGTTGTTGAGGAGTCATGGGGTTCAGTGAGTTATTGTCATCCTCACTGAACCCATCACCTTCTTCTTGGCTTAGATCACACTTCACTGAGTTCCGCCTCACTGAATGGAGAACCTTTCTTCTTAGGCTCGGTCTAAGCATCCTAAAGATGACTCACTGAGTTACTGTTCACTCAGTGACTTGTTTATACTTAGGTTATTTTATGTTTTTTGGGTAAAGGGGAGTAATCCTGCACCCGGTAAAATACATTAATCAAAAACGTTTAAGTACAATGGAAGAGAGTGAGTCTCTCATCGAAGTCCCTAAGGACACTACCACTACCACTATATAAGAATGACAGGCCATTCTTATAACTACCAGATCTAAATACAACTAACGATGACTAGCAATAAAAAACAATACATCACAACTCAAATAAAATTGAAGTCTTCTTAGTCATCCTCGTGCTCCAGATCTTGAACATGAAGAAACCCATAACCAAGTTTCCCCGCCTTCCAAGTGCATATTCCAAAACAAATCCATTTGCGCCTTCTATTAGTATTATGCAAGAACCATAATCTAATAACCTGATAAGAGTGGAATTCATGGCAAATCGATTTGTGAGAACCTCCAGCTTCAACCAATAGCGTCTTCTATTAGTATTATGCAAAAAGCATAATCTAATAACCTAATAAGAGTGACTTCCGTAGCTAATCGAACATGAAGCACAACTATGGTCTAAGCGACCCAACCTTCCAGCATAACCGAACTTGAACCAATCTTCCAACAAATACAAGTGAACACACATGAAGACATACAATGATCAAGTCACAATCCATGGGTAATAAAACCCAAAGAAACAACCAAAACCTTCGTATAATAGACCAAGAATAAGAATCAGTCACAACAGCAAGTAGTCCATGTGATATACGAACATGTCATCACCATCTACATAGCAACAATAAAATAAACCATTGTATACCCAAGCACTTCGTAGATGAACAGAAACTAGCAATCATAGGGTTGTTAAACCCTAACTAGTTCTAAGACACAACAAACAGGTTGAAACATAGAGTATTACACTCCAAGCATCCATTACTACATCAAACAGATCGTACACGAAGATAGACAAGTCAGTGGGATCCAATCATGATGTAGCGAAACAAGCATAACGTACCTCTCTCTCATAACCCATAAACACCAAACAACCATCAGATAATAATCATGCAACCAGCATAGACGCCCTAAATAGGGATAACACGAATAAAACCAGCAGATAATCATCACATCCCGTGACAACAAATAAACGAAACCCTAATAAAAGGGGTCCATTGCGTTAAGCAGCAGCATCATCAGTCATAAGAGTCGAAACCCTAAATTAGGGTTTCTTATATCGATTAAGAACAGTAGTCCACAACCAAAACACGCCTCAAATAATATTTTGATGAGTTTCATGAGGAACCGACAATATAACCCTAAGACTATAACGATTGGAAGCATAAGACGCATAGGGATTATAAATAACCAAGAACGAAACCCTAACAAGCCTATAGCGATCAGGAATGAAAGATTCAAATTTAGGGTTTCGTTGAACAAAACGTGTAACGATTCAGAAAGAAAAAAAGGATATAAGAAGCACCCCGACCGCCACCACTAGATAGATAAACACAACATAAATCGATTGCATACCATGATAAGAGATACGATCTAGGTTGTGAAAATTTGGACTGAAAAGATAGGGTGGTGGCGGCTGGAAATCGCCACACTAGAGAGAGAGAACTAGTAGGTTATTTTACGTTCAAATCCTTGTAAGAAGAAGATTGGGGAATTCAGTGACCCAACAGTAAGGTACTGAAGAACCTCCGCAAGGCTATGATATAAAGTTAGATCGGAAACCGGATCCCCATCGACCCCTAACTTATATGCAGTATCAACAGGTGTCCGACACGGATTGCAACGAACCATACGAGCTTGCTCAAGAATTTCAGTTGCGTGCTTACACTGAGACAGAAACATCCCAGACGTGCTACGTGTCACAGAAATGCCTAGGAAACAATTAAGAGATCCAAGGTCAGTCATAGAAAACTCCTGATGTAGAGTAGTAATAATCCTCTGTAACAAAAGTATAGAAGAAGCAGTCAAGACAATGTCATCAACATATAAAAGCAAATAAGCAGTGTCAGTCCTTGTATGTATATAAATAAAGATGAGCCACAACGAATATGACAAAAACCAACACGTGTAATATAGGCAGCAAAACGTTGAAACCAAGCCTGGGAAGCCTGCTTAAGACCATAAAGAGATCGTTGCAATAAACAAACATGATTAGGACACTATGGGCCCTGAAATCCTGAAGGCGGGTGCATATAAACCGTCTCTGATAAGTCTCCATTTATAAATGCATTCTTAACATCGAGGTGATGAACATGACAATGTCGTTTTTCTTTTATTATTATTATTATTATTATTATTATTATTATTATTATTATTGTTTGTTTGATAATTAGGGTTAGGATTAGAATCAGAGCTCTCATACCATATTGGAATAATGATTTGCTTGTCATTACATTAATCAATAATTACATTATATAATAATCTAAGGACTATTCTAGAACCAAGGGTGCGTTTGGTATTTTATTATGGGAATGAATTTATGACTTTGAAAGTCATAGATGTTGTTTGGTTGGTTATGGGGCCCACCACAATGGAATAAGGATACCCATGATATGTGGGTTTCCTCATAGGAGTATGATGTTGTGGGTATGTGGATACCCATGAAAAATGATATCTACATACCAATTTTCATTCCACTCTATTCTCAAACTTATACCTATAGTGATTCCATTAAGCATACCAAACGCACCCCAAGTAAATATGAGCTAAGTGCCTAAGTATACAAACTAATACTAAAACTCAAAATACAAAATAATGTCTAACATAAGTTCACATATCCATGCTCTCAGATTTTCCTTAAAGTACGCGTATGATCTGTTTACATTTCATCATTCTCATTATATCACATTTATTCTCGTATCACATTCAGACAGGATCAAATATTATTCTTATTGAGACATGACTAAAAGTCTAAAAACAACACACATGTACCTAAACGTAGCTTTTAAACTTTAGATATCATATTTTAGGACAAGTATCTACATTTTTGGACTTGATCAAATTCCATATTTTAATTATTCCAAATCAACACTCTCTATTGGCACTATTAATTAATCAGTTACATATGATGCTTTTCTTTTATTTTATGCAAATATGCTTTAGATATACTAGACGAGTACCCCGTGCATAGCAACGGATTTTCTAGCGGCAAATAGTTATAGGTGTCATATTATGGTTAAGTATTTTATGTAACGTTTATACATAAAACATAAAACAATAAAAATGATGTATGGAAAGTTCTCTTTTAGCTGATCGAGAAGATGAAACTGATGGTTGTTCCACAGAATCACAAATTTACGCTTGAATTTAACACAACAAATAGACCAACAGTTTAATGAATGAGTGTATAATGAATGTGAAAATGATGTATCCTTAACATAAATAAGACCTTAGGCCTCTTAATAGACTATTACCCACAGAAGAGCTGGACCAACTGTGATCACTGATGAAGACTATTAACCACAGAAGATCTTGACTAAATGTGATATCTCATGGAGCAGGTAACTAAACCCACTTGATATTTCTTGACGGGTTTTGCCTATAATTCTAGCCATGATGTATATTTATGGGCTTATGGTAGATTCAAAAGTGCAAAAACCTTTTCATAATAAAGAAAGTGCTCAAAGTGTTAAAGTGAATGAAATTAGAAGATTGAGTCTTTACAGGGTTATAGTTTTAATGGTTCCGATTCCCGATAATGCAATAACCTTTTCATAACAAATGAACAGACCACCTGAATGAAACACACCATGCCAAACTCATTCAGACATTATCAAGAATATCTGGTGTGCCTTGATTACACATTATCCTAACATGTGATCAATTAGAAAAAATAATCGTTGTGGAATTTCTTAAAATTGCAAATAATTCAAATTAATCGTGATATAAAAATTAACTAAAAGGGTTACCTAATTGTTGAAGGGCTTGAATTCAATGTGGTTTTTTACATTTTATAGAGTGCCAGCAATAAAAAATATGCAATTAAAATCATGAAAGTAAAAACAAAGAAATAAGTGAACACATTTTTTAAACTTCCTGGGTAAGCTTAATAGTGGCGATTTGTGGATGATGATGATGAAGGGTTTTCTGAATGATGGTTTGATACTTTGTGCATGAATAAAATCCTGGTGCATTTCTTAATGCGTAATTGGGGTGGGTTACAACTGGCATCATGAGGCTTACATGAGAAGATTTAAGAAAAAGTCTTATTTACTTAATAAGTGATCAATTCAAAATTTTACGCATGTTCCATTCCAGATCAATATTTCCTTTATTCACCCTAAATGCCCTTTTTGCATTCAAGGTTCAAGGGTAGAATAGACGAGTAACCGTGCATAACAACATGATTTTATAGCGACAAATAGTTTATTCATAAAAAAAAGTTTATACGTTATAAATGAAAAATAATAAAAGTTTGAAGATTTGGGAATTAAACATAATGTTTTGAAACCCGGTTCGACCCAGGTGGTTCAACCGGTTGAACCGTTCTAGTCGAAAAATTGGTCGATTTAAACTGGGTCAACTTGCTAGGTTGGGTCGAAAACGGGTCAAATTAAACCGGTTAAACCCGTCGGGTTTGAAGCGTCCCGGGTCAACCCGGTTTGTGATTTGTATTAATTGATTGTATTTAATTTGGTAGATATGTTTTTAATTGGTTGTATAATGTGAATAAATCATTGTACTTTTAAGTAATGGGGTGTTTTAATAAGAGTATTAATTACATTTCATAATTTCCTTTAATAAAATTTTTTCAAGATTTCTACTTTTCAAGATTGATAATTTTTCCTTTATATGTAGTATAGATATTTTTTCAAGATTTATACTTTTCAAGATTGATCATTTTTCCTTTATATGTAGTATAGATAGTTGCTAAGTAAACATTTTTACAAATTCATTAGAATATATCACAGTAGTTTTCATGTGAAATAGCCATTTGATAATGGGGGTTACTTAATTACTTTGCATCTAATTTTAGTCTATTTAACAATCATATCTTCATATTATTCCCTGAAAAAGTTTTGGTAAATAATAACGCGTAAGTAACTAACAAAGTTAGGCATGTGTCACATGTCTTAAGTATCTTTCAAACCTATTAAATTATTCCGATGTCTTTTCAAGTCATATAGCACGTTCTATCAGAGGTAAACTTTATTCGAATCTCTAAAGTAACCTTATGCATATAGCCCTATACTAATCTGAACACACACACACACACACACAATGTAACTAGGTTCCTTCAATTCGATCTTGTTCATACTCACTATCGTATCATTTTCAAAACGTAAGAGATAATACTCCGTAATCCAACAACACAATAACTTGCGTGTTGGTTGATCGATGTCAACGACCTAAGTCCACGTAGAAGAAATGTTTCAAGTTTATTACTCAAAAGGAGTACCATATACGAGGCCGGCGTAAGTCATACTCTCGAGTGAGAAATCTATTCAGGTCGTCAACAATTCCACTCGTATCAAATCATATAAACAAGGAGCTATAAATATTAAGCATGATATGGTTATTCAGATTCAAAAATATTTCATGCATTACAAATAAAAAATAATCATCAATCACCATGAATAATCTAAAACCTATTTGGACCAAAACAATTAATCTCCATCACTTTATTCATACGCTCAACTTTTGTTTTCTTCGATCTATATTTCCCAACCATCATTTCCGAACCAACACTAAATGATCTAGCATAACGATCATCAATCGATTTTTTATACTTTGTTTTCGCGTGCTGGTGAAGCGCCTTTAAAGGTCCATTCCATTTTGCTATACCTTGATCTTTTAACGCCACAACGGACCCGATACTTACGACTACTAGCCATGCTTTTATCGCTGCAAGGTTGCTCATATTTGTATTAGGTTGGATTTTGAAGTGGGAAATATGAAAGGGTTTGTATTGTTTAGGATGGTGTTTGATAAAATGTTTTAATGTAAAATAGGATGCGATACTGTTTTTTTTAATGTTTGATTTAGTGGTTAGACTAAAGACTTGTTTTCCAAGATTTAAGATGACTGTGGGCCGGATCAGCTGATTTTGGACTTATGGACTTATGCTCCTTGTTTAGTCTCTCACGTTATTTGTTACTCCGTAGTTAAGTTACTAATTACTTATATTATATCTAGTATTTTTGTCAAATATTAATTTTTTTTTGCATAGATTACTATTATTATTCATTGATGTATTTCTAGTTTTACTCACTCACGTTATTTATTAGTTAAGCCATCCGTAATAGAGGGTCGGACGATCATGATTGTGGGCACTTTTGGTCACCATTGTAGTTTGGATATTGGACTTTGTTTACTGTGTATCGATTTAGACTCATGTATTTTTCTTGGGTTGATGATATACTATAGTCTATACGTCTATCGACCATTTGACATTTTTGACTCTTCTCGTTACAGCCATACTATACGTCGATCGACCATCAATAGAAAAAAATAATGAGAATTAAAAGCAAACTCGTTACATTTTTTTTTTTCCAATTATTATTCTGAAGTTGATAAACTAATCCTTTCAAAATGTTTGTTTGAGATGATACCCAAATAAATTATTATATCCGTATCTAACATAAACCTTAATAACAATGGATTCAACTAAAAACTTTTAGCAAATAATTTTTCTTTATTACTTTTATAGACTTAGGCCTTGTTTCTTTTTTCTGTTAGTGGAGAGAATGAACCCACAAGACATAATTTAATATTTCTTTTTGTAATAGGGCCTACAAAATTCCACTAATTCATCTATATCTAGTGGGTGGGTGTAAAATATGTACTCCTCCCCATTAAGAGGAAGCAAGAGACGTGGGTCCCATGTATTTGTTAGTGAAAGAAAAAAAGAAACGGACCCTTATTTACATATAAGCAAATCCAAATACAGTTATTAGTTATTGAAGTGTTTATTATTAATAAGCTTATTATAAATGATTATCTATGAGTTAGGAAAATTTTGACATACATTTGGAAGTGAAGGTTATAGATGGATTTTAAATTTTAATCTGGGTTAATAATTGGTTAAGGATATTATGATGCTTTCTAATTGAGACAAGGAGTAAATAAGAGAAAAGAAATGCAACCCAGACACCATTTAAAAAAAAAAAAAAAAAAAAAAAAAAAAAAAAAACCAAGCAGATTATGATAAAGATTCAAAAATTATTGCATGTATTACATATTACAAATACAGAGGCATCTCTACAAATACATAATCACCAACAACAATTTATCCTCTAAAATCTATTTGGACCAAAACAATTAATCTCCATCACTTTATTCATACGCTCCACTTTCGATTTCTTCGGTCTATATTTCCCAACCATCATTTCCGAACCAACACCAAACGATCTAGCATAACTCGAATTTTTATACGAATTCACAATCTTTGTTTTCGCATGTTGGTGTAGTGCCTTTAAAGGCCCATTCCATCTTGCTACACCTTGATCTTTTAAGGCCTCAACTGCCCCGATACTTGCTACTACTAACCATGCTTTAATCGCGGCTCTGTTGCTCATTTTCGACTAGATACTGGATATATTTGGTATGTGTTTATAAGTTTTTGTTGAGTTGAGAGGATTTGGAGGTGCATAATGGTGTATATATATGTGTGTTGGTGCATGAAATGAATAAAGTAGTATGTGAAATAAAACAGGATGCGGGTGCTTGTTTTTTTAATTTTTAATGTCTAGTGGTTGGTTTAAAAAAGTCGTTTTCCAAGTTTTGTGGATGCCTGTGGGCGGATTCAGCTGATTTTGGACTTTGGTTATTGCTCCCCTTTTTTTTGTTAGTTACGTTACTTTTTCTTACTTTATTCGGTTTTGTCGCGTTGGTTTATAGATGTAGGGAGAATTGCATATTTTCCCATTTAAACTTCTTTAATTGCATATTTACCCAGTTAAACTTTAAAATAACAAATATACCCATTTTTAAAAATTAAACTCTCATATATACCTATTTCATCTATTTTACTTAAAAAAAATCGCATATGACATTTATACCCTTTCATTAGAGCGCCAAAGCATTTTTATTTGCCGCCATTTAGCCTATTAACATACTCATCTCTTAATCAATACATCAATTATCAGTTAATTTCAAAACACCAACTCAACCATGATCTTTCCCGATTGATTCTTTTCATCCGAATAAAGTAAGTGTCTTTAATTGGTTTATTCTTCTTCTAGTTGTTGTAAGATCAATTGTGAAAGTGACAACACATAATTTTTTTTTCCACTCTGATTGTGTTTATGAATGTAGAATTGATGATCACAAAAATAATTGAATCATGTGGTCATAGTTTGAGGGGATATATATGTCTATAGAAAAAGGTCCACACTACTACATTACTCATTTAGGAAACCTAGTATTTCTTGGGAGATTAGATAACTGACACATTGATAACAATTACAAATAAAAAAACGAATGCAAGCTAGTGTCATGAAGTAGGTTGTTTTTTAGCTTGTAATGTTTTGAATAGAACAAAGGTATATACAAACTTTACACATTCTATTATGTGACTAGGTGGAATATTATGTGTCTAACTTCAAGTAGTGTATTTGTATAGTGATCAAGCTGAATATGTTGATGAACCACTTGAATATGTTGATGAACCACATGATGATGATAACTCAGACAATTGTCCAAGTGAAGAAATATGTTGATCCATATTTCACGGTTGAGAAGTTTAAAGAAGCTTATGCTCTCGAGATTGGTCCATTGCCTACAAAGGATCAATGGGTGCACATAGAAAATGAAGAAAAAATATACCCACCTTTTATCAAACGTCCGGCTGGACGACCAAGAAAGAATAGAATCGTACCACATGACGAGTCCAAAAGAAGACACAAATGTCCGCGATGTCATGAGTATGGACATCATAGTAAGACTTGCAAGAATCCGGCATTCGAACTATCTCAAGGTTTCAACAAGTTTCAAGCATCTACCAGTAAAAGGTTATACACTTTTCCTTCTCTAACTTATTTTCCTAAAAGAATATACTTGATAAATCCTAAACAATTGTTTGTTTACCAGGGAACGAAGGAAGAATGGTACCCAAAGTAAGAAATCAAAGTTGAAGCATTCGGCAACATAAACTGATTTGGTCCAGTGACGGGTTTTTGATGAGAACCTGGAAAACAAGTTGTAAAGCTAATAATATTTTACTAGAACTGATGATTTTGTTTAGGAAATCTAAGTTGGTTTCTAGATGGCTATGTGAATTTGGTGATGTATAAACTAGAAAGTTGGTGATTTTTGTTTTAACTTTGACTTTTGATCGAAGGTTTTGATTTGCTTGAAATCTAAATGTTGATTTCGTTGAAATATATAAGAGGTTGTGATTTGGGTTGTAAGGGTACAAATGTCACATGCAAAATTGTTTTAGTAAAATAGATGAAATGGGTATATATGAGAGTTTAATTTTTTAAAATGGGTATATTTGTTATTTTAAAGTTTAACTGGGTAAATATGCAATTAAAGAAGTTTAAATGGGGAAATATGCAATTCTCCCGATGTATTACTTGTGTATGTAGCTACAGAGCCGTATATGGGTGTGCGAGGTATGCGGCCTTAAATTTTCAAAGGCCTTAAAATATAAACCGGCATATGATTAGGGCATCAAAATTCACTTCCAACAAAAATTGTTAACCTTGTACAATCTTATGTTATAAATATTTGTTAAAACTTAAGATAAATCATCAAAACTCTATGATTTTGGTTTTCATAGTCAGTATAATATATTTTTAGCCATCACATTTAGTTATCGTATAAGTTCGTACAGGGCTTTCGGTTGCTTAGCTACGACACTGTGTAGCTAGTATGTGTCGAACTATTTTTGTATTTTTTACGTGTTAAAAGTAATAGTTCATATTTCCATTTTGAAATGCTTTTTTTTTTTTTTTTTTTTTTTTTTAACTAACTAAAAGAGAGTTCAGTTGATAGAGATAATATTTCATTAGTTAATAAGTATAGTGGTTCACTTTCTAAAACTTTGTATTATTATTATTATTATTATTATTATTATTATTATTATTATTATTATTTGATAATAATTTTGAGATGGTTTTTGAATTTTTATGTATTGTTTTTTGTATGATAGTTAGTCAATGATTTAAAAATGTAATGTTATTATGAGTCTCATGTAATATTGAGTGTAAGAAGTGAGAGTTTATACTTTATAGTATAGTAATCATAATAATAATAGTTTTCAGGACGATTCTTAAAGGAAGTGATCTGTTGAGAAGGAAAAAATTAAATAAGGAGTGGGGAAAATTTATACCCACACAATTCAAATAAAGATGAAAAAATTAAGAGAATATGCATTCATTTTATAGATGTATCTGAATATGCAGTTGTTATTTTTTTTCATTTTAATTTTATTTCTCATTTGATCGTAAATCTCATTGTTTATAACTAACTTTCGATATGTAAGTTTAGACACTATACATTTCCAAACGAAACCTTCAACAACCTTCAATACATAAGCATATATTGTTTTTTCTCCATAGATCATTTCAGAAAAAAGGAATGAATATCCGAAAAAAAACCCGAAGTGTGGTTGTTATCTTTGTTTTAAGTTTTAACATTAACAAATTTTGTGAAAAGTTAGTAGTTAACAATAGTTATAAAGGCTCTTGTTAGTATTTTTCAATTCATGTTAACTAGCAGGGTCCTCGCGCGATGCAGCTGCGGGCACCCTGTAATTTAATTTTTTTCGGCTAATAATTTATTTAATTTATACATTTTTTGGCAATAGTTTCACTGATTAGTTTTTTATGACAAAAGTTTGATGAAATTTTGCTTAGTTTGTATTATTATTATTATTATTATTATTATTATTATTATTATTATTATTATTATTATAGTAGTTTGCTTAGTTTGTACAATATGTGAACATATTTTAGTTTACTATGTTCTTTTTGACAATAAATTTACGGATATCAAAAAATTCGTTTAGCTCGTGTCCGTTCGGGCTCGAGCCCGTTTGACCCGTGCTGTTCGGGCTCAAGCCCATTGCCCGTTTGAGCTTGAATATTTATATAATATGCTTTATTATTTGTATTAGTGACATTTAATGCAGGAATTGTGTTTAAGTTGGTTATACAATATGCTTGATAATTTGTATTTCTTATGTAAGGGATGTTTTAATAAGTGCATTAATTGTATTTACTGACCAGTTAATTAATCGTATTTAATGTACATAATGATTTATTTATTGTATTTAATGTTAGTATTAATTGTATGCTGGAATTAAATATGAGAGGAATTTCTATAAGCAGCATTTGTGTTTGAATCACTTGTACTTTAAGTTTATTAACTTGTAAGACTTAATTCTAAGTATTCTAATATTAGAAGGTCTTCCTGATTAAATGATAAAAGTTTTTTCTCAAGTTATTTAGAGAGGACGAGTCTTTTTTTACTAAAATATACGTGACTTCGCTTGTTCTCTGAGTAATTTCGTAACTGTATCCAACCTTTCCTGACCACGCCTGTTAAAACGTTGACTTATTGTGAGGAAATCAAATAACTTATCACTGAGCAAATTTTTATCTTGAGTGAGTGATTAGTTTTTTTACCTTATGAATCCTTGTTACTCCGTATTTGACTTAAAAAGGCGAAGGGCTGTATATCGAGGCCGTTGAATGATGTAAAACCGTTGTGATTCAATGTATTACAACGAAAAACAACATAAAGATTCCTGAGGACCCCTTTAACTGAAACCATTGGCGAAAAATGTTGTTGCTTCTTCAAATACAATGACGGCAACTAGTCAAGAACGTGTGTTTTCATGAAAAGATATGGAATTTGAGCGCACACCCCTCTTTTATATGGGGTTTAACTACTATGTGAAATATTATTAAAAAAAATGTTCAGGTAGGAGCGAGGTTGTGACAAATATTATAAAAGAGGAAATAATCCCTGCTGATTTATTTATTTATTTTTAAGAGAAAATTGAAAAAATTGACCAAATTGCACGTTTCGTCTCGGATGTTTAAAAAGTGCAAGGATCATCTCTGTGGAGAAAACTTTGGTGCAAATATCGTCCCAACGGGACGATACTTGCACCAAAGGTTTCCCCAAAAAAGATAATATTTGCACCAAAGTTTTCTCCACAGGGACGATCGTTGCAAAACACCCGGGACGAAACGTGCAACTTGGCCAAAATTTAGGGACGATTTTTGCAATTCTCTATTATTATTATTATTATTATTATTATTATTATTATTATTATTATTATTATTATTATTATTATTTTATTTTTTGCTATTGTAGCTATTGCATCTTCGACATATTTTATTATGTGAGGTGATTTGTATACCAGTTTTTTTGTCTTCTATCACTAAATTATACATAATGGTGTTATATTGTATGTATCAGTGATGTGATTTAGTAGTGTATAGCCAAAAAATAATGGTGCACAAATCGGTGTTGTACTGTATGTATAACTTGTATGATTTTGTAGTGTATAGCAAAAAAAAAAAAAATGATGCACAAATCATTTCTTTTTTATAATAGCCGATCCCAAATTTGTTCAAAAAGAACCTATATATCCTTAAAGAGCGGATATAGAAGCAAACATGGAAGGATGAATAGGTAAAAAAAAAAAAAAAAAAAAAAAAAACCTAAAACTTGTAGCAAGTAACTTAGGTGCTTCTAGCAGCAGTTCCCCGTTATAAAAACAAGGTTTGTAATATTCGCACCTCTTTTAACTATTTTATTGACGGGATAACTTTCCTGTTGCGAACAGCAGGGAGTATGCGGTTGCAATGCAAAATGGTCTTTGATAACATCTATGATGTACACAACTGGTCCCTAATTTACTCTTAGCAGCAGAGAAGAATCCATGTTTTTGCAGCATGGATTAGTTTCCCCTTATTGACAGGTCAAAACAATTTTTGATTGTTTTTTGTTCTGTATTTTTTTTTCTTTTACTAATCTTAACTTGTCAAACTTTATATTTAATGTTTCACCTTTTTTTTGGCAGTTTTACCCATTTTATTAATATGACAAGTAATATTTTATAATTTTTTGCTCCTTTTTTTTTTTCTTTTTTTTTTTGACATGTCAACCTTTATATTTTCTGTTATGTGATTTTTTTCCCGCAGTTTTATAATAAAAATAAAAAACGTTAGGGCATATTACTGGGTGTAGGAATAACCAATCCCTAAAACCAAATGTTCAAGTAGCCGACTAGCCGCTATGATCACGAGTGCTCCCATCACACGTGGTGGGTGGTTTTGGAGCCCCGACTATCAAACTTGAATCAAGGAAAAGGTGAGGCATGTGAGTATTTTTGTGTTGTGTATTTGTGTGTAAGTGTAATATGTTTGCGTGATTGGTTTGGCGGTAAACTGTTAATCACTTCATGATTTAGTGGCTAGTTTGATGGTGAGAGTAGATGTTGACTTGACAAACTAGTGCTCGGTTATGTAATTATACGAATTGAGTAAATCCACTAATGCTTTTATTGATTGTTAAGTGTAACTTTTAGTTTTAAAAGTTTACGATTATAACTACATGAACATATTATCAGTGTACTACACTATTCTAACTTCTAAGAGCATCATTAATGTTGGCACTAAAAGTGCTTTTTGCACTAATTTTAAAGGTGTGTTTGGTATGATGTTATTAATGACAATGGGTATAAGTTTAATAGTGGTGGTGAGTCTCACACTTATAAAAGATCAATACATAGCTCTCTTGATGTATATGGAATATGGATTATATCTATCATTTATTACCATAGTGGTGGGCCCTCTCATCTTAAACAAACACCTTTAATCACTTTCATAGTCTAATTCCTATAGTGAGATACCAAACGCACCCTTAGTGTCAAAATGAATCAAAAACAATCTCCAATGTTAGCACCATACTTGTCACTTAGTGCTATGAATAGTGAAATTCTAAGGGTCTGTTTGGTTGGTGGGTTTTGGATTTGGATTTGGTATTGATGGTGAAAGTTGTACATTCTTATATGGGTTTGGCATTTAAATAGTGGAGAAGGCCCACCAAAACTAAAAGTAGAGGAGGATGGTGGGTTTTCTTTCTCACATACTTTTATTACAACATATCACTCTTTCTCTCACACATATATATCTTTTTTATTTTTGAATAATATTTTCAAATCAAATCTTATTATTAAATTAAAAAAATAAAACATACATCAAATCCAAATCCTATTCAAAACCCACTTATAAACTAACCGGACTCTAAATATGGTGTCACATTATATTTCACACTAATACTATTCATCTTATTTAAGCTCTAAATATTTGTTAAACTTTTGATACTTAACTGAAAAAATAAATAATTTATATAAACTATATTTTTATAAGTTTTACGTCGATACCGTTTACGATGAGTCCAATATTGATATATGTTATTTCAATTACATTTTCTATTTGTAGTATCAACTTATAATAGTTAAAAATGTTTAGTGCAAAAATTCAGTACTATTCACTAGAGCAACTTTTATTTGATACAAGTATATGCTACAAAGATGCCATTTTTACATTATTTTAATGCAAATTTTGAGTGTTAACATTAGAGGTATTGATACTTATATCATCACAATTTATGTATACACCACAATATGGATATAGTACAACATGGTATGTGCATAACTGTGGTATATGCATCAATTGTGGTGGTGTAAATATCAATAGCCATTAACATTATAACATTAGAGATGCTCTTAATAAAAGAGTGCACGAGGTTTTTATGAATTGAATGATCTTTGGGTAACTTTCATCCCACTTACTCATTTACCTTAACCCATTTGATATTTGTAGTACCAACTCATTTACCTTAACCCATTTGACCAGTTAAAGTAAAACAGATAACCCAAATTGGTCTAGGGATGTTCAGAATTCATGTAATAGCCACAGGAACCGAAAACCATAAACCGAACAGAACCAAATTAAATATTCGGTTTTTGGGTTTGGATATGGTTTTGGCAATCTAAACCGAAAACCGAATTCATATAAATATATATATATATATATATATATATATATATATATATATATATATATATATATATATATATATATATATATATATATATTTTTATATTTATATACATAAGAATACCATTAAAATTTTATCCTAGTATAAAAAAAATATTTTTTAAGCTTGAAATAATTTATTTTATTGCTAAAAATCTATATAATTAAATTTTTAAAAAATATAAACGATGTAATTCAGGTTATTCAGGTCAACCGAAAACTAAACCGAATTCAAATTCGGTTTTCGGTTCCGTTCGGTTCAGTTTGGTTTTCAGTTTTACCTTGAAACTTTTTTTTAACCAAACAACCCGATAACTGAACCGATGAACACCCCTAAATTGGTCAATTAGTGAGTAACTCAAACGAATTCATCACATCTCAGTAAAGTAGTACAACAAAAAGAAGTCCAGAATTGGTGTCGTCACCAGTAACACGCCTCTTTCATTACTTGCTAATATAAAACCTTCACTAACATTTACAAGACTAGTCAGGGTCCTGCTTAAAATTTCAAAATCTATACCATATGAACAAATCAACCAATACGTAAAGTCACGTATATTAGCAATTAGACCCCAAGAATGAATCAAATTTCAACCAAAACAGTAAGAAAGCCAAATTAGTCACCATAACTAACTCACTTGAGATATGTGAAAGTCTTCTGGTAGTTGAAAACTGGAAGCTGCACCAAACTTTCTTCTTTCTTCAGACAGTTCTTCAACCTCTTCTTCATCACTATCATCACCATCTCTGGGTGTGCGAGGGGTAAGAGGGTCATTTACACTTTTGGCAGGGTAGTTTCCACTGGCTAGCATACTCACTTGACCAAAACGAGAAATCTCAATAGTAACAGTGTCGTCTTTCTTGGGCAGGGGTTGTTTCCATGGCTCACCGTCCATTCTCATGAATGTATGGTCGGCTGCACCTTTATGGAATTCAAAACGGATCCCTCGTGCCTACAATTAAAAAAATGTCAATAAGATGAATCTTTAAATACTATAATTTAGGAGGCGGTATGTATTAATAATAAACTTTAGGGGAGTTCGAGTCTGTTCGACCCATTTGACCCGTTCCATTTTAGCTAACTGTTTTAAGTACCATTTGAGATAAACCTCAACCCAAATAGACCCATTTATAAACACAAGGGTCCATAAAACACTTCTAATTTATAACAGAATAGCATAATGCTTGTGATATTTAAACTAGAAAGTACTAAATTAGCAATATGTTCTACTAATCTTTTTCACCTGTGCAAGGCGAGTCCCATGTCCACTTGGAGCGTATAAAACAGCGCCATGCCAAGCATTTCGGAATCCAACTATCTCAAGAAGGCCATCATCAACATATGGAGGAGTCCAATCTTTCTGTTGTACACATATAAGCAAGTACAATAAAGCAAATTTAATTAGCAGCTGTTAGATCTGAAATTTCAAAGACATACATACTTGATTAAGATTAAAGAAGAAAAGTCAAAGTCTAACCACACGAGTTCTCCTTCTGCTTGGTATTCCCCATGGATTAAGTCCACCAGAAAAGCTAGGCAAGTTGAGACAAATGATTGATCGTATGCTGCATAAATTATCATATACAGCTATTACTCAATGAGTCTTAAAAAAAAAAAAAAAAAAAAAAGTGCTTATTAAATCTTAGACAGGTCAGCAAGCTTACGTTGGAGGAATGGGGAGGACTTCCCATTGACCTGGCTTTTTCATGATCGAAACCTTTGACAGTTGTGCTATATTCCTGTCATAAGACCACATAATGTGATTATCAACTTAATTAAGACCCACTCTTCAAAATGAAACATATATAAACGGTATGTCAGGAAAATTTATCAGTTTTTACAAAAAAATCATCCCCACTGCATCAAGCTGTTTATTCAAATAAAGTACTTACCATGAAGATGGGTGAGAAAGTGAAGCCCAAAACCATCCTTGCGAGCATGTAAGCTTTGCATAGGCACTCTGATCAGGAAGAAGTTGTAAAACAAGAATAAGCAAATGACTCAATAGAAAGAAATATGACAAAAATCAACTGCCAGCTGGTAGTAAAAGAAACACTACTAAAGAAGCAGATTAATTAATTCAAACAATAAGACACAAATTTTGAAATAAGCCATGAGCTAAATGTAGTTCAGGGTAGGAATCTTTTATTTTATAGACATTATAGAATGTCATAATTGTTTGGAAGAATAGCTACAGAAATCCCTATTACTCAGCATATCTTGATAAGTTTCTCCATATTGTGCATATCGAGGAGTAAAAAGTGAAGTAGTACCTGGTTAGCCGCCTGATTTTTGAATTTTTCTGGGTGTAGCTTTCGTTCTGTATGAAACCCGTATGACACTTGAGCATCCATTCCTGCATACAAAAAAAGCAGAGGATACTTAAGAACCTAAAGCGACTCAAACAGCAACCTTTTCTTGCTGATATTCCCAAAGAATATGATCCAAGATTTCCAAACTATAAGACATCAATCACACTGAACCAAATTTACCCAAAGCATCTACATGCGAGTATTGGTATTGTTCCAAAATAAATTAACTTTTGTCTCATTGTAAATTTTTAACGATTTGTTTTCTAAAGAGGAACTAAATGAACAGTGAAAATTCTCAACACAAGCATTAATGCAAAGTAAAAAAAAGGGACTTGGGACAGGCAAAGGGATGAACACAGAGGAGTTATAATCCTTACCCATACTAAAGTAATTCCAAAAACCTCCACGAAATGTATGGTACCCTTCCTGCAAAAACAAAACTGTCAAATGTTAGGTACTCATCACATATAAAGTAATTATGCATCAATACAGCATAGAAGCAAACACCGGAAATTTGCCTAAACAATCCAAATTAATATAGATTTTGCATGACGCGAGTGATTTTTCATCTTTAGTACCTCTTCTAGTGCATCTGGTTGGGAGACGCGGTGAACTGCGTGCAAAGAGTGTGGTAATTCCAAAGGTGCTATGGGATCACAATCACCGCTTTTACCGCTTTCTCTTGGAACTTTCATCCGCATTAAAACATGCCAGCTGAAGCACAAAATATGTAAATTTAGCATAATTACTTTTAAAATATATAAAATAGAAAATATGTACATCCAAATTTATATAGAATTCCCATAAATTTGCAGCATTCCTGGTTGTTATTAAACCCTTTAGATACATCACACAATGTATGAGTCATGTTCTACGCATCTTTGCTTCATTATCGTGACATAATGATAAATAGACCTACATCCATTGATCATAGGACACTTAGCATACACAAATCATTTTCTATCATATCAGAAATCTCTACATCTACTTTAAATTGTACTCTTTTACAGCATCGATATAACACTAGGTCAGTAAAAAAATAAATTCAGTTTAAATATTTAAGTAATAAAGAACATCAGGGATGCAATGTATTCAGCATCATTACAGCATTAGCTATATAAAGATAAGTTTTCTCGCTGATATGATAAGCCACAAGAAAGTTTCTACAGTATAATATCTATCCATCAGCTATATGGGGTGTTTGTTTAAGCTTATACGTGGCTTATGAGCTTATTTTCTTTTTCGGTTTATGTTTCATAAGCCCCTATTTTCCGGCTTATTTTGTGACTTGTGGGCTTATATAAGTTTATTTGATATGATAACACTTATATAAGCCCATAAGTCTCAAAATAAGCCGGAAAATTGAGGTATGAACTATAAGCCGAAAGACAATAAACTCATAAGCCCACATATAAGCTTAAACAAACACCCCCATAGTATCAGAAGTAATATGGATACAGAACTATCAGTAAAATGTAAAAGATGACTTAGGTCCACCAAGTATTGACTTCAAATGGTGCTATCAACGATGAATTTGAAGCATTTTACTGCAAGAAAAATCGTCTCCTCTTTTCTTTATTGGAAACAAATGAATATTATTTTGGATCATAAACATTAACTATTTAGGCTTTAAGTAGTCAATTTAGTTAAAAATAAACAAGATATACACCATTTATTATGCCAACCTGACCATCTCAGCAGACAAATAAGAACAGAATCTAATGTCGAATTACTTTCCTTTAATCTGACACAACAAAAAATCATAATATACCTATCGACTTTCATCTCTTTCGCATCTTTTACTTGATTCAAAAACATCTTCACAGATTCAGGGTCAGTGCCAGGATTTTTCTTCCCCTATACATCAGCATATTGAATGTTACTCTTTAATTTCATACCAAACTTTCACAGCAATTTAATGATATGTTTGACATGTCAACCATATTTTTCCTAAGACGTTAAGTACCACAAATTTGAGGACCCCCATCTTACCCAACCAAAAGCGAACGGAAGATTGTTCCCGGTTCCTAACGGCACTGTGGCTACTGGAGGCGGCGGAGTTAAGTTGAGATCAGATATCACTCCAAGGATCCAACCAGCAGTTCCATCCCCACCTGCAACCTGATAAACACAGCACTGTTCACAAACAAACGCACAAAAAAAAACGACATTTCTAAAAAGAGATAACATCAAACAAACTTACGATAATTCTCAAATTCTTCTGAATTTCCGAGGCCAATGAATCCCCTTCACGCTTAAGCTTCTCTAAATTCAAGAACAGCTGATGCAGCACCTTATCAGGAGCGTTGTCCTTCAAATCAAATACCTAAACACACCAACCATTCAAAACCATCTCAAATCAGAACTAAGCCCATTATCATACATATTAACCCCAATTTCACAAAGACACCGACCGAACCTGATTTTTGTTCAACAACTTCTGGTAGCTAACTAAAAGCTCTCCTCCCAACTGCCCGCCACTTTTAGAATTAACAAACACAATCACAGGACACGCGGGAACATGTGATTGCTTCTCAAATTCCGCATCTCGTGACAGCACGTAATCCGGTATCAAAAACTCCTTTAAACTAACATCTTCAGAATCACAAGTCACAGTCTCATTGCTGCGAGAATATTTCCGTCCCATCAGATTCAGATTTAGTGACTTTTGTTTCACAAAAGATAAATATGTATTTTTAAAAGATTCCATATGATCCAAGCACTACTTATAAATAAACAACAGCCCTAAGTCATGACGTGATCCTTTAAAACAGTACAAGCATCTTAACCATAAAAAGATATAAACGAATCGATTCTTTCTTGATCTATAAGTAAAAATTTTCATATATAACACAAATACCAACAACAAATAAAAAGAACAATACCCAAGTCCGAGGACAAAAGACTGCTTCCAAAAAGACATCCGAAACAAATACAAATAACAAGAACAACACGAACAGTCACACCCCTATCCGAGGATAAAAATACAAATATCAACTACATATTGTCGTGCTGTGGGCCCATTTAACAAATAATAATGTACCTTTTATTAGAATCAACATTGAAATCTTTAGCCATTATTAATCGCTTAGCTGCACCAATTAAACCCATCAACAATTTATCAACAACAAATCGACAAAGACATATACCTGGGTATATGTAAAGGGCATATATATAGATAATAAAACTGCTGACCTGCATGCAAAAAAAAGGAAACCAATATCAACACTCAACCGAAATATATATAAAAGGAGATTAGTTGGGATTATAAATTTATAATTGTTGTTAATTTTTTGAAAGGTTTGTTATTATATAGAAAGAAGATTGTGTTGTTAGGTTGAAGAAGAATAATAATGTGAAACAGGAAGATGATCGGAAGTTATTAATAAAATTGGAAGGGAATGAAAGAAAGGGGGGTTACTCGTATTTATTTTATGTGTCAACGATTAATCAATAAGGTCGTGCCGCGTGATTTTTGGGAACTTTTAAACACTCTTCTTCTTCTTCTTTCTTTTGTTGTGTTGTGTTAATTGGGCGAAAATTATAGTGATTTGGTGTATGTATATTGGGCAATGGTAAAATGCATTTAATGTAATAATTTTTTTTTAAATATTGAAAATAATTATGTATTTAATGCGTAATAAATAAAGATATATATTATTTAATTGATTTTTAATTTATTAAAGTTAATTTTTTTTTTCTCTTAATCAGTAGCTTAACCAACGTTGGTATGTTTGACAAAACTAACTATATGTTGTATGCTGTAAGTTGTAAACTGTAACTATCTATTCTTTGAATGCCCTTATTCTAAGGGTGTGTTTGGTGGAGAGAAGAGAAAGAGGAGAAATGAAATTGGATTGAATTCTCTTGTTTGGTAAAGAGAAATAAAAAGTGGAGAATTGAAGAGAAATTGATGAAGAGTTGGAGAGAAATGGTAGTGTAATTTGGTTAAACTCTATTTTCATCATTTTGGTGGAGAATTTAGAGGGTTTTTTTTTTTTTTTTTTTTTTTTTTTTTTTTTTTTTTTTTGTAAGTTTTATATTTTTTTTCTTCTAATCGCTTCAAATTATAATTTTTTTAAAGAGTATACTTTGTTAAAACAATAAATTTTTTATAAAAATAAAAATATATTTTTTATAGAATTGTTATTTAGAAAAAATAATTTTTTTAATTAATTTTATAAAAAATAAATTTTAAAAAAGTTTAAAAAAAAAAGAAATAATTTTTTAACAAATAAGTTTTTTTTAATAAAATTTTTAAAAAATAATTAAAAAATTAATATATATTTTTTAGAATTGTTATTTAGAAAAAATAAATTCTTTAAAAAAATCAACAAACAAATACATATGAGTCTCATGTGGTAAAATGTTATTTAATTATTTTTTTTTTCATTTCTCGGATCAAGTCTCTGTTATTGTCAAACATTAGAATTGAACAAAATTCTCTACTCTATTCTCTAAATTTCTATTCTTTACTTCATTTCATTTCTTTGAAATTATCTCTACAAACGTGCCCTAAAAGGATATGGAATGATTTTAAAATAGAATTGAGCATGATTCACTTCTTGATAGATGAGATGATATTGTGAGTTTTTTGATAAGCTAGAAATTCGATAAGTCAATTAAGAGTATTATGATAAAAGTGGGTTTAGCAGCTTTTGTCTACTTCATCTGGAATTAAAAGAATAAAAAGTTGTTCACTAGTGATAAGAGAGATGTTGGAGACCTGATTACTGACTAAAGTTGTCAAGAAAGGGGATGAGGTTTTACTATAAGCAATTCCTAGTGATGCAGCTTGAAACAATTATGTGGACTAAAGTGGAGAAGCTGGACTATTTTAGAAGGTATAAAGGGGTGCTTGGGATAAGTGGTTTAATGCAGATGGCTAATATCTTGGGGCATCTCTATCTTTGGATAAGCTTAATATTGTTCTTGTGAATCTAGGTAGGATAGCATAGCATGATAGTTTTTAGGCTTTTTCCAAGATGTATAGTTATGTCCCCAAAAGGTAGTATCCTGCATTGTGTATATCCAGTGATCTTCTAATCTAGATGTAGCTGGTGTCCTATCTTAAATGAATGGGATTTTAAGCTGTCTTAGTACAGTTTATACCTCCATTATTGTTGACACCAATTTCAAAATACAAATGGTTTGGATTTGTATCAGCAAAGGTGAGGTTCAAGTTTCTCTGCAAGTTATGGTTTTGAAACTAAGAACTCAACTTATCTGAATTATGTAAATTATTGAGTCTATGTTTGAAACTCACTACATAATGGTAACCTTATGTCTTGAATCCTTTTACCTTGTCAAATCAGATGGCCTTTGTTAGGTTCTGTGATCCTATTTGGTTCTATATCAATTATAAGTTTTTAAGTGATTCATAAAGTAGGTTTTAATATGTGAAGGGAAAGTGAGTTTAGAGGGCAATTTATGAAGCTTGAAATAGTGAGGAGTGAAATATGAACATACTTGGTCCAACCTATACATTGCTAAAGGAGGTTAGGATGCTTCTCCCTTAAGGTGAGTGTTCCCAGACCTCTGAAGCCATTTCTCAAGATGGAAATGTAGGAAGTCTGGTATACCCCTTAACTGGAATGGCAATGGGTGGCTATAACCTTTACAATTATGCCTTTTCACCTTTCCACTTGATCATTGTGGATAATGGTTGAAGGATCATGAAAGGGAAGTGATTATGGAAATATAGTTGTGAGGTTATGGTCTTGGTGCATATATGGGTGTATTCTTGGAGTTGATATTTGAATTCTCAATGAAAGGGATCTATGCAATTGAATGCTAAGGCACTCTGCAAATAGTATGGTATCTGATATTGGTCAAGACTTGTCAAAGATTTTATTTTAGTGGTACCCAATATCGGATAGACTGAGTATTTTTTTTTATTTATTTATTTTTTTTTATCTGGATGGGTATGTCCATACCAGTGTATGTGTATTGGTGTAACTTTTGTTTGGTATTAATATAATTTTCACCATTTACACTAAAAAAAGTTGTAAGTTGTAAACTGCAAGCTGCTAATATAAGCTATAAGCTATATTTATTTTTTCAATAAAGGTGTTTGATAATTTGCTATTAACTGTAATTAAAAGAGGTAAAATGATATAAAATGACATATTTATAATTGTAAACAAATGTAGAACATAAAAATAATAAACTAATTATATTAATAATAAGCTAAAAATAGCAATAAAGGACAAATGTAAAATTGTAAGCAAACATTCACGAGTGGCTAATCTGACATTAACGAATGCAAATAAACGAACAAAAATTTTATTTATCTTTTATATAATAAAAGAATTACATCATTTCGTAGTGTTTTTGCAAAACCCTTCTCATTGAAAAAAAAAAATTAGATCAATAGGAGAACTCGATTTTGCCACGTAGGCGAAATCGAGCAATATGATTGGTCAATAGAAAGTCAAAATTAAATTGATTTTGGTCAAACTTAATAAATTTGGTGGAGAAATTTGGTTAAGGAAAAAAATGCAAAAAAATATATGTGTCAAATTTATGAAAATAAAAACTTAAAAAGGGATGAAGTAATTAATAAAACTTTAGTGGTTGAATTTTACATAAAATATATGAAGCTAATTGTAAAATTACAAGTTCTATGTTTTTTAATTACTTTAGAAAAAACACAAATAACCCCTTACACTTTATACCCCTTATAGTTTATAATATGAACTTTGTTTAAAATGACATGAGTATTAGTATTAGTTTCAGACTTTCATCTATTTAAATTATTAGTTTTAATATAAATATTGTAAATATGCGAATTAGTTTTAATATTGTTAGTTGTAGACTTTCATACATTAGAATATATATATATATATATATATATATATATATATATATATATATATATATATATATATATATATATATATATATATATAAATAAGGACTCATGTTATTCTATTTAAAAATTTAATTTATGTGTACACGGGTTTGAATATTAATACTGCTAAATTATTAGTAACGGGAATATAAATATCAAATGGTAAGCACGAGTTACTGTGATATGAAAATAAATATACGCGATTCTACTTATAACAACGATTTTAACTGCATTAACGCTCATTTATGTGCTACTAAACTCACACATTTTGTATAACATTATATCAATAGTTAAAGTTAAACAATAACATCAACATCAACCTCAACATGTCTGCCAGTTAAAAACATTATACAAAGCTAATTATTTAAAAAAAAATAATAATAAAGAAAAACACACACACACACACACACAAAAACAAAACACATTAGTTAGATAGTCATTGTTTTAACTTAGAAGGTGTTTTCCTTAAAAATGCACGCATCACAATCCTTATTTGATAACAATCACCTTCTAAATCAAAAAAAGAAAAACTATGTAGGTGATAACCTAACTTTATTCATTGACATGATGTTTCATCAAAAAAAATGTAATAGTTGGCCGTTGTAAAGGAATTAAAGTATGTACATGAGAATTATTAAGCAAGCTTATATAGTTTTTAATCAGGTTATTACGTTACTATACTGCGATAATGTTATTGAGTTGATAATCACGGATGTGAGATACTATTCTTCTATACTTATGATTTATAGGTTAACTTTTTTTTGCTTCTCGATAGAATCCGAAAGAGACCTCAACAGAACTTTGGCTTATGTAACCTTTTTTTATGGTTTAACTGTTTTGTTATACACACCAACTTTTAGTATTTTTTTTTAATCGAAAACTTCTACACTTAATATTTGTGTTTTTACTATAAACACACTAAGCTATAATAGAATTAGTTGTGAGTCAAGAGGTTTGTTACTTAGCTTCTCAAAAAAGCTTATACCTTTATCATAAACTTATTGTGTTATGGTAATTGAATAAGCCAATAAGCACCATTAATAAGCATAACCAAACACCCCTTTTGTTATAATATGAAGTTTTCTTAGTTGATGTTATAACTAACTATGTTGTTATCCTCACTATAATGCAACATGTAAGTAGTTTTTGCAGTTTTATGATCTTATCACAGACACTAAAGTGCAATGCAATTTGTCGTGTGCGTTTTTAGAAGATGATTAAGTATCAACACATGATTGTCATGCAAGGATTTTTTACGCCTGCTTAAGGTATGAATGTATAATTAAGTTGAGTTGCTAATTTAGATCATACATTAATGTATTTTAATGTACCAAAGATGTATTTTAGTGCATATATGGGGAATTTTATAGTAGGAATTCTTAGCAGGTGTCTTTGAACGAGTTAATGAAACTTAGCAGGTGTTTGCTGTCATTAATAACACTATGTGTATCAATCAACGGTCTAAAATATAGGTGTCTTTTACCTTGATGATCTAGGCCAATTGTAAAGAGAGTTGCACTAAAGTGAAAGGTCGGTAAAGATTCAAACAATCCTAAAAGACTTGCGAATTTACTCTTTGTCATTTTTTTCATGCATTTATAATTTACTTATACAAGTAATTATAATTTCTTTATATAGTTCGATCTCAGAAAAAAATAATTTTTATACATTAAGACATAAACGTAAGATTAAATTTGAGTTCTACCAATCACATCTTTTTTTATTTCTCTTTATATAATAAAGAAGATATAGTGTAAACATCTATGTTAATTTGGTAATTTTAAGATCAAACATGAGAAGTAAATAGCACAAACTTATGAAAATGCTATTTTTAAACAAAAATGTACATTAGTAAACATGGTATGATGGTTGTTCATAATAAAAAAAAATGAATCAATCTTCAAAGCTATCTAAATATATTATATATTTTAACGAAAATATAAGTAAAAGTAATACCACGATTACAAAACATATAATAAATTGATAGCATGGGTTTGCAAAACTAGAAGCATATATCACTAAAATGTCATGTAAGACAAGTATCATCATGTATTTTGCTTGAATAATAAAATATAATTTTTAACCCAAAAGCATTCAACTAAAATAATTGGTAGATTATAACATAATATGATTTTTTGTTTTTAGTCCACCAAGTAAAACTAATTGAAGCATGTCAAGAGATTCATTTTTTAATCGATAATAATACATAATCAAAACGAAATTTTAAAAACCCTGTGCGTGCACAGGTATTATAACTAGTTTAAGAATAACGAGATTATCTTATTAATTAAAAACATGACTACTTATTTTAATTTGATACCAAACGTATCACTTGATAAACTTCATATAGACATTCTAACTTTATTGACATCATGAAAAAATATGGACATCATAAAAAGAGCGTTAATTGTTTGAACAATTTCATACGGTTTATTTATTTGAAAGAGCACCTAACTTATATATTTAATTGGAATTTGAGCACAAATAAGTGTACACGTTTATATATATATATATATATATATATATATATATATATATATATATATATATATATATATATATATATATATATATATATATATATATAATAAAAATATGGACATCATAAAAAGAGCGTTAATTGTTTGAACAATTTCATACGGTTTATTTTTTATTTATTTATTTATTTTTTTTGCAAAATGTGAATGAATATATTAATATGAAACTTTTGTACACAGATTAAACAACACCAAAACTGGTTGGACATGCCCATACAAGAATACACAAATCAACAATTCTAAGGCTAATATCAAATACAACATCTTATACAACCAAGAAACTCAAAACCAATACAAACTTGCTACATTCATTCATCAGACCCACTTAAGCCTACATTTAAGCTATCATCAGTTATGCAAACATACTGCAGCATCCAAATTCACCTTTAATGCACCAATAACCATCTAGCTACATTTCCATGTTATCTATCCATCATGGTCATTCAACTTGCCACCACAATAATTATGACAAGCTAGATTAGTGGCTTCACTAGGAACCCATAACCTCTCCACAAGCAAGGGCTATACAAACTGTGCTACATTTCCATCTACTACAATGGCTTCACACAGTTGGGAACACACACCTTGCATTGAGTACCAACCATTACCTCCTTAGTAGTGCATATCTAGGACCATGTAGGTTTTTTTTTTTTTTTTTTTTTTTTTTTTTTTTTTTTTTGTTTTTTTTTTTTTTTGAGTATATATAAATAAGATATTGAGTAAGAAATAAATAAAATTGGAAGTGGTGACCCAAATGAAGAGATTTGTTGTGGTTTATGATAAAGAGAGGTTTTGTTATAGGAGTGTTAAGATGATGTGGTATCAAGTTGGACCCAAATGAAGTAAAAATGAAGTTCACCACATCTTATGCTCTAAGTAATCTAAAGGGTAAATTGCAAAAATGGTCACTAACGTATCACGAAATCGCAAAAAAACCACCGAGTCATAAAGGCGTGCAAAAAAGCCACTAACGTTACTTAAAAGTGCAAAATAGCCACCGAGAGCGTTTTTCCGTTAGTTTCCTCGTTAAGTGCCTAGTCATCGAGGGTATTATCGTCATTTCATTGCTTTAATGATTAATATGTCCACGTGTCTTAGCACTATTACTTTAGGGACTAAATTTGCAATTTAAGTTTGATCTTTTATTTTTACAGCCACTCTCTACCTCCACACACCCTCTACCGCCACCACCACCACCGCCCTCTACCACCACGCAACCATCACCACCACCCTTCAACTTCATCTTCTCCGATGCCAAACCCAGAATCTGGTGACCAAACTCAGATTCCGGTGAGCAAACCCATATTCCGGCCACTTTTTGATCTTTCAATTTCTTTTTGACTTTATATCACCAAATTCATGGCAAAGGTTCCAATTTAACGATTTTAAAATTAATGATGATTAATTTCTGGTGGACCTTTTTGTCATTAAAAAGGAGTTATGATGCATTTGGTTCACCAGAGCACTCTAATTAGACAAAAGTGAATCAACAAACAACGATGCTGGCCACTTTGTCATGATGCATTGCTCATTCGCTGAAGCATCAATTGTTCTTAGGACTTTAATTAGTTGTATTTTTGTCATGATGCGGTGTCTGTTGATTGACAATTTCTATACTCTTTTGGAAAATTCTGAATGGAACTATACTGATGTTACTCATTGTCTATCTTTCCATAACAAAGACTTCTGTATGTCAAAAGCTCCAGGAAATATTGTTGAAGGTGAAATAACCCATAATAATTCATGGAGAAGCGATTACAAACATTCTCATCAGTGGTTCACAGATGGTGCCGAAGCAAAACTATTTTCAAACAAAAAATAGGCAGTTGAAATTCCACACCCCAATTCATACACCACACTTCTAAACTCAAACATTTATTGTGGAAATTCTTCTAGTTTCAACTCTGTAGCAGGCAAGTTTACCGAAAGGCTCTTTGACAGTGAAACACCAAGCACCACCAGCTTTGATGACAGGAGCCTTCCATCAATTGGAGTAGGGAATATGAGTATGGGAAGGAAAGTTATTGCTGATCCATTTGGGATTGATTCTACATTTGGACTATCCATATCTCATCCACTAGTAGACCCCCCATCAGGCATTAGTTATGGTGGGATAAGGAAAGTCAAAGTCAATCAAGTCAAGGATGCTGAAGATTTTATCGCTGTATCTTTGGGACACGCACATCCATATTCCACAAATGATGCTTATAGTAAGGCTGATGATGAGTCGGTAACAATAGGGCTCGCTTTTGATAGAGGAAATGACGGCATGATGTCAATTCCCGACACTTTTAATAGGGGGAATAACATTTTTATGTCAATGAACAAGCCTTATAACCTGGTGATAGAAAGTCAAATAGAAATTGAAAGATCAAAAAGTGGTCGGAATATGGGTTTGGTCACCGGAATCTGGGTTGGGTCACCGGATTCTGGGTTTGGCATCGGAGAAGATGAAGTTGAAGGGTGGTGGTGATGGTTGTGTGGCGGTAGAGGGCGGCGGTGGTGGTGGCGGTGTTGGGTGTGGTGGTAGAGAGTGGCTGTGAAAATAAAAGATCAAACTTAAATTGCAAATTTAGTCCATAAAGTAACAGTGCTATAACACGTGGACATATTAATCATTAAAGCAATGAAATGACGATAATACCCTCGATGACTAGGTACTTAACGAGGAAACTAACGGAAAAACGCTCTCGGTGGCTATTTTGCACTTTTACGTAACGTTAGTGGCTTTATTGCACGCCTTTATGACTCAGTGGCTTTTTTGCGATTTCGTGTACGTTAGTGATTATTTTTGCAATTTACCCTAATCTAAATGTTAACAGCTCGTTGCAATGAAGTGGAAGGAGACAAACAACTTTGCAGCATTTTTATTTATTTATTTATTTATTTATTTTAAGTGAAATTGGGAGTGGTGGCCCAAATGAAGAGTTTTGTTATGGTTTATGATAAAGAGAGGTTTTGTTATAGGAGTGTTAAGATTATGTGGCATCAAGTGAGACCTAAATAAAGTAAAAATGAAGTTCACCACATCTTATGCTCTAAGTAATCTAAATGTTAACAGCTCTAAGAAAATTTTGAACGCTTTATTAAAGAACTTTTTGTTTTGAAATTTTTTGCTAAAATAAAATATTATAAACAAGACTTTTCTTTAGTTTGGAACTTTATTTTAGAAGTAAAAAGCTAATAGCTCCATAAAAGCTTCAAAAAATACCTTACCAAACTGGCCTATTGTATAGCAAATCCTAATTATAAAATTAGTAAACAATTTTGAAATTCTTTTCAATTTAGTCACTTTAACTTTTGATTATAAAAACTACTTAAAGTTTTAATAATATTTCATATTTGTGAAAATTCTATGATATAGTGACCTGAACAGAACACTTCTCAAACATGTTATTTTTTTATGGTTATTTTTTATGTTCAATCATGCATTAAGGTTTTATAAAATGACTTATGATCAAATGAGAAGAACTCTTAAAATGAGAAGGATGAGAAATACCTATAACCACATATTAAAGATACATTAACTTGAATTAGATGCATCCCTAATCTCTTAGATGCAACCTAATATATTTTCTAGCTAAAAATTAGATGCATATACATAGATTAGATGCATTTTAGCAAGTTAGGAAAATCCTATGTATTTTTCGTCCTCTACGGGTCAAATTTGTTGCAAGTACTACTTTGCATCGTTTTCACTTCAAAATTACTTTCGAAACTAACTAGGATGCATCTAAATGAATAGAGATGCATCTAATTCAAGTCGACGCTTCTCACATATGTGGTTATAATTATTTCTCATCCTTCTCATTATAAGTTTTCTTCTTACCGTATCCTTACCCTTTATAAAGTTAGTTAAAAATAGTTAAATTCGGATGATTTAAGATACAACGTATTAATAAATATATGAATATTTAACCTTATTAATTTTATAAGAATAAAATCTGACACACTACTTTTGTGGTTGACATAAAAGTTTGATCGAATGATTTGAAACAATTGAAACATTCCCTTGTTTTTATCGTTATTTCGTTTGGTGTGTTAGCATTTAATGGTTTTGACAAGCATCGGAATGTTTAATTGGCTTTGAGTTGAATCAATATTCAAATGAATTATTCTATTTTAACTTGGTGTCAAAGTGCATGATTTTGCTCTTTTCACTGGTGAGACATATCCCATCAACTTTAATAATATATATATATTTTTTTCGTTTGTTTGTATCATAGTAACTTGTTTGTGAAGTAATATTGTAGTACTTCATTTGTCCCGATATTATTATTCGTTTTTCTTTTTCTAGTTGTCCAAAAAATAATATCCACTATTAAAAATAAAAATAAAAATAAAAATAAAAATAAAAATAAAGATTGTTTAATTTTATCGTGTTATTTTTAATCAAAATTATAATTCACAAAGCTAATTTTAAAGATTAATTAATTATCAAAAAGTAAAAATATCCTTTTATTGATTTTACATAAATTAAAATAGTAATAAATGTATTGTTCTTAAACCGCGTGTTTTATGTAGGTGGACCAAATTTTGAGGCGGAGAGAGTATTTCACTAACAATGTCTTTATATTTCAATTACGGAGTTCATACAAATGTATGTTATACGCCTTCGTATAGTTTATTAATGGTAACGAAATTGGATGTTCGAAACATTTCACAAGGAATGTGTTAATTTGTACCAGCTGTTCTATTTGGATTACGGTTCATAAAGCAATCACTAGTCTTAAATCTAAGGGCCTTGATCTTCTTGGGTTTTGCAAAAAAGTGATTGGTAATGGTGATATAATTCTAACTTTGGGCACGACAAGTGGTTTGGTGATGTTTATTTCAAAGTGAAATTTAACTGGTTGTTTAACTTGGAGTTTCAAAAGGATGCTTCATTGCTTCGGTTGCGCAAAAGTTCCAAAATCCAGACTTTGTGGTTTCTTTTTGAAGACGTCCTAGAGGTTGCATTCAAGAGTCTCAATTCCAGGAGCTCTCCCTCTTGCTTTCCTCGGCTGTTTTATCCTCTTCCAGCGATTGTTGGTCTTGGCTTTGACCGATCATGGTGATTTTTCAGTTAAATCGGCTAGGTAAGAGATAGATAAGCATTTGCTCATTACTTATTCCTCATCTACGGGATGGTCTAAATTGCTCCATATAAAGCTTAATGTTTTTGCTTAGCGTATGTTTCTTGATAAGCTCCCTACAAGGATTAATCTTTCTAACAGAGGCTTGGACATTCCTTGTGTGTTGTGCCCGAATTGTGGGAATGAAGTGGAATCATGTAATCATCTTTTCTTTGGTTGTTTGATGGCTTTGGATTTGTTTCGATTGCTTGATCGATGGTGGAATATCGATATCATTAATTTTATTGATGCCCTTTTCTAGAAACCGTGGTTTAATGATCTTCGGCTCAACAGCCTCCAAAAGCTTGCCTTGGAAGCCTCGTTCTTCTCCATGTGGTGGCATATTTGGAAGTATAGGATTACACTTTTGTTCTCTTTGAAGAAGCCTATAAAAAGGATTGATTTTTGAGAACATTGTTTCTCAAACTTGGCTTTGGGTTAACAATATGTAGGAAGTTTTCAGTTAATTGGGTTGCGTGGTTAAATGACCCGTCAATCGCTATATCTTCTATGTAATCTTTTTTCTAGCTTAACTTCTTGCTAGCCTTTTCCAATAATTTCACTGCTAAAAAACAGGTACATACTTGAGAGTAGGCTCTAAAAACAAATGGTTACGAGAATACCTGAATTTTCGCGTAAATCTAAGTTAAGGATTCATTCTTCGTTTAATTATATATAATGATATTTTTAATTATTTTTTATTTCAAAATCCTTACTTAAACTTAAAAAAGTAGACAAGGAATACATATCATGAGCAAGTTGCATTAACACGGGGTTATATTAATCGTAATAACAAGTTACCAACATGTATATAAGAACAACATTTAACATGTGTTTATATGCAACAGCTTATATTATATCCGAAAATTATTAGTTTTACGACACGCGTTCAATAACTCGTGCTTGCACTAGTTATAAAGTAACAATCCTTAAAGTTATTATAAAACTTGTATTCTAAAGTAAAACTGATTTGTGTACAAATGTCAAATGTCGTGTGTGCACCGTACTCGTACCTAGTTTGTAATATTTCAAGTAATATCAAGCACAAATAAATCTTGAAAGTTTAACTTTAAATAATTAATTTTTACAAACATAAATGTAATTACGCATACAAAAGTTACAACTTTTGTATATATATAAAAAAAAAAACAATTATATGAAATATGGTGAGAAAACTTAAAATATTGTAACTATTTAATCACGCAAGTTGATCACCAATAAAACCCATCAATTAGATGTGTATAATGAAAACATTAGGAGTGTATTTAACCCACCCTAAATATCACTACATTAGTTTGTCACAATTTCATTGGATTTATCATCAAATAATTGTAATACATATCATTAAAACAACCACAAAAACATACCTTATTTTAAATACAATTATACCTCACAAATACCACTCACACACATTACCAAACTTTTCGTCTAGTCATGTAAACCACCAAATGACCTTCACATTTGCCCTTTAACGTGTGAATGCGTCAATATTCCCTCTTCACGCGCGAAGAAGGGTGCTATTAGGGATAGTCTTAAAATCTTCTAGTGTTAAAGTCTTAAAGATTAATGATAATTATAAGTCATGTTCTTTCATAGAAAAGTGTATGTTTTGTTCAATAATTAAAGTGCGTATTATTTTTTGGGTATATTTGGTTAAATTAGTGATAACGTTCAGTTAACAAAAACAATTAGCAATAACCGTTTACTTTATAAAAGTGTTGTTGTTTTAGTGATTATAATGTGTAAGATGACGTAAACACTAAACACTTTTTCAACTAACATTTTAAAAATAGTGTTTTTACAATAGACAAAACATTGAACACTATTTGTCAAACAAGCTTTTTAATCTAAACATTAAATGCTAAACGCATGATAAAACTTTTTCCCAGATACACTTTTTATATATGAATCAACATGATTAGTTATATCGATTGAGGACTTTAATCCTAAAGTTAAACTTTATTAGGCTTGACATTACTAAAGTTTGATGATTTTGACATCACTTGTGTAGCTTTTCGTTCATGAGGACATGAGGTATGCAAAAAAAATCGCAAAACTAGTCATACAAAGTGATTGGTAGGTGATTTTTTTCGTTTATTTATTTATTTATTTTTATTATAAATTTTGTTATTTACATGAATGTCTTTCATTTTGTGTTAACTCTTTTTTTTTTTTTTTTTTTTTTTTTTTTTTTTTTTTTTTCAATTTGAGAAGAAAGGAAAGAAACATAACATCTTTTGTATTTAAAAGCTTTTCTAGAAATCGAAAAGAAAACATTGATATATTTTGTGTAAAGAATAATAAGCGATTATCAAAAATTTGATAGCAAGAAGTAAATGACAAACATATCATTTGAACAAATTTCTCCAACATATGAAATGAGTCATGATTTTTATTACTTATTTATTTATTTATTATTTTTTTACTTTCCTCTATCTAAAAATATATTAATCAATACTTTCTTTTCTTTTTTCCTTTTCCTATATTTTTATTCTTTTATTTTACAACTTGATAATACAAAGTAAGTAATATCTATACTTCTTTTTTATAAAGAGTTTAGAACATTCTGAATATAATAGTTTTAAATTTTTTAAGACCAAAAATATTTTTATAAAAATGAAGTTACTTTTGCTAAACATAAAAATTTAGCGTATACATAATTAATGTCTTAAATTCTCATACTTGTAACATTCTTCAATATTGATGCATCTCATTTAAACCATATGAAGACTTGTAACAACCCATTAAAATCGAGTCTTACCCCAACCTTAAGTATACATAGTGCACATAAGCCTATCACACACCAAACAAATAAAAAACACACACAACCCACTGACATGTTCTCTCAGTCTCTCGACTCACTTACTTTCGTCACCACCGTCATTGCCGCCACCTTAAGACTCCTCCACCACCAGACCTTTGAAAAACATTTGCTCGCAACAAAAGTAGTCACCAGATACACATCGTCGCATTGTGCGGGTACCCTCCTAGTGAACTATGAACTGTAATTGGTGTGTGATTGGCTCATGTGTTGTTTCTACTCTCTACCACCTTTTTCTTTCTAATTCATCGTCTTCAAACTCAAAGTTATAGTTTCTTCTTCAGTCTAAGCTTTCCTCTAAACTACAAAATATAAGCCGAAAACAATTATGAACAGGAGAATAAAAATCATGTATAGTCATATTATTAACGGATAAATTTACTATTCGTTCAGTCTTAAAATTAAGTGTCTACTGTTGACTTGAGTGACAAATTTATGAACTTTCATCCAATAATATCTCACTTTTAAATTTGAGAAACTTTTTAGTTCGTTGAAATTTGAAAACAAAAATGTATTGACAGAAGAATTATAACATTATTTATGTAATTTCTCAATGGTACTATTACTTGTAAGAAAAACGTTTATAAATGATAACCTCGTATATCATGTACGTGTTAGTCTTTGTGACGTTCCTTGCAAAATAAAATAATGTTTTATGTTACATCATCTATTTTGTGACGTTGAATGATAAGGGAAGAATCGTGTCTTGTCATCATAGCACCACTACCATCTTTTGTCTTTCAACGTTATAAACATTTGGAACGACTTCTAGATACGAATGTGCCGTATTGTAATCTGCATCTGCAAAGTGCAAAAAGACGACATAAATGTAGTGTCAAAATTCATTGTCCTTGTAGACAATAAGTAACAACATATTGTACAGTATTCAAAATGAATATTGTGTTGATCTTATTAATACTGTAATTTAATATAGATCTTATATATCGAATTATCGACACTTCACTTCTTAGTTTACTGTGAGATATGGCTCTAGTTTTGTCTTTAAGTTTTGTCTATCATGTGTCTTTGAGTGGTGGGAACGATCATACTATGTTGCAAGTTATATATCATTTGTAATGGCTCTTGTAGTTTAAGTTGCAATTCAAAAAAGGCTAGTGGCGCAGTTTGTTACTCGCTTGACTTGCACCTCTATGTAAATCGAAAGAATTAATATAAAAATAATGAGAAAAAAACCCAAAAAAACCCACCAAAAAAAAAAAAAAAAAAAAAAAAAAAAAAAAAAGTTGGGACGCATTATTGTATATTTTTATCTTTAATTAATAACTAGCAGATTACTTACGCGTTGCGGTAGCAGTTACCTTGTAATTAAAGTTTTCGACTAACAATATTTTTTCAATACGTTTTTCGTTACAATAACTTTATAAAATACATGATTTTTAAGTTTTAATAACTTCAAACAATAACAAATTATATTATGTTTTTTTTGAACATAATATAAAGATATATTAGATAGCAACTAGCAACGCGATAGAAGCTAAAAGAACAATACAATATAGAAATAAACCAAACAACACATTCTAGATACTTTTCGAGGCTTTAACTGCGAGGACTACAAAATGGATAAAAAAAAAAGTCTAGCTAATTATGAAAACCACGACAAGAGAAAAATCCCCACCCACGGAGGCCAAGTCACCGGTTTTCACTCCAGGGTGTTTTTGATGCAGTCCCAAACAAGCCTCGAGAAAAATAAACAAAATAGAAAAACGGAGCAAAATAAGAGAACCAAAAAACCAAGCGAAACCCAAAACATCCTGTAGCATCATTGAATGTCATAACTCGCAAGCAACAGATGAGACTTAAGCCAGCTTAACCAACTACAAGCCATACGACCCCTGCGATATAACCAACAAAAAGTATGTTGTCAAAAATGTCACTTTTCCTCATTGGATGCGAACAGAAAGTAACAATATTACGAAACATCCATAACCAACAAAGAGACGAAGCAAAAATAACATAGAAACGATGCTTCTTCTCCTTAGAAGCGCGCCACAAACTAGACTAATTCTTCCAATGCTCAAAAGAGGTGAGAGGAGGGAGAGGGATATTACACCAATTATGAACAAGTCTCCAAACCTTCGAAGCGATGTCACATTCAAAGACAATGTGATTAGAGGATTTCACATTGCCATTACAAGAAGGATAAGAAATCGACGGGATATCTATTCCGCGAGATGAGAGATTCAACCTACGCGGAAGCTGGTCCAAGATCATTCTCCATAAAAAAATGTTAACTTTTCTAGGAAGGGTTTTGTACCATGTAGTCGAAGGAACCGACGGGGGAAGGATCTTGGTATCAATAATACGCCGAGATTCCCCAACTGTAAAGTTACCATCTAAACCTAACGTCCAAACACAAGTGTCTTCAACATCATTAGTACCGACATAACTGATCTCAGTAAGCATGTCACCCAAGTAAGCCAAATTATGAACATCTAGAGATTGGTCATCGACCAATTCCAATGCCATTGCCTATTTTCAATACGTTCAATAATGAGACAATTTTTATCTTGTTTCGAACGATAAAGTCTATTATACCTGATATTAAGAGGAGACTCACCTATCCAAATATCTTTCTAAAAACAAATACGACTACCACAACCTGCTTTGAACCGAAATGAATTTGCCGGGATGATGCCTTTCGAGTGTAAGTAATTAGATGAACCCACAATTTTTGCCCATGTACCATTGAAACTGCAACCTTGAATATGAAAACCACCTTCATGACCATGAACAGATGTAATGACTTTAACGCAAAGCGCATTCGGGTATGACATCAAGATCATAAAGATGCCATTTAATTTTTTTTTGATAGACCGTATAATTTTTATTTCAAAAATGGTTTAATGTGTTTGAGAAGAGTATTTAAAAATTTATTCTAGTAGATTGTTTGATTTATACTATATGGTATATTGATCGTATTTTTGCATGAGATGTAAATCTATATGTTGGTGCATAAGGTAATCGTACAATATGTATTTTTAGTTGTGTTGCTTAATTTTAAGTTTTAATTAATCTTAGTAGTTAATATGAGAGAGTGATTTTCTTAAAGGAAAATGATTGATAGACCTAAAACTTGTGCCTAATATATGTGGAGTTATATCATTGGATTATGAAGCGGCGAGCCCTATTTTTACAACTAATGAATTATTGACATGTAATTTTAGACATAAAATTAAGCTTAAAATTAAGTCTCCTAATCACTACTCTTTCCTAAATGAGGTGTGCTACACCCACTTACAATTTACACAAAAAAATCCACTCGCTGACGTGTCAGCGAGTTGATTGGTTGGTTTTTTGTGGCCCACAAAAAACCAACCAATCAACTCGCTGACACGTCAGCGAGTGGATTTTTTTGTGTAAATTGTGAGTGGATGTAGAATTATTCTTCCTAAATTACATGGAGTGCAAATATGCAAGTAAGAAAATTATTTCTTTCTAGTTACGGAACATTCTTTTTGAGCAAAGAGTTATGGAACATTTCATTCAACATAATTAGGCACGATAAGTTGAAATCGCCACGACGAAAGGTGGCTATCCTATCTCTACTTTTTACCATTTCAAACACATAATTCAACGGCACAACTTAAACTACCAAAATTCGATTCCATTTATTGCGTCCACGCATATCTTATCGTTATAGTTTCTAAGTTTAACATGTTTAGTTAAAGATATCGGTTTAACCATATTCACAAAATTGATGATTTTTTTTTTTTTTTTTTTTTTTTTTTTAAGAACTGCTTGTTAGTTGTTACTACGTATTAGTTTCAGGTAACAGTGACATCCAATTGGACAGTA
The DNA here is from genome assembly GCA_030686995.1 of Artemisia argyi. NCBI lineage: Eukaryota > Viridiplantae > Streptophyta > Magnoliopsida > Asterales > Asteraceae > Artemisia > Artemisia argyi. The sequence goes on along the minus strand of CM060703.1, from coordinate 26,392,038 downwards.
TGCTGAGACATCCAATTGGGCAATATGCTGATTCTGAACTCCGCCTGTACTTTCTCCTATTCTGCCTGAAGGGGTAAAAGTCTCGAGTGAGACTCGAACTTGAGACCTCCCCTAGCCAAACCTCCCATCCCTAAGCCCCTAAATAATCTTGGTGACGAACTGAGCTAGCCCAGTTGGTTAAATAATGCTGGTTTAAGGGGCGTTAACTGAACTTAATTTTACATATTCTCATGTTAATTGATATTAATAATTTTCTTATTTATGATGCTTACCAAATTTAGTCATGTTTTATATGAAAATTAAGTTATTTAAAGAAACATTTGACTTTATTTAACACATCTAACTATCTAAGCCTCACACAAGTTAGAAAAATCCTTGATGATATACTTTCAAAATGTTATAACTTGACAGGGAGACATTGATTACGTATATCTGTGAATGTCAACTAACTTGTCCTCAAAGACCAACCATGGGCTTATATTCGGCTCTTGCGATGACTTTTCGATGTGAGTTAGGATCGAATCCAAGCCATAAGACTTTGACAAAGATTTAACGGATTAGTCTTTGACAAAAAAACAACTTTCTAATAATCTAAAGTTGACATAAGACTTTGACAAACATTTAAAGGATTAGTCGTAAGAAATAGTGACCAATTTTGTTCGATACAGACTGGTTAATTAGCGGTATTGAAAATGTTAAAGAAAACAATAATTAGGTTGTCAATGTTTTCCCAAGTTTTTGTTCTTTAGTTTAATAAGATGATGATTAATATCCATGTTCTTGATTTGTTTTATGAAAAGAAGATTCCGTTATTAAGCCTCTATTATAACATAATGTCACATGACCCAATCAATTAAACCGTGTTAGTTAATTATTGGTACAACACGTTCTATGAATATTAACATGAAAATACAATCATTTTTTAACAAAATTATTGATGCTAACATTACAAGTTTATTTTATTTTATTTTATTTTAGAACAGTGACATATTATTAACTAGCAAAAGCTAGAAACACGAACACTTATAAAGAAGCAATGTTTACAATGAGATTATCTAACCAACCTACCCAACTAAAGCTCAACTTAGGATTTCTAGATAAAATCCACAAAAACGATTGATAAACTATAGAGTCCCAAAGAGTCGCCTTCTTCGGTTTAGAAGTAGAAAAAAGCAATGCTTTGTGAAAATTCCAAATATACCACAACATCGTATCTGCAATCCCTCCAAGAATGTATCTAGACGTCTTCGTCATTTGACAAACATCTAACCACGAGAGCCACTCCGCAAAATTAGACACACCCGAAAGTTCCATATAGACCGCTAACATTACAAGTTTTCCTCAGGAAAACTAAAACATTAGGAACAAAAAGTCTCGAGTATGCAAAAAAATGAGCCATGGATGCCTGAATTTTCAAGAATTTACTTAATTATAGATGAAATTTGTGTGAAAGTAGATGTGTTTTTCGTTGATTGTTACGATCAATAAGTTTGTCTAATTAATGGAGTACATGTCTATAAACGGGTTTGTAGATAATAGACAACTACGACTCTACAAGAGAGACGACTTAACTTCAAACATTAGAATTATACAGTACTAACAAACACGCTTATTATGTACCTGTATTGAGTTTTACATCATGATAATTATAGTCTACGGTATTAAATACTACGTAAGTGTAAACATTGGACTTTTGAGCGTCGCACGAGTTGATTCTAAATACAAAAGATTATTATATAGTGATCCTTTCACCTGCTCATGGAAAATTCACTAAAAGTTTTCTTCTAACAACTCCAATAATTTTTGTTTGGATGTTGTTAAGTAGTTAACTGTAACTTTCACCTTTTGTAATAATTTTAATATTCGCCCAAGTAGTCAACATGATAGATTGATTCATTGATAGTAGACTTGCAAAAGAGTCGAGGTAAATCCGAATAACATCATTTTTAAAACCCGATGACTTGGGCTCGAGCTTGACTACAGAAGGATTAAAATGTAATTCAAATGTTGGAAACTTGGAATAGTTCAAGTTTCAATGTCGAAAATAGGCCCAATAGTGTTAGTAGAATATTAGTATTTACCAATTAAAATGTATTTACTATTTAGCATAGTTGTATTGGGCCAAGCCCGTATAGACTTGTTGTATATATACTGGTACATTATGCATTTAATAATTGCACTTTGGGTAAAGTAGAGTGACACTGATTCACATATTTTACACAAAAAACATGAGACTGGGTGTAGTCGTTCTTCTCCTCACAAACTGTCCGCGTCACATCTACCCCGTAACAAACAGTCACCTCTCACCTTTTACCTATGCTGCTATACCCGAATAAACACAAACATACACACTCAAAATACTAACAAAATTTTCAACGTTATCGGAGGTCACCACAAACATTTCTATCTGTTTTTGGCCAACCACACGTGGAGACTAACAGCCCGTAACAAAGGACAACGGGTGGAGACTCTCCTGATCATTACGGCCAGTCAGTTAAGATTAAAAGCCTTACCAAAAAGAAACTTTGCATACTTTTGTACAACCCCATTACCTATTAAAAAAAAAACATTTTTTCATGTCTTATAACACATCGTTTACTAGAGTAACAATCGTTCTATTACAATATTACATAAGATTAAATAACATATAAACACTACAACTTTTCTTCAATAACTTTTAAGACATCGTCTACCGACCATTTACAAGTGTAATGGTCATGGCAGTGGTTGCACATGGTCCATTAGTACTTGATGACGTGTCATCTCTAGGGGCATGTTCCGTGTAGAAGAAACCAGGTTGTTTTGGCTGTGGCAGTTCACCATCGCTACTCAGAGAAACTACCACTGAAGACATGCTTGGTCTGTCTTCAGGGCTTCGTTGGACACACAATAAAGCCATTTCAATTGATCTTAGTAATTCGTATAGATGGCACGAGTCGGTTATACTTTGATCAATGAGTTCCATTGTCCTGCCTTCTTGATAAAGTATCCATGCCTATACAATGTTAAGAACATTAATATTTGACAAATCTATATACCAAGCATCGAAAAAGCACGCCTCTTATGTGTCGCTTTAGGATGAGACTACTTACTGTTAAAAATTTGACAAGGACTAGAGACACTTACATGTCCAAGAAGATTATGATGATGGTCATGGTGAAAGAATCCTCTATTTTTCTTCCCGCTCACAATCTCTAAAACCAGAACACCAAAGGCAAAAACATCTGATTTTATTGAGAAAATACCATCCACTGCATATTCGGGAGACATGTAACCGCTACAAAATGAAAATAAATGTAATAGAAGGGTTATATTTTTATCTATATTGGGTTAAGAAAAAAGTAAACGGATCAAATGTTTTGCTCAAATTGTATTTCTAAGCATAAAACTTTATTAAAAAATACATTATTATTTGTAATTATAGAGTTAATGCATTAGTTTTCATAAAAACAAGGAGAAAAAAGTGTTTCGGGTCAACCCAGCCCGCCCAAGCCTGTTTCGACCCGTATTCAGAATTACCTATTTTGACCCGTTAGTAAAACTAAGCTGGAAGAAAAGAGAAAGGAGATGCATACTAAGTTCCAACTACTTTCATTGTTTCTGCTTGAGTCTCGTTTCCAATAAAGCTTCTCGCCATACCAAAATCAGATATTTTTGGATTCATATCAAAATCTAGCAAGATATTGCTGGCTTTTAGATCTCTATGGATAATCCTTAATCTTGAATCTTCATGAAGATACTGCAGGCCACGAGCAATGCCATTGATAATGTTGAAACGCTCGGGCCAATCAAGTAATTTCCTTCGGCTATCATCTGCCATATCAACGGAAAGTACATGAGCAATCAAACTCCACAACTTAATCTATACAGTATAGAAATTAACCTTTTTGACCCGTTACACAACCTGCCCAACTCACCAAATTTTCTACTTCTACTAATAGCTGGATTGGTATATAGAAGGAGAAAGAACGAACCAAATATGAAGTAATCAAGGCTTTTATTAGGCATGTATTCATAGATCAACATTTTTTCATCTCCTTGAATGCAACATCCAAGAAGCCTCACGAGATTTCTATGTTGAAGCTTAGATATGCAAATAACTTCGTTTTTGAATTCATCAAGTCCTTGATTAGATGTCTTTGAGAGCCGCTTCACAGCTACTTCTTTTCCATCTTGAAGAACACCCTGAATCACATATATACATATGTGTGCTAATTCAGACATTATGAAATCTTTTCATGTTTTGGATTACACTGTATTTCTGTTTTTATTCTAGGGACCAAATTACAGGTTAAAAAGTGGGACTCTTAATCACGTCTTTATCTATTCAAGTATCAACAGGCGGACCTAAAAAGTAGATACCAACTAGACTAAAACAAACGAGACCGAAGTCCTTTTGCACACACGTATTTGTAGCTATTTATGTAAAAACTAACCTTGTAAACTGGTCCATAGCCACCTTCGCCAAGCTTATTGCTAAAAGAAAAATTATGTGTAGCTTTAGCTATTTCCGATAACTTAAACAATGGCAGCTCGAGATCTTCCTTCTGGCTTTCATTAGTGTAAAGTTGGTCAGTGTCGTTTCCTGCCTGTTCCTCTACAATGGCAAGCAGTCAAGGGTTAAAAAACACTTTCTTTATAACGACTTGTTATTAAATTGCATACAAAAAACTTGAATCACTCACCTTCAACTTTCAATGTGGAATTCTTCTTTAATTTTCTCAAAATAATGAACGTTAGTGTCAAGATTACCGATATGACAACAACTAACACGATGATCAATGGAATAATTTTCTTTTTCTTCTTACGAGAAACTGATGCGCCTATTATAAGATCAAAATCAAAGTAGTCAGGTTTAAGGTGACCCAACATGTTAGTTATAATTATACATTAATAATAGAAAACTCCACATCAAGAAAACAAGTAGTCGCACAAACATATGTGAAAACAGTAAAGAACGAATTGTTTTCAATTATTATTATAAGTTTAAAATTGGTAATTTTGCATTCTGTTCTGTTTTAGTAATTGCACATTTTCTGCACATGCGACTATACGAGACATTAAAAGATGTCTTTGGCATTCCATTTAGGCCATTTCGAAACCCATATTGTAACATTTCATATAAAACTTAGCGTTGTATATAACTGTAACCTTGTAATGCAAAACGATGGAAACATGACACAAAAGCATCTTTTGATGACCCCGATTAACACAAAATACAGTGACTAACACAAGACAAGTGATAAAATGTTTTGGTAGCGTGGAATTTTATGCTGATGTTTGGTAATTAATCCGTTTAAAACATATAACGATAAACCAAAAACTGTAGTATATATAAAAGTGTTTTGTACCTAAATCGGAAAAGGCTAGCCTGATGTAGATCTCAGATGTAAAAGATGGAGCTTCTTGAATATCAACCAAATCACCCGTCCAACGCATACACCCGTTTCCATTTTTCAAGATATTCGCATATGCCATACATGAACAGTTTTTCAAACATAACTTCTCACATTCAACAAGACTCGTGTTTTTATAAAACAACGCATTTTGCGGGTCTGGCAGCTTAATGTTCATGCGTTTCGTAAAACCATCCGTCTTACAATCTAACGGCTTCCTCCTCACACACCCTTTTGACCAATTTGCCCCATTCCATTCATTCTGATACTTTGGCACAAATTTATCCAAACACCCACATTTCGGGAACCTATTTGTAGCACAACTACCATAAGCACCACATACTAAATCACACCCATCGGGTGCAGGGATAGAAAAGTAAACTACCCAATCGTTTACCTGATCAGCCCATACCCAACGTTGCGCAGTACCTGAATGGTTCATGGTTAAGCGTGATATCATTGATGAGTTTATCATACTGTAAGTGTAAAAAACCTCCTTGTCATTAAATACCATATCAAATTTATATATAGCATTTTGTGGTAAAACGGAAATACCACCGAAATCTATACCATTCCATGGCTCACTTCTGTATTGTACCACTTGACCTTTTGTAATAAACTGATGTGGATAACCACGAAGATCACATCCAAATGTATATTCACCGGGTGATGGATCATCGTTGCTTTTCCATGATGTGATTTGACCCACGTGCCCGGTTAACAAATCTTTGCCCATTTTCATCCCGGGCAGGAGTGTATCACCTGGATGATTAAAACTTTCCCATATGGGATTTAAACTTAGTTTATCATTTTTATCTTTCACAACAAGGTTCCCGGAATCTAAAAGTTGTGCTGTCGGATTTTGTGTTGTTTTTAAAGTGTTAGAAGACCATATGATTGTGTTGTTACGGTTTATAATGGTAAGAACCCCGGGGTTTATGACCTTTAGCACACCTGAATTGTCGCTTACTGGGGTTTCTCTATTGGCGACCCATACAACGGTTTTTGTTGGTAAATTCTTGTACCATATACCGATATAACGATTTTTTGAATTTCCAGGGCTAAAGAAGCCCATTTCAAACAATCCACGGGATGATATTATCGTTTCACCGTCTTTTAATGGAGTGAGGGGAGTTATTGTGTCGCTTGAGCTATACACATTTAGTATCGAAAGGAAATGATTTATGATTAATAAAAAGAGTGTTTTTCTGTTTACTAATCCCATCTTAAGAACTACAATGGCGATAAAGACTGAATTTGTGGTCCTGGGGCCTGGGCACTTTTAGCATAGGGAGCTGCATTTTGAAATAGGAAACTAGTCAACATAAAAAGTACAATCAATAGCGGGACAAATAAAAAAATGCATTTGTATATAATGCAATTTTAGCATAGGGAGCTGCATTTTGAATAAACTAACACTGAGATGCTATATATAACGAGTTGTAGCTAGATAACAATTTGTGAGACAACGCTACTTGGTAACACTTAAATCTGAAGCTCAAAGACTATCAAGAAAAATTGTAAAAGAATGTTACCGTTTTCTCGTACCTGCTTTGAAAATGAGATATATACTGAAGTTGACTACTATACACAAAACAAGTATAAGCTTTCTGCTTCAATATCATCATAGCCGATACTGATCATATACAAATACAAAAAACAACAGTTATTGTACTTGAGCAAGAAAATTAAGTAACAGTTGTGAAACAAGATGCAATGAGGTCAAGCTGATCATAGAAGACGGATACAGGAAAAAAAGCGTTTAGCTGTAAGGCAATGGAAAACTTGCATGCAAATAGTACATATAATGAGAGGCTTTAAACAAACAGTGTTTGTTTCTAGATTTCTAGAAAACATGCTCCCTCAGCCCCACAAAACATGATAACATAATAAATGACAATAAAAAATTAAGAAAGATCTTGATGAGGATATGTTGGTTTCCGGATCATGGGTCGGCTCCAGGTTCACCCGCAGTGAGTGTTGGGGTCAAGTAATAGCCTTCATTAAAGTTTATGACAGTTTATTTCAGTTGGATCACTATCAATGACAATCTTTACATCTAAATGTAGTCTATGTGCACATTTTAAGAGAGAATAAACCTCTGCATACTTTGGTTTAGAAAGGATTGAGTAACAAGTTTGCATTATTAGGGCGCCTAAACTTGAATAATTTGTACCCGTTTTAAGTAAAACAACCAAGAGTGAACTTAGGCCATAATTAGGGGCTTTTCCTAATAGCGCAACTACGTATGACCTGTGTAGCTTCTGCGTTTTTCTTTTTTCTAGGATTTAAATTAAGTCTGTTATGTTATCTGAATTATGTTTATGTATGCATGAATTCCTTCATGTTGAGCCAGTGTATTGACTTATTTAGCTAGACATTACTTTGTCCATGGGATAAAGAAAAAGCCTTTTGTTAAAGTATATTTCTTGGATTAGTGGGATCTTGATGATAAATATAATATAAAGATTATATGGCATATCAGTAAGGATACGGCCAAATCGGATAAGGATTAGGATTTAGGGTTTCAAGAATGTATGACTTTAGGTATACAAGTCGAAAGAGATGAAGTCTAAATCCATTGACGTCTTTTAGAAGTAACTAACGAAAAAGATCATATATAGCCAAACACAAGTGATCTAATGTTGCAATACATACTTTGTTATCGCACACATTTAAGTCTTGGAATAGACAGTGATTCGTATTTCTGATGGAAACCTTTTACCTAAACAGAACTGCAACTATATAGGGGATGATTGAGTAACAGCTTGGTATAGGATTCTATTAAAAGTACAGGCTCATTAAGTTGTTATATCTTTTGAAGAGTAGAGGGATGTTTGTTCTATGGAAGTTGCCTATAATGTATGTATATTCACCAAAGCACATAATCATCTTGTGGGGGGTTTGGGTAATTTGATTGGATTTGCATTCGGAAGTCATTATATGATATTTTCCAGTATTAAAAAGTAGTTTTCAGTTACCTACTTGTGTATCCATTTATGTATCCAAACACCACTTGTGTATCCATTTATGGTTAGTCTATGTTTGATTGATTTTAATTGTGATGAAATTTAACACTTTACTTGCGACATTGTTATAAGTAAGTTTGCATCAGTACAACCAATTAACCATATTTTGCATTGAACTATTTTAGATGATTGTGATTTACTAGAGACGAACGGGATTGTTAAGGAAGCCGCGCCCCCTTGCAGGTCCAACCATCCAAGGTTTTACCCAACTTTCCCGCCAAAAGTAAGAGTTATGTGATTGCCGCCTAGCTTTTCAAAAACTTCTTATTGTTAGAACTTAGATGACTAAGTTAGTTGGCCCAAACCTAATTGTGGGTTCGGATCTATTAGCTTTAGGGTTTGTATTCTTGTTCATTAAGCTATGTATTTATTATAAATACATAAGCAATCTTCATTATGTATCAATAAACACATTCAATAATATTACTATTTGCTATTTTTATATGGTACCAGAGCTTTAGGTAAGATCCACCTACAAAATTTGCTATCCTCCGGTCATTGGCTACTCGCCGGGTGATTCGGAGGGATCCTTAACTTGGTTGTCTAATACTTATTTGGGTAACAATGGTTTCACGAGGTTTGAACGCACAAACTGGATAAACCCTCCCTTTTTGAGAAAGTTGGTGTGACCGTTTTACCAATATATATACACACAGATAAGTACCAAAGTTGCTATTTCTACAAGACTATTACATAAGAGCTAAAACCCTAAAACATCCAAAAATTGCAAAATATACATATTTTCAGTTAACTTTCACTTGATATCAAAATTGTGAAGTTGTGATTAAACAAACATACCGAAGAATATGAGTCATGGTTGGTAATCGAGGAAAGGTATGAAGAAAACCAGTCTTGATTCGATGGTTACTCCATATAATTGGGGATTTCATATTCCTAAAATTTGATTTAAAATTGGGATTCACGTTCATCATGTTTTACGCAAAACCCTTTCTCCAATTTATTGTGTGAAACAGATCGATCACAACTTCTGGGAGTATTAAGCTTTGGATCATGTGTACTAAAGAACAAATTTAATAGCTTCGAAGTTTGTAACTTTTGTATTACGTGTTTGGCATTTGCTTATTTTATTTTAGGGTAATGCATGGCTTTCTGATAAATGGACAGCTTAACGACCTTTTAGAGTGTTATGGGTCAATAAGAGACTTGTTATATCAATGTTTTGATAGTCCCAAAGTCCTGCGGTATATTATTAAAAACAAGTGAAGTGTTTTGCGAATGTTTAATGTACGAATGGCATACCCACATGCATGGAACTCCCAAAAATGTAGTGTGAATGTCCAAATTCTCAAATTGTCTCAAATTTGCGCGAACTTTTGAAAAGATACAGTAAGGCTTAACAGAAATAAAGTTATGTTCATTAAACTCACTATCTCTATGTAAACGTCAAATCAACAATTAGCACACCATCAAATCCACCATTAAAAAGCCGTTGTGATACCAAACACATAAAAATACTACACTTCAACACATACATACCACTCACAAATAATTAAAAAAGTGTGCAACACCAAACCATGGCTAAAAATGAGGGGACTGTGCGTGAGGTGGAGAGTTGTAAAAAGGTTTGGCGCGCCAAGGTGGTTCACCGTCAATGATTGTGGTGACCACTACACTTGGTCTTAAAAGTGACGGGGTACCATAAAAAAAGTTATTGCCATTCATTAATGACTAAGCAAGGGGGTATTCACTTCTCACAAACGCAAAATCTTGTTACAGGATATGCAAGTTTTTCAAACCCCTTGTTCTCATGTAAAGTTGTTTGTTGAATGATAAAAGTTATTTAAACTAAAAAAATTGCACGATACTATCACACGGGGTATAGTCGCAGGGACGGAGCCAGAAAGAAATATGACCGGGTGCACAAATTTTTTTGAACCGTAATATAATAGAGTTAAAACGTGAATTAAAACAAAGATTTCATTAAAACGATAAATAAATGAACATATTACCTTCTAATTAATGATTCTACGATCTCCCTTAGCAAAATAACACTTACGTGCACCCTCATTTTTAATATTAGTAAAGTTCTTCTTTCTCTATAGCACACAAGTTAAAGCGCCGTTAAAATAATCATCACCCATCCGATTTCGCAAATCAGTTTTAATGAGCTTCATTTAAAAAAAAAACATCTTTCAACCGTAGCGGTAGCAACATGCAACACTAAAGCCAACTTCAATTAAGTACTACTTTTCATATATATTGTAACTACGACAACAATAAAAATACCTCATGACAACACAATTGGGGTGTTATTCATATTCTAATATATTGTTGACTACCACTTAAACTTATTATCACTATTTGTCTTAATAGAAATTGTATAGCTATTCACTTATTCTTATTGCCCTAAGCCCTTATGGATGATGATAGAGTATACGGAACCAACAAATTAGTCAAGATTTCATACAAAAAATAAAAACGTGAAAACTTTAAAAGACATAATAAACAAATGAAATGTATATGTTACAACTTACGAACCTGTTTCATCTTTGTGTATTGGTTAAATTTTGGATTTTGTAAATTGTTAGGATGATGAAAAAACTTGTTCCATTAATAAACCTATTTCATCTTTGGGTTTTTGTGCTTGAATTTATTAAACTTGTTTTATCTTTGGGCGTTACAAAATTTTATATTTAAAGTATACGAACTAAATAATACTAGAGACACATTTAATGCACCGGGTGCATTTAAGATACATTTAGGTAAAATCGATAATTTTTTTAAAAATTAATACTATATCGAAAAAATCCATGGGGTGCACGTGCACCCGCGGGCACCCCCTTGGCTCCATCCCTGTATAGTCGTCTCCCGAATCAAACGCGAGGATTCAGGTAACCTCAACAACTCAACAGAAGTTTGTATTATTGATGTGGTAGTTCAAACTATATTTTGGGTTCTTTGGCATTTTAGAAACCGAGTGTGCTTTGATCTAAAGCCTCCTAGACAAGACACACTCTTGAACGACATATATGTTTTCTCTCATCTATGGATTGTTAATAGAATAGATCCCATAAACCCAAGTGGTTTTGATTGGAATCATAAACCGCATTCATCTTGTAATTTCACATAGTAATTTTTTTTCTAGCTCCTTTTGAGGCTGTTGTTAAAATAATAATAATAATAAAATAAAAAAAATAAAAATAAAAATAAAAAATTCTTTGTTTAACCAATAACCATGATGTTTAGAAAAAACCAAAAAGATGTGAATTGTTGCATCAACATCTAAAACACAAGTTCTCTCTTAACTATCATCGTATATCAACAAAATACATCTAAAGTAACGTAAATGAGTTAAAATGGATAACAAGTTTAAACGATGATGATGATGATGATGATGATGATGATGATGATGATGATGATGATGAGCAATTTAAATAATGCTAAGAGTGGTGCTTTTATTTTTCATAGAGTAAGTTTTTGTTTCAGAAATGAGTGAGAGCACAACTTGTGTCAAGACTCCTATCCAACTTTATGTAATTTTATTATGTTTTAATAATTAAATTTGGTTTAATAATAATAATAATAATAATAATAATAATAATAATAATAATAATAATAATAATTGCACCCGATACAGGTGAGCTAGAGGCCTATAGCTGGCGCGAGTCATCGTATTGGTTCTCATGTTATAGACGTCCAAGCCATAGCCACTAGCTATGTTATAGACTTATAGCCATTTTTCTTTAACCTAATTACTAAAATGGACCACTTACATACTCATCTTACCAATATAAACCTTTTTTCAATTGTTTACTAAAATGAACTAAGCCTGTCACTATTTTAATTTAATTTTCATAACTACATTAAATAGATATATACTCTCGCAAGTGTGCAAGTCCACCACACATTTTAGAACTATCATTACTTTTGCATCATCAAAAAACACACTAACAAACCGGCTCCCCCATCCTTTAGATCTAAAAAGCACAAGGTGACAATACAACCACCACCACCTTAGTTCTTTCTTCTCTTCCACCATCACCACTTTCCACCTTATATTGGTTCTTGTAGTTTATATTTAAGGTTTATGTTGGATTCAATCTTGCTATAAACCACCACTCTCAGTCGCCTACCCGTTGCTTATAATGCCTACCGGTTGCCTAGTAGTTCACCTAGATTGCTTCGGTCGCCTAGTAGATTGCCTATATTGCCTACAGGTCGCCTGAAGGTCGCCTATATTGTCTCGATCGCCTACCATTCACCTAAAGGTCAAAGTTCATTTTGTTAAAAAAAAAAAACATAGGAGATGTTCATTTTCGTAAGGTAATAGTATGAATGTTTCATTAAAAAAATTTATCTTTTTCTTTTTGTTGGGTCTGATTTTCGACTTAATGGTCTTTGAGAATGTATTTAAACACAAAAAAGCCTAATCGTATAAGTCTCTTATATAAGTTAGTGAAAACAACACTCACTGATAAGGATCAGAGAGTAAGTCATCCTCTGATGGAAATCAAAGGACTTACTCTTTGATGGTTATCAGAAAGTGTTACTCTCTGATGGTTATCAAAGAGTACACCCTGATGATTATAAGTAATAGGTGCCTCACTAATGATCATCAGTGGATGTAACCTCAGTGATATAAGAAATCAGTGAGCGTTGTATAAAGCTCAACCAATTGCAAGCTTTAGGGAAGTAGAAGACCAACTGAAGAAACACATTGTATAACGGATGCGGTGTCAAGGAGCAAGGTATAAGCAGCTACAAACAACACCAGTAGGACTGAGGACAAACAAATGCCTTAGTTAGCTTGAAGACTTATCTCTAAAATGGACTTAGTATCTGATGAACGGGCGGGAAACTTGTTAGGAAGATAAGCATAAGGTCTTATCAAAGGACGATAAAGCAAGATCTTGGGTACAAAAGTTGTCAGCATTGAAAAGCCAAACGCACGCTCCTCCTACTATACTAGGCCCGTGCTAAGCTACTTCAAGGTCGCCAACCACACTACCCATGTGCATCTACAGTATTCCTTGGCATATGTAAATGAAACTTTGTAACCGGGATAATTAGGATTCTAAACAAACACATAAAGTAGAACTTAGCTCTATAGTTGATAGAATCCCCTCTCATAGAAACTCCTATGCACAGCTAGCTGCCTCTAGATTTTCCGAAAGGAGTTTTACATTTGTCGCTTAACTGGAATAGTTTTACCGATAGCTATTCCGCTGTAAATCTTTACATTCTTTAATAAAGATTTATACATATTGAAAAGTACGAATGGTGTTGTTAGCAATGGTCTTGAGTCAAATATGTCGATTTTCTCAATGTACGTTTGGTATCGTCACTTGGTCAAACCTTTTGGACCAACAAGTGGTATCAGAACGGGTGGGTTTCTCTTAATCCATATATGTTCTTGAATGTCTGCTAATAATACAAAACGGGTTTTGAATTGTCGGCAAATAACGTTGAAACCCGATCCTCAACAAGTCCACACCAAATATGCCCTCCCCATACCTTCACCTCACTTCTTAACTACACGATTGAGTACTTTCACACTCTTTTTGTGTAGGAAAAAGCTCCAAATGCTTCTTTTTCAGCCTTTTTTAACCACACTTCAAAGTATAACTTCCTTGCAAGTATACTTGTCCAAAAATAAAACTCATTAGGACAACTTGTCTAGAGTAAACGTTTTCATCATGAAAACTTCTGAACAAATGATACTTGTAAGAATATATGTATTAAGAAACACAAGCTATAAGTGTGGTTATGGTTACTCTTAGGAGCTACGAAGAGAGAATAAAGAGTATAAAGCATTATTGCACTTTGGAGTCACATAAGCAAATTGAAGAAGGGAGCATCCGGGGGAAGAGGAGATGTCTTCAGGGAAGGTGCATCAAGTTCATCAGGGAGTGTTCAGTAAACAAGACAGTCCCTGATCTTTCAGAAACTTCACCTGAAGACACAAGCAACAAAGAATCGAGCTATGTTGTCTTTATTTTTATTCATTGTTGTATTTTAGTTTTCATATGAAGTGATTATGCTCACTTACAACTAATTACTTTAGGCTATCCCTATATTTAAACGGGATGAGACTGTTGACTAGGAAAAGCTGAGAAAACAGTCTCTGATTTACTTAGAATAGCCTATTACTAAAGGAAGCTGAACCACTAGCGACCCAGGATCTCTGAAGATGGAAGTTCAAGATCAAGAGTCTATCTCATGTTCGGCAACAACGAGGAAGAAGACTGTATCTGTTAATTTTTCCTTGTTGTAAATTAGTAAGTAAGAAGAAGCCGTTATGCTCACTTACTATTGATCTAGATTAGGCTATTTGTATATTCAAGAAGATTGTTGGGTCTCATTTTTGACCCAATGATCTCTGACAATGTATTTAAACATAAAATAGTCTAATCATATAAGTCTATGATATAAATCAGTGAGAACAACACTCGCTGATAAGGATCAGAGTGTATGTCATTATCTGATGGAAATCAAATGACTTACTCTCTGATGGTTATCAGAAAGTGTTATTCCCTTATGGTTATCAGAGAGTACACTCTAATGATTGTGAGTGATAGGTGCCTCACTAATATTCATCAGTGGCTGTAACCTCACTGATATAAGAAATCAGTGAGCATTATATAAAGCTCAACCAATTGCAAGCTTCAGGGAAGTCGAAGACCAAATGAAAAAACACCTTGTATAACTGATGCGTTGTCAGGGAGCAAGGTGCAAGAAGCTATAAGCAACACCAATGGGATTGAGAACTGATAAATACCTCAGTTACCCAAAAGACTTATCTCTACAAGGGACTAAGTATCCGATGAATGGGCGGAAAACTCGTTGGAAAGATAAGCGAAAGGTCTTATCAAAGGACGATAAAGCAAGATCTTGGGTACAAAAGTTGTCAACACTGGAAAGCCAAACGCACGCTCCACCTACTATACTAGGCATGTGCTAAGCTACTTCAAGGTCGGCTGACAACAACAGCCATGTGCATCTACAATATTCCTTGGCCTATTTAAATGAAACTTTGTAATCGGGATAAGTAGGATTCTAAACAAATACATAGAGTATAACTTAGCTCTATAGTTGATAGAATCCCCCTCCCAGGAACTTCTAAGCAAAGCTAGCTGCCTCTAGATTTTTAAAAGGGAGTGTTGCATTTGTCGATCAACCGAAATAGTTTTACCGAGAGCTATTTCACTGTAAATCTTTACATTCTTTAATAAAGATTTATACACGTTGAAAAGTACAAATGGTGTTGTTAACAGACTAATGGTCTTGAGTCAGATATGTCAATTTTCTCAATGTACGTTTGGTATCGTCACTTGCACAAACTGTTGGACCAACATTTTTGAATATTTGTGTTTGTTTTTATGTTTGTGTCTGTGTTTGATTTGTGTTTTTTGCTTTTATGTATGTTTATGTTTGATTGATCTTTGCATTTGTGTTTGTTGCGCGAGCCAATGAAGATGAAAACTAAATGTTTAACTCTTTTTCTTCCTCTTCACTTTAAACCTTATTGATATAATTGTTTACGTAATTAGTCATTAATTTGTTTGCCATTTACACAAATAGTCTTTAGTAGCTTTACATCATTTGTCATTGAATTCAACTTGTTACGTGATTAGTCTTAAAATGTATAAAATTTAGTTTTATCTAATGGTTTGTTTTAGTTAAATTATGTAATATTTTATTTTAATATTTAATAAATTAAAAATATTAAAAAACTGCAGAACACAGAGGATCTGTAACTTATATGGGAACAATGGGATTTGTACCTAGTAGCTAGAAAGCTCTTGATTTTTTTGCATATTGATGGGTTGTTTAATCTTATCGATTGAACTTACGCTTATGTTATGTAAGCACCTTATAAATATCATAAGCTAATAATCCCATGTTAAGTATTTGGACTAGCTTTTATTTTACAAGATATGATATTCAAGTATTTGGTATTTTGGTTTAGCTTAGATTGGTAAATGAAATTATTTTCCTAACATGAACATAAATACATAATTACCACTTTACCCATGATACTTCTACGAAAGCAGCAGAACACGAGCCTTAGATATGTGTAGATATGACGACCTACATATTAAATCATATGTTACCTTTATTATACAACTTTACTCTCAAGACTCAAGAGGACATGCATGGAAAATGCTACGTAATTGCAATGTGTAGTGTGTACTATCCATATGCCACCGTCTATATTCTAGGCAGAGCTAAGATTTTAACGTAAAAATTATAGTCATATGTATAGCATAAAAAACCATTTTTTTTTTTTTTTTTTTAAATCTATTATACCCTAACATTATGTTAGTTAAATTATTCTTTTTGAATTTTTAACAAAATAACAATATGAATAAGGGGGCTAACTGCAAAAACTATTAAAAATAACTTATAGGCTCAATAGTTACTTAACATTGTGGTCACTAGTAACCCTACTAGCTCCGCTTTTACGCGCAGGTGACTCTTTGGCTTGAGCCACCAAACCTAGCTCTGTTATAGTTCTAACAAATGAAAATGAAAATAAGGTTTTTGCCGTACAATAGCAACATACTTTTTCAAATGTACTAATTTGATACATTTACTGGGTTTTTTGTTCCACTTAACGTTATGTACTTTAATGTTTTGTTCTAATTTGCACACATGTTTACAGGCTACCGGTTAAATGTATTAACACCGGTAAACTGTGGCATAATTAATGTTTGGGTTTTGGCCATAAAATAGTAATGAACTTTTTCAAATGTATCGATTTGATACGTGAACTATTTTTTGTCCCATTTAATGTAACAGATTGATCGGGTTATCCAACGATCCCTTGCCTATCGGATCCTCAGTATCTATTATCTAATTGCTTGTTTAATGTTCATGGGACTATCGGAGGAGGCCTTGTATGGATTGACATGAGTGAATAAATAGAAAAGCATGTTGTTTCTAGATTGATAGGCGCACCACCTGTACACCAGAAGGCCCTATGTTGTTATCTTGTTTGATGAAATTTAAAAGGCTAATGCTGATGTGTTGAGTGTGTTCCTCCATATTTTAGATGATGGTAGGGTGATAGACTCACAAGGTCGTGCAGTCAGATTCACAAACACCGTCATCATCATGAGCTTAAATGCGGGTTAGCTACCTACTTGACATCGAATATTCCTCCATCCCAAAGAACGAGCTTACGAGACCATCAAATGTGGAAAACGAGCATGCAAATGGTATCTTGAGAAGAGACTTCAAAGATGAAGATACCATATCAGTTGACACCAAAGTCACAACGTTTTCCGTTGAGCAACTTCCCCAACAAAAGCTACTACTTAAGAGAGTGAAAATCTGACGTGGCATGTACATGTGGAAATTGACGTGGCATGTACATGTGGAAATAATGAATCTGGTTTTAGTTAAACAAGTTTAAGCATGCAAATTAACACAAAACATGAAAGTACGTAATATTAAATGGGACAAAGAAATAGTACACGTACCAAATTTATACATTCGAGAAAAATACGATCCTATTGTATGCTAAATAAACCTTTAAAATAATTCCAAAAGTATATAATTGTATGGAGGAAAATGATAACCAAGTTGCATATTGGTCCATAGTATGAATACAAAGAAACAAAGCTCGTAATAAAAGTAGGAATGGCTCATGGCTAGCTTTTTGTACAAAGTACATCCAAAACTGTTCAATCTTGGTTTCACTCGTGAAATCGCTTTGTCTTTTGCCCAGCTTCCAGACACACACACACCAACATGACTCTTGTTTTATCTCGTGCAACTAGAGTAGGAATGGCTCATGGCTAGCTTTTATAAGCATATCTACCTTGTTTTTTCTCGACATGCATTATCTTACCAATATACTTATATACATGCACCTTAAATAATAAACCATAACCATCTCGACCGGTTATTCAAGATTTACTAACCAAAGCCAAAACACATGCATGTAGTCAATTACTTTGTCGTGACTCGTAATTTATGCATCAAAAGTTGTACATTTCTCGAGCCCTGAAAAGTTTTATAACTATATAAAATGAGAAACACTTCCACTTTTCCACTTGGTTTTAGAAGCATTTAGAAAAACCTCTTTTTTTCATAATGGATTCTAGTTCTGGTTTTCTTCTACTTCTTTTACTAACCATTTCTTGCCCTTTCTTTGCCAATGGAGACACCAATTTGATCCAAAAAACATGCAAAACCACAAAATTTTACGACCTATGCCTAGCATCCCTCCAATCCGACTCAACAAGTCCACAAGCCGACACAAAAGGGCTTGCGATAATAATGGCTAAAGTTGCAATGGCAAATGCTACTAGCACCAACTCATATTTATCATCAAATGTTCTAGTGAAAAAAACTAACGACACATTAATGAAAAAAGTGCTAAAGCAATGTGCCGACAGGTATATGGCTGCAAGTACTTCACTGCAAAACTCGGTTGAAGATTTAAGCTCGGAGTTGTATGATTACGCGTATATGCATGTCATGGCAGCTTCGGATTATGCAAATGTGTGTCATAATGCCTTTAAAAGGTATCCAAATTTGGTGTATCCGTTGGAAATTGCGACACGAGAAGAGGGCTTGAAGCATATTTGCGATGTTGTAATGGGCATTATTGATAGTCTTGCGTTGTGATATTGATTTTGGTTTAGTGTTGTTGTGTGCTTTCTTTTGTTGGTACCAATTTGTATGTCTTTTTGTGTAATGATCTTTAAATTGTTCCATAACTTGGGGAATATATGTTAAACTCATGTATAGATTGCATGTCGCACATGATATGGTCAAGAAAGTAAAAGAGGTTCAACCCTTAATTCACGTGATCACACCTAATCCATTGATAAGAATGAATTAATTAATCGTTAATTTACCAACTTATTTTCTATGAAAGTTTTTTAATTAGGGTTTTATTGCTCATGTGATGCCTATAAAAAAATGTAACTTAACCAACACATCCCTCAACACAAAACAATCCATATGAAGAAACACAAAGCAAAAAAAATCCGGTAGTGGTTGTGATATGTGCGTAACTATTTGTCCCACGAGGTGAGATCCATGACAATCCACCATTTTCTAAAGAACAAACCAAGCAATCCCAACCATCCATCCTCTTTTAATCCTACGGATGAGATCAAATCTAAAAATACAAAACAAGGACAAATAAGTAATTTTACCTCTAACCAATAAAAAGAAAAAATATCTTCCTTCATCTCATTCAAAACCCTACTTTCTCTCTCATAAAAACACACACACCGGCACCTACTTCCTCTCTCATAAAACCACCGCCGGAAAAGTAAACATCGCTGCAAAATCATCGCCGGACACCTACTTCCGTCGTCGTTTCACTCAATCACCGTCATTCACACCATAAAAACCGCCGTTATTATCAGATCTACATTCTCTTTCATCACAATCACCATAAAATCGCCGGAAAAATCACCGCCGTCGTCTAAAAATGGATGATAATCGGAATTTAATTGATGTTATAGATGAGAATAAGCTGATCGAAGTTACAGTAGATGTTGCAGACACAGGAGATGTTGTAGATGATTTACAAGATCTAGAAGAAGTTTTACCAGAAGTTGATGTTGTAGATGTTCCAGTAGATGTTGTAGATGAAGTTGATGTTGAAAAGAAAATTGAAGGTAAATCACATGTGATTTGATCTTTTGGTATATTATATAGTTTCGTTGTAAGCTGTTTTAGTGTTTTGATATTTTGGAATGTTAAATCACATGTGATTTGAACTAGGTTATTTTAAAACATAGAAAGGAGTAAAAAAGATTTGAATTATTTGTAAATCACATGTGATTTCCTTTAAATCACATGTGATTCACAAAATGTTATTATGTTGTTTTAATAACATGTGATTCACAAAATGTGACTCACAATCTTTTTAATCTGAATCACATGTGATTCAGATTATTAGTTATCTTAAATCACATGTAATTCTGTGATTATGTTGTTTTATTGTTTGAATCTTTTTAATATGAATTACATGTGATTCAGATTATTAGTTAACTTAAATCACATGTAATTCTGTGACTATGCTGTTTTATTGTTTGAATCTGTTACAAAGTTAAATCACATGTGATTTATTAAATAATCACATGTGATTTACTAGATAATCACATGTGTTTTACCCATGAATCACAAGTGATCTGTTTTTAATATGCAGATTCTATGAGATCACCCAGACCAACATTATATGAGCATTCTGAGACACCGGGTGGATCAATATATTGGGTGCCTCATGTAGATGAAGGCATTCCTATACCTGTTGAGGGAAGATACTATGATACTTTAGAGGAAGCTATAGAGATGTATAGTACTTATGCAGAAGCAGGAGGTTTTCAAATCAAAAAGTCAAGGCAACGATTAACAAAATCTGGTAAGGTACAACACAAGTACATCATGTGTAACAAAGAAGGTCTTCCAAGAGGTATTAATATTGACACTTTGGATAATCAAAATAGTGACAAACAAAAAAGAAATACAACTGTTCATGTAACAGGTTGTAAAGCTCGTATAAGGTTGGAATTGCATACAGTTTCTGGAAAATACAAGTTAGTTCAGTTTATAGATAAACACAACCATATGCTAATACCAAAAGAATACAAACATTTTACAAAAAAACAAAGAAAAATGACTCAAGCACACAAAATGTTTATTGTAAAATCAGCAACAAACAAGATTGGTGCAACACGGGCTCATAACTTGTTAACCAGTATGAAAGGTGGATATGAGTATGTTCATGGGACATCTGATGATTTTAAGAATCATCAAAGGGATATTAATGCTTTCATAGGGGAGAGTGATGCACAAATGCTTATAAACAAAATGGAAAATAGAAAGGATTATGTGCCGGACTTTACATTTCAATATAAGGTAAAAAACAGTGAGTTAGAGGCAATGTTTTGGGCTGATGAAGTTGCGAAATGCAACTACAAAGAGTTTGGAGACATAGTATCCTTTGATGCAACATTCAGGTGTAACAAGTAAGTTGTTATTATTTTTTTTTTTCTAATTTACATATAATTTTTTTAATATGATTTCCTTTTAAAACCAAAATCACATATGATTGATTTCAAAATCACATGTGATCATATACTTAATCACATGTGATTTACTTTTGCATCACAGTATATTTATCTATTTATGTTCCTAGGTACAACATGGTGTTTGTACCATTCACTGGCGTCGATAATCACAGAAGGTGTGTCACATTTGGTTCGGGGATGCTTTTACATGAAGATACCGAATCATACACGTGGCTACTTAACGCATTTATGACTGCCTTCCAGAAAGAACCAACCATGGTTGTAACAGATCAAGATGGAGCAATGAAGAGAGCTATTGAAGCCGTTTTCACTCAATCAAAACACAGACTTTGCATGTGGCATATTGACCAAAAGATTCCAGCAAAGGTAAGAATATTCAATTAACTAATCTGTTTATGTGTGATTCACATGTGATTCAACTATAATATTAAATGAATCACATGTGATTTGCATAAAATCAGAATCACATGTGATTCAGATGTGTATCACATGTGATTCACTTGTAAATCACATGTGATTCAGATGTTTATCACATGTGATTCAGATGTTTATCATATGTGATTCACAGGTGATTCCTATGTATATATCATATGCTTTATACTGAAAAATAAGCCACTAAAACTCAATTTTTCAATAAAACAGATTTGTAAGACAATATACAAAGAAACTGATTTCAAGAAGCGTTTTAAGAAGCTCATTTGGAATATGTTCATTGAACCCTTCCAATTTGAAGAGAGATGGGCCAAGTTGATTGAAGATTTTGGTTTGCAAAAACACAAATGGTTGACAAAGATGTTTAATCTTAGAGAAATGTGGATTCCAGCTTATTTTATAGACTCTCCATTATTTGGATTGATGAGAACCACATCAAGGTCTGAGAGTGAAAACTCGTTCTTCAAAAGTTTCACAAGCCCAGGATCAACACTAGTTAGCTTCATGATGTCCTATGAATCAGCAATGGAAAGGCAACGTTATAGGCAAGAACATTTGGACTTCAAAACACTAGAAGCGGCACCAAAGTGTAAAACAATGTTAAAAATTGAACGTCATGCAGCAAGAGTTTATACTAGGACAATATTTTTGCTTGTTCAAACAGAAATAAATGAAGCATGCTGGACTTGTTCAATACAGGACTTAAAATTGGAAGAAGGTTCTGAGATTGTCGTAGTTAGAGACAAAAATGCAGCGCCTTATAGAACACTAAACAAGGAAATTGAAGATGAAAGCGAAACAGCAGCACAAAGAGTTATAGACTATAAGGTATGTGATTTATTTAAAATATTTGTTAGTTTCTTTACAAGAATTACATTTGATTCCTGAAATGACATGTGATCTCTTAAGAATCACATGTGATTTATATGTAAATCACATGTGATATGTACTGTAATCACATGTGATTTGTATGTAAATCACATTCACAGAATATAATTCTTTTATTATTTTGTTTTGAAAAGGTACTTCGTAATATAGAAGATGGGTCGGTTGTATGCTCCTGCAGACATTTTGCTCGATACGGTTTCCTATGCCGACACGTGTTTTGTGTCTTCAAGAATCGTGATATTGAAGTCATTCCAAATCAATATATTTTGAGGCGGTGGACAAGGGATATAATTCCACCTGACTTGAGAAGAAAAAGAAACAGATATGGGGAAAAAATGTAGAAGTTGAAAGGCTTACAAATGAAGCAAATGCTGTGGTGGATGATTGTTTATTTAGGTTGAGCAATAATGTAGAGAAGATGGGTGCTTTTGTAGAAAAGTTGAAGACATTAAAGACACAAGTAGAGGCTGAGGTGCCAATTCCTCCTTCGGGAAAAACGGGAGATGTGATTGGTGAGCATTTTGCTATTTCAAAACCTGATAAACAGACAGTTAACAATCCAACAAAGGTACCAACCAAAGGAAATATTATAGAAGCAGAACGCAACAAAAGGCGAAAGAGTGAGCGAGAAAAAGCACTTGGAGTTAAAAAGAAGCAAATGAAGCCTTGTGGCCATTGTGGAGAGAAGACCAATACGCATACGAAAACAACTTGTCCTAAGAACCCAAACGCAAAGCGAAAAGCAACAACAGTTGATAATTGAGCACTTTTAATACATTGATTTACTATGTTGAAGTATTCTTTAGAATGTTTACTTATGGAACTCTTGTTTATTGTTTACATATGGTACAACTCTTGTTTAATGTTTACTTATGGAACTCTTACATACTTGTGGCATATTTGCCAAAACATTGCTTGAATCACATTGAATTATTGTTTACTTTGTATTTTGATTAAAATCAAATATACTGTGTTCAAAATCACATGTGATTTAGACAGAAATCACTTGTGATTTGCACAACAATCACAAGTGATTTACAAATAAATCACATGTGATTTTCAGATAAATCACATTGGATTATTCTTTAAGTGAAAGTAACATCTAAAACCAACATATTTTGTAACAAAAGACAGGATTTAGTTACAATCACTTGTGATTTGCACAACAATCACAAGTGATTTACAAATAAATCACATGTGATTTTCAGATAAATCACATTGGATTATTCTTTAAGTGAAAGTAACATCTAAAACCAACATATTTATAACAAAAGACAGGATTTAATTACCAGGATCGACTTTCCCAAAACACAACAAAACTTAAATCCTGCTTAATAAAGCATTCTAATCTACCATGGATATTCTGACTAGCATTCCATAATTAAACTACCATGGAAATTGTTTGACTTCACATACTTAACATAAAAAAAGCATACGATAACTAAACTAAAAATACTGTTCCCTAGCCTGATTCTCCTAGCCTGTACGATCACTT
Source organism: Artemisia argyi (assembly GCA_030686995.1). Classification (NCBI taxonomy): domain Eukaryota; kingdom Viridiplantae; phylum Streptophyta; class Magnoliopsida; order Asterales; family Asteraceae; genus Artemisia; species Artemisia argyi. The sequence goes on along the minus strand of CM060703.1, from coordinate 26,367,776 downwards.
GGCTTCAAGTTCGTTTGCATCTTTTTCTTCACGTTGTTTCCTGTTCATTCTTGCTTGAACAATGATCTGCATCTTCGATTCAGAATCTACTTTGTCAAACTCCTTGGCCTCTTCAAGCATCTTTTCTCGATGCACATTAAGCTCATGCAACAACATTTTGGTAGCGAACTTGAATCTCAGCCTCCTCAACAAGTCTAACTGCTCCTTTGACTCAGCCACAAGCCCACAGTCCCATTTTGAAGGAGCTTCACCCATATAACTTTCCATGTGCAGCATGGCAAAAATACCACAATCTATGTAATTTGAGCTTGTACTCCATTTAAGCCTTGGGATCTTTGGAATCAGTTTCTTAATGCTAGCATACCTTTTGTGACGATGAAATTTTAGATGATTGGCAAACATATCTTTCTGCAAAAAAAAAAAAAAAAAAAAAAAAAAAAAAAAAAAAAAAAAAAAAAAACATGAGATCAAAGGAAAAACACATGTGATTTGTACAAATCACATGTGATTTGTATGTAAATCACATGTGATCAGGGAGAAAACTAATACTTACAAGAACATCACATACTACTTTATACTTTCCATCATACTTTGCCCCACTGTCAATGTTATCAAGTATTGTCATCGTAGTTGTCTTTAAAAAGTTGAAGACAACAACATAGAAATGCCCTTCATTGAGAATTGGAAAAAACACCTGAATTAACAAAAAAAAAAAAAAAAAAAAAAAAATTAATAAAAATGGAAAACTATGAATATAACAAGTATAATTCTAAAAAGAAAATAATAACATTACCAAATCAATGCCTTTTAGATCAATGCCAACAACATTTTGAAAATGTGCAGAAACTTGGGCATCAAAACTTTCCAATCGACCATTTGAATCCAAACTTCCATCAATCATTTGCTTTGTCTGCATAAAATAACAAACATAAATTGTAAAAATCAATTAATATATAATAATACAATGAAATTCATAACAAAAAAAAAAAAAAAAAAAAAAAAAAAAAAAAAAAAAAAAAAGCACTTACGATACAACCAGTAGGCATGAAATGCCTTGACAAAGATCCAGCATCTTTGAAACTCTCTTCATGGTTAAGAATGGCACCCCAACAGTCGATAACATTTGCATCAAGACACAAACCAGGTGCTAACGTTTCCATGTTTAAACGAATTGATGAAACTTTGATGCCAGAATGAGTTTCAAAAACAGTTTCACTGCATCATCAAAAGACACAAATGTCATTAGCTAAAATATCATAGAAATTCAATAGTGAATCACATGTGATTAACTCAAAATCACATGTGATTTACTCAAAATCACATGTGATTTTGAGTGAATCACATGTGATTACCTAAACAATAAAAGAAGTTCAAAAATCTTTAAATAAAATAGAACCTACATCTTGTCACCCTGCATACAAAACAAGCCGTTTCCAACCATAAATTCCACCCTCGTCATCCGAGGTACAACTTTAGTCTTCTTATTCATGTAGGGCGAGTAGAGGAAAGAAGACGGTTTCGCAACTCGTTTTTCAGGAAGGATTATCTCAGGACTACCTTTGGAAACACGAGTAGCCACTCTTTCAGGAGTACCCGGACCTGCATTCGCGACAACCAATTCCTCACGCGTCCCTTTATCAAACATATCACCCTGAAGTAAGACAACATAATTTAATTAAAAAGAAACAATATTTAAAAGAATAAAAAGATATAATTTAATTAAAAAGAAACAATATTTAAAAGAATAAAAAGATGTTTCTGTTAGAGTATTACGTATAGATATTCGTCTACAATACAATCAATCACCTCATTTACGAGATCGATATTGTTATTTAGCCACTGAGTGTAAGTCTCGGGCGTACTGTTGATCTCCAACTCATAATCTTCACCTGGCCCAACAATATCAGCTTCACCCTGACACGGAACACCAACCACATTTTCAGCCGGCTTCTCACTGTCAGCAGGTACATCAACGCCCTTCTCACCCTGAGAATTGACTTGCTTCTCTTCCTGAGATGAATCTTTTTCAAAATGATCTAAACTAATTTTACTAAAACCAAAGGTATCTAAACCATCTAAACTTACCTTTCTAATATCACGATCATTTCCACTGCCATCATTATCACTTCCACCAGTTTCATCATGATTCTCATCTGAACCAGGATCATCACCCCCCATTTCGCCTAAAGAGACAGGTTTTTTGAAAAGATCGGAATATTTCTCATATAACTCACCAAACTTTTCATCATCAGCATACTTTTTATAAGCTTTCAAAAGTTCGGCTTCAACAGAATGTCTTTCAGAATATATGATGGAAAGCTTTTCTTGAATTTTGTTAAACAAAACCTGTATTTAATAATAATGTCAAAGACAAGAAATATTGCAGTTAATCAATATGATTCACATGTGATTAGTGTGCAAATCACATGTGATTAGTGTGCAAATCACATGTGATTAGTGTACAAATCACATGTGATTAGTGTACAAATCACATGTGATCTGTAAACTAATCACATGTGATTTACAAACTAATCACATGTGAATCACATTGATTAACTGCAATATTTCTTGTATTGCAGTTAATCACATGTGATTAACATGTGATTTGAACACATGTAATTCAATAAAACCTAACATTTAATGATCGACTATAACAAATAAACCAACCTCTTTATCAGAAGATTCCGACAAACCAGCATCAATAAAACCTTCTGTCTCGTTAGCTTCTACCTCAGTCCACTTAGGATTAAGCTCTAGTTCCCCCAACTTCCTCTCACTAAGTTCTAGATCCTGTCGTTGTCTAATTAAGGTTGTCGACCAGTTTAAGATGGCTGGACGCATACGAACAACGTGAAACTTTTCAAACTTGGTAGAATCTAGATACGCAAGCTGGGAAAAAAAAGGAATAAAAGTTACATATGACAAACAGGAACAATATTTAAAATTAACTAAATATATAAACTTACCATGAGCACGGTTAATGGACTAGTGTAGTTGCATTGTCCTTGTGGATTGGTACTATACTGAAGGCAATTGTGAATGTAACCACACCAATCGATCTCAGATATTGGAAGATCTTGCGGAATATGTCTAACAACATCTAAACAAATTTGCCCACTCATGGTGTCACACCTTCCCATCGTGTTGGAAAACAGCATAAGGAAGTTAAGTTTGAAAAAATCATCAACTTTATTCGCATTAACCAACTCTCTAGCAATATCACTGTTACGAATGTCTTTAAAAGATTTGGGATAAAACTGATCAACCCAAGCTTTGACAAAATCATCTTTAACAGATCTTTGCTCAAACGAAAACAATGGAGTACCACCAAGCGGAATCCCTAACATATCATGAATTAATTCTGGAGTGACATGGATCGACAAACCATTCAACAAATTCAACTTATTAGTGGCTATATCAAAATTTGCAGCCACAAACCTACCCAACCTTGAAGGAAGTTGATCAATGAAAATTCTAAGAAATGATTTAAAACCTATTTCATGAAGAAACCGTTCCATGTTAACTTTTGATTGACGGATAGAAGAAAACAGAGAACAAGGAGCATTCCTTACCCTAAGAGTTGAAAATTTAGCAACATACTCTAACTGTTGTTGTTCCTCTACTGACAACAACATTCTATCATTTCCCAATTTTTTAAGCTTCCTAACATTAGCTTTATCATCACCTTCAAAATCATTTTCCTCTTTCTTCTTCTTTTGTTTTGGTTTCTTAACTTCCATTTTCGACTTTCGCACAACCCCTTCGTCTTCAGAATCAGAAACCTCATCAATAACGCCCTTCAATTTCTTAAGCATAAGCTTAAGAGAATCGGCATCGTCAACATCACCCGTCAAAAGCTTTTTAAGCAATTTATTAGTATTCACGTCACTTTCATCAGTAACGTTCTTTCTCTTGAGCCTTTTATTACCACTCTTAACATTCTTCATCAAACTAACACCTTCATCACAAGAATCCGAATTAACTTCATCAGTAGAAAGAGAAGATGAAACCCTCTTCCCTTTATTCACCTTCTTATGCTTCAACTTCTTAGACAACTTAGGTTCACCACTATACTCTTTATCCGACAACTTCCTTTTTCGTTTAGAGAAAGACTTCTCAACATCACGTTTCGGCAATGCAGCCTTGGAATTTGGCTTTTGAACATTTGGCATTGCCTTCAACACTTCTGCCTTCAACACATCAGCAGCCTTAGACTTCTTCACATCAACAATTGCCTTATCCTTAGACTTCTTCACATCTGCAGCCTTAGACTTCTCGGCCCTAGACTTCTGCACATCCCTAATAACCTTAACCTTAACTCTCTCATCAGTCAACTTATCATTCACCTTATCACCAGCCTTCAACACATCACCAGCCCTAGACTTCTGCACGTCCCTAATCACACTATCCTTAACTCTCTCATCAGTCAACTTATCATTCACACCAACAACCTTAGACTTGGCCGAAATAACATCAACCACCTTATCATTCAGAACAACAGACTCGGGATTAGCCTTAGACTTATCAACACTTACAACACTTGTATTACCCTTAGGATCTGTCTTCGAATTAGACTTATCAACACTTGTATTAGTAAGCGCAAAAGACACCGGAAGAGGCATAGGGGTACTTGTATTAGGAAGCGCATAAGACAACGGAAGAGGCATACGGATACTCGCAACATTCCGCTTAGAGTAAATAGGGGGATTAGACTTTTCTAGGAAATTCTTCCGAGTCACCCGAAAAGGAGAACCGGATGGAGAACTAGACTGAACACCAGCAACTGAACTAACCGGTGGCTTTATAACAGAAGCACCTAACAAAACAAAAACATAAAAACACATAAATTATAGAGTAAACAAAAAAGAATCATATGTTCTAAGAAAATACACATATTCTAATAAAATAAACATACAAAATCACATACAGAATCACATGTGATTGATTCATGAACACCACAATCTAGTTAATACCACCACCACAATAAGCTAAAGTCCCAAATCAACTCATAAGCAGTCACAACATGGCCAAGTACTAAGAAAAGCATAAATGAGCTAAATTGGAGATTGAGCAGAACTGCTAAAAGAGGTTGCAAAGTATGACTGATGCGCAAATTGTAACTGGATCAGGGGAGATGTAGGTCCAATCAGTTCATTTGGAGGTTAAATTCAGGCAAGTATATAAGTTTCTAAACTTGAAAATTCTTTTGATTATGAACAATTAGCTACCAATTGACTCAGAAAACCAATTTTTAACGAATTCCAAGAGGATATAAGCTCAAAATTCTTCCTGGTGCAAAGCTTGGTTAGAAACTGTTTTCAAAATTCTTAAAAATGAACAAATGAATAGCTACCAATACTATTTATGCAGAGCCCAACCTCTAATTATCAAAACACAGCTTATTCCAAACTTTTACTTATCGCTAGTTTGACTACCTAAAATCAGTTTTAGCCGAACACCCTTGACTGAAACAAATCAAACGTAAAATGACAGATGTTGAAACAGTTATCTAAGTAGACTACCTTACTGATTTTTATGGTAAATCAAGTTGTTTACACCTCGTTCAAGCTTTTTATACCAAGATTTGTGTGAGTACCACAGGAACAATCAGAATCTTAACAATCCAAACACCCCTGTAACTGCTCGTTAATACCAAGACAAGCACTTAAAACTGATAAACAAATAACTGCTAGTTAATACCACCACCACAATGAAACCACCAACTTCTTCCATCACCATTACCCTCACTGAAATCCCCATTACTCTCACTCAAACCCTAATCCCCAAATTCAAAACCCTAATCCCCAAATTCAAAATCCTAATCGGCTAATCCACAGATTATCAAAACAAAACAACAAAAAAAAAATAAATAAATAAAACCCCAATCTCGTTTTGATAGATCTCACCTTCCCTAAAATAAGAACCCTAATACCCAAATTCAAACCCTAATCAACAAATTAGCAAACACTAATCACTCAACTAAACAAATAACCATTATTAAAACTCGTTAAATACAAAAACAAAACAAAAATTACATGAATCTAAACGAATAGAGCAACGGCATACCTTCAGATGGCTTCACTTCTTGTCTCTGTCGTATCTCATCTCGTAGATCAGCCATTGAAAAGCATTAAACATACGGTTTTGAATTTGGGGAAGGTGAGAGCAATTAGTGTGTGTGACTGTGTGAGAAATGAGCGTGAATCGGGTTTGAAACGGTTTAGAAATGAGCGTGAATCGTGAATCGGATATAAAAGAAGTTTCAATAAATGACAAAGTTACCCCTCTAGTTCACTTAATTATATTTTGTTAGAAAATATCCCAACCGTAGGATGATATAAGATCAATGGTTGTCATTGGCCGGTTTGATCTTTAGATAAATCATGTTCTGCATTGATCTTTTCTCATTGTCCCACAAAAATCCGGTAGTGGTTGTGATTTGTGCGTATCTATTTGTCCCACATCGCTCTTGACTTTATAATCATCTGAAAACAACATAAAAACATTAACAATTCTTGACGGCCTAAAATCTAAAACAATAATCCGAGAATGAGCGACTAACCAGTCAACAGAACGTTTAACTATCGCTATTCCCAATTTTTATATCTCAACATTTGATCCTCTAATGGCCGTGACGATTGGATACACACAGTTTTAGTCAGATCTAGACGTCTTGCAAAGGAAGGTTTGTGAAGAAGATATATTTTGTAGGAAAAAATAAATACTCCGTAAATAAATAACAAATAAAAAAGTGAAATGGTGTCGTTTGTACCCCAAAGCATGAGATGCCGTCGTTCGCACCACCAATGCACAAAACGATAAAAATAAAAATGAAACAACGTCATTTTCATCCCAACATTAGACGACGTCATTTGTACCGTGAATGTATAATAGGGTAATTTGGTTTAAATGTTAGGGTAATGATACTTACACGGAACTTTTTACTTCGTACACAGAACATTAATGTGAATTGACCATGATGCCCTCAATCTTATTTTATTACCACTTTACCATAATTGAACCCATCTTGTTAAATTAAAATTTTAAAGAACTCATTACCACTCTTTCATTGATGGTGCCTTTCATTGCCTACAAAGCTCGTATCAGTCACCGACCATTAAATTACCGAAATGTGCGGACCGTTTTGATACCTATGATTTTGTGGAAACTATTAAGCAGCCGAAAGGAAACAATAACAAAATCTTACTGGCGTTGTCACACATAACTAGCCAAAAGTAAACATCACTGCTTTGGTTGTTTATATTATGATTAGAACAAGAAATTCAAATTGGTGATAGGAAGGATGTTAGCACCGAAAGTTCACTGATGAGTGTGTTGATGGTTGGGCGGTCGGTCAACTAAGAGTTTCAACACTAGTCAATCATGCTGGAAATGAATTTTGTAAATCTTGAGATGTAGAAACGGATGTAGCCGATAGTCGAGATGGGCACTGGTGGATGTAAACCTAAAATTTGAGTCTGGTAGAACTATAAAAGGGGTACAGGGCGAAGAAATTGGGTAAAGAATATTAAGGGTACAATGGTCTTTTCATATGAGATTTCTGTGTATGAAGTAAATGGGCCCGTGTACATATCACTACCCTAAATATTATGGTTTGTTTTATTTAGATTATGTAATCTTTTTATTTTAGTGTGTAATAAATGAAAATTATCAAAAATATTGCAAGGCCCGGGAGATCCTATAACTGAGTGATGTGGGAGTCTGTTTTTTTAGCTCAATTATAAGTTCTAAGTTAAGGTAAAAAGCTGAAATGACAACATTTTTTGCTATGATGCTATAATTATAATTTGATTATGCCATAGCTGGGCTTTTCACCGAGCCTTTACTAACATTTTTTTTCTCTTGCAATGGGATTTGTACCTATCAAAAAGCTCTTGATTTTATGCATACCGAATGCATGTTTGGCTAATCTTATTAATTGGACTTACACTTATATTATATAAGCACCTTATAAGTGTTGAGGCAACATGATCAACATCTCTTTATATTTTAATGATGACAAATAAACCATCGAAATATATAAATTAACAAACGTTAGCCAAAATTCCCCGATTCACATGTCTGCTGCTGGCGCGCCACCCACACGTCAACGCATGGGTAACGCGCCAGGCGTCTGTGAATCTCGGGATGAATTTTGAAAGTCGGCTTTCCCCTTACCCGACAAATGTGGATCTTTCAATACAGGTATGAATATGTTATGTGCTTAATTGAGAACACTCGAAACGAGTTTTGGGATTAGAGAGATCCAACTTTCAAAGCACCCACTTACGGGAAAACGCCAACTCATGTTTTCTAGCTATCGCCTCTAGCCAAGGCTTTTCTAAAGTTAGGGAGCTTATATATTTCACGTAACATCATGTGAAAGCATCCATATGCTCATATCCCGTGTTTACGTCTTCTCTAATTATGTAACGGGTTTACTCCTTTATTGGTCAAAATAAGTCAAAGTTCACTTTGTGTAAACGCATCCTTTCCCACTTGGGTTATGCTTTACATTAAGGCAAAGCACTTAACTTGTTTGAACCAAGGTATTAGTTGAGAACGTCGAGTCGTGAAAAGTCACGAGATATGAAACTATGGACTCTCGACATTGTGTTACTTGAACTAATAAGTAACTGATTTTCTCAACTTATAATCTTAATTGTCTAAACCTTTTCCTCTTAATGACAATTAGATTATTTTCTTCTTAATTACTTTTCTTAATTATCTTCTTCATCAAGATACCACTCAACCCAAAACCATCAAACCCAATACCACCAAATCTCCCACAATATTTCCCAAATATTCCTTTCCAACATTCCCTTACACCACTTACACAAAGTGTACCTTTGTCCCCTACACACTTTTGATCCTAGCCATTCATTTCAAATCCAACTCATCTCAACCATCCATTCCCTTACAACATCACATCTCTTACACATCTCTTATATTCCTTACACATCTTCAATCTCAACCATCCAATTCAAATTAAACACATCTCAACCATCCATCCAATCTCCTCTTTATTCCAACACATGTGTTTAATCACAACCATTCATTTCAAACCCAAACCAATCTCAACCGTTGATCATACTTCCTCCCCAAGCAAAAAGGCTCCTTTGATCTCCACCATCCATTTCAAATCAAAACCATCTCAACCATCCAATCTCTTACAACACATCTTAACCATTCATTTCAAACTAAACTCATCTCAACCCTTCATCCATCCTTTCCCCCCAAGTAAAGGAATATACCTTTGGAATATTCCCTTCTTAACCCAACCATGGTTCACCTCATCCAACCATGGTTAGATCTCAACACTTAACCTTAACCCAACCTTGGTTAACTTAACCAACCTACAACCTAACCCAATTATGGTTACCTCTCTACACCCAACCATGGTTAACTCTTAACCATACCAAGGATGGAACATTTCCTTGGGTAAACCTTTCTACTCCTAACCATGGTTAACCTCTAAACCTTTAAACCTAACCATGGTTACACCTTAACCCTTCCCTTGAGGAATATCCCATGACATATTCTCTTCTCTATTATGCCATGTGAGGAATACCATTTCTACCCCTACCAAACTACCTTTTCTACTCTTCTACCATTGGTATTTGGTTTTCTTATTAACACTTCACAAATGATTTTCCAAATTGGGTATTTGAGTTGGTAAACCTTAGATTGAGTAATGTTAAGGTTTAGTGTGAAGTACAATTGGGGGTTTAGCAAGGTAAGGCATTTATAATGCCAAACACCCAAAGCCTCGGGAATATTTTCCCTGGGTGTCTGGCGCGCCTCCCACGTGTCAACGCGTAGGTGACGCGCCGGCCTCGGTAAAATATTCCCAAGATTGGGTTTTGCCTATAAATACCATGCCTTGCCTCTTGTATTCTTTACCCTTTGCCATTATTCTTTCTCTCTATATTCTTTCTCTCTAATCTTTGTATCTTTACTCTTGTGTTCTTAATCTTTCACACTAACATCTATTGAAAGAACACATCTTCTTTGACAAGGGAAGAATCACAAGAACCTAATCCACTCTTGTGATTATGTCCAGGGTCTTCTATCTTTACCTTTTCTACTACAATCGAGTCTCTAGGTTAGGTTAGGGCTTGGTTGAATAAACAAACAACTTATTCTTTCTATTTGTTTGTAAGGGAAGTCTTGTGTCTTAGTGACCAAGCCTAGATCATTGGGGATCTAGATTGAAGTCATGTGTCTTAGTGCCCAAGCCTAGATCATTGGGGATCTAGTTGGGGTTTGATACTTCCGGTGGGAAGTCTTAGTGGTCTTTGTGGTTAAGTCGAATCACGAGATTCTTTTGGGTGGTTTCTGAGGGCGGAATACCGTTGGGGAGTAGCTCTTCTTAGTGAGCACCGATCTTAGTGCATATCGGTGGAGTGAAGTTGTAACGGTTTGTAATTCACTAAAAGGACTATACTAGAGTAATAGTATCGGTGTCATGGATTCGCAACTTGACGGACGGATGGTATAAACCCCCCATCCCAAACCAGTATATATCGTGGTGTCATTTACTCGCTTTATATACTTTGTTGTGATTGTGTTTGTGGTTGGTTTCTTATACAACCACTTGGTGTTCTTCTTGGCTTAAAGTTTTTAAACATCTAAAAAGCCGAAGAAACCGTATTCACCCCCCTCTACGGTTCTACAATTGGTATCAGAGCGGAATACTCAAGTTTTTGAGCGTTAAAACCTTCTCGAGAAGTCGTTTTAAGTCAAAAACTTCTTTCCCAAAAATCTAAAATCCTAACTAAGATTTTTGGTAAAGTAGAGTATAGATCCATGGCTCAAGAGAACTATGTAGAGGGATGTTCTATGCAAAGACCCCCTTTGCTAGAAACCAATGGGTTTTGTTTTTGGAAAACCCGGTTTGAGACATATGTTAGGTTCAAAGATCTTGATTTGTGGGAAATCATCCAAAATGGAAATTTTGTGTTTATGGTGGAAGACCCCGAAACAAAGTTGTTGGTGAAAAAGCCACATTCGGATCTAAAAGATGATGAGAGGAGGAAGCTTGGCAAAAATGATGAAGCAAAGATGTTGATCTACAATGCTCTACCTCGAAGGGAGTTCGAGAGAGTCCACGTTTGCAAGACCGCCAAGGAGATTTGCCACTCACTCATCATTACTCATCAAGGGAATTCACAAGTCAAGGATTGCAAGATCGACTTACTCATTCAACAATATGAGAAGTTTTTGATCTCGGATGAAGAAACCATTGACAATGGTTACACACGGTTCAATGCTATTATCACAAGCCTCACGGCTCTAGATCCTAGATTTTACAACAAGAACCATGTGAGAAAGTTTCTTCAAGCTCTTCCAGTTAAGTGGAGGCCAAAGGTGACGGCTATTGAAGAAGCCAAGAACTTGGCGGAACTTCCTCTTGACGAGCTAATCGGCAACCTCAAAGTGTATGAAATGATTTTAGAAAATGACAAGGTCGTTTCTAAAGAAAAGAAGAAAGAGGTTAAGTCACTAGCCCTTAAAGCTAAAGTCACTAGGGAACAAACTAGTGATGATAATGATGAAGGAAGTGATAAAGACAATGAAGAGCTCAACCTTATGGTAAGGAACTTTAGGAAGTTCTTTAGACGAGAAGGTAACCCTAGGTGTGGTAATCGGTTTGATAACCAAGGTGATTGTAATGGTAGAAAGGTTGGAAGAGATCGTGGCTATAATAATAAAGGTGGGGGAAGCTCAAGGCGCGAACGTGAGTGCTACAATTGTTGAGACAAGAATCACTTTATAAGTGAATGTCCAAAGCCCAAAGAAAATAGAGCATTCGTCGGCGAAGCTTGGAGTGATAGTGAAGATGGGGATCATTCAGAAAAGAATGCAACATGTCTCATGGCGTTTGAAACTTAAGAGGTATCTCCGAACTCTTCTATTTCTAATAAAGATTTAAATATTCGTAATTTGCAAAAAGAGAATGAGGAATTTTTAAAACTATTGAAAAACTTGTTGAAGAGAAACACTCTCTTAATGACAAGGTTTTTGAACTTGAACGAGAAGTAAAGAGACTTACTCAACGCAAAGAGGTGGTTGAACCTTGCACAAGTTGTGAAAAACTTGTACATGAGGTTAACTCTTTGAATGGCAAAGTATCCAAACTTCAAAAAGAGTCATTAAGTTTTTCTAATTTGAAGAAAAGTAGCAATGATTTGGATGATATGTTAAGTCAACAAAAATTGTCCCAAGATAAGGAAGGTCTTGGATTTTCAAAAATTGAGAAAACCACTTCCGTAAGTTTAAGCAAACCAATAATGTTTGTAAAAGAAGGACAAAATGAAAAACCAAATGTTTTGTCTAAAGTTCTTGTTAAACCAATTGTTCCTCAAACTCCTTTTGCAAAAACTCGAGGTACTCAAGCACCCGTTACAAGAAGAGAAACCCCAAAACAAGTTTACAACACGGTTTCACGTAATGGACTTGGATACACACAAGCTCGAGTCGACCATAAACCTATCTTGCCCACACCAAATATGAAACCGTCATATAGCCAAAGACATTCCTATCAAAGGAATCAATCATCGTCAAGAAGAAATTTTAACAAAAATCAAAGATCTTCACATCATGAATATAACTCATCTCAAAGGAGAGACAAATCCTACCCAAACCAAAGATATTTTAGACCAAACATTTATCAAAATATTAGACCAAGTTTTCAACACCAAAGTAATTTTCAAAATAATCATTGGTCTATGTTCTCAAGATATGGTCTAGAAACACTTAGTGTCTTACTTCAAGACCCAAGGATGTTCAACTTGGGAATGCTTTATACTAACCACAATGGACCCAACAAACATTGGGGACCAAGTTTTTGAGTTATATGTTTGTTAGGTATAGGCTTGGACCAATCTTTTAGATCATTGAAAGTGGTTGTTCCAAGCACATGATGTAGTAGAAGATTGTTTACTTCATATGGAGCATGATGGTGTACATAAGTAAACTTTGAGGAAGGTCGTCGGTAGTCTTAACATCAATGGTGAATCTTTATCTCGTGGACATGAAACAAAAATCATCCATTAAAGTCGAGCTAAGTTTTCCCTTATGCTTATGAATCTTTATGTGCCTTAAATGTTAGTTGTTAAAAATGCTATGTGTTTAGGATATATAGTTATGTGCTTAAAACTTGCATAACTTGAACACATCAAAATCTAAGTCTTAGATCTTTAAGAACATCTAAAAACAATCAACAACTAAACCCAAAAGAAGAAATTAAGTTTTAAAAGTTACTTTAGTATTTTAATCATAATTTCTTCATCCGAACTCCGATTTAGTTGATTCAAAAGGCCACGGAAAGAGAAAAAGGAGATCTACATGATGAGAGTAAGTTGGGATCTGTTCCTGGCGCGTTAGTGGCGCGTTGACGCGCCAGCCTCAATAAAGTTTTGCAAAATTTTTGAAAAACTTTCGTTTTGAGTTCGTGAGTCTTAAAACTTGTTTTACACACTCCATTGGAACCCTATTAAGTCTTTCTAAACATGAAACAAGTCAAAAATAATTAGAAATAGGAAAACAATCTTTCAAACTAAAGTGAGATGTCTAGTTGGTCATTTGTAAGGTCCTTTTGTGCTCTTAGAGCGTTTGTGCTTATATGTGAAATATGTTTTGGTGCTATTTGCTTATATGCCCACTTGCCATGATGATAGATGATTTAGTGCATATTGCTAACATGTTAATTGCCTGAAACTATTAATAATAGTAGATCATGTCATCACAACTTTCAAGTATTATATTTAATTAGACACTAAATGCACATTTACTTAATACTTAGACAAACAAGGTCTTGCAAGCAATAGGATTAGTAAAGCAATTTCGACTAATAAAGTTTTAGAATTACTTCATATCGATTTGTTTGGTTCATCACATATTTGAAGTTACAAAGGCAACTTCCATACTTTAATGACAATTGATGACTATTCACATTATATATGGACTCTATTTCTAGGTGCTAAGGAGGTTGCCCTAGATAAGTTTAGAATCTTAGGAAGAAGATTTGGTAAACCTACTTAAGCTTTGATTCAAGTTAATCATGGTAATAAATTTAAACGTAGGGTGCAATTTGGTATTTTGCAAACAACATGGAATCTCACATAACTTCTCGGACATTAGTCCTCCTCAAACCAATGAGGTCGTCCAAAGGAAGGACAAGAAGTTACAAGAGATGTCTCGTGTATTTAGCCGAGAAATCCATTTCGCAAAAGTTTTGGTGACATGCTTTAAAAACCACGTGTTTCACTTTAAGAAAATGCTTCACCTAGTAGGAAATCATCACTAGAGTACCTTAGGAAATTTGAGAGTATGGGTCGTGATTAATTTAATTCCTAAGAAGTAGGAAATGTTTTAATGGCGTTTACATCATATAGGTATTTTCTTTGCAAGATCGAATTAATCTTAAGTTAGGGTAATACATGATGTTTCTTACTCACTTAGGAATCTTCTTATGTCTTGTCTTGTTAGTAAGTAGTAACTTGTGATGTTACAAATTAAGTCTAGGCACACGTGCACTTAAATGTAATTGAATATCTATCACATCTTACCTCAAAGATTTCGGTCTTGCTTTATATTTTTAAAAGTGTTTATATGTGAAACTATGTGCTCTAATTTAATTTGGTGTTATGCCCACTTGTGTATGAGATATGGTTATCCATGAATGATAAATCCTTTCTATTAATAACTATGTGATGATGATATGCATGCGTTAATCAACAATTGTGATATAATGCTTGCAATATGTATGACATGCGTAAGTTATGATGTATTGCGCACATATATATATGATGTCATGTACTAACCCATGTTGCAAGTATCCAAATGGTAACCTAACCCATTTTGGAACTTTTACATGTGAGGATTTCTTGTTTGTTGCATGTTGTGATTTCTATGTGTAGCTAGGCCACCGCTAAGGTAAGGCTCTTGACCCATGGATCCCCACCTTTAAACAAGGGGGAGCAACGATCTAGGGGGAGCTATGTTCAAGGGGGAGTACGTTCGGGTGCTATTGGAACAAGCTACTTTCCAATTACAAATGGAAGTCCCACCTTTTTTATTCGACAAAAGGGGGAGAAAGAAAGCAAGAGCATGAAGACTATTCAAGAAATGTTAAAGGCTACACCAAATTACAAGGCAAAGGTCAAGACGCAAGCTACACCAAAGGCTCGCTTTGTCTTTGCTAGGTTTTGTGTGAAGACTATTCAAGAAATGTTAAAGGCTTCACCAAATTACAAGGCAAAGGTCAAGACGCAAGCTACACCAAAGGCGCGCATTGTCTTCGCTAAGTTTTGTAATTTTATTTGCTTTTGGTTTTTATTTGTCATCATCAAAAAGGGGGAGATTGTTGAGGCAATATGATCAAGATCTCTTTATATTTTAATGATGACAAATAAACCATCGAAACACATAAAATAACAAACGTTAGCCAAAATTCCCCGATTCACACATCTGCTGCTGGCGCGCCACCCACACGTCAACGCATGGGTAACGCGCCAGGCGTCTGTGAATCTCAGGATGAATTTTGAAAGTCGGTTTTCCCCTTACCCGACAAATGTGGATCTTTCAATACAGGTATGAATATGTTATGTGCTTAATTGAGAACACTCGAAACGAGTTTTGGGATTAGAGAGATCCAACTTTCAAAGCACCCACTTACGGGAAAACGCCAACTCATGTTTTCTAGCTATCGCCTCTAGCCAAGGATTTTCTAAACTTAGGGAGCTTATATATTTCACGTAACATCATGTGAAAGCATGCATATGCTCATATCCCGTGCTTACATCTTCTCTAATTACGTAACGGGTTTACTCCTTTATTGGTCAAAATAAGTCAAAGGTCACTTTGCGTAAACGCATCCTTTCCCACTTGGGTTATGCTTTACATTAAGGCAAAGCACTTAACTTGTTTGAACCAAGGTATTAGTTGAGAACGTCGAGTCGTGAAAAGTCACGAGATATGAAACTATGGATTCTCGACGTTGTGTTACTTGAACTAATAAGTAACTTATGATTTTCTCAACTTATAATCTTAATAGTCTAAACCTTTTCCTCTTAATGACAATTAGATTATTTTCTTCTTAATTACTTTTCTTAATTATCTTCTTCATCAAGATACCACTCAACCCAAAACCATCAAACCCAATACCACCAAATCTCCCACAATATTTCATAATATATTCCTTTCCAACATTCCCTTACACCACTTACACAAAGTGTACCTTTGTCCCCTACACACTTTTGATCCGAGCCATTCATTTCAAATCCAACTCATCTCAACCATCCATTCCCTTACAACATCACATCTCTTACACATCTCTTATATTCCTTACACATCTTCAATCTCAACCATCCAATTCAAATTAAACACATCTCAACCATCCATCCAATCTCCTATTTATTCCAACACATGTGTGTAATCACAACCATCCATTTCAAACCCAAACCAATCTCAACCATTGATCACACTTCCTCCCCAAGCAAAAAGGCTCCTTTGATCTCCACCATCCATTTCAAATCAAAACCATCTCAACCATCCAATCTCTTACAACACATCTTAACCATCCATTTCAAACTAAACTCATCTCAACCCTTCATCCATCCTTTCCCCCCAAGCAAAGGAATATACCTTTGGAATATTCCCTTCTTAACCCAACCATGGTTCACCTCATCCAACCATGGTTAGTCCTCAACACTTAACCCTAACCCAACCTTGGTTAACTTAACCAACCTACAACCTAACCCAACTATGGTTACCTCTCTACACCCAACCATGGTTAACTCTTAACCATTGATGAGGCGAAAAATGAACCACTTTTAGGGGGTCATTTAAGCCCGGAATTGAATTTATTTGATCAAAATATTGCCCTAAATCGTTCCTTTTGTGATTTTAGGTACATTGGGAGTGAATTCTGGAAAAGGAAGCAATTCGGACGTTTTTGGAGCATAAAAGTGAAGAAAACGGCAAAGACTTAATTTTCCATGCTGAGCTGACGGCGTCAAGAAGATAATCATGACGGCTTCAAGAGTAAAATCCATGACGACCAAGTGAAAACCTGAAGGCGTCACAACAAGGGCGTCAAGACTATTTTTGGTGACGGCCTACATAAGGAGTATACATGACGGCATCAGACCCAGATCTAGGCAGTCCGAGAAACTATTTGGCGGTGAAATGACGGCGTCAGACTTTTGTTCTTGACGCCGTCACCTATTAAAATCTATATATAGTTTTCTATTTTTCATTCATAAAGAGAGGAACTTGTGTGGAGAATACTAGGGCCGAACTTTGTAAACCCTAGGTCGTATTTTACAGTATTTTCAAGGGTTTTCACCCCTTGAATCCTTTCATGTTCAATTGAGATAAGTCTTCTTTCAATTCAATCAATATGTCTATGTGTTGTTTGAATATATCTTATGCTTGTCTTGATTTCAACATGCTAGGCTAGATCTATCTTGTGTTTGCTTAGATGTAATGAAACCTAGATGTTAATTATGTGTTGATTACTTGTTTATGGTTGTAATGGATGAATGATTTCAATGTTAGGCTTAAGAAAACTGGCAGATCTCCATTGTGTAACATGCTTGAACGTCTTAGGAAACATGAACCGATGTGTACTAGGTTTTATTGGTTGTATTTAATGCATGAGCAAATTCTAGTGATCCCATGTTAGGAGCTTCTTAGCCGGCTCGACATAGGAGTGAAGTAGGCACTCATAGGATTGGGGAAGTAAGTACGCCACCCCATGAATGGTATTAAGGAATACAATCCGTCATCCACGCAACTATAACAAGTAATTAACATGTAAAAGATATATAGGGAGTAGTAAAATCTAAGTAAACACAATTATCCCATATATTGCTCACAACTCTAGTATAATTTAGTTTATTTTCATTTCTAGTATTTTATTTTGATTGCATCTTAGCATTGGGTTAGTTGACTAGCAACTAATTCCACCCAACTCCTTCAAACCCGAGATTTTTACTTGCTTTCATAAAATATAAAAAAAATACAAAAAGAATCATCCCTCATCTCTAGATCTAGTCTTTAGGTTTTCTAATCCTAGCGACACTATTCCTAGCTGAACGATCAATCCCCCGGTACTTGTCATTATACTATACTACATCGATCAGGTACACTGCCTGGTGGGGGTTGTAAGCTTCTCGAGATCGCTCGAGAGGTAAAGCCTGGTGTAATCCCTACGCATCAAGTTTTTGGCGCCGCAGCCCGGGGAATAGTTATTGTCTAGGTTAGAATCTCTTTTTATTAGGTCTACTTGTTAGATTCCTTTCTAGTAAGATTTTATTTTTATTTTTAGGTTTTCTTTAGTCTATCTCATTTCTTCGTGTTTTTGTTCATAACTCTTCGCCATCCGACATCATGGACGATGGTAACATCTTTGAACCCGTCATCCCACCACTAGATAACCAACCTCTTAGGCCCCGAACCCTAGGAGAGTATTCCCGACCTAGCCACCAAGGCTACCGAAACACCATTGAGCTCACCCAAGGAGCCAATGTGACCCCCTTGCGATCCGACACCATCCGGTTGGTGCAAAGCGGATGTGCATTCCATGGACTTCGTTCCGAAGATCCAAACCAACATCTCAAGGACTTCCTTAAAATCGTAGATTCTATAGACCTTGATGTTACAACTAGAGAGGCGACCCGATTACGCCTATTCCAATTCTCTCTACGTGATCAAGCTAGTCAATGGCTTGAACGTTTACCCGCGGGATCCGTCACCACATGGGATGATCTCATCACTCGTTTCCTTGCTCAATTTTTCCCACCGAGGAGAACTACCAAGCTTAGAAATGACATCTTGATGTTCCAACAACGTCAAAATGAAACTCTATATGAAGCATGGACTCGTTTCAAGGACTTACTCCAAAAAGTCCCTCATCATGGTATAGATCTTTGGCTCCAAGTCCAAATCTTTTATGACCATATCGATCTCTCCACAAGGCGAGCCATTGAATAATCGGCCGGTGGTAAGCTACGTGATCTAAGTGCGGAACAATCATGGGAACTCATAGAAGATCTTGCTCTCTATGACAACGAAAGTTGGAATGATCCCCGTGATTTGAACAAAATGGTCAAGGCAATATCTTTGCCTTCGAACAACTCTAGCACTCCCGACCGTAGGATCATGGAACTTGAAGACCAAGTCAAGTTTCTCATGAAATCTTACGAAGCTCCTAAGCCTTCAAGCCAAGTGAACAAAATCACTTCTTCATGCGAATTATGTAGTGGTCCCCATGACACTCGTGATTGTGTGGAACTCCCCGGAACAGCTTTTGCGGACTACGCATCCTCGCGTACCGACGAAGCGGGAGATAAGTGGTACACTTTCAAACCCGAGCCAAACCCTTACGGTGATTCCTACAACCCCTCTTGGAAAAATCACCCAAACCTTAGGTGGAAACAAAATCAAGCCAATTCTTCCAATCCGCCTAATCGTTACCAACCAAACGGTCCACCCTCCAACCGTACTTTCAACAACAATCCTTCTAACAACTATGGTAGTACCAACAATCTTGAAGGATTGATGTCTAAGTTCATGGCATCTCAAGAAGCTCGCATATCTAAGTTTGAAGCCGATTTCAAACAAAAGCAAAGCGAGATGACCACCAAAATTGACACATTGTTGAAAATTCTCAGTGACCGAGAAATGGGAGCACTCCCAAGCGACACAGTCAAGAACCCGAAACTAAACGTTAATTCCATATCATCAGTTTCGTCACCCACTTCTTGTCCGCAATACTACTCGGTTAAATCAACGAGCACGTGTTTCAAGCGAAACCAAATTCTTCAAAAGGACCAATCGAATAAAACACCCGATATAAAACCGGTCAAAAGCATAGTTGAAACACCTCCCACGCAAGACCTTGACGATGAATTCAAGAAGCTTCACCTTGAACGCCCCGTCATTGATGTCTTAGCCCGTGCTCCCTACTATAGTGCCCTCCTAGAAAAGTATGAGAAGTTTAAACTAGGTAAAAATGGGACCGCCTTCGTTCAAAACAAGTTGCCTAAAAAGCTTGATGATCCGGGTATATTTGTTTTGCCTTGTAAGATAGGAAGATCCGAAGCTTTCGACACACTATCCGATTTAGGGTCAAGCCTCAACTTGATTCCCTTATCCCTTTTCACTACTCTCAAGCTAGGAAAGTTAGAGGAGACGGAGGTATTGATAGGTCTAGCGGATGGAAGTATTGCCCACCCGGTTGGAATGATTAAGGATGTAGTTGTTCACGTAGGGAAGTTAACTATCTTAGCGGATTTTCACGTCCTAGACATAGTTAGTGACACTACATGCCCATTGTTGGTAGAAAGAGGATTTTTAGCAACCTCTAGCGCCATGATAGATTGTAAGGAGTCTAAGATAGCGGTAGGTGAGGGCGACACTTGGTCGGTATACGATGTTAAGAAACATAGCTATGATTGTAAGGATGAACCGACACCACATTGGGTAGAGATGAATAGGAGACCATCTAGATATGGACCTTGGATAGAAAGGATCTTTATAGGACCTCAACGCCCATTCTATCTAGAAAAAGATTTCATCGAAAAGACACATTCGGTAGAACAACTCATAGCTAGAGATGAAGAGCTAGATCCTTTTGAGGACCCCTTAGTCTTTAGGAAGATGATTGAGTTCTTAAACGTAATGCTTATTAATATAGAGATGAATAAGTGGAAAAGAGAGGGAGATAAGTGTAAATGGAGGTGGGACAAGCCACCTAAGGAAGGTGACGGATCATGGCATATGAAGATGACTTTGTATGATCCGGAAGGAGAGAAGTTTGAAAGGTCATACCGTACTAAGAAAACCGATAGGAAGTTAAAACCTAAGTTTGATCCCAAAGATGTCCTCAATGAGGAACTCACCCGTATCACGTAGTAACCCATGACCTTGAGTCTAGCTACAAGACTCATAAATAAAGAAAAGCGCTTCTTGGGAGGCAACCCATGTTTTGTGTGATTTTTATTTTGTTTGTTTATTATTTGCTTCCGTAAGCATGCTTTATTTTTATTGTTGGTAGATCATGTTTCATACTAAAATGGTGAAAATACTTTATTTTGTTGTTTGGCCTAGTCTTAACTTCATCCAAAGGTATTTTTTTTGCAAAAGATAAGTGTAAGGGGAAACCCCAAATATGTTTTTCAGAAACAAAACCGATCATGATTCTCCACAATATTAAGTGAACATGTATATTCGTATTTGTTAGAGTCAAATGCTTGTATCGAGTCATAATGAAGTTTTGCAGGATTTTCCAGGAAGTAGGACGAAGTTTTTTCAGAAATTTTCCAGAAACTTAACATAAGAATTTCTGCAGGTCACTTCTGACGGCGTCACGAGTTTACTCTTAACGGCGTCACGTGTAAAAATCTGGAAATTTTACTAGTTTTGTTTTTCTAACGGAGTCTTAAAGTTTTTGTTGAATTATTAGTTTTATAATCTCCAGGAAATCTGCAAACATCATTCCACAAGCATTATATCTTATTTTGTTTTCTAGGTTTTGTTAGCATATGTAGATTGCCACCGATTTTATGCGAGGTTGCCTTGTCTGTTTTATCAGGTTTTACAGGTTATGTATGACAAGAAGATGATTAATATTCTGGAAGGGAAGCTTTGATTGTTCATTTTCTTGGAGGAAGATCTAACCTGGCCACCCTATTATCCATACCGAGCGAATCCGGGGAGTATTTGATTTCATCCTTTTACTTATTTTACTTTTACATTCTTTACTTGAACATTGGGGACAATGTTCATCCTAAGTGTAAGGGGAGGGTAAAATGATGATACCTTACAGATACACTTTCGCTTGAGTTTGTTTGTTTGATGGTAGGTGTGTAATAAAACTAAGAGAAATACTTGTTAGTGTAATTTTAGCGCCAAATTTAAATTTTTTTACAACATTTAGGAGTGAAACTTTAGCCATAGCAAGCGTCTCATGGATAGGAGATTGTATGACTAGCACAAAACCGTATCATTCAGAAAAATTTTCCACCCAAATATGTGAGGTTCGCCTTTAGATTTGATAGGAAAGCATTTACTATTAGTGCTTATGAGTGTACCGGTAGCATTTAGATTCTAGAACTTGCATTAGTGATGCATCCCGAGACCGCTAGTGAGACTACATTTGTGTAGTAGGATTTACTACATGATAAGAGGCATTAGGATCACCCTTGTGTTAAACCCGTATCATAATTACTTGACCATTTAAGTCATATTACTTGGCTAGTTAAGTCAGCTAATTTTTCCCACACCTTAGCGTTGTACTCATTTTTAGTACACGAAACCCCTAGTACACCCCTCCGAGCCTATCTTTTCGTTTCTAACTTTAAGCATTTTACTTAAAGGAAGAATTTGTTACACCCCACTTAAATGTACACCCAAATCGCCTTGGCCTTCCGTGCATGCACTCATCTTTAGTGCATTATTGTTATTTGTTAAACCCTTAGTTAATTATCTAATTGATTACATGGTTGCTAAGTCGAGTCATATCCTTGTACATATTGTTTTGGGACGATTGGGACTCATGGGTAAAGTACTTATTTTATGGAGTAATGAGGAAGAACATCATATATTACCCTCATATGTACGTTAATCTTAAAAGTACTCCAAGTGTTTTGATTATCTTAATTCGAGTTATTAGATTAGTTTATTGTAAAGTATGTAAAAATTCAAGTGTAAGGGGAATTTACATTCCCTATGATGTATTATTTTGGATGGTAGGATAAGAGTGTATGCAAAAAAAAAAAAAAAAAAAAAAAAAAAAAAAAAAATCGAAAAATAAAGAAAAAAAAATAGAAAAAGAAAAGAGAAAAAACATACGGACTACCATCCCGTTTCATTCTATGTTTGTTTTATGTTTTTGTTATTTTGATTTATTAGCTTAAGTCGAGTCTAGTCTTGGCTTAGCAACGCCATATTGTACATGTAATTAACCAAGATTGTTAACTCGCCACCTGTAAAGACTGCCTATATCCAACAAAACCGTGTATTCCATATCCCTACACCTAACGTTACAACCCTTTTAAAAGACCTCATTGATAGTTTATCCTAGGTGCTTATGCCATGTGGTGGAGGTTTGATCCTTTCCCAAGCCTATGGTAATCTATTTTGCTATGACAGGTAGTGTGAGATGTTTTCCATTTCCATATTGTGATATATACTTTATTACACCCGAGAGATGTGAGTATCTAAACACTATTTGTGAGGTGCTAGTGTATGACCTCCGTGCTTGTCTTTGGTCTTTAACGATTATTTGTTGTAATTACTTTTATATTAGTGTTAAATGACCCCTAACTTGTATTTTAATTAGAATAAAAGCGCATTTGCTTGAGGACTAGCAAATCTCAAGTGTAAGGGTATATGATGAGGCGAAAAATGAACCACTTTTAAGGGGTCATTTAAGCCCGGAATTGAATTTATTTGATCAAATATTGCCCTAAATCGTTCCATTTGTGATTTTAGATACTTTGGGAGTGAATTCTGGAAAAGGAAGCAATTCAGACGTTTTTGGAGCATAAAAGTGAAGAAAACGGCAAAGACTTAATTTTCCATGCTGAGAACAATACCTGACGGTGTCAAGAAGACAATCATGATGGCGTCAAGAGTAAAATCCATGACGACCCAGTGAAAACCTGAAGGCGTCACAACAAGGGCGTCAATACTATTTTTGGTGACGACCTGCATAAGGAGTATACATGACGGCGTCATACCCAGATCTAGGCAGTCCGAGAAACTATTTGGCGGCGAGATGACGGCGTCAGACTTTTGTTCTTGACGCCGTCACCTATCAAAATCTATATATAGTTTTCTATTTTTCATTCATAAAGAGAGGAACTTGTGTGGAGAATACTAGGGCCGAACTTTGTAAACCCTAGGTCGTATTTTACAGTATTTTCAAGGGTTTTCACCCCTTGAATCCTTTCATGTTCAATTGAGATAAGTCTTCTTTCAATTCAATCAATATGTCTATGTGTTGTTTGAATATATCTATGCTTGTCTTGATTTCAACATGCTAGGCTAGATCTATCTTGTGTTTGCTTAGATGTAATGAAACCTAGATGTTAATTATGTGTTGATTACTTATTTATGGTTGTAATGGATGAATGATTTCAATGTTAGGCTTAAGAAAACTGGCAGATCTCCATTGTGTAACATGCTTGAACGTCTTAGGAAACATGAACCGATGTGTACTAGGTTTGGTTGTATTTAATGCATGAGCAAATTCTAGTGATCCCATGTTAGGAGCTTCTTAGCCGGCTCAACATAGGAGTGAAGTAGGCGCTCATAGGATTGGGAAAGTAAGTACGCCACCCCATGAATGGTATTAAGGAATACAATCCGTCATCCACGCAACTATAACAAGTAATTAACATGTAAAAGATATCTAGGGAGTAGTGAAATCTAAGTAAACACAATTCTCCCATATATTGCTCACAACTCTAGTATAATTTAGTTTATTTTCATTTCTAGTATTTTTTTTTTTGATTGCATCTTAGCATTGGGTTAGTTGACTAGCAACTAATTCCGCCTAACTCCTTCAAACCCGAGATTTTTACTTGCTTTCATAAAATATAAAAAAAATACAAAAAGAATCATCCCTC
Source organism: Artemisia argyi (assembly GCA_030686995.1). NCBI lineage: Eukaryota > Viridiplantae > Streptophyta > Magnoliopsida > Asterales > Asteraceae > Artemisia > Artemisia argyi. Next base: position 26,343,132 of record CM060703.1, on the reverse strand, counting down.
ATCTCTAGATCTAGTCTTTAGGTTTTCTAATCCTAGCGACACTATTCCTAGCTGAACGATCAATCCCCCGGTACTTGTCATTATACTATACTACATCGATCAGGTACACTGCCTGGTGGGGGTTGTAAGCTTCTCGAGATCCCTCGAGAGGTAAAGCCTGGTGCAATCCCTACGCATCAACCATACCAAGGATGGAACATTCCCTTGGGTAAACCTTTCTACTCCAAACCATGGTTAACCTCTAAATCTTTAAACCTAACCATAGTTACACCTTAACCCTTCCTTTGAGGAATATCCCATGGCATATTCTCTTCTCTATTATGCCAAGTGAGGAATACTATTTCTACCCCTACCAAACTACCTTTTCCACTCTTTTACCATTGGTATTTGGTTTTCTTATTAACACTTCACAAATGATTCTCCAAATTGGCTATTTGAGTTGGTAAACCTTAGATTGATTAATGTTAAGGTTTAGTGTGAAGTACAATTGGGGGTTTAGCAAGGTAAGGCATTTATAATGCCAAACACCCAAAGCCTCGGGAATATTTTCCTTGGGTGTCTGGCACGCCTCCCAAGTGTCAACGCGTGGGTGACGCGCCGGCCTCGGTAAAATATTCCCAAGATTGGGTTTTGCCTATAAATACCATGCCTTGCCTCTTGTATTCCTTACCCCTTGCGATTATTCTTTATCTCTAATCTCTCTATCTCTACTCTTGTGTTCTTAATCTTTCACACTAACATCTATTGAAAGAACACATCTTCTTTGACAAGGCAATAACCACAAGAACCTAATCCACTCTTGTGATTGTGTCGAGGGTCTTCTATCTTTACCCTTTCTACTACAATCGAGTCTCTAGGTTAGGTTAGGGCTTGGTTGAATAAACAAACAACTTATTCTTTCTATTTGTTTGTAAGGGAAGTCTTGTGTCTCAGTGACTAAGCCCAGATCATTGGGGATCTAGATTGAAGTCATGTGTCTTAGTGCCCAAGCCTAGATCATTGGGGATCTAGTTGGGTTTTGATACTTCCGGTGGGAAGTCATAGTGGTCTTTGTGGTTAAGTCGAATCACGAGATTCTTTTGGGTGGTTTCCGAGGGCGGAATACCGTTGGGGAGTAGCTCTTCTTAGTGAGCACCGATCTTAGTGCATATCGGTGGAGTGAAGTTGTAACGGTTTGTAATTCACCAAAAGGATTATACTAGAGTAATAGTATCGGTGTCGTGGATTCGCAACTGGACGTATGGATGGTATAAACCCCCCATCCCGAACCAGTATATATCGTGGTGTCATTTACTCGCTTTATATACTTTGTTGTGATTGTGTTTGTGGTTGGTTTCTTATACAACCACTTGGTGTTCTTCTTGGCTTAAAGTTTTTAAACATCTAAAAAGCCGAAGAAATCGTATACACCCCCCCTCTACGGTTCTACAATAAGTTATATATATCATAAGCTCATAAGCCTATTCAAGTATTTGGTTTAGCTTAGATAGGTAAATGACCAAAAATGACATGAGGTAAAAAAAATATGAATGTTAGATTAAGTATAATTAAATTAAAAGTAAAATTGTAATTTGTAATTGAATTTGAAAAGCTACACTTTTAGGGCTTATAAGAACCTCTTATCTAAGCTTATAAGCCCATTAATATAAGCTTTGTCAAACACTTGTTGAAGCTTATTAAACACATACAAGTAGGGGTGAGCATCGGGTCAAACTCGACCCGACCCGAAAATCAAAAAAGGCAAAAACTCAAACCGAGAACCGATCCGAGAAATAGATATCAAAACAGAAACATAACCGAAAAACTCAATTCGGGTCGGTTGTCGGGTTTCGAACCCAAAAAACCGGCAAAAACCGAATCGAACCAAAACCGACAAAAACCAAAATAGATATACAAAACCAAAACTGAACCAAAAAAGTTCGGTTCGGTTCAGTTCGGTCCAGTTTCTGTCGATTTGTCGGTTCGGGTCATTTTCGGGTGGATTTGCTCGACCTACATATAAGTTAATAAACTTATAAGCCAAATCATATGACCTCAGGAGAAAAGTTCATTAAGGGACTAAGTTTTTGTTCCATACTGAAGGACAAATCCCCACGATCCATCTAGTTTAATCTAATGGTGGGGATTAACCTAAGATTTAATAAAAAAAACCTAAGCCCATGCCGTCCTTTTTTTTTCTTTTCTTTTTTTTTTCTATTATTTATTCACTTTTTTTTTGTCTTTTTTTTTAATTCACGTTTTTTTTAAATCATTTTTTTTAATTCACGTTTATTTTTATTTTATAAATTCACGTTTTTTTCACTTTATTACATTTTCGTCCGTTTTCATACGTTTTCGTCCGTTTTTAAAGTTTTCGTCCATTTTTAGACGTTTTCATCTGTTTTCAGATGTTTTCGTCCATTTTTATACGCTTTCTTCTGTTTCCATACGTTTTCGTCCATTTTTGTAAGTTTTCATCCGTTTTTGTCCGTTTTCATACGTTTTTGGCAGTTTTACGTTTTCAGGCGTTTTTGTTCATTTTCATACGTTTTCATCCGTTTTTTTACATTTTTGTTTGTTTTCAGACGTTTTTGTCCATTTTTATATGTTTTCATCTGTTTTCATACGTTTCGTTCGTTTTTATTTATTTTGTCTGTTTTTAGATATTTTGTCCGTTTTCAGCAGTTTTTATACATTTTTGCCAATTTTTATATGTTTTTATACGTTTTCATCCGTTTTCGTCCATTTTTCATAAGCTTTTTTCCGTTTTTAGATGTGTTTTTACACTTTCGTACGTATTCATTCGTTTTCTTATGTCTTTGTCTGTTTTACATTTCTGAATATCACAAATTATATTTTTAATATCACAAATGATATTCTATGATATTCAGAATATCACTTGTGATATTAAGAATATCAATTGCGATATTTAAAAACGTATGAATATGAATGAAAATGGATGAAAGTAAAAAAACGTGAATTTAAAAAAAATGAAAATTACTTGTGATATTTTGAATATCACTTATAATTTTTTGAATATCACTTTTGATATTCAAAATATTACTTGTGATTTTCATGTTACAAAACATTAGTTGAAAATCACTTGTGATATTCTGAATATCACAAGTGATTTTCATGTTACAAAACATTAGTTGAAAATCACTTGTGATATTCAGAATATCACTTGTAATATTCCGAGTATCACAGAATATCACTTGTCATATTCAGAAACATATAAAAACGTCTGAAAATTGTCGAAAATATTTTAAAATGGAGGAAAACGTAAGAAAACGGACAAATATGTAGGAAAACGTCTTAAAACGGACAAAAATGTATAAAAACAGACGAAAACATATGCAAACAGACGAAAATGTAAGAAAACGAACAAAAACAGATGAAAATGTATGAAAGCGGACGGAAACGTATGAAAACGGATAAAACGTATAAAAACGGGCGAAAACGTATGAAAACGGACTAAAACGTAAGAAAATGGACGAAAACGTATGAAAACGGAGGAGAACAGATGAAAACGGATGAAAATGTAAGAAAATGGACGAATATGTATGAAAACGGACGAAAACGTATGGAAACGGACGAAAACAGATGAAAATGTATGAAAATGAACAAAAACGTATAAAAAAGGACGTAAACGTATAAAAACGGACAAAAACGTATAAAACGAATTAAACCGGACAAAAACAAAAGAAAACGGAAGAAAACGTATGAAACGGATGAAAACAGATGAAAACGTATAAAAATGGACGAAAACGTATAAAAACGGACGAAAAAGTAAGAAAATGGACAAATATGTATGAAAACGGAGGAAAACGTATGAAAACGGGCGAAAAATTAAGAAAACGGACGAAAACAGATGAAAACGTATAAAAACGGACGAAAACGTATAAAAATGGACGAAAAAGGAAATGGACGAATATGTATGAAAACGGACTAAAACGTATGAAAACAAGCAAAAACCTAAGAAAACGGACAAAAACAGATGAAAACGTATAAAAGCGGACGTAAACGCATAAAACGGACAAAAACGTATAAAAACGTAAGAAAGCAGACGAAAACGTACAAAAACGGACGAAAACAAATGAAAATGTATAAAAACGGACGAAAAAATATAAAAAGGGACGAAAAAGTAAGAAAATGGACGAATATGTATGAAAACGGACGAAAACGTATGAAAACGGGCGAAAACGTAAAAAACGGATGAATATTTATGAAAACGTATGAATAAGAAAAAAACGAAAAAAAAAAAAAAAAAAAAAAAAAAAAGCGAAGTGAAAAAAGTTTGAAATAAAAAAAACTAAATCAATAAATAAGAAATACAGAAAGATAAAGAAACATGAAAAAAAAACACGGACTTAGGTTTCTATATTAAATCTTAGGTTAATCCCCTCCATTAGATCAAGCTAGATTGATGGTGAGGATTTTTCCTTTAGTATATGCAACAAAAATTTAGTCTCTAAAATAACTCACCTCAGGAGCTTAGACCTTCCTTTAAGGGGTTGTTGTGTAAGACGTGAATAACGCCCACTAGAACGCCCATTGATTTTATCATCAACTTGATGAATTAATTAAAGATATATGGCTTTTCTATTATAACAGGTTGTTGATGAGGCGAAAAGTGTACCGCTTTTAAGGGGTCATTTAAGCCCGAATTCGAGATTATTTGATCAAATATTGCCTTAAATCGTTCCTATTGTCATTTTAGGTACTTTTGAGGAAGAATCTGGAAAAGGAAGCATTTTGGAGGTTTTTGGAGCATAAAAGTGAAGAAAACGGCAAAGTCTCAAATTTCCTCGTTGGAACAGTACCTGACGGCGTCAAGCATCTACACATGACGGCATCAAGAGTTACAAAAGAGGTGGATATGGAACTTATAACGCGACGGCCCAGAGAGTTTTCAAGCTTATGGCCTGACGGCGTCACCAAGGCCGTCAGGGTCCAATTACTAGTGACGGCCCAGAGTATTTCTCCACATGACGGCATCACAAATAGATCTAGGCAATACAATTTTATCATGACGGCGAGTTGACGGCATCACGAGCTAATACATGACGCGGTCAAGATGTAATATCTATATATAGTTTTTCAAATTTCATTCATTAGTGTGAAACTTTGAGGGAATAAACCCTAGGTCGAATTTTAACAGCTTTTCAATGGTTTCAACCCCTTGATTCTTCCATGTTCAATTGAAGATAAGTATTTATCTAAATCATTCAATATGTCTATGTGCTGTGTGATTATATCTTACGCTTGTCTTCTCTTTAACATGCTAGGCTAGATCTTTCTTGTGTTTGCTTAGATGTAGTGAAACCTAGATGTTGATTATGTGTTGATTGTTTGTTTATAATTATTACAGATGATTGTATTCGATGTTAGGCTTAAGAAAACTGGCAGACTTCCATTGGTAACTTGCTTGAACGTCTTAAGAAACATGATCGGAGGTGTACTACGATTTTTGATTGTATTTAATGAGTAAGAGAATTCTAATGATCCCATGTTAGGAGCTTCTAACGGCTCGACATAGGAGTGAAGTAGGATCTTATAGAGTTAGTGTAACAATTCGCAATTTCAGGTTAATTTCTATTTTCGGAAAATTTTACTATTCATGTTACTATTCATTTTTACTATTCATTTCTTTCTGAAATTTTCCCGAAAGTTGATTTTTACTTCATATTCTCGAGTGATAAATCATTTCCATGACAAATTAAATGTTTGACACTCGTCAGATCATTTTCGTGAAAGTTATTAAGGAATTACACAGAATTACACGTTTTAGGGTAAAACGGCAATCAGAAATTCTACGCACAACGAAATTTGACCCCGTCAGGTGACCCCACATCAGAAAAATGTTTAACACACTCATGATTTATTTGAGAATAAATCATGACTGAGAAAAATCATGGCCAAAATAAACTTCGGCCGTGAAAAACTGGAATTTTTAGTTTTAAGCATTTTTACTCAGCCGTAACCCTAGCCTTTACCTGCACCGCGTTTCTAAGATGATTTGAGCTTTCAACTTATTAAAATAAGTCAACATATTATTCCCTCCTCCATTGACCAAAAATCATCCCTTGATGTTATAAGTCATTTCGTGATTTTTAGGCTTACGGTTTGATGTCTAAAAGACATTTAATACCAACCGACACTAGACTGAGCCCAGTCTAGACATTATAAATCATTTTAAATCATTTATATCATATTAGAAAAGTAACATTTTACTTTTCTCAATTTTACGCAATATTCGTACAGTTTACGTATTACGCGTTTAGACCCGTGTTTCCAGCTTTTAGCAGGGTTTTACCACCCAAATGACACCTACCACTCATTTTATATTTTATTATGGGACATATGAACATGTTTAACAATACTTTAAAGTTTCATAATTTTACGACACCCGATTTTACGTTTTAAGGCCTAATCAGTTACGGTTGGCATTTCCCTGAGTCAAAATGCATCTAATAACCAAGGATAATACCAAGCCAAGCCACCTCCCCTCCTTATCCTTTGTGAACCGCCAAAGGGGGGGGGAGTCATCCCTTGTGTGGCTTGATCCTAGGCTAAGAGGTTTTAGATGTGTTCCATGTGTTGAAGTGTACCAAGGAAGCCTTTGACTAGTCCATTTTGTAACCTCCTCAAGAGACTATAAATACCCCCTCCCCCCCCCTCCTTGGCCGGCCATCCCAACACACCACAACACTTCACACTTAGCTTTATTTCTTCTAATTTGTTGCAAGGTTCAAGAGTTAGTTCAAGATAGAAACCCTAGATAGCTTATTTTTCACCAAAAATCTTCCAAACCCTAACATACTTGGTGTTTTCTCTTGAGTTTAAATCCACTCAATACACCTCAACTTTCATTACATATCTTTCAAGAATACCAAGGGTAGAAAGGTTGCTTGAAGTGAAAAAGGGTTGAAGCTAGTCTATCAAAGTCCATTTCCTTACTTGTTACTCCTTTCTTTAATTAGAAAGCCAAAAGTTGTAAGCCTTAACCTAACATGTTTCTTGTTAAATTTTCATGTTCATATCATTTACATGTTATCTTTGCTATATTATGTGTTGTAATTATGTCCATGATGTATCATGATGAGTAAAAGATGTTGTTGTAATGAATTATTGAAACAAGTTACTAAAACAAGCAAACTAGTGAATATCTTGGTATAACCTGATCAAAATGGTAAAAATTTTATATTGGATTATTACATATTACAGTAGAGGACTTAACAAGTAAACCATAGCAATTTGAACCACCTAAAAAGAGTAAACGAGTCAAAAGTTATGGCGATTTGAAGTTACCAAAGATTTCCGGCAAAACTGCCTAAAAGTTTCTGTGACAGAACCTAAAACACGCAAAAAGAGGCCTTTCTGGTCCGATTCATGAAAAAGTTAAAACACGAAAGTTGTCCGGAATCACGTTTTCATTCAGGAACAAAGAAGCTCAAGCCTTGAAAACGCCTTCTGAGTGAGATATTTCTCATTTTCTTAACAGCTATTTACATATTTTAAGTCACTATACTATTGTTATACTTTCAAAGGAATAAAAGGTCTTATGACCTATAAACAAGACCACCACCATGGCTAGAACCAAGGTAGTGTCTCATGACCATGGAACAAGGACCAAAGGTTATGGCTAGGCCATGACGAAATGACCAAGCCAACTTACAAAGGCGTAAACATGAAACAATGAAATTGGCGATAACATGAACAAGCAATTTGTATCTACTTCACCTAAAAGGAAACCATGAGATTTTACCAAGACAAATGGTCATACAAGACTTATAAAACTACCCCTAATAACAATCTTCATGTACTATAAACTTTTCTAAGTTTATACAAATATCGGACATGTAACTTTTTCGGATCAAAACTTATATCTATATACTTTATCAACTACTACAATAGTAGGGAGCTTCATGTGAGGAGTTCATTATGTAAGCCGTCGAGATGAGTTGTGGATTTACGAGTTAAAGTGTCCTGGCTCCTCGAACGCTTACTAACATGACTTCTGAAATATGTTAGCCCGAACGGTAGTAAACGATATACCAAAACATACATGTTCATAAATCTTTCTTACAAAGACTTACAAATATACATCATACCTCATCATGGACTAAATGCAAGATATATATATATATAGGCACTCCGTTATATTCTTTACACAAATCCTAAGTCGCAACATTCTATTCTAGGTTGCTCGTAGAAACCTACACGATCCGACTATCACGTTCATTACTTGCTATCGTACTTAAGGTGAGTTCATAGCCCCACCTTACATTACTTCAATGTTTTACAAACCCTTGGGGGGAATACATGCTACTTTTAAACCGAACACAATGCTTTGAAACTGTATGCTGCCTGATTGTTTTATTATTACTAAGTACCTACCTTGCCAATCCTAGGCCCCTATCATGAACCATTTAATCACTAGTATTAGTGAGCGCGAGTATTGTGAATAGGCCTATTGGGATTGACGAATCCCATTTGTTTGAGCAGTTAGTTCAAACGAATGCACTATATTTGAAAACATTAAGTATGACGGCAAAGTACTTACCGGGGCAACATAACCGCCGATTGATATTGGTACCCGTTAACGTCTTGGTTGCATGAGCTTAGTACATAATAATAACTGTTTTGTTTTCTAACATAAGTATGAGTCTAATTAACTCATTACTACCAACATATTGTGTTCAACCGTTAAACAAACTCTATGAATTTCACTCAACCTTTGTGTTGACCTCTTAAGCATGTATTTCAGGTCCATGATAATCAAGAATGGAGCGGGAAGGACATGTACCGAAGGAAGAAGGCTATAAACTATTATGTCATTCAATAAAAACATCATAGACTTTATATTGATGTGTTTTGAAACAATGGATCATTTTGGGACCTTACTATGTAAACTTTGATATATTTGAATAATATGAATGACAACTCTTTTTATTACGATTCGTTTAGAGATCGTTTTCTATTATTATGACTGTTGTGCCGTCGAGTAACACCCAAGTTGAATTCCGCTGCATCATGAATTGGGGGTGTTACAGATTGGTACCAGAGCCATGGTTATAGAGAAACGGGTCTAAGTGAGACCTAAACTATAACTACAATAACAAGCAAAAACATTTTTATAGCCTTCCGCTCTTCGTGCCTTCCATCCTCCAGAAGATTATGGACTTATTACACATGTTATGCTACATGAACATATTTGTATATTGTTATATGCACATTGCCATAGTTTGAGCATTTTCCATAAGCATTTGATTTATTTTGACATCGAAATACTAATTGTAGACATCATGTCCGCACCTCCATCTCCCGATCATCTTCCTGCTATGCCCGAGTATTTACCTATTCTTCCCGGACCCGATGATCCTTACTTTGAACCAATTGACTACGACGACGAGGAAGAACCTTATGAGGATCTAGATGTAGATTCGGACGAGGATCCTGAAATGGATATGGACATAAACATCGATGATTACGAAGAGGATCATGAAATGGTTAATGACATTGAGGAAGCGGAGGAACAAATAATAGTGCCACATCTATCACCATTAACATCTCCACCTCCGGTTTCACCAATTTCATCCGAATCTAACCGTACCACTCCAGCTCAAGTTCCGAAATCTACCTACCAAACCGGCGGAACATCTACATCTACACATATGTTCGTGAACTCAGCTCAATACGAAATCTACTCTTTGAAACAAGCTCTCAACCTAACCCAACTCAAAGTTCAAAGAATGGCAAGTCAAATGCACGAATGTATATCCAAGGTAAATTCTGCTAGAATGGATGCCATGAATGCTCGAGACGACCTATATTGGTTTAAGCTTGACATGAGCTACGTGAAGAGTGACTCGACTCATGTTGGGGAAGTAGTCTTAAATCCTTTGACTGGCTTGGATAACATCAAGGATAGACTCACTTTGGTTGAGAGGGCCCAAGAACAGGATGCGGTACAAATTCATAAACTACTTCACCGCCTAAACACCGCAGAAATCCGGTTAGATGTTGCAAACTTTGATAGGTATCAACTTAAGAATGATTTGTGTGGAATGCAAACTCAAATGAGTTCCATACAACAAAGGCTATACCAAAAGGATGTCAAAGAATACCGTCCAAACGAAAGTGTAGATGTGTTAGCAACACGCGGGAATAATAATCCGACCGGACTACAACAACCTCCCAACCGACGTTAGACTAGTGTTATAGTGCTAGTTATCTTTAGTACAACGTTGTAATTACTAACTGAAAGTATCAGTTAGTAAGTTTTGAATGAACTTGTAATAAGTTCGATTTTGTAATCAACGTTATATAAATAAAACTCTTGTTTTATATACTATCATGTGTTATGTTTTTAAGTTTCAAACATTATTATCCTATCATTCTTATCAAAAAATTGTGCTCATCTCACAACTCTCTAATTACAACGTATCTTTTGAACAATAGAATCATGGCGCCCAAGAAAAAGACACCACCAACGATGACACAAGCCGCCATCCGCAAACTGGTAAAGGACAGTGTCAATGCAGCACTTGTCACAGAACGAGCAGCCATAGCTGCAGCAGCTGCAGCAGCTGCCGAAGCCGCCACAGCTGCTGGTGCTACTGATGCTGCAGCAGCCGCTGAGGCTGCAGCAGCTGCTGATGCTGCAGCAGCCGCGGAAGCCGCCATTGCTGCGGAAGCTGCTATAGCTGCAGAGACTGCCAGACTTGCCAGTCTTAACCTTGGAGGACCTACCCCTCCGGTGACCAATGTTACTACAGTACCAAAGGGTTGCTCGTTCATTTCCTACCTGAAATGTGAACCCCTCAAATTCAAGGGTACTGAAGGGGCTGTAGGTTTGACCCGTTGGTTCGAAAAGGCGGAGTCGGTGTTCATTGTTAGTAAATGTATCGAGGGGGATAAAGTTCAGTATGCCACAAGTACTCTGTTGAATGAGGCCTTGTCCTGGTGGAACTCAATTGCTCAACCCATGGGCATTGAGAATGCCTACAAAATTACTTGGGCTAATTTGAAACAAATGATGATCAAGGAATACTGTCCACGCAGTGAGATACAAAAGTTGGAAGTTGAGTTCTGGGATCATACGGTTAAGGGAAATGATATCATGACCTACAACCGTAGATTCCAGGAACTGAGGATACTTTGTCCAGCAATGGTTTCCCCAAAGGAAAAATTGTTGGAAAGGTATATTTGGGGTCTACCATCAAGCATACAGGGGAATGTGACTTCGGCAAATCCCAAAGAACTTGATGAGGCTATGCGGATGTCCCGTAGCCTCATGGATCAAGTGGTACGTATGTCGGAAACCCGCAAGCAAAACAACCTCAACACCAACAACAACACCAACAACAGCAATGCCAACAACCCCAACAACTCCAACTACCGTAACAACAACAACAACAAGAACAACAACAACAAACGACCATATGATGGTAACCGTGGGAATAACAACAACAACAACAACAACCAAACCCGAAACAACAACCACCACAATCAACAGAACAAGAGACAGGAAGCCGCGACGGCTTATGTTGCTGCACCAGCTGGTGGTAGGTACGTGGGTAATCAACCACAATGTACCAAGTGCAATTACCATCACGAAGGTCCTTGCCCGGCCAAATGCCACAAGTGCCAAAAGCCCGGACATCTTGCCAAGGATTGTAGAGGCAAGGGTATAGCTACTGGGGCTAACACACAGCCCATAGTTACATGTTTCGGGTGTGGTGAAAGGGGACACTATAAGAACAACTGTCCTCAAAACCAAGGACCCCAAGGCGGAGGTGCTCGTGCTAGGGCCTATGTCATAGGAAAGGAAGAACCACACCAGGACCCGAACGTGGTTACTGGTACGTTCTTACTCAATAATATTCCTGTTAAAGTATTATTCGATTCTGGTGCTGATATGAGCTTTATATCTACTATAATTGCGCCTTTACTTGATATTCCATCAATCACTTTAACCACTAGTTATAATGTTGAGCTAGCTACCGGTGACTTAGTAAATACCAATACCGTAATCCCAAACTGTACCCTTAATCTCTTAGACCACCCCTTTGACATCAATCTTATGCCAATTGAACTCGGAAGTTTTGATGTAGTTATTGGCATGGATTGGTTGTCTAAACATCAAGCTAACATTATTTGTGGTGAAAGAGTTGTGCACATTCCATGTGACAATGAAACTTTGATCATTCGTGGTGATCAAAGTGGAACTCGAATAAACATCATCTCATGTATCAAAACCATGAAGTACATTGAGAAAGGATGTTATGCTTTCTTAGCCCATGTAACAGAAAAGAAAACCGATGAAAAACGTCTCGAAGATGTTCCTATTGCCCGTGAGTTTCCTGAAGTCTTTCCAGAAGACTTACCCGGACTACCACCAAATCGTCAAATAGAGTTCAGAATTGATTTAATACCAGGAGCGGCGCCAGTTGCCCGCGCACCATACCGGCTAGCACCTTCAGAGATGCAAGAGCTATCAAATCAATTACAAGAACTTGCGGACAAGGGATTTATTCGACCTAATTCCTCACCTTGGGGAGCTCCAGTTTTGTTCGTGAAAAAGAAAGATGGGTCATTACGAATGTGTATTGACTACCGTGAACTAAACAAATTAACCATAAAGAACCGATACCCACTACCAAGAATTGATGACTTATTCGATCAATTGCAAGGTTCAACCTATTACTCAAAAATTGACCTACGATCAGGTTACCACCAAGTTAGAGTTCGTGATGAAGACATTCCAAAAACAGCCTTTAGGACACGATATGGTCACCATGAATTCCAAGTGATGCCATTTGGGTTAACAAATGCACCGGCAGTATTCATGGATCTCATGAATCGGGTGTGTAAACCATATTTGGACAAATTCGTGATTGTATTCATAGACGACATTCTCATTTATTCCAAAAACGAAGAGGAACACAAAGAACACCTGAGGACAATTTTAGGACTACTCAAGGAAGAGAAATTGTATACGAAGTTTTCCAAATGTGAATTTTGGATTCAAACTGTACAATTCCTTGGGCATGTGATTGACAAGACCGGTTTACATGTCGATCCCGCTAAAATTGAAGCTATCAAAAATTGGCCAACACCTACCACCCCTACAGAAATTCGTCAATTTCTGGGTCTAGCTGGGTATTACCGAAGGTTTATTGAAGGATTTTCCTCAATAGCAAAGTCTTTGACTAAGCTAACTCAGAAAGACAAGAAATACGTGTGGAATCAAGACGAAGAAAAAGCTTTCCAAACCCTCAAACAGAAACTTTGTAGTGCTCCTATCCTAGCATTGCCAGATGGGATCGAAGATTTTGTAGTCTATTGTGATGCATCGCACCAAGGGTTAGGTGCCGTGTTGATGCAACGCGATAAAGTCATGGCTTATGCATCAAGACAACTCAAGGTTCATGAGGAAAATTACACCACTCATGACTTAGAGTTAGGAGCCGTGGTCTTTGCACTAAAAATCTGGAGACACTATCTATACGGTACTAGATGTACTGTGTACACCGATCATAAAAGCCTACAACACATTTTGAACCAAAAAGAACTAAACATGAGACAACGTCGTTGGTTAGAATTACTAAGTGATTATGACTGCGACATTCGTTACCACCCAGGAAAGGCAAACGTAGTAGCCGACGCCCTGAGCCGAAAGGAACGGGTTAAACCACTGCGAGTCCGAGCCTTAGTTTTAACCATAAATTCAAACTTTCCTACTCAAATCCTTCACGCTCAAACTGAGGCGGTGAAACAAGAAGACATCCAAAAGGAAAAGTTGGATGGCATGATACAAAAGAAATTCGAAACCCGTTCAGATGGAACTCTATGCTTTCAAGGTCGAAGTTGGTTACCACTTTATGGTGGCTTACGAGACTTGATCATGCATGAATCACACAAGTCCAAATACTCCATACATCCAGGATCTGATAAAATGTATCACGATCTTAAGTTACTCTATTGGTGGCCGAACATGAAAGCCGATATTGCAACATATGTTAGCAAATGTCTTACCTGCTCCAAAGTAAAAGCCGAACACCAAAAACCATCTGGTCCATTGCAACAACCAGAGATTCCTACTTGGAAATGGGAAAGAATTACTATGGACTTCATTACCAAGCTCCCAAAGACATCAAGCGGTTATGACTCCATATGGGTCATAGTTGATCGTCTCACAAAATCTGCACACTTTATACCAATCAAAGAGACTTACAAAATGGAACAACTAACCCGACTGTATGTCAAAGAAATAGTCTCAAGACATGGTGCACCAATATCCATCATATCCGACAGAGATGGTAGATTTACTTCCAATTTCTGGCAGTCACTCCAAGACGCCTTTGGAACAAATCTAGACATGAGTACAGCGTATCATCCTCAGACCGATGGTCAGAGTGAACGAACCATCCAAACTCTTGAAGACATGCTTCGAGCTTGTATTATAGATTTTGGAAAAGGATGGGATACTCATCTACCATTAGTCGAATTTTCCTACAACAACAGCTATCATGCAAGTATTCAAGCAGCTCCATTCGAAGCACTTTATGGTCGAAAGTGTCGTTCACCTGCTTGTTGGGCTGAAGTGGGAGAAGTTCAACTCACTGGACCAGAACTCATCCGTGAAACAACGGATAAGATTGTACAAATCAAAAATCGGTTACAAGCCGCAAGAGATCGACAGAAAAGTTATGCCGACACACGACGCAGACCCCTAGAATTCCAAGTCGGAGATAGGGTTATGCTAAAGGTATCGCCTTGGAAAGGCTTGATACGATTCGGCAAACGAGGAAAACTAAACCCAAGATACATCGGACCATTCAAAATCCTAGCCAGGGTTGGCCCTGTGGCGTACAGACTTGAGCTTCCATCAGAACTCAGTAGTGTACACCCCACTTTCCATGTATCTAACCTAAAGAAATGTTTGTCGGATGAATCACTCGTGATTCCACTCGACGAAATTCAACTCAATGATGATCTTCAATTTGTTGAGGAACCCGTAGAAATCATGGACCGAGAGGTCAAACAACTCAAGCAAAGCCGTATTCCAATTGTCAAAGTTCGTTGGAACTCACGACGTGGTCCTGAATACACATGGGAACGAGAGGACCAGATACGTAAGAAATACCCACATCTTTTTACCAACGAAGCTTCTACTCCCAACGCTAATTGATCTCCGGGACGGAGCTCTCATATGGGGTGGAGACTGTAACAATTCGCAATTTCAGGTTAATTTCTATTTTCGGAAAATTTTACTATTCATGTTACTATTCATTTTTACTATTCATTTCTTTCTGAAATTTTCCCGAAAGTTGATTTTTACTTCATATTCTCGAGTGATAAATCATTTCCATGACAAATTAAATGTTTGACACTCGTCAGATCATTTTCGTGAAAGTTATTAAGGAATTACACAGAATTACACGTTTTAGGGTAAAACGGCAATCAGAAATTCTACGCACAACGAAATTTGACCCCGTCAGGTGACCCCACATCAGAAAAATGTTTAACACACTCATGATTTATTTGAGAATAAATCATGACTGAGAAAAATCATGGCCAAAATAAACTTCGGCCGTGAAAAACTGGAATTTTTAGTTTTAAGCGTTTTTACTCAGCCGTAACCCTAGCCTTTACCTGCACCGCGTTTCTAAGATGATTTGAGCTTTCAACTTATTAAAATAAGTCAACATATTATTCCCTCCTCCATTGACCAAAAATCATCCCTTGATGTTATAAGTCATTTCGTGATTTTTAGGCTTACGGTTTGATGTCTAAAAGACATTTAATACCAACCGACACTAGACTGAGCCCAGTCTAGACATTATAAATCATTTTAAATCATTTATATCATATTAGAAAAGTAACATTTTACTTTTCTCAATTTTACGCAATATTCGTACAGTTTACGTATTACGCGTTTAGACCCGTGTTTCCAGCTTTTAGCAGGGTTTTACCACCCAAATGACACCTACCACTCATTTTATATTTTATTATGGGACATATGAACATGTTTAACAATACTTTAAAGTTTCATAATTTTACGACACCCGGTTTTACGTTTTAAGGCCTAATCAGTTACGGTTGGCATTTCCCGGAGTCAAAATGCATCTAATAACCAAGGATAATACCAAGCCAAGCCACCTCCCCTCCTTATCCTTTGTGAACAGCCAAAGGGGGGGGGAGTCATCCCTTGTGTGGCTTGATCCTAGGCTAAGAGGTTTTAGATGTGTTCCATGTGTTGAAGTGTACCAAGGAAGCCTTTGACTAGTCCATTTTGTAACCTCCTCAAGAGACTATAAATACCCCCTCCCCCCCCCTTCCTTGGCCGGCCATCCCAACACACCACAACACTTCACACTTAGCTTTATTTCTTCTAATTTGTTGCAAGGTTCAAGAGTTAGTTCAAGATAGAAACCCTAGATAGCTTATTTTTTACCAAAAATCTTCCAAACACTAACATACTTGGTGTTTTCTCTTGAGTTTAAATCCACTCAATACACCTCAACTTTCATTACATATCTTTCAAGAATACCAAGGGTAGAAATGTTGCTTGAAGTGAAAAAGGGTTGAAGCTAGTCTATCAAAGTCCATTTCCTTACTTGTTACTCCTTTCTTTAATTAGAAAGCCAAAAGTTGTAAGCCTAAACCTAACATGTTTCTTATTAAATTTTCATGTTCATATCATTTACATGTTATCTTTGCTATATTATGTGTTGTAATTATGTCCATGATGTATCATGATGAGTAAAAGATGTTGTTGTAATGAATTATTAAAACAAGTTACTAAAACAAGCAAACTAGTGAATATCTTGGTATAACCTGATCAAAATGGTAAAAATTTTATATTGGATTATTACATATTACAGTAGAGGACTTAACAAGTAAACCATAGCAATTTGAACCACCTAAAAAGAGTAAACGAGTCAAAAGTTATGGCGATTTGAAGTTACCAAAGATTTCCGGCAAAACTGCCTAAAAGTTTCTGTGACAGAACCTAAAACACGCAAAAAGAGGCCTTTCTGGTCCGATTCATGAAAAAGTTAAAACACGAAAGTTGTCCGGAATCACGTTTTCATTCAGGTATATAGAGGTTCAAGCCTTGAAAACGCCTTCTGAGTGAGATATTTCTCATTTTCTTAACAGCTATTTACATATTTTAAGTCACTATACTATTGTTATACTTTCAAAGGAATAAAAGGTCTTATGACCTATAAACAAGACCACCACCATGGCTAGAACCAAGGTAGTGTCTCATGACCATGGAACAAGGACCAAAGGTTATGGCTAGGACATGACGAAATGACCAAGCCAACTTACAAAGGCGTAAACATGAAACAATGAAATTGGCGATAACATGAACAAGCAATTTGTATCTACTTCACCTAAAAGGAAACCATGAGATTTTACCAAGACAAATGGTCATACAAGACTTATAAAACTACCCCTAATAACAATCTTCATGTACTATAAACTTTCCTAAGTTTATACAAATATCGGACATGTAACTTTTTCGGATCAAAACTTATATCTATATACTTTATCAACTACTACAATAGTAGGGAGCTTCATGTGAGGAGTTCATTATGTAAGCCGTCGAGATGAGTTGTGGATTTACGAGTTAAAGTGTCCTGGCTCCTCGAACGCTTACTAACATGACTTCTGAAATATGTTAGCCCGAACGGTAGTAAACGATATACCAAAACATACATGTTCATAAATCTTTCTTACAAAGACTTACAAATATACATCATACCTCATCATGGACTAAATGCAAGATATATATATATAGGCACTCCGTTATATTCTTTACACAAATCCTAAGTCGCAACATTCTATTCTAGGTTGCTCGTAGAAACCTACACGATCCGACTATCACGTTCATTACTTGCTATCGTACTTAAGGTGAGTTCATAGCCCCACCTTACATTACTTCAATGTTTTACAAACCCTTGGGGGGAATACATGCTACTTTTAAACCGAACACAATGCTTTGAAACTGTATGCTGCCTGATTGTTTTATTATTACTAAGTACCTACCTTGCCAATCCTAGGCCCCTATCATGAACCATTTAATCACTAGTATTAGTGAGCGCGAGTATTGTGAATAGGCCTATTGGGATTGACGAATCCCATTTGTTTGAGCAGTTAGTTCAAACGAATGCACTATATTTGAAAACATTAAGTATGACGGCAAAGTACTTACCGGGGCAACATAACCGCCGATTGATATTGGTACCCGTTAACGTCTTGGTTGCATGAGCTTAGTACATAATAATAACTGTTTTGTTTTCTAACATAAGTATGAGTCTAATTAACTCATTACTACCAACATATTGTGTTCAACCGTTAAACAAACTCTATGAATTTCACTCAACCTTTGTGTTGACCTCTTAAGCATGTATTTCAGGTCCATGATAATCAAGAATGGAGCGGGAAGGGCATGTACCGAAGGAAGAAGGCTATAAACTATTATGTCATTCAATAAAAACATCATAGACTTTATATTGATGTGTTTTGAAATAATGGATCATTTTGGGACCTTACTATGTAAACTTTGATATATTTGAATAATATGAATGAAAACTCTTTTTATTACGATTCGTTTAGAGATCGTTTTCTATTATTATGACTGTTGTGTCGTCGAGTAACACCCAAGTTGAATTCCGCTGCATCATGAATTGGGGGTGTTACAGTTAGGGAATATTGTACACGGTCCTACGACTAGAATTAAGGAATATGACCCATCATCCATGCAATTGTAACAAGCTAATCAACCTGTAAAAGATTTCTAGGGAGTAATGAAATCTAAGTAAACACAACTTTCCTCATTATTGTTTCCACCACATTAGTATAATTAGTTTCATTTTTATTTCTTTTATTTTATTTTGATTGCATCTGTAGTTAATTGGGTTAGTTGACTAGCAACTAATTCCGCCCACTCCTTCAAAACCCGAGATTTTAATTGCTTTCCAAAAATATAAAAATGCAAAAAGAATCATCCCTCACCTCTAGACCTAGTTTAGTAGGCTTTCTAATCCTAGCGACACTATTCCTGAGTTGAACGATAAATCCCCTGGTACTTGTCACTATACTATACTACAACGATCAGGTACACTGCCTGGTAGGAGTTGTAAGCTTCTCGAGATCCCTTGAGAGGTAAAACCTGTTGCCAGGGCGCAATTCCCACGTATTAAGTTTTTGGCGCCGCAGCCCGGGGAATAGTTATTATCTATGTTAGGATTTCTTTTTATTAGGTCTACTTGCTAGATTCCTTTCTAGTAAGATTTTTATTTTCATTTTTAGGTCTTCTTTAGTCTATCTTATTTCTTCGTGTCTTTGTTCGTATAAGGTTTGTCTTTATGGATTTTGAGAATCGCCATTTAGAAGCTAGCTAGAGGCTTATAGCGCGTAAAAGAAGAAAGAGGGAAGTTAACACATTTAAGGAATTTAATAAACCCTTCCAGATGAAAATTGAGTTTACAAATTTCTCTCCAACCCCTGAGGAATTGAGTTACCATAGATTCCTTTTACAATACCCCTGCCCCTTAAAATATAGAAAAATGCCATGGATTAGGAGGCATAACTATAGGAACATAAAAATTCCTTACATGATTGGGTACATGTCTAGAGAACATACATACATTGATTTAAAAGCACCCATGAATATTATGTCTAGACTCTATTACAACTGGATTATGAATGAAAGGTTAAGCCCCAGAAAAGACCCCTACAACCCCAATCGACTATGTAATTTTGTCCGGAGAGTGAAAGGGGTACACATCTTTGTAGGAAATTTTACTTATCAATGCAACTTTGTAATCCTAGAAGATGTTAGAGGAATTATAGATTCACACTTAGGAGAAATGGTCCTAGCGCAACCTTTTGTTGAGACGACTAAGATGTATTGTGATCATGAGAAGGGAATAGTTCAGTTTACTGATGGGATAGAAAAGATCACTTTTATGATGCCTCACATGAGGGAAGAATTAAAGGACATCAAGAATTTACCAATTGATGAGATTCGACCTTATGAGATTAAGGATAACGGAATTGATGATGATGTTTACTATGAGAGGAGGCGAACATACTATTCGGGTTGCATGAATCTAGGCCCTGAGTATAAGCGTGATAAAAATTGGGTTAAATGTTTTGAATTAGCACAAAAATCAGAAACGAAAACGTAGCCCATGACCTTGAGTCTAGCTATATGACTCGTAAATAAAGAAAAGTGCTTCTTGGGAGGCAACCCATATTTTGTGTGTTTTTATTTGTTTGATTGTTATTTGCTTCCGTATGCATGTTTTATTTTTATTGTTGGTAGATCATGTTTCAAACTTAAATTGTGAAAATGCTTTATTTTGTTGTTTAACTTCGTCTTAACTTCATATAAAGGTATTTTGCAAAAGCTAAGTGTAAGGGTAAACTTCAAATTTGTTTCTAAGAACGAAAATGATCTTGATTCGCCACAATATTAAATGAACATGTATATTAGTATTTGTTAGAGTCAAATGCTTGTATCGAGTCATAATGATGTTTTGCAGGATTTTTCCAGGAAGTAGGACATAAGTTTTTCCAGAAATTTTCCGGAAACTTAACATAAATATTTCTGCAGGTCACTTCTGACGGCGTCAGGGTTTAACACCTGACAGCGTCACGTGTAAAATTCTGGAAATTTTGCGAGTTTTGTTTTTTTTAACGGAATCTTAAAGTTTTTGTTAATTCTTTAGTTTTATAAACTCCAGGAAATCTGCAAACATTCATTCCACAAGCATTATATCTTAAATCGCTTTCGAGGATTTGTTAGTATATATAGATTGCCGCCGATTTTACGTGAGGTTGCCTTGATTGTTTTCTCAGGTTTAATAGGTTATATATGTCAAGAAGATGATTTATATTTCTGGAAGGGAAGCTTTGAACGTTCATTTTCTTGGAGAAAGATCTAACCTTGTTAACACACTATCCACACCGAACGAATCAGGGGAGTATTTGTTTTCATTCTTTTACCTATTTTACTTCTACATTCTTTAATTGAACATTGGGGACAATGTTCATCCTAAGTGTAAGGGGAGGGTAAATGATGATACCTTATAGGATACAATTGCACTTGAGTTTGTTTGTTCGATGGTAGGTGTGTAATAAAACTAAGAGAAATACTTGTTAGTGTAATTTTAGCGCCAAATTTAAATTTTTTTACAACATTTAGGAGTGAAACTTTAGCCTTAACAAGCGTCTCATGGATAGAAGTTGTATGACTAGCACAAAACCGTACCATTCAAAAAAAATTTCCACCCAAATATGTGAGGTTCGCCCTTAGATTTTATAGGAAAAACATTCATTATTAGTGCTTATGAGTGTACCGGTAGCATTTAGATTCTAGAACTTGCATTAGTGATGCATCCCGAGACAGCTAGTGAGACTACATTCATGTAGTAGGATTTACTACATGATAAGAGGCATTAGGATCACCCTTGCATTAAACCCGTATCATGATTACTTGACTAATTAAGTCATATTACTTGACTAGTAAAGTCAATTAATTTTCCCACACCTTAGCGTTGTACTCATTTTTAGTACACGAAACCCCTAGTACACCCCTCCGAGTCTATCTTTTCATTTCTAACTTTAAGCATTTTACTTAAAGGAAGAATTTGTTACAACCCACCCAAATGTACACCCAAATCGCCTTAGCCTTCCGTGTATGCACTCATCTTTAGTGCATTATTGTTATTTGTTTAAACCCTTAGTTAATTGTCTAATTGATTACGTGGTTGCTAAGTCGAGTCATATATTGTACATATTGTTTTGGGACGATTGGGACTCATGGGTAAAGTACTTGTGTTATGAAGTAATGGGGAAGAACATCAAATTATTACTCCCATATGTGCGTTAATCTTAAAATTACTCCAAGTGTTTTGATTATCTTGATTCGAGTCATTAGAGTAGTTTATTGTAAAGTATGTAAAAATTCAAGTGTAAGGGGAATGTACATTCCCTATGATGTATTATTTTGGATGGTAGGGTAAAAGTGTATGCAAAAAAAAAAAAAAAAAAAAAAAAAAAAAAAAAAAAAAAAAAAAAAACGGACTACCATCCCGTTTCATTCTATGTTTGTTTTATGTTTTGTTATTTTTGATTTATTAGCTTAAGTCGAGTCGAGTCTTGGCTTAGCAACACCATATTGTACATGTAATTAACCAAGATGATTAACTCGCCACCAATAAATATTGCCTTTATCCAACAAAACCGTGTTTTTCATATCCCTACACATAACGTTATAACCCTTTAAAAGACCTCTTTGATAGTTTATCTTAGGTGCTTACCCCAAGTGGTGGAGGTTTGATCCTTTCCCAAGCTTATGGTAATATATTTTGCTATGACAGGTAGTGAGAGATGTTTTCTATTTCCTTATTGTGATATATACTTTATTACACCCGAGAGATGTGTGTATCTAAACACTATTTGTGAGGTGCTACTGTATGACCTCTGTGCTTGCTTTTGGTTTTTAGTGGAACAGTTATTTGTTATAATTACTTTTATATTAGTGTTAAATGACCCCTAACTTGTATTTTAATTAGAATAAAAGAGCATTTGCTTCAGTACAAGCAAATCTCAAGTGTAAGGGTATTTGGCGAGGCGAAAAGTGAACCGCTTTTAAGGGGTCATTTAAGCCTGAATTCGAGATTATTTGATCAAACATTGCCCTAAATCGTTTCTTATGTCATTTTAGGTACTTTTGAGGAAGAATCTGTGTGGAAAACTAGAAGGGGGGTTGAATAGTTTTACGTCTTTTTAATTTTATGAAAACTTAGTTGTTTAAATCAAAACTTTGTTTCTAGTTTATGTGAGATCAATACATGTATACTTATAAGTACTTATATCTACGCAAGTAAATAATAACAATATAGATGAGTATGACTTATAAGAAGTAATATCTACGCAAGTAAACAATAACAATATAAACAAATATTTTTACGTCCCTTTTTATTTATGAAAACTTAGTTTAGTTTTAAAGTCTTGTTTACTCTTAAAACTTTGATTCGATCTTATGTGAATTCAAGTCTGTCACACCCCCAAAATCGGGTCCAGCGAAACCATACATGTAGCTGGGGTATAACTCAATCGGTATCACAAAACAAGTACAAAATGGTTTTCACTTTAATTATTTAGAATAAAATCGTTTAACCAAAAATATTGAATTTACATCGTTAAAAGTAGTGCGTAAGTAGGCCCTTAAAATGCTTTAAAACGGTCCCCATATGAATAATCAGAGTCTTCTATGACCATGTCATGCCCTGCCAAAACCTCCAGTAGCGTGCCAATGCTTAATACCTGAAAATACATGCTAAATTGTTAACACGAGGTTGGTGAGTTCATAGAGTCTTGTGAGAAAGAATGTATTGCATATGGATGAAGATGTCCCAGCAAAGGCATCGTAAAACCACTCAGTTCCAAGTCCCGCCATAAGAGACTTGTAACATGTGTGTTTACAACCCACTGCCAAATGTGTTTTGGTTTGTATGAACAAAATAATGCTTGAATCTCAATTCATAGATAAGTGTAGCAAAACCGCTATATAAACAATTTAACAATGAGGTTATATAAAAAATGATGACAATCCCATGAAATGCAGGTAATCAAACATACCAATGAAATGCAGGTAATCAACCATGTAAAGCGAGTAATGCGTTTAAGTAAAACGAGCATGTATTCTCCCCCAAAGAGTTTGCAAAACAATTAAAAGAGTAGGGGCTATGACTCACCTGGTGCGATAGCTACGATGACAAAAGTGGATACACAGAAATGAGGTTCGATCTCTAACCGCAACCTAATATGGATGATACGGTCTAATGTAAGAAATGAAATGATGCTACACATGCAAATACGTATGTTATCGATACCACTCGTTAGTTTTGAAAATAACGCTTATCGTCGAAAAATACGTTTTTGACGTCTCGTTAAGTTAATAACCACTTTTCGTATAAATATGTTGAAACGGTACTCCACGATCCTCGTTTGGTGTTCTATCGGCAAATATAAGGTTTTCGACGTAAAATGACACTTTTCATAACTTGAAAAATATGGCCAAAGTGGTCTCGCAAAACTAGTCGCGCAATGGTGAATATTAAGAGTTAGGAAAGAATCTCAATAGTTTTGAGAAATTTTCACCTCATCTAAAAAGTCACAGGAGTGAAGTTTGTCCATACGGGTCTCGATCATAACGATAAATAGCCGTCAAGTGAGGTGTTTGGGCTGTTTTGGCAAATTCTGGGCAGTTTTCGGGAAAGTTTGGAAGACCATAAGTTGTTCGCCATAAATCCTTTTGACAAACGGTTGGATGTTTTGGAAACTAGGCTGGGCGAACTAACTCTTTGTCAAATACATAAAATTTCCAGAAATGGGTTTATCAATGAGTAAATTGACTCTCAACATGATGTATTACAAAAACTGTTTTTCTATACTTAGTAATATTTTGCTAAAATGCTGATGGAAATATATAGAGTTTCGTCGATTTTGAAACGTGTATATCTTGGTCGTTATAAGCTTTTTTTCTACGTTCTTTATATCCCCGGAATCGTGGGACAACATACTAATATATTTTTGATAAGTCGGGATGGCTAGATCAAGTTTTATACCTCAGATTGCCCATTGAAAATCGTGGGACAGCAAGTACAATTTTCAGAAAATAGTTTTCGTCGTTAAACTTGCAAAAATCATATCTCCTTCGTTATAAACTCGTTTTAATCTGTTCTTTCGCCCACGGCTTCGTTTTTGGAAGTATTTTCTGATTATCTAGCCCAAAGTTACCTGGAATCCCCTGATTTTTCAGGATTTTACAAAATGGGACAGCAACATTTATATAGTGGCTAAAATTCATTTTTCTAGTTTAATACTTGTCCAAATCCACTCCAATCACCACAAATCTAGTCTAATCCTACCATACACCTTCTCAAAGTGTCATGGGTTCCTAAACATCACTAACCTTGGTGGGTTTCATGGGGATAATCATAGGTTAATTATAATCTTATAATAATTAAGAAATACTTGAAAAGTGGTATATATAACATAACTACTTGCATATTTAACCAATATATCATGAAAATACAACATGTAACTAGTGAAATGAAAGTATGAGATGATAAAAAAAAATTACTTGAAGCTTACTTGGATATATATGGAGTTTGATGAGAAATGGATTAAGAAACCTAGGTTTTTATATCAAAACCCTAACAAGGAAAGAAAGTAGAGCTTGATTAACACTTGATCTTCAAAAATTGATGGATCCTTCCTTGGTTTTTATTTTGGGTCGTGGCTAGGGAGGAAGAACAAGAGAAAACCTTGACTTTGATTCTTGAAATGAATATAAATGTGTCATTTGTGTTTTTGTATGAAAATATCTAATCCAATGGCATAATGGTAAATAAAGGGTCAAGTGGAAGTAACATGGTGAGGGGGGGGGGGGGGGGGGGGAGGGCTGCACATGGTTAATGAGTATGTAGGAAACTTGTTAATATCTAGTTCACGGAGTCGGTTTTGGTTCCGTTAATCGCTAACCGTAAAGTTTTAAACCGCGAAACGTAAATCTGGGTATCGTAAAAATATGAAACTTGAAAGAATGACTAAACTTGTCAAAATACTCCATAATAAGATATAAAATGAATGGTAAGTTCCATCGGGTTGCTTAAATGCTGTTAAAACTGGAAACGCGGGTTAAAAACGCGAAATTCGCGTAAAACGCTGAACTGAAAACCGTAAAATTCCAAAACTTTTAGAATTGTCGTAAAATGAGAGAAAATTATATTTCTATTGTTTATAGTGTTTTATGGACATATCGGGATGCTGGAATGACGTTTAAACCTAAAAGTAAATCTCGGACACGGTTTCGTGATTTTTGCAGAAATGATCCGACGAGTGCCAAACTCTCGGATTATCATTAAAATAGTTTAACTTACGAGAATATGAAATAAAAATTTCGGAGATGAATAGTGAAAGTGAATAGTAATAGTGAATAGTACTGATGAATAGTAAATTCCGGGATGAAAAATGAAATTTCGACGTTTGAAAAAGGACATGAAATTACGAGTTGTGATATTCTTCCCCTCTAAAAGGAACTTCGTCCCGAAGTTCAGTTTGTGTTGGTCTCTGAAGTGGTATTGGTGAAAAGATGATGATATTTATCGTGTAAGCCACTGAGCTCTAATGGGAGCTCCAGTCTGTAGGCCACCAGGCCCATATGTCTGAAATATTAAATGGTCCAGTGTATGTCGGGTTTAATTTTTTTGAATTTTTCTGAATGGTATCATGCCTTTCCTAGGCAGAACTTTCAACATAACCCCACCCCAAACTTGAAATTCTAAGGGTTTACACCTTATCGAACTTGTAACTGATTCTTGATTTGTAGGAAGTTCCTGGTTATTTCATGAATACTTACTGGACTAGTGAGTTGGGCCTTTCCATATTTCGATCTGTCAATGAATGTTGGCACTTTGACCATAGAGTGCCTCAAATGGTGTAGTCTCTACGCTCGCGCGATAACTATGGTTGCAACTGAATTTGATTTATGGTAATTGGTTAGTCCAACCATTTCTAGAGTCAAGCACACCCATGAGATGCAGGTAACCATACCCAATAAATGCAAGTAAATCCATACCCAATAAATGCAGGTAAATCCATACCCAATAAATGCAGGTAACTCCATACCCAATAAATACAGGTAACTCCATACCCAATAAATGCAGGTAAATCCATACCCAATAAATGCAGGTAACTCCATACCCAATAAATGCAGGTAAATCCATACCCAAATAATGCAGGTAATCCATACCCAATAAATGCAGGTAACTCCATACCCAATAAATGCAGGTAAATTCATACCCAATAAATGCAGGTAACTCCATACCCAAATAATGCAGGTAAATCCATACCCAATAAATGCAGGTAAATCCATACCCAATAATGCAGGTCTCGCTATGTTTGGATCGTTCTCTAATTCTGACCATTGGTCTGAAGATGATAGGTGGTGTGGTTCCAAAGAAATATTAATGTAATCGCTAGGTGTTTGAGGTGAATTAAATTCCTCTATTAGAAATAATTGAAATGGATATCATGAATCTTGTAGAAAACTTACAAGGTTAAGTCCGTCAAAGGGGTGTTGGTGAAAATAATAGATTAGGATAAGGTGGTGATCCTCCGCAGGATGTCATGAATTGAGTCTATCTCCACCTACGATGCTTAGTCTCCATTACTAAGATCTTTCCCAAGCTCTATGTCATAAGTGCCTCGGAAAAGTATTTCTTACAAGATATATGTTTTGCATAACTGTAGTTTGGAGAAAAATCCATTTAAAAGTGAAAATATTATGAGGATAAAATAGTCAGGTAAGTATGTCTGCACAAATGCATAGGTGTCTAACGTTTAGTTCCTGAGGTGGATAATGCCTATTGATGGGTATTAGGCAAAACTACACACATAGATATTCAAACTAACTTAAGTCCTGAAATGGTTTATCGTTGAAATTTGTCATCACGTTGGCAAAATATATGTTCGGGTCTGATCCCTTTCTTGATATGAAAATGAGGTTATCTGGAATTTCTAGAGAACACAATGCCTTAGGGGAATCTATATCAATATTCTAACTACAAATCAATTATCCTTGGTGAAAACTCATTGCAGGGAAATTTGCGTTTAAATGAGACCATGTTTAATAAAAACACTCTATAGTATCGGTTAGGAGGCTTGGTTTATTTCTATAGAGTTGCTTAGCGTACCTTCACATTGTGTTCGATCCTGTAGCTCAGTCTAGCTAGTACCTTTGAATGATAAAATTTGACAACTAGGTCAGAGATGGTGATTCGGAAGGTCTCGTGGTATCTTAGGATTGTCGTTGAGTTATGAATTTTCTGACTATATACTTCTAGTCTTTGTTAGTAGTTCTGTAATCCTTTCATTGCTTTTCTTGTATCGAGAAATCTGTGGAAAACTAGAAGGGGGGTTGAATAGTTTTACGTCCTTTTAAAATTTATAAGCACAAGTTTGTTTTAAAAACTTCGATTCTGGTTTATGTGAATTCAATACTTGCACTATATGAACTATTGTAAAATAACTAACTAACAAAACTAATATAGTAAAGGTAAATAAATAAGTAATGAGAAGAGTTAGAAAGATCAAACCACAACACAAGGATTTATAGTGGTTCGGCTACAAGGACACCTTCCTTGTTCCTACTCCACTCCCCGAGTCACCTACTCGAGAGTTTTCTTCACTATGTCAACAAACTCCCTTATGGCGGAGAAAACCTTACACACCAATATACACACCAATTTACACACCAATCTACACACCAATCTACACACCAATCTTCACACCAATCTACACGCCAATCTTCACACCAATCTACACGCCACACGCCAATCTTCACACCAATCTACACGCCAATCTTCTTCACACCTTCTACACACCAATCTTCACAACTATCCTACTTCACTACTAATCAACTTCTACTATCTACACAACTTCTATATCTTCTAAACAAATAACAACAAGCACAACACAATATTCACAAATGAATATATATACACTATGCACAACAACTCTTCAACACTTCTTGAACTTGGTTGTAGAGAGTTCTTCTTTTGCACTTAGAATGAGAATGGATGATGAGGGATTGAATCACTTGAAACAAGGATTAATATACAAATGATCAAATGGTTTTTGATGGGTTTGAGATGATTGTAGATCTGAAAATTTCGTGCAAAAGGTGAGGAAAAATTCCAGAATTAAGGTGGTATTTATAGGGGAAGAAATCTGACAGTTTCTGACAGGGGAGCCTGGCCGGTCCCCTTAAAGCATGGCCGGCCCCCTTAAAATTAAGGGGACCGCCCCTTATAATTAAGGGGGCCGCCCAACTGTAACGGCCAGAAAACTTGTCTTTTAGTGGGGAAATTTTATTTGGTGAAAAACTAACTGATTTTGGTTAAATATTTGAAATCATATATTTAGTATGATTAAAACATTTTTTCTTATTACCAAAAGTGTTTTTCAAAAATATATAATAAGATTATATAATTAAATAAACTTTGTATTAGTTAATTAAATACCCCTTTGATCATGAGATGTATTAAGCACTTGTTTATCCATACCTTAAGTGATTAAGTTGGATATAATGATATAGACTAGCTTAATACTTGTTTACGTAGTAATCAAACGATTGACGAGTTTACATTTTGTGATCGTCAAAATATAGAGATATTGAAAAATATAAATAACGTTTTCATACATTATTTATGTCAACAATCTCCCCCTTTTTGATGATTACAAAATTTAAACTCATTAGTCGAAAATTAGTCTATATACAAGTATTAGAGTGAGTTTATATCACTTCTCCCCCTTTTTGTGAGCATCAAAAAGGTTACCCCGCTTTAATGGAAGCTCCCCCTTGATGTAAGCTCCCCCTCGTTTTGAGGCCAAAAGGAATCGAGAAATGGATATCTTGCAAAAATATTTAGTAGCAAGCAACATATATATGTATATAGCATGCAAAAATATAGACTAACCATAACCATATCATTAATCAAGTGAAAATAATACATCAAGCATTACATCAACAAAGGAAACAAGTAATGCTACAACCAACAAAAGCCTTTAAAGGTTTACAATCATCATAGAAATAATAAACCAAGTCTCAAACATGAGAGTCCTCTCTAGAGCTTGCCATCCAAAAAGGTTTAACATAATTTTATTTGTGAAACACCAAGCATGTTTAATTGGGAGGAATTGATGGTGAACATGGGGATGGTGATGGTGGAGGTGTGTTTGTTGATGGTGGTGGTGGTGTTGTGTTTGTTGTTGGTGGTTGATGCAACATGTTTTCAATATGAGAAAACATGTATTGGATCTCATCTCTTAATCCGAACACAATTGTTCGGTTGTGAATGCAACAAAGGCAAGTGTCTCCATGAGCTTCAAGTAAGCTCCATGGGACGGGGTTATAGGTTGGTGGGTTGATAGGAGATGATGAGAAATGTGCATCAAGAGGTGTTAATGGTGATAATGAGAGAGTGAGTGCAAGAGATGTGTTCTCATTGGTAGGTTGTGATGGTTGATCAATTGTTGGAGGAGATAAGTGGGTGTTTATGTAGTCATTAATGGATGAAGTGGATGGTATGGAGGAAGTAGAATGTCCGTTTGTTGAGGGTGTTTTGGAGGGTGCATTTGGTGCACTAGGAGATGAACATTGAGGTTGTGGTGATGGGGTGGTGTTGTCTTCATTTGTAAGATCAATGAAGAGTTGTTTGGGTGGTATAATGACAAGTTTTTGTTTCTTGGCATTGTTTGAATGGGTGGTTCTTGGTGATGACATGATGATGGTTTATGAGTGATGAGGATGATGAATGATGAATTAAACATGCATGGGGATTATATAGTGGGAAAACATGTTTAGAAGTGGAATTATTTTGAAATTGTAATGTTATATTCCAAAATCAGTTTGGTTTTTTAAGAGTAATGATAGCTGGGACTAGCAAAAGGGATCACATGATGCAAAAGAAAACAGTGTAAAAACTGTTTCAGATGGCCGGTCCCCTTAAATGGTGGCCGGTCCCCTTAATTTTAAGGGGGCCGCCCTTTATGATTTAAGGGGGCCGCCCATCTGACGACCCAGAAATCAAAAATTTTCAAAAATTTTCTGGAAAGATGTTATGTTCTGGTTTGAATGTGCAGCAAGCTCAATTTGGACACTTCACATTTGTCTTGATTTATTAGAAAGCATACATGTCATATAGTTATATAACCATTAACTAATCATGCAAACATATATATAGATCAAGAGAGAAACATGCATAAAAATATCAAAGACAATCAAGTTATCATCCTAAACACATATTCAAATAACAAGTATTTCCGAATAAACTTCGGACAAATAGCACACAAGACATAAAAATAAAACATTGTTAAACAAACATAATCCGACCATATCATTTCTTTTTCTTCCCGAAGATACCCTTCAAAGTCTTCCCAATAGATTTGAAGCCACCTCTAACTTCTTCGTGCAAGCTCTTTTGTCTTCTAAGCATCTCGGTAGTTCGTTCATGAAGCACTTCTTCAGTTTGATCACTTGGAGATGGAGTAGAATAGTTGGGATAGTCAAGATCCTCTAAATTGTCAACGAACTCAGAAAACGAAGGGGTACTAGCATCATCGATGTTTTCCTCCTCATCATCATCATCTTGCCTTGAGGATAATCCATGAAAGCTATGACGACGAGGTTTACCCTTGTCACTTCGAGTTCGTCGAGCTTGTTTTAGAGCGAGAGTACGCAGAGTGGGGTAGATGGACTCATAAATACTATTGTCAAGATCGGGGTAGTACTCGATAACATGACGATAGATACGAGTAAGGAACATTCCATATGGAAGGTTGGCTTTGGGAGTTTTTCTAGCACACTCAATCCGTTTGATAAAGAAGTAGGCCAAATTGTACGGCTTTTCGACAGCTATACAATACAACATGTGAGCAAGGCTAGCCGGGAGATGGTCCCGGTGACCTCCAGTACCAAACGCATTCTCACGAATGAGTTCTTCCCAACGCTTCATGTGTGGGCTTAATTCTTTGAGGAGAAGTTGGTATGGAGAAATTTGAACTTTTTTGGATTTTATTTTTCGACTTGTGGTGGCACGATCTATACCAAGGATTTGACGAATTTCGTCGGGATGAGGAATTTCGTCGAAATAAGGACCGAAGGTTGGTCGATAGCGATTAAGAGATTCGAGGTCCCACTCGTTTGTGAAAACGGCTTGACCTCTAAAAGGAATTTGAAGGATATGACCAAATTGTTCGAGAGTGAGGGTGATAAATTCATTTTGAATCATGAAGGAGATGGTGATGAAACCAAGATCATTGGTTTGGACGGTGACTTGGCTATAGAAATCCATTATGAAACGAGGAATGATAGGTTCATTTATTTCATAAAGACAATTGAAGTTGATGCTTGTAAACACGCGATTTATGTAGTCGGATTGAGCAAAAGCAAGATCTACTACACGTCCCTCATGAATATTTCTATCTTCAATTTGACGATAGATAAGTCCAATGGAAGGAGATGTGGTAGGGAGTTGAGAAACTTTGGGAATGTAGTTTTTAGTGTGAGAAAGATCTTCGGTAATTGCTTTGGGTATTTTCACCTAAACACATCAACAATTCAAAAAGACCAAAATAAATATAAAGAAAGATAAAAATATATGTTTATTGTCAAGGCTTATGTTGGAACGTAAACATACTTCGTTACTAATCCTAAGAAGTAGATTACCATGTTCCTTAATATTGTTTTTAACTCGTTCTAGATATACTTTACGATGTTTAATTAGTAGTTATGGACAAATCCAAACGCCCCTTTAAACATCTTAATATATCATGAAATTTACTAGATTTACATTAGATTGTAAAACTAGCTATTTCTTGCGAGTTTCTTATGCATGTAATTTGTTTTTGAAAAAAAAAATGGTTTGTATTTTTTAATAAAAGTGTCATTTTTAGTAATAAACCAAACGCTTCCTTAACTAGTGACTTATAACTCAAGTGCGTCAATATACATATGAATTATATATCTTGACGAGTTCGATAAGCAATTTTAAGGTTTATAATTATAATGAAGTTTTATAAAAATTATAAAAACTATGTTTTGATATTATTCGGACATAATCCAAACACCCCTATATTGTGAATCAATATAATTTTTCTTAGTCGAAAAATGTAATTTCAAGTTTTATAAGTTACAAAAGTATAATGTGATTAGTTTTAACACGTTTTCAAATCATTATTCAACAATGAGCTTACTAAAATTTTTGAAAAGGAGTGTATGAAATTTTTCAAAAATTTTCGACATGATAGTTTATAATAACTAGTATCTAGTGTTGATTAATCATCCTAATCCTAGGGGAAGCATTTGGTTATGGAGTTTTAAGGCTTAATTCGAAAGAAATTATGAAATTTGACGAATTTTATAAAACATGCATAATCATGAGTATGATCAAATAAGATGAAATTAGATGAAATGTGTTATGAAAAACTTACAATAAGTAATGGTGATTATGTTAGATGAATTTGCCCTTTGCGAATTAACCCGAATTATGTGATTTGGAATTGATTTGAGAGGTTTTTGGGTTTTGGTTTTCGTCACAGCAGGAGCAGGGAAAGAGAGGGATGAAAAAATGGAGTGTTTGGCAAAAGGAAGAAAGGGAAAAACGGGCTTGAGCTCTCAGAGGGCCGGTCCCCTTAAACATTAAGGGGGCCGCCCTTGTATTTGCTGCCGGTCCCCTTAAACATTAAGGGGTCCGCCCTTAAAAAAATTTGATATTACAAGTTTTGGTTTCTGGAACAAACAAGAAAATATTTATATATATATACTAGATTTATATTTAATCAAAAATACGTTGAAGAGTATACGCACGAGAGGAATTACTTGACATTTTTACTTGACATTTTGTCAATAAAATTTTCTTGATCGTTACGGATGAAATTCATCAAGTTGTCAAGCACACGAGAAAGTTGTGGAAGGTTTATAAGTATATATATATATATATATATATATATATATATATATATATATATATATATATATATATATATATATATATATATATATATATATATATATATAGTATGGGCTTATAAGACGAGAACATAGGAGGGAGACGTATGCAACGGAAGCCGGGAGTTTGTTTCATCCATAGATTTTTCGACTCATCTCACTTCATCAGCATGAGTGTTGATTGAACATTAAAGTTCAATAAGGCAAATGGGGAAAAGAAATGTTCGTAAACGAACAATCTCTAGTTCTAGAAAATCAACAAATGAATTTCCTAGGTTATAAGATCCTAAATATAGCTAAGTATATATATATATATATATATATATATATATATATATATATATATATATATATATATATATATATATATATATATATATATATATATATATATATATATATATATATGTATATTTAGATATAATATAGTTTAAAAAAAAATAGAGATTAATAAGTCAAGTAAAGCCACATAAATATAACATACTAAACTAAGCATGCATTTCTAGACAAGGAACTTAAAAGGAAATGTGTACCTTTTGTCTTTAATACGTTAATCTTCAGGGTCTTCAAGAAGTAAATCGGACAAGAGGTGACAATGAAAAGTTCCATGTTTGGATGGCGAATATTATTTACGTTGGTGCCCATTGTTTCATTTGTCCAAAGTCATTTGGTCCGAACATGTTTTGTATTTGACTTGGATGCATATAAGGTGGAAACATTCCCCAAGGATTGAAGTTCCACATTTGTTGATTATAGTTAAAGTTTCGTCTATTATGGTTTGTTCTTGGTTGAGGTGTTTTAGGTCTAGGATAAGAATTATTTGGTTTTCTAGGTGGTGGAGTTTTAGATCTTGTTTTAGATTTAGATGATCCAACTTCGGTTTTTAAAGATGGTTTATAAAATGGCTTTATTTCTTCATTACTAGCGATAGGTATTGTTTTATTTTTTATGAGTAAATGTTTAGGATTAAGTATTGAAGGTTTTGGTTCATTTTCAAATTTAACGTTTTTAGCTCCACTTGTTGAAGATTCAGTTGAGTTAAATCCTAGTCCGGTTTTATCTCCTGATATTCTTTGAATACTTATTATTTTACTAAGTGAGTTACTACTATTTTCAAATTTATCAAGTTTGCAGATTTCATCCTTAAGTATGTTGTTTTCACTTTTAAGCTCTTGACATGTTTTACATTCTTCAACAATTTCTTTTCCTTTTTCAAGTTGACGTATTTTAATTTTTAGTTCAAGCACTTCATTTTCTAGTTGGTTGTTTATGTATTTTAGTGATTTATTTTTAGCCATAACCAGTTGTCCTATTTTACATAATCTATTGTATTCACTATCTAAATCTTTTTCATCTAATGATAGATTTTCATCACTAAAGTATTCCGATTCGGAACGTACCTCACTTGATGATTTGGCCATGAGACACTTTTCATCCTTTGTTGTTTCATTCTCATCTTCATCACTATCACTCCAAGCACCTCCAACGAATGCTCTTTGATTTTGATCTCTTGTCATCATTGGACATTTTCCAATGAGGTGATTCGGATCACCACACTTGAAACACTTTCTCTCATTCTTGCTATACTTGTCATCATTATTCTTTTGAGATGTTCTTCTTTCATCGTGTGGTTGTCTAACGAATCTTCCTCGCCTTTTGAAGAATTTCTTGAAGTCTCTTACGGCCATGGCATATTCTTCGTCATCGCTTTCGGAAGATGAGCTATCTTCGTTGTTGGATTCCTTTCTAGCTTTCAAGGCGATTGACTTGCTTTGCTCACGTTTTCCTTTAACCATTTCAGAGTCCTTCTTTATAATTGCTTCGTAGACTTTCAGATTTCCAATTAATTCATCAAGTTGTAGTGTTGACAAATTCTTTGATTCTTCAATAGCCGTCACTTTAGCTCGCCATTTTGGGTGAAGAGCTCTAAGAAATTTCCTAACAAAATTCTTACTAGAGAAATTCTCATCAAGTGCTTTTAAACTTGTGATGATAGTGTTAAATCTAGCAAAAGCATTATCAATTGATTCCTCTTCCGGAATCGTGAATTGCTCATATTGTTGAACAAGTAGATCTATTTTGTTATTTTTGACTTGATTATTATCTTGGTGAGTTATTAATAAAGAGTTCCAAATTTCTTTTGCGGTTTCACACATAAAGATCCTTTCGTACTCTTTACGTGGTAGCGCATTATAAATAACCATTTTTGCTTCATTATTTTTAGCAAGTTTTCTTTTTAAATCATCATTTTGTTTTTCAAAAGGTACGATTTCATCTTTCTTAGTTTCGGGGTTATTTTGAATAGGTAAAAAATCACCATTGGTAATAACATGCCAAAGATCTAGATCTTTTGATTTCACATAAGTTTCGAATCGATTTTTCCAATATAAAAATCCATCACTTTCAAATAGTGGTGGTCTTTGCATAGATTGCCCTTCTAAATATTTTTCAGATTCCATAGATCGTTACAAGTTTTAAAATACAATATATTTTAAAAATCTTGCTAGACGTGGCTCTGGTACCAATTGTGGAAAACTAGAAGGGGGGGTTGAATAGTTTTACGTCCTTTTAAAATTTATAAGCACAAGTTTGTTTTAAAAACTTCGATTCTGGTTTATGTGAATTCAATACTTGCACTATATGAACTATTGTAAAATAACTAACTAACAAAACTAATATAGTAAAGGTAAATAAATAAGTAATGAGAAGAGTTAGAAAGATCAAACCACAACACAAGGATTTATAGTGGTTCGGCTACAAGGACACCTTCCTTGTTCCTACTCCACTCCCCGAGTCACCTACTCGAGAGTTTTCTTCACTATGTCAACAAACTCCCTTATGGCGGAGAAAACCTTACACACCAATATACACACCAATTTACACACCAATCTACACACCAATCTACACGCCAATCTTCACACCAATCTACACGCCAATCTTCACACCAATCTACACGCCAATCTTCTTCACACCTTCTACACACCAATCTTCACAACTATCCTACTTCACTACTAATCAACTTCTACTATCTACACAACTTCTATATCTTCTAAACAAATAACAACAAGCACAACACAATATTCACAAATGAATATATATACACTATGCACAACAACTCTTCAACACTTCTTGAACTTGGTTGTAGAGAGTTCTTCTTTTGCATTTAGAATGAGAATGGATGATGAGGGATTGAATCACTTGAAACAAGGATTAATATACAAATGATCAAATGATTTTTGATGGGTTTTAGATGATTGTAGATCTGAAAATTTCGTGCAAAAGGTGAGGAAAAATTCCAGAATTAAGGTGGTATTTATAGGGGAAGAAATCTGACAGTTTCTGACAAGGGAGCCTGGCCGGTCCCCTTAAAGCATGGCCGGCCCCCTTAAAATTAAGGGGACCGCCCCTTATAATTAAGGGGGCCGCCCAACTGTAACGGCCAGAAAACTTGTCTTTTAGTGGGGAAATTTTATTTGGTGAAAAACTAACTGATTTTGGTTAAATATTTGAAATCATATATTTAGTATGATTAAAACATTTTTTCTTATTACCAAAAGTGTTTTTCAAAAATATATAATAAGATTATATAATTAAATAAACTTTGTATTAGTTAATTAAATACCCCTTTGATCATGAGATGTATTAAGCACTTGTTTATCCATACCTTAAGTGATTAAGTTGGATATAATGATATAGACTAGCTTAATACTTGTTTACGTAGTAATCAAACGATTGACGAGTTTACATTTTGTGATCGTCAAAATATAGAGATATTGAAAAATATAAATAACGTTTTCATACATTATTTATGTCAACAAAATCCTCCTAGTAATTGATGGTATGGAAAATCTTTCCTAGGGAGGTCATTGATAATATCCACTTATCAATATTGGGAGTAATGAGGGATGAGTGGCATAGGAAACTATAGAGTGTCAGCTAACTCCTTATGTATATAGGGTTGGGGAAAGGAAATGATAGTGATGGTGAGAAGGGAAAAGACTGTGACAACTGCGACAAAACGAGATTGTGATGAAAGAAAATACTGTGATGTAAGTGTATTGTGCATAAATGTGAAGATTCATGAGATGAAATGACCAGTTGACGTGCTTCCAGGCGGCGGTTCACGAGGTGATGAAAGGTATGAATGTTCTGAAAACGAGTGTATACACACATAAATGAAACATTTGGAAATTGGGTAGAGGATTCAATCCAGACAGAATTTTATTATAACCATTCTCAGTGTTGCAAAATTCATTTCTGAGTCGGATATAGGTGGTCAGCCTATGTCCTACTATCCCGGGTTGAATATAAATGACTAGTCTATATTCCACCGAGGTTCCATGAATTTTGAAATACTCAGCTCAGTTATACTAATACTATGTCCTTCACAAATACCAAGACGTTCAAAAAGACTAAGGCAGGTGACCAAACTCGAGGTCAAATGATGAAACTATGCAAAGAAAAACATAACGCGGTGACATATATGATACGTGAACATGCTTATATGAAAGACAATTATAGTAATCAACTATAATAAATGAATATAATATACCAGATAATGAGATACAAATCTCATCACATCTGTCAGCAACAAACCACCAGTGAGGCATCATCTTGGCAGGCAGGCACGTGACGGTCATAGGGTTAAGTTTTCTTGAAAGTAGCTATAGTCTAGGTTTTCAAAACACTCAGTTCGCTATAGCCAAAGCTCTGATGCCAATCTGTCACACCCCCAAAATCGGGCCCAGCGAAAGCATACATGTAGCTGGGCTGTAACTCAATCGGTATCACAAAACAAGTACAAAATGGTTTTCACTTTAATTATTTAGAATAAAATCGTTTAACCAAAAATATTGAATTTACATCGTTAAAAGTAGTGCGGAAGTAGGCCCTTAAAATGCTTTAAAACGGTCCCCATATGAATAATCAGAGTCTTCTATGACCATGCCATGCCCTGCCAAAACCTCCAGTAGCGTGCCATTGCTTAATACCTGAAAATACATGCTAAAGTGTCAACACGAGGTTGGTGAGTTCATAGAGTCTTGTGAGAAAGAATTTAATGCATATGGATGAAGATGTCCCAGCAAAGGCATCGTAAAACCACTCAGTTCCAAGTCCCGCCATAAGAGACTTGTAACCTGTGTGTTTACAACCCACTGCCAAATGTGTTTTGGTTTGTATGAACAAAATAATGCTTGAATCTCAATTCATAGATAAGTGTAGCAAAACCGCTATATAAACAATTTAACAATGAGGTTATATAAACAATGATGACAATCCCATGAAATGCAGGTAATCAAACATACCAATGAAATGCAGGTAATCAACCATGTAAAGCGAGTAATGCGTTTAATTAAAACGAGCATGTATTCTCCCCCAAAGAGTTTGCAAAACAATTAAAAGAGTAGGGGCTATGACTCACCTGGTGCGATAGCTACGATGACAAAAGTGGATATACAGAAATGAGGTTCGATCTCTAACCGCAACATAATATGGATGATACAGTCTAATGTAAGAAATGAAATGATGCTACACATGCAAATACGTATGTTATCGATACCACTCGTTAGTTTTGAAAATGACGCTTATCGTCGAAAAATACGTTTTCGACGTCTCGTTAAGTTAATAACCACTTTTCGTATAAATATGTTGAAACGGTACTCCACGATCCTCGTTTGGTGTTCTATCAGCAAATATAAGGTTTTCGACGTAAAATGACACTTTTCATAACTTGAAAAATATGGCCAAAGTGGTCTCGCAAAACTAGTTGCGAATTGGTGAATATTAAGAGTTAGGAAAGAAGATCAGTAGTTTTGAGAATATTTTCACCTCATCTAAAAAGTCACAGGAGTGAAGTTTGTCCATACGGGTCTCGATCATAACGATAAATAGCCGTCAAGTGAGGTGTTTGGGCTGTTTTGGCAAATTCTGGGCAGTATTCGGGAAAGTTTGGAAGACCATAAGTTGTTCGTTATAAATCCTTTTGACAAACGGTTAGATGTTTTGGAAACTAGGCTGGGTGAACTAAGTCTTTGTCATATACATAAAATTTCCAGAAATGGGTTTATCAATGAGTAAATTGACTCTCAACATGATGTATTACAAAAACTGTTTTTCTATACTTAGTAATATTTTGCTAAAAAGCTGATGGAAATAAATAGAGTTTCGTCGATTTTGAAACGTGTATATCTTAGTCGTTATAAGCTTGTTTTCTACGTTCTTTATATCCCCGGAATCGTGGGACAACATACTAATATATTTTTGATAAGTCGGGATGGCTAGATCAAGTTTTATACCTCAGATTGCCCATTGAAAATCGTGGGACAGCAAGTACAATTTTCAGAAAATTGTTTTCGTCGTTAAACTTGCAAAAATCATATCTCCTTCGTTATAAACTCGTTTTAATCTGTTCTTTCGCCCATGGCTTCATTTTTGAAAGTATTTTCTGATTCTCTAGCCCAAAGTTACCCGGAATCCCTTGATTTTTCTGGATTTTACAAAATGGGACAGCAACATTTATATAGTGGCTAAAATTCATTTTTCTAGTTTAATACTTGTCCAAATCCACTCCAGTCACCACAAATCTAGTCTAATCCTATCGTACACCTTCTCAAGGTGTCATGGGTTCCTAAACATCACTAACCTTGGTGGGTTTCATGGGGATAATCATAGGTTAATTATAATCTCATAATAATTAAGAAATACTTGAAAAGTGGTATATATAACATAACTACTTGCATATTTAACCAATATATCATGAAAATACAACATGTAACTAGTGAAATGAAAGTATGAGATGATAAAAAAAATTACTTGAAGCTTACTTGGATATATATGGAGTTTGATGAGAAATGGATTAAGAAACCTAGGTTTTTATCACAAAACCCTAACAAGGAAAGAAAGTAGAGCTTGATTAACACTTGATCTTCAAAAATTGATGGATCCTTCCTTGGTTTTTATTTTGGGTCGTGGCTAGGGAAGAAGAACAAGAGAAAACCTTGACTTTGATTCTTGAAATGAATATAAATGTGTTATTTGTGTTTTTGTATGAAAATATCTAATCCAATGGCATAATGGTAATTAAAGGGTCAAGTGGAAGTAACATGGTGAGGGGGGGGGGGGGGGGGGGAAGCTGTACATAGTTGATGAGTATGTAGGAAACTTGTTAATATCTAGTTCACGGAGTCGGTTTTGGTTCCGTTAATCGCTAACCGTAAAGTTTTAAACCGCGAAATGTAAATCCGGGTATCGTAAAAATATGAAACTTGACAGAATGACTAAACTTGTCAAAATACTGCATAATAAAATATAAAATGAATGGTAAGTTCCATCGGGTTGCTTGAACGCCGTTAAAACTGGAAACGCAGGTTAAAAACGCGAAATTCGCGTAAAACGCTGAACTGAAAAACGTAAAATTCCAAAACTTTTAGAATTGTCGTAAAATGAGAGAAAATCATATTTCTATTGTTTATAGTGTTTTATGGACATATCGGGATGCTGGAATGACGTTTAAACCTAAAAGTAAATCTCGGACACGATTTCGTGATTTTTGCAGAAATGATCCGACGAGTGCCAAACTCTCGGATTATCATTAAAATTGTTTAACTTACGAGAATATGAAATAAAAATTTTGGAGATGAATAGTGAAAGTGAATAATATAGTGAATAGTAACTGATGAATAGTAACTTTCCGGGATGAAAAATGAAATTTCGACGTTTGAAAAAGGACATGAAATTACGAGTTGTGACAAAGTCTTGAACAATATGAACAATTATATCGAGGTATGAAAATTAATAACGAAGTAAGCTAAATATGTACAATCAACACATGCATAATATAGACAATTATAGCTATATACGAGATGTAAGTAAGTAAGCTAAGTAATAAGTTAGAGTTGGAAAGATCTAACCGCGAGACAAAGGATTTATAGTGGTTCGGCTACAAGGACACCTTCCTTGCC
This sequence comes from Artemisia argyi, assembly GCA_030686995.1. NCBI lineage: Eukaryota > Viridiplantae > Streptophyta > Magnoliopsida > Asterales > Asteraceae > Artemisia > Artemisia argyi. Next base: position 26,301,582 of record CM060703.1, on the reverse strand, counting down.
CTACTCCACTCCTCGAGTCACCTACTCAAGAGTTTTCTTCACTATGTCAACAAGCTCCCTTATGGCGGAGAAAACCTTACACACCAATATACACACCACAACTTCGTCACAACTTATTCACACCTTCTACACAACTTCATCACACCTAGTCACTACTTAATCACAACACTACTTCTTCACAACTACCTATCTTCACAACTATCTACTTCACAACAATCTTCTTCACAACTATCTACTTCCCAATCTCTCTACTTCACACCTTCACACTACTCCAATACTTCTTCTTCACACCACTACTTATATCTCACTACTTCTATTCACAACTTCTACTCCTAGATCTATCTAGTTAAACTTCTATCACACCTTTACAATGAATGTACACAACAACTAGACTATATACACAAATCTACAATACTTCATAACTTGATGTTGAAGGAGTATTCTTCTCGTGCACTTTGAGAGATGAGAGGTGAGGGAAAGAATCACTTGAAACAAGGATTAACAATTATATGATCAAAGGGTTTTTAGGAGGATGTTTAGAGAGATTTGGATCTGAAAATTTTCGTACAAGAGGTAAGAAAAATTTCAGGTTTGAGGTGGTATTTATAGGGAAAAATTTCTGACAAAATCTGGCAGGGGAGCGTGGCCGGTCCCCTTACTTGTGTGCCGGCCCCCTTAAAATTAAGGGGGCCGCCCAGCTGTAACGGCCAGAAAATATGTCTTTTAGTGGGGAAAGTTTATTTGGTGAAAAACTAACTGATTTTGGTTAAAAATTTGAATTCATATATTTACTATGAATTAAACATTTTTCTTTATTACCAAAAATGTTTTTCAAAAATATATAATAAGTTTATTTAATTTTATAAACTTTGTATTATTTAAATAAACATCCCTTTGATCATAAAATGTATTAGTCACTTGTTTATTCATACCTTAAGTGATTATGTTGGATGAGATGATATAAGCTTGCTTAAAACTTGTTTACGTATTAACTTTGCGTTTAATGTTTTTATATTTTGTGATCGTCAAAACTTAGGGATATCGAAAAATATTAATAACGTTTTTATACGTTATTTATATCAACAATCTCCCCCTTTTTGATGATTACAAAATCTAAACTCATTAAACTAAAAATTAATATATATGCAAGTTTTTAGTGTGAGTTTATATCACTTCTCCCCCTTTTTGTTAGCATAAAAAAGGTTATCCCAATGAATGTATAGCTCCCCCTTGAAGTATACTCCCCCTCGTTTTGAGGTCATAAGAGATCGAGATATGGAATGCTTGCAAAAATATTTAGAGCACAAGGAACATAGATATATATGCATGCAATAGATATGAAGTAACTAATAAGAATGCATGGTAATAAAACAAAAGAAGCATTCATTAGTAATTTTGTTGAAAACATAATCATTAGTACATAAGCATATAGATGTATGCTTTTCTAGCAAATTACACTAGATAATACTAAATTGCCAAGTTGAGGTCTCTTGGACTTGCTTGGAACACAAAAGGTTTGAAATGATTTTACTTTTGGAGATGGGAAACATGGTATTTAAGAAAGGTATACTTTTGTAGGAATGGTGTTTGTAGAGTTTGGTGAGTTTGGTAGTGGGTTTGGAGCGGAAGGATTTGCTTGAGGGTTGGTGTTTTGTGTTATGGATGATGTTGGAGAAGACCTAGTGAGGAGATACTCAATCCAAGTGAGGTGTTCATTTATGGCCATGTTTAGTTTTGGAGAAAAATGCAACAAGAACAATTGTTGACATGATTCTCAAGATGGATCAAGTTGTTGGGTGGTGATGAGTTGGTGGATGAAGGTTGTTGATCCAAATTGCTTTAAGCAAGATGTAAAGCAAGAAGAGCACTAAGCTCATGTGCTTCTTTAAGTTCTTCAACGAACTTTTTATGTTCGGAAGATGGTGATGATGGTGGAGTTGAATATTGAGTATTGATTGTGGATTGAACATGGAACATAGGTTTCATGTATGGATGAGTTTTGATGGTTGTTGTTTAAAGATTGAGTATGTTCCTCAAGAGGGCCATTTGGAAGAAATGAATTGGGGTGAATGTGGAATTTCATTAGTGAGGGTGATTGTGAGATTGTCTTGTTGAGACACAAGAGAGGTTTCATTTGGGTAATCATGAATGGATGAGGATGAATGTGTGGAAGAATGGGATGTTTCATGAGTGGATTTGTAGTCTGACCAAAATGTGAGGTGTTGGGAGTGAGATTGGGATTGTTGTTTTGAGATGGAGTATGTTCTTCATATGAATTTTATGGGTGAGATGAAAGTGTATTTTTGGGAGTAAGGATGGAAACGAATGTGGATAGAGTAATTGTGTGAGGATGAGTGAGGTAAGTAATTTGAGTATGGTGAGGAAGGTGTGTGATGCAAATTGCGTTGTGCAAGGTGCATAGTATTTGAGATCACGAAGATCATGGAGTTAGTCAAGTACTTCACGAAACTTCAAGGTTTACAAGGAAGATGATGATGAAGGAATTTTGCAATGTTGGTGGAAAAGATAGTGAGGTGTAATATTGATTATTGTTTGGATGTTGAGATTTTTCAATGAAAGGATTGTTTGGAGGAGATAGATGAGATGTAGGTATGTAGTTGGGAGCATAGATAGATGCTTGACCATTATGAGGATTGAGAGAGGGTTCTTTTGAGTGATCTTGAGGTTTGTGTATCATGAAGTATGGTTTGGCCTTCATGGGTTAAGTTGTAGTGGTGATGACACACTTTGTAGAGTGTAGGGAATGGTTTCATGGTAAAATCTTTTTGTGAGGATGACTAGATGGAGTTATTGGTGAGGATGTGAGATGAGTATCAAGTGATGTGATTGGTGAGAGTGAAATGGCGATGTTCACGGAAGGAATGCCTTGGTTTTTCATATCACTTTGGTGGTTTGAGTGTGTAAAGGTTGTGAGGTTTGAGTGTAAGGTAGAAGGGTATGGGTGCGTAAAGGTTATGAGATTTGAGTGTGTAAAGATTATGAGATTTAGTTTTGGGCAAGTCCAACTCTTTAGGCAACTATGCATGTATTATCTTAATGAAATATGCATGAAAAGTATATAGGCAAATAAACATGTAATATGATTACAACTACGCATGCATGCAAACTTAATAAAGTAATAGATCAAGTAATTAAGGCATTCTACCTAACATGACTAACTAAGTGCAAAGGCAAAAGCAACTAATGAGTGAAACACTAGTGATGGAACAAATGTGATAGTGTAATTCTTGATTTTGTTCTAGTGTATGCCTATATGAAACAAAAACGGAGTTAAGATCGTTTCAACTCCTAAGCAAATATTCCTAAGAAACGATCATTGATCTCCTTGATTTAGCTTTGCTCACTTCTAAGTGTCATGTATGTGTATATATTGGATTATATATATATAGACAACGAGAGTGAGACTATTATGCATGATTTGAGAAAAACGTTTTTATCATTATTCAACAATGAGTTTTTCTAAACGTGAGAATAATTTGAAAATGAATTGAGATTTTATTTGAGAATATACTTATGCAAAACAAAATATCTCAATTCTTGATTTTGTGCAAAATAGAATCCTAGACTCAGATTTGAGAAGAAAGAAAACTTAAAATTTTATGCTCAGATAGCCGGCCCCCTTAAAGTGAGGCCGGTCCCCTTAATTTTAAGGGGGTCGCCCTTATAAATTAGGGGGTCCGCCCATCTGACAAATAAAATATTTCAGAACTTTGATTTTTCAGAAGATGTTAAGTATTACAAGAATTTAATCAATTTGCTCCATCATTCCTAATCCTAAACGTAAGTAGTTAAGTAAATCACGCTTAAGAGGCTTAGTGACTATATCGGCAATGTTACCTTCCGAAGCTACCTTCTCTATTGTTATATTTTCTTTTTGTATAATGTCCCTAAGAAAGTGATGACGTATTTCTATAGCACCTTTGTTATTGCACATAATAGGAATATTTTCTAACTTAATGCCATAGTCTTCGAGAGCTTGTTTCATCCATAGTTTTCTTACGCGAGGGATCTAGTCTTACTTCTATATTAACGATTAATCCACTTAACATATTTCACTTCATCACCATGAGTTTTCTACTAGTGGACATAGAAGATTTTCATTTTCTATGTTGTTCGACAACGAACAATTTTAATTTAAATCCTAGGAAAACCAACTAAGAGGGGTTCATAATATGTGAGCAAGTAAATATTACTAGCTATATAACTAAGCATTATTCTAACTAGTTACTAATCTAAGAATATAAATTTTAACGATAAACTTAAAAGAAATGCGTACCTTTTAGTCTTCAATAAATTTTCTTCAAACAAACTTCAAGTTGTCATGTTGACTTATAGAAGCCATTTGTAGATGAGATACCAATATTTCCAAAAGTGACAACTTAGCCACTTGGTTCCCATGGTCTCATTGGTCCAAAGTTGTTTGAACCAAACATGGTTTGCAATTGACTAGGATGCATGTATGGTGGAAGTATTCCCCATGGGCTAAAGCTTGGTTGATGTGGATAAATCCACATTGGGTGACTATTATTAAAAAAGTTTTGTCTACCTTGATTTCTCCTATGTTGAGGGGTTTTAGACCGAGGATGAGGATTATTTGGTCTATTTGGAGGTGGAGTTTTAGATCTTAATTTTAGTTTAGAAAATCCGGTTTTGGCTTTTAATGATGGTTTATAAAAACTTTTTACTTCCTCATCACTCGCAATAGGTATTTTTCTATCTTTTATAGGTACATACTTAGGTTTTGAGTCTAATGGTTTTTGTTTACTAGATTCACATTCAAACTTTTCATTTTTATTTTCACTAGTTGAAACATTAGTTAAGTCGAATCCAAGATCGGTTTTATCTCCCAAAGCTTCTTGAACACTTATTATTTTCTTAAGTGAGTTACTACTATTTTTAAACTTGTCAAGTTTGAAAATTTCATCTTTAAGTTTTTCGTTTTCATTTTTAACCTCTATGCATGTTTTACATTCTATAAAAACTTCTTTTCCTTTTTCCAAATGTTGTAGTCTAATTTTTAATTCGAGTACTTCATTTTCTAATAGATTATTAATATGTTTTAGTGACTTATTTTTAGCTATAACCTTTTGACCTAATTTGCATAACCTATTATATTCACTATCTAGGTCTTTTTCGTCTAATGATAAATTTTCGTCACTAAAGTATTTGGTTTCGGAACGTACCTCGCTTGATGTCTTAGCCATAAGACACTTCTCCTCTTTTGTGATTTCTTTCTCATCGTTATCGCTATCACTCCAAGCTCCTCCAACAAACGCCTTTTGATTTTGATCTCTTGATATCATTGGACATTTTCCGATGAGATGATTTGGATCACCACATTTGAAGCACTTCCTTTCACTTTTGCCATTGTTGTCCTCTTTATTTCTTTGGTATGCTTTCCTTTCATCATGCGGTTGTCTAACGAATCTTCCTCGCCTTTTGAAGAATTTCTTGAAATCTCTTACGGCCATCGCATATTCTTCATCATTACTTTCAGAGGTTGAGCTATCCTCGTTACTAGATTCCTTCCTAGCTTTCAACGCAATTGACTTGCTTTGCTCTCTTTTTCCATTGACCATCTCGGAGTCTTTCTTTATTATTGCTTCGTAGACTTTCAGGTTGCCGATCAACTCATCAAGTTGAAGAGTTGACAAGTTCTTCGATTCTTCAATCGCCGTAACTTTAGCTCGCCATTTTGGATGAAGAGCCCTAAGAAATTTCCTAACAAAATTCTTACTAGAAAAATTCTCATCAAGTGCTTTTAAACTTGTGAGGATAGTGTTAAACCTAGCAAAAGCATTATCTATTGATTCCTCCTCCAGAATCATAAATTGTTCATATTGTTGAACAAGAAGATCTATTTTATTATCTTTAACCTGACTATTACCTTGGTGAGTGATTAGTAAAGAATCCCAAATTTCTTTTGCGGTTTTACACATAAAAATTCTTTCATATTCTTTGCGTGGTAACGCATTATAAATAACCATTTTAGCCTCATTATTTTTTGCTAGTTTCTTTTTCAAATCATCATTTTGTTTTTCAAAAGATACAATTTCATCCATTTTAGTTTCAAAATTATATTGAATAGGGGGAAAATCACCAAAGGTAATGACATGCCAAAGATCAAGATCTTTTGATTTCACATAAGTTTCGAATCTATTTTTCCAATAAAGAAAACCATCACTTTCAAATAGTGATGGTCTTTGCATAGATTGCCCTTCTAAATATTTTTCAGATTCCATAGATCGTTTCAAGTTTTAAAATACAGTTTATTTTAAAAATCTTGTTTAACGTAGCTCTGATGCCAATTGTGAAAAACTAGAAGGGGGTTGAATAGTTTTACGTCTTTTTAATTTTGTGAAAACTTAGTTGTTTAAATCAAAACTTTGTTTCTAATTTATGTGAGATCAATACATGTATACTTATAAGTACTTATATCTACGCAAGTAAATAATAACAATATGGATGAGTATGACTTATAAGAATTAATATCTACGCAAGTAAACAATAACAATATAGACAAATATTTTTACGTCCCTTTTTATTTATGAAAACTTAGTTTAATTTTAAAGTCTTGTTTACTCTTAAAACTTTGATTCGATCTTATGTGAATTCAAGTCTTGAACAATATGAACAATTATATCGAGGTATGAAAAGTAATAACGAAGTAAGCTAAATATGTACAATCAACACATGCATAATATAGACAATTATAGCTATATACGAGATGTAAGTAAGTAAGCTAAGTATTAAGTTAGAGTTGGAAAGATCTAACCGCGAGACAAAGGATTTATAGTGGTTCGGCTACAAGGACACCTTCCTTGCCCTACTACACTCCCCGAGTCACCTACTCGAGAGTTTTCTTTACTATGTAAACAAGCTCCCTTATGGTGGAGAAAACCTTACACACCAATATACACACCACAACTTCGTCACAACTTATTCACACCTTCTACACAACTTCTTCACACCTAGTCACTACTTAATCACAACACTACTTCTTCACAACTACCTATCTTCACAACTATCTACTTCACAACAATCTTCTTCACAACTATCTACTTCCCAATTTCTCTACTTCACACCTTCACACTACTCCAATACTTCTTCTTCACACCACTACTTATATCTCACTACTTCTATTCACAACTTCTACTCCTAGATCTATCTAGTTAAACTACTATCACACCTTTACAATGAATGTACACAACAACTAGACTATATACACAAATCTACAATACTTCACAACTTGATGTTGAAGGAGTATTCTTCTCATGCACTTTGAGAGATGAGAGGTAAGGGAAAGAATCACTTGAAACAAGGATTAACAATTATATGATCAAAGGGTTTTTAGGAGGATGTTTAGAGAGATTTGGATCTGAAAATTTTCGTGCAAGAGATAAGAAAAATTCCAGGTTTGAGGTGGTATTTATAGGGAAAAATTTCTGACAGAATCTGGTAGGGGAGTGTGGCCGGTCCCCTTAATTATGTGCCGGCCCCCTTAAAATTAAGGGGGCCGCCCAGCTGTAATGGCCAGAAAATCTGTCTTTTAGTGGGGAAAGTTTATTTGGTGAAAAACTAACTGATTTTGGTTAAAAATTTGAATTCATATATTTACTATGAATTAAACATTTTCCTTTATTACCAAAAATATTTTTCAAAAATATATAATAAGTTTATTTAATTTTATAAACTTTGTATTATTTAAATAAACATCCCTTTGATCATAAAATGTATTAGTCACTTGTTTATTCATACCTTAAGTGATTATGTTGGATGAGATGATATAAGCTTGCTTAAAACTTGTTTACATATTAACTTTGCATTTAATGTTTTTATATTTTGTGATCGTCAAAACTTAGGGATATCGAAAAATATTTATAAAGTTTTTATACATTATTTATATCAACAATCTTGAAAAGGAAGCATTTTAAACGTTTTTTGAGAATAAAAGTGAAGAAAACGGCAAAGTCTCAAATTTTCTTGCTGGAACAGTACCTGACGGCGTCAAGCATCTACACATGATGGCGTCAAGAGTTACAAAAGAGGTGGATATGGAACTTATAACGTGACGGCCCAGAGAGTTTTCAAGCTTAAGGCCTGACGGCGTCACCAAGGCCGTCAGGGTCCAATTACTAGTGACGGCCCAGAGTATTTCTCCACATGACGGCGTCACTTGTAGATCTAGGCAATACGATTTTTTCATGACGGCGAGTTGACGGCGTCACGAGCTAATACATGACGACGTCAAGATGTAATATCTATATATAGTTTTCCAATTTTCATTCATTAGTGTGCAACTTTGAGCGAATAAACCCTAGGTCGAATTTTAACAGCTTTTCAAGGGTTTCAACCCCATGATTCTTCCATGTTCAATTGAAGATAAATATTTATCCAAATCATTCAATATGTTTATGTGTTGTGTGATTATATCTTACGCTTGTCTTCTCTTTAACATGCTAGGCTAGATCTTTCTTGTGTTTGCTTAGATGTAGTGAAACCTAGATGTTGATTATGGGTTGATTGTTTGTTTATAATTGTTACGGATGATTGTATTCGATGTTAGGCTTAAGAAAACTGGCAGACTTTCATTGGTAACTTGCTTGAACGTCTTAAGAAACATGATCGGAGGTGTACTATGATTTTTGGTTGTATTTAATGCGTAAGAGAATTCTAATGATCACATGTTAGGAACTTCTAAAGGCTCGACATAGGAGTGAAGTATGATCTTATAGAGTTATGGAATATTGTACACAGCCCTGCGACTAGTATTAAGGAATATGACCCTTCATCCATGCAATTGTAACAAGCTAATCAACCTGTAAAAGATTTCTAGGGAGTAATGAAATCTAAGTAAACACAATTTTCCTCATTATTGTTTCCACCACATTAGTATAATTAGTTTTATTTTTATTTCTTTTATTTTATTTTGATTGCCTCTGTAGTTAATTGGGTTAGTTGACTAGCAACTAATTCCGCCCACTCCTTCAAAACCTGAGATTTAAATTGATTTCCAAAAAATATAAAAATACAAAAAGAATCATCCCTCACCTCTAGACCTAGTTTAGTATGCTTTCTAATCCTAGGGACACTAGTCCTGAGTTGAACGATCAATCCCCCGGTACTTGTCACTATACTATACTACAACGATCAGGTACACTGTCTAGTGGAGGTTGTAAGCTTATCGAGATCCCTTGAGAGGTAAAACCTGCAGCGAGGGCGCAATTCCCACGTATCAGTTGTTCAAAAGGATCATCCATTCTTCCATAAAAAATTCTGCTTTTTCCTGGAGACAAATTTTTTTATTTTTATATATTTTAGTTTGAAATTGAATTGGAAATCAAACTTCATAAAAAATTTGGAATAGAATATACAAACTTATAATATAAATAAATATGAAGAAAAATAAAAAACACGCGAATCGAACCAAACTATAAAAAGTCCTTATACGTTTAAGAGTGAATTGCCAAAATCATCCATTCATCCCAGTGGTTTGTGTAATTTTGCAAGAATCATCTCTATCTCAAATGTTTAGCATTAAACATCCCCAAGTCCACAAACGTTTGGCATTAATCATCCCTGAGCACTAACGTCGCTAGTTTTACCCCTTAAGTGTTAAAATAATATTTGTCTGTTAGTCCCTCCGTTAATATTTTTTGCACCATTAGTTCTCAGCTTTTAAAATGAATTAAAAACGGCAGCATAGGCACGAACTCGGGTTAAGCTCGTTTTTATACTTTTTCTATTTAACCTTTTTTTTAAGGCTTAAACTCGTTTTTATCCGTTTTCGTCTATTTTATACGTTTTCGTCTGTTTTTTTACGTTTTCGTCTGTTTTTATATGTTATTGTCCATTTTTTATACGTTTTCGTCTGTTTTTTAACGTTTTCACCTGTTTTAATACGTTTTCATCTGTTTTTTTTACGTTTTCGCCCACTTTTATAGATTTCCCCCTTTTAACATTTGCATCCTTATTTTTTATACGTTATGCCCGTTTTTACGTTCTCGTCCGTTTTTTTACTTTTTTTTACGTTTTTGTCTGTTTTTATGTTCTCGTCCGGTTTTTTACGTTTTTGTCCGTTTTTATACGTTTTCGTCTATTTTTTTACGTTTTCGTCCATTTTTTTACGTTTTCGTCCGTCTTTTTAAGTTTTTTTTTCCTTTTCTCTTTTTTACTTTTTTGTCCCATTTTTAAGTTTTCATCCATTTTTGTAGGTTTTCATCTGTTTTTTTCCGTTTTCGTATATTTTTTACATTTTTGTCTGTTTTTACGTAAAAAAAGGACTAAAAAGTGAAAAAAAATAGACGAAAACATATAAAAATGGACGAAAACGTAAAAAAAAAAAGATGAAACATACAGATAAAAACTGATAAAAATAGACAAAAACGTAAAAACCAGACGAAAACAAAAAAATGGACGAGGACGTAAAAGACTTACAAAAACGTAAAAAACGAAGGAAAATGTATAAAACGAGAAAAAACCCGTAAAAATGGACGAAAACGAAAAAAACGGATAAAAGCGAATAAAACCAGATAAAACGTAAAAAATGGACAAAATGGACGAAAAGTATTAAAACGGGTGAAAACCTATAAAAATGGATGCAAACGTAAAATAGACGGTCAAAAGCTTATACAAACGGATAAAAATATAAAAAAAAATGGACAAAAATGTAAAAAACCGGACAAGAACATAAAAAACGAACAAAATCGTAAAAAACGGATGAAAACGAAAAAAAAAGACGAGAATGTAAAAAAGGATGAAAATGTATAAAAACGGAGGAAAACCTATAAAAACGGATGAGAAAAATGACGAAAAACGTAAAAAATGACGAAAACGTAAAAAATAGACGAAAACATATAAAAATAGACGAAAAATTAAAAAAATGAACGAAAACATATAAAAACAGATGAAAACAGATAAAAACGAGTTTAAGCAAAAAAAAATGTTAGATAGAAAACGGATAAAAACGAGTTTAAACCCGAGTTCGAGCCTATGCTGCCATTTTTAATTCATTTTATAAATGAGGACTGACGGTGCAAAAAATATTAACGGATGGACTAACAGGCAAACATTATTGTAACACTTAACGGGTAAAACTAATGACCTCAGTGCTTAGGGATGATTAACGCCAAATGTTTGTGGACTTGGAGATGTTTAATGCTGACCGTTTGAGATAGGAATGATTCTTGCGACATTACACAAATCACAATGATGACTTTTGCAGTTTACGGACAAATCCCTTGAAAAAAAAAATCATGTAAATTTTTTACCCGTTTTATAAAGTTAAAAAAGGTTATATTCATCTCACAAAAGGTTGATAAAACTTATCCATATACTCAAAAAGGGATTTTAAATTTATTAAAAAACACACCCGTGGAATGCCGACGTATGTATTATTAAACTTATCCATATCTAAACGGAAGTAAATGAAATTACCTCGTATTTTCCTAACATGAACATAAACACATAATTACCACTTTACCCATGCATGGTACCTTCTACGAAAGCAGCAGAACACAAGCCTTAGATAGGTAGATATGACAAACTACCTACATGTTTAGCTGTATTAAATCATATCATGTTACTTTTATTATACAACTTTACTCTCAATATCGACATGCATGGAAAATGCTACGTAATTGCAATGTACTGTAGTGTGTACAATCCATATGCCACCCTCTATATTCCGGCATCTTAATTGCTTTTTAAATTTCCCCATGCTTTCTCACTTATTTCCCATGAACCACTACCTTACAATACATCTATAAATATCACAACTAATATCGACCTTCCATCACAATCTTCTTGCAAAAAACCGTCGATAATTAACCAGTCTACATCCATCATCATACAATGTCATCAGATAACCAAGCCAACTTTCATGATTTCTTACCCATAATGGCGGATAAACTAGGTGGTGAACGTCTAATGGATGAGTTATGTAACGGGTTCCGAATGCTAATGGACCCTGTCAAACGTGTTGTCACGTTTGATAGCTTAAAGAAAAACTCGGCCGTATTGGGTATTGGAGACTTGACTGATGATGATGTGTTGAGTATGTTGAAAGAAGGCGATTTAGACGGTGATGGTGTTTTGAATCAGATGGAGTTTTGTGTTCTAATGTTTAGATTAAGTCCTGATTTGATGAAACAATCTTGGTTTTTGTTAGAAGAAGCTTTAAGAACAACAGTTGAATTTGAATCTAAGTAATATATATGTAATAACTTTGTTTACTATTATATGGAAGTAATAGTTTCTTTGTAATGAAATATTTAAGCTAATGTTTTAACGTCTATTCCATGTACGTTTCATTTGAGGAATCACTCACAGTCTCACACAAGCTATTAACTTTGCTTAAATTTCGTTACAAATATGTTCAAGATTGGTTTTATAGTACTACGTTACTGCGTAATACTTAAAAGAAACACAAGAAAATAAAGTTTTAACATGCGTAGATTCGGGTTTAAATGGATTAAAATGAATAATTTCTTGATACATGTCAACTTGGATCAACTTAACATCATTTTTAGTAGAGTGGTGCAGGTCGGGAAACCCTTGAACACACCTGCACCATAAAATTTAATGTGTCATGTTTGCATATCGATTAAAAAAAAACAATGATTAATTCATAAGAACAATTATAATTGCGATTGCTAATATTGTTGCTGGTGAATAAGAAGAAAGAACTTTCAAACATGCATAAGGATATAAAATTCAAGCCTGTTGATTTCTCAATTCGGATTACAATCCTTAAAATATACTTACCTCCATCACAATATTATTATCTACATTTTTTTTATTTGTCCAAAAATAATTGTGCATGCCTAAATATCGAAGTGGAAATAGTTTAAGTTTACCTTACTACCCGTAATCAAATTTATTATTTACAAAATTAAATGAAATCATTAATTAATAGTCAAAGGGTAAAACTGTTTTTTAGTGTTTTTTACAAAACCAAAACAATAATAAATGCATTTTTTTAATTTGTGTGTTTTTTGTTGGAAGACGATAAATTTAAGACGAATGGAGTAACTTTTACAAACAAATCATGTACGTAGTTTCTTTAAGGAATCCAATTGTTAAAATGCTTTATTATTCTACATGAAATTAATAATCAAAATATGCAAATAGATACAACTAATTCATCAAAAATCTAATAACATAATTTTGATTCAATTCGAACAAAATCTAAAAATAAAAATTACCTGAAAACCAATTTGGTTGATTAGTGATGAAGCAATACTGATTAGGGTTAAAATCAAGAGATTAAGGCCAAGAATGTGACCGGTATATAACTATATATGGTATAAAGTGTTTTTGTTATTGAGGGAGAATGATGGTTGATCTTTTGGGCGTTTCTCCTCTCATTAAATGCGTACCATGGTTGATTACTGTGGAGATGCACGGTAAAGATGCCCGGTTTGCATTGTTTGTTAAATTTGTGTAACAATTCACATTTTCGGATTACTATTCATTTTTACTATTCATGATTACTATTCACTTTTCACTATTCACTATTCACTCCCGAAATTTTTATTTCATATTCTCGTAAGTTAAACTATTTTAATGATAATCCGAGAGTTTGACACTCGTCGGATCATTTCTGCAAAAATCACGAAACCGTGTCCGAGATTTACTTTTAGGTTTTAACGTCATTCCAGCATCCCGTTATGTCCATAAAACATTATAAACAATAGAAATATGATTTTCTCTCATTTTACGACAATTCCAAAAGTTTTGGAATTTTACGTTTTCCAGTTCAACGTTTTACGCGAATTACGCGTTTTAGACCCGCGTTTCCAGTTTTAGCAGCGTTTAAGCAACCCGATAGAACTTGTCATTCATTAAATATGCTAAGATAGGTTATACTAATAAGTTTTAACATATTTATAAGTTTCATATTTTTAAGATACCCGATTTTAAGTTTCATGACTTAACGACTTACCGTTAGCGATTACCAGGACCAAAACTTACTCCGTAAGCTAGATAATACCAAAACTATGTACCTAGTCACCCTAACCATCATATGAACGTGTATAGGAAGCTTCACCATGCCTTGGTGGCTTATGATAAGCCTTGGACTTTAGGATACATGTATATCAAGTAAACTTGGTCACCAAGTTTTAGGAAAATATCCTAAACTTGCACCTCATTAAGGCACCTTCCTAGGAGCTTTCCTAACCTCCTCATCTTCACTATAAATAGCAAGCTCATCCTCTTCCTTTTTCTTCATTCCAAACACTCAACAACAAATCCATAAACCATGATCCTTTGATTTCTAAGTTATAAGTTACATACCAAAGTTGAAGGCATAGTTAGTCTCTACATGAATCAAGAGTTTGTTTGGTGATTCCATGGTTGAATTAGGAGCTACACAAGGTGTTAGGGGCTGATGTTAAATGGTTTTCACAAGGTCTATATCAAGGCTAGCAAGGGTTTCAATAGTTGTGGTGAAGGGTTTGCAAGCATAGGTTTAGTGTCCTAGTTCATACTTGACTTCCTTTCTTTAGAAAGCCAAAAGTTGTAAGAAACCCTATTATACTTTCTTGCTAAATATCATTTCCATGCTATTTATATTTCATTCATACTATATATTATCTTGTTATTATGTTCATGATGTATAAAAATTGGTAAAACAAGTTATGGTATATATATGGTAACTTATATTAAGTAAACAAGTAAACTAGTGACTTATATTGAGAACCACGACTAAAATAGAGTAACCATGATATGAAACACTTACCTACTGTTATAGAGGGTTTTACAAGGAGAACATAGCAATTTGAATCACCTAAAACGAGTATACGAGTAAAAAGTTATGGCTATTAGAAGTTACTAAAATCTTTACGGCAAAACTGTCTCAAACTTTCTGTGACAGAACCTTAAACACGCAAAAAGAGGCTTTTCTGATCCGTTTCATCAAAAAGTTAAAACACGAAAGTTATCCGGAATCACGTTTTCTTCAAAAACTCAAGAGCACGTTTCCAGAAAACCAATAACGAATGAGATTTTCTTTAGTTTCTTAACAGCTATTTTATATACCAAAGTTACTATATAATAGTTATGGTTTAATATAACCAAGAGGTCTAATGACCTAAAGCCAAGACCACAACCATGGCTAAGGCCAAGGATGCGTCTCAAGACCATGGTAACAATGACCAAGGTCACGGCAAAGCCACGGCTAAAGACCATATAACTTTTAAAGATCAAAAACTTATATATTTTTATACTACAATAGTAGGGAGCCTCATGTGAGGGGTTCATTAAAGTAAGCCGTCGAGATGAGTTGTGGATTTACGAATTAAAGTGTCCTGGCTCCTCGAACGTTTACTACATGACCTTTGAATTATGTCAGCCCGAACGGTAGTAAGAGATATACAACCTATACATGTTTCATAAACCATTTATATTCAAAGAATTACACTATATACTAAGTACTACATCATGAACATTATGCAAGACATATATAGGCAATTCTTCGTATACTTAGACGTTACTCCAAACGTAAGTCGCTACGTTCTATTATAGGCTGCTCTTAGAGACTTTCGCGATTCGACTACCACTTTCATTTCTCATTACATAAGCTTAAGGTGACTCATAGCCCCACTCTTACTCTTTTAATACTTGTTTTGAACTCTTTGGGGGAGATACATGCTTAAACTACTTGCTTTCACTTTATACTTTTGAACATGATGTGTAGTTTTATTACGATATGTGCCTTAATGTGTTAAACCTATTCTATGCGCTATATTCTTTAACCACTGTTTAACTCCTGGATGGAGCCGATGGAGAGGTATTGATAGTACTATCGGGCTGACGCCCCCCACCATTGCCATATATTCCTGGCCTTGGGTGAATATAATCTAGCTTTGAAGCATTTGTGCTTATTCTTGTCATGAGGTTCAGTAGGCAGTGATACTTTACATTAAGCGTGCATATATCGTATACACATATATCGAAATCATACTATATGTTAGCAGTGGGTTGCAAGTGTTGTTATGGGCGGGACTTGCAACTGAGTGGATTCACGATGCATTTGCTGTGCGAATATTCTTTAAAGACTTTTCAACTGTTTTAAGACAAACTCTATGAACTCACCAACCATTGTGTTGATACTTTAACATGTTTATCTCAGGTTAGTAAGGCGATAGCTAGTGCGTGGAACTTAGAGTCAAGCTGCATATTCTGAAGACTTACGCTTTTATCATTTACCATTCAAAACATTTTGTATACATTTATGTATCATACTTTGGAATCTCATGTTTGTAACTTTGAATTCATTAATCGAATGGTAACTTTTCAAAACGTCTCATTTAGAGGTCGTTTTCTATAACTTGTACTTTGTATTATGAAGTAGCACCCCAGTGACACAGTCTTCTGCTGCGGTATTTTGGGGGTGTTACAAATTTGTGTGCCATGTCATGAATGAATTGAGCTTTCAAATGATGACATAACATTCTTCTTGTTATGTAGATTTTAATATTATTGTCTATCATATAATGTGGAGATAGTTGAAGTAGTGTAAATTTTTTAAATGAAACTAGCAGGGTCCCCGCGCGATACAGCTGCGGGCACTCTGTAATTTAATTTTTTCGGTTAATAATTTATTTTATTTGTACGTTTTTTGGCAATAGCTTTACTGATTAGTTTTTTATGACAAAAGTTTGATGAAATTTTGCTTAGTTTGTATTGTTTTATTTATTAATTATTTTATGTTTTTGTTTAGCAGTTTGCTTGCTTTGTACAATATGTGAACATATTTTAGTTTATTATGTTATTTTTGACAATAAATTTACGGATATCAAAAATTTCGTTTAGCTCGTGTTCGTTCGGGCTCGAGCCCGTTGGCTCGTGTCCGTTCGGGCTCGAGCCCATTTGGCCCATTGCCCGTTCGGTCTTAAAAATTTGTATAATATGTTTTATTATTTGTATTAGTGACATTTAATGCAGCAGGAATTGTGTTTAAGTTGGTTGTACAATATGCTTGATAATTTGTATTTCTTATGTAACGGGTGTTTTAATAAATGCATTAATTGTATTTATTGACTATTTAATTAATTGTATTTAATGTACATAATGATCAATTTTAAGTCATTAATTTTTAATTTTAAACTTTAATGGCAAAGACAAAGTGGTGTGTACATGTAGCTACTAAACTTGTAAATGTCTAATTATATCTCATTTATTGTATTAAATGTCTAATTGTTTTGAATCACTTGTACTTTTAGCATTGAAATGTGTAATGCTTAATTTTAAGTATTCTATTAATAGTAGGCATTCATGCTTTATAATATAGTATGATTATACGAATCCAATTCATGAAAATGGTGTTACAGAAATCTATCAAGCGAGCAAACTGAAGGGGCGAGCAAGCTTTGATCGTTGTGTTGATTGTCTTTTAGCAACCACAATCTCTTGAAATCGGCGAGCAAATGAGAGGCGAGGAAGGTTTGCTCCTTGTGTTCGTTGTCTTTTAACACCCACAACTTATTGAAATCGGCGAGCAAAGTGAGTGGCGAGGAAGGTTTGCTCACTGTGTTGATTGTCTTTTAGCAAACCACAACCTATTGAAATGAGCGAGCAAACTAAGTGGCGAGGAAGGTTTGCTCACTGTGTTCAGAGGGGGCTCAAGGGGTGTGCGAGGGGGCTCAAGGGGTGTGCAAGTGGTGCCATCGCATCGGGTTTCCACTTAAAAGGGGTCACATTTTTCTTAGTTTTGTATATAAATACGTTAGATATTAAACATATATGGTGTGTTTAATTCAAGTTTTACATGCAATTTCTCTCTAATTTACAAGTGTATGGGCATCCTTGCCGTTATTGCCTAGGGCCACTGAAAACCATAGGACGACCCTGGCTGTGTTGATTGTCTTTTAGCAACCTATCGCTATGTTCATTAAAAAGTTAGTGATAATTGGGCGAGCAAAAGGGAGGAGAAAAGGATAGTTGCTCACTTGTTTTTTTGTCGATACCTCTTAAATGTGACTACGATTCGGGTAACCCATAAGTAAGTCCAGACGTAGAGGATAGTTGCTCGCTTGCTTTTTTGTCGATACCTTTTGTCATCAGTGACGAGAAAATGATAGCGAACAAGGTTTGATCGCGCCCGAATACGTTTTGTCTTCTTTTGTTGGGCGAGCAAATGTAAGTGGGGTTTGCTCATTTGGTAGATTTTGGTAAAGTAATTTGAAAGTGTTTATTTTTGTAATTGAGTAGGAAAAGTGTTTGTTTTGGTAATTTGGCTGTTGAAATAAACCGATTAATTAAGGCACAATAAAGTTATAACATTTTGGAATGGGCAGATCGTCTTGGGCTTAGTTAGGCTTTTGAAATGATAACCTAAAGGGTTGTAATTATATGATTTGGTCGAGTCCACATTATTTATGTTTCTTTTTTTCCTTAAACGAGTCTATAAAGCATTTGTGAATTTATGAAAGTTTGACTAAATTTTTCTACATGCCCTTTTAAACTAGATTTTTCAACTCATAAACCTCTGTATGTAACCCACGAAATTCGCGAGTGTATAGTCTAGTAATAACTATATATCGAAAGGTCCAAACAGAGTCTTATTTTCGTCAGTTTTTGTGAGCTTTAATTTTGTCTTTGATTATAAAAGCACTTAGAGGGGAGGGTACCCTGCGTTATGAGAGACGTTTTCCGCCAAAACGCAACGCGACGGCACCATGTGGGTACCGTCCCTCGCGTTTTTGAGTGCTGAGCCATCATGAACAGCCGAGATTATCCCGGAAAACGCAACGCCACGGCGCGAGAAGGTCACCGGGGGTTGTGTTATCCCGTTTATTTGTGGCGTTTTCATGGGCTTTTTTTTTTTGTTTCCACTTTTTTTCTAATTGATGTGACTTGGTTTGAGCAAGAATCAAAGAAAGGTTGTCTTGATATTTGATAGATGCTTTATTCCGTTTATTAATGGCTGTGACTTTTTAATCAAAGTTAAATGAGAAATGGTGGCTGGAACACATGAGAAGGAGATGACAAAGTTGATTGGCAGATTTTAGGGTAAAACAAGTACATATTATAGTATATCTTTGGGCCTTTTTTTATTTTTTAAATGGGCCTTGTTTATAATGGGGTAGTGAAACAGTATTTGTGAAATAAATTAAAAAAAATTAATGTATCATATATTTTTATTCTATGGTTTTTTTTTAATGTATTTATTTAGTTAATGAAAATTTAATTTTAATTAAATGTGTTAGTTTATTTAAATAAATGAAAAAAAGAATAAAATATATATGTGGGGTCCAAAGGTGCCTGACGGCATGAGAAACTGGTGTTATAGGAAAGAGGGGGGTTTTTGGTGTTATGGTGAATTCTGGTGTTATGTGAAAATGTGCTGATGTGGCAGCACTTTTTCCCATAACACCAGCGGGACGGCACTACGATACCTAGTGCTCTTAGTAACTTTGGACTGAGATTTTTGGTGTTGTCAATGTGTCAAAAAAACCATTTAGCGTCTCGCTCTAGTTTAATCCCTTTCACTCTATTCTCGAGTTTAATTTCTGGAGTGAAAGTGAAAGGTTTTAGATTGTAATAAAAAAAAATAGTGTTTCTGAGATTTTTTCGGAAGGGGTGGAAAAGTAAAGGATAGTAAATTACATCAAAATTACTCTCCTAATTTACTTCTCAAATTGGGATAAAATGTAGTGAAGTTGATTTTAAAGCTCTTTTTTGTTACTTTTCTCTTTTCTTTCCAACTCGGGAACTGATGACGTATAGTCTATATTTGGGCCACGAGCCCAAATGATAAACATTACTCACACCTAAGCCCACTACGAGTAGGCTACCATGACAATGGTGTGGGCCGCAGCATTAATGCTTTGGGCTCACGAAGCCCAATACCCAATCCAACCCACCGGGTACACGATAAGGATTATCTATTCATGGAATAGATATCCTTACCTTGGATAAGCACCACGCGTGCGAAGAGTAAGGAGCAAGAAATACGGTTTCTTAGCCCCTATATATAGAATCACACGATTCTCATTCAAGGTACGACATACAAAACCCTAACTCTTTACGAGAACCCTAAATCGATTACTTACTCTCACGCTGGAGTCTAATCGGGGGAGACAATCCCTCGATAAGCCTAACGGTGTTGTTTTATTTTCTTAGTACGCAGGTAACAAGTGCTAAGAATAGAATTGGTACGAGAGCAAGAGCCCAATAACCAGGTACGCCCAACTTTTGTATCAACAAGTGGCGCCATCCGTGGGACCCTACTAAGAACCAAGCACTAGAATGACAAAACATAAGAATTCAAATCAGCGGACTCCGCAGTCAGAAAAACGTGATCATCAGAGGAAGAATCGACAAGATTCAACCTCTAGACAGGTTGCTGGGACAACCAGCGCACCTGATCACCAAGAGGCAGGGACAACCCAACCTCCTCCAGCGGTAGAACTACCCATGATTACTTCAGTGGTCCCAAGCGTTGAGGAACTCCAACGCACCCTCTTCACCACTCCTCATCAAGCTATACCCGCAGTGAACAACACTGCGCCGCCAGGCGCACCTGACCGAAACAGGGTGCCTAATACTGAGGCAGAAACTCTTGCAACAACTGAGGACGTACCCGATCTAACTTTGGGAAACTTTGTATCCCAAAATTATGAAACCCTAACCGCCCTCATGCAAGAAGAAGCAGCAAGAAGAGCAAGCGCGAATCTGCAAGCCCGACTCAATTTTGGTTCAGAACGTGAACCATCACCATTGCGTCACCCACGAGGAAGA
The DNA here is from genome assembly GCA_030686995.1 of Artemisia argyi. Classification (NCBI taxonomy): domain Eukaryota; kingdom Viridiplantae; phylum Streptophyta; class Magnoliopsida; order Asterales; family Asteraceae; genus Artemisia; species Artemisia argyi. The sequence continues at coordinate 26,280,813 of CM060703.1, read as the reverse complement.
CGCACAGAACGTACCACTATCCATGATAGGTTGGGTACGATATCTGATTCACAATATTCAGGAGACAGCGAAAGGCGCACCAATGTTCACTCCAGACTTGGCAGTCGGGGAATACAAGATCGATTAAAGCCTCAATATTCGCCAAGCCAAGGATCTTCCAAACCTGGGAGTAGGAGGATTCAAGATAGATTGGGGAGAAGAAGATCCCCAAGCAGAGACTCCTCAAGCTCTTCTTCTGAAAGAAGCCGGCACAAGCGCCGAAAAAGAGACTACCCTTCTTCCAGCGACTCCTCGGACAACGAGGATAAAGAAACAGGACACTGGAAGTCAAGAGGAAGACGTCGCGAGGAAGAGAATGAAGATATATCTCTCCCATGGCGACGCCAGAAAATTGATGCGTTTACACGGCGCATCAACGATTACTCAGACCACAAACGCAGGCGCATGCCCGCTAACGTGAAAACATATGATGGAACAGGTGATCCTGACGATCACCTAAAAATTTTCGAATCAGCCGCAACTATCGAAAATTGGCCACAGCCTGTGTGGTGCCACATGTTTAATTCCATGTTAGTAGGAAACGCGCGCACATGGTTTAGCAAACTTCCACGTAGGAGCATCGGTGGATTTGAGGAGTCACGGAAAGCATTCCGCCTCAACTTCACCCAGCGAAAGAAGTGCGCTAAAAACCCTGTGGAGCTAGCAAGAGTGAAACAGCGTCAAGGGGAATCAACCAGTGCTTTTATGGAACGTTTCAAGGATGAGTGCATACAAGTCAAAGTATGTCCTGAAATCCTAAAAATTTCAGGGTTCATGAATGGAATCAATAACCCAGAACTCATCCGGAAGCTTAATGACAGAGTTCCACAGACCTTTGACGAGTTAACAAAGCGCACTAGATCCTTTATACAAGGAGAAGCAGCTGCTGCGGATAGCAAAAAAGGTTATTCAAACTATAGGCAACAAGAACAGCCGCGGAGACAATCCAATGATCAGAATAACAACCGCAGCAGGAATTATCGTAGTGGAAGAGACAACGACAAATATACTCCTCTCACTAAAACTCCGAGAGAAATATTTGTAACAGAAGGTGCGAACTTCCCAAAACCACCACCAATGCGCACTGCAGAGGAAAAGCGCCTAGGTTGTGGATACTGCGAGTACCACAGCCAAAAAGGCCATACAACTAACGAGTGTGTCCAACTAAAACAACTAATTGAAAAACTAGTTAGAGAAGGCAGGATGGACCACCTCGTAAAGAACATCAAGGAGGGAAAAGATAAACAGAGAAACGGGGCCAAGAAACCCAAAGGAAAAAGCTGATACTATATACATGATACAATCATGGCAACGCAAGATAAAGCAAAAAGTCAGCCAAAAATTCTCTCCAGAAAAAGAGATATCCTTCCCTACTATAGCTGCGGACAACGCAGTCGTGGAGCCTTTAACCATTGAAATACATACAGGGGGACATGACATCCACCGCATGTACATTGATGGAGGAGCATCCGCGGACATCCTGTACGATCACTGTTTCAAAAGACTGCGACCTGAACTCCAAAGTCAGCTGATACCAGCTACAACATCATTAACAGGATTCACAGGAGAAAAGATTTGGCCCATGGGGCAGTTACGCTTGTTGGTGGTCGTAGGAGATGAACAACACTCAACCGCAACATGGATAAACTTTATGGTAATAAAGTCTCCTTCACCATACAATGGTATCATTGGAAGACCGGGAATATCATCCATGCGCGCGGTACCATCCACAGCGCACGGAATGCTTAAATTCCCAGTGGAAGGGGGAATTGTCACTCTCTATAACACAACAGTACCACCAAGAGAATGCATCGCAGTAACAACCGAAGCAGAGACTACTCCAGAACAGCGCACGGACAAAACACCAAATTTAAAAGTCGCGATTCACCCAGATTATCCGGAACAACAAGTTTCGATTGGAGGATCTTTATCTGACAAAGGTAAAGCAGCTGTATGCGCACTCTTGCAGAAGAACCTAGACATCTTTGCATGGGAACCAAAGCATATGACGGGAGTACCGCGCTCTATCACAGAACATAAGCTACAAATCCGACAAGGATACCCTCCAATACGACAAAAGAAACGCGGCCAGGCCCCAGATCGTGCAAAGGCTATTCTGGAAGAAGTACATAAGCTAGTGGATGCAGGCATCATGCGCGAAGTATACTATCACGACTGGCTTTCTAACCCAGTTATGGTAAAGAAGAGCGATGGCAGTTGGAGGATGTGCGTGGATTTCACGGACCTCAACAAAGCATGCCCGCAGGACTGCTATCCACTGCCAGAGATAGACTGGAAGGTCGAGTCCTTGTGCGGATACCCTTTCAAATGCTTCCTAGATGCATATAAAGGGTATCATCAGATCCAGATGGCAGTGGAAGACGAAGAAAAAACAGCTTTCCACACCAGTCAAGGAGTATACTGCTACACAAAAATGCCTTTTGGCCTGAAGAACGCAGGCGCGACATACCAACGACTGGTGGACACAGCCTTCGAAAAACAAGTAGGCCGCAACTTGGAAGTCTATGTTGACGACCTTGTTATCAAAAGCCATACAGAGGACGAATTGGTGCGCGACATCGAGGAAACATTCCGAACGTTGGGGCGGATAAACATGAAGTTGAACCCCAAGAAGTGCACCTTTGGCGCAACTGAAGGCATGTTCCTCGGATATTTGATAGAACCCGATGGAATCAAACCTTGCCCAGAGAAGACAAAGGCTGTTATTGATCTCCCCTCCCCACGCACACTCAAAGAAGTCCAATCACTGAATGGAAAGTTAGCAGGGCTAAATCGCTTCTTATCTAAGTCAGCAGACAAATCCCTTCCCCTCTTTAAAACACTCACGAAGTGCACAAAAAAGGAAGACTTTCGTTGGACTAACGAAGCAGAAGAAGCTTTCCAACAACTTAAAAACCATCTGGCATCTCTTCCCAAACTCGTCGCACCGCGACCAGGGGAAGAACTAATCATGTACTTATCGGCAACCCATGGAGCAGTCAGCGCAGTACTATTGACAGACAGAGACTCCGTCCAGACACCCATATATTTTGTAAGAAAAGCCCTAAAGAAAACAGAGGTTAACTACAGTGCTATGGAAAAGCTGGTCTTGGCTCTAGTGTTCGTAGCCAAAAGGCTGCGCAGATACTTTCAAGCGCATCCAATAGTTGTAATCACTGATCAGCCAATTAAACAAGTTATCTCTAAGCCTGACGCATCAGGACGCTTACAAAAATGGAGTGTACTGCTAAGTGAGTATAACATCTCATACAGGCCGCGCACTGCAATCAAAGGACAAGTCTTAGCCGATTTTATCGTGGAGAAGCCAGACAGCGACAGCCCGACATCTGCAGCTAAAACAGATTTACAGGAACCCTGGATTCTGTTCACAGATGGGTCTTCATGTGTAGATGGATCAGGCGCAGGCCTCATTCTTACAAATCCAGAAGGTATGGAATTCACCTACGCGCTACGCTTTGAGTTCACAGCCACAAACAATGAGGCGGAATACGAAGCCCTACTAGCCGGACTACGCATCGCAATCCAAATGGGCGTTCGCAACCTAGAAGCAAATGTAGATTCGTGTCTAGTTGCTAACCACGTGCTAGGTGAATATGAAGCCAAGGATGAACACATGATCCAATACCTGGAAAAGACAAAATCTTTGATCAAAAACTTTGATAGGTTCACAATAAAACAGGTGCCTAGAGGAGATAACAGGAAGGCGGACGCACTCAGCAAGATCGCATCCACAAGCTTCGCATATCTCTCAAAACAGGTATTGGTAGAAACCCTAAAAAACAAGTCAATCTTGGAAATGGAGATATCAACGGTGATCGAAGAACAAGACCCTACATGGATGACACCTATCATCGAATTTATTAGCAAGGGAATCCTACCCCAAGATCACAAAGACGCTCGAAGAATACGGCGCACAGCGCAACGATTTGAATTACGCGACAACGTACTCTATCGACGGTCTTTCTTACAGCCATGGCTCAGATGTGTTGGACCCCTTCAAGCAGACTACGTACTCCGCGAAATTCACGCTGGATCATGTAGTATGCACTCAGGACAACGATCCGTGGTGGCAAGCGCTCTAAGGTCAGGATACTACTGGCCAACAATGCATCGCGATGCACGCGATCTGATAAGAAAATGCAGCAACTGCCAAGTACATAGGCCTATCCCGCGCCGACCACAACAAGAGCTAACACCAATCACCTCACCATGGCCATTTTACAAATGGGGTATTGACATCGCAGGACCTTTCCCTGTCGCAGCTGGAGGAGTAAAATTCCTCATCGTAGCCATAGATTACTTTACGAAGTGGATCGAAGCAAAAGCGGTGGTGCACATCACGGGCAACCAAGTCAAACGCTTTGTCTGGGACAACATTGTCTGTCGCTTCGGACTACCGGGCGAGATCATATCAGACAACGGAAAACAATTCTGTGATAACCCATTCAAAGATTGGTGCGCACAATTGAACATCACACAACACTTTGCTTCAGTCAAACACCCACAAACCAATGGCCTAGTTGAGCGCGCAAATCGCAGTCTAGGCGAAGGAATAAAAGCGCGCCTTGACAGACACAAAGGAAGGTGGGTAGATGAGCTCTCGCATGTCTTGTGGGCACATCGCACAACAATTAAAACCAGTACTAGCGACACGCCATTTTCCCTAGTCTATGGAACAGAAGCCGTCATACCAGCTGAGATAGGAATGTCAACTATACGCACAGCAGAGGTCAACGTCACGACAAACGACGAGGAACGGCGCATAGACTTAGACATACTGGAAGAAAGACGCGAACGCGCAGCTATACGCGAAGCAAAGGCTAAGGCAAAAATGAAGAAGTATTATGATGCAAAGGTCAAACACACTTCATTCAGACCAGGAGACTTTGTTTACCGCGCCAACGACGCGAGCCATGCAGAAGACACAGGCAAGCTCGGACCTAAATGGGAAGGACCTTACGAGGTCACAGACGCGCTCAGCAATGGCGCATACAGACTGCGCGATATGGAAGGTCACGACCTAGCGCGCACTTGGAACATCTGCAATCTCAAAAGATGTTACTTTTAGGCTACGGCCCTTACACAAACACCCTTGCATCCTACGTGGTGCCCAATAAGTGTTTGTCTTTCTTTTCTTTTCTAGGAATTGTATTTTCTATTTTTTCAAATAACTTGCAAGTATCAATAAAATGTTATGGTTTCTAGCTAACTCCATAGGGCATTTTACTTTATTGCATATATGTCAATATTGTTTATCTTATATTTCTGCCTACATGGCGTGCATGCACCACTTAAAGACCCACAAAGGCATAAAGGATGAGTTAACCTACTAATTTACTCGTTGAATAAGAGGGTTGCAAACCCATCAACATTGGATCACGCATCCTTGCTAAGCGCCTTACTCTCGAGACGTCGAGGTAAGTCTCGCGTGCGCACCTCACGACGGATGCGCATATACCAAGTACACCGTACGAGCTTAGCAATATAACGAGCCAAGACACTTGGTCAAATAATAAAACTTCGCAAACAATGCAAGTATAATTCTTCAAAGTCACGCACTTAAAAGACTTAGTTAAAAAATTAAGCTTAGCAAACAATGCAAGTATATTTAAGTCACGAACTTAGAACAAAAATGTATCTTATCCCACATTTATTAATAAAAATTACAAGGAAAGATACATAAATATACAAAAAGCCTATATACTATGGCGATGCTCAGGACCCTCCTCCGGGGCGGCGGAACTCCCCGCTTCCTGCAGCTTCCTCAAAGTTATAGCATCCTGCATAGATACGGTCGGAACGCTTACAGGCACTCCATCTGATCTGGGAAGGTGTGCAGCACCAAGGCCACACAACACGGCCTTACCCTTGATACCCTTCTTCACAGCAACCCTCTGCTCATGACGCTCCAGCACCTCTTTCAAGGGAACCTCCCTCTCAAGAGCAAAAGGTTTGAGGATGTCGCGAGGCCGCGTGAACACAGGAACTTGAAGATGCGAAACATCCGGTTTCAGATAGTAATCTGATTCCTCTTCCGCATTATCCCCAAGATGGCGCTGCAAAGTCAAACCCGCCATCAGTACGTCTATAGGGTCATCTTGATCGCGCTCCAGCCTCCCAATATGCGGCAACTCAAGAACCTTCAACCCCGCCATTGCTTGCAGCAACTCATCATAAGCTGTAGGGCTGTACCCAGGGACTTCCGCCAAGTCCTTCTCCAGCAGCTTGGCCTCATGGAGATCCTCCATGGCCTACGATCGACCACGCGCCATCGCGCAATGCACCACCTTTCCAAAAGCATCCACTACCTCTGCGGACTCTAGTGTGCTCAGGGCTGCCAGGCGCAGCCCATGGCTAATCAACCACCTGCATTCACAAAGAAAATTTGTGTAAGTAAAAAGCACGGTGATAAAGTTATTATGACAACGAGTAAACAAAAATACCTGCGCTCAGCAATCATAGACATCAAGTGAGGATACAGCTCCTCGTCATACTCTACACTGAGGGCGCGCAGCTTCTCCTCTTGCAGCGCAATCGCTTTCTCTATGCGCCCCTGGAACTCCTGGACGCTGGCAAGATGCTCGACCCTCTTCCCATCAAGGTATGCCACCGACCAGGTCGCTTTAGCCTTTATCTGATTAAGCTTAGCCCTCGCATACCTAAGGTCGGCTAGCATACTCACCTTATCCCCAGCGATTTTTTCCGCATACGCCCGCGAAGCCTCCAACTCCGCTTGCGCATTCGCCAACTGCGCACGAAGTCCCGCCAACTCCTCATCCTTCTGGGCAAGAGCACTGCTCTCCCCGACATACTTCTCTTTTAGCTGAGCCACCAGCTCAGCTTGTCGTGCAGCGGTCGCAGCCAGCTCATCCATCAGCTCCTGCGCCCCGCCACCATCAGCAACCTTGGCTTTCCCCTCCCTGTTTTCATTCTGTGGAGAGGAAACCTCATCAACGAAGACTCCATCATTCTTCGCAGCATCATCCCTACACAACACAATACAAAAATTAATAAATATTACAACAAGTAATATACAAAAAAGAGAGATGATAGAGGCGCAGACACTTACAAAAACGGAGAAGCCTCAGCAGCCTTCAACCGTGCGCCAGAAGTAGATGTCTCTTCCGCATTAGACTCCGCGTCCCTAATGACGTGTCGACGCCTCTTCCTAGTGCCACTACCTCCAGCCTCTCCCTTGCGCTTAATATTTTGCGCAACCTCCTCCCTCAGCACTTCCTCAGGTTTAAGGATCTTTATGCTGTCAGACGATCCCGATCGCGCCTCCTCATGCGCCACTCCTACATTAGGCACCACCTCCACAGTGGGCGCCACCTCCGCATTAGGCGCCACACTCTGGACAGGCGTCACCTGAAGTGGTGGTGTGTTCTCAGGGACCGCCTCCGGCAGGACGGTCAAGTGTCCCTCCGTCGCCTCCAGCAGGGGCTGCTCTCCTTCCCTCAGAGGACGCACCCCTATGGTTACCAGCTTCGGCTTGTCCAGCTTAACCACAGCGAACAGATCCATCTCTGCGTGCATCAATAAAGCAAGAAAGAAAAAAGGGATTAGTTATTAAAAGCGCGAAGACAAGAATAAAAGACTTACAAAGCATGAAGTATAAGGGATGAACACCCACCCCGGCCATCCTCACTTAAGAAAGTGGGAACCTCATCTGCAGCGCCAAAATAAGCGCGGCTCAACCCCACATGTACCAAAACTCCTCCGGATAGGGGTTAATCGCCAGTCGATTGGCATCTAGAGTCTGCGCGTCAGCAAGCCTGTAGGAACCGGGAGCGGGGCGCCCATCCCTTGGTAAGGAATCCTGAGTATAAAACTCATAGGGAAAGGGAAAGACCACGTCATCAACCCAAAAGAAGTACTCCCTCCAATTCTTTAGGGCATCAACTTTCTCCGTATAACACTGAAGCGCCCCCTGGCGCTTCGCAAAAGAAACCCAACCATTTGACCACGTCGTGTGGTAAAAGGAGCGGAACAAGGCCACGGTCGGTTCTATCGCAAGTAAACGGCAGTTTACTTCAAAATTCGACACCTTCGCCGCACCTATACAGTGCAGCTGAGAGATGTGAAGGCGATAGTGATTGAGCAAATCGCTCAGAAAAATAGATATGGGTACGCGGTAATTCGCGTACTCAAAGAATTTCGTGTATAGCCCTATTTTCCCTTCGGGGAAGTCAGCTATACACGCGTCCACATCTGGAGCCTCTGGACGTACATCCAAAGGCACGAAATAGTCGGACGAAAACTGAGTAACATCCTCAATGGACATCACAGAGCGGAAATCCTCCAATTGTGCAACCATTTTCATCAGAATACTAAGTGGGACGCACACAAATTACCTATGAAAATGAAGTAGTTTCTTTGCAAAAAAGCTCTCAAGGAAGGTGAATAGTGGTCAGTGTGTGTGATCGTAAAAAAGGAGGCGGTGACTCTTATATAAGGGGTAAAAAAACCCTAGTTTATGTCCACGTGGAATCCACTCACAAAAACGTATGGCTGGAACTGAACGGTACATGCACTTTTTCCGATTTACGAGGGCCACGTGGACACTACCCCCATTTTTCGAGGTATCCGTTTGAAATACCTAGGACTAGGTGCATTGTACTTAAAAATGGGCGGTAATATTCCCTAGTTCTCCCGCCACGCTTACCGCTGATAATATTAGTCTAGTATCCGCGGCTACGAGCCGCGCACACTAGATTGGGGGGACATGATGACGTATAGTCTATATTTGGGCCACGAGCCCAAATGATAAACATTACTCACACCTAAGCCCACTACGAGTAGGCTACCATGACAATGGTGTGGGCCACAACATTAATGCTTTGGGCTCACGAAGCCCAATACCCAATCCAACCCACCGGCTACACGATAAGGATTATCTATTCATGGAATAGATATCCTTACCTTGGATAAGCACCACGCGTGCGAAGAGTAAGGAGCAAGAAATACGGTTTCTTAGCCCCTATATATAGAATCACACGATTCTCATTCAAGGTACGACATACAAAACCCTAACTCTTTACGAGAACCCTAAATCGATTACTTACTCTCACGCCGGAGTCTAATCGGGGGAGACAATCCCTCGATAAGCCTAACGGTGTTGTTTTATTTTCTTAGTACGCAGGTAACAAGTGCTAAGAATAGAATTGGTACGAGAGCAAGAGCCCAATAACCAGGTACGCCCAACTTTTGTATCAACAGGAACACAAGATAAAAAAATAATTTCTTATTACTCTTCTCTTTACTTCAATTCTTTTTCCCTCTCCATCTCTCTTCTTTATGTTTTATGCTCAGGAAGAGAGTGTAAATGACATTTGAAACAACTTGGAGGCTTTTGGAGTATTTTTACAGACTCTTATTTAACCACTTTTGTTGCATTGCGTATTTTACACTTTTTATACTTTAAACTATTTGACTAGTTGAGTAGTTTGATACTTTGATGAGTTTTATATGCATTATACATTTATACCTATAAACGCAGTACATGTGCTTAATGGAAGAATTAATAGGGGTAAATTGCAAAAATGGTCCTTAACGTTCCACGAAATTGCAAAAATGGGACCGAGACAAAAAGTAGCGCAAAAAAGACACCAACGTTTCACATTTTCGCAAAATCGCCACTGAGAGGCCTTTTCCGTTAACTTCCGTTAGTTTTCCTCTTTAAGTGCAGTGAAATGACTAATATACCCTCGTCTTCTTCCCCATTTGAATTTCTTTTTAATTTATATTTAACTTTAATAAAAAATGAAGAACATCAAGAGCAAAAACCCAGGCATTCAAATCAAAACCCAGATCCAACAATATGGAACTAACATTCTTTTTCTTAATCTCATAATCCTTAATACTTTAAACTGATCATTTAATTCTCGAACATTTCACTGCAATTAAAAAGAAATACAACTAATTTTGCTCAAGAACACTCATGCTGAAGCTACCAATCTCCATAAACATACCAAATGATGTTGGAAAATTTAGTGCACTTGAGGGATCAATTCACACCTGGTAATGGGTTTGGAGGTATGGAGTATACACCCATTTGGTCACTGAATCTCCTGACTCAATAGTGGTTATGTATTGATCAAGGTACTGCTAGTAGACTCTGCTGCTAGTGTTGTGAATATGCTGCTAGGATTCTGCTGACAGCTGATTCTGCTGCTAGTTGATTCTGCTGCTGATAGTGTGATTCTGCTGCTGGCGTTTCCACTGATGTGTTAACATTACCACTGCTAGTGATAATGTTTCCACTGATAACCACTGATCCCTATTATTATTATGATATAATTAATGGGCCGTTAATTATACATAATACCATGGGCTAGAGTTTGAGTATTCTCTATTATAAATAGAGATCACATCATTCTGCATGGATAGGAGATATAACAAAATCACAAAACCCTAAACACTACAAAATGCATCTGGTTCTTGGTTTGTGCCTAAAGCAAGAACTTCACTTGGTCTTATCCCATAGAGATATTCGTGTAACCCAGGCATAGGGTCGAATAGTTTCTATTGGAAAGTGATACCACGATTTCAAGTGAATATCTGGTACCTTTATTGATTATCTTAACCCTAATCTGGGAACTGTTTACAAATAACAACCAAAAATCAATAGAAACTATTAGTGATAATCAATGGCTGCTGCTATGAGACAAATGGCTGCTAACTTTTCCAAGTTAGAAAAGTTTGAAGGTGTTGATTTCAGAAGATGGCAAAAGAAGATGCACTTCTTATTGTCAAGTATGAATGTGGTGTATGTTCTCACGACTGAGATTCCAGAAGATCATGGAGATGATGCTACTATGGATCAGATGAGGGCAAGGAGCAAATGGGAGAATGATGACTACATATGCAGAGGTTTAATTCTCAATAGTATGTCTGATTCTCTATTTGATATTTATCAGAATGTTGAAACTTCTCAAGAACTATGGGATTCCTTGGAAGCCAAGTATATGGCTGAGGATGCATCAAGTAAGAAGTTCCTTGTAGGTAATTTTAACAATTACAAAATGGTTGATTCTAGACCTGTCATGGAACAATACAATGAACTTCTTAGTATACTTGGTCGATTCACACAACACAAGATGAACATGGATGAGGCTATTTCAGTCTCTTGTATCATCGATAAACTACCTCCTTCTTGGAAAGAGTTCAAGCATATGCTTAAGCATAAGAAGGAGGAGTTAACTCTTGTTGAGTTGGGCAGTCACTTGCGCATTGAGGATTCACTCAAAGCTTAAGACATTGACAAGCCAAAGAGTAGCACTGCTACTGGTCCATCAGTTGTCAATATGGTGGAGCATAACAACTCCACCAAGTACAATGACAACAAGGGCAAGCGTAAGCATCAAGATAACACCAAATCTGATCTTAACAAGAAACCTAAGGTGACTTGTTGGAAGTGTGGGAAACCTGGACACTTCAGGAAAGATTGCAAGGGTGGTAAAATTGGAAACAAATCCAATGGATCAGGCACAAGTGGAGGGAATGGTAACACCAATTCTCTGAAAGGTCAGAATGTATTTAATAAGTCTTTTAAGATTTATTATGTTACATATATATCTGATATTTACTTTGTGCAGGATGATGATGTTGCGTGGTGGGTTGACTCTGGAGCAACAATTCATGTGTGTAAAGATAGAAGCTGGTTCAAGACCTACAAGTCAATAAATGATGGTTCTATTCTTCACATGGGAAACGAGTCAACTGCCCTGGTGCATGGAAAAGGATGTGTTGATTTGAAATTTAGTTATGGAAAGATTGTTTCTTTATTTAATGTTTTACATGTTCCTGATATTAGAAAGAATTTGGTTTCTAGTAGTGTTTTAAATAATTGTGGTTATAAACAGGTTATTGAATCTGATAAGTTTGTTTTGTCTAAAAATGGTGTGTTTATTGGTTTTGGTTATTTGTGTAATCAAATGTTCAGACTTAATATTGTTCATGATAATATTGATTCTGCTTTTATATCTACATCTAAAATTTATGATTCAAACCTATGGCATGCAAGACTTGGCCATGTACATTTTAAAAGAATGCAAGATATGTCCAAGGATGGGTTAATACCTGCTTTTGATATGAACACTGGAAAATGTAAAACTTGTATGTTGAACAAGATAACTAAGAAACCTTTTCAAGGAGTAAAACGTGAAACTAAAGTTTTGGAGTTAATTCACAGTGACCTTTGTGATTTACATGCTACTCCCTCTTTGGGGAATAAGAAATACTTTGTGACTTTTATTGATGATGCTTCTAGGTTTTGTCATGTTTATTTATTACATTCTAAAGATGAAGCATTAGATAAATTTAAAGTATTTAAAACTGAAGTTGAATTGCAACAAAGTTCCCTGATCAAAAGATTAAGGACTGATAGGGGAGGTGAGTACATGGATACTCTGTATTTTCAGTCTGTTGGTATAATCCATGAAACGACTGCCCCTTATACTCCTCAGCAAAATGGTATTTCTGAAAGGAAGAACAGGGTGCTGAAGGAGATGGTTAATTCCATGTTGTCCTATTCAGGGATGAGTCAAGGGTTCTGGGGTGAAGCTATGTTAACAGCTTGCTATTTATTAAATAGGGTTCCCAACAAAAGGAACAAAGTTACCCCTTATAAACTTTGGACTAAAAAGAAACCTAACCTTAATTATCTTAGGATATGGGGTTGTAGGGCTGTTGTAAGACTCCCTGATCCAAAGCAGAAAACTTTGGGTGAAAGAGGCATTGAATGCATCTTTGTTGGATATGCTGAGCATTCCAAGGCATATAGGTTTTATGTTATAGAACCTAATGAGTCTGTTTCAATTAACTCAATAATTGAATCAAGGGATGCACTATTTGATGAGAACAAATTCTCATCTATCCCTAGACCAAGTCAAAGGATTCCAAATGGAACCAATGACAATGGTGTTTCAGAGGTTCCTGCTGATGAGGTTCCTGCTGAGGTTGTGGAACAACAACCTGAACCTGAGCTCAGAAGGAGCAATAGGGTGAGGACTCCAAAGTCATTTGGACCTGAGTTTCAATTATACTTAATTGAAGGTACAAGGAGTGAGGTCTTTGACTAATACTCTTATTGCTTCATTGTGGAGGATGATCCCAAAACATTTGAAGAAGCAATGAAGTCCCAGGATGTTGCTTTCTGGAAAGAAGCAATTAATGATGAGATGGACTCTATCATGGGCAATAACATTTATGTGTTGACTGATCTACCACCTGGTTGCAAACCTTTAGGTAGCAAATAGATTTTCAAAAAGAAAATGAAGGTAGATGGAACTGTTGAAAAGTTCAAGGCAAGATTAGTTATTCAAGGCTTTAAACAAAAGTCAGGAATAGACTATTTTGATACTTATGCTCCAATGGCACGTATCAGTACCATAAGGTTGCTAATTGCTTTGGCATCAATTCACAATCTTATTATTCATCAGATGGATGTGAAGACAGCTTTCTTGAATGGTGATTTAGATGAGGAGGTTTACATGAACCAACCTCAGGGCTTCATCATGCCTGGTAATGAAAACAAGGTGTGTAAACTGATTAAGTCTCTTTATGGACTAAAACAGGCACCTAAGCAATGGCATCAAAAGTTTGATGAAGTGGTTTGTCTAGTGGTTATTTACTTAATCAAGCTGACAAATGTGTATATAGCAAATTTGATGAATCTGGTAAAGGAGTCATCATTTGTCTATATGTTGATGACATGTTGATCTTTGGCACTGACCAAAATCAAGTTGATCTTACAAAAGAATTTTTGTCATCAAAGTTCTCCATGAAGGATATGGGGGAGGCAGATGTTATCCTTGGCATAAGGATTAAACATGAAAGTAACAAAATTTCTATCTCTCAGTCTCATTACATTGAGAAGGTGTTAAAGAAATTTAATTACTTTGATTGTACTCCAGTGAGTACTCCTATGGATACAAGTGAGAAGCTAATGCCTAATACTGGCAAAGTTGTATCTCAACTTGAGTATTCTATGGTGATTGGCTGCTTGATGTATGCCATGACTTGTACAAGACCTGATATTGCTTTTGCTGTGGGTAAACTGAGCAGGTATACTAGTAATCCTAGTGCTCATCATTGGCAAGCAATTCAGAGGGTCTTTAAGTATTTGAAGAGAACTATGGATTATAGTCTCTCATATACTGGTTATCCTTCAGTATTAGAAGGATATACTGATGCAACTTGGATCAGTAACACTGAAGACAATTCGTCTACTAGTGGCTGGGTATTCCTACTTGGTGGAGGTGCAATTTCTTGGGCATCCAAGAAACAAACTTGCATTACCAGTTCAACCATGGAATCTGAATTTGTGGCTTTAGCTGCTGCTGGCAAAGAAGCTGAATGGTTGAAAAACTTGCTTCTTGAGATTCCATTGTGGTCTAAACCTATAGCACCTATTTCTATCCATTGTGATAGTGCTGCTACATTGGCAAAGGCTTATAGCCAGATGTACAATGGGAAGTCTAGACACTTAGGTGTCAGGCATAGCATGATTCGTGAGCTTATCATGAATGGGGTGGTATCTATAGTGTTTGTTAAATCTCAACAAAACTTAGCTGATCACTTGACGAAGGGTTTGGCTAGAGACTTGGTTTTGAAGTCTGCTAAAGGGATGGGTTTAAGTCCAACTTAGTCACTGAATGTAAGGATACCCAACTCCTTTCTAAGGAAACTTGGAAGCCGAGTTCAATGTGGAAAGCTGATCATTTAGTGGACTGAAGCACATGTATCACAAACATCCCAAGGTTGTGCTTGTTACCTGCTGAAAGGAGGATGAAGTCTTCACTTCTTAATGGTTAATTTTCTTTGAAAAAGTGCTAAGCAGGAGCATGAATTAAAGATGAACCACCTATGTGAATGTTGAAGTTTTGCCGCTTCAGGAAGCTTTGGACTTTTAGCTTTTACAACATTTATGAATTGGATATGGACACATGGCTTGTATAGTGTCAAGAGTATTTTAGTGTTTGAAAATTTGTGTGTATTTATCATCAGGTATTCAAATGGGTTGAAGGGTTCAATTCTTAGAACACCCTGATTCTCGAATATTTGAAAGTATATGTACTAATGTGGAAATTCAATCCTCAGGATATTTTCATTTATGCACTTGTTTTGGTTTGTGTTTGATTTTCATGCAAAAGTAGTGAACTAAATTTGGGGAGGATTGTTGGAAAATTTAGTGCACTTGAGGGATCAATTCACACCTGGTAATGGGTTTGGAGGTATGGAGTATACACCCATTTGGTCACTGAATCCCCTGACTCAATAGTGGTTATGTATTGATCAAGGTACTGCTTGATCAAGGTACTGCTAGTAGACTCTGCTGCTAGTGTTGTGAATATGCTGCTAGGATTCTGCTGACAGCTGATTCTGCTGCTAGTTGATTCTGCTGCTGATAGCATTCTGCTGATAGTGTGATTCTGCTGCTGGCGTTTCCACTGATGTGTTAACATTACCACTGCTAGTGATAATGTTTCCACTGATAACCACTGATCCCTATTATTATTATGATATAATTAATGGGCCGTTAATTATACATAATACCATGGGCTAGGGTTTGAGTATTCTCTATTATGAATAGAAATCACATCATTCTGCATGGATAGGAGATATAACAAAAACACAAAACCCTAAACACTACAATACGCATCTGGTTCTTGGTTTGTGCCTAAAGCAAGAACTTCACTTGGTCTTATCCCATAGAGATATTCGTGTAACCCAGGCATAGGGTCGAATAGTTTCTATTGGAAAGTGATACCACGATTTCAAGTGAATATCTGGTACCTTTATTGATTATCTTAACCCTAATCTGGGAACTGTTTACAAATAACAACCAACAAATGATATGATAATTATCAACCCCAAATCTCTGTCAAAAGCTACCAATCTCCCTAAACATACCAAATAAACAAGAAGTGACATAGAACTTCAATCCTTCATTGATATTCTCTTTAATTTCTCGATACCTGGCTACAACAGCCTCAATCTGCTTATAGCACTTTTCACAAGAAGCAGATGCAATTAAATGTCTGAATTTTGCGTGGATTCTGAGTTATGATGATTTAAGTGATAAATCTTTTATTACACCCATTTGACATCGATTTGTGCTGTTTATTTACAGTTGGTCGAAAAGGATCCAGATGGAGCGATCGTCCAGTTCTGGAAGGCTATTAATGTTGGAGATAGAGTTGCTGGTGCCTTAAAAGACATGGCCGTGGTTATGAAACAACAAGATAGAGCTGAAGAAGCAATCGAAGTTATTAGAGCATTTAGGGAACGTTGCTCCAAACAAGCTCAAGAATCACTAGACAATGTCTTAATCGACTTATACAAGGTAAATACCACTTACAAGTTCACACATTCTCGGATTGTATGGTTAAGTTTTTCTAGTTATTGTAGTGGTACCAAAAAATTTGTAAAAGGTGCATCACTTTTTAAGTTGAGAACCCCAGTGTTTGACCTAAAAAGTTGAATTGTGTGTATCTAGATCTCAATTAGTTACTAAATCTGCTTCATGTGCTTGCAGAAATGTGGCAAATTAGAGGAGCAAATTGAACTTCTGAAGCAGAAGCTTCGGATGATATATCAAGGTGAAGCATTCAATGGAAAACCGACTAAAACAGCTCGTTCCCATGGAAGGAAATTCCAAGTTACAGTCAAGCAAGAGACGTCAAGAATACTGGTATTAATAACAAGCTACTGCATGCATGTCGAATATTTGTTCTAGAAGTGGCAAAATGGGCTGGTTGGGTAATGAGTCAAACTGGAACCGGGTTAAATGGGTAGTTTTTTGTACGGGTCTAAATGGGCTGGGGTTGAATACATTTGGTTATGTTCGACCCATTTGACCAATGTTCTTTATAATTATTTTTATAGTTCACTGGTCTGACAAGTGGAGATTAGACATAGCCTAACCCATCTGTTTACAAGTAAATAGGTTGAAATCGCCCTCTCTAGTTGGTACAACATAAATATTAACAGTCACTAATTTTCTCTTGGAACAAACATGATGCAGGGCAACTTAGGTTGGGCGTATTTGCAGCTAAAGAATTTTGCAGCAGCAGAAGCTGTATATCGTAAAGCTCAAGAGATAGACCCCGATGCTAACAAAGCCTGCAATCTGTGATCGGTTTTGATGGTGTGGTTGTGACCCGATGACTCAATAATTGTTGAGACTAGTGGACGTATAGTAACCAATAATCAATCTTTGTACCGTAATAGGTAAGGGTTGTGTGCATATTACTGCCAAGTGTGAGCAGATATTGTATGAAAGAACTATTCATATTTTTTGTTTTACAGTATAAGATTGTACTTGTCACTTGGCTGACTTAGATTGTAAAATGACTAAACGGGTAATCTCGGTTTGATAGTTTTGCAAGCAAAACCGCAAGAATACTGAACATAAGCCACATCAACCAATCATGATTTTGTTTCTCCAGTTTGACAATATAATATGAAGTTTTAGATATACTATATACTAATGCTTACTTATTTGTTGGTGAGTTCAGTATGCTATTTATATGCACGGTTCAGTTTGAATGTCAGACTCGCTTACTCGCTTTTGTACCAGAACATCGGGTTAAACCAATATAAATCGTTTACAATCAATTATAACTTCTGGACAATCTCTGTTCCTTGTGCACACTGATATCTTATACTAAGTTTATTTATAACTTAATTCGGTAATGTAATTAAGATACAACATGTACATCATGTAGATATTGAGACTCCTCTACATTCAAATTTTAAGATCACGAAAAGTGTATGTAGTAGATACAATAGATTAAGAATTGCAGAAAAAGACGGTTTTGGTGATGTTCAGAAGCACCTCAAGCTGTTGCAGATTGACATAACGATCACCAGAATCAATAAAAGGATGATACCCCCAACTATCAGTTTGATCTTCATATTCTGAATCCACATCTTTCTTTTCATCTTGGTTCCTTGTTTCTTGAAATCATTAGCATAAAACAAGAAACCGATAAGTTTCACAACTTTGTGCACAACAAAGCCATGCACCAATAAGTTTCACAACTTTGTCCGATACTAAACTGCTAACACTCCAAACAAGTCCACTTCTTTTAGGGGTGTTTATAAAAACAATTTTTGACCTCATATCATTACAGAATATGAATGCCAAAACTCTCACTACCAAGGTTACAACTACAAATCCACTCAATTGCCCAGCGAGACAATATAAAGATAAACATCTTTCTTCTATGAAACAATATATGGCTATTAGAAAAAGCCTCATCCTTTTCATTTTGCACCAACTAGATTTATATGTAAATGACAATGATACAATGTTAAATAATGCATGTCACGCTTAACTATTCATGGCTCTCAGTAAGTATAGAATCTACAAAGCATTCAACTTTAAATTAAATTAAAGTCCTAACTATTTTGCTAAGTTTAAAACAGACCTGTGGCCACACCTTTGTTTCTTATGAAAGCAGCCGCCTCAAGAGATCAAGCAAGGTAAACATGAATCTTCTCTAGTATTGCACACTTGAAGTTCCAGACGAGTTGATAGCTTCTTCCTGCAAAATAACCCTTAACAAGGAAAGCCCTTACGAACCATTCGTGATCTAATGGGTTTTGATTTGAATGTGTGGGTTTTTGTTCTTGATTTTATATTGTTGGATCTGGGTTTTGACTTTCTTTTCTGGGTTTTTGCTCTTGATGTTCTTCATTTTTTATTAAAGTTAAATATAAATTAAAAAGAAATTCAAATGGGGAAGAAGACGATGGTATATTAATCATTTCACTGCAATTAAAGAGGAAAACTAACGGAAGTTAACGGAAAAGGCCTCTCAGTGGCGATTTTGCGAAAATGTGGAACGTTTGTGTCTTTTTTGCGCTACTTTTTGTCTCGGTCCCGTTTTTGCAATTTCGTAGAACGTTAAGGACCATTTTTGCAATTTACCCAATTAATAGTCACTAGTTAATATAGATTACAAGAATGTACTAGGTCATATACTAATACACTAATATATAAACAAAGAGCAAAAATATTCTGTTTATGAGGTATCACCTACCATTCATATATGATGATCCAAATTTTTATTGTTTCTTTTTATTGCCCCCGCCCCCCCCCCCCCCCCCCCCCCCCCCCAACATGAACATAATTACCAGTTTACGCATGGTACCTTCTACGAAAGCAGCAGAACACGAGCCTTAGATAGTTAGATATGTGTAGATATGACAACCTACCTACATGTTTAGCTGTTAATTAACTCATATGTTACTTTAAATTTATTATACAACTTTACTCTCAAGATCGACATGCATGGAAAATGCTACGTAATTGCAATGTCTAGTATTTACGATCCATATGCCACCCTCTATATTCCGGCATCTTAATTGCTTTTTAAATTTCCCCATGCTTTCTCACTTATTTCCCATGAACCACTACCTTACAATACATCTATAAATATCACAACTAATATCGACCTTCCATCACAATCTTCTTGCAAAAAACCGTCGATAATTAATTAACCAGTCTACATCCATCATCATACAATGTCATCAAATTATAACCAAGCCAACTTTCATGATTTCTTACCCATAATGGCGGATAAACAAGGTGGTGAACGTCTAATGGATGAGTTATGTAACGGGTTCCGAATGCTAATGGACCCTATTAGCTTAAAGAAAAACTCGGCCGTATTGGGTATTGGAGACTTGACTGATGATGATGTGTTGAGTATGTTGAAAGAAGGCGATTTAGATGGTGATGGTGTTTTGAATCAGATGGAGTTTTGTGTTCTAATGTTTAGATTAAGTCCTGATTTGATGAAACAATCTTGGTTTTTGTTAGAAGAAGCTTTAAGAACAACAGTTGAATTTGAATCTAAGTAATATATATGTAATAATTAACTTTGTTTACTATTGATGGAAATAATAGTTTCTTTGTAATGAAATATTTAAGCTAATGTTTTAACGTCTATTCCATGCATGTACGTTTCATTTGAGGAATCACTCACACAGTCACACTAGCTATTAACTTTGCTTAAATTTCGTTACAAATATGTTCAAGATTGGTTGTATAGTACTACTCCGTAATACTTAAAAGAAACACAAGAAAATAAAGGTTTAACATGCGTAGATTCGGGTTTAAATGGATTTGGCTCAAAATGAAATAATTTCTTGATACATGTCGACTTGGATAAACTTGACATCATTTTTAGTATAGTCAGTGGCGAAACTTGAGCAAGTTTGTTGGGGGCTAGTATGATTCAAGCGTAAGGTGTTACTTATTAAATAATTAATTGATATTGTAGATATAAGGGAACCAAACAATTCATAAAACAAATGTTAAGCTCAGATTAAAGAGCTAAATGCAGGCATTGGATAGATTGAGATACATTAGTCGAACCTAACAATTTAACAAAAGAAGTGTAACCTAACAATTTAACAAAAGAAGTGTAATCCATGGTACAATATAAAAACCAAATACAAACAGATATACATGTAGTCTTATTTTGTTACCTCCTAAATTGTAGGAGAATGAGAGTTAATAGGTCCTTTTCATGCCTGACTTTTTCATTACTGCATAAATTTTCGTTGCTTGCATCCTAAAAGATAGGATTATGCATATATTTTTTTGATCGTGTATACTATAAGCACTAACTGTAACTCAGATTTTTGGGGGAGCCATGACCCCTCCCTGCCCCTTCTAAGTTCCGCCTATGAGTATAGTTGTGCAACTCGGGAAACCTTGCACACACCGTCACCTAGGGGTGGCAATTCGGGTCAGGTTCGGGTTGGTGGGTTCGGGTTGTCAGGTTGGCGGGTCAGAAAACCCCAACCCGAACCTGACTCATTTAAATCATCGGGTCAGCTACGTCAACCCTAACCTGTTTACAAGTAACCCAAACCTGACCCATTTAACCCGTATATATACTTGGGTTGACGGGTTAAATAGGTTACACGGGCTGAATATGTTAAACGGGTTTCGGGTTGACCCATTTAACCCGTTTTATATACAAAAGTTAGAACATTACACGAGTTAAACGGGTTAACGGGTCGACCTTTTAACCCACTTAACCCGTATAATTAAATATAAATAATTTTTAATTTAAGAAAAAAATCTTAAACGGGTTGGCGGGTCGACCCATTTATTTTATTCCCAACCTGAACCTAACCTGTTTAATAAACGGGTTAGATATATCGACCCAAACCTGACTCGAAATCTATTTATCTCAACCCGAACCTGTTAATTTTCGTGTCGGTTTCAGGTCGGGTTTCGTGTTGTGTCAAAAATTGCCACCCCTACCTTCACCATAAAAAGACAATGATTAATTCATAACAACAATTATAATTGCGATTGCTGATATTGTTGCTGGTGAATAAGAAGAAAGAACTTTCAAACATGCATAAGGATATAAATGCTATGTTTGGCACAAAGCTTTTTGGAGCTTTTTTAGGCAATGAGCGGTGAATAATGAGCTTTTTGATTTATAGTGTTCGTTTGGCATGAGAGCTGTGGGCTTTGCTATTTTTTAAGAAAGCTAATTTTCCCAATGCTTCTTTATGAAGCTGTGAGCTTTTTTGGTTACTGCTCACAGCTACTGCAGCTCACTGCTCCTGCTCACAGCTATTTTTGCCAAACATAGCCAAAATTCAAGCCGGTTGATTTCTCAATTCGGATTACAATCCTTAAAATATACTACCTACGTCACAATATTATTGTCTACATTTTCTTTTATTAATTTGTCCTAAAATAATTGTGCATGCCTAAATATAGAAGTGAAAGTAGTTTACGTTTACCTTACTACCCGTAATCAAATTTATTATTTACAAAGTTAAATGAAATCATTAATTAATAGTCAAAGGGTAAAACTGTCTTTTAGTGATTTTTACAAAAATCAAAGTAGTAATAAATGCATTTTTCTAATATGTGTGTTTTTTGTTGGAAGACAATAAATTTAGAACGGAGGGAGTAACTTTTACAAACAAATCATGTACGTAGTGTCTTTAAGGAATCCAATTGTTAAAATGCTTTATTATTCTACATGAAATTAATAATCAAAATATGCAAATAGATACAAAAGTATTCTCTAATTCATTAAAAATCTAATAACCTAATTCTGATTCAATTCGAATAAAAACTAAAAATAAAAATTACCTGAAAATCAATTTGGTTTATTAGTGATGAAGCAATACTGATTAGGGTTAAAATCAAGAGATTAAAGCTAAGAATGTGACCGGTATATATGGTATAAAGCTTTTTTGTTATTGAAGGAGAATGATGGTTGATCTTTTGGGCGTTTCTCCTCTCATTAAATGTGTACCATGGCTGATTACTGTGGAGATGCACGGTAAAGATGCCCGATTTGCATTGTTTGTTAAATTTGTGTACCATGTCATGAATGAATTGAGCTTTCAAATGATGACATAACATTCTTCTTGTTATGTAGATTTTAATATTATTGTCTATCATATAATGTGGAGATAGTTGAAATAGTGTGAATTTTTTAAATGAACTTATACGAATCTAATTCACGAAAATGGTGTTACAGAAATCTATCAAGCGAGCAAACTGAAGAGGCGAGCAAGCTTTGATCGTTGTGTTGATTGTCTTTTAGCACCCACAATGTCTTGAAATTGGTGAGCAAATGAGAGGCGAGGAAGGTTTGCTCACTGTGTTGATTGTCTTTTAGCAAACCACAACCTATTGAAATGAGCTAGCAAACTGAGTGGCGAGGAAGGTTTGTTCGCTGTGTTCAGAGGGGGCTCAAGGGGTGTGCAAGTGGTGCCGTCGCACCGGGCCTCCACTTAAAAGGGGTCACATTTTGCTTAGTTTTGTATATAAATACGTTAGATATTAAACATATATGGTGTGTGTAATTCAAGTTTACATGCAATTTCTCTCTAATTTAAAAGTGTATGGGCATCCTTTCCGTTTTGCCTAGGGCCACTGAAAACCATAGGACGGCCCTGGCTATGTTGATTGTCTTTTAGCAACCTATCGCTATGTTCATTGGAAACTTAGTGATAATTGGGGCAAAGGATAGTTGCTCGCTTGCTTTTTTGCGATACCTCTTAAATGTGACTACGATTCGGGTAACCCATAAGCAAGTTCAGACCCAGAGGATAGTTGCTCGCTTGCTTTTTTGTTGATACCTTTTGTCATCAGTGGCGAGAAAATGATAGCGAACAAGGTTTGATCGCTAGCTTTTGTCTTCAAGCACCCGAATACGTTTTATCTTCTTTTGTTGGGCGAGCAAATGTAAGTGGGGTTTGCTCGCTTGGTAGATTTTGGTAAAGTAATTTGAAAATGTTTATTTTTGTAATTGAATAGGAGAAGTGTTTGTTTTGGTAATTTGGTTGTTGAAATAAACCGATTAATTAAGGCAAATAAAGTTATAACATTTTGGAATGGACCGTTCGTCTTGGGCTTAGTTAGGCTTTTGAAGTGATAACCTAAAGGATTATAATTATATGATTTGGTCGAGTCCACATTATTTATGTTTCTTTTTTTCCTTAAACGAGTCTATAAAGCTTTTGTGAATGTATGAAAAGTTTGACTTAATTTTTCTACATGCCCTTTTAAACTAGATTTTTTCAACTCATAAACCTCTGTATGTAACCCACGAAATTCGCGAGTGTATAGTCTAGTAATAACTATATATCGAAAGGTCCAAACATAGTCTTATTTTCGTCAGTTTTTGTGAGCTTTCGTCTTTGATTATAAAAGCACACGATAATTAGTAACTTTGGACTGAGATTTTTGGTGTTGTCAAAGTGTCGAAAAAATCATTTAGCGTCTCGCTCTAGTTTAAATCCCTTTAAATGACATTTGAAACAACTTGGAGGCTTTTGGAGTATTTACTACACACTTATTTAACCCCTTTAGTTGCATTGCTTATTTGCGTTTGTCCTAGAATTATTACTACGTATTACTTTAGCAAGTATTGTGTAAAAATAGAATCTAATAAATTTCTTAGTGATCAAGATGTCAACATTTCATCTAATTCAAGTGACGGAGTAGATTAACACGCAATATGTACCTTTGAACGTTTTTGCCTTAAATATATTATGGGCTCCCAGTACGTGAGCTCTTTTACACTTTTTATACTTTAACAAACTACTACTAAATGAGACCAGTTGACTAGTTTTATATGCATTATACATTTATACCTATAAACGCAGTACATCTGTACATGTGCTTAATGGAAGAATTAATAGTCACTAGTTAATATAGATTACAAGAATGTACTAGGTCATATACTAATACACTAATATATAAACAAAGAGCAAAAATATTCTGTTTATGAGGTACCATTGATAGATGATGATCCAAATTTTTATTGTTTCTTTTTATTGAAACCACATTTTTTTTTTTTTCTAACATGAACATAATTTACCAGTTTACCCATGCTACCTTCTAAGAAGATGCAGAACACGAGCCTTAGATAGTTAGATATGTGTAGATATGACAACCTACCTACATGTTTAGCTGTTTTAAGTCATATATGTTACTTTTAATTTATTATACAACTTTACTCTCAAGATCGACATGCATGGAAAATGCTACGTAATTGCAATGTGTAGCGTGTACAATCCATATGCCACCCCCTCTATATTCCGGCATCTTAATTGCTTTTTAAATTTCCCCATGCTTTTCTCACTTATTTCCACGAACCACTACCTTACAATACATCTATAAATATCACAACTAATATCGACCTTCCATCACAATCTTCTTGCAAAAAACCGTCGATAATTAACCAGTCTACATCCATCATCATACAATGTCATCAGATAACCAAGCCAACTTTCATGATTTCTTACCCATAATGGCAGATAAACTAGGTGGTGAACGTCTAATGGATGAGCTATGTAACGGGTTTCGAATGCTAATGGACCCTATCAAACGTGTTGTCACATTTGATAGCTTGAAGAAAAACTCGGCCGTATTGGGTATTGGAGACTTGACTAATGACGATGTGTTGAGTATGTTGAAAGAAGGCGATTTAGACGGCGATGGTGTTTTGAATCAGATGGAGTTTTGTGTTCTTATGTTTAGATTAAGTCCTGATTTGATGAAACAATCTTGGTTTTTGTTAGAAGAAGCTTTAAGAACAACAGTTGAATTTCAATCTAAGTAATATATATCTAATAACTTTGTTTACTATTGATGAAAATAATAGTTTGTTTGTAATGAAATATTTAAGCTAATGTTTTAACGTCTATTCCATGTACATTTCATTTGAGGAATCGCTCACACAAGCTATTAACTTTGCTTAAATTGTTACAAATATGTTCAAGATTGGTTTTATAGTACTACTCCGCAATACTTAAAAGAAACACAAGAAAATAAAGGTTTAACATGTGTAGATTCGGGTTTAAATGGATTTGGCTCAAAATGTATAATTTCTTGATACATGTCGATGTCGACTTGGATCAACTTGACATCATTTTTAGTATAGTGGTGCAGCTCGGGAAACCCTTGCACACACCTGCACCATAAAATTTAATGAGTCATGTTTGCATATCGATGATAATAATAATAATAATAATAATAATAATAATAATAATAATAATAATAATAATAATGATTAAGAACAATTATAATTGCGATTGCTAATATTGTTGCTGGTGAGTAAGAAGAAAGAACTTTCAAACATGCATAAGGATATAAAATTCAAACCGGTTGATTTCTCAATTTCGGATTAAAATCCTTAAAATATACGTAGTAACTTTTAGGAACAAATCATGCACGTAGTTTCTTTAAGGAATCGAATTTTTAAAATGCTTTATTATTCGGCATGAAATTAATAATCAAAATATGTGAATAGATACGAAAGTATTCCCTAATTCATTCGGCATGAAATTAATAATCAAAATATGTAAATATATACAAAAGTATTCTCTAATTCATTGAACATCAAAAATCTAATAAACCTAATTCTGATTCAATTAGAACAAAAACTAAAAATAAAAATTGCCTGAAAATCAATTTGGTTGATTATTGATGAAGCAATACAGATTAGGGTTAAAATCAAGAGATTAAGGCCAAGAATGTGACCGGTATATACGGTACAAAGTGTTTCTGTTATCGAGAGAGAATTATGGTTGATTTTTTAGGCGTTTCTCCTCTCATTAAATGCGTACCATGACTGATTAGTGTGGAGATGCACGGTGAAGATGCCCGGTTTGCATTATTTGTTAAATTTTTGTGCCATGTCATGAATGACTTGAGCTTTTAAATTATGACATAACTTTTTTCTTGTTATGTAGATTTTTATATTACTATATATACTAAAAGGCAGAAACATTTACTGTAGCAGCTACAGTGCTTGCTACAGTGTTTATGTGAGTTCGGGTTTTGTAGCACGTGTACTGTAGCACACTGTTCATTTTTTTTCCTCATCCGAATCAAATCCAATCCAAAGATAACTAACTCCAAACCCTAACCCTTGCCAAAACTACACCTCACGCCTCGCCGTGAGTCACGGCTTGGCTAGCCGTACGTCTGCTGTCGAGACCAAGACATAATAAAACCAAACAAAATCCAATTCCAAGTCCACAATAACAACATCAAAATAAAACAAACAACACTAAAAATATCACCACCTCACCGAGTCAACCGACTTGACTCGGTGAGTTGACTGAGTCAACTGTCGAGACGAAAGGGGAGAAGGCGCGTGGTTGGGGTTATACCGAGAAGAAACAAGGGGGTGAGGGTTGTGGTGGCGGTGGTGTGGTGACAGTAGGGTGGTAGTGGCGTGTGACGGTGATACGGTGGGAGCCACGAGCTTAAATGCTCCAGAAAAGAAAATGATGAACCGATCTATTGATTCGGCTAAGTAATTGATTCGCCAGAAAATTTTCCAGCAATGGTGGTCGTCGGAAGTGATGGTGGTTGGCCGGAGTTGGGGTGTCGCCGGCGAGGGTGAAGAGAGGGAGAGGGGAGAGAATTATTAATGGGGTGTGTGTGTAAAATGAATAAAAAATGATTTTGGGTCTTTTATATTTTTAGGGGGACTAAAGTTGGACAAAAGAAAGTGTAGGGTTAAAAATAAAAGTATAAGAGAGGGACTAAAAGGGTTTATTAGCTATTCTTTCTGTAAAAACGGTTCGGGGCTCATTCGACATACCAAATGGTCTCGAAAAATTACGAAACTTGCGCTATTGTTCACGAAATAATTTTTCCAATAAAATCAAGTATAAATTTGCAAAATTTTCTCGAAGTCAATTTATTTGGCTAATACGATTCGTTTCGAGTTTCTAGGTTGTGCCTGTTCTATCAAAGGATAAAGTTCTTATTTCTCAACACATTTCACGTTTCTCAAGCCCAATTTAAAAGCAAGAAAGATTTTAAGTTCTCAGGTAACAAAAAATAAATATTTTGGTTAGTAAATAGGTTTTGGAAAATAACCAACTTGGCTAGCTCAGTTGACCACCAAGGGACCTTGGGGAGGTTGTTAACACAAGTGAGAGGTCTTAGGTTCGAGTCTCTCCACGGGGGTTTTCATTCAAGGTAGAATATGTGGGGTTCTGCCACATATATGCGTCGATTCGAGGCTGGCAGGGACTACCTTCTGGGTATGTACTATGAAATCGAATTCCAACATAATGAAACCAGGCAACAACTAAAATTTATTCGAATTCCAACATGTATAACACATTCTACCTAAAAAAAAAAAAAAAAAAAAAAAAAAAACGTATACCTTAAGTAACGAAAAACAAATAAAGACGGCAAACACTCATGTAACAAAATTAATATCGATCAAGACATTCCCGCGGCAACGCGCGGGTTTACATGCTTGTTATTGTCTATTATATAATGTGGAGATAGTTGAAATAAACCGATTAATGTGTCGACTTCCAGCAAAGATGGCCGGTTATTATGGTAATAAGTTTAAGTTAGATTTCCATCATTCCATGAATCAAGTGGTGGTTCTGTAAAATTCGGTTGTGGCAAAAACACATCTCTGGAGGTGATACTGGTGGTACTGTAAATGGTGTATTTGGCTGACCTTGGTTTGGTATTGGGAGGCATGAGACATGGAAGATACATGCTTCATAGTAATAAGTCAATGGTGCAATTTTGTTTGTGTGTCAAGGTGTACTGGCAAAATGATACAACATAGCTCTGGTTTGTTTTCTATTGTATAGATCATTGCAACACACTTTTGTTTGCTGGTGGTATTTTTTTTTCTTCTGTTAAGTTATAAGCATCATTGTTTTCTTTTTGTTGTACATTTGAGTCTAGTCTAATTCTTTTGGGCTTGTTTTTGTCTTGTGTGTGTTCTGTTTGTTTGTAACTTTATATCTTGTTTTGCTTAACAAAGTTTGATGCCTTACCTAAAAAATTAAGGCAACTAAAGTTCTAACATAGCATTTGGTGAAATGGGCCGATCATCTTGGGCTTGGCTAGGCTTTCGAGGTGATGACCCAAAAGGGTGGAAGTTATGATTTAGTTTAGTCCACATGATTTAAGGGTTTTTTTTTTTTTTTTTTTTTTTTTTTTTTTTTCACGAGTCTGTAAAGCTTTTGTGAATTTATGAAAGCTTTGACTAATTTTTTCTACTTGCCCTTTTTTAACTAGATTTTTTCAACTCATATATGCAAACCACGAAATTCACAAGTGCATGGACTAGTAATAAGAATATATCGAAAGGTCCAAGTTACCAAGTCTTATTTTCATCAGCTTTTGTGAGCTTTCGTCTTTGATTACAAAAGTACATGATATTCAGTAATTTTTCAACTGACATTTTTGGTGTTGTCAAAGTGTCGAAATCATTTAGCCGTCTCGCTATGACATTTGTAACAACTTGGAGGCTTTTGGAGTTTTTATTACAGGCACTTATTTAACCCCTTTTGTTGCATTGCGTGTTTGCATTTGTCCTAGAATTATTATTACTTTAACAAGTATTGTGTAAAGAGAGTAGCTAATTAATTTTTTAGTGATCAAGATGTTAACATTTCATCTAATTCAAGTGATGGAGTGATTAAACACGCAATATGTACATTGAACCTTTTTGCCTTAAATGGATTTATATACTATTATGGGCTCCCAGTAGGTGAGCTCTTTTACACTTTTTATAGTTTAACAAAGTAAATGGGACCAGTGGAGTAGTTTGAAGAGTTATTGAGTTTTATATGCATTATACCCATAAACGCAGTACATGTTCTTAATGGAAAAATAGTTACTAGTTAATATAGATTACAAAAATGTACATTTGAACGTTTTTGCCTTAAATGGATTTGTATATCTATTATGGGCACCCAGTGGACCCAGTAGGTGAGCTCTTTTACACTTTTCATAGTTTAGCTTTAGCAAAGCAAATGAGACCAGTAGAGTAGTTTGATGAGTTTTATATGCATTATACCTCTAAACGCATTACATTGTTCTTAATGGAAGAATAATTACTAGTTAATTGATTACAAGAATGTGCCGCATGGGCAGAGATAAAAAGAGGCCCTAGCGAAAAAAATTGTAATGTAAATTTTTGAAAATATTTGGCTTTTTTCGTAATTTGCCAACTCATATAATACACTAAGAGCATCTCCTATGGTAAACCTTTTAAAAAGGTTTATATAATTTCCATGTCATATGCTCTTAAATTTTCGATTTTATAAACCTATTATCACTATGCTTAAACTTGTTAAAACTTTATAATTTAATGAGGTATTAAATGAATTACATGTATTTAGTTGCAACGAAAAGGTCTATAAACTTAGACCTATTTCATTGCATGTCATCATAAACTTCACCTCACTATGGTGACTCAATTTATAAACCTCTTCAAACTTTATAAACCTTTTCATGAACCTCTTATAGTGGATGCCCTAATATATAATACATAAAGCAAAAATATTCTGTTTATGAGGTATCACCAACCATTGATAGATGGTGATCCAAATTTTTATTGTTTCTTTTAATTGAAACCACATTTTTTTTTAAAGAACGGTAAATTTAAATATTTCACAATATTTATACCGCAAATTAATCTCACATGTACTACGTAGAAACTTGAACCCACAACCATTGGGTTAATTAGGGAGCTTCTCAACTCACACAACATGAGATACCATTGAGACACAAGCCCTTTGGTACATGTTATTAGCTTTTGTTTAGGGGTTCGAAATCATTTCACGTACATTATATATAGTCTGCCAAGAAACGAATATATAAATTACATAGTTCACCACTATAAGAGACAATAAGATCAGCAAACGATCACATTGGTCAATTTTGCGTCAATTGTTATTTAATTTACACGAGGTGGATCACCCGCGCGTTGGCGCGGGATGTTTTGTCAAAGAAGTAGTTATTGCAGTTAACGACCGTTAGTTATAAGGACTAAATTTGCAACGAACCTCTAAGACGAACGACCAATTGCAGGCGGAATTTAAAAAAAAGATTAAACCTTGTAGGCAATGACTAAATTTGCAACGAACCTCTAAGATGAAGGACGAAGCTCGCATGGAATTTTTTTTAAATTGTTGAAGATAACGATCGTTAGCTACTTAACGTCAAGTTAGTGATCAAGGACTGACTTTGCAATAGATGTATAACATGAAGGACCAATTATTTAAAGTATGAGAGGAGTAAATTTGCAACGAACCTCTTAGATGAAGGACCATTTTTGTACATTTTTTTTTTTAAATGTTAAAAATAACGGTCGTTAATTAACAGTCGTTAAGTAACTAACGACCGTTAGTTACTATAGCAGAAATTATTATTTTAATAAAGTATGAATATTAATTGGTGGGAGGGAGCATGAGGCAAAGTTTTTTATGTTGACATCTCAACAAATAATATATACAGATAATTATCATAAACCAGTCGATGATTAAAGGTGCGTTTGGTATCCCACTATGGGAATGAATCTATGACTATGAAAGTCATAGATGTTGTTTGGTTGGTTATGGGCCCCACCACAATGGAATGAGGATACACATGATATGTGGGTTTCCTCATAAGAGTATGATGTTGTGGGTATGTGGATACCCATGAAAAATGATATATACATACCCATTTCCATTCCACTCTATTCTCAAACATATACCTATAGTGATTCCATCAAGCATACCAAACACACCCTAAATACAATATGTATGTATGAATGTATATATGTATGATACATATCCACATACATTCTTGTTATTTTGTGAACCTAACCATTGGTGTCATGAGTGTGTCATATGTGCGTGTGCTTGACAGAAGAAGTATGAATATGATATCTGTACGTGGTCAATTATATTCCCATTCAAAGAAAAACAAAAGTATAGCGTGAACCTTAAATTGATTCCATTTTGGCTTTTGCATGTGATTGATTCATTAACATTGAATATCAATTTTGACATTTCTCTAGCATGACTAAAAAAACAAAGATATGTATATTATTATTAGTTTATTACGTTATGATTTGTATTGTAACATATATGTTGTTCAAAGTTCAACTAGCATGACACCATAGTTTTAATGTGGATATTATACTCGAGTTACGTGGATAAATTGAGGCAAAGCGAAAGTCGAAACTTGTTGCCAAGTGATATTTGGGGCCCCAATTTGTCCAAGCATGCAAAGCAAAATAAGCTTTTATTATATGATGTTACAAAGATAATCCCTTTCACACTATCCTAGAGAAATAACGAACTTTATACAGTGACGGACCCAGGGAATATAGATGTGGGGGGCAAAAAATTTTTTTTTTTGACAATAACAATAAAATATGGAAAAAAAAAGATCGTAATGATAAATCTAGTATTTTTACTTAGAGATGAATGATTTATAAGGCTTTAGAGCATTAAATGTTAGGTTTTAGTATGTGGGGGGGGGGGGGGGGGGGCAATTTGAGTTTTGGGTGGGGGTCACTTTTTAAAAAAGGTCAAAATTTTAAAAAAATTACACTAAAATTTCAACTTTTTCGGCTAGCCGTGGGGGGCACCGGACCCCCATGATTATACTATAGGTCCGTCCCTGACTTTATAGTTCTTATGTGATGATATAGGTTAAACTTTTATTGTTCATCGATTGATGAATTACAGACATGCATGATGCATGTGTTGAAACTTATTATTATTATTATTAGTGAAGAAAAATGATATTTGACAGGTTAATAGAATAGTTAGTAGAAATTTCTTAAACTTTGAGCAAAGTGAAAGTGAACTTATAATTTGGGATGGAGGGAGTATTAGGGATGATATCTTCACATAGGAATTTACTTCATACACATAATTTTAGTGGGGCTCACATAATTTTTATTTGTAAAATTTATGTGGTCACACTAAATTTATGTGTATAAAGTAAATTCCTATGTGGAGATATCACTACTCATTATTTTAATTGCTACAATAATAATAAATAAATAAATAAATAAATAAACCTAGCTAGACGCTAGAAAAATTCATAGAGTTTACGGTTAATCTAGGATTTTGCACTCAATTAATCTAGAAAACATGAAATTTGGGATTTCTAGCACTAATCCAAAGAAAGACTGAGACTGTATGAAATCTCAAAAGCTCGCCTTGACAGGTTTAGTGAAGCTTTCAATTCGTTTGGATGAAGTTTTCAATTCGTTTACGTTTCTTGATGCTGACTTAAAATTTTAAGAATAACATTTTTATAGATACCCTAATTCGTACTCCATTATTTTCTTTGAATAAACTTTTCAGTTCTTATCCTATCTGCTAAAAAAGCCGGCGGGAAACGTTTGGCGACTAACTTTTCATGTAATTTTTGTCATTCTTAAGAGATAAAAACTTAACTAAAAAAATTTGAGATGTTTTTAAATAAAAACCAAAGAAAAAATTTATGACTTGAAATTGTCTTGTTAATAGATATTTAGTCTTTATTTATTTTTTATTTTTTATTTTTTATCCTTTATTTTTTAATTTGTATTGTTAAAAAGGTGGGTTGCCATTTCTTATGTACCTTGTTATTATTCTAGTTCCGTAATAATATGTTGTCTTTCTCAAAAAATTTATGACTTTGAAATTCAAGTAAGATGGCGGTCTATGTTTGTTTCCATTTAGACGAGTCATATAGTATTAGAAGCGTACTCGCGTAATGCGGCAGCGGGTATCTGGTGCATAGTTTTATAGCGAGCAAATTTTTTCATAATTTTACTTTTTTCTAACAGTAATTTTACAAATGAATGACAATTTTTAATTAAAATAACTATAAGTAATAGCAATGAAACTATTTCATATCCAAATAAAAGTTGTCATTCTATTGCTATAATCCGAGAAGCAAAGCTTATTTATTTTTACAATAGGTAACCGAACACCAAGATGAGTGTAGATTTATCTAATTTTGTGGGTGTTTTTTTATCTGTGCTCGGAAAAAGTAGAGAAAGTGTGTTTTGTAATGGTGTTTGAGTATTTTGGTTGGATTATATACCATTAAGGTTTGAACTATTACAAATACACTGTTAAATATTTGACTGTATTAATAAACTATATAAATATTTGAATGTTGTTACAAAGTGTATAAAAGAATGTTACTTTTTATTTATGAAAATTGTTATGGAAACTAACTAATGGCTTATTAATTTTCTATTAAAAAAATATTTTTGCTCTTAAAAATTTTAATACTTCTTTATTTAGAAATTTTAAACATTTTATAAAGTAGTATATATATCTTATAGATTCTTTATTCTTTAAACTTTTTGACTTATTTATTCGAATCTAGCTTCAACTTCGCTATAGCAAAATAACTTGTAATTATCCGGTAGAGTTATAAAGGGATTAAATATTGAAAGGTCTAAAAAGTCATAAGAAGGTGACAAATCTTTTTTTTTTTTTTTCACTTTCATACAGCCCCATTTCTTTTGTTTCACTCAACTTTTCTTTTTCTTTTTTTTTTATATATTTTTCTTACATTTAATATACTAATTTAATTCATTACAATTTTGAATTTTCTCATAAACGATTTTTAAACTTTTATTTTTTATTTAGGAATTAATTATGAACACAACTTTGATAACCAATGTCTATTATGAACGACTCATTTTATTGATAAACAATTAACTAATGAATATTGTGATTAAAAAAAAGTTTTTCAAAATTAAAACTAATAAACAACGTGATCTAATTGATAAACACTGTGATATCGTTCATCAAATAAAGCTGATAAACATAATGATAATAGAAAACAATAAGTTATTCAAAAAGAAAACTGATGAAAAACGTAATCTAACTGATAAACATTGTGATGTTGTTCATAAATAAAACTATTAAGCATCGTGATAACAAAAAAATCAAAAAGAAAATCGATGAACAACGTGATTTAACTGATGAATAACATCAAAGAAATCTGATTAACATTGTGATAACAAAAAAAGAAACAATTCTTCAAAAATAAAACTGGTTAACAATGTGATGTTGTTTATCAAAAAGAACTAATGAACATTGTAAAAAAATAAATAAATAAATAAATAAATAAAATAAATAAAAAATAAAAATATAACGGATGAAAATTGTGATGTAACTGATTAACAACATCAAAGAAAACTGATAAACATTGTGAGGGATAAATAAGTTGTTTCAAAGAAAACTGATGAACACGTATTAGGGGTGAGCATGGGGCGGGATAGGGCGATTTTATGTTAAATACAAACACCAGTTTTTGAAAACTACAAACCATTATGTTTCGGATTTTTTGATTTTGGGTTTTCAGTTTTTGACATTAAATCGGTTCGGTTTTGATTATTTTCGGTCTTTCTAATTTGCAATCATCAAGTTTTCATCTTAATATTAAGTTTACAATTCTAAGTTTTCAATTAGTTTAATATCAAACAATTCAAAGCTATGAAGAAACATACGAAGCAACCAAATAAGGATCTAATTTATAAATATCAAGTATTTGCGTTTTTCCACTACGAAGACATTCAAAGAGCGTCATTGTTTGAAAACACATCGATTGTCAAGATAAAGTTTTATACTCAAATATTTGATATTAAATATTAAATCTTTAAAGTTATATATTAAATCTCTTGTATATCAAAAGTGATATAAAATATATATAAATGTGGGGCGGGCGGTTTTACTCAGTTTGGTTTTTTGTATGAAACCAAAAACCGCTCCAAACATTTGGTTTGTATAAAATTCAAACCTTCCCCATCGGTATGTCTATTGGAGCGGTTTTTACGGTTCGGCTTTTTGGGTTTCGGCTCGATTTATTTGTTTTTGTACTCACCCTTAACACGTTTGCAGATTTGAAGTTTTATTCATTACAATTTTGATTTTCCTAGAAAATCTTGAAGCTTTTAAAATTACTAAAACATTTATATTCTAATTTGCAACTTCAAAACAAAAAAGATGAATAAATGATGTTAATTTAGGGTTTGTTGATAATCATACAATTTTGAACTTTTTGATGTAAAACTTGGGAAATATTAAAGAAACCTATCGTGAAATTGAAGCTATTAGATCTTGAATTGAAAAAATTATATCCTGAATTGATGTAACTAAATTACAAATTGAAGTAACTAAATGTAAAATTTAAGTATCAGATATTGAAAAAAAAAAAAAAAAAAAATGTTCGTACGATTAGAAAGGAGAAAAGAAGCGAGGGACACATGCCATTAGTTGAAAAAGAGAGATTACATGTCACTTTTTAGACTTTTTATTTTAAGGACAATTTTTATTTTAGCGCCAACCTTACCCGTTTTCACCAAATGTTTCTACACTCAATGTTAAATCCAATTATTGAGACCGAGGATAAGTCAATAATTCATTACAGTATAATCTTCCACCAAGATCGATTCCAAAACCTCGAAGATTCTTGAGCTATACAAGTCGTCGACTAAAAAAAAAAAAAAATCTTCGGCTATTAAAAATACTTCGAATTCTGTGAGATCCAAAGTTTAAGTTTTCTTTTTTTCCTTGGACAATTGGACCATTAAATATGAACACTGATGCATTAACTTATTGAGCTAGTTGGCATTTAATATGTTGATTCTTATGAATCTTAGGGTGTGTTTGGTTTGTAAGTGAGATTTGAATTGGATTCGGATTTGAAAAAAGTTTGAAAGAAAATGTGGAGAGAGAAAATAAAAAAATGTTTAAATTATATAATTTTTTATATGTAAATTGAGATATTATATGTTATTTTGAAATTGAAAAATAAAAGATAAAAAGATATAATAAGTAAATATGTGGTTGAGAAAAAAGAAAAAATATAAAACTAAATTCTAATTTGTTAAATTTGAACAAAAGATCATGCTAATGTATCAAAGAATGAATCTTTCATTCAATACCCTTGGGGCCGCAAAAAAAATGTATCAAACAACTTCTATAAAGTTGCTTTGATTCTAAATTTTCTTATACCCCTATACCAAACGGACCCTTAATCATGTATTGAGAGTTGAGACGTATACAAAATATGTACATCGGCAAATTTACAAACAAATGCATATGATGAGCTTCAATTTGCATCAGCATGATGTATCCTTTGAATTTGCTCGAACCATAACTCGTCAGCCGGCAAATATTGTTTTAGAAACTTGTTCTATATACAGGTTAGAACATAGAAGTACTTGATTGACGATTGATAAATAATTGATATTATATAAGTGATGACAAAGAACATACATATGAATGATGTAAGTTATATCATAAAACACTACTTATAACATATGTGCATGCAGAGAGTTTTTAAAATTTCGTTTTGATTGTGTATGTTTCAATTAGTTTTATTTGGTGGATTAAAAATATAAAATCATATGTATATATGTTATAATCTACCTATTATTTTAAGAAAATAGTTTTGAATTAAAAATTATATTTTATTATTCAAGCAAAATCACATGATGATACTTGACTTGCATGAGATGTTAGTGATATATGCTTTTAGTTTTGCAAACCCATGCGATCAATTTTCGATGTTTTGTGGTATTTCTTTTACTTATATTTTCGTTAAATTATGTAGCATATTTAGATAGCTTTGAAGATTGATTCATTTCCTTGATTATAAATAATAATCATACCATGTTTACTAATGTACCTTTTTGTTTGAAAAATTGTATTTTCATAAGTTTGTGTTATTTACTTCTCATGTTTGATACAGTAATAAAATTACCAAATTAGCATAGATGCTTAAACTACAGCTTCGTTATTACATAAAGAGAAACAAAAAAAGAAGTAATGGGTAGAACTCAAATTTAATCTTACGTTTATTTATAATGTTTAAAAATAATTTTTCTCTGAGACCGAATTATATAAGAAAATTATAATTACTTGTATAAGTAAATTATAAATGCATGAAAAAAAATGACAAAGAGTACATTCGCAAGTCTTTTAGGATTGTTCGAATCCTTACCAACCTTCCACTTTAGTGCAACTTTCTTTACAATTGGCCTAAATCATCAAGGTAAAAGACACCCATATTTAGACCGTTGGTTGATACCCATAGTGTTATCAATGACATCAAACACCTGCTAAGTTTCATTAACTCATTCAAAGACACCTGCTAAGAATTACTACCATAAAATTTCTCATAAAGGCACTAAAATACATCTTTGGTACATTAAAATACATTCATGTATTATCTAAATCAACAACTCAACTTAATTATACATTCACATATTTACCAAATTTTGTAATTTTAATGGATAAAAGTCTAAAATCTAATACTAATACTCATGTAATTTTAAACAAAGTTAATATTATATCGAGTATGAAGTGGTCAAGCGGTTCAAGTTTTCGGTCGGTTCACGTTCACCTTCCCCCTCATAGTCCATTAGTGGTTAGGGTGGTAAACTAAGAGGCCACCAGCCACCTCTTCATACGTGTCCTCGACAACCTGGCGGTTTTTCGGTATCCGTTTTTAGGGATGGGAGTGCTTGGCCACTGGGCTTTCCTTTTCCTCAATCAATTCGGTTCTGTCAACCGGTCTAACATTTTGTTATGGGCTGCCTTGGCTAGACAACGCACTCGTTTTGTCCAGATCAAACTCTCCCCAAAGCAGGTAGGTGAGAAGGGCTCGGCTCCATGCAGGTCTTTCACCAACGGCAAAGTTAATATTATAAAGTATAAGGG
Organism: Artemisia argyi; assembly: GCA_030686995.1. Classification (NCBI taxonomy): domain Eukaryota; kingdom Viridiplantae; phylum Streptophyta; class Magnoliopsida; order Asterales; family Asteraceae; genus Artemisia; species Artemisia argyi. The sequence continues at coordinate 26,242,734 of CM060703.1, read as the reverse complement.
GTATAAAGTGTATGGGGTTATTTGTGTTTTTTCTAAAGTTATTAGAAAACATGAAAACTTGTAATTTTACACTTAGCTCTACATAATTTATCTAAAATTCAACCACTAAAATTTATTAATTACTTTCTCTTTTTAAGTTTTTATTTTCATAAATTTGACACTTATATTTTTATGCATTTTTTTCTTAATCAAATTTCTACACCAAATTTATTAAGTTTGACCAAAATCAATTTAATTTTAACTTTCTGTTGACCAATCATATTGCTTGATTTCGCCTACATGCAAAATCGGGCTCTCCTATTTGTCTAATTTTTTTTTAATAAAAAGAGTTTTGCAAATCACTGTGAAATGATGTAATTCTTTTATTATATAAAAGATTAGTTCGACATTTTGTTACTTTTAACATCTCGTGAAAACTAATATACCTAAAACAGGATTAAAATAAATTGCCTAAATCTCTGCTATATACAAAGAAAACCAATTTTCTAAAAACTTAAAAATTTAAAATAAAGCTTAAATATTAATAAATCATTGATTAAAAATGATAACGACATCAACAATTAAATTAATAGTTTAAATATCTTTTAATCCTTAAACTTTTATAATTTTCCGTTTCCAACTCATAGAGTTTTTTTTCGCAATGACCACAAATTAAACCTTTAAGTGTTGCATTAAAGTCACACACCACAAACTTGAAAATATAATTGTTTGCCATTATATATCACTGATTCACTGATTCACAAACTCGCAAATAAATTGTTTGCATGTAATGGGTATATAGAGAAGTTTTCTTTCTTAAAGAAAGTGTCAATCAATTTTCCTATTACATGATTAATGGAAAAGAATATTTTGGAGTAACAATTTGTATTATCTTTTTATTGTAAGTTGCTGTCAAATATAGAGTAACAATTTGTATTACTACGTATCTTTTTATTGTAAGTTGCTATTAAATATCGAGTAACAATTTGTATTATTTTTTCTTATAAGATGATGTTAATAATACTTCTTTAATCTTATAAAATATGTTCACATTACTATTTACTATTTAGTGATGTCCTTAAATAAACGTCCACTTTGCATTTAGTGGGATTTCTCAAAACTCCATCCATTTAAAAAGTGGACACTTATTATACGATGGGGAGCAGGCTTTTTTTACTCTAAGTTTCTAAAGTTATATGGCATTTTATACTTGAAGGACTATAGTTATAAAGTCTTTAACGTTGTTAAGTTTTGTGTTGGTTTTGTGAAGTTTATTAGCGCAGGGCTAAAATTGAAACTTTGGAGATTATATAAGTTCGCATCCAAGCTAGGGTTTCTCATAACTTCTTGTATCTCAGTATTTCATCTGTGTTTTCTATCTCGTTGATAAAAATTAGTTTTGTGAGGTCTGAGAGTTTGACATTGTGGGTTTATATAAGTGTGTGTTTGTATTTCATAGATCGCATCCGTGTGGGGACGCTCTTTCTTTCGTATGTCTAGGTTGCAGTTGATCGAGGATATTTCTTATTGAGTTTGTAATAATAAATAATGGGTTGTTGGTTGAATAGCCATAAGTGTTGTGGTCGATGTTTTCACATGGTATAAGAACCTCGATCTATAATCTTGGCTCTTAGAGGTTAAGATTGGGGGTTTTCTGATTAGTTGTTAGATCGGGTTAAGAATAGTTGTTCAACGATTAGTTGAACTTGGTGGTTCGTTGGTGATTAATTGATTCAATAAATTTTTTAGGGTTTTCATCTTGAAACCCTAATTAGTTGAGTCTGGTGGGCTAAGATTGTGATTGGTGGTGACTGATTAGGTTCTTGAAGGTTTTACGTTGTGGAATTGATTTCTAGGGTTTGGATCTTGAAACCCTAATTTCTTGAAAGTGGGGGTTTTTGATTCTAATGATTTTTGGGTTAATTATGGGTTGTTCTTTGTCACAATTACTCATGACTAAGTGAATCTAAAGTAATCGTGCATTTTGTCTTCACTTGTTTATATAATCACTGTAAAGTTTTATTGTTTATCTTATCTAAAGTATCTGATGAGGCGAAAAGTGAACTGTTTTTAAGGGGTCATTCAAGCCCGAAGTTGAGATTATATGATCAAATATTGCCCTAAATTGTTCCTTTTGTCATTTTAGGTACTTTTGGAGTGAAATCAGGAAAAGGAAGCATTTTGGATGTTTTTTGAGCATAAAAGTGAAGAAAACGGCAAAGTCTTAATTTTCCTTGCTGGGAACAGTACCTGACGGCGTCACATGTTCCTTAATAACGGCGTCAAGAGTAACAAAAGAGGTGGATGTGGGCAATACACGTGACGATCCAGAGAGTTTTGTGCATTGGAGATGACGGCGTCACAATTGGATCTAGGCAATACGATTTCATTATAGGCGGCGAGTTGACGGCGTCACATGTTTACACATGACGCCATCATCCTGTAAAATCTATATATAGTTTTCTAAATTTCATTCATTGATGTGCAACTTTGAGGAAAAAACCCTAGGTCGAATTTTCCAGCTTTTTCAAGGGTTTCAACCCTTTGAATCTTTCATGTTCAATTTGAGATAAGTACTCTTTCAATTCAATCAATATGTCTATGTGTTGTTTGAATATATCTTACGCTTGTCTTCAATTTAACATGCTCGGCTAGATTTCTTTTGTGTTTGGTTAGATGTAGTGAAACCTATATGTTAACTATGGGTTGATTGTTTGTTTATAGTTGTTACGGATGATTGTATTCGATGTTAGGCTTAAGAAAACTGGCAAACTTCCATTGGTAACTTGCTTGAACGTCTTAAGAAACATGATCGGAGGTGTACTACGATATTTGGTTGTATTTAATGCGTAGGATAATTCTAATGATCCCATGTTAGGAGCTTCTAACGGCTCGACATAGGAGTGAAGTAGGATCCTATAGAGTTAGGGAATATTGTACACGGCCCTACGACTAGTATTAAGGAATATGACCCGTCATCCATGCAATTGTAACAAGCTATCAACCTGTAAAAGATATCTAGGGAGTAATGAAACCTAAGTAAACACAAATTTTCCCATCATTGTTTACACCACATTAGTATAATTAGATTTATTTTCATTTCTGTTATTTTATTTTGATTGCATATTTAGTTATTGGGTTAGTTGGCTAGCAACTAATTCCGCCCACTCTTCCAAAACCCGAGATTTTAATTGCTTTTATAAAATATAAAAATACAAAAAGAATCATCCCTCACCTCTAGACTTAATTTAGGAGACTTTCTAATCCTAGCGACACTATTCCTGAGTTGAACGATCAATCCCCCGGTACTTGTAACTATACTATACTACAACGATCAAGTACACTGCCTGGTGGGGGTTGTAAGCTTCTCGAGATCCCTCGAGAGGTAAAGCCTGGTGCGATTCCCACGTATCAAGTTTTTGGCGCCGCAGCCCGGGGAATAGTTATTGTCTAGGTTAGGATTTCTTTTTATTAAGTCTACTTGCTAGATTCCTTTCTAGTAAGATTTTATTTTTATTTTTAGGTTTTCTTTAGTCTATCTTATTTCTTTGTTTCCTTTGTTCGTAAACTAACTCGATGAATAACAATAACATTGATCGTTTGATTCCTGTTATTTGTGTTTTTCGTCGTAGGATTTTCCAAATGCCCGCCCCAATCCCCTTAGTGGAAAATGAGAACCCACCTAACCTCTCGTCTAACCATCACTTTGACAATAATTCTGAGATGGAGGAATTTGACCACGATGATGACCATAGGGCTAGTCCTTTTTACTATTCGGACTCCGATGAGGACCTAGATGATGGTGACGTAATTAATGAGAATAGGATGGAAGATGAAGTGGACCCTCTTAGGTATGTCGACCCTAGAACAAGGATTGAGAATGATAGCTCATTTAATATGCAATTTCCTTGTGAAATTGGATTTAGAAGCTTTGATGCCTACCTTAACGCATCTCTACCAATGAACATAATCTCGCGTAATGAATACAATAAAATCATGGTAGATGAGATAGAATACAAAGGAGATAATATTGTTGCTAGGGCAATGACATTGCATGTGTTTGTAGGAAGCTTTGTTTATCTTGTTGAGTTCATGGTTATGGAGAATCTAGGAGAATTTGTCAATAGTAAGTTAACCCAAGTTGTGTTTGGAAAACCCTTCAAAAAGCTAACCAACCTTGATGAAAAACTTATAGAAGGGTTAATTACATTCTCGGATGGGGATGAAGATTTTGTTTACCAAATGCCCCGTGCATACCCTAGGTTCAAAGATTTTTCTATGGTGAATTGTAATAGGTATCCACCCCTTGAGATGCTAAGTAAGAATGATAAAAGGAAAGGGCTTAAATATCCTCATGAAAAGAATAAAAGGTATTATCGAGGATGTTTAGAGCTAAGTGATGACTATAAAAAAGATGAGGCGACTATTAGATGGCCCACCCTAGGGTATGTGAGCATAAGCGACACACAATAGTCCATGACCTTGAGTCTAGCTACAAGACTCGTAAATAAAGAAAAGCGCTTCTTGGGAGGCAACCCATGTTTTGTGTGATTTTTATTTGTTTGATTGTTATTTGCTTCCGTATGCATGCTTTATTTTTATTGTTGGTAGATCATGTTTCAAACTAAAATTGTAAAAATGCTTTATTTTGTTGTTTAACTTCGTCTTAACTTCATATAAAGGTATTTTGCAAAAGCTAAGTGTAAGGGAAAACCCCAAATTTGTTTCTAAGAACGAAATTGATCTTGATTCGCCACAATATTAAATGAGCATGTGTATTAGTATTTGTTATAGTCAAATGCTTGTATCGAGTCATAATGATGTTTTGCAGGATTTTCCAGGAAGTAGGACATAAGTTTTTCCAGAAATTTTCTGGCAACTTAATGTAAAGATTTCTGCAAGTCACTTCTAACGGCGTCATGAGTTAACTCCTGACGGCGTCATGTGTAAAATTCTGGAAATTTTGCGAGTTTTGTTTTTCTAACGGAGTCTTAAAGTTTTTGTCAATTCTTTAGTTTTATAAACTCCAGGAAATCTACAAACATTCATTCCACAAGTAATATATCTTAATTTGTTTTCTAGAACTTGTTAGTATATATAAATTGCCGCCGATTTTATGCGAGGTTGCGTTGTTTGTTTTCTCAGGTTTAACAGGTTATGTATGACAAGAAGATGATTTATATTTCTGGAAGGGAAGCTCTGAATGTTCATTTTCTTGGAGGAAGATCTAACCTTGTTACCACACTATCCACACCGAACGAATCAGGGGAGTATTTGCTTTCATTCTTTTACCTATTTCACTTTTACATTCTTTAATTGAACATTGGAGACAATGTTCATCCTAAGTGTAAGGGGAAGGTAAATGATGATACCTTATAGGATTCAATTGCACTTGAGTTTGTTTGTTTGATGATAGGTGTGTAATAAAACTAAGAGAAATACTTGTTAGTGTAATTTTAGCGCCAAATTTAAATTTTTTTTACAACAATTTAGGAGTGAAACTTTAGCCTTAGCAAGCGTCTCATGGATAGGAGTTGTATGACTAGCACAAAACCGTACCATTCAGAAAAATTTTCCACCCAAATATGTGAGGTTCGCCTTTAGATTTGATAGGAAAAGCATTCATTATTAGTGCTTATGAGTGTACCGATAGCATTTAGATTCTAGAACTTGCGTTAGTGATGCATCCTGAGACCGCTAGTGAGACTACATTCGTGTAGTAGGATTTACTACATGATAAGAGGCATTAGGATCACCCTTGTGTTAAACCCGTATCATAATTACTTGACCATTTAAGTCATATTACTTGGCTAGTAAAGTCAATTAATTTTTCCCACACCTTAGCGTTGTACTCATTTTTAGTACACGAAACCCCTAGTACACCCCTCCAAGCCTATCTTTTCATTTATAACTTTAAGCATTTTACTTAAAGGAAGAATTTGTTACAACCCACCCAAATGTGCAACCAAATCGCCTTAGCCTTCCGTGTATGCACTCATCTTTAGGGCATTATTGTTATATGTTTAAACCCTTAGTTAATTATCTAATTGATTACATGGTTGCTAAGTCGAGTCATATCTTGTACATATTGTTTTGGGACGATTGGGACTCATGGGTAAAGTACTTATGTTATGGAGTAATGGGGAAGAACATCATTTATTACCCCCATATGTACGTTAATCTTAAAAAATACTCCAAATGTTTTGATTATCTTGATTCGAGTCATTATATTAGTTTATTATAAAGTATGTAAAAATTCAAGTGTAAGAGGAATGTACATTCCCTATGATGTATTATTTTGGATGGTAGGGTAAGAGTGTATGCAAAAAAAAAAAAAAAAAAAAAAAAAAAAAAAAAAAAAAGATCGAAAAAATTAAGAAAAAGAAAGAAAAAAATAGAAAAAGAAAAGAGAAAAACATACGGACTACCATCCCGTTTCATTCTATGTTTATTTTATGTCTTTGTTATTTTGATTTATTAGCGTAAGTCGAGTCGAGTCTTGGCTTAGCAACGCCATATTGTACATGTAATTAACCAAGATGATTAACTCGCCACCAGTAAATATTGCCTTTATCCAACAAAATCGTGTATTCCATATCCCTACACCTAACGTTATAACCCTTTGAAAGACCTCTTTGATAGTTTATCCTAGGTGCTTACGCCAAGTGGTGGAGGTTTGATCCTTTCCCAAGCCTATGGTAATCTATTTTGTTATGACAAGTAGTGAGAGATGTTTTCCATTTCAATATTGTTATATAAACTTTATTACACCCGAGAGACGTGATTATCTAAACACTATTTGTGAGGTGCTAGTATATGACCTTCGTGCTTGTCTTTGGTCTTTAGTGGAACGATTATTTGTTGTAATTACTTTTATATTAGTGTTAAATGACCCATAACTTGTATTTTGATTAGAATAAAAGCGCATTTGCTTGAGGACAAGCAAATCTCAAGTGTAAGGGTATTTGATGAGGCGAAAAGTGAACCGTTTTTAAGGGGTCATTTAAGCCCGAAGTTGAGATTATTTGATCAAATATTGCCCTAAATCGTTCCTTTTGTCATTTTAGGTACTTTTGGAGTGAAATCTAGAAAAGGAAGCATTTTGGACGTTTTTGGAGCATAAAAGTGAAGAAAACGGCAAAGTCTTAATTTTCCTTGCTGGGAACAGTACCTGACGGCGTCACATGTTCCTTAATGACGGCGTCAAGAGTAACAAAAGAGGTGGATGTGGACAATACATGTGACGATCCATAGAGTTTTGTGCATTAGAGATGACGGTGTCACCCAAGGCCGTCATGGTCCATGTATTAGTGACGGCCCAGAAGAAAATCACACATGACGGCGTCACAATTGGATCTAGGTAATACGATTTCATTATAGGCGGCGAGTTGACGGCGTCACATGTTTACACATGACGCCGTCATCCTGTAAAATATATATATAGTTTTCTAAATTTCATTCATTGGTGTGCAACTTTGAGGAAAAAACCCTAGGTCGAATTTTCCAGCTTTTTCAAGGGTTTCAACCCTTTGAATCTTTCATGTTCAATTTGAGATAAGTACTCTTTCAATTCAATTAATATGTCTATGTGTTGTTTGAATATATCCTACGCTTGTCTTCAATTTAACATGCTCGGCTAGATTTCTTTTATGTTTGCTTAGATGTAGTGAAACCTAGATGTTAATTATGGGTTGATTGTTTGTTTATAGTTGTTACGGATGATTGTATTTGACGTTAGGCTTAAGAAAACTGGCAGACTTCCATTGGTAACTTGATCGAACGTCTTAAGAAACATGATCGGAGGTGTACTATGATATTTGGTTGTATTTAATGCGTAGGAGAATTCTAACGATCCCATGTTAGGAGCTTCTAACGGCTCGACATAGGAGTGAAGTAGGATCCTATAGAGTTAGGGAATATTATACACGGCCCTACGACTAGTATTAAGGAATATGACCCGTCATCCATGCAATTGTAACAAACTATCAACCTGTAAAAGATATCTAGGGAGTAATGAAACCTAAGTAAACACAACTTTCCCCATCATTGTTTACACCACATTAGTATAATTAGATTTATTTTCATTTCTGTTATTTTATTTTGATTGCATCTTTAGTTATTGGGTTAGTTGGCTAGCAACTAATTTCGCCCACTCTTCCAAAACCCGAGATTTTAATTGATTTTATAAAATATAAAAATACAAAAAGAATCATCTCTCACCTCTCGACTTATTTTAGGAGACTTTCTAATCCTAGCGACACTATTCCTGAGTTGAACGATCAATCCCCCGGTACTTGTTACTATACTATACTACAACGATCAGGTACACTGCCTGGTGGGGGTTGTAAGCTTCTCGAGATCCCTCGAGAGGTAAAGCCTGGTGCGATTCCCACATATCAGTATCTCTATAAGAGAAGCAAAATATCTTACTCTCATGAGTGTCTGGTGTTAAATTGGTTATTCCATTTTTCACTTGGCTTGTGTGAGTGAGTTTATTGGTTATTGTTCTTGCACTGTTTGTTTGATTAATTGCTTATTTTGTGATCTGGTATTGATGTGTCTTTTAGTTATTTAATATGTTATATGTTGTGTTTGTAGCTTAATCTATTACTTGTTGGCTATTTTGGTATATCCATTCTGGTTTGTTGGTTGTTGTTTGCATATCTGATTATTTGTTTGTTTACTGTTAATATGACTATTTTATTAGTTCTTTGGATCAAGGTAATCCCGTGCATTTGCATGCTAATGATTCTAGTGGTACTCCTTTAATTTCTATTAAATTGATTGGTATTGAAAATTATAGAATATGGGCTAGTGCAATGAATTAGTTATTCAAACTAAACAGAAAATGAGTTTTATAAGTGGTACATGTTTAAAGGATAATGTTGCTAGTTCGTTTTTTTTTTTTTTTTTTTTTTTTTTTTTTTTTTTTTTTTTGCTGCTGCTGCTAGTGTTCCTTTAACTCAACAATTGGATATGTGTAATGTTGTTTTGTTTTCTCGAATTTTAGGTCTTTGTCTCAATATATTTATTTGGGTCATGTATTTTTTGATAATGTTGTTGTTGTGTGAGGAGAGTTAAGAGAAACTTATGATAGAGTTGACGGTTCTGTTGTCTTTAATTTGTTTATATATATATATATATATATATATATAAACAAGGTGGTTTTCCTATATTTGAGTATTATCATAATTAAATTCTTTGTGGATGGAGTTTGACATTTTAAACAAACTCCCTGACTGTACTTGTGAGGCAAGAGATGACTTTTGGACCACACAAAGCACTTAAAGTTAATGCAGTTCCTTATGGTTCTTGATTAGTCTTATCAACCCGTAAAAACCAATCCCTTAAGTAGGAAACCCCTTCCTGAGGTTAAAGATGTTGTTGTAATTATTTCTAGAGAGGAATCTCATAGTGGGATTTCTTAAAACCTCAAGTGTCATATGTGGCTAGAACTTTTAATAATAATAGAAGAGGAAATAGATTTGGAAATAACTGGAATAATAATAATAATAATAATAATAATAATAATAATAATAATAATAATAATAATAATAATAATGGAAATAATTGGAATAACATAGGTGTCTATTCTACTCTTATGTGCAAGAAATCTGGTTAAAAAGTCATATTATTTAAACATGTTTTTAAATAATTGGTTATCTACATGGTTTTAAAAGAAATCGTAATTTAAAACCATCTACAATTACTAATAATAGGAATAATCAAAATCAAAATGAGTCTAGAAATGCTTTTGGTGGTAATTCTAAAGTCATGAAATATGCTACTATTAGTTATGCTTTTCCTTTATCAGATGAAAAGGTTTTAAAGCTTATGAGTCTTATTAGTGAAAAAAGTTATGATGATAGTCATTAATTTGCTATGATAAAATCAAAATGAGTCTAGAAATGCTTTTGGTAGTAATTCTAAAGTCATGAAATATGCTACTATTGGTTCTGCTTTTCCTTTATCAAATGAAAAGGTTTTAAAGCTTAAGAGTCTTATTAGTGAAAAAAGTTATGATGATAGTCATTAATTTGTTATTACAAAATCAAAATGAGTCTAGAAATGCTTTTGGTGGTATTTCTGAAGTCATGAAATATGCTACTATTGGTTATGCTTTTCTTTCATCAAATTAAAAGGTTTTAAAGCTTATAAGTCTTATTAGTGAAAAAAGTTATGATGGTAGTTATTAATTTGTTATGACAAGGTAGCCATTGCTCTTTCTTGAATGGAAATGTGTTTTTTAATCATCATTTTTTATATATTTTTTAATGGAAACATTAAAATTAATGGGGTAAACCATAACTTATGATGGATTATAGAGTTAGGGACAAATCAGCATATGACTATTTCAACTGTTAATATGACTGATGTGATTGATATAAGTTCTTTAACCTTGAATGTTAGCCATTCTAATGGAACTTTAGCTAAGATTACTCATGTGGAAATTTGAAACCAAACAATAATGTTATATTATTTGATGTACTCGTGATTCTTGAGTATTGTGTTAGTTTGTTATCTGTGCATAATAATTAGGGATGGTAAGATGTATGTTGGGTTTGATGAGTTTTCATGTTCTATTCCGGATTTGAAAAGGGAGAGTGTTCTGGTGATTGTTAGTAAGAGAGGTGGTTTGTATATGTTTGGTGTTGATTGTAATAGAACTACTAATAGTAATCAGTGTAAGTTTTTTTTGTCATGTGTCTAAAGGTGTTTGGCATTATAGACTTGGCCATCCTGCTGATGTAGTATTAAATGTTTTAAAACATAGACTTGACATATCTGGGGTTAATCATCCTTATCCTTGTGATAATTCTCATAAGGCAAACAATCTAGAGAACCTTTTCCTCTTAGTGATCATAAAACTCTTAAAATTGGTAAATTGGTTAATCTAGATCTGTAGGGATCATATAAGGTTCCTAACATAGAAGGTGTTGGATATTTTTTAATTGTGGTGGATGATTATTCCAGGTCTTTTAGGTCTACTTTTTGGAAACCAAAAATGAAGTTTATAATCATTTTGTCAATTTTTACAGTTTGTGTTTAACTCAATTTAATAAGAAAATTAAAGTAGTTATGTCTGAAAATGGAACTGAGTTTGTTAATAATAAAATGGATGAATTTTTTAAAATCAGTGGTGTTTTTCACCAAACAACTTGTTTTTATACTCCTTAACAAAATGAGATTGTTGAGAGGAAACATAGATATCTACTTAATATAGCTAGAAGTCTTATGTTTTAGGGAGGGATACCTTTACATTTTTGGTCTGAATGTATTTTAACTGCAACTTATTTGATTAACATGATTCTTTCCTGTGATGAATGGTAAGTCTCCTTATTCTATTATGTATGGAGAATATCTTAACCTTTCTCGTCTAAGAAGCTTTGGGTGTCTATTGTAACACCCCCTAATTTGAAATGCGGCAGCGGAATAGAAATTAGGGTGTTACGGTGAGGATCGAAGTCATAATGATAGAAAATGACTCGAAGAGACGTTTTAAAAACATTATTTCATTTATAAATATTTGAAATACAATAGGTCCTTATCAGAGTATTATAAAAACTTGATGTTCTGAATTAAATCAAACATCATTTATTTTACATCATATTTGAAATAAAGTAAACATAAATTGAAGATTTTCGCCGCCCGTTCCATGCTTGCTTCCCCTGCTAAATACCTGAGATACATGCTTAAAAGTCAACAAAATTGTTGAGTGAAATCATAGAGTTTGAATTTAATAATCATTTTGATACACAAGCAAGATTGTATTGGAAAATACAATCAGTTTGAAAACATTGATATTGCAGTTCATATATTGCACTAAGTCTCATGACACGCAAACGTTAACAAATACCGTAAACGGCGGGTGTTTATCAAATCAATGAAAAATTTGCCCTCGTGTAATAGGTGATTTGCCAATTCCTATTTTTACTCAAATATAATTATCACGACTAATGCGGCTAACCACATGCATAATGGCATTCCGTCAAGCATTATTAGGACAGGCTGTCAAACCTTAAATAGATCTATTCATTATATTCGCGTTCACCGCAGTGATTAATGGTTCATGAATAAGGGTCTTTTGGCAATAGCTAACTTAGGCATATATCAGTCAGGAAAGCATACAGAAAATACTTGTGATCTATTTATAGCATGTATCCCCCTCACGGAGTTTTGAAAATAATTAAATGTGAGGCTATGACTCACCTTGATTGATACTGAAAACGAAGAAAATAAAGTCGGACGAATTTTATGAAAACGGCTTCGAAACACAACCTGATAAATAAATTTTATCTAAGAACTTGACCAAAAACTATTCGGTAATTATAAAGAAAATAACGAATATTAGATATTCGTTATGACGATTAAGTGATGTGCAGTGAAAATATTGTGATATGCATGATATGACAAAATATAATTTTTAAAATTATCCATCGAAGTTTTTCCTTTTTAATCGTAAATAAAATCTTAACTTTTTAAAATATCGTTATATATTATTAACGTTAAGTGAATAATATATATATAAATATAAATAAAATTTAAACATGATATGAAATAAATTTACGAAAAATATAAAATAAATAAGAATGATAAATAAATTATGTTTAGTCTTTGTCTCCTTTTCCAATTTTTACCATTTTTACACTAACGATACTTGCGTTACACCGTTAGTCCTTTTTATATATTTTTCAACTATAGTCCTCTACTTTGTCCAATAATCAATACAAACCTTCTAATATTAATTTTTATCACATTTTAACCTTAGATTTCTGTATTTACAGGTTTAGTCCTTGATTTTCAATATTTACACATTTAGTCCTTCTAGGTGTCGTCGCGTTACATTTTTAGTCCAATTTTTACAAAAATGATTATGGAACTTTCTAAAAATTTTCCGAAGCTTATTAATTAAGTAACAAGCTTATTTAACTGCTTATTTATTTCAAAAGCTCATTTTTATAGCTTATGGGCCTGGATCGAATTAACTTAAGGCCCGTTAAGATTTTTAGAGGCGAGGGCATAGAAAAAGTTTTGGGCTTGGCTTTGGACCATTTTTATGATTCTAAAAACATTTTTTATAGGCCCAGTGGGCTTTCGGATTTCAAAAGCTTAGTGGGCTTTAGTTAAGCCCACTCGACAAAAATAAGATTTTTAGTTTCAAATTTTGGTTTGAAAACCGGTTCATGTCATTTCAAAATGGATCGATTAGGATGTCAAAACGTGATTATTTTTATAAGTTGTTTACATGAAAACATTAGTTTGCTAGGTGGTCTATGACGTCGTGAAAAGATATGGTACCATTGTTAAACTAAATTTTAAGTTATACGTTGATTTTGTGACATGGTTGGGTCGATATATATGTGTTGAAAACTTGTGAATTTTACTAAGTGTTTTACAAATTTTAAATCGATGGATGCTAATTTAAAATGGATGCATGAAATGAGTATAACGTTACAACTAAAGTGAATGGTGTGTGCTACGTGATTCCTAGGCCTTCCAAGATAGAGGCTAATCACGTCTCGTGTACTAAGAACAAATATATACGTGAATTAAACGTGCAATGTGTAGACGATTGAAACAAAATTCACAAAGTGCATGAACATATAAATACGTATGAAATGGATTAGAATTGAGTGTAAGAAACTTACAAACACCTTAGAGGTGATATAGATTCGAGATAGGTATAAAAGAACACAAGAAATCACGTCCAAGCTATATAACCCAAACGTTATATATTATTTTGAACCCGATATCTTTTCTTTGCTTCCAATATAATACCACTCGACTTGTAAGTCTTATGAGAAGGATTTGAAGGTCCAATTATTGCAGTGAAAGAATGAGAGAATGAATAAGAGTAAGATGCATGCAACGTACGTATATATATTACAAATATATAACGTTTTAGGAAGAAAGTTCAATGTAAACTCTTCCCACACTATTGCATGTCAGTACTAGACTCCTTAGGTGAAGTTTTATATTGTTTTAGGATAGCTTGTGAGAGCACAAAAGAAGGAGGGTGTTGGGTGATTCATGCTATATGTCGACCAAGGTATTTTCCATATATACGATTTACTAAATCGTATACCACTTGAGCATACTTGATCATCCTTAACATTTGAGCATGAAATCATCTTAGGAATAATATTAGGAACGATTAGAAACAAACTAGATTCAAAACGGTTAAGTTTTGAATATATTGTAAATCGAGTTGGGTTTGCTAAGGTCGATTACTATGCCTCTTAAAAACGTATCAAAACTCATCGTAGGAACACGAGACTTGACACACTAATTGTTGGCGTTATTCAACAATGCAAGAAAAATGGTTTTCATGTGTTTCCTAGATGTGAGAATAGTTTTAGGAAAATTCGATTGAGTTTTATAAGAATGTTTGTAACACCTAAAATCTGAAAGAATGTGAAAAGACCAAAATGCCCTTACATATTTAAAATTTAATTAAAAGCTTATTAAGTATCCAAATAAATTCCAAACTTCCAACAATGCACAAGTTATGTATCCAAATAATTTTAACAATTACATTTAACATTTACACAAGTGGTAAAATTACAAAAATACCCTTAGTTTGGCCGAATGAGATATAATTGATTTTAAAGTGATATAAATTAAAATAAAATGATGTAAATCTTTATAATTATGGAAGATAATTATCACCAATAATTACCCAACCAAAATTCCGAAAATTCTGGTCTCCCCCCCCCCCCCTTATATCACACGGCCTCCCATTTTAAAAAGTCAAAACCATATCTTTTCTTTTAAAACCCTAATTGCCGATTTTAATAACACACAAACAATTCCCCTAAGCCTCCATTCGACCACCCCATAATTTCTAAGCAATTTTCTGTGATCTATCATCATCCTAAGAAGCCAAGAAAAATACCCTTTTGAATTGTTGAAGCTTGGTTCGATCGTGGCACAATTTTCCTTTTATCGAGCCCTATAAACAAGGTAAATTCGTTTTGATTCATTCGACCTCTACAAAAATTATTTCTTATTTTTCTGGTGATTCTTACATCATATACAACCCACGAAAATTGGTTTCAAGGTTGGAAGGTCATCGGTGAAGTCGTGGTGATTTTTGGATCATTTGGCCTCTACGCGTAGGTTATAAATCGTACAGCCCTCTCCACACGTTCAAGCCTTGGTTTGGTATTTTTCTCAGGTCCCTTACACCCTATGAACATCATCTAAAATGCTCTAATCGATCCATGCATGTTCTACATCGTTTTCGTGATTTAAAACCCTAAAAACGTGTTTAATTGTGAAATACATATTCCGATCCAGAATAATTATTAATAAAATTATTATAGGTTTGTTATGATGTAATATAACCTGGAAAATTATTGGAAAGAATTATCATGGCTTAAATCATGTGTTTCGAATTTATTTTGATTAATTGAATTTTGATTAAATCGTATAAAGAGAAAAAGAAAATAAAAGTCGTGTGCCCTAGGGTTTTGGTTTAGGGCTGGAAATGGTGTTAATTAATGATATTAATGATGAGATGATGATTGAGAATTGATTAGAAGGATTAGGGTTTCTAATTCCTTTGTTTTTGGTTTATACGATTTGGTATAAAAGTTTTGGGTGAGTTTTGTAAACTTTAAAACTTAAGGGTTAATTCTGGAACTTTATTTGAGCTGTACAATATTTGAATAAAATATATAATGAGGGTGCTAAGTGTAAGTTTTGCATTTAAATGGATTAAAATGTATTTTAAACCTAATTAGGGTTTGTTTTGAAAATAATTAAAAGAGAGGGACTAAACATGTAATTTCTGGAAACTTGGAGCTGTTTTGAGTAAATTAATATATTCAGGGCTTTATGTGTCACTTTGGTAATTTAATGGCCTAATATGAAATTAGTGGTAATTAAAAGTTGAAATTGTAAATTAAAGGGTTAAATATGTAACTTTTATAACTTGAGGGACTTAAAGTGTAAATTATGAATAATTGAGGATTCATTCGAATAACTTAATAAAATAAGTGCTCATTATGTAAAATGGATAAGTTAAGGGTTTAATGTGTAACTTTGAATACTAAAAGGTTTAAGGTGTAATTTTGGAAAGTAAAGGGTATAAAATGCAAAGTTATGAAACCCTAAGGACCAAATGAGTAAAAGGTTAAAAGATACTTTGATTCCATTAATAATGATTCAACTTTCTAAATATGGAAACTTTCTAAAAGTGGAAACTTACTATTTATGGAAACCTGCTAAAAGTGGAAAGTCACTTTAAATGGAAAGTTACTAAAACTGGAAAGCCGACTAAAATGAGAAATCTGAATTGAATAAGTTATTAACAACAAGCCGACAATTAATTTGTGTAGATTCGCTGAAGAAGGAGTTTTGCTTCCGACCTTTATGTTTTCTGTTATGTTTGCACTTGCGGTTTAAGGTACAGATATTCTAACCTTTCAGTAAGGTTTCTCATGACTCGTGATCCGTTCCTTTTACCACTACTATGACTTCTGACCTTTGTATATCCGATATCTCTGGTTCATCTTTTATGATAATTTGATATGAAGACCTTTTGGAAAATATAACTTGATGTTATGGAAAGAAACTGTTTTGAAATGACACTCTATGATTTTGAAACGAAACCATTTTAAAGGAAGGATTAATTGGCTTTTATGAAGAATGTTTAAAGAGGGAGATCCTTGAGATGAAATGGGTAAATAACTATTAAAGTTTTAAATCTATTTTCTCTTAACTCTTTCATATTTTATTTTGAACTTACGAAACTTAATAACGAATCTTTTGAAATGAACCTTTGGGAATGAACCTTGGATATTCTGAACCATTGATATGACTTCTGATATTATGATTTTGAGACGACTTTGAGACATGACCTTGAGATAAACCTTTGCTATATGACCTTTTGTATGACTTTGAGACCTGACTCTTAGTTTGATACCCGAGCCATTTATGTTTTTCCTACCTATGGAGGTACCATAGGCATGTCTGTGATGCACCACTGGCATGACTCATGTGTGGGTGAGTGATTTCTCACGCCGTCCCTTTTATGATTATCTGCCGGCTATTATGACTTTGAGTATATGACTTTGAGATTTACTTTGAGTAAGGGGCGTATGGATTGCAATCCTAGATCTGTTCTGTTCAGTGGATTTAACTATGACTTTGAGTTGACTTTGAGGTGACTGGTGTTGTGTGCAATACACGCCTTTCACAATTTCTGGGAGCTAGCTACTCCACCCTTTATGATACATGAGGACACCCCTCATATTATCTGGTTGCCTGAGAGGTATCCCCTCTGATTGTGAGATTATGAATTGAAGGCTTATGACTTTGAGATTGACTTTGAGTTCTGGGCTCGTGGTAGATGACTATCCTTTATTCTTTCTATTCTATTACTCTTTTATCTATTCCTTATTCTATTTCTCCAATGCACTATATTTCAGTTCTGTTTTATTATCATTGCTTTGTATATGTATCTGTTCACTGGGCTTTTTAAGCTCAGCCGCATTTCCTTTTCCTGCGGCAGGTTTTAGTAGGAAGTTGGGTTATGGGAAGAGAGTGTGACTGGACTTAGAAGACTATGCTTTGGACTAGAGACGATTAGATGAAGTTTCACTTTATTAGACATAGTATTTATTGTTTTGTAACCTTGTAGTTTCAGATTTTCATTTGTAACCCTGAATTTCGTTGTATGTATGAATCATATGCTTGTGTTTGTTCTGATATGTCACTGTAATGTAATACTTCTACCCTTATCGGGTTGGGGTGTTAAAATGTTTATGCACTAAAATGTGGTTTCCCAATCTTTAATTTTGTGCAAAATAGATTCCTAGACTCAGATATGAAGAGGTGGAAGAAAAATAGATTTTATGCAATGAATAAGTAGAGTAAATGCAATAAAATATAGTCAATTTGTTCCATCATTCCTAATCCTAAACGCAAGTGGTTAAATAATTCACGCTTAAGGGGTTTAGTGAATATATCCGCAATGTTATCTTCCAATGCAACCTTTTCTATAGATATGTTTCCTTTTTGTACATTATCCCTAAGAAAGTGGTGACGTATTTCTATATGTTTAGTCCTAGAGTTTTGAACCGGATTTTTACTTAAATCTATCGCACCTTTGTTATTGCACATAATATGAACATTTTCTAACCTAATGTCATAGTCTATGAGAGCTTGTTTCATCCATAGTGCTTGTTGACATGCCTTTCCAGCGCTTACATATTCGGCTTCGGTGGTAGAAATAGCAAGAGCGGTTTGCTTATTCGAAAACCAAGATGTTAGACAACATCCCATAAACGTGCAAATGCCGCTAGTGCTCTTTCTATCTACGTAGTCTCCCGCATGATCCGAATCCGCATATACGGTGGTTTCTATGCCGGATCCCTTAGGATACCATAATCCTAAGTGTATAGTGCCTTTAATATATCGGAAGATACGCTTAACCGCTTCTAGGTGAGACTTGAGAGGTTTTGGGATCCTCTTAAAAGCGGGCACAAAGGCAAACACTAAACATGATATCGGGTCTACTTGCCGTTAAGTATAGTAAACTACCTATCATTCCTCTATACTTAGTATTATCCACGGACTCACCTTCATCATCTTTTGTGAGTTTCACTTCCGTAGACATAGGAGTTTTCATGGGTTTTGAGTCTTCTAGGCCAAATTTCTTAAGTATTTTCTTAATGTACTTAGATTGGTTAAAGAATATTCCATTTTCTAATTGTTTTATTTGTAATCCTAGGAAAAAGTTTAGTTCACCCATCATACTCATCTCGAACTCATCATGCATGATTTTGGCAAATTCATCACACATTTCTTGACAAGTCGATCCAAATATAATGTCGTCGACATATATTTGAACAATGATGATATTTGGGTCTTTCTTTTTAGTGAAAAGAGTGTTATCTACCATTTCCATGGAATAATTATGTTTAATAAGATATGCTTTTAATCGATCATACCAAGCCTTAGGAGCTTGTTTGAGTCCATATAAAGCTTTCTTTAGTTTATAAACATAACCAGGTTTTGCAAAGTCAATGAATCCTGGAGGTTGTGCCACATAAACCTCCTAATTGATAAAACCGTTGAGGAATGCACTTTTCACATCCATTTGGAATAACATAAAGTCTATGGCGCATGCATACGCAAGTAGTATTCTAATAGATTCTAATCTAGCTACGGGGGCGTAAGTTTCGTCATAATCAATTCCTTCTTATTGATTATAACCTTGGGCAATTAACCTAGCTTTGTTCCTAGTTACTATTTCATTTTCATCTAACTTATTCCTATATACCCACTTAGTTCCTATGATGGTCATGTTCATTGGATTTAGGACTAATTCCCAAACATCATTAGCCTTAAATTGATTTAACTCTTCTTGCATAGCCATAACCCAACTTTCATCTTTTAATGCTTCATTAATATTCTTAGGTTCTATTGCTGAGAGGAAACAAAAAAATTATTTTTATCTTGGGCTTGTGACCTAAGGGTTCTTTGATTAAGACTTCCTATTATGTTATCTAATGGATGTGATTTAGATTCCTTAATATTTACTACTTCGTTATCTTCTAAGTCTATAATTTCATTATCATTTCCTAGGGGTTTTGTTTTACTAACCTTAATAGCTTCATCTTCAACTAAGTCATCATCTTCTAAAGGTAATGTTTTAGGAGGTGGTGGTGTTTCATCAAATGTTACATTTAATGATTCTTCTACTTTCATAGTGTGTTTGTTAAGTATTATATATGCTTTACTATTTTGCGAGTAACCTAAAAATATTCCTTCGTATGATTTTGGGTCGAACTTAGTAAGGTAATCCCTAGTGTTTAAAATATAACATTTACTTCTGAATACCCTAAAGTAGCTTAAATTAGGTTTTCTACCTCTTAGCAACTCATAAGGAGTCTTTCCTAAAATTCTCCGAATTGATACTCTATTAATTATATATGTCGATGTATCTACGGCGTGACACCAAAATTTTTGTGAGATGGATTGTTCATTTAACATTGTTCTACTCATTTCTTGTAGTGACCTATTCTTTCTTTCTACTACGCCATTTGATTGAGAAGTACGAGGAGCGGAGAAATTGTGAGACATTCCATTTAAATCACAATATTTTCCGAATTGTACTTCGTTATCAAATTCCCTACCATGGTCCGTCCTAATAGATACTATTGTGCATCCTAATTTATTTTGAATCATTTTACTAAATATTTCAATTTTTTCAAAGGCTTGGGTTTTGTCACTTAGAAACCTAGTCCACGTGTATCGTGAATAGTCATCTACTATTACTAAGGTATAATGGTTTCCTCCATAGCTCCGCACAGCGGATGGACCAAATAGATCCATATGTAATAATTTAAGGCATCTAGTAGTGGATACTATATTCTTTGCTTTGTGACTTGCATGAGCTTGTTTTCCAATTTTACAAGCATCGCAAAAGTGTTTGTCATATCTTAGGTTAGGCAAGTTTCTAACTAATTCCTTAGAGGCTAACGATTGTATTTGTTGCATGTTTGCATGCCTTAATCTCCTATGCCACAAAGTGGAGTTTTCATCTAGAGTTGCTAGGCATATCTTATCTTCCGGTTTGTTTCCTAGTTTCATAACATATATGCCTCCTTTCCTAATTCCTCTACCTATGACTTTTCCATTCTTAACTATTTCGCTATCCCTATCCGTAAAGGTAACCCTACATTTATTATCACATATTTGGCCTATACTAAGTAAGTTATATGTTAAATTATCTACATGCTCGACATTTTCAATAGTAAGTGAGTCTTGAGAGATCGTACCTTTGCCAATGATTTTTCCACGCAAATCACTACCGAAAATAACATTACCTCCATTGTATGCCTTGTATGTAGAAAATAGCTTGCGGTTCCCCGTCATATGCCTCGAACATCCACTATCCTTGATCCATTCAATGGGCTCCAAGTCTATTCCTAAGCATATTTCATCGGTCGCTTTGGCTACAAAACATTTCTCGTCTCTTGGTTTCTCCACTTCTTCTTTGTCACTATCACTCCATGTTCCACTAACGAAGGCGTCTTGATTTTCATAACCCGGTGGCTTTGGACATTCGCCAATGAGATCATTTGGACTTCCACATCTGAAGCACTTTCTTCTCCCGTAGTTATCACTTCTATTTCTTTGAAATCTTCTTTCGTCTCGTGATTGTCTAGTAAATCTTCCTTGTCTCTTGAAAAATTTCTTAAATTCTCTTACGGCTAGTGCATATTCTTCGTCTTCACTTTCGTCACTTGAATCATCATCGTCACTAAGTTCCTTTTTGACTTTTAGTGCAAGAGATTTGACTTGCTCTTTCTTTCCTTTGATCGTTTCCGAATCTCACTTTATAATTTCTTCATGGACCTTCAAATTACCGATAAGCTCATCGAGTGATAACGTCATCAAGTTCTTTGATTCTTCAATTGACGTGACTTTAGCTCGCCATTTTGGATGCAATGCCCTAAAAAATTTCCTGACACAATTCTTACTATAATAAGTCTCATCAAGTGCTTTTAAACTTGTGATAATAGTGTTATATTTTGCAAAAGCACTATCTATTGATTCTTCTTCCGGAATCGTAAATTGTTCATATTGTTGTACAAGAAGATCTATTTTGTTTTCTTTGATTTGACTATTACCTTGGTGAGTGATTAGTAGTGAATCCCAAATTTCTTTTACGGTTTCGCACATAAAAATTCTTTCAAATTCTTTGCGCGGTAATGCATTATAAATTACCATTTTAGCTTCGTTATTTTTTGCTACTTTCTTTTTCAAATCATCATTTTGTTTTTCAAAAGGTACAATTTCATCCATTTTAGTTTCCGGATTATTTTGAATAGTGGGAAAATCACCAAATGTAATAACATGCCAAAGATCAAGATCTTTAAATTTCACATAAGTTTCGAATCTATTTTTCCAATATAAAAATCCATCACTTTCAAATAGTGGTGGTCTTTTTGCATAGATTGCCCTTCTAAATATTTTTCAGATTCCATAGATCGTTGCAAGTTTTAAAATACAATCTATTTTAAAAATCTCGCTTGACGTGGCTCCTGATACCAATTGTGGAAAACTAGGGGGGGTTGAATAGTTTTACGTCTTTTTAATTTGTTAAGAAAAGTTTTGGTTACACGTTTTGTTTACTTTCAAAAATGTAGATTCGATATTATGTGAATTCAAGTCTTGCACAATATAAACAACTATAATTAAATACTAAAGCTATAGTAATGTAAGTAATGAAATAAGTGAGAGATGGAAAGATCAAACCGCGAGACAAGAGATTTATAGTGGTTCGGCTACAAGGACACCGTCCTTGCCCTACTCCACTCCCCGAGCACCAAAATCGAGAGTTTTCTTCACTATGTCAACAAGCTCTCTTATGGCGGAGAAAGCCTTACACACCAATTTGTTACACCACAACTTAATCACACCTTATTCACACCTTCTACACAACTTCTTCACACATAGTCAATACTTAATCACACCACTACTTCTTCACACCTATTCTTCACTACTACTTCTTCACACCTATCTACTTGATTTACACTACTTCTTCTTTACAACTATCTTACTTCACAATATCAACACAACTTGCTAATCTATCTTCTATCAAATATTCACAACTAGTTACACAAAGAAATAGATATAATGAATGATGCTCTAACAACTTGGATGTGGAGGTCACAACAAGTTTTAATACTTCTTGTCTTGGTAGATTGAAGTATTCTTCTCTTGCACTTGAAAAGGTGAGGCTTGGTTCACTTTGAAACAAAGATTAATGTATATATGATCAATGGATTTTAGGTAATGGAAATGGGGATTTAGATCAGAAAGTTTTGGGGTGCAAAAGGTGAGAAAAATCTGTGAGATGAACCAGTATTTATAACACAAAAATTCACTGTTCTGGAGCGTGCCGGTCCCCTTAATTATTAAGGGGGCCGCCCCCTCAAGAACGTTGGGTATTTTTGTCCTTTTGTGGGGAAGGTTTTTCTGGATTAATTTTGCCATTTTTTGTTGAAAATTTGAATTCATATATTTATAATGATTTAAACATATTCTTTTAATTCCAAAAATGATTTTGTAAAAGATATAAAATGTTTGTGACATTTTATAAAAAATCTAGCGATTTAGAAAATGTTCCTTTGATCATAAAATACAATAAACACTTTGTTTATTCATACCTTAAGTGATTTGGATGTAAAGTGAAATATTTATCGCTAAATACTTGTTTACGTCATAATTTTTAGTTCAATGGATTTACGTTTTGTGATTATCAAAACATAGAGATGTCAATGAATGTTAACAATGTTTTTATGCATTATTTATGTCAACATTGAAGTTTTAAAAACTAAACATGGGATATGTTAAAATCAAAGGAAAGGCTGTTTGGAGCTTCTTTTTGAGTTTGGACTGCTTGCTTGTAAGCCTGTTCATACTTTATTTCCATGAGATGCAGTCCTAGCTCATAAAGAAATCGATGATGATAAGTTTTTAAATAGTGTTACTAACTATCAAACGTTAATAGGAAAATTGATATATCTTACCATAAAAAGACCTGATATTTCATATGTTATGTGGAAAACTAGAAGGGGGCTTGAATAGTTTTACCAATTTTTAATTACTTTTCTTTGAAAGCTTGATGTGAGATCGACAGATGTATATTAGCAAATATGACAATTAAGTTAAATGCAAGTAAAGATAGAAACGATCAAACCACGACATGAAGATTTATAGTGGTTCAGTCTACAAGGACTTCCTTTCCTTGCCCTACTCCACTCCCCGAGTTTCCAACCAGAGAGTATCCGGCGAAGAAAACCATACAAGTCGCTTACATAATAGTTTCGACCCTAAGCTAGATGGTCGAGTTCTTTACATGGTACAACCACTCCCGCCACATTGTGTATTTTGAGGACTAAAATACTAACCGAACACTATATAAGGTTTATGGTGGTTTGGTACAGTAATGATGTATGATGTAATATACAATATAATGTACAAATGAAGATTTGCAACAATTCCTTGAAGCTAGTAAGTCTTGAATGACAATGATGATGATCTTCTTGCTATTAAGAAGGTTAGTATGTAATCACTAAAACAAATATGAAAGAGTATGATGATGATTATGAACAAATGAGAGTGTATACAGATTATGATAATTGTAAGTGAAGAAGAAAACAAGATAAATAAGTTGCTATTTATAGCCAAACGGGTCAGGGGCTTACGAATCCCTCAGACCCCTTAAAAGGGGTCCACCTTTATAAAAAAGGTGTTTGCCTGACCTGTTAGAAAATCTTGTGTGATATTTTCAAAATCTTACATAAGATCTTTCCAAAATCTTTTATAGAATCTAGCCAAAATATATTATCAGATTTTGCTAGATTGAGGTGATCCAACGCATTATGTAATAAACATTATATTTTATTTTGTTTTAATGTATTATTAAAGTTAACTAGTTAATGAAATGTATAAATGTAACTAGTTAAGAAAATGTCTATTATCTAATTATGTGTTAGTCTTTGTATAAGTAAAAATGATTTGTTTACTTGTTCTAATACAAAGCCAATTTGTTATGACATAAACATTTTTAGAAACATGTGTATTATACAGAAAATACTTGTGAATACAAAGTATGTCCATTTAAATAATCACCATATGATCATTTATATTTATATCTTAGTGATATGAGAGAAGAGTTTAAACTATATATAAAAGACTTTGACAATTTTTATACTTTGCGTAAATAAAGTTTACTATTATCGTTAATAAAATTTAGCAAAGATCGTAAAATATAAATAACGTTTTTAGACGATATTTGTATTAACAATATCCCCTTTTTATTAAGGACAAAACATAAATTTTATTTTTAAGCAAAGATGTAAAAGTGTACAAAAGTTTTTTAAAAGTATGAGTTTAAACTTTCTTTTACAATCTTTATAAACTTATTTTAATCTTTAATTTTAAGTAAAGAAAAAATGCATATAAGTTTTAATATGTTGAGTTTAAATTCTCTTCTCCCCTTTTTTCGAAACAAAAAGAAAAGCGAATTGAAATGCATAAATGAGCCCGAGCTAAGTAGCTCCACCTTGGCCAATGCTCCCCCTTATGAAGGGCACCAAGAGACCGAGATATGAATTTTGAAGGCTACAAAAAAAAAAAAATTAGTTATAACATAATTATAAGGATATTCATTCAAAACCCAACATAAACCAAAGAATAAACAATAATACAAGACCCAACATAAAGTCAAGTAAAAAAATGTAAATGTATCCAATCCACAATATATATCAAACATCATATATTATGTAAAATTACAATATGAGAAAATTCAAAATGTAGAGACAAGAATAAAGGATATTGATGATGAGAAATATGAAATGCAAAAGGTGTAAAATAAAATAGAAGTAAAATAAATTAGAAAAATATATAGTCCTAATATAGTAAAGATAAGCGACTTGACAAACGCCCAACATCTTGGGTTTATGGGAATGATGGATGGAATATGGCTTGTAGTCGTTTGAGAACGTGATTGAGAATGAACCTCATCTCATCACGAACCTCATGAAGCATGACTCGGGTTCTTTCACAATGCTCACAAATGTGAGGATGGAAAGCAAACGGTGGAGCATTGCGCATAGTTGGTGGTGGTGCAATGGTTGTTAGAGCATTTGATGTTGGTGGAGTTGGTGATGCAATGGTTATGGTGGAGTGTAATGTTTGTTGGAGATGCAATGCATCTTGGATGTAAGAGTCTATCATATTAGCAAACGCATAGAGCCCATTTAATTCTTGAATGATTTCTCGGCGTTCTTGTGTGTTTAGTGGTGGAGGTTGATGACATCAAATAACGACTAAATATTAGCATCATTTATCCCGTTTATATTACTCGTTTATACCATTTTATATGAGAATTGATACTTAATTGCTTATTGTTATAAATCTCATTTATTATCGAGCAATCAGTGAAAGTTAGCGAAAATGACGTGATTTGGAGCTAAAGTAATGAAGTTCAAGAAGTTTACTGATTTTGTCACCAATAAGCCATATTATTCTAGACAAATATGCCGTATCCCAATACTTAGAAGAAATCATGATCATTGCTTGACTTTGATGCATACACCGTATTCACTTCTACAACACGCCGTATATGAAACTTTGGTCAACAATCAAGAACAAGCACGTTTTAGTTCCAATACGCCGTATTTATCTCAGCGAATACGGCGTATATGCGTCCTAACTTCACAAGACATCCATGACGGCAATACATCAGTACACCGTATCCAAAACTTATATGGCGTATTAAAGGACGGTTGATGGATATTCTATAATATAATAATCGTGGAGCCCATGTTATTCACCCTTGATGTGTCGTATTGGACCAATCCACGCCGTATCGACCCTTTTTCATAACTTATATATAGAAAACCTAGCATTCGATTTTCGGAGAGCTTTTAACCACCAAGTATGATTCTCATACGATTTTAGAAGACAAGAAGGTCCAGCAAGTGCATTCATTCCATAGAAAAACTCTTGTAATCATTATACTTCGTTATAATCGTTCGGTTAGCGTATTGTTTTCTTTATGTGATATAAATATTATATAATTACAATTAGTAAGGTAAACTAGTTAAGTATTTTTATTCTACTAGACGATTACCCACGCATACCAGTGAAGATATATGATTGTTAGTTTGGTAAGTGTAATTATTTTTATGTATGTGTGGGTGTAAAGTGAGAGTGAAGAAAGTTATTAGTTTAAATTTTAATTTAGTATTTATATATTTAACTAGACGAGTACCCGTGTATAGCAACGAGATTTTATAGCGATAGATAGTTTATTGATAAAAAAAATTTATAGGTTATAAACGAAAAATAATAAAAGTTTGAAGATTTGGGAATTAAACATAATGTTTTGAAACCCGGCTCGACCCGGGTGGTTCAACCGGTTGAACCATTCCGGGTGAAAAATGGGTTGATTTAAACCGGGTCAACTTGCTAGGTTGGGTCGAAAACGGGTCAAATTAAACTGGGTTAACCCGCCGGGTTTGAAGCGTCCCGGTTTGTGTTTTAATTGGTCGTATTTAATTTGATAGATATGTTTTTAATTGGTTGTACAATGTAAATAAATCATTGTACTTTTAAGTAATGATAATGTTTTGAAACCCGGTTCGACCCGGTTGGTTCAACCGGTTGAACCGTTCCGGTCGATTTAAAACATGTCAACTTGCTAGGTTGGGTCGAAAATGGGTCAAATTAAACTGGGTCAACCCGCCGGGTTTGAAGCGTCCCGGGTCAACCCGATTTGTGTTTTAATTGGTTGTATTTAATTTGATAGATTTGTTTTTAATTGGTTGTACAATGTAAATAAATCATTATACTTTTAAGTAATGATAATGTTTTGAAACCCGGTTCGACCCGGGTGGTTCAACCGGTTGAACCGTTCCGGTCGATTTAAATCGGGTCAACTTGCTAGGTTTGGTCGAAAATGGGTCAAATTAAACCGAGTCAACCCGCCGGGTTTGAAGCATCTCGGGTCAACCCGGTCTGTGTTTTAATTGGTTATATTTAATTTGATAGATATGTTTTAAATTGGTTGTACAATGTGAATAAATCATTGTACTTTTAAGTAATGGGGTGTTTTAATATGAGTATTAATTACATTATTCGTTTCCATCAATAGCAGGTTGAAAACTCAACAATTTGACATTGACTTGAAAACTCAACATTGACCAATTCTCCTTTATAAGTTGTAGAGATAAGTTGCATTGACTTTTATAAGTATAAATATTTTAGTTTAACAAGATTACTCACATTTTAAATTTTTAAGTTTGAGTCAAATCTGTTTTATCTTTATACTAGATGAATGCTCGCGGTAAATCGACAGTGTATAGCGACAAATAATTATACTTGCGAACTTTTGTTTTGACGTGACTATTGATGCAACTTACGAGTTCAAAATATGTAGTTATTGCGAGAAAAATGTTTATGCCTTATAAGCGAAAAATGAGAAAAGTTTTAGGATTAAACAATATTTATATATTATTAATTTAGTAGTAGATATTGTTACCATTTTTAATCAAAGGTATTCTAGTAATTGAAATGATTTTCTAAATTTTCAAGATTAATGATTAAGAAAAATGATGTAAATAGTTAATAAATAGTATAGAAGTTTAAATGTAGAATAGAAGTATAGATATAGTATAGATTAATTTATAAAGCACGTATGGAAAGCCTTGATTTGCAAAAGCAATGCATAAGCATAGAGTATTAGAGATAGTAAAAAAAACCCGAATACAATGAAAAATATGATACCCAACCCCGATTCGATTGAATAATCTTAGAGTTGACTGGGTATATATGTATGTGGATGGGGATGGTATCTATCGATCTCCACATATCCGGCAGTGTTGTCATCTCTACGTGATAAACTGATAATGAAAAAATAAGCTGACTTTAACTCGAGCAGCACGTCAATAATTAAAAAATAAGCTGACAAAGAATATTTTCATAAATTATTCAAAATAGGCAAGTTAGAAGTACTTGTTTGAACCAATTAAATAATAAAGATTCTATCAAATGACTTGTGGTCTAGTGGGTGAGGCTTAACTTGTTAAGCGAGGCACAAGTGGGAGTAGTACCGGGTGAGTGACCTTCCGGGAAGTCCTCACTTGTGGTCCACTTGTGGACCATAATGCTCCGGAGATATTAGGCAATGAAGAGGAGAGTCTTTGAGCCGTTGTTGCGAAGACTTGAATTCGAGCCGGCCCCGGTTTTCATCCGGCTATTACTCCAGCGAGTATTCTCGTGTGGAGGCAGAACGGTTTCCGGGCGGAAGTCGTTGAATCCCCACTACGCTAGCGTGGGCCCGGTTAAGACAACATAATCTGGGTATGTGATGGATGAGGGTCTGCCTATGGCAGGTGTGACTCTCTAAACCAAATAAATTGAAAGCCACCTTCCAAAAAAATAATAATAAAGATTCTACAGTGGTAATTCATGACGTAAATCATACAATGAAATGATGTTGTTTTAGTATTTTAAACAAATATTTAATCTCAGCAGTTCGTCTTAGTAACCTTGACTCTTTTGTCATTAAAAAAAATGTAAATAAATTTGGCTATAAGAGAAGGGGTGTAGTGATTTTTGCTTCTCGTCGTTCTGACGCGTCTCCTCGCCGTTCAACTTCGCAGCTCGCCACCACACCAACAATCCTCGGCGCAGCCTCGCCGTCCCACCCTCTTCGTTGCAACGAAGTTAATACGACAAATTCACTTCATGAAATCTTACCGTTTGAGCTTTAATAAAATGTATCTGTTGGTATTTTAAAAGAAGTATTTTTTTTTCTTATTATTTTTTTTACCAATTTACACACTATAAATAGCACACCACTTTACAATAATTTTCGCACAACTGTCTACCAACGAAAATTATTTTCAGTATCTCAAATCACAATAAAAAAATGCCTTAAAGTTCAAATCACGGGTATTTTACCAACCTTCTCAACTCTAACAAACAACAATACCCTTCTTCGAACCCTTCGAATCCGTCTACACCATCGTCACAAAACTCAAATTCTTCCTCGCAACAAATCCCACCTTTTGGTTCGTAAATGACACCTGAGCAATTTTCTCAATTACAACTTATGTATCATCAAAATCAAGCACAAGGATTCCAACAATTCGGATATCAAAGAAATGTACAACCACAATCATCACAACGA
Organism: Artemisia argyi; assembly: GCA_030686995.1. Taxonomy (NCBI): domain Eukaryota; kingdom Viridiplantae; phylum Streptophyta; class Magnoliopsida; order Asterales; family Asteraceae; genus Artemisia; species Artemisia argyi. Next base: position 26,213,030 of record CM060703.1, on the reverse strand, counting down.
TTTTGCAATCTCAACCACAATTCTTTGAATCACAACCATCACAATCACAATTCAAAGTATCACAACTCCCGACAAGAGATGAAACTGAGGCACACCGTAAAGGAAAAAAAATAGCGAAATCGTCAAAAAAAAAAAAAAAAAAAAAAAAAAAAAAAAAAAAAAAAAAAAAAATGATGAATTTGGACACGGACTTCGAGGTTGAAGTGGAAGAGGAAGTTCATGTGAAAAAAATAAAAAGGTAGCTCATGTCATACTTATACGTACACAATTTTTTTGTGTGTATTAAATCTAACAAAGAAAAGGCTAAACGATACTACAATTAAAAAAAAGAAAAAAAGAAAAAGAAAAAGAAGAAGAAAAAGATGATGTCTGCATTAGAGAAAGAAAAAATAAATAAAATACCTACAGTACTAAGGTTGTAACGAAATATGCAAAAGGCCTGAAAGTTTAAAGATTTTTTTTACTGAATTTATAACTTTTTGATAAAAATTTAGATATCGAACCCCACACGATCTTCTATCACTTGCACAAATATGTAGTATAAAACTGTAACTTCCGAATGTTTGTAAAAATGAATTTCTACAAACTTCCAACATTTTTTAATATATGTATATGTTTTTTTGGTGCAAAAGGTGAATCATATCTTAACTACTTATAATGGAAAAATGGTAAAAGTGAAATGTGAAAAACTGAAATTTCAGTCAATGCTCATTTTACCCTTGTCAATGAGTAATTGCACTAATTAAGGAAACAACTACAACTTTGAATGGTACATTAAATGGGGTTTGAATATGCTGGAAACTAGTCACTCTCTCCATTTTCACTTTATTCTTTTTTCTCTCACCTAAAAACACACATTCCCATTTTAATTTTCATCCTCCTCCACCATCACCCAAATCACATTCGGCCACCACCACTGTACGAACCACCACCACCGAAACTATCACCAAAGAAACCCGCAACTCCATCGAGACCCACCACCACCAAAAACCACTACCACCCCAGAACTCCATCGTGACAGCCTCACTTGGTAATGAGGGGTTTTATATTTTTTTGGTAGTTCTAAAATGATATATCATGTTTTGAAGGTTTTTATATCGATATACATATATGCATATTTTTTTCAGATCTGATTTGCTGTGCTGCCTTTTCCGGAAACCACCATCACTGACACCCCCACATCGCCAAAGGGTTTTCCAAGTTTTGTGTTTTTTTTTAGTTTTTATTCTATATCTACATATTTTTCAGGTTCTAAATGTTTTTTTTAGATGTGTATTATATTTGTAGTTATGAGTTTCTTATTTGTTTCGTAACATTTTTTAGCATTGCTCGAATCTCCAACTATCGTCGCTGCCACTGCTGCCTCGCCAGAATCTCCGCTGTCTTGCCGAAATCATCGCTTCCTCGCTGGAATCTTCGATTCCGTTACTGGAATCTGCTTATGTTGGAGATGTTAGGGTTGGTTTTAAAATTTGTTACTGGAATCTACAAAATTAGAAAGAATGAATGAGTAATTACCAATTAATCCCCCTTAGCAAGAAAAGAGGGGGCTCACTTTGCTTGCCTATCTCTAGGATAGGCAGAGACCATCCCTGTCTGTCTCATGCTATAGATATACCATAATCAATGAATCAACACCCCTATGACTTTTGTTGACTAAATTTGAACTCTAATATTTTTGAATGAAAACAGATGTTCAAGGTGCAAGTGTGCAACAGAGCTTAAACTGATTTCATAAAGGTTATTTAAACTTCTTTGAAAACTTGTTTAACTAAAGGAAATCATACTTTTGTATTTTTCTTGTTTTTCTGAATTTTTTTTTTTTTTTTTTTTTTTTTTTTTTTTTTTTTTTTATATTTTCTTCAAATAATACAAGCTGAAATAAAGGTGAAATTGGTTAAACTGAATTATAAGCTAAAATTAAGCTAGATAAGGAAATATAAAAGATGAAAACTCAATGTAACAGTAATAAGCTAATAGAAATTTAATAAGAAATCTGAGAATTTTATTAGAAACTAAATAAGATTCAAATACAGAAACTATTCTAATTACAAGAAATAAAATTGGCAGAGCTTCACTAACCTATCTCTGCACCCCTACTAAGCTATCAACTAGTCCTATTTATAGGAAAGAAGGAGAGGTGAGCTCACGGATTGCCAAGCTGGCAATCCGTGTGAGTTGTGTTTGTTGATATCATCTCATACCCGTTTGATCAATCTAATCCTTGCCCAAACTAATATCAGCCCTTGATTAAGCCTTTATGACGCGTCCACACCAATAGCAGCTTGCCATGTGTCGTGTTTGTGCTTCTTAGATACTCTGACACACTCCTGACATCACTGAGCTTTTAGAAACGCACTTGAATTGACGTCCATACCCTTAATTATGGTAACTCTTGACCAGAATAGTAACTAGGGTTCATGAGCTCTGGGTAACTTTGGAATTGGGGGTAAACACATAGCGGGGTAATGATTTTTATATTTATTTGACCCTTTTGTGTTGACCTTGACCTTTTGACCGTGAGGTGTTGGGCTTGGGTAGATAATAGGATTTTTGGGTTTTTGGGATTTATGTTTGGGCTTGTGATATTAGATTAGGCTTGGTGTAGGATTTTTAGTTTTAGTAGTAATACAGTTAAAGGACCAATTTTGTAATGTTACTAAAAACCAAGGGTTGTTTTTGTCAATCTTTCCAAATTGTGATCAAGGACTTTTGATGTCAAATTACAATTTCCCAAGGTTGACTTTAACTTTCCTTTAAAATAATATCATGAAGGACTAAATCTGACAACTCTGAAAAGTATGAGGACTAAATCTGCATTTTCTTCAAACTTCTCACAAGGATCACTTTTGCACATAAATCAATCACTGAGGATTTGATAAGCTCAACTATGATTTCCAGCTTGACTTTCTGACTCATTCTACTCTCATGCTCGTTATTGTCAGGTTTTTGCTTGTTTTTCGTCATTTTGTGAAATATCCTTACCTGCACGTTCACAAACATAAAACACACAATTCTTTGGCATTTGTTAGCATAATTAGTCTAATTAGGTCGGTATTTGGCCATGAAAAGGTATGTGAATTAACACGTACCACTGGGTCTCGCCCAGAATAGCCTAGTATTACCTGGTTCTAACTAGGTCTTGGCCAGATAGCCTAGTCTTACCTGTTTCTAAGTAGGTCTTGGCTAGAATAGCCGAATCTTACTTGGTTCTAACTGGGTCTTGGCCAGAATAGCCGAATCTTACCTGGTTCTAACTGGGTCTTGGCCAGAATAGCCGAGTCTTACCTGGTTATAACTGGGTCTTCGCCAGAATAGTCGAGTCTTACCTGTTTCTAACTGGGTCTTGGCAATAATAGCCGATTCTTACCTGGTTCTAACTGGGTCTTGGCCAGAATAGCCTAGTATTACCTGGTTCTAACAGGTTCTTGGCCAAAATTGCCGAGTCTTACCCGTTTCTAACTGGGTCTTGGTCAGAATAGCCGAGTCTTACCTTTTCTAACTGGGTCTAGGCCAGAATAGCCGAGTCTTACCTGGTTCTAACTGGGTATTGGCCAGAATAGCTTAGTCTTACCTGGTTCGAACTGGGTCTTGGCCAGAATAACCGAGTATTACCTGGTTCTAACTGGGCCTTGGCCAGAATAGCCTAGTCTTACCTAGTCTTACTTGCTTCTAACTGGGTCTTGGCCAAAATAGCTGAGTCTTACCTGGTTCGAACTGGTTCTTGGCTAGAATAGCCGAGTCTTACCAAGTTCTAACTGGGTCTTGGTCAGAATAGCCGAGTCTTACCTGGTTCTAACTGGGTCTTGGCCAGAATAGCCGAATCTTACCTGGTTCTAACTGGGTCTTGGCCAGAATAGCCGAGTCTTACTTGGTTCTAACTAGGTCTTCGCCAGAATAGTCGATTCTTACCTGTTTCTAACTAGGTCTTGGCCAGAATAGCCGATTCTTACCTGGTTCTAACTGGGTCTTGGCCAGAATAGCCTAGTATTACCTGGTTCTAACAGGTTCTTGGCCAAAATTGACGAGTCTTACCCGTTTCTAACTGGGTCTTGGTCAGAATAGCCGAGTCTTACCTGTTTCTAACTGGGTCTAGGCCAGAATAGCCGAGTCTTACCTGGTTCTAACTGGGTATTGGCCAGAATAGCTTAGTCTTACCTGGTTCGAACTGGGTCTTGACCAGAATAACCGAGTATTACCTGGTTCTAACTGGGCCTTGGCCAGAATAGCCTAGTCTTACTTGCTTCTAACTGGGTCTTGGCCAAAATAGCCGAGTCTTACCTGGTTCGAACTGGTTCTTGGCTAGAATAGCCGAGTCTTACCAAGTTCTAACTGGGTCTTGGTCAGAATAGCCGAGTCTTACCTGGTTCTAACTGGGTCTTGGCCGGAATAGCCGAGTCTTACTTGTTTCTAACTGGGTCTTGACCAGAATTGCCGAGTCTTACCTGGTTCTAACTGGTTCTTGGCCAGAATAGCCTAGTTTTACTTGGTTCTAACTGGGTCTTGGCCAGAATAGCCGAGTCTTACCTGGTTCTAACTGGGTCTTTGCCTGAATAGCCGAGTCTTACCTGGTTCTAACTGGGTCTTGGCCAGAATAGCCTAGTCTTACCAAGTCTTACCTGGTTCTAATAGGGTCTTGACCAGAATAACCGAGTCTTACCTGTTTCTAATTGGGTCTTGGCCAGAAAAACCCACAACCCGTGGGTACCCGCCATAAATGGGTGGGTAAAAGCGTCAATTTTCACCCACTAGTGGGTCGTGGGTAAAAATCTTTACCCATCAGTGGGTGGCGGGTGGGTGACGGGTGAGGCATACCCATCGCGGGTAAACCCATGACACCCATTTAAAATACCCACGGGTATACCCGTCAAAATACCCGTAGGTGTACCCATAAACCCATGTTAAAATTAATTATACTAATTAAAATATTTATGATGTTGCAGGTATACATTTAACAGTTACCACCAAGTCTAAAAAAAACACATTAATCTAAAAGTTTGTTTGAGTTTCAAGACTAAAAAGAGAGCATGACAAATCAAATAATCAAAGCTGTATTTGGCAAATTGATTGGTATCTTATTACGCGGTTTCATAGTTAGTTTTCATATCATCGTTTTGTAATTTTGTTGCATAACACTAACTCACGGGTTTACCAATGGGCAATAAATACCCGCGGGCAAGGGCATGGGTAGAAATTTGTACCCATTAGTGGGTGACGGGTGGGTGATGGGTAAGAAAAAAACTACATGGGCGGGTGACGGGTTAGAGGTTGCCCATTGCCCACGGGTGCCATCCCTAGTCTTACCTGGTTCTAACTGGGTCTTGGCCAGAATAGCCGAGTCTTACCTGATTCTAACTGTTTCTTGGCCAGAATAGCCGAGTCTTACCTAGTTCTAACTGGGTCTTGGCCCGAATAGCTTAGTCTTACTGAGTCTTACCTGGTTCTAATTGGGTCTTGGCTAGAATAGCCGAGTCTTACCTGTTTCTAAATGGGTTTTGGCCAAAAAAAACCCACAACCCGCTGGTACCCGCCATAAATGGGTGGGTAAACGCGTCAATTTTCACCCACGGGTGGGTTGTGGGTGAAAATCTTTACCCATCAGTGGGTGGCGGGTGGGTGACGGGTGAGGCATACCCATCGAGGGTAAACCCATGACACCCATTTAAAATACCCACGGGTATACCCGTCAAAATACCCGTAAGTGTACCCATAAACCCATGTTAAAATTAATTATACTATATAAAATATTTATGATGTTGCAGGTATACATTTAACAGTTACCACCAAGTCTAAAAAAAACACATTAATCTAAAAGTTTGTTTGAGTTTCAAGACTAAAAAGAGAGCATGACAAATCAAATAATCAAAGCTGTATTTGGCAAATTGATTGGTATCTTATTACGCAGTTTCATAGTTAGTTTTCATATCATCGTTTTGTAATTTTGTTGCATAACACTAACCCACGGGTTTACCAATGGGCAACAAATACCCGCGGGCAAGGGCATGGGTAGAAATTTGTACCCATTAGTGGGTGACGGGTGAGTGATGGGTGAGAAAAAAACTACGTGGGCGGGTGACGGGTTAGAGGTTGCCCATTGCCCACGGGTGCCATCCCTAGTCTTACCTGGTTCTAACTGGGTCTTGGCCAGAATAGCCGAGTCTTACCTGGTTCTAACTGGGTCTTGGCCAGAATAGCCGAGTCTTACCTGGTTCTAACTGGGTCTTGGCCAGAATAGCCTAGTCTTACCGAGTCTTACCTGATTCTAATTGGGTCTTGGCCAGAATAGCCGAGTCTTACCTGTTTCTAACTGGGTCTTGGCCAGAAAAAACCCATAACCTGCGGGTACCCGCCATAAATGGGTGGGTAAACGCGTCAATTTTCACCCACTAGTGGGTCGTAGGTGAAAATCTTTACCCATCAGTGGGTGGCGGGTGGGTGACGGCGAGGCATACCCATCGCGGGTAAACCCATGACACCCATTTAAAATACCTACGGGTATACCCGTCAAAATACCCGTAGGTGTACCCATACACCCATGTTAAAATTAATTATACTAATTAAAATATTTATGATGTTTCAGGTATACATTTAACAGTTACCACCAAGTCTAAAAAAAACACATTAATCTAGAAGTTTGTTTGAGTTTCAAGACTAAAAAGAGAGTATGAAAGATCAAATAATCAAAGCTGTATTTGGCAAATTGATTGGTATCTTATTACGCAGTTTCATAGTTAGTTTTCATATCATCATTTTGTAATTTTGTTGCATAACACTAACCCACGGGTTTACCAATGGGCACAAATACCCGCGGGCAAGGGCATGGGTAGAAATTTGTATCCATTGGTGGGTGACGGGTGGGTGATGGGTGAGAAAAAAACTACGTGGGCGGGTGACGGGTTAAAGGTACCCGTGCCCATTGCCCACGGGTGCCATCCCTAGTAACAGCCTAGAAACCAAGATACAAGGCCATATACTTTGTGAGATAAAAACAATCTTTATATTCCCTAAAGATGCTACAGAAACAAAGATAATGGTTAAACCATATTTGCAGACTTTAAAATCATTCTTCTGCACAAACTAAACTGATGCAATTCAGCAGGAAACTACATTTAGAGCAATTCATGAAATTACAGTCCAAATGCAACTCCAAGTTATCCATTAGACTGTTGTAATCAATCATGCTCTAGGTACTAGCCATCTGCTATACCACATTGCTCCAAAACACCCCTTCAATTCAGCATAAAACATACACTTAACATACCTCAGACAAAATTATCCACATGTAAAACAAACATGATTCATTATACTTAGAGATCACATTTAACTTGATATCCCACACCTTTTCAGTGTCACACACAGCTTTTGACCATTTCATCTTAAGACTTGCCAACCTCAGTTTGATAGTATCACATAAACATTTGAACAAATCTTCCACAGATCATTTTTCATCCTTAAACAGCATGTTATTTCTTTCTTGCCACACCATATAAACACTTGCTGCCAAACATAACCTTCTAATAACACTTTCCACAGAATTTCCATTGTAGCATTCCACAAAATTACCAAACACCCCTTCCCAATTAGTATTAGAATTCTGCATTTTGAGTTTGTGCATAACTTTGGACCAGAATTTACTAGTATAGGGACATTTGAAGAACAAATGGTCATGAGAATCAATATCACTGTAGCAGAGTAAAAATAACATTAGATCATAATTTCCCCATCTTCTTATCTTATCTTGAGTTGGCAGTTTACATTGAACAACAAGCCACAATATAAATGCATGCTTAGGAATATTTTGAGAAAACCATATCAATTTACTACATCTTACAACATCCCCACCATCATGTAACTCACTGTATACCTTCCTAATAGAGAATCTTTTCAAAGAACCATCACTCAGCTTCCATGCTAAAGAATCTCTCTTGCCAGGATTCAACTCAATTGGTTGTAGCTGTGTAATAATAGGATGTTTGATATACCAATCAATAGGCCACTGACCTGCTTCCTCCATTACAAAATCTCTTACAGTCATATTTGCCCTGAACCTAGCATCATAAATATCTCTATATGAAACAAATTTACTCAAAGCTCGAATTGGAGCCCATGAATCAAACCACATAGAAGTTCTTGATCCATCACCAATCTGAACTACTATGTGATCTCTAACCTCATTCCTCATTCTTAATATATCCCTCCATCCCCAACTATCAGTACCCTCCTCATTAATTTCCCATATATTTCTCCCTTTTAATTTGTATGTGTTAATCCATTTAACCCATAAGGAATTTTTATCCTCTGAATATATGTATATGTTATATATATATATATCAATATTGGCTTCTGTGTTTATATTCTCTTTGGAAAAGCTTCACAACGAACTAACAAGTGTCTAAAATAAAACTAATATAAATATGATATCGTGTCTTAAAGTAAGACATTTGAAACACAAAACTGGATATACAAATTGCTTCCTACATCACCCAATAGATGAAATGTGGAGGTGTTTATATAAATTTTTTTATTATCAACCATTAAACACCTACGTGCGTGCGCATGGTGCAGAAAACAAATTTTTGGGCCAAAAATGGGGTTATGAGTTTATGAACTCATGCAAACGCGAAAATTCGAGCTTGTGCGCGAACCTTTTTGCTGCAGCTTTCTTTTCCTTGTTAATTTTCAGATTTTGCATCAATTTATTATAGTAACTAATCGAGGCTTTGTGAACAAGTTATCGTATATATGGAATAGATTTGCAAATTAGTTTTATATAAAGCAGTAATTATTTGTCTTGGTCACCAAGCTAAGTTGCTCCATAGACGTTTTTCTGCTTCCAACAATAATCAAGAACACGCCATCATTTCCATGATCATTCAAGCAAGTTTGTCACGTCTAATAGGCAATCTGGTTTGGCTGTAGTACCGTGGGAAGCAAACGATGAATCTTTTTTAAGGGAATCGTGTTAAACACGAGCCTCGTGCCTCTACCTTTACTGCTTTCTTTTCTTTATCGTTAATTTGAGTTTGTCTTTTGGTTCTACCTCATTCTGTATGTATTTAATTTTTGATTATTTATTTACTGTTAGTTTTTATTTATTTTGATCGGAATTTTTTTAATAAGAGTGTAATCGTTTCCATACACTAATGTGATATCGCAATTGCATTTCCCACGATCAAAGTGAGTTAGATATGTGACATGTACCAAAATATGCTTACAATATACAAAAGAGAAGCAGTTCATAAAATAAAGTAAACTATGCATGTACCCGTGTATAGCGATGAGATTTTGCAGCGGTAAGTTATAATTGAGATATTGTGATTAAGTGTTTCGTGTAATATTTAGCAGATGATGTCGGTAAGTCTTCGTCATCATCCAAGAGGACAACAACATCATACCAGTACCGTTTTAATAAATTGGATTGAAATATGGATCGGGATTGAGAACGAATTTGAGATGAATCTGTAAAAATTTGGTAAAAATTAGGTATTTTTAAAAACAACGTTAATTTTAGAAACAAAAAGTATTTTTAAGGCAAATATTTAGCAACGTTTTTATGTGAGAAAATAAACAAAAGATTGAAATTTAGGTTTTATAAAGTATTTTAGGGTTTATGCACTACTCATTTCTAAAGATTTTGAGGATTAAGGAGAAATATTTTTGTATTATATTAAGAGAGATAAAAGAATCGATCGTCTACGATGTACATAACCTAAACACAGGAGTTTCATTTGAATGTATATAATAACTAGAAAATCTCTTCTTCAGAAACCACAACCAACATTACAGGCTTATTTGGATTCTAACAAAGAGACCACATAGGCTTATTTGGTTTCTAACAAAGAGATCATATAGCATTTTACTCATGAGTCACGACAACATTTCATTTTTAGATCGAGTGCAGTTATGGTGATCTGACCACCGCTACATTAGCGCACATTAGCATACCTTTCCACAACCAAATCTTCGTAATGGTCAACACAGTTTATTTACATATAAATCATTAAACAAAAACACAACCATAACAAACTCAGAAAAAGATATTGATTTTATGGTCTGCCTCACCGAACAATGCAAAATTTTCATTTGTATGCATGAAGCGAGAGTTTGTAACAACCTTAGTAGGGTGATGGTGCCAAAGTTTGACCACGCGTGAATAAAGACCTTATTACACATGTCCTTGTGCTTCCGAACAACAAAAACCAAGTGACTCACGCCCGAAAAACTACATTTCTATGCCACAATGCATAACAGTTCAGTTGAACCAAATCAAAATGTGGTTCAATGCATATAGTCACATGTTTTGGTCTTTACTGCATTAACAATGAAACTGAAGCTTGTCATGTCTTTGACGTTTGGTGCACCCAATTCCACATCAAGAAAAAGAACAAAAATCATGATCGATAATGTTTGACTCTAACTTGAGAGGATCTTAAACCCTAAATGCACACATCCAAGTCAAAATGAGTTTCTTCTTTTATCTCCTATTGATTTTATAGTGGAATCATGTGTGGAGTAGTAGTTCGGACATGCAAGGCATGCAGTAATCATCATTTTTTGGTAACAAATAAAATGTTTGTTACTGACTGAAAACTCATGAAATGACAAAATATTCAGAATTTCTTTTTTCCTTTTATTATTTTGACATATATCTCAACCAGGGGTGGCAATCGAGTTGTGTTCGGGTTAACCTATTCAGGTTCATGGGTTGATGTAACCTGTACCCTAACACAATCTGTTTATTAATCTTGTCAAAAAACTCAACCCTAACCCAGACCCACATAACGCGTTTAATTCGTTTGTGACCCGTTTAACCTATTTAAGTAAATAGATCAAGCGGTGAATGAGGTTAATGGTTTATCGATTCAACTAACTCAAATACAAAATGATATAATGATTTGAATTAGAAAAATAACATATAAATAACGTTATAACAATTTCAATAATATCAAGCTATAAGCGTAATTCAATAGCATAATAACTACATAACAGAATACACTTAAATTTAAATCCCACATAAAACTAAGTTATATAATTTATTTGTTAGATGCTTAATGCTTAAATGAGTTCGCGGGTTGAATTGTTTACTAATTGCTTAACCTAAACACGACCCGTTTATCAAACGGGTTACCTTTTTTTGACACAAACATGCTTAACCTAAACCCAAACTTGTTTACCTTCATGTCGGGTCCGTATCGTGTCAAGAATTGCCACCCTTTTCTCAATCATGTAGTTCCTATGTTTGAATATTCTAATATACAAAGGACGAAAACACATGGTTTGAAATATTTTTTAGCAAAAAATACTATGTTTGATTTTTAAAAAACGTGAGCTGACAACATTTAATTTGAGTCTGTAACAACGAGTTTATAACTTGTCGGTTAGCTAGTAAACTAAATATCATCACACATATGTAAACCTCTACCATATAGCTTTGTGTTAGACTAGACGTAATTGTCATAATATACACCACTTTCACCTCATCATTCACTGCATTAAACCAATCACCAAACATTTGTAGTGGTGATCATAAAACCAAACACATGAAAATAGTCCACCTAAATACAAACATAACCCCCCCCCCCCCCCCCCCCCCCCCCCCACACACACACACACACAAATGTGCGCATCACGTTTGTGGTCTGCACCACCAAACCGAGTCTTCTTTCTTCCTTTCACGTGTGACCTAAGACCAGTGTAGTGTAACCACTCGTGGTAACGTACACCATCTCTGCTTAGAAACACAACCGGTTGACAGTGTAATTATGTGCATTTAGAATAAACTATATAAAACCAAATACTACGAGGTTTTTAACAAAATTAAACTACGTCACGTCATGTCACAAAATTTTATAGGTGTTCCGGAACCCACTCCGGTTCCATCACTAGGCCAGACTTAAGTTACCTAAACTGTTATTAACAGTTATCTAGTTTAAACCTTATTAGTTACCCATTTGAGAATAGTCGGGAACAAGAGTCATAAACTATTATTAAAATAATCGTTCAAGCTGTATATATACATCTGGGTCAAAAAGTTAAATTCGTCGGATAAACTTTATAACACATGTACCATGATTAAAAATGATAAATTTGATTATGCAGTTAAACGTGTTCATGTAAAATTAGTAATGGTTTAAGTGATCTACCGATTAGCCTTCATATAAGAACCACTAAGGGGGTATTTGTTTCGGCTTATACAGATGGCTTATGGCTTATTTGGTTTTTGGCGTATGTTTCATAAGCTCACTTTTTGTAGCTTATTTTGAGATTTTTTAGCTCATATACATGTCATGATAAGTATATATACTCTCACAAGTTTCAAAATAAGCCACGAAAAATGAGGTTACGAAACATAAGCCGAAAACCAAATAAGCCATAAGCCCGCTATATAAGCCGAAACAAAACACCTCCTAATTGTCGACAAAGCAAGCAAGATGTTACAACTTACAGTAACACAAAAAAGTGAGTAATCCATGTTCAAGTAACTTGGTCCAATAAACTTTAGAAGAACACACGTAGCATGATTAAAAAGAAAGGTTGGATTTGACTGACCAACCCGACCCATGTAGTAATAATTACCAAGTGTGTATAGTGAGAGACGTCTTTAACAATGAAAAATGATGGAGGGCGTGACAACTACATGCCATCATTACCCACATCCACCAATACGGCGTCGTTCTTGGTTCATCCAAATACAACTAATAAGTCAATTGCCAGCTGGCAGACGATGCAGTATAAATAGCAGGCGTTAGTGCTTGTTGTTGTTGAGTCAATTTATTTATTCTCTCAATCAATAGTCAAACCTTCTTCTTCTTCAAAAAAACACACACAAACACCTAAACACACACTACTACATCATCAATGGCGGTGACTAAAGTTTATATTGTGTATGATTCTTTTATTCATTTCGTTATTTGATTTTTATTGATTACTGTGTGTTTAGGTGTAAATTACACATACAAACTGTAACTGTTTCGATTTTACGCATTTTGATGTGATCGATTTGATGAGATGTGATTTTGATCGGTTAATACTGTGTGTTTAGGTGTAATTTTCACACAGAGAGTCGATTTTACGCGGTTTTGATATGATAGATTTTTATATTGTTTTGATCGGTTAATTAGTGAAATTTAACCGCATTGAGTTTTAGATGTATCGATTTTACGCGATATTGTATGATCTGTTAGTTATTGTTGTTTAGATTGATTTTTGTAATGTGGATGGTGATATACTGTGTGTTTAGGTGTGAATTGCACATAGAAAGTGCATTGGCTTGTAGTCGATTTTAGGTAAATTGATATGATCTATTTGTGAGTGATTTATTGTTGTTAAGATCGGTTAATACAGTGCGTTGAAGCGGCATGTACCCTAAAATAAATGTTAATGACATCAAAAGGCAAAAGTGATAGCTAGGAGTTGTAAACCGTTCGGGCTCGCGCTCGTTTGGCGCGTGCTTGTTCAGGCTCGAGCCCATTTGGCCTGTTGCCCGTTCGGGCTTGAATATTTGTATAATGTGCTTTATTATTTGTATTAGTGACATTGAATGTAGGAATTGTGTTTAAGTTGGTAGTACAATATGCTTGATAATTTGTATTTCTTATGTAATGGGTGTTTTAATAACTGCATTAATTGTATTTAATATTTATTGACTAGTTAATTAATTTACTATATTAAATATTTTGACCACATTAATAGTGATTTGTATTGTATTTAATGTTAGTAAATGTGCTTTAATTAGTTGTACTTTTAGCTTAAGAATTTGTAATGCTGAATTTTAAGTATTTCTATTTAAAGATTGTATTTAATGTTAGAAAATGTGTTTTAATTAGTTATACTTTTAGCTTAAGAACTTGTATTTGTATTTAATGTGTGTTTTAATTAATTGTACTTTTAACTTAAGAACTTTTAATGCTGAATTTTAAGTATTTCTATTTTTAGGAGGCCTAAATGTTTTATAAGATAGTATGGTGATCGATTTCATGATGTGTTAGTTATTGTGATTTGTGAGTGATTTATTGTTGTTAAGATCGGTTAACACAGTGTTTTTAGGTGTAAATTGCACAAAGAGAATTATTTTTTCTTAAGTAAGCGCTTTTTATCTGAAATTATATTTAGCCTCTTACCTTTAAAGTTTAATCTAAAATATAAAACCTCTAAATTTATTGTCATGTTTTTACTGAAAAAATTGCTCATTATTTTTGTATAATATGTTGTACTTTTCGTTAGATTAATCGTATTTTTCGTTCCTACAACTATATCTTACCCGCTTATTTTTATCAAGAAGCAAAAATAAACACTCTATTTAGAAAAACAATCTATAAGCACTTGTTTTTAAGAGCGATCCCAAACACCCACAGAATTTACAATTAGTGAATTTTAAAGTGCATTGACATGTAGATGTTTGCAATTTGATAAGATCGAGTGAACTATCATGATTTATTGTTTAGAGTAATTTTTAAATTGATGATGCATGACTGTGTGTTAAAAGTGTGATTTGCGCCTAGAAAGTAGAATTAGATGTGTTTGGTTAAATTTATAGTTTCTGACTGATATTCTGTTAGAGCTGATTATGTGTGTAATTTAAGTCATTGACTAGTCAACGTATGGATTGATGGCGTATTTAAAAGTGAATGTAAATTTGGAGTGTAGATGGTTTGTGATGATGTGTTTCGGAATAGGTGTGAGTGTGAAGGTGAAGATTTGAAGTGGCATTAGATGTGTAATTTTAAGTGCATTGACTATTCAATGTTTTAGAATTCAAATTATTATTATTATGTTAAAAGTTAATAACTGGACCTGCTTTAGGTATTTGTAATTATTGCTTAGAAACTTGCTCACGGAGTCATCTCAGTCCTTGATCCATGAAAATGATGATACATGTTCGAGATTATTGTAATGAGTTTTCTACAAGTGATAACTTTTTATTTCAGTGTTTTCACAAATTAAAAAAACAAAACCAAAGGAAAAGTTTGCATAAGACTTGGAAATTATTTCATGAAATTGGGGGTTAGTGGAAGAAACACTGATTAAGAAAGAAAAGATGTTTTACTATTTGTTAGTCCTTTGATAGTGAAGTATAGCTGATGCAAGAAATTCAACATGTAAATGGAATTAGGTGAATGACTAAGACATGGCATTAGTTTGATTAAATTAGTATCTTGTTTCTAGTATGGATGATGTCATACAATTCATTAATTCAACACTTATGTGTCAAAATCTAACAGTATTCCTGACATCTGCCATGATATGTTCACGTTAACGACGATAGAAATTTGTGTTGTGGTAGATGAAAAAGGAATTAGTTGAGTTGAGTTGCTTGTGATAGTTATTTTCGCGCCAATAAACTATTTGGTACAATGAGTTCAGGAAAGTTATGATATTTGTCTACAAACTTACAAAGAGGGTTCTTGTGATGAATAAGTGTTAGATTCAATGGTGTCACATCACATCATGTAGCTCCTAAAAAGAAAATAGTCAAGGGGAGATAATGTGGAATGCACTTTTAGCTATCGTTTCATGAGTCAGTTCTGTTTGCAAGAGGGTTCTTAGGGTAAGGGACATTTGTGTACTGATTGCCTTGTCGTTAGGTGTTATGTTTATGTAGTGAGTGTCAGGAGGAAGAAGCTAATTTTGTGTTGGAGTAAGAATTAGGGGAGAGTCCTTTCTAGTGTTTGGTAAAGGGGGCAATTCTAGCACTTGGTAACCTATACCTGTCACCCTTGCTAGAAAACTTTCAAGTGCTTTTTCGCTAGCTAGAATTTTTACCTTTCAATGCTTGGCGCAAACAAGGTATTAATGGTTTTAAGAGATTGTGATAAATGATAATATATATCGTGAGACAAAATTTAATTTATCTAAAAAGAGTGTTAAAAGTAAAATAATGTAAAAGTATAAGGTCAAAAGTGAATATTTTATAGTGAATATGAATGAATAGTGTTTGTTTGAAAATTGTTATTAAAGGGAGATAATAGTATTGGTATAATTGAAGTCATTAATAAAAGAAAAAGAAATAAAAGAGCTTCATAATTAGAATAAAACAAAATAAGGTGCATATTGGAGCTTGTTATAATGGCGTTTGACTTTTTTACTATTCATTAGAAAAATTACTTTGCCAATTGATATTAAGGGTAGATAGTGTTTGGCATTATGTAAAAAATTTATACCCACATTTTCCTCCAATGGTGAGACCACATCAAGGTAACCATCTCAGTTGTTTGAACTTGAAAACCTCAAATTGTCGATTCATTTAAGGTTTGTTCAGAGGTTGAATAAGTAGTCACGTAATGTAAGTAGCTAAACACCAGAAGTGTATATCCGCTGAAGCTGCACCTCTGTTCTGAATAGTATTAATCCTGGATCAGAGCTGTTTCCTTTATTGATAGAGTTGTAACTTGACCTAGGGCATGTCAAGCAACCTATAAGATTGCTTGATCAGTTTCTTTTAGGTATTGTGACAAATAGAGTATACAGATATGAAAAATAGTTTATGATATAATTAGGCCAAGGGTAAGCACTCTACTTATGTAGAATATCAGAGGACATTGTTTGTGGATACAAGGCTTTTTTTTAACTGTTCCTAATAAATGAGAACGCTGCGGTAGAATGGCACGAGTCTCATTTTTGTTCGCTGAATCCCCTTTTTGCCTTATTGTAGACATGAGTGCTTTATGATTAGGTTACACACCCACAAACACATAGCTGTACTAAAATTTCAGTCATCTCTACTTGTGTTGGCATAATAAATAACTCAACTAACAGATCCAGTGCACAGTAGTTCAGCTAATGCAGTTGATAGGCTTGCCAATTATAGCTCCCATTACCTCATATTTTCTCTAATATCAAGGAGTGTAGTAGAGTGATCTAGAGCTTAAAATTAATTGTATTGCAACAGGAGCTTCTAAAAAAAATATTCAATGAATTATAGCTTTTGGTTATGGCCAGTTTTAAGCTGGAAGCTTAAACAATATTACTGCTGTAAAGACATACTCACATAGCTATATACACTTTTTTAAGTTGTTTTGCATCGAAAAATGAAGGAAGTTGTCCGCCAGTCTATAATAATAGAGTGTTCTCGTTTCTGTAACATGCTCTGCAGATCAAGATTAGATGAATTATCAGCAGAACTATTCTAACCTTGTGTAGGCTTAATCACCACATGTCTATTATCCAACCTAACCTTAATGCTATACTGTTTCCAGTTTTCAACCTATGATGACTGCTCCATTTAATTTTTGACCTTATTTGTATCACTGAAACATACCTGAAAATGGATAAATGGATATTGGATGGATGATTACAAAATGTTTGTTTCTTTTTGTCTCTATGTGTCCAACATGTGGTAAAATAAAAACCTCTCTCTATATCATGGGTGCCACAGTATCTGCATTTTACCAAACATACTATATACCATGATGTTATATAAACGCTAACAACTCCCAAAAGTTAAAACAGATTTTCCCTCTTTTCTTATGTAAGATAGAGGTTTCGGTCTAGTATTTACTGAATCTGCTTTCTTAATTGTCTAGGTGACACTGACAGTTAATTCTTCACTGTGGCAGGTACTACTCTATGTATGGACATGTAGAGAAGCTAGCTGAAGAGATCAAGAAAGGAGCTGCCTCAGTTGAAGGTGTTGAAGCCAAATTATGGCAGGTAAATGATTTGTGGGGTATTAGACATTGCATTTTCAAAGCGATTATCTGATTATTGCTGTTTCTAGTCACATATAATCAGATTATAGTGTTTGGGTTTAATAAAATTGATTCTGAGTATCTGATTATTAGAGGTCAAATTATTAATTTAGGCATTGCCACAAAAACCGGTTCTGATTATCCAACTATATAGGAGTCATTTTACATAAAAATCCTTAAATAATCAATATTTGCAAAACGCTCTGAACAGTTCATATATCTGATTATTAAAACTTCATCTAGTGATGCACAAATACACACTTGCTCATATAATCCTATTTGTGCTGCAGGTACCAGAGACGTTGCATGAAGATGTGCTCGGGAAAATGAGTGCACCACCTAAGAGTGATGCCCCGATTATTACACCAACCGACCTCGCTGAAGGGGATGGATTTGTTTTCGGGTTCCCCACTAGATTCGGTATGATGTCTGCTCAGTTCAAAGCCTTCTTTGATTCTACTGGTGGTCTTTGGAGAACCCAGGAGCTCGCTGGCAAGCCTGCTGGTATCTTCTATAGCACTGGGTCTCAAGGTGGTGGTCAAGAAACTACTGCGTAAGTACCCACTATCCTACAAATTAAACCCTTTTACACAACTCAATTTTGAATCCAAATAGCAGTTCATTTTAACTAAATTGGTTAGTTACAGTTATTTTTGTGGTTTACCAAAATCATGATAATCGATGTGTTAGTAAGCTTGACCATGCTGACTTGTTTATCTTATGTCGAGCCCAGAAAAATTCTTGGTTAGCTACTGACCAGATTCAAGATTACCTTATATTCTAATCTTTGAGAGTTTTTTACCTTTTAATGATTAGAAAAGATGTTTGTCATTAACAGAAATTAGACCAAACAAGTTGAAGATTACATTTAATCAATTTTTTTGAAGTTTATTACTTATAAGTGAACAAAGATATAACTACTCGATATCAAATATAGATATCAGACCAACTTAGTTTACGTATTTATTCTCTAAACCCTTACCTTTTAATCTATATTTGACATCATTCTTCATTTTATTCTCATAGTTTGACTGCCATCACTCAACTGGTACACCACGGGATGATCTTCGTTCCAATTGGATACACATTCGGAGCTGGCATGTTCGAAATGGAAAAGGTCAAAGGAGGAAGTCCTTATGGTGCAGGAACTTTTGCTGGGGATGGATCCAGACAACCATCTGAGCTTGAGCTCGAGCAGGCATTTCACCAGGGGAAGCACATCGCCACCATCACTAAGAAACTCAAGGGAGCTGCATAATTATAACTTATTTCAAAAATACAAAAACCATACCATATCTCAAGAAGGTTTTACATTGTTTTCTTTTTTATAGTTTCATATTTCTATGTGATTACAAAAGGGTGGTTGGTTTTTCATTAAAACACACATTTTTATGTCTTCAGTTGCTAAACTCGTATCTTGTATCCGTCATCTATAAAGACCAATAATATATGCTTGTTTACTTATATTCTAAAGGGGTGATTCTATCTGATTTATGCTTTTCTGTTTCCTTGATAAATCTTCGAGAAACCACTCCGTTATTTGTAGTTTGGACTTCATAGTCCGACTAAATGACACTTCTCATGTGTGACTTCCATGGATGGTAGTTTTTGAAACAATAGGCATTATGAACCATAATGTGCTTCCTATAAGGCTCAGAAAGATGCCTGGTCATTTACGCGTCGATGGTCTATACAGTCTTTTGTTATGATCAACAAAAAAAAGGGAATCCAGTATGTAAACCATTTTTAATCTATCAGTATATGAAGTTAACAAAACAAGTGTTGTTTTGTTAAAGCTGTTTAACAATCACTTAACTACTTTTTGTTTTGTTTTTTAGCATATCTGGTGGGTGACTAAGCATGACATCATCTTATTATAAAAGGTTGTATGATGGTTAACGGTCTTTACAATCGGCATAATTTGATATATTATATCATGTCAAAGCAATGCAATGTGATAACCATGGGCCAAAATCCATAAACTGTTCATATTGTAACATAAACCATGTACTAAAACTCGATAAGTATCAAATGATGTAACCATTTAGTTTTACAGTTCGTTGTATAACATCAAGTAGCGTGAAAAGCAATAAATTTTATGCCGACAAAAAACATTTACAAAAGCTTAATAATCCATCTGTCCCACCTTCATTATTCACAAACAATTTTTATATTAGATAATCTGTGATGTCCTCATCATTATGCAAATTTTCGGGGAGATAGAGAGCTTTTTTTTTTTTTTTTTTTTTTTTTTTTGAACACAGAAGGTAATGTTTGTTTTTTTAAGAGGCTCTGAATTTGACACCGCACATCTGAATCTGAATCTGAATATGAGGCGTAAATGTCTGAATCTGACCGTATCTGAACGGGAAAAAAAACTTATGTGCGAACCGCACATTTGCTTGCTTGTAATATTTTTTTTTTGGTTTTTTTAATGTCAGCAAGAGGCATTCAGATACCCCTCTCAAGTCTAGACCATTAAGATCTTACTGCCTCTGAATGCGTCTGAACACGAAGAAAAAAACAAACGATCTGAACGATCAAAATGTCTGACCGCGTTTGAACGGTTCAGATTAAGAGGCTGTTAAGAGCCTCTTTATGAAAAACAAACACCACCTAAATTATTTTCATTTGGACATTTGTCAGAATCTTGCACTTCTTCCTATTTGTCCCAAAACCGATCGATCTAGCCATGAGCATGATGAAGAGAGCGATGTGCAAATAAATTTTAGTCAACACAATTTCGCATTTAATAGGCCAATTGAATGAGAATTCTATGATAATTTTGTTTTACAAAATAGAATATCCACATAATGATATAACATGTTAATTTGTGGATATATATATGTGAGAGAATTTAAAAGAAAGCGTGAGAATGGCACAAGTTAGATGACATGTCATTGTGTAGATATTTTATTTGTAAATTTTTTTGTAGTTCTAGCATTTCTCTAATTACAAATATTTATTAAAGATAAATTATTACTTTTGTTTATTTAAAATGAATAATCTTTTTAGGACAAACTAATATGGTTATTTGGTCAATTAAATCAAGATTGAAGGTGAAATTATAAAACATGAACCTATGACATTACTTGTAAAGTCTTAAACCTTGAAGTCGTAATCATATAGTTCAAAATATAAAGGGAAGTCATAACTTTGCAAACAAATTATAATAACTACACTTTAGAAACATGTATTGTAATGTTAATAATTGATGTATGATAACTATACCGGTTGTTTGGTGGATGGATATGGCTGATCTTTCGAAGTATAAGAGGTATGAGGAATGTCATTTTTTTTGGTTCTTAGGTTGGACCAAGTAAGGGTAATCAATCTCTTTTATTTTTTCTGTCACGTTATCTTTCTTTCTCCAGCGACCTTTATTATTATTATTATTATTATTATTATTATTATTATTATTATTATTATTATTATTATTATTATTATTTTAACATTTTTAACAAAAACTTAAATTTCTTTAATAATTAAAATCTTAAATTTCATTAATAATTAAAACAGTACATAGATTAAAAACATTAAATAAACATAAAATAAACATTACATAAACTACGATACGTAATCCGGGTGAACCCAAGTTTAAGAGTTGTCTGAGCGATAACCATCATTGTAAGCAGAGTAGTTCGCAAACATGCTCTCTTCGTACTATCGTTCCAATCTGCTAAACTCCTGCTCTTTACTCTCGTTCTAACCCGCATCTTCTTCATAACCTAGCCTAAATTGAGTCAGCTGAGGTTGATATTCTTGTTGCTCAATAAATCTTGATGCATGAGATAAGTTGATACATCTTGCCCAAATTGTTGGTTCTGTTGTGATAGAGAACCACCAATTGTATTTTCCTCAAAACTCCAACGGATCTTGTTGCTGATTTGGTCATGTATCTGTGAAACGCAACCCCATAACATCTCACTAATGGCTCCGTCTTTGCGAGCTTTATCATTCAAAAATTGGTCGATCACAGCTTTTCTTTCTGCAGAGATGTCTTTGCAATCCACGTATCGTTGTCTCAATCTTTGTTTCAGTGCCTTTGCGAGCTCAAACTGCTTGATAACTTCGACAAGAGCCTGTTTTCGAGCCGCATCGTCTTTGTCGACTTGTTTTTTAATATACTTTTGCATTTGTTCGACGGTATAGGGGAGACGATAAGCCATTTTGAATTGAGAGAAATGTGAGATTTTTGCATTGAAGTGTGTTTATGTTGTGTATTTATAAGTGTTTTTTTTTTTTTTTTTTTTTTTTTTTTTTTTGCAAACGGTTGAATTTTTAATGCTCCATGAAAAGTAACTCGATTGTGGCAACGACCTAGATAGAAAGAAAAGTGGGGGCGATCGATTGGCCCACAGTAAGACGATCGATCGATCCACTCTATCGATATACCTTACTGCATGCAGCCTTATGGCATACTTGGGAGGCTAGAAATAAATTTGTCTTTTCTAATAAGGAAAAATCGCCTTCTTATATTTTAGACCTTGTGAAATTCAAGACTCGATGTTGGATTAAAGCTTTCTTTCCATCTTGCTCGTCTTCACTATTATATTTCTATGTAGATATGTTCTCGATTTCAATGAGCCATTCTCCACATAAGTATATATGAAAACCTTCTTAGTTGGTGTGCTCCAGCTCATGGAGCTTCTTTTAAATTTAACGTTGATATGGGTCAGCTATGGGTTAGTCTGGTTTACCAGGTATTGGTGGTTTGTTACAAAACTCCGAAGGGGTTGTTTTGGCTATTTTTTCAATACCAGTAGGTGTTTTGGATTCGAATGTTGCTGAGGTGATGGCCATTAAAAAAGCATGTAACATGATGCTGATAAGTTGGCCAAAGAAGGTGTATCTCGATCAGTTCCATTGGTTGTTTGGTAGATGGATTAAGTGTCGTCCTTTGGGGTTTTGTTTAGGTTGTTTCTTGGAGCCTTCTTGGACTTTATCTTTTTTATCATTGTTGTTGTAGGTCTTCTGTATTGTGACTGTTAGCATTGCAATTTTAATATAGACATCACCTTTAAAAAAAAATGTTAATAAGTTTTGTTTGTCGTGCTTCCTATAGGAAGAAGAAGGAGGCGAGAGTCAGTATGTTTATGTTAGTTGGTTCAAGCTCGTTTGTGAGTTGTTCACCATTGTACTCAGAGTCAACTAACATAAACTTAATGTCTAATAGGTTCACGAATCGACATCACTATTTGATGCCAAGATATCGTGAATTAACTTTCATACCTGTCATAAGAATGTACGTAGAAGATAGCATTATTCAACGACATAATAACGTCGATTATTCGAACTTTTAAGGATCCAACTGGAATGACTAGTAACGAGTAGTAGAGATACTAGTAACAAGTAGGATGGGAAGTCATAATTTAATGTATGAAAACTAGACAATCGGGTAATGATGGGTAAGTATTTGGGTGGGAAGGAGTATTATTAAAGGGAATGAGGGAAGCCAGTGTTGTCGCAATCGCTTCTTTAAATAAACATAGGCTAGTCCCTTTTCGTTTTCTTTGCCTTCTCTTTTTCCTCCCATGTTTATGTCATTCTTATGTCACTCATACACATCAAACATTATCTATTCTAGACATTAATTAATACGTACTATTTCAAAATAATGTAGCATCAAATGGTTTTAAATGGTAGTGCATTGCATTATATGGTACGAGAAAATTGGACTAGTTAAATATTCAAGTGATGTTCTTATACACGATTTTATTTCACTTCCTCATGTTGATTGTGGGACTAGTCAGTGATGCCATGGTTTTAAATGGTAGTACATTATATGGTACGAGAAAATTGGACGTACTAGTTAAATTTCAAGTGATGTTCTTATACACGATTTTATTTAACTTCCTCATGTTGATCATGGACCGGTCAGTGATGGCCGCCAGAAGATCAGTTTCCCTTGTATACACGGTGAGTTGTTGTTTGGCGATGAATTTTTCGTAATGTAGACACTGCAAATTGTTTTCAGAAATGATATTTTATGTCCTGAGAAATCGTACTGGCTTGAAGTTATTTGCCAACAAATTGCGATACAACACTTAACGTACTTAATTAACGTTTGTTTCATAAAAATTGTTAACTATCAATATTAGTTAAAACTTGATTATGATAAGAGTATACTATCATTACGCAATGAAAGAAAGAAATAGAAAGTTCATGTAATCAATCACAATGTGACTCACGAATACACATTGGGAGCTATCTCGATCATAAGATTATACTTTGCTTTGCAGATTTTAAAATACACTTATGGCGATCCACATTGCAACATCTTCATGATGTAGTATATGACTTCATATGAAAATCATCATGAAAATCATATATAACCCATTCACATAGATAGACCCTAAAATATGACATTATGACAATTGAACCTCCTAACAGTTTTGGTATAAAAGAATAACTATATTTGTGGATTAAACATCAATATCATAGTGACTACTAGTCTATATCGTTCAACACTTCAATTTTTATACAGACAATGACACACATACTACAAATGTACATATTACTTGCGTAAATAAAGAAAGATAATCCCTTTATTTTCGACAATGCAATTCAGGTGCAATAAAAATTTACAATTTATTCACATTCTGAATTCGACAACAAGTCTTTTGTTCAAAGAACCATTACAAAGATACAATCGCAAGTTAAATTATATCATCTGTACAAATTGATCTATTACCCCGTGTAGTTTTCTTCAATTGGCTTCGGTTTCTTGTATGTGGCGTTAATCTTTTACACCTAGTACGTGTGCCTTTAACTACGACAAAAGATAATCTGAATATTTTGTTTGAAGTACATGTTCATTCGATCACAAGACTTGGAACATCATATCAACTGTAGTGTAGGTCGACGAGCAAGCATCCTAAGGCCTTAATGTTGTGTCATCCATCCATTAACTACCTCTTAGCTATTTGTCACATTACCATTTGAACATACATATAACATAATTAAAAAGAAAAAGAGAGCAAATATGACAAAATTTTGCTCACCAAACTATATATGATTATCATATATTGTACACATAATGAAGATGGTACTTTATGTAGCATCCATTGATCCTTCAGAGTGAAGCTAGGGTAATCTATTAGCAACGCATATTTTTTTACTTTATTAGCCCCTACTACTTGATTACATTATCATTCATTTTAATAGGTAACATCCCAGAAATATCCTATCAAATGCTACCTAATCCAAATATACTTGATTAGTTAAATACTCATATGTAAAACATTGCTATAACCTTTGTTTTGTTTTGTTTTATGGAATGAAATGTTATACATCCAACAATAGTTAAACGATATCATATTCTTGTTAGATCTTACTATAAAACACAAGAAAAAGACAATTCTTTATCTAGCAAACAAAATAATGATCATAAACTAATACTACAATCTCCTTTTGGAAAATTTTATGTGTATTTTAGTTGTCCATGGACCATTAGATAAAAAGTATAAAGCATGGGGCCTATTAACTCCTTCACCAACACCCTTCCATTTCCCTTTTTAGGAATCTTATGTTAGTTATCAAGTTTTTTTAGCAAGTAAAATCAAAGAAACAGTAACCATTTTCATTTTAATTTTGCTTGAAAATCAATCAATTAACTTTTCTGTTTCAATCATTTTTTTTTCCTTTTCCTTCTTAAATGATACTCGAAACACAACATTTTTTACTTTATTTTCTTTACTTTCCTTCTAAAAAGTGTTACTCGAAAACACAGTTTTAAATACATAAACACATAAAAAAACAAAATAAGAACAGAACACTAAACTAAAACTACCAACACCACTTGTTTGCCTACTTATACTTTTTTATAGTTCTGTACAAAATTTCAAAACCATATAATTTTTATGTATATTACATGCTTAGATAAGTCTAATGGTCAAGTAACTTTGAATTGAGACAAAAGAAAACGTTGTGGAAGCTAGCTTTAAGAAGGTTTAAAAGACATAGCTCTGAGTCATAATCATATACTCGATCGTAATGACCAGTTGCAACTGATCCACTCTTGTATATAAGATCTCTTTAGTGTATAATGTTACATGGTTATAACCAAGGTGTTTGATGCTGTGGTCCATTCTACCCTTTGGATTCTTTGGCGTTTCCGGAATGACTCATTGTTTTCAGTGAAACGTTAAAATAAGGATCTCATACTCAATGATGTCAAACAATTTACTTTTACTTGAATTTCTAAGGAGGGTGGCAGTCATGCTTCCGAAATCATCCATACCTCCCAAATCCACCAATAATATCATTCCACCTCATTCATACTTTTTTCATACCTCCCAACCCCTTTTTTAGTGGCAACCATGCCTTTTCCATACCTCCCACCAATAATATCCAAAAACCCTCCCAACGGTTACATTTTACAACTTTACAATCCCATACCTCCGAATCATGTATTACCGCTGAAGCCATGCCGTTGGCCATGCCGCCGAGGTGGCGGCGGTGTTCACTCCCAAAATCCCCCATACCTCCCAACCAACCAATAATATCATTCCACCTCACTCACACTTTTTTCATACCTCCTAACCATTTTTTAGTCGCAACCATACTTTTTTCATACATCATAATTTATTTTATTTTATTTTATTTTATTTTATTTTTTTGTTACTAGTGCCCAACGGTCCAAAAATTGCTCCATACCTCCGAGGCATGAATTGCCGCTGGAGCAAACCTCCCAACCAAACCTCTGGGGTGGCGGCGGTGTTCCCGGCGGTTTGGGGCAAACCGCTGCCCACCCCGCTCCCATTGCCACCACTCTAATAGATGTAAGAAGTTTAATCTTAGTTGGATAGACCGGCTATGTAATTCTTGTAATGCCCTATCTAGACTTTTCGCGCCGCATTAGATTGAAACTAGCAAGAAGCTAGAAGGAACAAATTTATCCAATTACATTTACATAGATTTTTCCGACTGCGATCAAACATCCAAGGAAATGATGACAATTAAATGTCGTTTAAGACTAGATTCTTTCTCTTCGTTTTGTTTTAAGTCAGTTCATGAAGTGGTTGATATGATACTGAGGCTGGACTAAATGTAAGTATACAAATGTTGTTATCTGGATATTTTAAAAATCCATGAGAACTGAGCTTAGCAAGTCATGCGCGTTAGTAATTAACAATGAAAACTGGTATGGACAAGACAAAGAAATCATAAATTATCATCAAATTACCTAGCTAGTTAAATTGTCACTTATAATTCTGCATATAAAATGACACAAATCTATGGATGGTTATCCTAAGACCTAGTTAACTATGATGATTATAAAAAAACCTAGATAAAGTACTAAGTAAGATGCTGTATAACAATGCAAGTTAAACTAGCTACACTTTTTGGCTGTGAGTTCATGTAAGCAGAACACATGCTGTGCTAAATATGCTTAGAATTCAAGCACTCTTGCTAAAACTTTGTTACATATAAAATACATAAAGATTATTTAAATCATCGATCAGATTAACTATTCAGGGTATAATTAGCACCTGTTATCATATAATCCTACACAAAACTTTAGTAAATTAATCATTATTAATGCTACAATTATTACAAATACTCATATATTATGTACAAAGATGGACACCTTTAATTAGCTAGCTAAAAACATTAGCCAAAGCTGCATCATTTTGCTTGTAGCTGGCCCAACATTTTAAAGGTTCATATCCTTTTCTAAAAGATATATGTAATTTATTGCTTAGAATTAATTCCTATAGAGATCTATACCGGTCCCATGAACAAATTCTTTTGTGTTATCACACTCATCGAAAGGTTGCTCCAAAAGATGGTGTCCAAAAATCAACTGTTGTTTCGTGTGTCACCGGGAATGTACTTGATATCGGTACCAAACATAGCCCTCGACTTCTTAAATCTTGTCTTGATCCTTCCAAAGGTTTATCCGTAATCTGCATCAGCCGCGTATTTTCAATTTTATTATACAAGCTTAAGAAACAAACCTTATTAAAAGAATATCAATAGATTGATTAATTATATGCACCTGTTGTTGTTGCTGCTGTTGCATGGGAGCAGCTCCATTTTTCATATATGGAGTACTTAGAACCTAAGGAAATAATCAAGATTCATAAGTTACATTCCTTTTCGATTTCATATGAATCATATGAACTAATTATAGTTAAAACGAACTTACATTAACTTGCTCGTGGAGAAATTTGATGTACTCAATAGCTTCAGTCAACACGGAAGCCGTATCAGTCTGAAAAACACCGAATGATTTTAATTATTATAAATAAAATGAAAACAAGAGACTTTAGTATCAAGACTTAATCATCAAAAAGATCTAAAAGATTATGAAAGATCAAAAATCTGAAGATCATACATACTTTTCCGAAAGGTGAAACCAATTGTTGGAGTGCAGTGATTCTGTCCCCCATCTTCTCTTTTCTCACCTGATCAATCGAAATTAACACGAAAAAAGAATTAACATTTATATATAATTCTTTTCACAGATATATATGGATTAGAGAAATTAATGTATACCTTAAAAGCTGGCAATGGTGGGTTTTCATTTCTTGGTCTTTTGGTTGATGATGATTTGCTAATGGTTTTTTTCACAATTTCTGATATGGGATTCTTGTTATATATGCAAAAAAAGGTTCATAAAAAATAACATAAAATGTTAGGTTTCTAGTGTAATATAACTTATAGGTATAATATTGATCAATGATTTTGGATATACCTTTGGTTTATCCTCAATTGTTGATGAAGTTGATTGCATTTGCGAAGGAAAAAAACTTGATCTAACATCGTTCATGGAGGCGGCTGAAGCATTCCAAAAGCGCGCGTTGTTGGAGAAAAGTAATGGTGTAATGTTCGGTGGTTGCACTTTAGGCGGTGAATTCACTGGAAATTCTTGAGGTGGATGAGGAGGGTACTCTCCTCCGCCACCACCACCTGACATAGTGATTCCACCATAGCTAGATTGGTAGGAATTATAACTAATTCCTTGGTTCTGATCATAACAGGAATCAGCAACATCCTGATTCGTGTTATTATCAGAACCAAATAAACTTTGTAGTACCGTAGAGTTACTTCCATATGAATGATCCAACGTTTGGAAGCTTGGATTTAATCCACTTTCGTCATTGTAATGCACCGGTTCTTCTAGCCGAAACCCTCTAGCATTGATTTGCTTGTATTCTGATGGCGAATCCGAATACATTTTATGTGATTTCCATTGAGTGTCTTGGAAATTACTTGTGTTTGAGCTCAAAACATGATCATCTTGGATTAGGGTTTGGTAACCACTTTGATGATGTTCATTTCTTTGATCTCCACGACTGTTTTCGATAATTAAAAATAAAAGTTATCTATCAATTATATGAAAAAAATTAAAAAAAAAAAAAAAAAAAAAAAAAAAAAAAAAAGAAGAAGAAGAAAAGAAAAGGTAAAATAAACTAGCTAGGGTTTTGTAAAGAAAAAACAAGAACATATACTAGTGGACTTACTATAAAGCTTGGTTCGGATGGTTCCAATCCAAAGATTGTGATGTTGGTTGTGATGAAAGACCTAATTCCATCATTTGTAAGCTAGGATTGTTGCCCACCACTCCATGATCACTACCTCCACCACTGGTGGTAGTTGTGGTGGTGGTTTCTTGAAAAAGATTCATGGAAGTAACAGAAACCGAATCCAAACAAGGCCTTGTTCTTGAATCCCACCAACTATCTGCCATCTTTTTTGAACAAGTTTGTTTTCTTGATCTTGAAGATAGTTCAGGGTTTCTTTGTTCTTGTTACAAATATTTTTGTTTAAAGTTAGAAAAATGAAATAAAAGAGGTGGTGTGTCTTGATATTTATATGAAATTGAAATGTGGAATTTAGAGTGATATAGGATAGGGTAAATAGAAGAAATGCCAGAATTTAGTTGACTTTATTTTCTTTTCTTTCTAGATTCTTTTTTATTGGATGAACTAAAGTCTTGTTAGATATCAAAAATGTTTATTTTCATCTTTAACATGAGACAATTATTTTTAATAATTCTGGAATTGTATAATTTGCATGTATAAATATGATTAGTTTAAGCTTTCATGTATGTGTAATATTCATATTTCATGAAAGCATTTGACATGTGTGTATTGAGATCCATGAAAAAATATATATATTATGAGAAATATTTTAGGCGATGTATTGAGAGCGTATTACCAAAAGTCTATACGAGTAAAAAACATTTATTGACTGTAAAACGTTTTCACATATGGACCTTCTATAGATTGTGCTTGTAAGTTGTAACCAATATTGGCTTTGCATTAAGGCATGTATTGAGAAATAAAAATACAGTAGATATTTATCATGAAATATAGCATTTAATTTAATTTTCTCTATTTTAAAAATAGAATTTTTATCATGGTATTTTTAAATGGCACTAATTAATTATAATTAAGTACAACTTTATTTTTATTCCTGGACAGAAAACTAAGATTATTTCCTTTTGTATTCATTGTTTTTAGGTTTAATCATTTGCTACAAAATAATGTATTTTCTGGAATTGCGCTTTTTGTTTTTCTTAAATAGTATATCTCAGGCGACAAATATAATATGGGGCACTGTTGAGTAAGAGACAAAAAGCTTACAACTCACTTAAACACTAGTTATGCTCTTTGTTTTTCTCTCTTTATATATTGTGTTGTTTTTTATTTTCGTACTTTGAATTATGCTCTAGTCCACATAAAGAAAAACACAGTAGGTGCTTCTCATATTTAATAGATTTATTTCACTGAGCATCTCCAATGGCTCAAACAAACAAAAGCTTTTCACTATTACAAAAAGCTTTTGAGGATGGTTTTTAGCATTGCATGACAAGCTTTTTGTAAAGCTTTTTAAGAAGACTTGGTGAACTCCAAGTCATTCCTAAAAGCTTTAGTTATTAAATGTGTGTAGCATTAATGGCATTAAATGCTCCAAGTCTTTATGACTTGGTGCCATTGTAGATGCTCTAGAATGTCAGATGTAACTAGTTTGCCTATCGAAAACCAATGATCAATAATTCCCATTGACAAAAGAAAATGGTGATCAGTTCTACATATATCAGAAAAAGAAAATTATATATGATCAATCAATGATCTACGGTTTTTTAAGACTTGAAATTGATGCTCAAGTTGATTGTAAATCAGATCGAGTTTCCTCTTTTTCGAACTGTGTATTATATAAAAATGCTCCAGCAAGAATTTAAAGGGACAAATGATAACGAACGGAAGAGCCAGAATTTATGTCGTGGGTTCGTAACAGGGGTGAGAAAAAACCGAAATAAAAATGAAAACTGGAAAAAAAGTGAACTAAAATAACCGAGAAAGGTAATGAAACATAGAATATTTAAAAATTGTATATTACATACCTAATGCAACTAACAAACACGAACAGTTGTATATCTTGATTATCATCACACGAACCATGAATCAATGATAGTATTTATGTAAGGTACGTATTGGGGTTTGGGGCTGGTCGATCGTTTGGTTTCCCATGTTCAGTAAGGACCCCAAGGTGTGACCGGTGTCACGAGTTGGGGTAACACTCACGAATCGATTCAGTGTTTGGTGGTGTGTGTTGGTCCCTTTTACTTGGTTAACTATAACTACAAAGCTAAAGTAACCAAGTTCTATGACATTTAGACAAAGATGTATAAAAGATTAACAATAAAGTAACGTAAATATAAGAGACAATATTTTCCAACGTTTAATTCTTTATTAGAAGTTAATTAAAAAGAATCATACCCAAGTGTTTGCGGAATAACACTTGGGATTGAAAACGACAAGTATGGTATAGACTCCTCACTAAACTCAATCAATGTTGAGTAACAACTTTCAGGACCCACTGAGCTAACTCAGGGGTTATGTTGTTATTTGGAGGAGTAAAAGTGGTTTGTGAATGCTTTGCATTAATTGCACAAACTTGTCAACTTTTACTCCTCTCTTATGCTTCCTATTTATACACAAGTATAGAGCAACTAGTTATACATTGGACATAAAGCTTCCTTAACAATATCTTGAAAGATATTATTCTTCTGGCAAGGAACCTTTATTGAGTTAAGTCCAAAAGGCACTTTTTGATGACAGACTGGTTTTAACCATTTTGGAAAAGTTTGACATTAAAGTGATAAAGCACTTTAATAATGCAGCTCAGACTTTCCCGCCCAGTCCCGCCAAAACTTCAGGCTTCAGGTCATCAGTCATCAGTACCATGAAGTTGTTGAGGAGTCATGGGGTTCAGTGAGTTATTGTCATCCTCACTGAACCCACCACCTTTTTCTTGGCTTAGATCACACTTCACTGAGTTCCGCCTCACTGAATGGAGAGCCTTTCTTCTTAGGCTCGGTCTTAGCATCCTGAAGGTGACTCACTGAGTTACTGTTCACTCAGTGACTTGCTTACACTTAGGGGATTTTACGTTCAAATCCTTGTTAGAGAAAGATTGGGGAATTCAGTGACCCAACAATCTCCCCCTATTTGAACATACAAATAGCCTAAGTGTTTCTTGATTCAGCATGAGTTGTCAGGGTTCTTCTTCTCTTGCTGAATGTTTGTTGTAATTGAAGTAGGACATAACTTTTTAAACAAAACATCAGTTTATTCATAATTATTACAATTCCTACAAATTACAAAAAAAATATAGTTGTTGCAGATCAGATGTTCAGATGATAGCCAAGTGCCTCAAGCTTAGCTTTCTTTGATCTCAGCATGTATCTCTCAAGATGCTCCTCAATCATAGCCTTAAGGTCCTGACAGAATCTTTGGTTTTCAGCAGACCTTATAAGAGAAGCTAACATCAGGTATACTAACATTGCCTTGACCCCTGCCCTGTCCATATCAGACCATCTTTGAAACCCAGGGTTTCCATACTCATCCATAAAGCATAGACCTCTTTCAGGGTGTTCAAGCACAACGTTGTTCACGAAGGTGATTCCTTCAGGAACGGACCTATCACAATCAAATCCTAGGACCTTGATCTCAGGCTCGGATTCAATGTGCTTCCTCTTTCTCCTTGTGGCTTTTGATGAAGCAGTTCCTGTTGTTGAAGCAGGAAGAAGGGAGGGAATGTTGAGGGCTTCAGGCATTGCACTCAGTCTGTCATATCTTTCTTTCAGTGACTTGAGAAGGTCAGGTACCACGACATTGTTTTTCTTGGCAATGATGGGACGGAGCTCATCAAGTTCAGTAATCCCAAAGTCAGCAAATCTGAATGGGTTATGAATATCAATAATTCTTTTATCAGCCCCCCTGAAGACCGTGACCATTGCGGGTTTGGTGTTTCTGTGGATTTGAATGTCAGTGATGGTTTCAGGTTTCAGCCTTTCCTTCATCACCCAATGATACCTTTCGATCCTGTTCTTCCTTATTTGAGCATCCTTCCTGAGCTTGTTTTCCCTTTCCCTCTTAAGAGCATTCATTTCTTCTTCCTGAGCCTTTTTAAAGGTTGCACCAGCTTGCTCATATGCTAATGCTTCAGTATCCAGACCAATCTTTTCAGCTTCCTCTTGAACAACCTGTATTAGTTCAGGCTTGCTCATTCTCTCTTCTTCAGCTACCTTTGCCATGTACTCAACTCTTTCCATATGGGCTTATATTTGGTCATTGGTAAGTTGATATACTTTTCCATTGATTTCATATGGGACCCTGATGGGTTCATCAGGATCAGTTCTGACAATTGTGGAGGCAGGTTCGAGCACTGTTTCAGGTTCAGAGGTGGTGGCAATCATTTTTCCCTTGTCCTGAATGAGAGTGGAGGAGGTTGGTTCTTCTTGTGGAGGAACTTCGGTGATTGGTGTGGCTTCAGTGACATGCTCCCCCTCAGTGTGAGAGGGCTGTCCAGCTTCTTGTTCATCAGTAATAGGGGTTTCAGGAACATTCTCCCCCTCAACAATTGCCGGAGCTGCAGTGATGGCAAGTGTTGGAGTTACTGAATATGAAGTAGAGGTACCCTTGAAGGCTTGAAAAGTTTCGGTCATCATAGACTTGATATCCTGCTCTGATACCACTTGTTGGTCCCTTTTACTTGGTTAACTATAACTACAAAGCTAAAGTAACCAAGTTCTATGACATTTAGACAAAGATGTATAAAAGATTAACAATAAAGTAACGTAAATATAAGAGACAATATTTTCCAACGTTTAATTCTTTATTAGAAGTTAATCAAAAAGAATTATATCCAAGTGTTTGCGGAATAACACTTGGGATTGAAAACGACAATATGGTATAGACTCCTCACTAAACTCAATCAATGTTGAGTAACAACTTTCAGGACCCACTGAGCTAACTCAGGGGTTATGTTGTTATTTGGAGGAGTAAAAGTGGTTTGTGAATGCTTTGCATTAATTGCACAAACTTGTCAACTTTTACTCCTCTCTTATGCTTCCTATTTATACAAAAGTATAGAGCAACTAGTTATACATTGGACATAAAGCTTCCTTAACAATATCTTGAAAGATATTATTCTTCTGGCAAGGAACCTTCATTGAGTTAAGTCCAAAAGGCACTTTCTGATGACAGACTGGTTTTAACCATTTTGGGAAAGTTTGACATTAAAGTGATAAAGCACTTTAATAATGCAGCTCAGACTTTCCCGCCCAGTCCCGCCAAAACTTCAGGCTTCAGGTCATCAGTCATCAGTACCATGAAGTTGTTGAGGAGTCATGGGGTTCAGTGAGTTATTGTCATCCTCACTGAACCCACCACCTTCTTCTTGGCTTAGATCACACTTCACTGAGTTCCGCCTCACTGAATGGAGAGCCTTTCTTCTTAGGCTCGGTCTTAGCATCCTGAAGGTGACTCACTGAGTTACTGTTCACTCAGTGACTTGCTTACACTTAGGGGATTTTACGTTCAAATCCTTGTTAGAGAAAGATTGGGGAATTCAGTGACCCAACAGTGTGTGTAGTATTCATGAGAGAATAATAGTCTGAGCCATTTCAAGGGAAATGGCCACGACGTATTTATGGGATGCCTTTGGGGTTGTATGTAACTCGTAAAGACGATCCAATGGCCCATGATTATCCACGTGGTGACCATCAAGGGAAGGGATGAAGTGGGATTTATGTATAGCTGTAGCACTATCTCTCCACGAATGAGGTGGTGGCACGTGGTGTTTGTTGTAACGACCCTGGCTTAGTTGCCATGCGTGTTGTTTGCTTGGATGCGTACATCAGGTAAGGTTTACCTAAGTATGGCCCTGGGGGAGTTTTTCCTAGGCCTGTCGCCGAGTCCTAGCCTTGGGGGGCCCGTGCTAGGTTGATATAAAGTGTATGGGCCTTAGTCGGTTGGGTTGAAGGTCTCATACGCTATCAAGTCCCCCAATCTATTAGTGTATTGACTGCTTTCACGGAAATGCAATGATGGACTCATGTTAAAGAGACGAGGCGTTCCCGAGTTCCAGTAGATATGTCTCCCTTGGTTTAGGGCAATGTGTGTCTTGTTTATATGTCCAAGACGACTATGCCATAGAAAATTAGAATCTAAGTTATGCTTGGTTCTTTTATTGCTACATGTGTATATATAACTATCATTTGAAACAAGATTATGCATGTCAATTTCAAAAATACCATCACGAGGAATA
The DNA here is from genome assembly GCA_030686995.1 of Artemisia argyi. Lineage (NCBI taxonomy): Eukaryota > Viridiplantae > Streptophyta > Magnoliopsida > Asterales > Asteraceae > Artemisia > Artemisia argyi. The sequence continues at coordinate 26,177,775 of CM060703.1, read as the reverse complement.
GCATTAAAATAAATAACATTATCCTTAAAAACAGATATACCATAATGCGTAAAAGCATGAATAAACCCATTATCCATCAAACGAGAAACTGAAACAACACCCCCAGTAATAGTAGGCGAAAGCTGGCAATTGTCAAAAATAATAACTAGTCCATTAGGAAGGATAAGATCAAAGCTTCCTATTTCTTCGACAGCTGCATGATTTCCATTGACAATGTACAGATTCTAAGCTCCTTGCTTCCGCTTTCTGTTTTTCCCAAGTCCCTGTGTTGTATTACAAATGCGAGGACCACAACCTGTGTCATAAACCAATGATTTATTAGGAAAAGAGTAGAGTTCTATAATGAAGATACCTGATATACTAGCCCCGCCAGTTTTGTTCTTCTTCAACTCTGCAAGGTAGATAGGACAATTCCTTCTCCAATGACCTACCTCTCCACAGTGATGGAAGGTCGAGTCCTTAGCCGAATGATCCTTCTTTGGTGGCGGGGGATCTTTGGTTTGGGGGCATAAGCGAGCTTACCCTTGCCGTTACAACGTTACTTGCCTCGAGCAACTTGTAGTTTCTTGCTCTTCTTATTTTTCTGGATCTTGCCTTCTCTAATCGCTAAGACAGTAGGACCAGCAGCTTAACTTCTTAGGGAGTCCTTTCTCAACTAGCTTGAGCATATCATGCACGTCGGCTATTATCTTCCCCATGCTATGCATTTTGTAATTCATTACAAATTTCTCATACTCCTTAGAGAAAGAGAGAGAGAGAGTTAAGAATAAAGTTCACTCCAAGTTCTTTTGGCATGGGATAACCACGACCCTTCAATTGGTCTAGGTAGCCTTTCATCTCCAAGACATAAGAGCTAACAGACTGCCCTTCCTCCTATTTGCAAGCATGTAATGCTTTAACTGTTTCAAACAGTTCCTGATCAGCTAGTTGTTGGAACATGGTTTTCAGTTCCTCAATCATGTCAAATGCATTGAAGTTATCTAGGTTCTTTTAGAGCTCAGGAGTCATGCTAGCAAGCATAAGACATGTGACTTCTTGATGTGAATCAACTCTACGAGAGTAAGCAGCAGCAATGTCAACAACAACTACAAGAACAGGAGCCTCAGGAAAGGCTTGTTCCAGATGACCCAAATTGTGTTCATCCTTAAGGACAATCCTTAGGTTGCGATACCAGTCAAGAACGTTAGGCCTAGAAAGTTTATCTTTCTCGAGAATTGACATGATGTTCGAGTTGTTTAGGTTTTGATCAGGTAATGTCGTCTGCAAAATAAACAAAGTTCGAAAATTTAGTATTTTTGATAATTAATCATTTTAAAAATTAACTACCCAAGTTTAATATATAAAACAATTAATTTTACAAAAGGCTAAGATCCTCACTGAGGTTCCACCATCACATCAAAGGTTCCACCATCACATCAGTTGATCTGCTAGCAATGGTAGATTCAATAGGTAAGTGGCGTCCACTAATGGCATTACGAGTGCAACTCTTAGATCCTTATAGGACCCGTGGCAATAGAGAGCAAGCAACTAGTGTCAAGCTGGCATGTTTCGGCCCATCTTTTTCCTCAGGTTAAGGATCTCACCGCTTAAATCGATTAAGTCATCCAATACAAGAACTGTGAAAATAGATCTAGGTCTCACGCATAGAGAATGATCACCTTGGGTTGCAATTTACTTAGGTTTCACGCATAAGCAAAAGGCAATTGCAATTGTCCTCACACGATTGGACGTCAATGACTTATAATTATAAGGGTATATATTTTTGATAAAAACATTTGAATAAAAAACGTATACGAATAAGCATGCATTCATTCTTCGTAGCACAAGTTAAAAAACATTTTCTTAACTTAAATCTAAGCATTGTTTTAATTATTTATGTGTCAAGTTGTCCAATTTATTCTAATATACAACCTACGTGGATGTTAATAAAAAGGACAATACATACAATAATAATATATGCATCACAATTAACAATTTCAAATCATTTAACTAAATCTTAAGATTTAGTTTGGAAAACTATTTTGGTATCATTTTAGTTTCGAAAACATATTCAATTTATACAAGTAACAACAATATATAAAAAGCATAAAAATGAAACAAGATCACAATCGACATGCAAAACCTCAACCGTTGAAATCCTATGATCGGTTTCATGAGCCACCATGAAATCTGAGTGCTCAACTAAGGGGCAAGCCATAAAAACCAATACTTGGGCTCCGACTTGCTTTTAGACCTATTCCAAAGCAAGTAGAACCCATGAAACCCAAATATCCAGCATGTTGTTTAAGTTTTTTCATCTACTTGAGGTCTTGAAAAGTCCAGGAAGGAGTTTTCCCCAATCAAAAGTAAAAAAAAAAACTACAAAGTTGTAGCCCTCTAAGTCCATGACATGCTGATGAGTGTGTAAATACTCATCATTTTTGTCTCATCTGAACTGCCAAAACATCCAAAAACACTCAAATATGCATCAAAATACTGAAAATATCCTAGGATTGTGTTTTATATGTTTCAGATGCAAAATGATTAAAAACAGATGAAAAACGAATAAAGTTTGCATAATTGGTAGTTTCAGTCCCTGAACTTTCAAAAGTTGTCAAAAATAGTCCTTGGTATTAAAAATGTGGAAAATTATCTTTCAAGGTCCCTGTATTATTCAAAGTTATCAAAATTGGTCCTTGAATAAAACTTTTCATCAAAATGTCAAGATTAGTCCCTGAAGTTTCAAAAATGGCAAAAAAAACCCCTAGAGTTTTTAAATTTGGAAAATATAACTTTGGTCCTTGGGTTATTCAAACATGGCAATTTTGGTCCTTCTTGGCATATTATGGAAAGTTACATCACAGCCCCTCAAAAATCCAAATATTACACTTTTGGTCCTTGTTATTATTTCCACAAACCAAACCGGACCCTATCTATATTAAACCCAAAATAAAAACTAAACCCACCCACTATCCTAATCCATTTCCCCAGCCCAAGTCACAAGCCCAAAACAACACCCCTTTAATACAAAACGCAGGGTCAACGATGGTTTGACCCTGGTCAAACACAGTCAAACAAACACCCCTTTCCCTCTCCTCTCCCAACTTGCAGCAGCCATCCCATCACCTTCCCCCACCATCACAATCCCATCACACTGCCCAAGCCCACTACACTCCACCCCTCACCTCAGCATTTAATGCCACCACCCTCAATTGGTATAAAAACAGTCCAATTGCTCTGTTTCTTTTTTGGGGCCAAAATGATCCAATGGTCAAGATCACTCAGAACTCATCCAACGGCCAAGAAATCAAGTGGGAAATGATTAGAGAGGGGTCCCAAACCCTAATTTTCAAGTATAAAAGGGAGAAGATGCAAGGAGAAGAGTGTGTAGTTTTTAATATAGTTTTTAATGTCGTTTAATTAGTATAATCAATCCTAGTGTAATTCTCATCTTTTAAGTGTTGTATTAAGCTGTTTTAGTGTACTCTAAGTCTTTTCCAATAATAAAATTCAAGTTTCAGTTTAAATCTCACTTTATGCAATTTATTTTGTGTTTCAAAATTCTCAATAAGCTTGGTTGTTGTTTGTAGCTGGTATCATGGACAAGTAAGCTCATGTAAGCTCCTAGAAAGCTCATTCAAGCTTTTAGAAACCATAAAAAATCAATTAGTATCAAAACGCAAAAATATAAAAAAAAATCAGAAAAATAAAAAGAAAATAAAAAATTGAAGAGTTCATGAAGAAGATGGCTGGAGCAAGGTAGATATTGGATGGCCCTGGGTTAGTAGGCTTGTGGAAGCCATTAGGAAGTGGTTCATGGTCTTGGTTCTGGGAGAATAGCTTGGAAGGATTTTTGTAAGAATTTTCTTCAAAACTGTGTTTATGCTTATTTGTGCTCATTTATTACATATTCTTGTTTATTTTTCTTGTTTATTACTTATTAAATAATTTGTAATAAGTAGATTGTGCTTTGGTTTCTTTTTACTCAAGTTTCATAAAAAACTGTCTTTAATAGTAGTGTTTGTTTATAACTGTGTGGTGTGCATTTGGCCTGTTGATTGAGCTAAGCTTGTTGCATCATCTTCCTTTATACCTAAACAGTCAAAAACACCAAGGTTTTTAAGTAGTTGCAAGCTTAAAGTCAAAATCATCATATATTTGACCTAATTAACTCTCTATGTTGGATTTAGAGTGGCATAAGTCCCATTTCCACTCACAAGTAGGTAATAAAGCTTAAAATAGTCTTCATATAGCTTAAGTAACCTAAATCAGTCATAAAATCAAGATTTAAGTTCATATTAGTCAAACTAAGCTTCAAATAAAAAAGTCAAGTTTAACAACTTTGTCAAAAATCCAAAATTTCAAGGAATTTTCCTGAATTTTGTGGGTAGTTTTAGATCTTAAGCTTTTCACAAGTCAAAGTCTGTCAGCTTAATTTTTAAATCCCATAGCTGGCTTATTTTTGTGATTTTTTGTGTAGCTTATACAAGGCCTTATTTAGACCTGCATGGCAAAAGTGTCCCCTGCACCAGGGTACTCATGTTTTTGGTCAAATTTAAAACCCCCCTCCAGGGTGCAAACCAAAACATTAGCTCTTGATTTTTAGTTTTTTGGAAAGCTCTTCAGCTTATCTTTTAAGATCTTGAATAAAATTGGATCTCAGTTCTCATTAGCATAGCTTATTTTACCTTTGAAGTTTGCTTATTTTGCCTAGGTACACCGAGTCATCAGTGTAAGTCCACCATTTTCAATAAACCATAGATTGTTCCCTAGTAGGCCCCACCCTAAGCTTTTTGGCTTTTTGGAAACCCCATGAGCCCATCTCTAAGGTTATGAGCTTATTTGCTTATTCCTGGCTTATTTGGTAGGGCTGCTAATAGCTTTTAGTTTGTCCATTTCCCTAGTTCATACTGAGTTATCAGTACAACTCACCCAACTTCGAAAGCTCACCCAGAGCTTATTAGTGGGACCCAGAGCTTAACTCTTGGATTTTTGAAATGCCCTTCTGGCTGGCTTATTGGATCTAGTTTCATATTGGACCCCTGATCTTTTGTGTGGACCCCACATAGGCTTGCTTATTAGCCTATAACACTCAGCATCTGAGCAAGTCACGTTTTATGGCTTATTTCCAAAGCTCATTCTGAGCTTATTAGTAAGCTTATTGGTGAGCTTATTGACCCAATTGATAGACCACCAGTCCACATTCAAGGTTTAAGTATAAATTTGGACTCCTGAACCCCCTTGTGGACCCCACAAGGGGCTACAGGTTGACCTTTTTGGCCTTTGTGGCCTGACAAGTGAGCCTAGTGCTTATCTACTTATATCAGCTTATCTAGTGTGTTTATCTGTGCCATTTTGCTTATTTCAAGTTGTTTCATACCTGTTTGTAGCTTATTTGAACTTAAGACATCATTTGATAGCTTATTCAAGTTCCACTAAGTCCTAATAAGCTAAATATACCAACTGTTATGAACTTGTGATTGCACACAGCTTATTAATAAGCTACAACAAAAGTTCCTTCATAAAAGTTGTTTGTTTTCAATGTATAATTAGTCGTCAAAAAGAAAAACAAAGAAAAACCAAATTTAAAATTAGTGATAGCTTCTATTTAATAGGATATATCTATTTAATTTTTCTTTTTAGCTTATTATTAAGTTCTTTATCATTTTTATATTTTTCTTAAATTTATTTTATATTAAAGTATTTTCAGTAATTTTTTTAGATTTTTCTCTTTTAATTTAGTATTTATTAGAATTAATATTAGTTTAAATAATAATTAAGTAATATTAGTTAATTAAATAGTTTTATAAATTTTTATTTAACAACAGTACCTTTTTATATTTTTCCTAGGTTTTATCAATCATAAAGTATGTTTATAAAATAGTTTCTTAATTACTACTATTCATTTTCTATTTTTCTTAATTAATTTAGTTAATTAGATTTTAATTAATAAATAAGTAATTAATTAGTAAAATAGTCTAAATATAATTTTTATAAACCTTTTATAATTTTTTAGGATTCCTGTGATGGTTAATTAGTTTTTTAAATTTTCTCATAATTTTCTAAGTCATTTAGGTATTTTTAGTAATTAAAAAGTAGATTTAAATAAGTTTTTATTAATTATTAAATAGTTAAAATAGTTTTTAATTAATAAAAAATAATAAAATAATCAAAAAAATAATTTTCTTTTTAATTAATATTTTTTAATATTAAGTTTATAAAATTTTCATTTTCACCCCCTGTAGTTTAATTTAGCTTAAAACTCACCTTTTTCTCTGTCTGTAAATATTTCTTATTTTTAATTTGTTTACGTTTAATTATATCTGTGATTCTGTAATTGTTAATACTGTTTCATTATCTCAATTCCAAGTAATCAGTAGTGTAATCAAATCCAAATCTTTATTGGTTACTGTCCTCAGTACCATTCATTCCCGAAAATATTTACAAATACAATTTCAATCTCGTTGGGACATAACGACCCGGGGATTTCCCTGTACTTCCACGGATTTAATACTTGCACTCCCTCCTAGGTGGGCCTATCAACTGCACCCGGTTGACTGGTTAGTTTAGAAGGAGTCACATGCCAAAAAAATATGATTTTTTTCGTCCAACCAAACTCCGGGAATTAATTTTTACTGCAGCGGGGTCAATCAGGTCCGTTTTTGCACATTCACCTTTAACTTTAATGTCATCCAAGATCGAGCCTCGGTTACAATTTAGGAAGCAAATACAACTTTTATAATACTAACTAAACTACAGTAGAATGCCCAAACAATGGCTACAAGGAAATTAAAGGCACGGAAAAAGTGTCGAAACAATGGCAAAACCCGAAAAAATTAACTACAACAATGTAAATAAACCAAATGCATGTAAAGGCCAAGGCTTTCATTGGTTTTGCATGTCCCACGTATTAGGGAAAAATATTTAATAATGTATCATACTTTCCACAAATATTACTTCGACGTAGCGTACAAAAAAAAATCTTTTTCTCTCCCATATACTCCATTTTTTTGTCTTTTATTGTGCAATTCCTTACCCCATCATCCGGTACCCCGTCCTACTCAGCAGGTTCATGCCACGTTTTTTTTTGTTTTTTTTCTTTTTATTTGTAAATCATGTATATTAATACAAACAAAAGTTACAAAAAGGTACTTTTCCTCTTTTCTTCTTGTTTGCAGTCATTTGTATGAACGCTAAGCCTAATTTTTCACAAAATTAAAATTGACACACAACATTACAATTCCATCTCATATAAATCGCTTTCTAACTATAATGGCTTCATCCAGTTCCTCAGGTCGTTATTATCGAAGGAGATATACCGAAGAAGAAATAGCTCGTATGGCACATTGTATTTGTAAGTTCCGAATCTACGAGCAAGTGTCATGGACTCCTGAAAATCCAGGTCATAGATTCAAAGCTTGTCCCGTTCATGTAAGTTTCACAGTTTTAATCATAACCATAAATTCTTGATGTTAATTGATAATGACATTTTGTTTTACAACTTGCATAGAATAAAGATAAAAAAATGTGAGGTGTATGGGTTTCTTGATGATGAGTTACTGATACGTGGGAATCGCACCAGGCTTTACCTCTCGAGGGATCTCGAGAAGCTTACAACCCCCACCAGGCAGTGTACCTGATCGTTGTAGTATAGTATAGTGACAAGTACCGGGGGATTGATCGTTCAGCTAGGAATAGTGTCGCTAGGATTAGAAAACCTAAATACTAGTACTAAAGATGAGGGATGATTATTTTTGTATTTTTTATATTTTTAAGAAAGCAAGTAAAAATCTCAGGTTTGAAGGATTTTGGCGGAATTAGTTGCTAGTCAACTAACCCAATACTAAAGATGCAATTAAAAATTAAAATAAACTAAATTAACTAAGGTTATGAGCAATAAGTGGAGAAAATTGTGTTTACTTAGATTTCACTACTCCCTAGATATCTTTACACGTTAATTACTTGTTATAGTTGCGTGGATGACGGATTGTATTCCTTAATACCATTCATGGGGTGGCGCACTTAATTCCCCAATCCTATGAGTGCCTACTTCACTCCTATGTCGAGCCGGCTAAGAAGCTCCTAACATGGGATCATTAGAATTTACTCATGCATTAAATACAACCAATAAAACCTAGTGCACGTCAGTTCATGTTTCCTAAGACGTTCAAGCATGTTACCAAATGGAGATCTGCCAGTTTTCTTAAGCCTAACATCGAATTCATTCATCCAATACAACCATAAACAAGTAATCAACACATAATTAACATCTAGGTTTCATTAGATCCAAGCAAACACAAGATAGATCTAGCCTAACATGATAGAATTAAGACAAGAACAAGATATAGACAACCAACACATAGACATATTGATTGAATTAAAAGAATATTTATCTCAATTACACATGAAAGGGATCAAGGGCTAAGAACCCTTGAAAAACCTGTAAAATTTGTGCCAAGTTCGTACTTAGGGTTTCTCCAAAACTTCTCTCCTTTTTAATGTGAAAACTAGAAAACTATATATAGGAAATAGGGTCTGACGGCGTCAAGACAAAATTTGTGACGCCGTCAAAATAAATCTCGGACTGCCTTGATCCAGATCTGACGCCGTCAAGTGTTATGTGTTTCCAGGCCGTCATGCATTTTCCTCTTGACGCCCTACCTTGTGACTCCATAAAATCTGTACTGGACCGTCATGGAAATTACTCTTGATGCCGTCACCTACTGTTCCCAGCAAGGAAAATTAAGACTTTGACGTTTTCTTCACTTTTTTGCTCCAAAAACGTCCGAATTGCTTCCTTTTCCAGATTTCTCTCCCAAAGTACCTAAAATCACAAAAGGAAAGATTTAGGGCAATATTTGATCAAATAAATTCGGGCTTAAATGACCCCCTAAAAGTGGTTCATTTTTCGCCTCATCATATACCCTTACACTTGAGATTTGCTTGTCCTCAAGCAAATGCGCTTTTATTCTAGTCAAAATACAAGTTAGGGGTCATTTAACACTAATATAAAAGTAATTACAACAAATAATCGTTCCACTAAAGACCAAAGACAAGCACGGAGGTCATACACAAGCACCTCACAAATAGTGTTTAGATACTCACATCTCTCGGGTGTAATAAAGTATAAATTACAATATGGAAACGGAAGATATCTCTCACTACCTGTCATAGCAAAATAGATTACCATAGGCTTGGGAAAGGATCAAACCTCCACCACATGGCGTAAGCACCTAGGATAAACTATCAAAGAGGTCTTTTAAAGGGTTGTAACGTTAGGTGTAGGGATATGAAATACACGGTTTTGTTGGATAAAGGAAGTTTTTACTGGTGGCGAGTTAACAATCTTGGTTAATTACATGTACAATGTGGTGTTGCTAAGCCAAGACTAGACTCGACTTAAGCTAATAAATGAAAAATAACAAAAAACATAAAATGACATAGAAAGAAAAGGGATGGTAGTCCGTATGTTTTTTCTCTTTTCCTTTTTCTATATATATATATATATATATATATATATATATATATATATATATATATATATATATATATATATATATATATATATATATATATTTTTTTGCATACACTCTTACCCTACCATCCAAAATAATACATCATAGGGAATGAACATTTCCCTTACACTTGAATTTTTACATACTTTACAATTAACTAATCTAATGACTTGAATTAAGAAAATCAAAACACTTGGAGTACTTTTAAGATTAACGTACATATGGGGGTAATAAATGATGTTCTTCCCCATTACTCCATAAAATAAGTACTTTACCCATGAGTCCCAATCGTCCCAAAACAATATGTACAAGGATATGACTCGACTTAGCAACCATGTAATCAATTAGATAGTTAACTTTGGGTTTAACAAATAACAATAATGCACTAAAAATGAGCACATACACGGAAGGCTAAGGTGATTTGGTTGTACGTTTAAGTGGGGTGTAACAAATTCTTCCTTTAAGTAAAATGCTTAAAGTTAGAAACGAAAAGATAGGCTCGGAGGGGTGTACTAGGGGTTTCATGTACTAAAAATGAGTACAACGCTAAGGGTGTGGGAAAAATTAGTTGACTTAACTAGCCAAGTAATATGACTTAAATGGTCAAGTAATTATAATACGGGTTTAACACAATGGTGATCCTAATGCCTCTTATCATGTAGTAAATCCTACTACACGAATGTAGTCTCACTAGCGGTCTCGGGATGCATCACTAACGCAAGTTCTAGAATCTAAATGCTACCGGTACACTCATAAGCACTAATAGTGAATGCTTTTCCTATCAAATCTAAAGGCGAACCTCACATATTTGGGTGGAAAATTTTTCTGAATATACGGTTATGTGCTAGTCATACAATCTGCTATCCTTGAGACGCTTGCTATGGCTAAAGTTTCACTCCTAAATGTTGTAAAAAAAATTTAAATTTGGCGCTAAAATTGCACTAACAAGTATTTCTCATAGTTTTATTACACATCTACTATCAAACAAAACAAACTCAAGTGAAAGTGCATATGTAAGGTATCATCTTTTTACCCTCCCCTTACACTTAAGATAAACATTGTCCCCAATATTCAAGTAAATAATGTAGAAGTGAAAAAGTAAAAAGAATGAAATCAAATACTCCCCTGATTCGCTCGGTATGGATAATAAGGTGGCCAGGTTAAATCTTCCTCCAAGAAAATGAACAATCAAAGCTTCCCTTCCAGAATATAAATCATCTTCTTGTCATACATAACCTGTAAATCCTGAGAAAATAGACAAGACAACCTCGCGTAAAATCGGCGGCATCCTATATAAGTTACTAAATCCTAGAAAACAAAATAAGATATAATGCTTGTGGAATGAAGTTTGCAGATTTCCTGGAGATTATAAAACTTAATAATTCACAAAAACCATAAGACTCCGTTAGAAAAACAAAACCGGTAAAATTTCCAGATTTTTTTTACACGTGACGCCGTCAGAAGTGACCTGCAGAAATTCTTATGTTAAGTTTCCGGAAAGTTTCTGGAAAAACTTGGTCCTACTTCCTGGAAAATCCTGCAAAACTTCATTATGACTCAATACAAGCATTTGACTCTAACAAATACGAATATACATGTTCATTTAATATTGTGGAGAATCATGATCGGTTTGTTTCTTAAAAACATATTTGGGGTTTCCCCTTACACTTATCTTTTGCAAAAATACTTTTAGGTGGAGTTAAGACTAGGCCAAAACAACAAAGTAAAGTATTTCCACTATTTAATTGAGAAACATGATCTACCAACAATAAAAATAAAGCATGCATACGGAAGCGAATAACAAACAAACAAAGTAAAATCACACAAAACATGGGTTGCCTCCCAAGAAGCGCTTTTCTTTATTGACGAGTCTTGTAGCTAGACTCAAGGTCATGGGTTACTACGTGACCTCATCGTTGGTTTCACTCTCCGATTGTAAATATTCTTTGTAGAAACCAATCACCTTTTTCTCAACCGCCCCCATAATCTTTTGGGCAAATTCTTTATCGACTTTATACCTTGGTCCTAGGGCCAAGCAATCTTTGTAATAAAGACTCCTTTTCTCCCATACATAATCCATGCCCTTTTTCTTATCCTCTTCATTGATGTCCTCAAAAGCACCAACGTTGTCCTTATCAAACCGGGATATAAAGCGAAATTCTTTCATCCTATTAGGCATCCTATAAGTGATACTATCGGCGTTACTTGCAAATCGGATCATTCCTTCTATCTCATCATATTCCAACTTAGACTCCTCAACAAACGGTTTGCCAAACACAACATTTAATAATCGAAAATCAATAACATTAGCAAGATCTTCCACAATCATAAAGTCGGTGACAAAAGTGAAATTACCAACAAAGACATGTAGACCTTCGACTCTCCCGACAAAGTTACAAACTCCACCGGGGTATTTGGGCTCTTTTCTAGGTTCAAGTCTTGTTTTCACTATATCATTATAAATAGTTGAGGACATAATGTTGATTGGAGATTTAAAGTCAATGTAAGCATTGCTAATGTGTCTATACCCAATCATACATGGTATCTTAGCATTCTTAGGATCGCCTCTCCTTATCTTAGGTTCGATTATAGTGAAAGGAGATCGCGGGTTATCAATAAGATTATTATAATATGCAATCTCCTCCTTAGTGGGGTACAGATTAAAATAGTCATTAAGATTCGGATCTATTTCCCCCTCTTCTAGTCCCTCAATAACATTCACAAAGTCATTAGGCCCTAGGTCCTCATTTGAATACAAGGCGGTCGCTAGGTCACTAAATGCATGTTCGAGCTCAACCTTAATCAACCTATTAAGCTCCCTAAGTTCCCTAATCTCACTCTCAATTTGTTCACGTAACACAGCCACTTCTCTATGGGAAAGGGGTGAATTCGCGTTTTCCATATTGGTCAACGGAATAGTCAATGAATTTTATTTACTAACAAAGGCACAAAGAAAAAGATAGACTAAAGAAAAACTAAAAAAATAAAAATAAAATCTTACTAGAAAGGAATCTAGCAAGTAGACCTAATAAAAAGAGATTCTAACCTAGACAATAACTATTCCCCGGCAGCGGCGCCAAAAACTTGATACGTGGGAATCGCACCAGGCTTTACCTCTCGAGGGATCTCGCGAAGCTTACAACCCCCACCAGGTAGTGTACCTGATCATTGTAGTATAGTATAGTGACAAGTACCGGGGGATTGATCGTTCAGCTAGGAATAATGTCGCTAGGATTAGAAAACCTAAATACTAGTTCTAAAGATGAGGGATGATTATTTTTGTATTTTTTATATTTTTTAGAAAGCAAGTAAAAATCTCGGGTTTGAAGGATTTGGGCGGAATTAGTTGCTAGTCAACTAAACCAATACTAAAGATGCAATTAAAAATTAAAATAAACTAAATTAACTAAGGTTGTGAGCAATAAGTGGAGAAAATTGTGTTTACTTAGATTTCACTACTCCCTAGATATCTTTTACACGTTAATTACTTGTTATAGTTGCGTGGATGACGGATTGTATTCCTTAATACCATTCATGGGGTGGCGCACTTAATTCCCCAATCCTATGAGTGCCTACTTCACTCCTATGTCGAGCCGGCTAAGAAGCTCCTAACATGGGATCATTAGAATTTACTCATGCATTAAATACAACCAATAAAACCTAGTGCACGTCAGTTCATGTTTCCTAAGACGTTCAAGCATGTTACCAAATGGAGATCTGCCAGTTTTCTTAAGCCTAACATCGAATTCATTCATCCAATACAACCATAAACAAGTAATCAACACATAATTAACATCTAGGTTTCATTAGATCCAAGCAAACACAAGATAGATCTAGCCTAACATGATAGAATTAAGACAAGAACAAGATATAGACAACCAACACATAGACATATTGATTGAATTAAAAGAATACTTATCTTAATTACACATGAAAGGGATCAAGGGCTAAGAACCCTTGAAAAACCTGTAAAATTTGTGCCAAGTTCGTACTTAGGGTTTCTCCAAAACTTCTCTCCTTTTTAATGTGAAAATTAGAAAACTATATATAGGAAATAGGGTCTGACAGCGTCAAGACAAAATTTGTGACGTCGTCATCTCGCCGCCAAAATAAATCTCGGACTGCCTTGATCTAGATCTGACGCCGTCAAGTGTTATGTGTTTCCAGGCCGTCATGCATTTTCCTCTTGACGCCCTACCTTGTGACGTCATCAAATCTGTACTGGACCGTCATGGAAATTACTCTTGACGCCGTCAAGATTTTCTTCTTGACGCCGTCACCTACTGTTCCCAGCAAGGAAATTTAAGACTTTGGCGTTTTCTTCACTTTTATGCTCCAAAAACGTTCGAATTGCTTCATTTTCCAGATTTCTCTCCCAAAGTACCTAAAATCACAAAAGGAACGATTTAGGGCAATATTTGATCAAATAAATTCGAATTCGGGCTTAAATGACCCCCTAAAAGTGGTTCATTTTTCGCCTCATCAGTTACCATCACAATACTACAAAGACCTTATCTACAAGTTGTATAAGGACAACAAAATATTAGAGTGCAACATTCACAGCATTACTCACCAAGATGATGCTCAATAGGTGACTTCAACTATGCCTGTTGCTGAACCATCCATGGAGTTCATTTGCAAAGAATTGAATGAGTTAAAGGTCAAGGGAAAAGTCTTTGAGATGTTCTTGGTTTGTTCTACCTGTTTCATCATTGTGCTAATGTTGTTGATTGGACTGTCCATTAGAAAGTAGTCGTTCTTGTATTGTATTAAGCATTTATGCTTTTGAAGTTGGCATCTAGTTTATGTTATGTTATGTTATGTTGTGTCCCTAAAACACTAATGTTATGTAATATGATGGTAGTTCCTAAGTAATGCTGAATGTATTGGTTCTAGTTGTTCAATGTTTTGTTAAAATTTTGTGTTAATCTTGCAGCATAGAAAATAACAAGTCAAACAAAATAACCCAAATCACTGGAATGACATTAACAAAATGTCTTCTTTCAAAACATATAGTTTGTGCAAAAGCACCTTACATTGTTAAAACCAGAACACATTGATTTTAATTATCCTAAGTAGCCCTCAAGTACACAAAATAGGGCTGAGTAGTGGCAAGAAATGCAGCACTACAATTCATATTTTACAAAGCTTCATAGTGGCAATAATTGCTGCACTATATCAGTTTTTTACCCTAATCAACTAGGCCTTCCATGGACAAAATATGGCTTAATAATTACACATACAGATCCTAATAATTAGATTGTTTCTGCACATACAATAGTTAACAAAATATGTACATTAATACATGACCTACCTAGTCAAGAAGTATTTCGTTGCCCACACTGGAACCAGGTCCAGTAATTGGTGCAGACAATCTCTTGTGCAGAATTCTTTGACTTGGCATTCTTGGTGGTAGCATTTGAGCTGCACCTCTTTGTCTTGGTTGTTGCAAATTTTGGCCTTCTTGTGCTTGTTGCACAGCTTGTGCTTTAGCTGATCTTGTCTCTCTTGTCAACATTCCTGACACATGCCTGCTTCCTCCCACCAATGATGTTGATCTTGTACCCCTGTTTGATGATGTCCCCCTACCACCTCTCAATGATGTACCTGTTCTACCCCATACTGTCCTTGTTTTCTTAGATCTTGTCACAACATTGCTTCTTACTATAGCTGATCCACCAACTTGAGATTGTTGGGTACCTAATAACATATACATTCATGTGTAAGTATGTTAACTATTTTTATAGGAAATAAACAAAAAGTATACAAATGTATGTTACACAACATTTACCTGCTATGTATTCATCATTTGTTGCTGAATTAGTTTTGCCCGACATAGAAGAATTGAAATTATGTTGATCCTCAATACTATCTGAACAAGTAGAATCCATTTCCAACCAAGTTCCTATCCTCCCTAGCCTCTCTGCTCATCAGATGTTGTGTGTTTGTTTTCTATTATCTGCTTTCTCAATTAGATTACCTCATCTTCACCGTCACTAAGATACTCCTAGGACTTATCTGTTTGACAATCAGAGTCGTAAGACTCATAAGCAGATGAGTCATGATCATTGTTCTCATTGTTTTCTTCAGCTTTAGTGTCAGAATCAGATGATACTTGAGGATTGGTGTTTTCTCTTATCGTTATACCAGTAACCCTAGGAACATTGCTAATTTTTTTTTGTTGGCTTCTTTTTCCCTTTCATAACCGACTTTCCTTTATCAAGTTTCTTCTGCCTAGCTAGCACATCAGAATCTATATTACTCCGTAGCATCTGGTTGACCATCAACATCCATATCATCCACATTTTCAACCTCATTGTCCTCAACCTCATTGACTGCAACCTTATCAACTACGTCATTGACTACAGCCTCATCAACAAGCTCATTGTGCTCAACCTCATTGACTGAAACCTCGGAAACAACGTCATTAACTACAACCTCATCAACAACCTCATTGTCCACAGCCCTAACCTCTAGTACCTCATCATATGCTATCTTATCAGGTTGTTGATTGTACTCCTTATACACCTCATCTTTATAACAACCCCATTTTCACTAATCGCAGCGGATAAAGTGTTTGGGGTATTACTTCATAGAATCACAGATACAGTAATAGAAAATGACTCGAAAAGAGACGTTTTGGAAATTTAGTTATCATTCATAATTATCAGAGTTTTAATTATAAAATATATACTTTTATTTTTGATGAGGTCCCAAAAATCTAAGAGTTAGGTTGTGTTTGAATGATAACCATGAAAAGTCCTCCGAGTTCAATACATTCTTCTGCCATGGATCCATAGAAGTAATATACCTATAATACATGCTTAAAAAGCCAACACTAGGTGTTGAGTGAGAATCATAGGTTTAGGGGTTAGTGAATACAAGTTCCCTGGTTTCAGTTGTTACACCCATCTGGGAAAATGTAGGTTTTGTGATAATTGTGATGCATGCACAATTATCAGGAGTCGAGTATGTTGCACTAAGCTCATGAATCACACCTTAACAATCCGGGTCATGTGGGCTGCAGACCCAACATGAGGGGATAGAAGGATAACTTGCCAAAGTTATTCCTTGAGTGGATTCAAACATAGTACTTATTGGTACCACCTAGTGGGGTGTTAATACCAACGGGAGTTGTCAAACTCCAATAGATCTATCAACTATATTCACGTTCTCGTGGGTAAAATATCCCAAACGATTAGATTCATGAATTTTGGTTATGTAGTGGTGGCAGTTAGCTTACTCGTGCAACAACCAAAGAAAAAGACTTGTATTCGGTTTTAAGTAAAGCATTTAGCATGTATCCCCCTCACAGGGTTTATAAAGCATTTAGAGTGATAGCATTTTTAAAAAGTATGAGGCTATGAACTCACCTGGGTTTAGAGTAATCTAAGTGATGCAAATAGTGACTCGGAAACTAGACCGCCTTACTCACGTATCCTAGTGTGTTGTTGGTTTTGGATGTATGTCAAGCTTTAGTTATCAATTTTATGTTTCTCAAGTTATTGCTTTTAGGTTTGTTAATGTTTTATATATAACATAACACCGTTCAGGCCATTGTAATTCAGAAGTATATGACTCCTCACATGAAGCTCCTTACTATTGTATTATGTTATCAACATAATACCATTCGGGCCATCATAATTCAGAAGTTAATACTCCTCACACAAAGCTCCCTATTATTGAGTTATATTGTTATCAGGGTTTAGTTATAATCATATCACCGTTCGGGCCATCATATCTCAGAAGTATATGCAATAATCGTTCGAGGAGTCAGGGCACTTTAATTCGTAAACCAACAAACTCGTCAAAATGAAATATCCACATAGTACTCCTCACATGAAGCTCCCTAGTATTGTGTTATGCTTCTAACTTTATTTAGGTTTTATACTTATATGATATTTTTACTTTTTACCCTTATAGTATATATATTTACGTTTTCTACCCTAAATTTATATTGCTTATACTAATAACTATCTATACTTGGCACAACTAGTCCCTAGACTTCTATATTTTAAGTAACTAACCTTAGACTCTTAAGTTTTCTATATTTACCATTTAGACCCTTAACTTTATAATATTTACATTTTTAGTCCTTTTTAGTTTATACTTATTTTAATATCTATCCTAGGGTTTTAATATTATGAAAAACTAGTCCTTACACTTATAACTTCTAGGAAATGTCAAAAATAGTCCCTAGACTTTATAATTTCAGGAATTTATGATATATACCCTTATGCATGTAAAGTTTTGCAAAACTAGTCCTAATATGCATGTAACTTATATTTCATCTAGCAACTAAGTTTTCTAGCTTATGTTTTACTTATTTTAACTTATCTAGGTTATTTATAACTACTGTATGACTTAAAGAAATGACTTATAGCATGCATGCAAGTATACGACTCAATCTAGGGTTCTAAAATGTAAACTAGTAAATGGAATGGTTCAAGGCTCATGCAAGGGTTCCTAATTTATCTGAGGCATCCTAAATCTATTCTAAGACTAAACTAAAGCTAAATGTAAGACTTACTTGGTTAAGGGAGGGTTTACGTGGGTTATAACTAGGGTTAGGGTTTTCTATTGCTCGTATCGACTCAAACCATAACACAACTCGACCAAGACTTCGTTACCCGACTTCTACTGCTTCTAAAGGCTTAGTGCTACAGAAATATGAAGTACAGAGGAGAGGAAGAGGTGTGGAGAAGAAATGAGGGTGGAGGAGGGTATTTATACCCGCGTAGAGGCGGTTAGGGTTAGAAACGGGGTATAGGTATCGAGCAGGGGAGGGGAGGAGTAAGCAAGGATAGAGGGGGGTTGTGGCAAGTCTAGTGGTGACGAGGAGAAGCTAGGAGGTAGCTAGGGGCGGAGATAGGTCGGTTGTGGTGGAAAGAAGGTCGAGAGAGGCGGTTTAGGGAAGGAGGTGACAAGGAGCTTACAATGAGGTGATGCACCACCTTGATTGGGTGCTTGGAGGTGCTTGTAAGCTGCTTGGTGGGTTAGTGGTGGTTTAAGGTGATTAGGGGTGGATTAGTGGTGGTTTAGTGGAGGTTTAAGGTGGATTAGTGGTGGATTAGACAAGTAGGTGATGCACCTACTTGTGTGGGTGCTTAGAGGTGTTAGGGTGTGTGCTTGGGTATGACTAAGGTGTTAGGGTGCTAGGTTGAGGTGCTTGAGGTGCTTATGTTTAGGTTTTACTTATTTTAGTTAAGTTTAGACCTAGTTCTACTTATTAAGTATTTAAGGTTTTACCTAAGGTTTAGTGCCTAAGTTAACTTCCTAAGAGTGTCTAGTGACTAATCCTAAGTCCTAAATAGTTTATTCTAAGTGAGGGTAACTTATGGGAAAGATTTGGGAAGGTTTGACCTAGTTTTGTAACATAAATGACCTAAGTGTGTTTAGTGAGAGACTAGGATTTATCCTATGGTTTAGTGTCTAAACTAGTGCCCTATGAGTGTCTAATAACTATTCCTAAGTTCTAAGAGGTTTATACTAAGTGGTAGTGACCTATGGGGAAGTTTTGGGATGGTTTAGACCTAATTCTAGTTAATTATGACCTAGTTATGGTTTTGGGCTTATGAGATTTGTATCTAAGTTCTAAAGGGTTTATTCTATAGCCTAATGGTCCTAAGATATCCTAATATTCCTAAGGAAACTCATACTTAAGCCTTGGACACATTCATACTAGTTAAACTAAGCATATAGGTTCAAATAAGCACATAATCCTACTTAAGTTTTAGTTAGTGTTTATTAGGGTTTTGTTTTATGTTTAGTGTTTTAGATTGGTGAATTACTTATTATGGTGTTGTTATGATTTTATGCTTGACATACCTGGGGTTTATAGGATGTGAGTGTTGAGTTATTTGGCTTGTGTAGATACGTGAGCAGGTCTAGTGAGTCATGCAAGTAACAATGCATATAAAAAGCAAAAATTTACCTGTGAAATACCTACTATAGGTATTTGTAATGGGAATGATAGTAACGGGTGTTTGTGAGTTGTTATAATCTTCACTTAGGGGTGGGTAATCATATGCCAAATCATCCTGATAATTCCATACTCTTGTGAATGTAACCTTACCCTCAAAATCTTTCCTAAGTGGCCTATCTTTAGGTGGAGGAGACCTTAAATAGGGAGAGTGTGCTTCTTCCTTAGCCAAAGCAATCAACTCCTCGTAAGAGATAATACCGGCATCCTTTTTCATCTTTTTATGTTTTTTCCTTTTTGATGTTACCTCAGAGTCTGAACTTTCTAAACAAAGGTTGTGGTGGTAGTATGGTGCTTGGTTTTGGGGTGCATGAGCAGCATATAAATTTACGGTCTTATGCTGTTGCGCTAGATCATACAATGCATGAACATCTGAATCCTTTTCAATGATTTTTAACCCTCCACTATCAATGTTTAACTCACGAATGCACATAAACAAAGCCCATATATTTTGCTTAACCTTAGCAACTAAAATATCTAAAAGTGGGCTATGAAGACACCATTGTAGACACCATTGTCGTGTATTTTGAAGACCATATCAGTGGTACCTCCATCAAACCTGTAAAAATCAAAATAATGTAATCAAAACCCTAATTTACGAAACCCTAAAAAACAAAACTATATTTATAATAAATTAATACAATTGAGTAAAATTTACATTAAATTATTGCAGGAATATACATTTTTACTTGCAAAATAAAGGAAAGCGACAATCAATTTTATTATTTAAAGGGTACACGAATTAGGGTTTCGATACAACTTTGGGGATCTTGAAAGTGATGTGTGAATGGTTAACTATGTGAAGCAGCATACATATGGACCACAAGATATAGATAACAAAGTACAAAAGTTGGGTAGAAAGTGTTGCTTATGGTGGATCGTGTAGGGAATGAAGCAGGCGTGTGTTTCTTTTTCCACCGTGGCGAGATAATAGTTACAATAAAAAGGAAGAAACCGGGTACCGGATGATGGGGTAAAGAATTGCACGACAAAAGACAAAAAAGTGGAGTATATGGGAGTAAAAAAGATTTTTTTTATTGTACGGTACGTCGAAGTAATATTTGTGGTAAGTATAATACATTATTAAAGATTTTTCCCCACGTATTAATACCATAAAAATATGATTGCAACAAGGTATTGGCTTATTGTCCATGGTAAAAATGCATGTTTTTTTTCATGGATCACAATTATAATAACAAGAAAATAAAGATAAGCCAATTAATCGAAAGATTTAAAGCAAGTAAAAACCCCTTAACTTGTACACATAAAACCGGGCCCTAGGGTTTTCAAACATTGATTTTAAGACCACTTAGGGTTGAATTTTTCACAAAAAAGTCCCAAACGGCTGTTCAAATTGGATCAAAAGAAAACGCGTGAAAACTCGCATTTTGGCCACTTTTATGCATACAATAATAACCATAGACATTGTATGATGGCTCGTGATACCACTGATATAAAACATATAATAATATTATATACGTAATAGATAGGTCACAAATTGTGGATCCATATGATGTGTTACGATTAATTAAATAACATATGTTATTACATCTTGTTATGCGATCTTTTGAACTGATTGGGCAAATCACCAAATCTTGCTTCACCCTTTGAAACCCACAAAAAACCCTTAATCACCAAAGGAGACGATCTCTCAAAAATGTCCACACAACACCTCGTTGTGTATCACTCGTATGCTAGTTCCTTTACTCTCACGATCAAGCTACGAACAACACCTTGTTTGCCTTAATGAAAGCCGACCAAGAACCCTAAGAGGATGTTTGACCAATTGGTTATTGAGAGGAAAAGGAAGAGAGTATTTTGTGATTTAGTTTCGAAGTTATGAGATATGACTAAACATAATCCCAATATAATTCTTGTTAACTTAATCAACAAGTTTTAGACTACCCTCTTTTTCCCTTGGGTTGGCCAGCCACATTAACTAATATGGGCTTCCTATATTAGTTTTTGGTCTAGTCCATTACATATTAAATATGGCCCATCAGTTAATTAGTTAGTTTAACAAACTAATTCACACCTGTTAAGCGACCGTGAAATATTTACTAATATAAATAATATATCTACTATAAATATATTAAATACATCATAATTGGTGGTACTTTGGTGTATAGTGTGTGACCCTACAGGCTCACGTATTTTCAGCAGTATAATTATTTAAAATGATATGAGCACTTCTCAACAATTTTCACTAAAAGATATCCACATATATGTGGTAAGTGACTTGTACCAATAGAATTGTATCAAAGTTTCTATTTATTGTTCTCACTCTCTATGATTAAGTGACACATATGTAATATTTAAAGAAAATTTACTTAACTCTAATTCTCTCTAGCTCTCTACTATGGGCAATTTTGGCGACTACCCTATCTCTTCATGTTCGATCATTTAACCCTTCCTGTCTCATTCTATAAACCTTATAACGTTCTTATTTATGTGGATTAATTATTCGATTTTATCTCGTTAAAAGGTCCTTTATTTGGTGGCTGATCATTTAGGATTAGGGTTCTCGATTCTTATTTTTTTCTAGGGTCTAGTCTTAATTGCTGCAAAGGTTCATTACTGCCCTTAATTTAATATTCCTGGATAATCATTATGATGGGTGTTGGTTAGGGCTTGGTTCTTCTCGCTGGCTAAACCCTAATTTATTAGGGTTTCGTTATTTTTTGAGCCTTTATTTTTTTTATTCGTTGTTAATTGATTGTGGATGGACAGTATGAAGGCTACTGGTTCATTGTTGAGTAACTTGGCTGCTAGGGATAAGAATGTTGATGCTTCTACGTCTAATGGTAATGACAGTAAGTCTTCATTCGCTTCCATATTTAAGGATAATGTTCCAAAAATTTTGCTTCAAGTTACGGAGTTGAGGAATGATGAGCGTGTGGATACTGCTGATTTGTTATCCCATGGCAAGTGGTAAAGGAGGTTAGTACTACGTTTTTCTAATACCCTCTATGGGTACTTTATTAGCAATGGTGGCCCTGGGGATTTGAGTAACCAGTGCGAGCCAAGAAAAAATGCCCTAACTCCTAGCAAATTTTCTTTTTTTATAAATGACAACTAATGTTATAACAATTAATTATATCCATAACAAAATCATAGTATTAAAAATGGGAGATGATTTGCACACTTTATTTTTTGATTGGGACATTCATATGTACAACCGGCTAAAGCAGTGTATATCCACAGTACAATAGTTTAATGCACATAATTGAGTGTCCCAATCAAAAAATGGAGTGTGCAAATTATTTCCCATTAAAAATACATAACATAGTAGTTAACCGATGGTTCGTGAAGCTCTCCTATCATTCTTTATAGCAAATTGGTTGATTAGCTCTTCACAGTTTATATCATCTAAGATTCCGTTCTCGATAGCTATCATGGCCAATCCACTAAGTCTTTCTTGGGACATTGTTGATCGTAAATAAGATTTCGATAACTTCAACTTACAAAAACTCCTTTCTGCAGATGCAACTGTGACTGGAATAGTCAACAATATTCTATATGCAATGGTTGTGATGAAGTGAAAAGTGTACCGCTTTTAAGGGGTCATTTAAGCCCGAATTCATGATTATTTTATCAATTATTTCCCTAAATCGTTCCTTTTGTCATTTTAGGTACTTTTGAGGAGAAATCTAGAAAATGAAGCATTTTGGACTTTTTTGAGCATAAAAGTGAAGAAAACGGCAAAGTCTCAAAATCTTTGCTGGGAACAGTACCTGAAGACGTCAAGCCACAACACATGACGGCGTCAAGAGTGGCAAAATAGGTGGATGTGGAAATTATAATGTGACGGCCCAAAGTGTTTCCAGTGTTATTGGCCTGACGGCGTCACCAAGTCCGTCAGGGTCCAAATACAAGTGACGGCCTAAAGCATATTTCTACATGAAGGCGTCAAGATTGGATCTAGGCAATACTAATTTCAACTTGGCGGCGAGTTGACGGCGTCAGAGGCTAATACATGACGCCGTCAGGATGCTTAGTCTATATATATATTTTTTTTTCCAATTTTTCATTGTAAAGTGTGGAACAAATTGTGGAATACTAAACACAAACCCTAGGTCGAATTTCCTGCATATTGAAGGGGTTTCAAACCCTTCTTTCTTCCATGTTTTAATAAAGATAAGTTCTCCAATAATCATTCAATATGTCTATGTATTGTTTGATTCTATCTTATGTTTATCTTTCTTTTAACATGTTAAGCTAGGTTTTTTTTGTGTTTGCTTAGATGTAGTGAAACCTAGATGTTGATTATTGGTTGATTGTTTGTTTATAATTGCTACGGATGATTGTATTCGATGTTAGGCTTAAGAAAACTGGCAGACTTCCTTTGGTAACTTGCTTGAACGTCTTAAGAAACATGATCGGAGGTGTACTACGATATTTGGTTGTATTTAATGCATAAGTGAATTCTAATGATCCCATGTTAGGAGCTTTTAGTCGGCTCGACATAGGAGTGAAGTAGGATCTTATAGAGTTAGGGAATATTGTACACGGCCCTACGACTAGTATTAAGGAATATAACCCGTCATCCATGCAATTGTAACAAGCTAATCAACCGGTAAAAGATATCTAGGGAGTAATGAAATTTAAGGAAACACAACTTTTCTCATTATTGTTTCCACCACATTAGTACATTAGTTTAATTTTCATTTCTGTTATTTTATTTTTATTGCATCTTTAGATAATTGAGTTAGTTGGCTAGCAACTAATTCCGCCCACTCCTTCAAAACCCGTGATTTTACTTGCTTTCATAAAATATAAAAAAATAGAAAAAAGAATCATCTCTCACCTCTAGACCTAGTTTAGTAGGCTTTCTAATCCTAGCGACACTATTCCTGAGTTGAACGATCAATCCCCCGGTACTTGTCACTATACTATACTACAACGATCAGGTACACTGCCTGGTGGGGGTTGCAAGCTTCTCAAGATCCCTTGAGAGGTAAAACCTGTTGCAAGGGCGCAATCCCCCGTATCAGGTTTCATTTGGAAAATAACCAAACTCTTTCAAACGCTTCAAAACATCTAGAGGGCTGTTAAGTTCATCGGTTTGTAATGTGTGAAATAACTTCAACTCCGTATAAAAAACTCAAATCAAATTAAGTCAAGATTAAGAAGTAAACAAGTATTTGGTAACAAATATTTACCTCTACATCTTATATCACTTAAGGTATGCATAAACTAAGCATCTTATGCATTACATGATCAAAGAAAATTTTGTCTTAAGACATAACATCTTATAAAATGATATAAACATTTTATATATATTTGTAAATCATTTTTGGTAATGATATATTAAACCACAAAGATATGATTTCAAATTTCCAACCAAAAAGCGCAAATTTTATCCAGAAAAACTTTTCCAACGTTCAGGAGGGCGGCCCCCTTAATTTTACTAGGTGGCCCCCTTAATGATTAAGGGGACCGGCCCCTAATTAAGGGGACCGGCACGCTCCAGAACAGTAAAATCTGGCCCTATAAATACTGGATCATTTCACACATTTTTCTCACCTTTTTGCACTATAAACTTTCTGATCCAACCTCCATTTCTAGATCTAAAATCCTTTGATCATATAATTCATAAGTCTTTGTTTCCAAGTGATCCAAAGCTTCATCCATTCAAGTGCAAGAAGAAGAACACTCCTCTACATCCATCTAATTGTAGTAGTGTTGTGAATAGTTAGTTTCATATTGTAGTTGTGGTAGATATTTGTAAAAGTGTTGTGTAAATTTGTTGATTGTAGAAACTAGGTGTGTTGTAAAGTAGTTTAGTAGTTGTGAATTAGTTGTGCATAGAAGAAGGTGTGAAGTTGTGAAGGTGTGAAGCCTTGAAGAAGTTGTGAAGAAGGTGTGAAGCCTTGAAGAAGTCGTGAGATTGGTTCTAGCTACGATTAGAACTCGACATTTAGCTTTGTGTCGTTAAATTGTGTAAGCCAAGGTGTGTAAGGTTTCTCCACCATAAGGAGTTTGTTGACATAGTGAAGAAACTCTCGAGTGTGGTACTCGGGGAGTGGACTAGGGCAAGGAAGGTGTCCTTGTAGCCGAACCACTATAAATTCGCGTGTTGTGGTTTGATCTTTCTAACTCTATCTTTTCTTCATTACATTTCAATACTTTCATTACTTGATTAGAATTGCTTATATTGGTTGTCATTTGAATTCACTTGAGATCGAATCGAAAGTTTTTAATAACCTACAAAATATTTTGGTAATAAACTTTTAGAAGGACGTAAAACTATTCAACCCCCCTTCTAGTTTTCCACAATTGGTATCAGGAGCCACGTCTAGCAAGATCTTTAAAATATATAGTATTTTAAAACTTGTAACGATCTATGAAATCTGAAAAATATTTAGAAGGGCAATCTATGCAAAGACCACCACTATTTGAAAGTGATGGATTTTTATATTGGAAAAATCGATTCGAAACTTATGTGAAGTCAAAAGATCTAGATCTTTGACATGTTATTACTAATGGTGATTTTTTACCTATTCAAAATAACCCCGAAACTAAGAAAGATGAAATCGTACCTTTTGAAAAACAAAATGATGATTTAAAAAGAAAACTTGCTAAAAATAATGAAGCAAAAATGGTTATTTATAATGCGCTACCACGTAAAGAGTACGAAAGGATCTTTATGTGTGAAACCGCAAAAGAAATTTGAAACTCTTTACTAATAACTCACCAAGGTAATAGTCAAGTCAAAGATAATAAGATAGATCTACTTGTTCAACAATATGAGCAATTCACGATTCCAGAAGAGGTATCAATTGATAATGCTTTTGCTAGATTTAACACTATCATCACAAGTTTAAAAGCACTTGATGAGAATTTTTCTAGTAAAATTTTGTTAGGAAGTTTCTTAGGGCTCTTCATCCAAAATGGCGAGCTAAAGTGACGGCTATTGAAGAATCGAAGAATTTGTCAACATTGCAACTTGATGAATTAATTAGAAATCTAAAAGTTTACGAAGTTATCATTAAGAAGGATTCCGAAATGGTCAAAGAAAAACAAGAGCAAAGCAAGTCAATCGCCTTGAAAGCTAGAAAGGAATCTAGTATCGAAGATAGCTCATCTTCTGAAAGTGATGACGAAGAATATGCCATGGCCGTAAGAGATTTCAAGAAATTCTTCAAAAGGCGAGGAAGATTCATAAGACAACCGCATGATGAAAAGAAAACATTTCAAAAGAGTAAAGATGACAAGAACAACAATATTGAAAGAAAATGTTTCAAGTGTGGTGATCCAAATCACCTCATCGGAAAATGTCCAATGATGACAAGAGATCAAAATCAAAGAGCTTTTGTTGGAGGTGCTTGGAGTGATAGTGATGAAGATGAGAAAGAAACGACAAAAGAAGAAAAGTGTCTTATGGCGAATACATCAAATGAGGTACGTTCCGAAACCGAATATTTTAGTGATGAAAGTTTATCATTAGATGAAAAAGATCTAGATAATGAATATAATAGGCTTAGCAAATTAGGACAACTAGTAATGGCCAAAAACAAATCACTAAAATACATAAACAATCAATTGGAAAATGACGTACTTGAACTAAAAATTAAAATACATCAACTTGAAAAAGGTAAAGAAATTTTTGAAGAATGTAAATCATGTCAAGTGCTTAAAAGTGAAAACGAAATACTTAAGGAAGAAATTCGCAAACTTAATAAATTTGAAAATAGTAGTCACTCACTTAGTAAAATAATAAGTATTCAAAGAACATCCGGAGATAAAACCGGTTTAGGATTTAACTCAAATGAAGCTTCAACAAGTGAGATTAAAAATGTCAAATTTGAAAATGAACCTAACAAACAAAAATCTCTAAAATCTAATCCTAAGTATATACTTATTAATGATAGAAAAATACCTCTTGCCAACAATGAAGAAGTAAAAGATTTTTATAAATCGTCTTTGAAAAACGAGGTAGGATCTTCTAAATCTAAGACAAGATCTAAAACACCACCACCTAGAAAATCAAATAATCCTAATCCTAGGTCTAAAACACCTCAACCAAGAAGAAACCAAAATAGGCAAAACTATAATAACAATAGTAATCAAATGTGGAACTACCAACAAAGCTACAATCCTTGGGGTATACTACCACCTTTCATGCATCCTAGTCAAATGTTAAACATGTTTGGAACAAACAAACTTTGGACCAAAGAGACAATGGGGATCGAATGGCTAGATGAACATTCCTTGAGGCAATCTTGAAGTTTCTCTCAACATAGACTTTTTCAAAGTCTATATATCATCTTGATGATTTTGAAGATTTTTTGAAGACCACCGGGTACGCCATTCTTTCATAACTCATTGCCATGCTTAGATAAATATCCTTTAGTTGATTACATTGTGTGCATAGATATAGCTTGCCTTTTTCTCTCTATTTTTTCGATCATATATACACTTATATTTACATATACTCTTAATACCTAATATATTAAATATATATATATATATATATATATATATATATATATATATATATATATATATAAAAATAATTGCTTGCACATAACCTAGATACGTCATCAGTTGACTTTCTAGAACTCCAGGAAATTGTTCTTTATCGAACCCTTTCCTTCCCCCCTCGCGTTATTCTATTAAGTCCTCTTTTAGGAGACTCATGATGATGAAGGGATATGAGTCAAGTGGACTTTTATCATGCAAGAACGCCTTCGCACGTGAACACTATGGATGAAACAAACTTCTCTCGCCGACTTTATCCTATCTCCGCTACTATCTTTCAAACCTCACCCATCAACCCATCTTTCACTCACACTTATACTTATATATAAATATATATATGTACACTTATTCACATATTCCCGAACACACCTCAAACCCTTCATCAACTTAACACTTTGATCATTTTATCCAAAATTGTCAAAGGTATATTTTAATTATCGAAATGGTAATTGAAAATTGTTAAGAATTTTATCATCGTGCCAATAAACGTTTACGTATTTTTGATATATTATAAATCTAATTATATACGTATAAATATTTTTGTTCCAGAAACTAATTCCGCGAAATTTTGAAAATTTCAAAGGCGGCCCCCTTAAAGATTAAGGGGACCAGCTTGTTATCGAGGGCGGTCCCCTTAATGTTTAAGGGGACCGGCCATCTGACACTTCCAAATACGTTTTCCACCTTATTTCCATTCCCAAACACCCCATTTGCTCATTCATCTCTTCCCCATTGCTGCTGAGTACGAACCAAAACACCCAAAACCATCAAAATCCTCCACCATATCACCAATCCGGGGTTGTTTCGCAAGGGGCAAACACGAACCAAACATATAACAACATCTTTTGTAAGTTTTTCAACATGCATTTCTTCACATTTCATTCGATTTGGTGTCTAATCAATAATTATGCATTTTATTAAAATTTATTTTAATTCGAATTTAAGTGTAATAGAAGCTAGAAATTGAACTACCAAATGCTTCCCATAGGATTAGGATGATGTATTGCAACTCAAATTTAGTATAACATATTATTTTGTCAAAATCATTAATCGCCCATAAACCCTTGTTAAATTTTATTTTTCCAAGAGGCACATTGTTGATATAACTCTTAAAAACTACTTAAAACCTACTACATTACATTGTTTTAACGTTCTAAACAATTAAAACATACTTCTCAATTTGTTATAAAATGGTTCATGAAGACAACATAGGTGTTTGGTTCATGAACAAACTATAACTATATGTTGTTATTTGAAACTTAAAACTAGTTCATAACACTTGTTAATACTACTAGAATCAATAGACATCATCAAGATATATAATCAATATATATATTGATATTTTAGGATGTTTTTATCTAGTTAAGGGAGCGTTTGGTTTATCTCGAAAATGATATTTTTGAAAACTAAAATTCGCATTTTAATCTTTTAAACAAGCTTATGTTGTGTCAAACTCTTATGAAATGGAAGATATATAATCTAATATATATCTAGCCTTATTTCGAAATGAATTTTGATATCATACTCTTTGATATTATACATTCTAAACGAGTTTAAAATCAAAATGGGTTATTAGACAAAGACGTTACTAAAGTTTGCGTTTGTGTTGTCCTAAGGTAATAAAGTTTCAAAGTTGTCATCCAGGTTACTCAAGTTCACGGGTTTGTCAACTGGGTTACTAAAGTTTCAAAGATGTTACACTAAGGTTACTCCCTAGGTGGGCAACCCGTTGATAACCGGTATCTCAACATGAAACATATTCTACCTCAAAGAAGTTTCTAAAGTTTGAGAAAAAGTTCATCTAAGTTACTAAAGTTTCAAAACTGCCATCTAAGTTAGTCCTCATTGAGTTAAAATATTTGCATCGTTAGTCCTCATTGACTATTCTTACGGTTTTATCCTTTTTCGTCCGTTTCGTCCGTTTTTCTCATGTTTTTATAGGTTTTTATCAGTTTTCGTCCATTTTTATATGTTTTCATCTATTTTCTCATGTCTTTATCCGTTTTTCTCACGTTTTCATATGTTTTTATCCGTGTTCATACACTTTTATTCGTTTTCATCTATTATTAAACGTTTCATCTGTTTTTCTTATATTTTATCCGTTTTTATCCATTTTTATCCATTTCTTATATTTTATCCGTGATTTAATATCGATACATCATTTTGGATTTAAAATCGTGATTTAAAATCGACTCATCCATTTTCTTATATTTTATTGTTTTCATCTATTAAAATATCGCGAGTCTTGATGTAAAACATCATTTCGGACAACTTTCGTGGTTTACACTTTTGATGATTCAGACAAAAAAGGAGTCAAAATCGTTATTTAAAATCGATACAGATTCAGACAAAAATGTATAAAAGAAGACGAAAATATATAAAATTAGATAAAAACAGATGAAAACATATGAAAATCTATGAAAACGGACTACAACGGATAAAAACGTATGAAAATGTATAAAATCGGATTAAAACGTATGAAAATATATAAAAACGGTCAAATTAACATTAATATAACTTGGATGACAAATATGACAAGTCGCAAGAAGTTGGGTAACCTGGATGACAAAAAATGCATGCCACGTAGGATTTTCACCGGTAACTCTAGGTTACCCAAAACACAGTAACAAATTTAACCGGTCAAATTAAGTTGAGTAACCTGGATGACAACTTTGAAACTTTATTACCCTAGGACAACACAAACGCAAACTTTAGTAACATCTTTGTACAATAACCCAATCAAAATAAAATGAACATTATGAAACTATTTCATTGAATATTTTTTTTGTGTCGAAGTAGAATTTCGTTCCACATATAGTGCATATAATTATATAAATATATATATAACATATGCATGATAGTTGTTTTTATATTAATTCTATTTTTGTTGTTATATTGTTTAGGTGAAAATGCCTAAGACCACGGTTGGTGATGTCTCCAAAACCAAACAATACATTCCAAATGTCTCTTCTACTCCCGGCATGTCTCCTTCAGTTGCATGTTTCTATCGTCCTATTGAAAATAGAAACATTCACGAAGGACGAATTGTCGATCCATCTTTCTATGAAAATGATCAAACCGAACGAATGTTCACCAATATTCGTTTTGAATGTCTTTTCCAAATCAACGAACCAATCATTCCTCGTTTTGTCCTCGATTTCTATAGCCAAGTGACGGTGCAAACCGATCCCTATGGCAATATCCTCATTTCCTTCATGATTCAAAATCAATTCATCACTCTTACTCTTGCTTAATTTGGTCAAATTCTTCGAATCCCATACAACGGCCAAGCCATTTTCTCAATTGAATGGGATCTTTCCACTCTTGAAAGAAATCGTCCTCAGGATGGCCCCTACTATTCTGAGATTCCTAGTCCTGAAGACATTCGTCGAATGCTTGAACTAGAACGTCGTACGACTAGTCGAGTGATCAAGTCGAAGAATGTCGATATTCATGCCAAGCAAATCCTCCTCAAAGAGCTGAGCCAAGATATGAAGAAGTGGGAAGAACTCATTCGAGAGAATGCGTTTGGTACTGGTGGTCACCGTGATCATGTCACGGTGAGCATTGCCCACATGCTTTATTGTGTTGTTGCTGAAGAGCAATACAATTTGACTTATCTTTTTATTCATCGAATCATGTCCGCCAAGAACACCCCAAATGCCAATCTTCCATACGGTATGTTTCTCACACGACTTTATCGTTATGTGATGGAACATTACCCACATCTTCAAAGAGACTACTACGTTCATATCCTTCCTACTTTGAACCATCTTACTCGTGTTCGTACTCGTCGTGCTCGAAGTGACAAAGGAAAATCTCATGGTCCTTTGTATTCTAGGCCTCGTGGTTCTACATCTCATCGTGATGACGATGATGATGAGGAGGAAAACACCTCACGTGTTAGTACTCCATCCCCCACGACCTTTGTTGAAGATCTTTCCGATATTGATGATACCGAGTATCAAATTCCTCTTCCTCATGAACGTACCGATGAGCTTCTCTTCACTCGTCAAACGTCTATCCTCAACCGTCAACAAAAAATGCATGAAGAACTTCGAGGAAGTTTCAAATCCGTTGGGAAGATGTTTAGGAAGATGCTTTGGAAGAAGAAGAAGTAGAAGATATTGACGTGTTGCTACTTGTTATTATTTGTTTCTCTTAGACATTTGTATGGTTTGCTATCTGTCCGATTTATTCGGAAATACTTGTGTTATTTCTTGTTTATCTATTGAATGATGTTTAGACTTTAATTGTTATCATGCTACTATCTTAATGTTATGCCATGCTTCTTTTCAATGTGGATTATAATATGTTAATTTGCATGCAAAATTTGATTATATATATATATATATATATATATATATATATATATATATATATATATATATATATATATATATATATATATATATATATATATATATATATATATATATATATATATATATATATATATATATATATATATGTTTATATATCTTCATTCCTAGAGTATGTACTTCTAATAGAGCTTGCTGGAAAAACACACTTGAAAAATCACCAAATTCTGCAAATTTTGGGTTTCTGGTCGTCTGGGAAAACACCAGATGGGCGGCCCCCTTAATTCCCTAGGCGGTCCCCTTAATTATTAAGGGGGCCGGCATACAATTAAGGGGACCGGCCATCTGGAACTGGATTCACTGTTTTCTTTTGCATCTTGTGAACCCTTTCTCTAGTTTCAGCTACCATTTCCCATTTTAACCCAACTGATTTTAGAATCTCATTCAACCATTTCAGATACATACCTTAATCAACCATTTCCATACTATAAATTCCCTCCACAATCACCATTCTTCATCTCATCATTCACCATCTAGATCATCATGACTCCACCAAGCACCTCACACTCCAAAGCCTCCAAGAAACAAAAACTTGTGGTCATCCCCCCAAAACAACTCTTCATTGACTTAACAAATGAAGACAACAAAACACCATCACCATCATGCTCTCCTAATTAAGCATTTCATATGCTTAATAAATAAAGCCTCTACCACCCTTTTGCTTGCAAGCTCTATGAAGACCATGTACTTTTTGCATGATGATGTATTTTCCTAGTTGTTTATTTGTGAACTAGCTTTTCTACTTGTAATTCAAATTGCTACTTGTATGTTGTGTCTTGACACAACCAATTATTTAATATAAATGCTTTCTTTTCAAACATGCTTTATTTTTTTTATCACCTTATACATGTTTGCATGCATATACTTGTGCTTCTAATATTTTTTTTTGCAAAGCACTCCATAGCTCGTTCTCTTGGTGCCCCCAAACGAGGGGGAGTACACATCAAGGGGGAGATGTCTACCCGTCAATTTTTCACGTTTCAAAATTGTCGGCATAACCTTTTTGATTCTACAAAAAGGGGGAGAAGTAAATATAAACTCACTAAAATACTTGTTTAAAAATTAATTTTTGAGTTAATGAGTTTAAGTTTTGTAATCATCAAAAAGGAGGAGATTGTTGATATAAATAATGTTTTAAAAAGGTTATTAATATCTCTCAATAAACCTATGTTTTGATAATCACAAAACTCAAATCAAATTAAGTCAAGATTAAGACGTAAACAAGTATTTGGTAACAAATATTTACCTCTACATCTTATATTACTTAAGGTATGCATAAACTAAGCATCTTATGCATTACATGATCAAAGGAAATTTTGTCTTAAGACATAACATCTTATAAAATGATATAAACATTTTATATATATATTTGTAAATCATTTTTGGTAATGCTATATTAAACCACAAAGATATGATTTCAAATTTCCAACCAAAAAGGGCAAATTTTATCCAGAAAAACTTTTCCAACGTTCAGGAGGGCGGCCCCCTTAATTTTACTAGGCGGCCCCCTTAATGATTAAGGGGACCGGCACGCTCCAGAACAGTAAAATCTGGCCCTATAAATACTGGATCATTTCACACATTTTTCTCACCTTTTTGCACTATAAACTTTCTGATCCACCCTCCATTTCTAGATCTAAAATCCTTTGATCATATAATTCATAAGTCTTTGTTTCCAAGTGATCCAAAGCTTCATCCATTCAAGTGCAAGAAGAAGAACACTCCTCTACATCCATCTAATTGTAGTAGTGTTGTGAATAGCTAGTTTCATATTGTAGTTGTGGTAAATATTTGTAAAAGTGTTGTGTAAATTTGTTGATTGTAGAAACTAGGTGTGTTGTAAAGTAGTTTAGTAGTTGTGAATTAGTTGTGCATAGAAGAAGGTGTGAAGTTGTGAAGGTGTGAAGCCTTGAAGAAGTTGTGAAGTTGTGAAGAAGGTGTGAAGCCTTGAAGAAGTCGTGAGATTGGTTCTAGCTACGATTAGAACTCGACATTTAGCTTAGTGTCGTTAAATTGTGTAAGCCAAGGTGTGTAAGGTTTCTCCACCATAAGGAGTTTGTTGACATAGTGAAGAAAACTCTCGAGTGTGGTACTCGGGGAGTGGAGTAGGGCAAGGAAGGTGTCCTTGTAGCCGAACCACTATAAATTCGCATGTTGTGGTTTGATCTTTCTAACTCTATCTTTTCTTCATTACATTTCAATACTTTCATTACTTGATTAGAATTGCTTATATTGGTTGTCATTTGAATTCACTTGAGATCGAATCGAAAGTTTTTAATAACCTACAAAATATTTTGGTAATAAACTTTTAAAAGGACGTAAAACTATTCAACCCCCTTCTAGTTTTCCACGAGTTCATCAGCATCAATATCCGATCTTTCTTCAAACCTGAGTACATTTTCAAGAAGGTGACATGACAACTTAAGATCTTTATCTTCAATTCCCCTAAAGTTATGTGGAAACAAAAAGCCAAATAATTTCTTGTATTCTTTAAATTGCACTACTAGAAAAAGGTGTATCCTTGACTCGCATTTTATGACGCACACAATATAATGACTCGCATTTTTGTGTGTCATAAAAAACTGTCATAAATTGTAAATCCTTGACTCGCATTTTTGTGTGTCATAAAATTCGTGTCATATGTCAAATTTTTTAAAAAACACGGACCACTTGGCGGTTTAATTTTTGATTGAACTAAAGGCGGTTTAATATTCAACTTTTCAGAATTCAACTTTTTCATTATTTCTTTTTCCTCTTTTATAATTATAATTATTATTATCATTATTTCTTTTTTTTTCTCTTGGGAGTAATACAAAAATCGTCCTTGTTGGTTTTTGCCTGGCACAAACACAAACACAACACAAACAACACCACCCATCTCTCTCTCTTAATATCACTTCCCCTCACTAAACCCTAGCCGCCGCCCCAAACTCCGGCTGCCACCACTACACCGCCACTCCCACGACCACACCACCACCACCAATCCACTCCTTATCTCATTTCCTTCCCGATCTACCATCACACGCGCCCCTATACCCCTATATCACTTCGTATAATCACCAAAAATCATCACCATCTTCTTGTTTTTGAAGTTTGTCACGTTTTGGGTCTTGAGAATCAAAGGTGAGACGAGTTTCACTCGAATTTTTAATGAAAGTGTGACCGAGGGTCACGAATTAAAGATTTTCGTTTGGGTTGTGGATTAAAACATGATATATAAATGGGTTTTTGAATAAAATGTGATGAATCTATAGTTTGGTATCCGGGTTTCATGTTTTTGGAGGAGGTCGAGGTAAAACTGAGAGCTCCATGCTCTCGGCTTGTATTCTTTTTGAGATTGGTGGAGTTTTTGATTCTTGGTCTTGTGTATAGATGATATCGAGGGTGATGTTGATGAAATTCTTGGTTATGGTTGATTTTTGGCCAAGATTTATATGATGTTGAGGTTGTTTTGTTGTTACCGTGACCCTTGGGGTCGGTTTATTTTGTGTCGAGCTCGGATGAGCTAGCCGAGATCCCAAGGCCCCAGGCCGTGGGTTTTGGTTCGTTGGCAGCCAAGTCAAGACCAAGGGTCTCGACAAATGGTTCTTGTACGTGGTTGTTTGTGTACTCTCTCCGTTTTTTTTTTTTTTTTTTTTTTTTTTTGATTTTCAATGTTGTTAAGTTATTGTTGTTGCTGTTACAGGTTGTTGTTGTCGTTGCTACTTGGCCGAGAGAAAGGAGAGCCGAAACGTAAAGTTATTGTTGTTGCTGTTACAGGTTGTTGTCGTTGTTACTTGGCCGAGAGAAAGGAGAGCCGAGACGTAAAGTTATTGTTGTTGTCGTTGTTAGAGGTTGTTTGTTGTCGTTAGCTACTCTCTTTGTTGTTTTTTTTGTTGATTTTCAATGTTGTTAAAGTTATTATTGTTAAGTTATTGTTGTTGCTGTTACAGCTTGACTTGATGTCGACATTATATTTTATGTTACTACTTTGTATTATCAGGTTTTTAATTGTCATTTAATAGAAAATTAGGAACTGGAAAAAATTAATTTTTTTAAAAAAAAATTAAGTTATGACTCGCAAAAAGGAGTCATAAAACGTGGGTCATAAATGCGCGTCATAGAGGGATGACGCACAAATGCGAGTCATGAATATTTATGACGGGTCTTTCCTTGACTCGCATTTACGCGTCATAAGGGCTCTTCTTGACTCGCATTTGGAGTCAAGGATAGCCCTTTTTCTAGTAGTGTTGTTTAAATCTTGTCTCAAATGAAGAACGAGCTTGATCAACAATATATAAGAAATAATTGACTCTAAATTTGTCAACATGTTGTGGCTCTTCCATCTCTTCTGGTTCTTCAATCGGCGCTTTTTTCATAAACTTATACATAACACCTGCTTGTGACTTTCTCATATCTTCATCTCTTTTCTTCTTTTTACGTTTTTCACAACCGGATAGTTGTTTAGGAGGCATAATTCCTGGAAATGACTCGATGAAGTAAGAATGACTAAATTGTAATCAAATCAAAGTCTACATCAGATTAGGGATGAACAGATAACAAATTCTAAATCAAATCAAATTTTATGACCAAATATCAAATTAAACTCTATCGCAAATCACGGATGAACAAATAACCGAGCCTAAATCTAATCAAATTACATGAATAATTGAATAAATATCAAATTCCAAAACAAATCAAATGTTTCGATCAATAAAATAACCAAACTCAATATCAAATGGTAATGATATAAAAAAACTATAAATATTATGTCTTTATCTTTTGAATTTTATTTAGTAAAGTAAAGATATAAAAGTAATAAAACTATAAATTATTAAAAAGGATATAAACTTTACTTGTATACATGTTTAGTACCTGAACTATTATATATTTATATTTTAGACATCCATATATATATATATATATATATATATATATATATATATATATATATATATATATATATATATATATATATATAAATTTTCCAAAAATTTGTGCCCCATTCGAAAACGTGCCCTGTGCGGGAATCGGGTTTGCACCCCCTACGGGCTTCCCCTGTTTATTAGAAAGCATCTTGCGTTTCCCACTGTTAAAAATACTTGGGCTAAGTTCGGTTTGGAACATGTGATAACATCAAATAAGTCCATGATTTAAGTGTTAATTTCCTCCTTAATACTCATCCTTTTTATTAATTTGTTAAGATATATACTCTTATTTGTTTATATTCTTTTTTCAGGGCAAAGATGAGTAAAAGAACGAAGAAACGCGGAAATGAAAGGACTAAAGACAAAATATATGAAGTATGCGGATTCTGCACCAACTACGGCGTAGAGGTCTCATCTACCTACGCCGTAGCAAGAACTAATAAAGACTATGACGTAGCTCATCCCTGACTACGGCGTAGTGATCTACTAAAGAGCTCTACGGAGTAGCTACTCTCCACCTACGGTGTAGACCCCAAAAAGAGGCAGTACGGAACTCAAGTGGCCAAAGAAGAAGTCACGGCGTAGTTCCTCATATAACTACGCCATAGATGCATCCAAAGAAGAAATTACGCCCGTAGCACTTGATCAAGCTACGGCGTAGTTGGTATTTACAAAGGCTACTGCGTAGCCACTCATTCAGCTATGTCGTAGCAAAGTCGGGCCTATAAATACAAACCCTAATTCCGAGTTTATTCATTCACTTTCCACCAGACAGAAGTTGGGAGAAACTCAGGGAGCAGGAGAAACGAAGTTCAATCCACATACAAGTCAATTCCAAGGGAGAATTCACACACCAATCATAAGTTTATTCATTCCTTTGTCTTGCATTCAATTCATGTTTACATTTGTAATAATACATTCTTGTTTTACTGCAACTATGAATATGAGTGGCTAAACACCTCTTGGTGTTAGCCTAGTTATGAAATAGTTATTGTTATGATTTATTTTTCTATGCATCTATTGTCGTATTGTTTGTATACTTTCATGGCGAGTCTTAGGACACTCTAGTTTTGGTGGTGTTGAGCATTAGTAGTTTCTTGGAGGCTTGGTGAATTAACGCTAGGACCCAAGCCGATGGGGATGTGACTTGGTGATAGAAATATCACCATACAAGTGCGAATTAACCCTAGGACCACCTATCAATGCGATACGCTTAAAGAAGCTAGAGGGGGTGTAAGATCTGACCATGCCGCATCCCGCTAGACTTGTCCATGTTAGTAGAGGTACTTAATGACTCTTGCATGTTCGTAGGTTCACGCCGCCTGATGAACTCTCGTCTTTACAATAGGCGGGAATAGGACAAGGTGTAAGACAGATTTAGGTAATTTAACCCTCTGATCCTAAATGCATATAACCCCCAGACGACACGATATGATGCACTTATAGAAAACTAATCATGATAATAACAAGAGTAGTAATTAGGTTGGCACTACTTCTCCTTATTGATTCTCTCCCATTTATTTACTTGTTCTGTTATTTACTTTTATTAGTTAATTAATCTCTACAATCATAAACCCCCTTTTAAACGTGACAGTAGACTTAGATAGACTCCACACTCATAGCTCTTGGGACGACCTCGACTTTACCAACTAGCTATTCCTCACACGACCGGGTATACTGCCCGATAGTGCATTAGGTAGACCTTAGGTAAACGAGCAACTTATAAATATTAAAATCTGATCGGTAAAACCTGCATCAACGTGTTATGCTTAGAAATGGTTTTTTCTTTTTCCAATTCTCTAATAATACGGGTATGAAACAAGTTCTAGAAAATGGTCGGTGGCTTATTAGGTTAGTACCTATTGTTTTAAATGTTTGGACACCTAATACGGTTTTAAAAAAAGGAGAAAATTACCACGGCTTCGGTTTGGGTTAAACTACATAATGTGCCTATTGTTGTGTATTTAGAAGTTGGTCTTACTTTGATTACTACTAAGTAGGGACGCCCAATAATATTAGATGCCTACACTAGTTCAATGTGCCTTAACTCTCGTGGTCGTAATACTTATGCTCGTGCTCTTATTGAGGTTTCGTCCAGATCAGCTCTATTGGTCACTTTGGTTGTGGCTATACCATTGCCTAATGGGTTGGGACACTCTATGGAAACTATTGAAGTGGAATATGAATGGCAACCTCCTCAATTCGATACGTGTAAGATTTTTGACCATAGGGATGACCAGTGTCCTAAACGGGTTATGGTTTCTACTCCTTCTCAGGTTATGAATGATGGTTTTGTCGAGGTTATTCGTAAGAATGGGAAAGGGAAGCAACCATCTAAGTCGCGACATATAGATGGGGTTCGTTTGAAAAAACCTAAACCAAATTACTTCTATCGTCATATTGGTAAAACAAATAATAATCAAGTGGAACCTAATACTTCGACTTTTATGGACACTAATGAGGCTTCTTCATCCCAGTCTAAGGATGCAAATCAAGCATCTACATCGAATGATAAACAGGCTACCACGAGTAATGTTGGTTTGAATATTCAAGCAAGTAATAATATATCCTCTAAGAACCCCTTTGATGTTTTAAAGGATCAAGATGATGTGGTTAAAGCTGATACCTCGGCTGTGAAAAAAATGAAACAAACTTGTCTTTGGACCCTAGGGGTGACATAGGAAGTTTAAAAGTGGATACTGGAAGTGACAGTGATGAAGTTGAAAACTTAATTGATGATACAAGGAAAAAGGTGGGGGAGCCTCCCAGGAAGACCCGCATTTGGTCGGGTAAGAATGTGGACTTTAACCTCCTCACGAAAAAAGATGATAAGAGTATTTTGCGTTATCTACATGAGAGTGATGATCATGTTGATCTAATGTAGCAGTTGGAAAGTTTTGGTGTTTTAATTTGTGTATGTAGTTAGTGTGGTCGTTTTGTGGCATGTCACAAATGATCTAGTGATTGTTTAAACGGTTGCTTGAGATTAATGTTGT
This sequence comes from Artemisia argyi, assembly GCA_030686995.1. Taxonomy (NCBI): domain Eukaryota; kingdom Viridiplantae; phylum Streptophyta; class Magnoliopsida; order Asterales; family Asteraceae; genus Artemisia; species Artemisia argyi. Next base: position 26,137,530 of record CM060703.1, on the reverse strand, counting down.
ATTTCAGCCGTATTTCATTGTACTTATATATTTTCTTGGTATAATATATTTTACCAAAGAAATCCTTTAAAAGAATAATAAATAAATAAATAAATAAAACTAGCTTTACTAAACTCCACATTCAAAAAAAAAATAATAAATAAATAAATAAATAAAACTAGCTTTACTAAACTCCACATTCAAAAGAACCGATTATAGTTTTAGTGCTTTGAGAAAAGTTACAAAATAGTAAAGGCGGGGTGAAAAATCATTTGCCTGGTTGTAAAATTATATTAAAAAACATTAATTTGTTTGAAGTTTAAGAGCTTGTGGGGTATCTTTAATCTATAATAATCTTGTTTAATACTAATGTTTAGTGGCTAGAAGAACCAAATACATCACGAATATTGACCATCTTGACATTATTTTGTGGAAGCGTAAGTATCTGAAAGTACTTGCTTTGCTGGTTAGAAAAATACTTATTTAACAACATTTTATTGATAAGACGATAGCAAAAGCTAGAAATTAAAATAAAATTAAAAAAGCATTCAAGAGAACATTGGATCAGCTAATCATTCGATTCAAAGTGGGATAACTTTCTTGTTCTTAAGGAGAATCAGTGAGCGCGAGAGCATTCTAATTTCTTCACACAATGTATGTTGTTTCCATGGTGGTTTTGTATTGAAGTATAGCCAATTTAGATATCTCGATAACATTCATGTTGCTGTATAGATCGTAAATCAGCTGGTTGCTACAAAGAAACAAGTTTAGCTATAGAGGTTTTAGCGACACCAAAAACACTAAAAATTTAAAGATCAAAATTTTACAAACTCTTATTATTGAATGACAATTGTATAAAAACAGGTAGCTAAGAAAATGAAATAAAAATGAACATGATTAGGCATTTTGATGGTTCGAACCACTCAAGCCAGTTACACAATTTCTTTTAACTTCCATTCGGCATCGATTGAAAGAAGATCAAGTTATTTTAGTGTCCTCACGGATTCATTGGCCACTTTTTACTTAATTACTTTTCATGTGTAGGATAAAAACGAGAATAAATAGTGACACTTCTTAAACATGTTTCTACTTTATTAATATATGTTTGGAGAGAAGATCTAGTAAGAAGAAAAAATTTAATTTAATGGAGATAAATCTATTTTTGCACGTATATTTGAAATATGCGATTATGATTTTTTCTCAGTTTTTCATTTTAATTTTGTCTCTCATTAAATCTAAGTGAACACTTGACATGATATAATTATCTTTATTAATGATTTGGCCATCATGATATTAATATGTTATCGTCGTCTCGTCCTTTTGAGAAATGGAATAAAAACCGGGTGTATTAACTTTACTTTGCTCATTCAGAGTCGATGTAGTGCTTAGTGGTGATCAATATCAATATCGTCAGTTTAACGTCAAATCACCTTTTCACTCAGTCATCAGCATTACCAACTACTTGGTGTAACAAAAATAACCAACTTTATCACCAAAACATATTCCAATTAAACACATATATACCCACAATACACTTACACATGCACAAAAATAAAGAAAAAGAACACGGTCGATCCACATGCTTTTTTCGACCAAATACGCATCGTGGGGCTCGAGTGTTTTTAGTAAAGGCGCATGTCGATGGGGTAAAGACGCGTTTAATTGACACTATTACACCCGGCCTTAAGACTGGTGTAGCGGTGATCAACATTACTATTGTCAACTCAACTTCACATCACATTTTCACTCCGCCACTAACATCGCTACCAATAAATGTAACAACACCCCTAACTTTATCACCAAAACATACTTCACTTATACACAAATATACGCAACATCACAACTCACACATACACACATATCTCTCAACCACCAAGATGACAAGTGAGACCGAGTTCTACGTTTTCAACACCAAGCACGCATCTAAAGGGTGGGAGGTGTTTTTTCTTAGGGGTGTTGGAGACAATGCGTCCATGAACCTTCAATTACACTTAACCTAAGTTATTGACATTCATCAAAATATACTCTTTCATTCTTTTCAGAGTAAGAGTACTTTATCAAAACCTTGTAGTGACGAAATATGAAAATAAATACCAGACCATTAGATGTATTGCATGCAATGTACGTACACTAGTACAATCCAAATGAGAAACTTAAGACAACATTAGAGCAATGACTATGCATGGCGCCTATACTGAATATAGTACTATATATGTAAAGATTTGTTTGACGCCCACACACGATCGCATAAGTAGCAACCGTTAAGTAATACATTTACCAGGTCTTTTGACCTTTGACCAAAAAAAAAAATGTTTTGTTAGATTACTCAATGACTAACAAGAAGAAACTTCTATGTAATCAGTAACCTGCCTTACAAGGAAAATTACAGACGTCCATGCAAGGAAATCACGTCAATAGCATGTACGAAGTCAGACATTTTTTTTTTTTTTTTTTTTTTTTTTTTTTTTTTTTTTTGCATAGCGGCAGCATAGCCAAATGAATCATATATACAAGTGACACATAACTTTAAAAAGTTCAACGGTTTCCTTGTATGGCGGGTTCATATAAAAAGTTATCTTAGCTAGAGTAGAGAATGATAGTGTATGTTGGGTATGTTTAATGTCTTAGGAGGACACCGTTGGCAGGTTTATATTACACGGACAACTGTAACATGATTAAAACGTCGTTCGGGTAAATCATATATAAAACTGGTTGAGAACTAATTAACTTGTCTTGTCAACTCAAATTTAATGTACACGTTTATTAAACTGGTTAGTCGTATCAATTCTTTATTAGTCGCACTCATTTAGCCCCAGTCGTACGTAACTCATTCGGGTCACCAGAAAGGCGAAGAAACGACTGGCATAGTCAATGGTTGTCTTCATTTTGACTTTTACTTATTCTATGTTCTTTCTATACACCGAATTTGAATTGACAAAAACATGAGTCAACGAGTGGGCTCCACGCGTAATTGCGCGTGTGCACGCTGGGACCTAGTTGCACCTCCAACCCACTATCTAGTCAGAGCCTCGAAAATGACAGTTTCCTATTTTAAACTTTTTTTAATTCCATGTTGGCATTCTTCAGACGTCTCTACACACTTTTTTTTTGGCTGCTTTGGAACAGAAGTTTTTGCACACACTACAAAAAAAAGTTCATTTTTTCACACTTAATGTTCACACTTTTAAAAAGTGTGTAAAATTTAATTAGTTTATTAACACATAATAATTTGTAAAAATTTGTTACATTAATAAGTGTAGTAAAAAATTGTAAAACAATAGATTTTTCACTCTTACAGTTGTTTCAAAAAAAGTTCACACTTTTAAGTGTGAAAAAATCTAAAAAATGTCCACACTTATATGTGTGGAGGTTATTTTGTAACACCCAAATTCTCTACACTTGCTCAAAGTGTGGAGAATTAAAATCTCCACACTTCCTCAAAGTGTGAAGAATTTAGGTATTACAAATAAAAGTGTGGAGAAATCTTTTAATTCTTCAATCTTAAAAGTGTGAACTTTTTTTTTGACTCAATTATGAATGAGGAACATCTATTGCTTGACAATTTTTTTCACACTTATTAATGTAATCAATTTTTACACATTCTTAAGTGTTAATAAAGTAATAAAATTTTACACACTTTTAAAAAGTGTGGAAATAAAAGTGTTAGGAATCAACTATTTTTTTGTAGTGACAGTTGATGTTAGTTATGCAATTAGTGGAGTAATTTGCACACTTTTATTTTTTATTTGCCCAGACCAATATGTTAAATAACAAATTGTATATTTATCATATATTGTTTCTTTAAGTTGTATACATTAATATTCGCGTAGTTATGTTTATATCGAAGCTTTTTATCAAAGTAAAGACTAAATACAACAACTGTATACTCTCTCCGTCCTAAAATAAATATCTAGTTTATCTTTTTAAAAGTTTTTCCTTTTTTTTTTTTTTTTTTTTTTAATAACCTTAAATTCTTTTGTTAGTGTTGATGAAAAATAATAATACCAATTAAAATATATTTAAAATCTAATCCATTCATAAATTTTATATCAATTATTATTAAAAAAAAAATAAGGTCAAAGCTGTAAATAAAGACTTCAAAAAGTCAAAATAAACATTTATTTTGAGATGGAAGCAGTACTAAATTTCATGCATCATTTTTGTTACAACTAATTAGTTGGGAACAGTCACTTCAAACGCCTAGTTGATTTACAGACACGACATATAAACTATACCAACCACAAGGTGCAATGTAACTTGACACTCTTCGTCTCTTCGTACAATTATGACCAAAACAAATTGGTATTCTGTACAACAAATTGTCTTTTAAGATTGTGATGTCTTGTTTTATCACTATTGATTTTTTATTTTATCTTAAAGCTTTATTTAATTGTGTATTGATCACACAATCATATATTTAGGATGGGATATATGATGGGTTGCTATTGGAATGAGATCCTCTCAAGTTGAGAGGATCAACTTGACTCAAGTTGGGACATTATAAGCTATTGGATTTGATCCAATGGCTCAAATCAAAAGAACTTCTTTTGATTTGAATTATTGGATCAAATCCAATGGTTCACAATCATGCAACTTGAGACAAGTTGATCCTCTAACTTGAGAGGATTAGTGAAATGCCATAACGGTAAGTACACATTTTTTGTGATAAGAGTGGTCAAAAACGATCACGAGATACCCCTATTAACCCTCATATATTTGAGTCACAAGAGCATAAGGTAAGTTGCCAGCGAGTTATACTTTAACTCACTGTCACATCAGCTTTAATCTTTTAATCTTAACTCACCACTTTCCACCATGGTAACATAACTCACTTTAACTCACATTCACATCAATTATTTTCAATTTCAACTCCAAACTTTAACAAATACTTTATTTAAAACTAACATAAACATTTATAAAACACAAATTACATTAACTACTAAACTTAACCACAAATTACATTAACTACGATAATTAAACATAAAACATCTTAATTAAACTACGATAACTAAACATAAAACATCTAAATTAAACTACGATAATTAAACATAAAACATCTAAACTAAACTATGATAATTAAACATAAACACTATGGCTAACGAACCAGCTAAGGTACAAAGAACAATTCTTGCCCGATTACGCAATGAACAAGAAAAAGAGCTCAGGCTGATTAACACTTTGCTAGGTGAGATAACTCGAATCATGCTACAGAAGCATGATCGTGCTCCAGAGATCGAAAGGTTGCATGCGATGCCTCAAGACCATCCATCTATCACTGTCGGTCTAGAAACGATAAACAGATCTGCAACTTCATGTTTCCTTGAAGATGGTTAGGGAACAAGTGTTGCAGGTGTGGGAGGAGAAGTCAGATCTCATCGACAATTACCAGTCTATATAAAAGCTTCATGACTATCATTGCATGATTTATGTACTCGTATTGTTTTGTATTCAATAATGATTTTTAAGTTATGATTTGATTTTTAAAAACATAGGGGGTGTTTTGTAAATTTTGCATTTTGAAATTCATAACAAGGATACAAGAATACAAGGGCCAAAAGTGTATTTTTTTTTAATAGACACGCAGCTTAACGCTGCGTTAAAACTAAAACGCAACACGTTAACGTGCCCTTGCCTTTCAATGCCAGTAAGGCATAACGCAGGTGAAACCATGGTGCGTTAAGGTTTAACGTGAGCACCTCGGTTAACTTGCCGAGTGCTCTAAACATCATCTCCTATAGTAAACCAAACAAGAAAGGCTCATCTGTGAGGCTTTATGATTCGGTAAATAGTAAGCTCATTTAAAAATTGAACATTGCATTTTATTTTTTAAGTGGTCTTTATCTTTCAACAAACTAACAATTTATATTAATAAAGTGAAGAAATAAAACAAACGTTTATCTAGCTTAATTGGCAGCTCCGTCAATTTATAACCGATTCAAATGAGAATTTAATGATAATGTGAACTTTCAAGTAAAACCTTGCGCCTTGCAGCCAAGCGCTAGTAAAAATACTTGTTAGTGATCTTTAGTGCAAAGTCTCCATTTTTGTTGCATTTTGCTGTGGATGCTAACATAATTTTGAATTATTTGAACGAAGCTTTGATAAGCTTTGACATGAGAGTGCGGGGTAGAGACTTTTCTTAGTTTTGCAGGTGGATTGAGACAACGATTATGGGTTTGGAATGTTGGGAGAAAGTTAGGGTTTTAGATCCGACTCTACAAATACATGTGATATATGTAATTGTAAACATTGGTGTGCTTAATTATGTTAGTTGTACCTCGGGAAGTTTAGCAAAGAGCTTATGACCATGCACTATATTCATGTTGTATATTTCTCGAGTTCTTTTATGATCTAGCTAGTTAGCTCATGATTACACTTTGTTTACTGTACAAAAGTGTTACATGAGGCATCGGTGTGTTCGACTATTCATGCTATAAGGTTATCTTATTTGGTCGCCAAATTTCTAACAAGTGGTATCACGAGCATAGCGTATCGGAGGTTGCATTTCAATTCATAGGTATTATGCTAAGATCGGTTTCTTAATACAACTTTGATCATTGAATATATCTTTGTCATTCAATAAAAGCAACTAGAACTCTAGAAGAAACAAATACTATTAGTACTTATAAAATATAAACTTACGGAAATCAAGAGTTATACATGTCAAGAGCAACTAGTAAACTAATACAATTTTCAAAAAAAAAAACTAGGAAACTAATATTCACACGTTGCGTCTCTTGACAACTACATTTTATATAATTTTATCAAAAGAGACCCTACATGTTACAAAATAAAAAGATGACTTGACCATTAATATAAGTCAAAGAATGAATTGAAAAATAAAGTCAACTCGACGGCAAATGAATTTGAACCGAGGGTCATTACTCAGCAGCAGCCACATGCACCACTTGTGTCTTCAAAACCATCCTATCACAATTCACAAATATTCAACGCCTTCAAATAAATACGCTACCTATGTGTAAGCATGACATATTCACCAACTCGAAGGTGTGAAAGCAAAAAAATACAGTTCATGAGAGTTTTGTGGTATGTCACAATCGAGTGAAAGCAAAAAAAAAAAAAAAAAAATGCAGTTGATGAGAGTTTTGTGGCATGTCACAATCGAGTTTAGCGGTGGGTTGTTCAAGAGTTGCTTGAGGTTAATATGATACTTCAGCCACATCCATTGTAATTCATTTTTCTGTAATTAATATATTTTTTCGAGGCAATCTTTTTTACCAAAATAAAATAAAATAATAATATATACAAATATGCATGCTGAACATAAATATAACCCAATAAAGGATAAACTCTTAAGTCTAGTTGAACTTGAAGTTAGATTTGATGCTATGTACATATATATTTAGTTCTGGGCGTACATATTGTTACGGTGTTACCTAATACGGAGTATTTAATTCTAATAAGCATGCATGGTCATCACACATGTGACATGTCGTAACAAGAGGTACCTCCCATAAAAGAAGCAAATGATCATAAACCTCAAAGATATGTTTGTAACATCTTATCATTTGATAATTGATATATACTTCAATACTTGGATGATCACCACTCAAATGCTTGAACTGATTGATTCTTGATAACATATTTGGCGTTCTTGTCTTAGGTTTTAATCCAAGATAGATCTATAATTCTGTTTAGGGTACATACCTCCACGATCAAAGTCATGTGGAACTTAATCATCCTGGGCTAGCTACAACAATTAAATCCTTGCATGGGGCAAAAGGCTTAGTCGGAGGAGTTAGGTATTGAAACGTGTAGTAGTAGTGAATAGTTAACCAGGTCGGTCTGGTATCAGTATCAAGTCAATACATTTTTAGGCACATACTTTTATTCGTCACATCAGTTTAGTTAAAGTCATGTATGCAAACCTGATATTCAAATACAATTCTAATGACAATGATATTAGATGGAAACACAAAATGGCCGGTGTTTATTTATGTCACTTGTGCAACATTCCGAATGGATACGAATTCCAAAAGTCTCTGGTTGCATCCAAATAAAACGCAACAAAAGACAAGTTATAAGTTGTTGAACTGTATCCGACTATCTTCATTTTCATCATTTGTTTCATTGACGTTCTCAATCGCTTCATTGTCATTTTCATGCACGATCACTTTATCATCATCTCTTCCTATCCTTTCATCTTCTTCTGTTGTTCTAGTGAATTTTGCAATCATTTTCATTATGTACTTGCACACTTGGAGAAAATAACATAGTGGGAGGTTTCACATTGCACAACAAAACTGTTATTCGAGTTTGAGTTATGAAAACAGTAAAATGCTCAGGTCAAATGCGTTACTTTTTAAATTAAAACAAAAATACAACAGTTATCTAATTGACATACGAAATTAGTCCAGATATTTTTTACACAGTACAAAGGTGGAACACGTATATATTACTATTAAATTGTTTATACTGCACAAAGTCAACACATTTTAAGTAGCCCTAGCTTTGTATTTTGTCAACGTAATATTATTATTAGTATTGACTTATAGATAGACGTGTGCTGCAAATTAAGTGGTTGAAATGAAGTCTTTCACTTTGGAATTTTGACTTTGTTACTAAAATTCAAAGAGTAAAAGTCTTTACCAAAATTCGGCATCCTTTTCCTTCTTCCCATTCGTGCTTTCTTCTTTCACATTTTATTAATCCCTGCAATTTACAAAAAATTAAAAAATAAAAAACCTCCTACTTATCCTACTACTCACAAGAACCTGACAAATGTCAGAATTAACAGTTTAAATGCAGAGAGAGAATAAATAAAAAAATAATATATAATATTGTTATGTGTAAGAAGATTAGTAGGATAATATGGTAGAAAGTTTTAGCAATGCTCAATAAATAAACTTTAAAACTTGCAGAATAAGAAAAGTTTAATTAATATTATACTCTTAATTACTATTCCACTACATTAAACCATTAATTTTCTAATAAACTTGACAACATCATAAGATATGAATGAACGTTACTATTCCACTAAATTAAGCTATTAATTTCCTAACAACTAGTTAATTGCATGCCAACTTAACAAAAACACCTAAAAATAAAATCGCAACTATAATAATTTTCCACTGTAAATCCTGTTAATTTGCACAGTTACTTAAATATCGCTACCATTCAAAATGAACAAAAACATATAAGATTATCATTTTAAGTTACATGTCACCAAAAATGTTTTACTTTTGATAAAAGTAAACACATATACCATTTTGTTTTTTGGAGAAAAACAAATAACTTTATTTGGATAAAACAATGCAACGTTATCGACATATTGAATCATACTCCACAATAGCTTATGTCGTTTTCACTTGTTTATAAAAACATAGGATATTGAGTTTAATTTATATTGTAAGTGGCAAATGGAAATGTTGGTATCATTATATTTAATTAATAGGTTTGGATGACACTATAGTTTAATTACAATTGTTAGCTTAAATTGACCTATAGATATCTTTTGTTATTATTGTAATAGCTTATTGACTTGTGAAGTCACTAGTATGTTAAAAGAAATAAAGAAAAAGAAAGAAAAGACTTTAATAATAGATATTTATGTCAATATATTAAACTAACAAACTTCAGAATATTTAAGCGTGCAGGGTGCATTACATAAAAATGAGTAGGAAATACTCCCTCCCGCAAGAAATTCCTCACCATTTATTACAGGAAAACATGCAAGAATTAAAAAAGAAATTCCTTATTGGCATTAGAGTCCCGCATGTATTTAAAGAGAGAAATTATTATTTTATTTTATGTGAGTATATAAAGTGGAGATTAAGGGTAAACGAGACTAGACAACTCGCGAGTTATTCGAGATCGACTCATAAACTACTCGAATTTGACTAGATTTAGACGAGTTGAGCTCGAGTTCGAGCTACTCGAGTATATTTTCGAATCGAGTTCGAGCTCCAAAAAACTAGGCTCATGAAGCTTGCGAGCCTTATCGAGTTTTGATTAAATTACAATTTTACCCTTTTATATACGTAAATCTAATTAATTTTCTTACAAATTGAGTCGAGCGAAATTTGATATGCCAAGTATTTATTGAGTTCAAACATGAAATGCGAAAATAATCGAGCTCGAGTCGAGTGTCGAGCTCGAGTTCTATATGACGAGTCGAGCTCGAGCTCGAAATATAAAGCTCGAGCGAGTTCGAGTTGAGTTTTGAGCTTGAGTTTTAGTATTTGAGTCGAGCTCGAACTTGGCAATACTCGACTCGACTCGGCAAGGACGGTCCTGCGGGTTTCTGGGTATCCTATGGATTTTTTTTATGCAGTGTTAATTTTTGAAAAAAAAAAAAACATTAATTTTTCCTAAATGCACCTGGTCTACCAAAATATGTTTATAATATTGCGGTTCAAAAAATTTTGTGCCCCCGATCATATTTGGTCTTAGTTCGGTGCCTGCGACTCGGCTCGTTTACACCCCTAATGGAGACATGGACGGACCCACATGTATGCCGGGTGTGGCACGGGTTACACCCAATTTTAGGTCACAAAGTGCAACAAGAATTCAAAACTGCCATTATTGCGGTAGGCGCAATCCCCCCTTTTTTTTTGCTACTTTCATTTCTTACGGTGTACTTTTAGTTAGCCCAACATTTTCTTTTGTGCAACACACTCTTAAAAATCTTGGGTCCGTCCCTGAGTGGAGATATGTGTTAGGGGTATTTTAATAACAATAATAAATAAAAAGAAAAAGAAAATACTAGCGCTATATTTTATACTATCAGTCACTTATAACTTATTATTCTATTACAAGAAAATTTCATAGTGTTCACGTACTTACTTTTTTTAATCAAAAACCCTCTAAAATTTTGTGGATTCAACGAGTCTATAAGCCAGTAATAAATAAAAAGAAAAAAGTGTTTAAGTTGAAAGAGAAAATTAGGTGTTCAATAGTTGAGGGAAATATGTAGAAAAGAGAGAAAAGAAAGAAAAAAATATATATATATATGATAAAATGATGATGTTAAGCTAATTTGATAAATGAAAACCCCTCGGCACACCTTTCATGTTAGTAATTAACATAATTTCATTTAAAAAAATTAAAGCATCCTAGAAAATCTCGGCAATTATTTACATAGTAGTTTTGCCTCACTTGTTGTCCATTCAATTGTAGATTGCTTGTTACTTTCTATAATTGATTAGATGACAAGTAGTCTTATTAACGTTATTGGTTTAGATCGACTGACAAATATATATCTTTTGTTTTACTGTATATACAATTATTAATGAAATCAGATTTTATCGGTAGCTGAGATTTTGAAGGCTCTGTGAAAACCTTATTTAGTAATTAAATATGACGGTTAAAAGATATATCATATCAACTATTGAAAAAAAAATGGTATTTTAGCAATCTAGCTTTAACTTTAACAAATATACATAAAGGATAATAAATACGGAGTTGTCTCACATCTAAGTTTACATGCGAAACCATAAAAATTACGTCGTTATAACAAGAAAAACATCAAATCTACCTCATTTCTATCATGTCCTTCACAATATAAGTGTTTTCTCTTGATTTCATCACAACATCACTTAAGTTGGGTTCACGTTGATACATGCATTTTCTACTTCATATTGTTAGGTGATTTATTAACTAACAAATTAGCTATAGATTCAACAATGTTTTGATTTAATTTACCATTAAAATGTGTTTCACTATGCATATACTAGTTCCAGCACTCAGATTTTGACAAAATAATAACCAAAATGAGTATTTTTTAGTGATTTTTTATGGTTTCACATGTAAGCTTAAATGTGAGACAGACTCATATTCACTTTTCCCATATACATAACATAAGATCATATATCATAAACATTTTTGTTGAAAGTAAATTTTGATGCCTAAATATAAAAAAAATATACATTTTGAAGCATCTAAAATTTCAAAAGCTCTATGCAATTGCACACCCTTATATAAAACGTACACAGGATATAGATGATTAATTGAACCGGCCAACATAGACTAGATTCCAACTAAGAATTCCATATTGTCGGATCAAACATATTCCAAAATAAGGACAAATAGTATGGATCTACTTCTATGTAAATAAATATTCTAATATCTTATCATTGATGAAAGTAGTTTTAAGTTATCTTAAATTATTTATATTATAATCATCACCATTTTGAGTAACGTAAAGTAGTCATAGACTCATAGTTATAAGGATACTAAATTCATTTTATTTCAAAAGTTTTTGTGTTCCTATAAAATATTCCATTTCTTAGCAACTTTACTTCCTTTTCATTAAATTCAGGTTTAAATTACAGTTTCGTCTTTAGATCGTGAACTTGCATTTCAATTATAGAGTTCATGCATATATATTTTTCATATGTTTTTTTGTTACAAAGTATTGTAAACGTAATAAATAAGAGTAAAGAAAAGAGAGGAATTATTATTGAATCATTAATATTGGAGGATACAAATGGATGTATTTATAAGGGTAATAGTCTAAACCCTAACTTGTTCCTAAAGAATAGGATGAATAGACATAACCCATGAGCCCATACATAATTTTATAATACTCCTTCTTGGATATTCATCGTTCATTACACGCCATAAACTGCCTCATTAAAAACGTTATCAAGAAAAACCCAATGGGATAAAAACTTGATGAAGGAAAAGAGTGCAGTACGCATAATGCTCCTCCTCAAATTAATGCATATCTTTTAAGCGTCGAAGACCGATCTTCTGAACCAGTAGCTTAAAAACTCTTGTTGGCAAAGACTTTGTGAATAAATCTGCCAAATTATCACTTGATCGAACTTGACGAACATCAATAACTCCATCCATTTGTAGATCATATGTAAAGAAAAATTTCGGAGAAATGTGTTTTGTTTTGTCTCCTTTGATATACCCTTCCTTGATTTGAGCTATACATGCTGCGTTGTCTTCACATAACATGGTTGGATTTCCTTTAATAGACTCGAGCCTACATTCTTCTTGGATGTTTTGAATCATCGATCTTAACCAAACACACTCTCGACCAGCTTCATAAAGTGCAATAAGTTCAGCATGATTTGATGATGTTGCAGTTAAAGATTGCTTTGGCGACCTCCAAGAAATTGCAGTGTCTCCATATGTGAAAATATACCCTGTTTGGGATCGTGCCTTATGTGGATCTGACAAGTAACCAGCATCAGCATATCCAACCAACTTTGATTTCGAATTCTTTTGGTAAAATAATCCCATATCACGGGTACCACAAAGATAACGGAATATATGTTTGATTCCATTCCAATGTCGGCATGTTGGTTCGGAACTATATCTTGCTAGTAAGTTTACTGAGAATGCAATATCTGGGCGTGTATTACTAGCAAGGTACATCAAAGCCCCTATCGCACTTAGATATGGTATTTCAGGACCAAGAATGTCCTCATCATGTTCTTTGGGGCGGAATGGATCAAGTTCCCGGTCAAGTGAACGACCGACCATTGGTGAGCTTAGTGGATGAGCTTTATCCATATTGAATCGTTTCAATATCTTTTCCGTATAGTTTGATTGATGGACAAATATTCCACTTGACAAATGCTCAATTTGCAAGCCCAGACAAAACTTTGTTATACCAAGATCTTTCATTTCAAATTCATTCTTTAACAAATTTGCAGTATGTTCAAATTCATCAATATTTTCGATGATATTTAAATCATCAACATACACTGCAATGATTGTGAAACCCCCCTTTGATCTTTTGATAAAAACACACGGACTTATTTGATTACTTTTGTATCCTTCTTTTGAAAGATATTCACTCAAGCGATTATACCACATTCGTCCTGATTGTTTTAGACCATATAAAGATCTTTTCAATTTAATTGAAAACATTTCACGGGGCTTAGATTTACAAGCTTCCGGCATTTTCAATCCTTCGGTGATTTTCATGTAAATGTCACTATCAAGTGATCCGTACAAGTAAGCTGTGACAACATCCATAAGGCGCATTTGGAGCCTTTCAATATTTGCAAGTGATGAGGCGAAAAATGATCCGTTTTTAGGGGGTCATTTAAGCCCGAATCCGAATTTATTTGATCAAATATTGCCCTAAATCGTTCCTTTTGTGATTTTAGGTGTTTGGAGAGTGAATTCTGGAAAAGAAGCCATTTTGGACGTTTTTGGAGCATAAAAGTGAAGAAAACGGCAAAGTACCAAATTTCCATGCTGAAGACACAAGGTGACGGCGTCAAGAGTTACATCTTGACGGCGTTAGACATGAGGAATAAAATACCGAAGGTGGTGACGGCGTCAAACGCCTTCATGACGGCGTCAAAGTGGCAAGAATAAAATACCGTGGTCGGTGACGGCGTCACATAGGCCGTCATAAGTAGATCAAGGCCGTCCGAGGAAGTATATGGCGGCGAGGTGACGGCGTCACATGGTGGTCTTGACGCCGTCAGCCCAGTTTTCCTATATATAGTTTTCTAGTTTTTTCATTAAAGAGAGAGAAGTTTTGGTGAAACCCTAAAGACGATTTTGGTGTATCTTTTACAGGTTTTTCAAGGGTTCCAAACCCTTGAGACCTTGCATTGTAATTGAGATAAGTGTTCTTCCAATTCAATCAATATGTCTATGTGTTGGTTGTTTATATCTTGTTCTTGTCTCAATTCTACTATGCTAGGCTAGATCTCTTTTGTGTTTGCTTAGATCTAATGAAACCTAGATGTTGATTATGTGTTGATTACTTGTCTATTCTTGTTTTGGATGAATGACATTATATGTTAGGCTTAAGAAAACTGGCAGATCTCCAAATGGTAACATGCTTGAACGTCTTAAGAAACATGAACCGAGGCGTACTAGGTCTTTATTGGTTGTATTTAATGCATGAGCCACTGTTTACAATCCCTATAGTTGTGCTGGGTCATGGTGTAGGAGGAGATAAGAGCTCATAGAGTTGGGGAGTTATGTATGCCACCCCACGAATGGTATTAAGGAATACAATCCGTCATCCATACAAGTGTAACAAGTAATTAACGTGTAAAAGATATCTAGGGAGTAGTGAAGTCTAAGTAAACACAATTTCTCCAACCACTGCTCACAACCTTAGTATAATTTAGTTTAATTTCATTTTTAGTATTTTATTTTAATTATATAATAGCTTTGGGTTAGTTGAATAGCAACTAATTCCGCCCACTCTTCCAAAACCCGAGATTTTACTTGCTTTCATAAAAATATAAAAATACAAAAATAATCATCTCTCACCTTTAGAACTATTAATTAGGTTTTCTAATCCTAGCGACACTATTCCTAAGCTGAACGATCAATCCCCCGGTACTTGTCACTATACTATACTACAACGATCAGGTACACAGCCTGGTGGGGGTTGTAAGCTTCTCGAGATCCCTCGAGAGGTAAAGCAAGGTGCGATTCCCACGCATCAAGTTTTTGGCGCCGTTGCCAGGGAATAGTTATTGTCTAGGTTAGGATTTCTTTTTATTAGGTCTACTTGCTAGATTCCTTTCTAGTAAGATTTTTATTTTTATTTTTAGGTCTTCTTTAGTCTATCTTATTTCTTTGTGCCTCTGTTAGTAAACTAACCTCATTGACTATTCCGTTGACCATTATGGAAAACGCGAATCCACCCCTTTCCCCTAGTGAAGTGGCTGTGTTACGTGAACAAATTGAGAGTGAGATTAGAGAGCTTAGAGAGCTTAATAGGTTGATCAAGATTGAACTCGAACATACTTTTAGCGACCTAGCAACCGCCTTGTATTCAAATAAGGACCTAGGGCCTAATGACTTTGTGAGTATTGTTGAGAGACTAGAAGAGGAGGAAATGGATCCGAGGCTTAACGACTACTTTAATCTATACCCCACTAAGGAGGAGATTGCATACTATAATAATCTTATTGATAACCCGCGATCTCCCTTCACCATGATTGAACCTAAGATCAAGAGAGGCGATCCTAAGAATGCTAAGATACCATGTATGATTGGATATAGGCACATTAGCAATGCCTACATTGACTTTAAATCTCCAATCAACATTATGTCCTCAACGGTTTATAATGATATAGTGAACACAAGACTTGAACCTAGAAGGGATCCCAAGTGCCCCGGTGGAGTTTGTAACTTTGTCGGGAGAGTTAAAGGTTTACGTGTCTTTGTTGGTAATTTCACTTTTGTTACCGACTTTATGATTGTGGAGGATCTTGCTAATGTCATTGATAGTCGATTATCCAATGTTGTGTTTGGCAAACCATTTGTTGAGGAGTCTAAGTTAGAATATGATGAGATAGAAGGTACGATCCGATTCTCAAGTAACACCGATAGTATCACCTATAGGATGCCCAATAGGATGAAAGAATTTCGCTTTATATCTCGTCTTGATCAGGACAACGTTGGTGCTTTTGAGGATATTGATGAGGAGGATAAGAAAAAGGGCATGGATTATGTATGGGAAAAAAGGAGTCTTTACTACAAGGATTGCTTGGCCCTTGGACCAAGGTATAAAGTTGATGAAGAATTTGCCCAAATGATTATGGGGGCGATTGAGAAAAAGGTGATTGGTTTCTACAAGGAATACTTACAATCGGAGAGTGGAACCAATGATGAAGTCACGTAGTAACCCATGACTTTGAGTCTAGCTACAAGACTCGTAAATAAAGAAAAGCGCTTCTTGGGAGGCAACCCATGTATTGTGTGATTTTATTTGTTTGATTGTTATTTGTTTCCGTATGCATGTTTTATTTTTATTGTTGGTTGATCATGTTTCTCTACTAAAATGTGGAAATACTTTATTATGTTGTTTGGCCTAGTCTTAACTTCAACCTAAAGGTATTTTTGCAAAAGATAAGTGTAAGGGGAAACCCCAAATATGTTTTTAAGAAACAAACCGATCATGATTCTCCACAATATTTAATGAACATGTATATTCGTATTTGTTAGAGTCAAATGCTTGTATTGAGTCATAATGAAGTTTTGCAGGATTTTCCAGGAAGTAGGACAAAGTTTTTCCAGAAATTTTCCGGAAACTTAACATAAGAATTTCTGCAGGTCCATTCTGACGGCGTCAGAGTATTGCTCTTGACGGCGTCAGTAGTTAAAATCTGGAAATTTTACCGGTTTTGTTTTTCTAACGGAGTCTTATGGTTTTTGTGAATTATTAAGTTTTATAATCTCCAGGAAATCTGCAAACTTCATTCCACAAGCATTATATCTTACTTTGTTTTCTAGGATTTAGTAACTTATATAGGATGCCGCCGATTCTACGCGAGGTTGCCTTGTCTATTGTTGTCAGGATTTACAGGTTATTTATGACAAGAAGATGATTTATATTGTGGAAGGGAAGCTTTGATTGTTCGTTTTCTTGGAGGAAGATTTAACCTGGCCAACCTATAATCCATACCGAGCGAATCAGGGGAGTATTTGATTTCATTCTCTTTACCTCTTAACTTTTACATTCTTTACTTGAACATTGGGGACAATGTTCATCCTAAGTGTAAGGGGATGGTAAAAAGATGATACCTTACATATGCACTTTCGCTTGAGTTTGTTTTGTTTGATACTAGATGTGTAATAAAACTATGAGAAATACTTGTTAGTGTAATTTTAGCGCCAAATTTAAAATTTTTTACAACATTTAGGAGTGAAACTTTAGCCATAGCAAGCGTCTCATGGATAGGAGATTGTATGACTAGCACATAACCGTATATTCAGAAAAATTTTCCACCCAAAAATGTGAGGTTCGCCTTTAGATTTGATAGGAAAAGCATTTACTATTAGTGCTTATGAGTGTACCAGTAGCATTTAGATTCTAGAACTTGCGTTAGTGATGCATCCCGAGACCGCGAGTGAGACTACATTCGTGTGGTAGGATTTACTACATGATAAGAGGCATTAGGATCACCCTTGTGTTAAACCCGTATCATAATTACTTGACCATTTAAGTCATATTACTTGGCTAGTTAAGTCAACTAATTTTTCCCACACCCTTTGCGTTGTACTCATTTTTAGTACACGATACCCCTAGTACACCCCTCCGAGCCTATCTTTTCGTTTCTAACTTTAAGCATTTTACTTAAAGGAAGAATTTGTTACACCCCACTTAAATGTACACCCAAATCGCCTTAGCCTTCCGTGTATGCGCTCATTTTTAGTGCATTATTGTTATTTGTTAAACCCTAAGTCAACTTTCTAATTGATTACATGGTTGCTAAGTCGAGTCATATCATTGTACATATTGTTTTGGGAGTATTGGGACTCATGGGTAAGTACTTATTTTATGGAGTAATGGGGAAGAACATAATATATTACCCCCATATGTACGTTAATCTTAAAAGTGCTCCAAGTATTTTGATTTTCTTAATTCGAGTCATTAGATTAGTTAATTGTAAAGTATGTAAAGATTCAAGTGTAACGGGAACGTTTATACCCCTATGATGTATTATTTTGGATGGTAGGGTAAGAGTGTATGAAAAAAAAATGGATTACCATCCCGTTTCGTTCTATGTTTATTTTATGTTTTTGTTATTTTTCATTTATTAGCTTAAGTCGAGTCTAGTCTTGGCTTAGCAACGCCATCTTGTACATGTAATTAACCAAGTTTGTTAACTCGCCACCAGTAAAATTTCCTTCATCCAACAAAACCATGTAATTCATATCCCTACACCTAACGTTACAACCTTTTAAAAGACCTCTTTGATAGTTTATCCTAGGTGCTTACGCCATGTGGTGGAGGTTTGATCCTTTCCCAAGCCTATGGTAATCTATTTTGCTATGACAGGTAGTGAGAGATATCTTCCATTTCCATAATGTTATATTACTTTATTACACCCGAGAGATGTGAGTATCTAAACACTATTTGTGAGGTGCTTGTGTATGACTTCCGTGCTTGTCTATTGGTCTTTAGTGGAACGATTATTTGTTGTAATTACTTTTATATTAGTGTTAAATGACCCCTAACTTGTCTTTCGAGTAGAATAAAAGCGCATTTGCTTGAGGACAAGCAAATCTCAAGTGTAAGGGTATATGATGAGGCGAAAAATGATCCGTTTTTAGGGGGTCATTTAAGCCCGAATCCGAATTTATTTGATCAAATATTGCCCTAAATCGTTCCTTTTGTGATTTTAGGTGTTTGGAGAGTGAATTCTGGAAAAGAAGCCATTTTGGACGTTTTTGGAGCATAAAAGTGAAGAAAACGGCAAAGTACCAAATTTCCATGCTGAAGACACAAGGTGACGGCGTCAAGAGTTACATCTTGACGGCGTCAGACATGAGGAATAAAATACCGAAGGTGGTGACGGCGTCAAACGCCTTCATGACGGCGTCAAAGTGGCAAGAATAAAATACCGTGGTCGGTGACGGCGTCACATAGGCCGTCATAAGTAGATCAAGGCCGTCTGAGGAAGTATATGGCGGCGAGGTGACGGCGTCACATGGTGGTCTTGACGCCGTCAGCCCAGTTTTCCTATATATAGTTTTCTAGTTTTTTCATTAAAGAGAGAGAAGTTTTGGTGAAACCCTAAAGACGATTTTGGTGTATCTTTTACAGTTTTTTCAAGGGTTCCAAACCCTTGAGACCTTGCATTGTAATTGAGATAAGTGTTTTTCCAATTCAATCAATATGTCTATGTGTTGGTTGTTTATATCTTGTTCTTGTCTCAATTCTACTATGCTAGGCTAGATCTCTTTTGTGTTTGCTTAGATCTAATGAAACCTAGATGTTGATTATGTGTTGATTACTTGTCTATTCTTGTTTTGGATGAATGACATTATATGTTAGGCTTAAGAAAACTGGCAGATCTCCAAATGGTAACATGCTTGAACGTCTTAAGAAACATGAACCGAGGCGTACTAGGTATTTATTGGTTGTATTTAATGCATGAGCCACTGTTTACAATCCCTATAGTTGTGCTGGGTCATGGTGTAGGAGGAGATAAGAGCTCATAGAGTTGGGGAGTTATGTATGTCACCCCATGAATGGTATTAAGGAATACAATCCGTCATCCATACAAGTGTAACAAGTAATTAACGTGTAAAAGATATCTAGGGAGTAGTGAAGTCTAAGTAAACACAATTTCTCCAACCACTGCTCACAACCTTAGTATAATTTAGTTTAATTTCATTTTTAGTATTTTATTTTAATTATATAATAGCTTTGGGTTAGTTGAATAGCAACTAATTCCGCCCACTCTTCCAAAACCCGAGATTTTACTTGCTTTCATAAAAATATAAAAATACAAAAATAATCATCTCTCACCTTTAGAACTATTAATTAGGTTTTCTAATCCTAGCGACACTATTCCTAAGCTGAACGATCAATCCCCCGGTACTTGTCACTATACTATACTACAACGATCAGGTACACTGCCTGGTGGGGGTTGTAAGCTTCTCGAGATCCCTCGAGAGGTAAAGCAAGGTGCGATTCCCACGCATCAGCAAGACCAATTAAAAATCTGAGAGTCGTTGCATCCACAACAGGTGAATATGTTTCTTCATAATCTACCCCGGGTATTTGTGAGAAACCTTGTGCTACAAGTCGTGCTTTGTATCTCACAATTTCATTTTTCTCGTTTCTTTTTATTGCAAATACCCATTTATAGCCTACCGGCTTCACATTATCTGGGGTTAATGTCACAGGGCCAAATACTTGGCGCTTTTCAAGTGAATCTAGTTCAGTTTGTATGGCATCTTGCCATTTTGGCCACTCTTTTCTTTGTCGACATTCTCTAATAGATTTTGGCACAGAAACTTCATCATTTATTATTTCACTTGCTATAGCATATGCAAAAATTTCATCAACACATGTTTCATTACGATTCCATATTGTACCATTTTGTACAATATTTATTGAGATCTCATATTCATTAGGTACATGACCATTCTCAAGAGATTTTTCCACATTTTCTGCGTTATTATTAATCTCTTATGGGATTTTATTGATAACAACTTCTTGGACTTTGCCAGTTGTATTATGCTCTTTCTTTTTTCGTGGATTTGTATCCTTAGACCCCATTGGTCTTCCACGCTTCCTGCGTACATTTGACTCATTCAGAGTTTCAGGAATATCAATTCGAGAAGGTGCATTTAAAGCTGGAACATATGATTTTGTAACTCTTTTTGTATCTGTAAATGCATCAGGCAATTCATTTGCTATTCTTTGCAAGTGAATGAGCTTTTGAACCTCTAATTCACATTGACCACTCCGAGGGTCAAGAAAATTTATTTGTGATGCATTCCAAGTTACATCTTGTTTGTCTAACTTTTTATTTTCTCCTCCTAAGATTGGGAACATTGTTTCATCAAACTGGCAATCAGCAAAACGTGCTGTAAAAACATCTCCAGTTAATGGTTCCAAGTATTTTATTATTGATGGAGAATTAAAACCAACATAAATTCCCAATCTTCTTTGAGGTCCCATCTTTGTTCGTTGTGGTGGTGCTATTGGGACATAGACACCACAACCAAAGACTTTTAGATGAGACAAACTTGGTTCTCTTCCAGAAACCAGTTGGAGAGGAGAATACTTATGAGATGCGCTTGGTCTTAATCTAATAAGAGCAGCAGCATGTAAGATAGCATGTCCCCATGCAGAGGATGGCAATTTTGATTTCATAAGTAGTGGTCTAGCAATAAGTTGTAATCTTTTTATTAAAGATTCAGCTAGACCATTTTGTGTATGCACATGTGCTACTGGATGCTCAACCTCAATCCCGATTGACATACAAAAATCATTAAATGATTGAGATGTAAATTCTCCTGCATTATCAAGTCTAATCTTTTTTGATAATCTGGGAAATGTGCTCTTAATTGAATTATTTGGGCTAACAGCCTTGCAAAAGCATCATTTCCTGATGCTAACAGACAGACATGGGACCATCGGGATGATGCATCAATTAATACCATAAAGTATCGAAATGGTCTACACGGAGGAGTAATTGGCCCACAAATGTCTCCTTGAATTCTTTCTAGAAACAAAGGAGATTCTTTTTTCAAGTTTATTGATTGAGGGCCTAGTTATCATTTTTCCAAGAGAGCATGCTCCACATGATAATTCTTTTGATAATAGGATCTTGAGATCCTTTAGTGGATGCCCATTTGAGCTCTCAATTATTCTCCTCATCATAATATCACCCGGATGATCCAATCGATCATGCCAAAGGGTAAATATTTTGGGATTTATACCCTTTCGGGTAGAAACCATATTTATTTCTGTCTGATTGATGTATGTAAAATACAATCCAGAAGATAGACCTTTCATTCTTTCCATTATGGTCTTTTTTCCATTTTCAATGGATGTAATTTGGAGATACTCAACATTATTTTCATTCATGGTTTCAAGATGATAACCATTGCGTCTTATATCCTTAAAACTTAGTAGATTTCTCCTTGATCTACTAGAATATAACGCATCATTTATTATTAAGTGTGTACCTTTAGGTAACATAATGCAGGCTTTGCCAGAGCCTTCAATCAAGTTGCTAGTACCACAAATTGTGTTGACATTTGCATTTGCTATATGAAACTCATAAAAATATTTTCTGTTTTTCAAAATGGTATTTGTTGTTCCACTATCTACTAGACACTCGTCTTCACCGTTTTCCAAAATGCTTTTCATATCCTTGAACATAAAAATAAAATAAATAAATAAGCATTTCAAAGTAAAAGAAAACTTTAAGGAAAAAAAATACTTCATTAATTAAAAGTCAATACATGAGTAACAATGCTAGAACAAACCTAGCTTATTCAACACAAAATTTAAACTTAAAAACTTATTGCGGAAAAATAAAAATGCAATTAGATAACTAGTTATTATTTCCATCGTTGGAGAAAGAAGCAACAACGTCTTCGACATCATCAAAGAAATCTGAGGAGTCGAAGCGCACATTGGGATTTGGCTCATTATCATTGAAACTATTAAAGAAGTTTGTTTCATCATTGAAATTATCAATGAAGTTTGTTTCAATGTCTTTTCCTTTCTTTTTGAGTGATGCTTGATAAAGGTCAACAAAGTGTCTGGAGGTGCGACACTGTTTTGCCCAATGAGTGTTCATGCCACATCTGAGGCAAGCATTTCCAGAATGTTTAGGAGCTGGCTTTTGCATCTTTTTGCCTTTATCATCTTTTTTCTTGAAATCGTATGGCTTAGGATTATAACCATCACGATGCCAAACAATATTTCGACCACGTCCACGTCCACGACCACGACCACGACCTCGTTCATTTCCACGGTTATTACCATGTTCACGACCCCAACCCCTCACATTTGATGTTGCATGCACTTCAGGCAATGCAGTAGAACCAGTGGGGCGTGCTTGATAATTTTTCATCAAAAGCTCATTATTTTGTTCAGCAACAAGAAGGACAGATATTAGTTCATGGTATTTTTTGAAGCCACGTTCTCTATATTGTTGCTGTAAGAGCATATTTGAAGCATGAAAAGTAGAGAAAGTTTTCTCTAGCATGTCTTCATCAGTAATCTTTTCTCCGCACAATGTTAGTTTAGATGTGATGCTAAATATTGCGGAATTGTACTCGCTGACACTTTTAAAATCTTGCAACCTGAGGTGCATCCAGTCATAGCGAGCTTTAGGAAGGATTACTTGTTTTTGATGATCAAACATTTCCTTTAAACTTTGCCATAATATTAACGGATCTTTCACCGTTAGATATTCCCTTTTTAGGTCCTCATGAAGATGATGACGCAGGAATATCATGGCTTTGGCACGTGCTTGTGCAGAGGCCGTATTTCCAGTTTGGATCGTTTCTCCCAATTCTTTTGCAGTTAAATGGATCTCAGCATCAAGAGTCCAAGGGAGATAGTTTTTTCCAGATATGTCAAGAACAGCAAAATCGATATTCGAAAGCTTTGAATTTGACATTTTTTTTAACTACATAAAAAGACAAGTGCATTAGAAAATCATATAATAGATTACTTTACTACTACAAGTACTTTTTTTTTTTTTTTTATTCATAGTAGGACTAAATTTAATTACTAGAATAATCCATGTATATATACATTCACGTCATGAAGTACAAAATATATGCAATTTGAGCATTGACATTTTTTTTTTATTTTAAATTTAAAGTCATAACATGAAGTTATGATATTGATCTTTATGAAAAGATCATATTAGAACTTGATGTTCTAATTTTTTTTTTTAAAGTTTAAAGTCATAACATGAAGTTATGATATTGATCTTTATGAAAAGATCATAATAGAACTTGATGTTCTAATTTTTTTTAAAGTTTAAAGTCATAACATGAAGTTATGATATTGATCTTTATGAAAAGATCATATTAGAACTTGATGTTCTAATTTTTTTTTTAAAGTTTAAAGTCATAACATGAAGTTATGATATTTTTTCATAATGATTCTTGAAAGAACCATATTAGAACTTGAAAGTTCTTTGTTTTTTTTTTCAACATAACCTGATGTTGCATTATTATTATTATTATTATTATTATTATTATTATTTTAACATAACATGAAAGTAAAATAATAAAAAAAAAAACGCAATTCTCTTTATGTAATCACTATAGAACATTTGTTGTTCTTGTAAATTACAATAGAGTTTAAAAAAAAAAAAAAAAAAGATATTACACAACTTTTAATCGAAGTAAGCTTGTATAACCAATTATAACCCATAAAAAAAATAACACTACTCCGTATATATGTATCTTTATTGTATAGGTGGTGATGACAAATTGTCTTGAATAATAAAGTAACAATCTTTATTTTTAGATGTGAATTGTGATACTATATTACTTACACAAATCAAATAAAGTTATACAGAAATTGAAGAATAGCAAACAGCAAGTAACATGTGACTTTAATTTGCATCAACGATTGAATATTAATGGGTTCGAGATTTATAAGATCTTCTTACTTATCTAATATGAAGTCATATAAAACAAAAGTACAAACATAGATGATATAATTACGAGTAAAAACAATTAAACAAGTATTGTAACACATGTAGTAAATCATTATAGTTATGCGAAACAAGACAGAATATGTAGTATCGATTACAATATATTCCATAGTGTTTCATAAAGAAAAAAATATCTATCCGTATCATAGTGCAATATGTTAACAGGGATATGTGACTATTAAACAATGATCTTAAAAGTATATAAATTAATAATGAACAAACAGTAAACAAATAGGTCACGTAAATAACATATGTTAAATAACACTAGAATGGCAGTGGTCCGCCGCATTGCCGGCGGGCCTGTTTTTCGGCCGAGGTGATTTTGCATAAATAAACTGTAAACCAAAAGTCTATTACAGGACATCAAGTGTTCAAAGCGAGACACATGGCTAAACATCCAAAATAAGCAATGAAGCTATTTGGGCAAAGTAAGGCTAATTTTTGCTTAAAATGTTGGCTCAATACTTGGACTAAGTAAGATATCATCCAGACCAAAATTGTTGCTTAAAATGTTGGCTCAAACCTGTCGGAATTAGCAGCCCTTTGATAATTTCATGTAAACATCTTTTGCCTTCATTTTGTGCCACCATTGCAACGATCTGGCAAAAAAATACATTAATACAATAACTTAAAAATGATTGTATAATTGGAACTCATGAGCTGAGAACTCTGGTGATGTTGTATTCAGATCTTGAGACTAAGTTTTGTTTTTTTTTTTTTTTTGTTTTTTTGTTTTTTTTTGTTTTTTTTTGGGGGGGGGGGGGGGGGGGGGGGGGGGCTGATAGAAAGTTAAATAAAGAGAATCAGTGCATACCCTTTCAGCAAGCCTGTGGTTACCAGTAACTTCACTTCTCCTTGCTCAAGAACCTGTTGGAATCAGATGCATTTCAGTCATGAGTCACTTGCAGCAGCTTGTCCATCATTTCGAATTATAATTGGTCGGGAGATACGGTCTAAATTAAAATTAACATACGAAAACTATACAAACATTATTAGCATGTAGCATTTACCAAAAACATGGCATCTAAAATGAACAAACAGTATACAACCTCCATGGCTGCAAGCATAATAAGAAGTTCCAATGACAATCACAGCTAGCTTATTTGGCCAGTGGCGTAGCAAACATCCAACGTCAGCTGCTGCTTCATAGATCAGCATTGCTTATTCAAACGAACCATGTTGCTAAATAATAATTAAAGCAGAGCAACAATACCTGTTAGAATAGAGTCGCGACTGTCTGCCCTGTGGCTTATCTCGTTGTATGCGGCAGAGTTAAAATAATGGTTAGGAAACCGGTATCTTCTATTTCAGTCATCTGGCATGGATAGTTGATCATTATTTATCATTTAGTCTAAATGAGTAATAGGCGCTACAACACAAATGACAACAGATTCAAGCACAACTACCATGAAAGAATAAGGTAAACTGAACCTGTAGCAGTTACTTTAATCAGCGTCACTCACTCCTTAATGGCTTTAATGAGAGTTGTTGCGTTCTTTTTAGCGTCTGTCTTAGCAAGGGCGAGTATTACGGGCTTTTGTGGCTTTGTAAAGGATGGCATTGTCTGCAAGAAGGCGTCACTAAACCTAATGCAAGCTTTTTAGTGTTCCCATAACCAAAGTAAGCGGAAAAATGAATAAAAACTTAGAAAGGAAAAAAAATTGTGTTTGGGATTGCTTATTAAGAGTGCTCATGTGCCTAGAATGAGCTTTTATGTGCCTCTAAGTCGTAAACTAAAAAAAAATATGAGGTTTTAGTTTTCGAAATCTATCCGCTAACCTTATAACAAAGCTAATCCAAACACCCAAAACGTATGTATGAGCCTATCGCTTTTTCATTTTGCAGACAATTATTCACAAAAATAAAAAATAATAAAAAAATAAAAATAAAAATAAAAAAATTCATACGTGCAAATTCCTTAGATGCTGCAATATTCCACGTTCAACTCCAGAAACACAAATAAAAAGCGCGAGATGTCTAATACTTACACTTCAACGGCCTGTCCTAGCGTAATGTGTTGCATATCATTATCTACGGTAATCCAGTTTTGACCGCCCTCATATTCAGGAAGCTGTGTATTTGGAACATTATTGTACCAGACCTGCATTCAAATGAAGAACAGCCACCATCATAAAAGAGATCCAAAACGCACACTTGATATCTAAGGGGGTGTTTGGATAAACTTATTTAACTGGCTTATGAGGTTGTTTTATGAGTTTTTACTGTAGTTTTTGATTGGCAAACTAAGTTAAAAAAACATAACATTTAATAAACAAAATTTTTATAACAGGAACCTTTTACCTTCTTTTAGCGTAATGGATATTGCTTCCTGTATTTTCGCAAACTGAGCATGCATATAAATTATGAAATAAGCACCCTTATCATCTACATGAGGCGGTATCTAATTATATTCCAATTAAACTATTACTAAAGCATAGAAATCATAAATTTGTCTAACCCATCAGGTTCTGGTGTCATTATCGCCTTATTAACTACATGAATTTATCTTCTTCGCACTGTAATGGTTTACGAAAGGGGCTAAACCGTCAGGTTCTGGTGTCGTTATCCCCTTATCAACATAGCAGAATGCTGTACTTCATCCTGTGATATCATAACTGGAAGACCATATATTTTAATACAACGATGTTTTTTGCAGTAATCTTAATGAACAAACACGCAACAACAAATATGAAGTTTTGATAAAAGCCGATTTACCAATCTTCCTTGCCTCCTGTGCACCGATTCTCTTAAACATACCCGCCTTACAATGGCCTAAAAATTTCACACATCTTGACAGGCCTAAACACAAAAACCACAAAACCATCACACATTGATAATAAATATGAGGAAAACTCATAAACCTCCATGTGGAAAGATGGTAATTTAGGTATGTGCTAAACATATACACAATCACGACATATACCTTGATTCCGTTTTCATCTATTTCTGAAATTCCTATAAATTATCCTCCATTTAGAGCGTCCAAAATCGTATTCCAGGTTACCGTGGAAAAAAAAATTGTTGACTTCTGAGGTGGGTAAATTTGAGACTCTTAGAAAGGTGCAAGCTGACCTATTTTGCGTGAATGTTCTATCATTCGAGTACAGCAACCACGTTTACGTAACTGATCATTGGCGTCTATATATCAATAAAAAAAAGTATTAATATAGGTCGACATCGAGTGAATAAACTGAATATGACATTTTCATTCTTTACAATATATGTATCTTACCTCGACCGTAACACCCTTTCGTCGGTCTATTGCAATTCCACTCGAAACATGCCTACTGATACATATTAAGACATGTTATCAGCAAAAATGACAATACATAATCTGTAAGATGAACTGAATGTAAATGCCCAATTAATTAAGTAATAATAATGAGGTTTATGTAGTCAAATAAGTATCGTCGACTTGTTTGCTCATACCTATAATGGTAATAATTACCATTCGGAAGAGTAAAGGCTGGCCGCTTATCACAATTCTATAAAGTCGAATTTGAAGGTTTAACCCTGGTCTTTTGTGCTTCTCTGGCATATTCGTGGCAAACAACCTTTTTTTGTCGCACAACCTACACATACAAAAGGGGTCAATTAGTATGCTTCTCAAAGACTAATAAACAAATAAAAACATTTCATAAAACACAAAGGAAAGCATAAATATTATTGCAGGGTGCATCAGTCCTGAACACCCCATTTATACCACCCAAAATGCGTTACAAAAACAACTCAAACACTCCTCTATTGCTATTGTTGCGGCAGACTAAATCACAGCAATTCTAAACCATGTCAATTATTAACCAAAGCTATATGAAATAAGAGTTAATAATTCAAACCTTAAGAGTTCCCACAGACAAAGCCATCAACTGAAGCTCTCTGAATAAGTTGTAGGACGTTGTTTCCAACTGCCAACAACAATAAACAATATTGAGCATTTCCAACCTTATTAGCTTTTAAAAAGAATCAGTGACATAATATGCCAGAAGTGGGTTCATTTGTTGTGTTACTTCCATCCTTCGATCATAAGGTATCACCTACCGGGCATACAACCGAAATTTACAAACTCCAAATACAAATTATTGATAAACAACTTACGGGACAAATTTTATCCCATCATCCTTCCTTACTCCCTATGTGAACGGTCTACAGTTTGATAGAAACATTCAGTCTATTACTCAAAATCTAAGCTTATTAGCTTTTCAAAAACATTCAGTGACATCATAAGCCAGAAATATAAGGTCAAACAAACACCCAACAAATAAAAAACACTAATCTTGATCCTTAATAAAAATATTCTCTTATAAGTGCTTATTTTTTTATCATAAAAAAGCTACAATTCACACCTAAAAACTAAAAATTGAAACAAACAGATTTAGTCCCCCCTAAAATTTGGTAAACCTTCACCCCCATGAGACACCTTCATGTCAGCAACGACAATGGTCAACCACCATCCCCAAAGGTTCACCATCACCACACACCACCACTTCAACCCAACCCTAACCCACCACTTGAAAAAGAACAGTTGAAAACTAATTCAAAACAACTCATACCTTTAATCGCGGATGCAGATAGCAATCTTTTGTTCCTGATCATCAGTCTCCATCATCAGCAGCAGAGATATGTGGAATGTTCTAGGTTCGTGCTGATTTCCGATTTATTTCTTGG
Source organism: Artemisia argyi (assembly GCA_030686995.1). Lineage (NCBI taxonomy): Eukaryota > Viridiplantae > Streptophyta > Magnoliopsida > Asterales > Asteraceae > Artemisia > Artemisia argyi. The sequence goes on along the minus strand of CM060703.1, from coordinate 26,107,993 downwards.
TTTGTGGCATCATCTGGGTTAGAAAAATTGTGGCATCATTTGGGCTAGAAAAAACAACACCACATGGGGCACGCAAAAAGGCTTACAGATTGGGCTTATTTTTTGGCGGGAAACCGGGGTGCAAAACGGCACCGTATGCACGGGTTTTAATATAAACTTATAATTAGGGAATAAATTGTTTTATACAAAGTGTTTCATATATTATATACTACGAGAATGGCACGGGCCGCCGCGTTGCTGGCGGGCCTGTTTTTTGGTGCCGTTTTTTTTCGTATCTTTTATTTACGCAACATTTAAGCGTTTTCTCAGATGTTTTTGAACTAATTTAACATAAGTAAATAACCTATAAAGGTTTACATAGTTTTTTTTGCATTTAGGATGCGAAAGATGCCATACAAAGAAAAAAAACATGAACCTCACGTCCAGCTACAGTGTCTCGATATATAGAGATAGATATCAATTTACTTCTCCTCTTTCCGGATAATAGCAAATGAAGGAACAAAACTCTTGAGGTAGCTGCGAAAGATCAGACAAATATCTGAGGTAACACCATTTAATCCCAGCTAACATATTAGTTTTAGAGCTTCATTTGGTTCTTTTATTACATTTAACTCTTATCTTGCTACAACAACTGTACTTTGTTTGTGGGGTTCTAACAGCGTAGTGAACTTAATTTTTATGAAAAGATGGTCTGCCTAAGCTCTTTTCTGCATATGGAATTCATCAAGTGATGCTACAGTCATGACTAATCTTTGAATACCAATATGAAATGGGTGTAAAAGCTTGTAACAAAAATGAAAATGAACTAATCCGACTCATTCATAAGTATATTGGTTATGTGATCTATTATTGAATCTTAAACAAAGGTGCAAGGTTGGGTTAAACGTCTGATGCAACTTACATCGATAGTAGTGCACCGTGTTCGTTGGCAGCTTGGCCAGGGTCTCTTGTACTTGGCACCGACTTGAACCTAAAGCATGCCCAACAATAAATGGCCAGTCATACTATTTTTACCGAACGGATGAGAATTAGAGAAAGTATTTATTACTCCAAATGCATCTGTTCTCACTGCAGCTTATGGAAGCAATTTCCAGTTGAGTTTGTTAAGTTTAACATTTCTGGAACTCGATCGTATACAAAGACCCAAAATCAGACAAAGACCCGACCTGCATAATATCCTTTTAGTTTCATGTCCATCCTTTTTTAGTCAATTTAATTTAGCATTGCCTTAGTTCATGGTAGAGTCATAACTTCTAATATAGAACGCGTACATAAAAATGTAAAAGAGTAAAACAAACCTAAGGAAACCATTGTGAAATAGGCAATGGAGATGGTGCCTCAAAACTGGCCGATGCAACATGCTGCTAACGTCCTTTTCTTGCTGGCATATTGGGTCCAACAACCGATTATATTTGATGTCACTCGAGCTGTGTCCCTGAAGCTGCAAGCATTATTGTATCATAAGTGATGGAAGACAAAATAAATAATTGTGAGAAACACTAAAAACAGAAGCCGGACACAATCAAGCTTCATACCTCCTGTATCGTCGGTTGCTGACCCACTTGCAAAAGTATAATGTGTATGCCTTTGCAGAACATGGGGCTGCAGTACAGGATGGTCACTCGTATTTTCTACTGATTTCGACAGCCGATGTGGACCTGACAAAAGCACAAATGACATACGGTTACATGGCTGCAACAACCAAATGAAAGGTACAAAAGGTAAAGGCTATCATAGCAAGCTACAAGTACTTTTTGCACCGTCTGGTTATGTAAGTTACGGTTACATTGCTGCAACAACCAAATGAAAGGCACAAAAGGTAAAGGTTATCGTAGTAGGCTATAAGTACTTTTTGCACCGTCTGGTTATGTAACTTACGTGTGCAAGCCGAGGTTGCCAACAACCGAGGTTCTTAGCACATGTCCGAACAATCGTTTTGTAACTGACCCTTGCCTAGTATACTTACAACTAACGTGAACTACCACTGGACCAATGATGGAAAAACCAACTTTGGAAAAGCACACGCATTATCGGGAAGTACTTGTCTGCAATTCTGTGAGCCTTTGTTTTCTGGTTGCATATGCCGGTCTGCGAGAGGAGCAGTCTTCCAAGGCAGCATTACATGCCATTGTTTCAGATATGTCATGTAGAACGGCTTCCTGGAAGTCCAATACAACAGGTCCATAGGCTATGCACACACAATTTGAAACAAACGTATAATTTTAGTTAAAAATTTTGAAAAAATGGAAGTCAGTGCAAATAATCAACTGAAACAAAAAAACTATAGAAGTATAATCTTCAATGTATGCATATACCTTTCTTTGTTGTAAGGAGTGACTGATTCAGGATAAGTAAGATTAAGAGCAATACTCCATGGTACTCCTAATTCATCAATGTTAATCGTTGGATCCGGAGTGATGACTGTACATGCCGAAAAGTCAACACGCTTCCTCATCAGGTTACCTGAATGTTGTGTAGCCTGCGGGAGAGCCATAACTCAATAAGAATGGAATATAACAATAGTACAATCTGTGTATAATCTGACATGATTGGAAGTGTAAGTAAACCCTTGGCTGACCCGGAAGCTCACTGTCAAAATATGCAACAATATGAAACTGCAGTAACCGTCGTTGAAGCGTCTGTCGCTGGGAGGCATGTGTGCAAATCAGGTTTACCTAAAGCGAAGATAACATAAAATGTTTAATAAGAAGGCAACCAAGAATATATCAAAGATTTAAAGAATAAATATGTTAATATTAGTAACGCACCACATGTAGAGACGTTCATAGTTATCAATAACAAAAGTAGCTTATAATGAAAGATAAAGTAATAAAGAATGAGAAGTGATAATTTTAACACAGACGATGGCGTCAATGAAGATAGAGACGTTCACTGAACACACCTATTAAACACACCCGCTGAAGCTGCCACACCTACCCAGTCACACCGCCCCCTGAACCAACAGACCGACCAAGTCACTGAACTCCCACCTCAGCGGTTTGCCCTTGCTACTGAGTCATCACATACAAACGTAAATCAAATAAAAAGTATGATTAAATCAAAACCTGCAATTTTTAGGCCATATGGATGTGTCTGAGATTGGTTAGCAAAGCTGCTTATTTGTTTTTTTCTTTTTTGAAATGGTTTGGCATAAGCAAGTTTAAGCAGCTTATTTAAAATATAATAGTATATAAGCAAGTATAATAAGAAACCTCAAACAGTTTCTTTAGAGTTGCTTATTCAAACGTTATAAACAAATAAGCTCCAATAACTGAGTTTATGAACTTTTCAATTTTAGATAAGCTCATAGGCCCAAAAAAAAGCTAATTGAAATGTCCGTTAAGGCATGATACATACCAGTTTCGATTTTTGGTGTTTCGAATAGCAAATTCATGTAGTAGCGTTGGAGAAGAACGCCATTGCTGTTGCTGGTTTAGTATTGTTGCTGCCAACAATATGTGAATCTGGTTTTGAACCACGACCCGATAGCCTACCTCATTCGGTCCACTGTGGAGTGAACCGTAATGCCTCCATCAAGAGTGTGTATACATCAAGACCCAACTTTACTTTTTTAAACTTCAGTAGCCAACCTTACTTTCGTCTTACCCTTTTTTTTTAACTTCAGTCAACATTAAAACAACCTTTTTTTAACTTACTACTGAATTATAACCGATAGTTAAAACTGAACTTTGCAAGGGCGTATATAGGATTGACAAACCTGTTAACCTGCTTCGATTCCCATAGGCTGTAAGATAGCCTAAAGCTATTATCGCTATAACTATTTTTCACAAATGTGGTGCAATAAAAGATTGGGCTCAGATATGTATATGGTGATTAGATCATAGAAGTATCCGAATTCCTTCATGGTTGCAAAGAAATCTGGTTGCATAGCAGGGATATATGCTATGCCATCTGGTCATTGCCTGACCAAGTTAGGATTGGAACATCTTTCCAAAATTTCAACAATCATCATAGCCCGAAAAACTTTGTTAAAAAAAATTACTTATACAATCCATGAATAAGCGATTACACAGTACGCACGGCATGGCTGCAAAGCAACTGAGTTGCCAAGCCAAGATTTGTTCACCCCCCCCCCCCCCCGGCTGCAAACACGTTACCGTGATGCCCTGCCATGATAGGGGTGCATAAGGCTAATTAGAACAACCTCAGCATAACTGAAGGCAAAACTTTGGTGTGGCGTCGTCAACCACCTGACTTGGCTGCAATCACATTGTCGGTGTGACTGCCTAGCCAAGATATGGATTTTGGGGAGGCACGCATAGTAAGAAATAAATGGTCACCAATACATCTACAACGAACCAATAACCAACCACAAGGAATAACGAAAACCCAAAAATTACGGTTTTCAACGAATCATTTAAATTAGCAATCAGCAGGCAATCGGCAACTAAACCGCATATATAAATCAAAAGGCCTAAATCCAAACGACCACAAAACCCTATATAAATGAAAAGCCCCAAACTTGCATACATGAACCCAAAATTTAGGGTTTTCAATAAACCATGTATAAATTAGCAGCCAATCGGCCAGTAAACCATGTATAAATCAAAAGCCCCAAAAATCAGGGGTTTTCAATAAATCATTTAATTAACAATAATTCTTACCACTGGAATCATGCATCAGCAGCCAATCGGCCACTAAACCCTGTATAAATTAAAAGCCCCAAAGTTGTACACATCGATCCAAAAGATATTGGTGCATATCAAAGAGACAGCTGAGGCGATGAGATGCTTCTAGGTTTCCTGACATATGCGCACTTAATTTCGGCTTATAATAACCGGATTGGGCCAAGACAAAGTTTGATTCACGAATTGGAGCCGAAGAAGCAGGCCAAAAGTAGCCCACCAATTTTGGCGGGAAATCCAGACGCAAAACGGCGTCGTGTGAACGGGTTTTAATATAAACTTGTAATTATTTGATGTTAAGTTATACAACAATAAGTAAATAAATAGATGCAAGTAAACGCAATATGAAACATGATCAGTAAACACCGAAAAAAAAAAACATTATTATTTTACCTTTTTTTTAGAGCAAAGATCGTGCTGATAACGTATTGTAAAAGTAATAAATAAGAGTAAAGAAAAGAGAGGAATTATTATTGAATCATTAATATTGGAGGATACAAATGGATATATTTATAAGGGTAATAGTCTAAACCCTAACTTGTAGACATAACCCATGAGCCCATACATAATTTTATAATACAAAGCACTTTAAGTTCGCATTTTTAAGTATGTAGATACTAAATTATAAATAACTCTTAAAGCGTAGAGTTTATTGTGTTTTCACAGATTTTCAAGTATTAAGTGGACGAAACAACTTATATATAAGTGTCAACAACTTGATAAATTAAAGTGTAGAGAGATCCGTAGCAACTTGTTCAAACATCCACATATCTCACACATGGTCTAAAGCAATTTGTTCAAACATCCACATATCTCACACATATCTCGAGCGATACTTAAACTCACAAAATTATAATTGATTGACCACTCACATACCGATAAGCCCTACGTAAAAAGTGTCGCATGCCTCCATTCATGCCGAACTTTGTAACCCAAAACATGGTGCTATTTGTAAATCATTATTTATCGTTAGCTACTAGTCAAAAACTGATACTCCCTTCGACTCAAATTGATTGTCCACATTTCGTTTTTAGTTGTCCCGAGTTAAATTTTCATTTCAAAAAATAGATAGAGAATCGAGATCAAGTTTACCATATTACTACGTATTATTACAAACTTAAAAAAATTACGTATGCATTAATTAGTTAAGGTAAAACTGTCATTATGCAAAAATTAAGAAAGAGAAAACTACAATGATGATATTTTTCTTAAATTGTGTGGTTTTCTATATATGGTTAATTATTTTGAGACGGACGGAGTATTAAGCTTCTTTTTCTTTTTCTTTTTTTTCTTTTTTTTTTTTAGCTTAGGGCTTGTTTGTTAAAATTTTCTATTAAGTCATGTTTAATTAAAGTATGACTTAATGCAGATATTCTCAGTTTTATTGTTTAATATTTTCAGTCATCTTTCTTTATTAAGTTACAAACAAACAGTTTTCATATGACTTAATTAATTCAGTTTTTTTTTTTTTTTTTTTTTTAAAGTCAATTAAGTCGAATTCAAACAGCACCTCAGTAAGCTTTCCGGAAAAATTTAGGAAAGAAAGACAATGAAGGTAAAAGCCCAAATGGAAAGTCAGGCCCAAATCATGAGCCCAAATAAATTTATGTCACTTTGTTGAATAATCCACAAATATCTCCTTATTCCTATTTTGAAATCCGTAGCGGGTCTCCGGCGGTTTTAACGGAAATCACGTAAGTTGTCACCGCCCTAACTTTGTATTTTTGTTGAATTTCATTCTAAACACTGTGTTAATTTTAATGCCTAATTTTCGTTTAATTTATTGTATATATATATATTGGGATCTGCTATAGCGGCTGAGTTAGAAAATTACGGTCCAAGGGTCAAACTTTGATAATTTTATAAACTACGCGTTAGTGTGCAAATTACAAAAATAGCCGGACATTTTAAAAAATTACTAAAACAGTACACTCGCAATGCGGCGGCGGTATTTTGAGTTATTCGGTTACATATTTAGTTGTCTTGATGCTTTATAAGTAGAGATATTAGAGATGGTTAAGCCAAATAATTTTAGTTTCAACAACCAACCGCTTTCTAACAAACTTCCTAACCAACTTGCTTCCTAACAAATTAATTTTGAAATCTTTCCATAATAAGCAAGAAAAAAATCTGAATTTTAAGCCTTTTTAATTATAGAATAATCCCAAATACATTATATAGTAGTATAGATAGATAGCATAAGATGCAATATTTGACAATAAGGGCAACTTGATTATTTCTCACTCCGAGAAAGAGAATATAATAACTAGTTTGTGACGTTTAGGAGGATATTAACTTATGCTTATAGAATTAGACAGAATTCTAAAATCACACTAAGAGAGTTAAGATATGCTGTGATGAACAAGTACTAAGACGTGGGATTATGGAGTTGCAATACTAAAACCCAATCCCGGTAGTAGTGTTAACATTGAGGTACAAGCAATCTCCAACACGGAAACAGTTTTCCAAAGGTTTTATGTAGTTAATGTCCTAACTGCCAAACGCGGTAAAAATCTGTAAGCTTTTGTAAGAATTCCTATCAAAGGTAAGAATTCCTATCAAAGGTAACGAGGTAAGCAATCTCCAACACGGAAACAATATTTTGTAAGCTTTTGTAAGAATTCCTATCAAAGGTAACGAGGTAAAAATCTGTAACGGCCTAAAAATCCCGTATCATAATATAGACAAGTACATAGTCAAACCCTAAACCTTGATGGACCCAAAGCCTACAACGGGCTTGGGCCAACTAATTTAATATACCTATCTAATACTCCCCCGTTGTCTTTGGAGTATGTTGTTTGGACAAGATACATATCATACATTTCTATGCGTTTTAGGTTCATGAACATGAGGAGGTTTGTAGCATACTAAGTTACTAACCATTCAACATCATGTGAGTGACATTGATACATGATTATCATGTTATGTACAACGTCTCCTTTAAAAATAGGTGGCGTTGGGTTTCTAGTTAGGTTTCATTATGGTATAGAGTTAAATGTAGGGTGAAATAGGTATTAGTATCATTAGTTGTGATTGGAGGTTGTATGCGTTGAGGTGGGTATGTTTGATTTGATTTATCTAGGTATTGGAATACAAAAAAAATGGAAACCTTGAATGTCTAATTCAAATTCAATCATACAACACTTAAAGAACTAGTTACATGTTACCAAAACTGCGTTTAATATATTAGAGTTCGGTAAAGTAAAGTTACTAGCATAAACTCAATATTTAACCAAATACACTTCATATAAGGCCCTATTGAGGTATCAACATAAATTCTTTTGCTGAGTTTTGGAAACACTCCGGACTTCACTATTACACTTTTGCCTAGTAGAAGAAGCCCTATTATTGAAATCGAATTCCATTAATTTGGAAATGCCTTTAAATGATGAATCCATTTCCAAATATATTAACAAATCTATAAGAAAATTAACTTGGTAAGATTACGAATAGACTTAGCATGATTCACAATTTGCCTAACGGAAGTGTATTCTTAAATTCTAGGTTGATAACCTTAGGTTATATTGAAGTGGTGGAATTGAATCCATCACGTTGAAGCATTTCCTTTAATGGGAATTTAATTTCAAATATGTGGTTTCCTATTGAGCATAAGTGCGAGTCTAGTGAAGTTTGGTGTGTTTTCAATAAGAGTTGAAGGACTTTTGGTTATAATCTATATTGGATTTTTTTACGGAGAATGTTGGTTTAACAACGGACTTATACTTAAAAGTTTATAGTGTTGTGGAGTGATTAATGTCCAAAAAATTTGATATTTGTTTGATTTAAATCAATTGCTTAAAAGTTGTATTTTTGGATTTTATTTAGACGTTGATATTGGTAAATTTCAAAATGCTGTAACTTGTTTTCGTGCAACCATATCCCTAATATGCTACCCATATCGCTGTGGATTCTGCGACATCTTCCTCATTCCAAGATGTCTTATGCGATTTCCTCAATACATTTAGAACCCCTTTAGCCGTTTCATTTTTAGGCGTTCATGATAGGTTCTGTAGGAGGATATTGGCCCGTTGGGAGTGGTGGTTGGATAATAGGTGTCAATACACTTGCCTTAAATATAGAGGTTGCACACTCCAGCCCTCTACTGATTGGATATTTTATATATTTGGTTATGAATGTGAACTGTAATCTTCCATTGCACTAGAATGACTACCAAGTAATATTTGGTCTTGACATAAAATATGACTGCCAGTCAAGCATTATGAGACGCACGTTAGCATTTGTGTTTGTGTAGCATGAGAGTATTTACCAACTTGTGTAGTGGTTGATGTTGGGAAGTTGCTACTAGGTACGAGCTTCTTTTGTTATCTAGTGTAGTAGATTTGAGCTATCTACCTAATGGCTTGGAACTTTTTAAAATGTTGAATAAATAGGAATGCCATCAAAACTACTATGTTCAACAATGTCATTTTGTTTGTCGACATCGTGTGATTAACTTCTAAAATTAAATGAAGTTGTCCACTCACCCAGGAGAGTCAATCATATTGGGTGTCAAGTGTTGCCCCCTCTGGTCGTAAGTAAAAGATACGTTTTGACATAGACGATCGGATGCATTACTTGTGAATTTAAAAGTTCACTTGGATTTTACCTTTTTTCAGAAAACAATTGTACGCGTCGAAAAGCGCTATGCTTGATGTCAATCATTAAAGTATGGCTATTCCTTTGGAAGAGATTGAGTGCATCTTAATGGTGGTAGTGTTTTTGTTAACCTTTTTGGAAGAACATTAGTTACAAAAATTTATGAACTGAATTGTCGAGAACTGAATCAGTAGGGGACTAGGGTCTATCTTACAGGTGGCAATTTATGTTCATGATTCATTTAAATCGTCTCCAATGTTTGCACCAAAACACCAAAATGGTGTAATATTTGGGGTACGACACTATTTCTCACACAATTTGTTTCAACACAATTCATCATACCAAATTTTTAATATTTGCATGATCATTGATATCTTCAAAATGAGTACAATATTGCACACGTTTCCAAAGTTTTTTAGTTAGGGTTACTAGACAAAGATGTCACTTAACTTTCCAAAAAAGTGCGCCTAAGGTACTGAACTTCCGTTTTGTTCACTTGAGTTCCTGAAGTTATAGGATGCATATTGTTCTATAATTTCAGTGTTACTCGAAGTGACTTGAACGTATATTTTTTGACAAGTTAAGTAACATAAATGTAGTGTTTTTACAAGTTCAATTATGTTTACGTATATTTTTATAAGTTCACTGACCTCAAAATGTCATGTATCATAAGTTGAGTAACCTAAGTGAACAAAGTGAAAGGTCGGTACCTTAAACATTTTTTTTTTTTTTTTTTTTTTGAAAAGTTTAGTAACATACCTTTTAGTTATTTGTATATGATAACAAGGAATCAAATTTTTGGTGTAAGGATATGGTACAAATGTAACCATATTTGGTGTCTGAGGCGGATCCACAATCAGCTGAGGCCTGAGGTTGAGTTGAACCGACTGAGGTTTCAATTCGAGCTTCATTCTGTTTGATGTCTGCTGATCTGAACCCAGATTACGAGTTTCGAGTGTTGAACAGACTGGTTTCTGTTGGATGATCCCGCTACTTTTATTGTTCAACGTGCATTGCTCTATTGGTAAAATTGTTAAAGTTGGATTGAGATTGATGATTGATTTTGTTTACTAATTCCTTCATCGTTAATTGTTAAGGTTTATCATCATCTAAATTCTTGATTTGCTGATCCTATTTCTGATAAGGTTTACCCCAAAGGTTAAATTTACTGACTTCTTGCCCTTCAAGTGTTTGTGATATTGCATCAACCAAAAAAATTCTTTATTTTCTTGTGTGTATTCCAAGGCATTGTGATATGAAGGTTTTTTTTGCTTTTCCTTAGTTCCTGTAATGTTGAGTAGAAATTGAATAGAAACGAGATGCTGAAAATATAAGAATCAATCAAATTGATTAATTTTTTCCATCACGCTTTTTAGGGAGAGAACCATCTTATTGGACATACACAAACCATGGTTGCAGTTAGGGACAACTAACATTTTCATTCAAGAGATGATAGTGGAGAAGTTCTATGAAACATCAACATATTAGAACATCTATTAGTATTATATATCTAATGGGAGATCGATTAGTACCTTCTTGTTAATTTATTAATATTTACAATTAGGTTGTATTAGTATAGTAATTATAAGACTCTAAACTTGTCGGGACACTCGTGAATGGCTTTTTATCGTCTTTTTTTTTTTTTTTTTTTTTTTTTTTTTTTTTTCATATATGTATGAGGTACCCATCTCCTCTGTTTGGTGTAAGCATTTCTTAAAAAAATGCTATATGGCGCATACCTTGAAGATGCTCTTATATAGTTATATCCAAATGATGTGTAGAATTGAATGTGAGCTGCAGTGACAACTTTTCTAGTGACTGAAATAAAGTGTTTTTAAGTTTTTTTTTCATTCAGCCCCTTGGAAGCAGTTGTTTACTACTAGCTCTTTCTGTAATTGGAAAGATATAAAATGCGTCTTCTTTGAAAAGAAATATGTTATTCTGTGTGGCATCCTATGGATTGACCAAATATGGTTCCACTAGGAGAATTATTCTAATAGCGTTTAGATGTATGTGCCATATACAACAATTGCATTGAACTTTATGGCACCAAAGTTTAGTGTCTTGTATGCTAATCTTGGGAAAGATTTTTCAGCTAGAATATGACTGTAGTTTATCTTTTTGCTCATTCTATTAAACAAAACACATAATTTTGGTACATGCTGGTTTAGTCTCTAATGTTATTTACAGCTTGGATTTTGACTCAGTATGGATCTACTCTACAATGCTTACTCCACTGCTGAAGACGAAGATGAAGAAAACGAAAAACATGCATCTCCTCCCCTCAAGCGGGCTAAACCTGATTTTCCACATACATCTAGCAGACGTTTGCCAGCTGTCACCCTCAACCAATCTCAAAATATCACAACTGAAGTTCCAATTGCAGGCAGATACATATCAAAGCGAGAACGGGCAATCATGTCCTCGGCTCCACAAACTTCCAATGTAGACCCCCCAACTTCTTCAGCCTGTTCCCCTGGTACATTTTTTACTTGCTTTCTTAGGTCTAGTCGTATGTTTGATCGTGAAGACTAAGGAAATAAAAAAGATGGATCTTGATTATGCACATACCGTTTAATCCATATAACAAAGGTCCCCACAGTCTAAGTTATTTGTATTAATTTATCTGTTATTGATGTATTACAAAGCAACTCAACAAATTGATTATTGCGACTGTTCTTATAATGATAATGTTTGGACCACTTGGGTCCCTTGGTATGCCCTTATTGAACTTACTATCTTAGTTCTCACAGGTATTTTTGTTTAGCAATCAGGGAATTACTCGTCTCTGATGACACTTTTGCAAGTTTCAAGTTATATTTGATTTTATTTTATTTTATTTGAGGCGTCTCATTAATTTCATTTAATCTTTTTTATCAGCAGTCCAAGGAAGCATCTCAGACTCACTCATACGGAAAGACATTTATTCATCGTTGAGGAATAGAACAGAGGGCTACACAAATTCTGGCCGCATATCTGACAGGGTGTCCACGACTCTTATGAGCCATAATAAGGCCGTTAATGCAATTGAATGGTCAAAAAATCATCGTAAGTATTGTCTTGATGACTAATTAACTTTGTTTGTTAGATTCATTTTTCATTTCGTGCCACATTCATGCATGCAGTATATAATTATCATCTGTCTAAATTCTATTCAAGGAAATCAATAGGTGTTTGCATACTTAATCTTGTTGATCGATGCATCTCCATAATATCTTATATCTGGACCGTAGCATGACCTATAGCGCAAATGTTGTGGTTTGCATTTGGTTGTCTCCTATAAGTTTGTTAGGATAGTATTTCTTTATTTGTCATCATCATTAATATGTCGGCGATCTTTGATTACAATAGTGATTACAAAAGCTTTAACTCGTTGTTGGACACCAAGATGTTACCTCAAAAGTATTGATAGTTTACTAGATTTGTTTTATCTTAATAATTAGTCATAGTATAGGGGTGAGTTATGTATTTATCTTATTCCTTGTATTCGTATGGCTATATAAACCCCCTCAGGTCTTCTCTTGAGAGGTGTGTGTTGCAATAAACATTTATCATTTGGCAAACACCCTCTCTTCCTTTCCTCTCTATCTCGTCACACATAAAACATGTATATGTTTAGCTTGTTCACGAGATGCATATGTTTAATTATTGTAACGAGATTAGTATAGGATTGTATCAATAAGTTGATTTGAAAAACATTCACTAGAATTGACATTTCTAATGTCACGAGATTTGTGTAAAATGAACTTAAACTGTCACGAGGTTGCTAAAGACTTAGAAATTTTCCAAAATTTTTCTAGCAACTTTGGTGACATTCACTTCAAATCTGTTTCATATCTTTTTGAGATACAACTCTTATGCAAAATGCATTCTTTTCCTAAGTTTGATGAAAATTCATTTTCAATGATACTTTTTTTCTCAAAACTTTTAAAGATGGTATAAGTTGAGCTTATATTTTTCAAATTAAAAACAAAGTTCAATCTTTACTTTAAAATCTTCTGAAAAAGTATCATAAAAACAAACTTTTGGTGAGGATAAAAACAAATACAGAGAAAATAAATCGCATGTTAAAAGAAAAGAAGGCATGCGCTTATATGCTATAAAAGCAAGAGCATAAGAAAAGAAAAAGATAAAATATGCTCAAAAAGAAAAATGCCGAAGCATAAAAAAACAAAGTGAAAAATTAAAATTTATTCTTGTACATAACAACTTTCATATTTTATTAAACAAAATCTCATTCAATGGCCCAAGAACAACAATTACACAACAAGAACAAGAACAACTATCACAAGACATTCGAACCCTGTGGATTAGTCGGCCAAAAGGTCAGAAACCATGGTTACCGAAAAAAAAGGGGGTTTTGGTCGTAAAATAGCAACGTACTATTTCAAATGTACCGTTTAGTATGTGTACTATTTATCGTTCCATTTAATGTTGTGTACTTTCATGTTTTGTTCCAATTTGCACATTTTGATGACTTGTCATACCTGAAAGTCGACACGTGTCACCATTTATAACGTGACACATCATCAAAATGTGCAAATTAGAACAAAACATGAAAGTACACAACATTAAGTGGAACGATAAATAGTACACGTACTAAAACGGTACATTTGAAAAAGTACGTTGCTATTTTACGAACAAAACCCAAAAAAATAATAATAAAAATAAATAAATAAATAAATAACTTGTTCCAAAAGAATTCACATGTGATAGCCCAATAATCGTTCCACTTAATGTTGGCACAACATCCACATAGTTGAAGACCCGAAACCCTAAGATTGACAATAGATCAATATACTGTTGATTTCTTCCGCACTGTGATGCGACTTCCCATTGCAACTAACATAGGATTTGAAGTAACTCCAAACTCACAGCTGATGACTTTCCTCTTAGAGCTTGGCTATGACACTGATGAGGGCAAGTTAAACCGACTTTCCGATTTCAGGAGGAAGTATCTACCCACGAGATGGGCTACGCTCTTCTCAATTCTCAACTCTTGTTTGAAACAACGGGGAAAGAATCCGGGTTAGATAATGGCTGGCACACGCTCCTACAGATCATGTATGGAATTGTGAACCGATGCCATTTTGACTTTGCTCAACTCTTATGAAATGAGCTAGTCGAGTTGGTTAATGGAAAGAATAAAGAGTCGAGGAAGAAGGAAGGGCCGTATATACCATTCGTGAGATACATTAAACTCATCATACAAGCTTTGATGTATAACCAACACATTTCAGCAAGACCAGAAGAACAAACATATGAAGCCAACTATATGCACATTTCTTCAGAATGATGCAAAGGTGACTACTAAGTCGCCAGTGGACATTCCACAAGACTTATTGGATCTTGCTGACAAAACCACGGATGTGTATAAGGAGTTTGTTAGGGTAGCTGGCGCTCCTATGGAAAGCTCAATACCGAGCGGACCTGCCCTGGAACGCATAGGGTTAAAGAGTCTAGCGCCAACTTAGGATCTAGCAGGGGGAGGAAGAAACAACTTGCAATGAAACATGGAAAGAAACTTGTTAAGAAACATGGAAAGAAACTGGCTAAGGGGAAGGTGGAAAACAAATTTGTTGAAAAAGAAGATAGTGATTGGGATGAATTGTTTAAAGAGATGGATGAGACGACTGCTAAAAGAGTGCAGCATGAGAAATCAATTGGAGGCGAAGAAAAGGAAGCTTCTGAGCAGGATAAGGGAAAATGAAAAGAAGAACATAAACCTTCTAAGGAGAATAAGGAGGATAGTGAGGAGACTAGGACTAGATCGGATCGTCATGACGATATTGATGATGATGGTACACCAACAAGTAGTTCAAACACGAA
Organism: Artemisia argyi; assembly: GCA_030686995.1. Lineage (NCBI taxonomy): Eukaryota > Viridiplantae > Streptophyta > Magnoliopsida > Asterales > Asteraceae > Artemisia > Artemisia argyi. The sequence goes on along the minus strand of CM060703.1, from coordinate 26,092,922 downwards.
GAAACGGAAGAGTAGCTAAACAACAATAAGGAGGATAGTGTTGCAACACGGTCATGGGTTGGTCCAAAGAACGAGAGTCAGTTTCCTTAAGTCTGTTGTTCCTCAGTAGCTCAGTGGTAGAGCGGTCGGCTGTTAACTGACTGGTCGTAGGTTCAAAACAACACAACAATCAGACAATCCCTCCAATTCATCAAAGCCATGCAGAAGAAACGGAAGAGTAGCTAAACAATTTGTTGGCAAAGAAATAGGATTCTGTTTGTCTTAAACTTGAGGGGTGCAAAGCGTAAAACTCTGCGAACAATAGTTTTAATACACTTGCATTAACTACTTTCTGATTTGGATTTCAGAAGTGTTGGTATAATGTGTCGGTGAGTGTTTTAGATTAATTTTATTACTGTTATTTCTAGCTCGCTTTTGTTTCCTTACAAGTAGCAACTGTATTTTAAATTTTTGTCAAAATTTGATGTTTGCCATTCTGATGTGTTCAATTAAGATAGTTTGCAGCTCATCTTCTTGCATCTGCTGGTATGGATTCTTCCATCTGTGTATGGAACGTGTGGAGCTCGGAACAGAAGAAAGCACGGGTATTCAACATTCATACCGCAGCAGTAAAAGACATCAAGTGGTCGGAGCAAGGTTATTCTTTACTCTCTTGCGGATACGATTGCTCAACGAGACTGATCGATGTTGAAAAAGGGTTAGAAACGTGTGTTTTTAAGGAGGATCAGGTTGTTGGAGTTGTTAAATTTCATCCTAATAATTCCAACCTCTTTTTATCTGGGGGGTCAAAAGGTGTCATTCGGTTATGGGATATTAGAACAAGGAATGCAGTGAATCAGTATCTTCGAGGTCTTGGTCCGATTCTTGATTTGGAGTTTACAAATGATACACGGCAGTTTATTTCTTCTAGTGATGAATCCAAAAGTAACATCAGTGAGAATTCTATCATCGTTTGGGACGTCTCACGACAAGTTCCTCTATCAAATCAGGTACAAATTCTACTTATGTAATTCAAAGATAAAAATAATGTTACTCTGAGATAAATGACCAATTAACTCGAATTTCAGGGGTAAAATGCATAAAATACCAATTTATTTGTTCCGTTTTAGTCATTATACCTTTTTATTTTACATCAAAGTTATTAAAAATATGGCTGTGTCCTATTTGGGTCATCAGGTAACAGATGTTCTTAGATTACGTCTTTCAAAGATGACAACTTTTAAGCAAGGATTTTTCTCTTTATAAATAAAGATTTTAGATTTTTATAATGTGCTGTTTGATTAATAAAAATATTGCGAACATGGGCTACCAAATGACCCAAATGGGACACAAAACTATCATTTACTGACTGGGATGTACAAAGAAAAAGTACAATGACAAGATGGGCATGACCCGTAATGTTACTAAATTAAATGCATGATATGCACTCCGTTGCTGGAATGATTATAAGATTATTGATATTTCTTGTGAAATTTGGGGGGGTGTCCACCGTCCACAGTTAGTTACTAAAAAAACATTTCCAGTTCTTCCAGAATTTTTTTTTCTATTATTCATCTTTGGATAATTTACATAGAAACACCCCTAGTTTTGTTGGACTAAACGCACCCTTAATATCTGAATTAAGTGAAAGCCATCTCTCTAAATAAATACTGATGTGCATAGATCAAATTATATAAATCGAGATGGTTTATGCAAAACAGGACTGTAAATGTATTGCAACTTTACTACTATGAGCATTTCAACTCGATGTGCCAAAGAATTCTATTTGAACTCTAACATCACATCAAAGACGTGGTAAAGATTATAGAAAATTTGACGTACAAAACCTAATACTAACTAACTGAGGGGGCCTTTCATGAGAGTCACTTGGGTTTCTACTTGTTCCTAAATTCAATCCACCTTCACGATCCGGATTGTTTGAATCTGAATGGACTCGGTCTAGACTTCCTATAGTATCATGGGCCTAGATGTTTTGGCATCATTAGTTCATATTTTTCCTCGTTTCAAGTATTGTGCTTCATTTCTTTGAAACGCACATGAAACTTGCAACGCTTCAATATTATGTGACCTGTCCTATATTACAGTGGCGGGGTTAGGTAATGGTTCAAAATGAGCTGGGATGACCTTTTATAATTTTGTATTTATTATTATTTTTCTTCAACTGTAAAGTTATTAGAACTATCTATTTCGATCTTTCCATCACTACTATCTATTTTTTAATATAACAATTTAAAAGGTTGTAAACCCTTGAGATTGCTTTACCAAATTTAAACAGTTTGACCTGTTTCTCGTTAGTGAATCTTTGTAGTTTCACCCATATTGAAACATTTTCACATAAATGAGGTAAAAAGGCTACTTCTGGTCACTTGCAATCTTGTCAACATGGTCTTGATTATCGTGGGTTCTACTAATTGCTGTTTACTATTTTCCTCAGATTTATGTGGAAGCTTATACCTGCCCATGTATACGACATCATCCATACGATCAATATTTTGTGGCACAATCAAATGGAAATTACATTGCAATCTTTTCATCCAAACCTCCATATAGGCTCGACAAGTACAAAAGATATGAATGCCATGGTGTTTCCGGCTTTCCTGTCAAATGCAATTTTAGTCCGGATGGTAAAAAACTCGCCTCCGGCTCCTCAGATGGTTACATTTACTTCTATAATGCCAAAACATGTGATCTCATCAAGAAAATAAAAGTGTATGAACAAACATGCGTAGATGTGGCATTTCATCCTGTCATGTCAAATATAATTGCTACGTGCAGTTGGAATGGTGAGATCTCAGTTTTTGAGTGATGCCGACATGGACTGATTATTTCTCATGATGGGATTGGTTTCGACAAATAATTAAATAGCATTTAATGTTTATTTACTTGTGCTTTGCTTCTGAGTATCCAAGATCATGAAATGTGGTGTTCAAGTTCTGTTACCCTACAAGTATATTATTGATAGACTGCATTATTCTTGATTGAAACATGTGCTTGTGTGATGGTCCTATCTCATATATTTGACACCCTGAAAGCCGAAAACATTGCCGAATTTCTGGCTGAACAGGTCTAATTGTCTTAATATCTCATGACCTATCTCCACTTTTGAGGGGTTTTTGAGTTATTTTGGTTTCTTCAAATTAGATTTTGTTTTTGTGCGTGCGTGCACATGTGTGTGTCGCGCCCCCGCGCCCGTGTGCATGCGTGTGTGCATGTTCAAAGTAACCCCAAGTCCATAATATGAACAGACTGATGGAATGCCACTCTCAACATGGCTTAAAACCGTTGCGTCAATTAGGTCTGTACTTGATTCTTGGTTGGGGCGTTGCACTATATTTTGCATGTGTTTGCGGTACATCGCTGCAATAAGAGAACGATTTTTTTTTTTTTGGGGGGGGGGGGGGGGGGGGTTATGGTGGCTTTGGGCTCTTGTTCTGTCACTTATGTAGTGTTCCCGATGTATTAAGAAAGTGGGTTTTTTAATTTTTAGTCATGACAGACACTACTTAGATCGGAAGTATTGGTGATCGTATTCGCCGCCACCTGAACTCTACATCAACATTCACTATTAACCAAATCAACCACCAAACCATCTACACAAAAGTACCTCACTTAATCACAAACGTACTCCATAATACATTCACACAAAAAAACAAATAAGATTGATTCAGTCATTGGCGTGACCAAATCACCTACAAAACTTGGTCATAACACGCTGTTGGGCCGGTAATGGAGGAAGACGCGTGAAGGTAATTATGACGGGTGAACTTGCAACACCAATACGCTTAGTCTCTCTCTCACATACACACATGCCCGAACATGTACACTACCTAATAAACATATAGATACGCACATGTGCATTATTTTTCTGTTTGTTTGCCAAATAAGAACGCGAGGGAAGGCATAGGCTTTGGTAAGAGAAAGGTCATATACGTACACATACGGATATGTTCCTCAAGGCAACGTGTATAAGTTATTATGTTGGGCCACAGTTGAAAACTATTGAAGGGCATGAGTCATTGTTAACGTTCATGTTAATTTAAGTATGCTTCCATTTATGACTTGTGAGAAACTTCTTACCACAAATCACACCAAATAGATGTTCGAGGTACGTGTTGGTATTAAGGCTACTCGTAATGCAACTCACTTGATAACCGATAACACCACTGTCATATCATCTCTCTCTACAACAATTTCATAACCAACTTATTAGTGTAATGAGGATGACCAAGACACCACAAAAAACAAACCATACTACCTTACAAAAATCATTTAATAAAAAACCCTCAACGACTAGGTAGTATATATATACTACCGAGTTCTCCTTTTTTGGTGCCTAGCACGCGTCGCCCTTGAAGGGCCGTAATGAGGAGGATGCGTCACCAAGGTGGTCGACCGATGCACTACGGGTAGTCTAAGGTGTTTGAGTATAGTTTATATTAAATTTCATAAACCTAAAATTATGGTTCTTAAATTTGTTTCTTTAAGCCACTAATTTCGTAAACTCAAGTTCGTTATATCATTTCAATACAAATCAAATGTCAAGTTTAAAAAGTTTAATCATATTGTTAGTCTTCTTATTTATATTTTTGTATTTATCTTCTACTTGTGTAGTATATTAACAAAATGAATTTATAAATTTATAAATAAAAAAATAATAATTCAATTATTACCTAATAATGAAACATTTTTTTTTCCAAAATACGAAAGTTCTCACTTGAGGTTTTGTTTTATTATATAAAAGATTAAATTTCATAAACCTAAAATTACGGTTCTTAAATTTGTTTCTTTAAGCCACTAATTTCGTAAACTCAAGTTCGTTATATCATTTCAATACAAATCAAACGTCAAGTTTATCTTTTAAAGATCCTTTTTAAAACAGTATTTGGTTTGCTTTTTACATTATCCATCCAAAATGCGCATTTTCTACACATTGGAAGATTAAAAAGAGGATAATTTTGTGATATGAGTTGAATGGTGTTTGTTAAAGAGAGTAAATGAAGACTATTATAAGTGGTCAAGCGGACCTTGGGCCGAATTGGGCCCATGCTGCCGGCTGTACCCCCAACATGAAACGATGGCCTAAAAGTTCACCACTATAAAAAATATCACCTTTTAAATATGCTTTTTCACCCTTCATATACAGCTAATGATAACTTTCAACTCAATAAATTGACACATGTAAGGATGAATAATTCTATGAGCAAAAAATTATACTCTTTGTTTTCCTGTCCCTAAATAAAAAGTTTGATTTAAAAGGTATTTATTCTGAGATACATTGTTGTACCTCACACGCATATATAATTAAGTATTGTTGCTGTATTTAATGTGAGATGATTGTAAAGTTTTATGAAGCTATGGTTCATATTTCTGAAATCAACATTGTAGTTTTCAAGTCTATAAACTTTTTAAAGTAAAATACTTCGAGTACCATAAGTTGTTTACAATATATTTGTGTGGTTCACGTGTAACATATGAATTATGCATCTTAAAATGCACATATATGAAATATGAACCTTGGTCTAATTTCACGCCTTAAGACGAAAGGGGAGTTAGCTTAGCGTAAAGTGGTGTAGTGATTACTTTGATCACCACCGTTAATTCAGTGTTACAAAAGCTTTTCAACACAACCTACATAGTATAATAAGATCACAAACATCACCACAACAAATTATTACACTTAAACACAAATGTACCCCACAACATACACACACAAAAAGAAAACAATTGATCACTTCCCACAAATTGGTCGATGCATAGACTTATGCTCAAAAGTGATGACCAACGTGTTTTTGGGCTGAGATGTGGGATTCACCATCATCCACTGTACTAAACTGGTTTTTTTAGAGTAATATATTTTACCGGGAAAATCCTTTACCCAAAAACGTGCTGGTTTGAGGGGAGTGTTTTAGAAAGACGCGGCGTTGAGGTATGAAATGGGAGGAAGAACGCGTCTACAAGAGCCTTACTATACTTAATCTAACACATCAAAGTTAGAAATATGACGTATGAACATAAATAGTTAGGATCAAATGAGAAGAAAAGTTAAAATGAGAAGGGTGAAAAGAAACTACAACCACATATTTCAGATGCACCTACAAAAGAAATTGTTTGGCACGGAGCGGTGTGGAGCTTTTTAAAGCGGTGAGCAATGAGCATTGTGATTTTTAGTAGTCGTTTGACAAAGGAGCGGTGAACTTTGCTACTTTTAAGTAATGCTTATTTTTTCAATGCTTCTTTGAGAAGTTGTGAGCGGTGAGCTGTGGATACTGCTCACAGCTCACTGCTACTTTTGACAAATTCACACCTAATGTTATTGTCCATGTTTTCTTTTTGAGATGTATCAAATTAATTTTCCACTACTAAAAATAGATACAAAAATTTGATGTAGGTTATTATATTACCCTTACTTTATATTATTATTACGAACTTTACAATAATCTGTTAATTAAACGTAAGATTGTCATTTTGTAAAAAGTAAAAAAGAAAAAACAGATTACCATTTTATAAAAAGTAAGAAGAAAAAGCAGAAGTGATTATGTTTTTTAAACCGTGTGTTTTTTTTACAAGTACTATTTAAATGATGTTTTTACTTTTTATGAATCTCTATAGCTACTCGCTTGCAATAAAGAATAAGTGAATTGATCCGAACCAAGTAGTTTGAACGGCTAAGCCAGCACACGTACACTCTATGTTTTAACTAATAGGTAGTTAATTGATTCTTGTTGGATATGATACATGAGAAAGTCAAAGATTTGATTTTCTCACATTTAGTAAAGAGCTTATAAATATGTTCTTTCGGAAAAAAGAAACAAAAGTTTTCCAACTTGATATGTTTTGGATTCTTTTAGTGACATAGTTTAATCGTAACACTAACAAACCTATGTAACTATCTCCACCCCTATATAAATATATTATTACTTATTGTGTGTGATTAGGGAACACTAAATAAAATAATTAGTTGTTGGTAAGCATCTAATATAATCTATCTTTGGAATCACAAAAGTCACACATCTTTTTTTGAGTAATCAAATCATTTCTTTTATGATCCATCTTGTCATGTATTTTATATTGTTTTCTTTTCAAGCTTGGGTTAAAGTTAAGGGATAAATAGTACAATAGCCCAGTTGCCCAATAGTTAGGCATATCTAGCCTATTTTTTGAAAATTCTCGTATTAGCTCGGACAACTTTTAAGATTGGGCAACTTCCATCAAATGGAGACACGTGTCACGTATTGTATTTTGGGCAACTATTTTTTGTTGGGCAACCGTAATAGGGCAATTGATTTTTTGATCATTTTACACATTATACACTATTTACCTATACCCTCCCCCTCTCTCAAAATTTCTGTTCATCTAAAAAGGGGCTAAATACAGATTGCTACACATTATACCTATTATTTCTCAAAATTTCTGTTCATCTAAGCCGATTTGTTGGTACTTTGTTTTAGTTCTTCACACTATCCGTGTTCTGTCTTTTTCTGTTCTTTGCTAACAGCCTTTCGGCTGTGAATGTTGTGAGATCTAAAATTTTGTTTACATTTGGACGGGTAAATTCATTAATCAAACCTCATAAGTTTTAAACATCATTGCCACCGATAGTTATAATGTTGATCCACAACATTGATCTATGATCTTGAACTATGTATTTTAGACCTATATTTACTCATTACAAAACAACATCATTAGTTTGATAGTATCTAAATCTCCCAATTGGATTACAGAAGCATTGTATGGTTAGATATATCAATATGCCACCGTAGATTGTAGAATACTAATCGCAATGAAGTTGCTCATTCAAAGCATGAAAACAAAAAGCCAAAAATTATTTACAGCTTTATATTCATACCGGAGTAAGGTCATAAATGTTTGGCTGCAGACTCTCATATCTACATTGCCTATCTCTATTTCTAAAACTATACTTGTCCCTACAATTTAAAAACAAAACCAGAACTCATTTGACGCCAGAAATTATAAACAAATCACAACCGAGCAGTCTTAATATATGATGGCTTCGGTAGCTGAAATTCCCGATCTTGAGTTGGTTAGAACTGGCCTAGATGCATGTGGGTGCTGAATCACTACTAGGATCGAGTCCTTTAAGGTCCTGTCCTGATAGGTTGGCTAGCAATACAAAATATCGATCATCAATAAACTTGCAATTAAACTACTAATTTGGTTGCATCGAGAATGAATTAAACACCACTTACCACTCCAATCTGCCACTCCCGGCAGCTAAAGTCTTTGAAAGATGCTGCATTCAGTTCCTGAAATAACATAGCGGTGTAAATTATTACTATATTACAAGAAAATATTACTAAAAATACTAATATGACTCTGAGCTTACAATGCTGTAGATGGGAGGAACAATTCTATCTTTTTTGGACTTATGCATTGGCATAACAGAGAACCGTGGTGCCAAATCTTGTGATCTAAAAATCCATTTGTCACAACTCACAATGGCAAACTATTAATACAAACCCATAGACAACATCAACATATATGTAACTTAAAAAAAATGTACTAATGTGCAATTTTGCATACGGCATACCCAATATATAGAAAGATACAAAAATGTGCCCACTCACGAACCAGTCAACTACTGCTAAAGCTTTCTCATGCCACCCGTGTTGAAAAAGCCAATTAATATGATCTTCCGCATCCCTGGCAAACAGAAACATATCGTCATTTTAGATGTAAAATATAGCACGTATACTTCATTACTTCATATCTGACAAAATAATGGTATAAACTTTCAGGCTGAAATAGGGGTTCATATTAATACGTAGTAAATGACAAGCACATTATCATGAGATGATAGATGCAAATAATAATAATAATAATAATAATAATAATAATAATAATAATAATAATAATAATAATAATAATAATAATAATAATAATAATAATAATAATTCAATAGCAAGGGAGACTGTTCATGAACCCATCCATTCGTGGCATAAAAATCCCAGACGCCATGAGGAAAAAAAATGTACTACTTTCTTTTGTACATATGTGAACTCAATTTCCCAAAATCAAATAAATGTAACTTACCTAGGTTTGGCAATAACTACGTCTTTTGGAGATACAACATAGTACAATGGTTCATCACCAGCCGCCCATTGACCCCTGCATAGCTACTACCTACATCGTAATTTATAAGTATCTTATGATACAAGAGAATAACCAGAAATGAGTATGAGCATGTACCTGTAAAAGGAACATGAGCTAAAGAATAATCTTTCGCCTTGTAGTGCTCAAAGCCAAGTACAGGTAATGCATCTGTTGCAAGCTCGTCGTTATTCCATGTTACTACATGCACTTCTGGTCTTTGTGCATTCCCCTGCTTAAAGTAGATGCAGACATCTTAGTTATTTTCATCTCAACAAGAATGTATATAAGGAATGAATTTTGAAATAATTGCAGCATGAGAGCAAATGAAATACCTGCCGTGATGGAATGCTGCTGCTAAATTCCTTTTCTCCGTCTTCTTCCCCCGGTATATAAGCTAGAACAACCAAAGAGTCACCAAATGGAGCAACTCCTGATATGAAATAGCTGGTTTGGAAAGATGCCACGATATCAACTTGGTTCATGTTGGAAGCTGTCAGTTGCCTATATGAGCCATTGACACCTCTCGCCTGATTGGTTTTTATCGAAGCAATTTTTATAGTTGTTCCCCACCCAATAACAAGAAGAGCATCATCCTGAATGCCATAAAACATGATTTAAAACTTTATGTGTCGCAAATATTCTACAACTAGCTTATTGTCCCTTATGTTAACGTGTAGGGGTCTGGCTTACCTGCCAAACTAAGTGAGGAAGAAGAAGCTCGGGTCTTGGGCTTCCCCTTGGCCTCACAATAAAAGTGACACGTTGATCATTAGCAGCATCATCAACTTTAACTCCCGCGTCATTAGCCCAGGCAATCAAACTTGTTCTCCATTTCACTGCATGTATAGGACCTTCACCAGAATGTAAAACCTATCCAAAATGCTGTATTTTAATCTTTGGCCTTTTTCTAACTCAAGTAGGATAAAGTAACAAATGACAATATGGATAGCAAAATACCTGATCACGGTAGCCTATCCACTTTTTGTATTGAAGTATAAATTTCCAGCCAAACCACCAGCAACAAATCTCCTAGATGATTTCCTGGCATAATCGGGATCTATTGCAATGGCTTTCATAGGTCGATGATATTCAAATTTCAGTTTCTCGTATGTGAAAAGACTGATAATAACAACAGACCCATCATCTGAACAATTGAATTTATCCTTGGGATGCCTAACAATACTATAGAAGAAGATATAAAAAACCTAAAAATCATATAAAAAGGGAGAACTAAAATATCTTGGGAAAGAAATAAAAACAAATAAAAAAGATAATGGATTGGTTGAGCTATTGGATGAAGTTAGTGGTTCGTGAGTGGGCACATTTTTGTATCTTTCTATATATTGGGTATGCAAAATTGCGCATTAGTACATATTTTTTAAAGTTACATATATGTTGATGTTGATGTTGATATATCAGATCATGAGTTTTTGGGGTGTTTGGTCTTGCTTATTGATTCTGGAAGAACAAACTAAGCAGTTTGGATAGGGAACTCCATACACCTTCAAAACTAATTATCTATCATAGCAAACCACAACTAAAAAAAGTAGTTTTAAATAAATAATCCCAAACTCCCCGTTAATTTTCTCTCAAACAATAAGCAGTTTGCTCCCCATCCAAACACTAAAACTGTATATATTCTATTTGTAAACAAAACAAGTAAATAAACAGATTTAACATAACCTGATTAATTAGCTAACCATAATCAATTGTCACAAGTACTCCTCTTATTACTTTTACCCTTAATAACAAAAATGACGTATTTGCTTCCACCACACCCAAACAACAACTTAAAGGGTGTTTGTTTAAGCTTATTGTGGGCTTATGAGCTTATGCAATTTCGGCTTATATTTCACAAGCTCGAATTTTTTGGCTTAATTCGACACTTATTGATATAAGTTTATTATATCAGAATAAGCTTATATAAGCCAGAAAATTATTGGTTATGAAATATAAGTCGAAATCAAATAAGCTCATAAGCCCACAAATAAGCTTAAACAAACACCCCTTCAAAAAAAACCCCTAAAACTACATAACCACTTCCAAATCACAACCCCAAACACACCCTAACCCACAAAAAACACAAAACCCTAACAAACCCACAAATCTTTTCAACCTAAACCCCCCAAAACCAAATCTTTTTCACCATACAATCAATAAAAATCAAATCTTGAATCTAATAAAACAAACCCACATCATAAAAATCAAATCTTTAAATCAAAGAACAAAACTTTATCAAAATCAAGATTAGGGTTTTCATACATAGGTTTTAAGAAGCGCGATGTCATCTTCGTCTAAGGGTCTTGGGTTCTTCTCGTCCTTGATCTCGTCTTCAATGTTTGTAGGCATCTTTGATTTGTTGTTTAATTGTGTGGTTTAATCAGTGGTGTTTTTGATATAAGAAGATGAAATATGATGCTAACTTTCTATTCAAGGGTCTTGGGTTGCTGGGTGGTTGTGGTGGTGTGAGTTTTGATTGTTTATCTGGAGAGGAGAGGAGGATTGTGAGATGTTTATAGCAGGTTTAGTTAATGTTTTGAGTGTAAAGAGTAAAATGACCAAAATGCCCAGTTGCTCATGTATTGGTTGCCCAAAACACAAAAGTTGCCCAAAATACAATACGTTTATGTACCTCGTATCAACAGTGGTTGGTCGGACACGTGTCACCCTGTAGTTGGATAGACGTTAGTTGCCCAGGGCAACCCAGGCTAAAACGAGAATTTTCAAAAAAAAAAGGGCTGAAATTGCCTAACCCGTAGGGCAACGGGCCATTTTAGTAATTTTCTCCTTTAGGTTAATCTCCTATTCAACCTAATAAGTACTATTCTTGTCCAAATCAATGAATAATGACCTTTTTCGTTTTCTTAATTATTTAACAACTTGATCATCTCTCTTTTGAATCTTTTAAGTTGGCCAAAGAATTAAAATGAGTAGAATGTATACATGGACATTTTGAAAGGTTTTTTTTTTTTTTTTTTTTTTTTTTACTTTTTTTTTACAAATTACTATATATATTAAATATCGTCAAATCGGTGCGTTTTCATTGGCTCTCGATTTAGTCTAATATTCGAGTGGCCCAGCCCATTGCTCTAAGTCCATCAACTTAGCCTTATTTATTTATTTATTTATTTTATTATTATTTTCACTCTTTTTCCCGGTTTATGCATTATGTTACTCTCTACGTGCACTGTAGTTGACACAGCATTATACTTTCTCTAAGATCAATGCTACTCTTTACCAACTTTCTCTAAAACATTGGCGAGATCACTTGCCCCGCCGCAACGCGTAGTAAAGCAGTGGTTCACGCGTTATGGTCTAAGACCAAGCATCTTTTCGATCTTGGTTGCGTAGGAGCAAGTCAGAAAGTAAAACCGTCGGATTTTATTCGTTCTCAATAGCCATGAGATGATCATCTTAGGGTGATCCTTTTGTCAACGGATGCTCGTACTACACTTGTAGCCTCTGAACGATGAAAACCAACTATGTAGCATCTACACCGAGAATTCAAGTATTATATACGTTGATCCTTTGTAGGAACTACCCGTAATAACGAACCTTTTGCAGCACCAACGCCAAGCGTTGCTGATGGGTCATTTTTTTTTTCTTTTTGGGTTTGATCAGTGGAAGAATCGAAGGAAAATACAAGGGAAATCCTGACAATCAATTTTTTATTCGTTAGGTTATTATTTTAAGGGAAATGTTTCTATTCTCCATATTTATAATTTACCTTGTAAATGCTCAAAAACCCGTATATTTTATACAGCAGCAAATAATGTATGATATTTACTCATAATTCAATATGATATGATGATTTAATCATGTTTACCTGAGGTGACACCCAATCGGCTAGGATTTTAATGGAGGCGTTAGATGTATTCAAAGGTGCATCAGGTCTTGTTCCTAGTATACCCAAGAGTACCGTGTTCTTTTGTAATGTTGTAGATCATGTGAAGACTGCTATCTTGCAACTTATGCCATTTGAAGAAGGTAGTCTTCCTATCGAATACTTGGGTGTCCCCTTATCTCTTCTAGATTGTTATATAAGGATTGTAAAATCATTGTAGAACGCGTTCAAAAAATGATAGGGGATTGGAAAAATAAATGGTTATCGTTTGCGGGTAGATTACAATTATGCTTATCGGTCATTTCTTCCATGCACGTGTATTGGGCTTTAGTGTTTATTCTTCCGGTTGGGATAATGAACGATATTGAACAATTGATGTGCGGGTTCCTATGGTGCCAAGGTGATTTACAACGTGGGAAGGCGAAAGTAGCATGGGATGATGTATGTTTACCTAAGCTTGAAGGTGGGCTAGGCATTCGGAAGCTTGAGCGGTTCAATATTGCTTTAATGTCTTCTCATATTTGGAAAATCCTTACTAATAAAGAGTCCTTGTGGGTTCGTTGGATACACTCATATAAAGTGAAAAAGAGGAGCTTCTGGGATGTACAACTAGTATCTAATGTGAGTTGGGGTTGGCGCAAATTGTTACAAATTGGTAATGTTATTAGGCCTCACATTTGGTTTATTATTGGTGATGGAAAGGAAGCTTCATTGTGGTTCGATACATGGGACACAAATTGTCCTTTATACTCTTTTCTGGCCTACCGTATGATTCACAATGCACGCTTGTCTATTCATGCAAAGGTAGCTGATTTAATACACGATAATGCTTGGTCTTGGCCTGAATTATGGAAAACCATGTACTCCATTTAAGCTAATATTAATATGCCTACCTTAAGTGATCATCCAGATGTGTTAAGATAGAAGGATGTTGATGGAAATTTAAGACCTTTTTCGGTCAGCTTAGCTTGGAACACAATTCGGGAACGTCGCAACGATGTCCAATGGTCCTATATTGTTTGGTCTAGATAAAGTATCCCACGTCATGCTGCTCACTTGTGGCTTGTTATGAGGCGTACACTGAAAACCCAAGATCGCCTTAGACCTTGGGACGTTGGAGAGGATGTGGATATTAGCTTTCTTCGTTGTCCGCTTTGTAAGGTTGAACAGGATACCTGATAACGCTCTTATTATATATATTTATCCTATCTATTATATATTATATATCTATTGAATATCATATTATGTGTGTAGAATTGGCACTAATCTCGTTGCAGGATTTGTTAATACAAATATCGCCTAAAAATGTTATTTATATTTTACGATCTTTGCTAAGTTTTGTTAACGACAAAGTGTAAACTTTAGTTTTTAGTAAAACATAATTTTAGTTTAAAGACTTGCATAATTAGACATTTGCTACATTTACATTTCATATAAAATACAACACTTTTTATATTTCTTAAAATAGAAAAACATTACATATTTTTTAATATAGTAAATGTTAACATCACATCATGCATTTATGGTAAGTTTGTGTGTTTGACTCACCATAAGCTTTCTTACACAAGTAAGTGTTTGACTAGAAATAAGTTGATGTGACTTTGGTTGGTTTGGAATGATTTATTGCAAAACCTTCTGTCAGCCTGGCGGAACCTTGGAGGTACACGGGCGGAACCCATCTGAGGGTTCCGCCGTATCCGCCAGAGCTGCTGAAGGTCTTGCTATAAATACCAAGCCATTTGTTATAATTTTCTTTTTATCACTTCTCATTACATTTACACATACACATTCATATCATTCATCTAACACTTTAACATTTCATTTTGTGTGAAGTTTCTTTTGTAGCAAAGAAGTTCACAAGTACATATAAAGTTACAAGTATTCAACACAACATTACAAGACTTGTTAGCTTAGCATCGTGTAGACTTTGTGTAGTTTACACTTCATTTGATTGTGTATTTTCAGTTGTGATCGATTAGTATTTTAGGCCTTAAAATACCTAGTGTGACGGGAGTTGTTGTACCCTTGTAAAAGAACTAACGGGAGTGGTTGTACCCTTGTAAAAGAACTCGACATCTAGCTTAGTGTCGGTAATCGTGTAAGCGACGTGTAAGGTTTTCTCCGCTGGTGAAAGGAGCTTGTTTACTAGTGAAAGAAACTCTCGAGTTGGATACTCGGGGCATGGACGTAGGGCAAGGAAAAAGAGTCCTTGTAGCTGAACCACGATAAATACTCGTGTTGTGGTTTGATCGTTTCTTTCTTTATACTTGCATATTATATATTGTCTTTGAGGTTATATCTTTGATTAAACGGAAAGTTTCAAAAGATAATTAAATGAAAAACCGGTAAAAATATTCAACCCCCCTTCTAGTTTTCCACAATTGGCATTAAGAGCTACGTTACTCAAGCTTTTAAAATATATTGTGTTTTAAAACTTGAAATGATCCATCGATTTTGAAAATTACAAAGAAGGGCAATCTATGCAAAAACCACAACTTTTTGAAGCAAATGGTTTTATATATTGGAAAAACCGTTTTTGAAACTTACGTGAAATCTAAAGATATAGATTTATGGTATATAATCATTGATGGTGATAATGTAGCTACGAATAGTAAAGATGAATGTAACACCCCCAAAATACCGCAACGGAAGACTGTGTCATAGGGGTGCTACTTCATAATACAAAGTACAAGGTATAGAAAACGAACTCTAAATGAGACGTTTTGAAAAGTTACCATTCGATTAATAAATTCCGAGTTACAAACTTGAGTTCCATAATACAATACATAAGAGTTTTAAGACATATCTTATGGTAAAGATAAAAGCATAAGTCTTCAAAATATGCCAAGCGACTCTATGCTCCATGCAACAGCTTATCATCTTACAGACCTGAGACAAACATGCTAAAGTGTCAATACAATGGTTGGTGAGTTCATAGAGTTTGTCTTAAAACAGTTGAAAAGTCTTAAAAGAATATTCGCACAGCAAAGGCATCGTGAATCCACTCAGTTGCAATTCCCGCCATAAGAGATTTGCAACCTGTGTGTTCACAACCCACTGCTAACATATAGTATGATTTTGATATATGTGTATACGATATATGCACGCTTAATGTAAAGTATCACTGCCTACTGAACCTCTTGACAAGAATAAGCACAAATGCTTCATAAGAATAAGCACAAATGCTTCATAGTGGATTATATTCACCCAAGGCCAGGAATATATGGCAATGGTGGGGGCGTCAGCCCGATAGTACTATCAATACCTCTCCATCGGCTCCATCCAGGAGTTAAACAGTAGTTAAAGAATATAGCGCATAGAATAGGTTTAACACATTAAGGCACATATCGTAATAAAACTACACATCATGTTTAAGAGTATAAAAGTATAGCATAGCATATGAGTAAAATTGTCTTTAGTAAAATAGAAAGCAAGTAGTTTAAGCATGTATCTCCCCAAAAGAGTTTAAAACAAGTATGAAAAGAGTAGGGGCTATGACTCACCTTAAGTTATGTAGTGAGTATGATAGTCGAATCGCAACAGTCTCTAAGAGTAACCTATAATAGAATGTCGCGACTTAGGTTTGGAGTAACGTCTAAGAATACGAAGAATTGCCTATATATGTCTTGCATAATGTTCATGATGTAGTACTTAGTATATAGTGTAAGTCTTTGAATATAAATGGTTTATGAACATGTATAGGTTGTATATCTCTTACTACCGTTCGGGCCGACATAATTCAGAAGTCATGGAGTAAACGTTCGAGGAGCCAGGACACTTTAATTCATAAATCCACAACTCATCTCGATGGCTTACTTAATGAACTCCTCACATGAGGCTCCCTACTATTGTAGTATTTGATAACAAATATATAAGTTTTGATCCGAAAAGTTACATGTCCAATATTTGAGTAAACTTAGGAAAGTCTATTTTTACATGAAGATTGTTATTAGGGTAAGTTTCATAAGTCTTGTATGACAATTTCTTTGTAATATCTCATGGTTCTTTTAGATGAAGTAGATCCAAATTGTTTGTTCAAGTTATCGTCAACTCCTTGTTTCATGTTTTCGCCTAAGTAAGTTTATATGGTCATTTAGTCATGGCTTCGCCGTGACCTTGGTCATTGTTACCATGGTCTTGAGACTAAACCTT
Source organism: Artemisia argyi (assembly GCA_030686995.1). NCBI lineage: Eukaryota > Viridiplantae > Streptophyta > Magnoliopsida > Asterales > Asteraceae > Artemisia > Artemisia argyi. The sequence continues at coordinate 26,075,815 of CM060703.1, read as the reverse complement.
GGCTTTAGCCATGGTTGTGGTCTTGGCTTTAGGTCATTAGCCCTCTTGGTCTTTATAAATCATAACTATTATATAGTGACTTTGGTCTAAAAATGGGCTGTTAAGAATTTGAAGAAAAGTATCACTCGGAAAGCATTTTCAGGGCTCAAGCTTCTCTAATCCTGAACGAAAACGTCGTTCCGGGCAACTTTCGTGTTTTAACTTTTTGATGAATCGGACCAGAAGGGTGACTTTCAAAATGGCAGAATACAAAACAGTAGGTATCGGCAGTTTCGGCGTTTTGGTTTTGCTAACTTCAAATGGTCATAACTTTTGACTCGGGTACTCATTTTGGGTGATTCAAATTGCTATGTTTTCCTTGTTAAGTCCTCTTTAACAGTAAGTAAGTGACAAATATCATAGTTGTACTATTTTGGTCGTGGTTCTCCATAAAAGTCACTAGTTTACTTGTTTAAATAACATAAGTTAACATATATATACCATAACTTGTTTTACTAGTTTTTATACATCATGAACATAATACAAAGACCATATATAGAATGAAAGAAACATAAATAGCATGAAAATGATATTTTTAGCAAGAAAGTATGTTAGGGTTTGCTTACAACTTGAGGCTTTCTAAAAGAAAGGTAAGTAACTAGTAAGGTACGGACTTTGATAGACTTAAGCTTCACCCTACTTTGCTTCAAGCAATCCTTCTACCCTTGAATTCTTGAAAGATAGATGATGAAATTTGAGGTGACTTGAGTGGATTCAAACTCAAGAGAAATCACCAAAGTTCTAAAGATTGGAAGTAGTTTTGATTACCTAAAACCAAGCTAGAGTTTCTATGTTGTTGAAGCACTTGAACCTTGCTAGAAATTAGAAGGAAATAAGCTAAGTGTGGTGTGGTTTTGGTGTGGGATATGCACGGCAACAAAGGGGAGGGGGGGCTTATATAGGGTCTTAAGGAGGTTACATTTCATTGACTTGTCAACCCTTGGAGAGCAAGGTTAACACATGTAAGGATCTAAGGCCTCCTAGCATGAGATCATGCCACAAGTGTGAATCCCCCCCCTATATGGCGGTTCACAAAGCTTGGGGAACAAGTGTGGACTTTTGATGATATAATCCAAGCTTATGTAGTTAGTTTCGACTCTGTAAAATGCTAACCGTAAGTTGTTAAGTCACGAAACGTAAAACCGGGTATCGTAAAAATATGAAACTTGAAAGTATGGTTAAACATGTCAATATACTCCATAATAAAATATAAAACGAGTGGTAGGTTCTATTGGGGTGCTTAAACGCTGCCAAAACTGGAAACGCGGGTCTAAAACGCGTAATACGTAAAACGTACGAAAGTTGCGTAAAATTGAGAAAAGTAAAATGTAACTTTTCTAATAGGATAATAATGACTTAAAATGACTTATAATGTCTAGGCTAGGCTCAGTCTAGTGTCGGTTGGTATTTAATGTCTTTAAACTTAAAATCGTAAACCTAAAAATCAAGGAATGATTTATAAAATCAAGGAATGATTTTTGGTCAAAGGAGGAGGGAAAAATATGTTGACTTTTTCTAATAAGTTGAAAACTCAAATCGTCTTAGAAACGCGGTGCAGGTATAGGCTGAGTAAAAACGCTTAAAAACTGAAAATTCCAGTTTTTCACGGCCGAGGCTTATTTTGGTCATGTTTTTCTCGGTCATGATTAATTCTCTAATTAATCATGAGAGTACTAAACATTTTTCTGATGCGGGGTCACTTAACGCGGTCGAGTTTCGTTGTGCGTAGAATTTTTGAATGACGTTTTACCCTAAAACGTGTAATTCCGTGTAATTCCTTAATAACTTTCACGAAAATGATCTGATGAGTGTCAAACTTTTAATTTGCCATGGAAATGATTTATCACTCGAGGCCAAGAAATAAAAATTAAATTTCGGGAAAATGAATAGTAAAATTTTCCGGGAATAGTAATTAACCTGAAATTGCGAATTGTTACAATGAAGATCAAAAGAAATTGATTGCTGAAAATAATGAAGCTAAAATGATGCTTTACAATGCTTTGTCTAAGAAAGAATATGAAAGAGTCTTTATGTGTAAAACCGCCAAAGAAATTTGACAATCTTTAATAGTCACTCATCAAGGAAACTCACAAGTTAAGGATAACAAAATTGATCTTCTTGTTCAACAATACGAACAATTTGTTATTCCCGAAGATGAGATTATTGACAGTGCATTTGCTAGGTTTAACACTATTATTATTTCACTTAAAGCACTTGATGAATCTTTTTATAGCAAGAATTTTGTCAGGAAATTCCTTAGAGCACTCCATCCGAAGTGGAGAGCAAAAGTGACGGCAATTGAAGAATCCAAGGAACTTTCAAGCATGTCACTTGACGAGCTAATTGGAAACCTCAAAGTTCATGAAATGGTAATGGAAAAAGATTCAGAAATAGTTAAAGGCAAGAAAGAAAAAGTTAAGTCCATTGCCTTGAAAGATAAAGTCCAATCAAGTGATGATGAAGAATCTAGTTTGGATAGTGATGATGAAGAATATGCCATGGCCATTAGAGACTTCAAGAAGTTCTTTCGTAGGCGAGGGAAGTTTGTAAGGCAACCTAAAGATGACAAGAAAACCTTCCGAAAAGATCGTGATGATAAGAAAGGAAAGGTTGAAGGGAAATGCTTTAGGTGTAGAGACACAAGTCATCTCATAGGAGAATGTCCAAAACCACCCAAAAGCAAGTCTCAACAAGCTTTTGTTAGTGATGCTTGGAGTGACTATGAAGTAGATGACGATGAGTTAAAGAATGATGAAATTGCTCTCATGGCTCACGACTCAAATGAGGTGTGCCTCAAAGTATGTTTGGAACCGGATGAATGGATTAAAGATAGCGGTTGTTCAAGGCACATGACGGGTAACAAAAGCCTCTTCTCCACTTATCACAAATATGATGGAGGTAATGTTACTTTTGGTAGTAAAGCTAAGAGCAAAATCATCGGAAAAGGTACAATCTCTCATGACTCTCTTTTTATAGATGATGTAGCTCATGTTGATAACTTAGGTTTTAATCTCCTAAGTATTAGTCAACTTTGCCGTAATAAGTATAACTTTATTTTTAGTGAAAATGGAAGTAAAATACTTAAAGATGGCATAACCATAGCCAAATGTGTTCTTAAGAACAACGTGTATGTCATGAAGATGGATCAAACATCTAGAGACAAACTTTGTCTTACCTCATTAGATGAATCTTCAACTTTATGACATAGACGTTTAGGACACGCTAACATGAGACTAATTCAAAATCTATCCTCCAAAGACTTAGTTCGAAACCTACCTAAGTTGAAATATGACCAACATTTTTGTGACGCTTGCAAAGTCGGTAAACAAGTACATAGTAGCCATAAGGCTAGAAACTTGGTTTCTACATCTAGGTGTCTAGAACTTTTGCATATGGATTTGTTCGGTCCATCCGCTATACAAAGTTATGGAGGTAACTTCTATACTTTGATCATAGTAGATGATTACTCAAGATATACGTAAAAATGAAGCTTTTGATAAATTTGAGATTCTAAGTAAGAAAATTCAAAATCAAGTAGGGTCTAGTATTGTGTCTATTAGAACGGATCACGGTCGTGAATTTGATAATGAATTTCAATTTGGAAACTTTTGTGATAAAAATGGTATTACTCATAACTTTTTGGCTCCACGTACTCCTCAGTCTAATGGTGTAGTAGAACGTAAAAACCGGACTTTGCAAGAGATGAGTAGAACAATGCTCAATGAATAAAACATTCCACAAAAGTATTGGTGTAACGCCGTTGACACATCAACGTACATTTTAAATCGAGTCTTAATTAGACCATTTTTGAAAAAAAACTCCTTATGAACTATATAAAGGTAAAAAGCCTACATTATGATACTTTAGAGTGTTTGGGAGTAAATGCTTTATTCTTAACACCAAGGATTATCTCACCAAATTTGACCCAAAGTCTTATGAAGGTGTATTTCTTGGATATTCACAAAATAGTAAAGCTTACATTGTTTTAAATAAATAACCTTAAGATTCGAGGAGTCGTTGAACGTAACATTCGACGAGAGTCCACCTCCCTCTAAGACATCACCTTTGGTAGATGATGACTTAGTTGAAAGTCAAGCTATTGAAAATCAAGTGATCTTAAAAAATGACAAGGAAGATGAACCATTAAAAAAAGAAATTATTAATGTTAAACAATCCAAAAGTCATACATTAGATAATGTCATAAGAAAATAAATGAGAGAACACTAAGATCTAAAGCCCAAAATGAAAGTAACGACTTTTGTTTTGTGTCAACCATTGAACCAAAAAACATTAACGAAGCCATAAATGATGAGTCTTGGGTAATAGCCATGCAAGAAGAGTTAAACCAATTTGTTAGGAATGATGTGTGGACATTAGTTCCTCAACTAAAGAGTCAAACAATAATTGGAACAAAATGGGTCTTTCATAATAAAATGGATGAAAATGGAATTGTGTCTAGAAACAAAGCTAGCCTAGTAGCACAAGGATATAATCAACAAGAAGGCATTGACTACGATGAAACTTTTGCTCCAATTGCTAGGCTCGAGTCAATTAGAATCTTACTTGCATATGCATGTGCACACAATTTTAAACTCTTTCAAATGGACGTCAAAAGTGCATTCTTAAACGGATTTATAAATGAAGAAGTGTATGTTGCTCAACCACCAGGCTTCATTGATTTTGAAAAACCTAATCATGTTTACAAACTTAAAAAGGCTCTATACGGACTTAAGCAAGCTCCAAAAGCATGGTATGATCGACTTAAAACCTTCCTAGTTGACCATAAGTATACCATAGGCTTAGTCGATAATACTCTCTTCACTAAGAAGAAAGGTTCACATATTATCATAGTTCAAATCTATGTTGATGACATTATATTGGGATCAACTTGTCAAGAATTATGCGACGATTTCTCAAAAATCATGCATGACGAGTTTGAAATGAGTATGATGGGAACTTTTTCCTAGGACTCCAAATTAAACAATTAGAAGATGGTATCTTCTTTAACCAATCTAAATATATTAAGGACATGCTTAAGAAATTTGGATTAGAAGATTCTAAACCAATCAAAATGCCGATGTCCACGGAAACAAAACTCACCAAGGATGAGGAAAGTGAATCCGTAGATAGCACTAAATATAGAGGTATGATTGGAAGTCTACTTTACCTAACGGCTAGTAGACCCGACATTATGTTTAGTGTTTGTCTATGTGCTCGTTTTCAAGAAGATCCTAAGACAACTTATCTTGAAGCCGTTAAAAAGATTTTTAGATATATTAAGGGCACTACACATTTAGGTTTATGGTATCCCAAAGGAACGGGAATGGACACCATAATGTATGCCGAATCGGATCATGCCGGTGACTATGTTGATAGAAAAAGCACAAGTGGTACTTGTACTTTTGTTGGACATTGTCTCACCTCATGGTTCTCTAAGAAGCAAACGGCTCTCGCTATCTCAACAACAGAAGCCGAATACGTTTCGGCCGGAAAGGCATGTCAACAAGCTCTTTGGATGAAGCAAGCTCTTGTCGACTACGGAATTCAACTTAACGACATCACCATTCTTTGTGACAACAAAGGAGCCATTGATCTTAGCAAAAATCCAGTTCAACATGCTCGTACCAAACATATTGAAATCCGTCATCATTTCCTTCGTGATAACATTCAAAAAGGAAACATCTCAATTGAGAAAGTTTCTTCTGAAGACAACATAGCCGACATCCTCACAAAACCTCTTAAACGAGAACCATTTAACCTCCTTAAGCTAGGCTTAGGACTTATGGAACTTATCTTGTAGTTCTAGACATTAGACAAAAATCACAAAAATCAAAACAAACCAATAAGTCTTTTTCTCAGCAGGGTCGGCGGAACCCTCAGCCATAACGGGAGGAACCCTCTTTTTCGTTCCGCCGTATCCGCCGACCTGCAGAACTTTTTCTTAATTTATATTAAACCAAACACCCATTATCTCATACCACCACTTCCAAACTACTATTATTCACTTCACCATTCATCCACAACTACAAATTTCTGGTCCTTCCTTCATTCACATTGCTCATCAATCATCATTGTAAGTATTCTAAACATGATTACACTCCTGATCTGAATCTAGGAATTCTATTTTTGCACAAAAACAAAAACTTGGGGTTATGCAGTAACTTAAGAAACTTATGCATGAAATTAGGTGCTTAACAAGACTAATCATGTTTCCCATAGTTAGGAATTGCATTATTATAAGCTATTAACATGTTTACTAAAACACCTCATGTCAAATTCTTGCAAAAATTTCTCACAAATAGGACAAATATTTTTTCGTCTCACATTGTGAATACAAAATCAAAACGCTATGTTCAAAAACATCACTTGCATAATGTCTCTTGAATGCTAAAGGAAATACATAACCAATATGTATTTTCAGGTATATTCAAACGAAGCTACATTGAACTAGGAGCGCTTGGGTTATCTTTTGTTGTATAACAAAACTTGCATTCTAAAACGCTTTTGATCATCAAAATGAGTCAAGATAACCGCACCTCCACATTGTTTTCATATAGGCACACACTAGAACATCCACATTACAATAGTCGTTTACTTAGACTAAAATGTGAAATTTTGTTTTTCTAGGAATCATCATGCCTCCTATAACCCATTACGACCACAAGGACACCATTAAGTACCTACCCAAACACCACAAAACCAAAGGTCTTACGGAAGCTCAAATCAACATTTTCAAAGCCTTAGAAAAACGATATGTCCATGAGGGTAGAACCATTGACCCATCTTTCCTAGAAGGTACAAACTTCCACACGGAACTTGCCACCATCAACTTTGAGTGTCTCTTAGAGATAAATGAGCCTATTTGTCCTAGGTTTATTTTAGAGTTCTATGCATTCGTCACTCTCTCCACGGATGAGTATGGTCGCATGTCTATTAACTTCTTGGCTAGTGGTCATCAATACTCTTTCACTCTCGATGAATTTGCTCAAATCCTAGGTGTTCCAAACCGTGGCACTTGCATCTACACCGACAAACATAGCCTCTCAACTCTTGACACACTCATTGAATGCATCCATCCCTATGACACTCCTCTTATGTCAAAAGATGTTCTTCGTTACTATCTCTTCGTTAGGACCACCGCCACTAGGAGAACCCGTATGGGAAATGAGGTTAACAAGGACCCATATGGAATGGAACTCAATGAACTCAAGCCCCAATTCAAGAAATGGGAAGAACTCCTTAGAGCCAATGTCATTAGCACCATAGGAAACCGAGATCACATCAATGTTTGCCTTTGATACATGCTCTACTCCTTGTCCGTTAGGGAACCTTTCAACCTAGCCTACTACATGGCCAAAAGAATGACCGACATTCCCTTGCAAGGCACAACGGCTATGCTATATGGAATGCTCTTGACCTGTCTCTTTAGGTTCATTTCCCCCATTTCGGAAACCCCTAGAGGTCTTCGCCTAGATTACTCTCTCATTCCACACACTTTTGTCCCACTAAGTGATAAGAGATTCTACAAAGCCCAAGGAAAACGTCCTCATCCTCCTACCTCCTCATCATCATCCTCAATGAGTGAAGATGAGACTTTGCCCAACTCTAGGCTCCCACCTCTAGAATACCTTTCCCAACTTCCGGATATTCCAAATGAGTCGGCGGAGTTCAAGCAAACAAAGGGGGTGTTCCAAAATCTCGGGAGATTCCTTAGAAAGCTCAAGAAGAAGATAGACCGTCAATGAGAGCGGGTGTGTAGGAGTGTTTGGCACATGGTGCTATTTGAACAATTTGGTTGTTAAACAATGTGTTATATGAATTTATGTGTTTGTAGGGATATTTGGTAACATTTGGAACTTGTATGATCTAACAATGATGCAGGAAGACAACATTTGGTATGTTGTCAAATTTTCAAGTTTATGAAAATTTCACTAAGTATAGTGAAATTCGCTAGCCCCCGGTCAAAGTCCAATAGTAAGAGTGTTTACATGTCCAATTTTTTCTTTTCCTAACCAGAAATAGGATAGATTTTTGTTTTTAGGAATTTTCAAAAAATTTAAAAATTGTCTCTGCACTTTAAAATGTGGACTGTCTCGATTTTCAGGTCTGGCGGAACTGGCGGAACCAAATATTGGGTTCCGCCAGTGTAAATTTCTGGGCAACACAGTTTTGGCCCAACGGACCAGACGGAACCCAAAATAGGGTTCCGTCAGTGTTTCGCGAGGGTTCCGCCAATCAACCTGCACTTTTTCTTGTATTTTTCAAACTCTTGATTCCACAATACTTCAAAACAATCTTTTAGGCAAGAAACCCATCCCTTGTTAGTTTATAACATCATTAGATTGATTCTCAGCCTCTAGAACTCATAGAAAACCATTTCCCGCAAAATTTCAAACTTAGCCATAAACTACCTCAAGGAACCTTCACCCATAAGGGAAGGAACCCTTCCAAAGGTTCCTTGCAATCTGTGAAACATATATCTTCAACCAATTTGCCAAAACCACTAAGCATTTAGTGCAAATCTTTGTCTTCTTCCTCCACTATTTTCATTGGATTGCATTCCAATGATTTGACAACCCTCATTATTCTTCCAAATCATTAGCAACCTCCATTTTTGTATGGTTAAACATCAAATCCAAACACTCCTTCCTATACTTCTTCACCACTATAAATTTAACCATCTTAGAACACCCTCAAATAACACCATCACCATCATAATCTCTGATCCTAAACCTATAATCAACCATTTTAACAATGACAAAGTCAACAATCACCTCTCAACCATCTCGACCCATTCGAAGAACCGCCCGCATAAGTGTCAAACTCCTTTGGTCAAACCACACAATCAACTTAAGTTCTTCATCCTCGGATGAATTCTCCTCACCCATAAAAAATGAACATTTTCTAAACCTTGCATCTCCATCTCCATCACCCAAAGGACCCAATGAGCTCACCACTCCACCACCAACAAAATCACCCATTGACCCAACTCAACCAAGTGCATCAATCCAAACATCCAAAACTCCATCACCATCAACACTACCTAAACTTGAACCAATGGAGTTATTTGGGTCTTCTCCAACATCACCACATCCTGTTGTACAAGATCTCAATGATTTTCCACCAAGATCAACAAATCCACCACCTTTGACAAATGAAAAACCAAGGCCATCATTTGAGCCTAATGAACCTTTTGATCACAACTAACCACCACAACAAGAGTACCACCACCCAAAACCATTGTTGTTTCACCCTATCTTCAAAGACATCCACGGTCCTCTATATGGAGAACCTAACTTTGAACAACATGATCACCCAACACCACCACATTTCCAATCCCAATTCTTTGAGTCTTTCTTTCCTTCTTATGAGGAAATTCAAAGTATGGTCGAAAATCACCTCCATCACGCAATGGAATTTCAAACGACCTTGCTTGACTCCATACCAAACCCATCTTCAAATCAAGAAACCAACAACAACCCACCACCACCACCATCGTCAAATGACCCGTTTCCACCCACTCATCACCATGTTTGCTCACAATGTGAGCAAATTCTCAAAATAGGTGAAAGCATCAAGATGTTGCTTCACCAATTTCAAGATGAGACCCGCTTTGCTATACAGCACATCATCGAGCGTTTGGATGCTCTTTCCCACCCAAACCAATCCTAGACCAAGTTTGGAGGCCTTTTGCCCCATTTAGGAAATGTGTTGAATGACTTCTACTTATAGAAGTAGGATTTTATTTTTCTTTTATTTCTTGGTTATTTTTTTTATCTTTTCTTTTTATTTTTAGAAGTAAGAGGATATTTTTCATTTCTTGTCTTTGACTTTGATAAAGTCAAATTTTACTTGAAATGACATCTTTTACTACTATCTTATTTGCATTGTTGGTTGATCATATATGAGTTGTGATTGTGGTTGCTTATATTCTCATATAGTGTGGTGACTACAAGCTTGATTATGTGTCATTATCACCAACTAACCATTTTTTGTAGGTTCAAAATCCATGTTTCCCATCTTGGCACTCCTTTTAAGCGGAGTATCAACCAAAGGGGAGCACGTGCATAGTTCCGCTTCGCTACTCTTCTTTTTGTTTCGACAAAAAGGGGGAGAAAGATATATAAACTTATAAACTTAAAATGACTTTCATCACTTAAGTAAAACAAGTTTAATATAACATATTTTTTTTAAGTCTTAATACTAAAATTTGTGAGTTACTTAAAAACAAAGTTTATGTTTTGTTGTCAACAAAAAGGGGGAGATTGTTAATACAAATATCGCCTAAAAACGTTATTTATATTTTATGATCTTTGCTAAGTTTTGTTAACGACAAAGTGTAAACTTTAGTTTTTAGTAAAACATAATTTTAATTTAAAGACTTTCATAATTAGACATTTGCTACCTTTACATTTCATATAAAACACAACACTTTTAAATTTCTTAAAATAGAAAAACATTACATATATCTTAATATAGTAAATGTTAACATCACATCATCTATTTATGGTAAGTTTATGTGTTTGACTCATCATAAGCTTTCTTACACAAGTAAGTGTTTTACTAGAAATAAGTTGATGTGACTTTGGTTGGTTTGGAATGATTTATTGCAAAACCTTCTGTCAGCCTGGCGGAACCTTGGAGGTACACGGGCGGAACCCATCTGAGGGTTCCACCATATCCGCCAGAGCTGCTGAAGGTCTTGCTATAAATACCAAGCCATTTGTTAGAATTTTCTTTTTATCACTTCTCATTACATTTACACATACACATTCATATCATTCATCTAACACTTTAACATTTCATTTTGTGTGAAGTTTCTTTTGTAGCAAAGAAGTTCACAAGTACATATAAAGTTACAAGTATTCAACACAACGTTGTAAGACTTGTTAGCTTAGCATCGTGTAGACTTTGTGTAGTTTACACTTCATTTGATTGTGTATTTTCAGTTGTGATCGGTTAGTATTTTAGGCCTTAAAATACATAGTGTGATGGGAGTTGTTGTACCCTTGTAAAAGAACTAACGGGAGTGGTTGTACCCTTGTAAATGAACTCGACATCTAGCTTAGTGTCGGTAATCGTGTAAGCGACGTGTAAGGTTTTCTCCGCCGGTGAAAGGAGCTTGTTGACTAGTGAAAGAAACTCTCGAGTTGGATACTTGGGGCGTGGACGTAGGGCAAGGAAAAAGAGTCCTTGTAGCCGAACCATGATAAATACTCGTGTTGTGGTTTGATCGTTCCTTTCTTTATACTTGCATATTATATATTGTCTTTGAGGTTATATCTTTGATTAAACGGAAAGTTTCAAAAGATAAATAAACGAAAAACCGGTAAAACTATTCAACCCCACTTCTAGTTTTCCACAGGATTGAACAGGAGAATGAAGTTAGAAGTATCACTAAAAGGACGATAAAGTTACAACTAAAACAAAAGGAAGGACTTGGAATGAAAATACAAATATAAAAGACCCAAGTACGCCGGTCTTAGGACTATGTGCGGCGTACTTGCTTGGCGGGTAAATGAGATTGAATCTACACGAAGTACGGCGTACTTTCTACGGAGTACGGCACACTTATCTTATCAGTTACAAATACAGAGTTATGATTGCAATCATTAGGAGGCCGATCATTTGTACTCAATTACTGAACTCTGGAGTTAAGCTAGGTCAAAGAAGCCTATATATTGTGACCTACGAACCAGAGCAAAAGCAGCAACAAAAGGGGGTAAAATCTAGTGGTAGGGAAAGTATACAAGGTGATATTGGTGAACTCAAACCAAGTTCACCATATCAATATTGAATTTTAATCCTATTACTGTGACAGAGGGTAGGAGAACGAGTCAAGAGAGTTATCTCTGTTGAACCATTTGTTCTTTCGTTGTAATTACTTTGGTGCAATTCTCTATTTCTACGAATTATATTTATGAAATCTATTTTGAATGATATGTGTTTTGTTACCAAGATAATGGAGTAGTCGTTCTTATGTTTATGTGGGTGATGTATTTATATGGTTGTTTTCATTATAATGTAAGCTTGCTATTTGATACTATGCTTAAGTTTAATTGATGAGATTATGTTATCATTGTTGAATGTTTGATGTATCTCTGTGATAGAAGTAGGTTGAAAGGGTCTATCACTTTTGTATTATTTCAAGGTGTTTGTCTATGGCAACTTGGTGTTTACCTTGTAGAAATTGGTGGACAAAATGTTTATCAACCCATCCATGATCTTGTTTAATGCCTTATCTCATGTCTAACGAATTTGATGAGGAAATTGGCTTATGTATACTTCTGTTATGAACCATCCTTAATGCATTTGATATATTGAGAATTACAGGTCGAAAGGGATTCTTAATATGTTGGATAGTTATTTGTAGGAGTGATCACCAGTCATCTCTTGCTTATATATTGATGACGTGAAAAATGAACCGTTTTTAGGGGGTCATTTAAGCCGGAATTGGAATTTATTTGATCAAATATTGCCCTAAATCGTTCCTTTTGTGATTTTAGGTACTTTGGGAGTGAATTCTGGAAAAGGAAGCATTTTGGATGTTTTTGGAGCATAAAAGTGAAGAAAACGACAAAGACTTAATTTTCCTTGCTGAGAACAGTACCTGACGGCGTCAAGAAGGAAAATATCAAGAGCAAAATGGATGACGACCCAGAGAAAACGTGACGGCGTCAGAAGTAGGGCGTCAAGAGTTATTTTTGTGACGGCCTGGAGCAGAATTACACATGACGGCGTCAGACCCAGATCTAGGCAGTCCGAGAACTTTATTGGCGGCGAGATGACGGCGTCAGAATTTTACTCTTGATGCCGTCTCCTCACAAAATCTATATATACTTTTCTATTTTTCATTCATTAGAGAGGAAATTGTGTGGAGAATACTAGGGTCGAACCTAAAAAACCCTAGGTCGTTTGTAACAGTATTTTCAAGGGTTTTCACCCCTTGAAACCCTTCATGTTCAATTAAGATAAGTTTTCTTTCAATTCATTCAATATGTCTATGTGTTGTTTGAATATATCTTATGCTTGTCTTGATTATAACATGCTAGGCTAGATCTTTCATGTGTTTGCTTAGATGTAATGAAACCTAGATGTTGATTATAGGTTGATTGTTTGTTTATAGTTGTAATGGATGAATGATTTCAATGTTAGGCTTAAGAAAACTGGCAGATCTCCATTGTGTAACTTGCTTGAATGTCTTAAGAAACATGAACCGATGTGTACTAGGTTTTTATGATTGTATTTAATGCATGAGCGAATTCTAGTGATCCCATGTTAGGAGCTTCTTAGCCGGCTCGACATAGGAGTGAAGTAGGAGCTTATAGGATTGGGGAAGTAAGTACGCCACCCCATGAATGGTATTAAGGAATACAATCCGTCATCCACGCAACTGTAACAAGTAATTAACTTGTAAAAGATATATAGGGAGTAGTGAAATCTAAGTAAACACAATTCTCCCATATATTGCTCACACCACTAGTTAACTTAGTTTATTTTCATTTTTATTATTTTATTTTGATTGCATCTTAGTTATTGGGTTAGTTGATTAGCAACTAATTCCGCCCATCCTTCAAAAACCGAGATTTTTATTTGCTTTTATAAAACATAAAAAAAATACAAAAAGAATCATCCCTCATCTCCAGACCTAGTTCTTAGGCTTTCTAATCCTAGCGACACTATTCCTGAATTGAACGATCAATCCCCCGGTACTTGTCACTATACTATACTACAACGATCAGGTATACTGCCTGGTGGGGGTTGTAAGCTTCTCGAGATCCCTCGAGAGGTAAAGCCTAGTGCAATTCCCACGCATCATATATCTTATTCATGATTGCTTGCTCATCATTTACATGTCTACTTCCATGTTTCTCAGCCTAAATAAACATAAATTTAATCATATAAACAAACAATCTAAATTACTAGTCTTTGGATAAGTGACAATCTAGGGACTTTACTTTGAAACAATTGCTAACTTGGCTTTTCTACAATCTCTTGGGACGACCTGGTCTTACCTAAACCTTTACTATAAACGGGGGTTATACTTTACCCATGTGTTTTATATATTAAGGAAACTGGTGAAATTAGCATTATAAATTTAAAGCTTTTGAAACATATCAATACCCATGACCATTTATTTTTTGCGTGCAACTTCTCTTCCCAGGTGTGGATCCAAGTTGTACAAAAGGCTGATGTTCATATTGGTTCGCATATTTGGAGTGATATTATGGGGTGGTTATTACCCATGGCTAGGAAGAACAATGCTATATGCATTGTAGGGCGGTTGATTGTTGCTGCTTCATCGTATTATGTTTGGCAAGAGCGAAATAATAGGTTACATGACAGTGGAGCTAAGAGTGTGGAGCAGCTTGTGAATTTAATTCTTGACACAGTTAGACTTAAACTTGCTTCGATCAAGTTCAAGAGGAATGCTAGAGTGGCTAAGCTCAAGACTATATGGAATCTACCGGCTGATTGATTTCGTAGATTGTGATTATGGCGCCTAATTAGAAACTACGGTTATGTTGATATCTTTTGTCATTGTTTCTAATTAGTAGGTTGTCGTGTTTTTTGAACATGTTCAAAGCACGTAGTTTTTTGGAGTGGCTCACGACCACTTCCCTCATGTACTTAAAATCATTTTATTAATATATTCACCAGGTATAATCCCTTTACCCAAAAACATTCATTCACTTAAAAAAAAATCTTGAAAATGGCTTTTGAAATAATAATGTTTACATCCTCCTAAGAAGCAATATATAATAGTAACTTATAATTTAAAGACAAAAATACATCGTTGGTCCATGAACTTTCCACAAAACATAGCATGGCATCTAACTTTTAAAAAACGTCACCAGGCATCCAAAACTTGTGTATTTTAGGCCGATTGCGTCCCTTGACCAGTTTTGGCTCGGTCAACGCACGTTTTTTGTTATAATATGAGAGGCATAATAGTCTAATCACGTTATAACTATTAGTTAACCCAAGCTAAACCAGACATACAACTTGAGGGACCATCGGTATAGTTACACATTAACTATGTGACTTTACTGTATCTTCTCTGATATGTATATTAATGTTTTCGCGAAAATCAATAAACCCACACCCAACCATTGACAGTTGATTAAAACCCGATTATCTACCACACACATTGTCACATACAACCTCAACCCAACACAACCCTCTACAAAGTACTCATATTCTATCCTATCGAATCCCATCTAATCACACACCCACAAACAATCGGAACTTGCAAGCCTTGCAAAATCAAACAACACACATATGAGGTAACAATATTTACTGATTTATGTTTAATTCAAACGTTATTTGTGATAATGTTAATCGTTAATGCAGAAGGTATGTATGGGAATCAATTTATTTGCGCTTTGGACGATCCTGAAGGGGTTTTGGATGAGTTTGTAAGTTAACACCATATAAGAATTAACTGTTATATCTCTAAGAAAGTAGTCCATACCATGGGAATCGTTATATTTACTTAGTTAACTATGTGGGGACTAGATGGAGAGTTAGTGTAAGAAGAGTATCAGAATTAGTGTGTGTTGTTGAGGGAGCAAGGTGGAACAATTTTGCGATGCACAACATCATCTGTTCAGATGTTGCTTACTTACATTTTATAGAAGAGTGTGAGTATGTGTTTTATGTAGCTACCTACAATGAGTATGGGGAGGAGTTTCATAATTATGAACCAGTCCATGATCAGTTTTGGATATGTATGGTTGATGTGACCGACACATCTCATTTTATCTAGCCAATGACAGAAGATTTTCTAGTATATCTGCATCGTCCAACAGCTACAGACTCGGTCATGGTTACTAGTAACACCACTGATTACCAAGTACAGCTGGAGGTTACACAAGATTGGTATGATCGATATGTCCACACGGCCTTGTGGGGATGTGGTTGGGAGAAACTGCCCAAGACTTGAATATGTCACCTGGTCAAAAGATAGTGTTTACTCAGGATGTCCCGAGGGAGGAGTATAATGTCATGTTGTTTGACCATGATGGAGGGGCCATCACAACAGTGGAGACATACAACACCAACATAGCCATGAATGCCCTTTGTCACCAACCAACTAACTATGGTATGTTCTAGTTTTTTAACTTTAACTACACCAAGTATCTCACAGCAGTGTAACTTATTTGATTATATGTAATATTAAATTCAGATTTTGAAGCCCCTCGGATGAATTGGGTGTGTAATTGGGAACACCACACAGTCCATGACCAAGAAGAAAGGGCATTCTATAGGAAGATGACCGCATCCTTCTGGAGAGATGGCTGACTTGTAAGTCTAGTGACAGAATTGCTTAATAAAATATATGAATGTCATTTGTATCATATATTGTGTTTCTGATATAAAGATTGATGGATCATAATGTGTATTAGAAGCATTCCATGACAAACTAATGATAAGTTTTGTACATTTTTTATCAGTCCATACCATCAAGAATTGTTAAGAAGTACAACTTGTATGGGTTCTCTAGAGCGGTTGTGAAGCATAAAAGCATAGAGAAAGAGTTCGAATTTCGTGAGAGGGCACTTCAAGTTGGTTAAGGGAAGGTCACGAGGAAAATGGCTATTGTTTCATTATCTAGTTTCAAGCAATTGAGGGCAGAAGCCCATTTTGGTCAAGGTTCAATGGTACACTTCTTTCTAAGTGATGAAACTAACAGGTCACAAAGAGTTTTTCATTTTGATGTATGCTGATGGAGCTTTAAAGTTGGATGAATGATATTATGTAAACATATATTTTGTAGTTCGTATGTATGGTGGATTTGTGGGCACAAATCAACTTGACAATGCTTAGACAATTGTTTTGTGACTATATGTGTAGGATAAACCATATCGGTTTGTCCATACACAATTTTGAAAGTATGATGCGATATATGTATGCTTAAACCATATTGTCGTATATATATGCTAGTTTCGACCTGCACTTTCTAATACCATAATTTGCAACTATATGAGTAGGATAAACCATATTGTTGTATGTATATGCTAGTTTCAACCTGCACTTTCTAATACCAAGTTGAAGTGCTATATGTAACTTTGACTTTTAAAAGTCAAATTGCCGTATCCATAACACACCCACAATATTTCAAACAACACCATTTAGGGTAATTTACAAGCTAAACATTAAACAAACCATAGAATGAAGCAGGAACAACAAAATACGTCATTAATTGTCATAGGGTACAAGCTAAGCATTAAACAAACCATAGAATAAACATAAAAAAACTAGAAGAATTCCACTACGGCTGTGAGGGAAGCTCGGTGGAGTTTCAACAGCTCCCTAGCCAACTCCCAATTCATCACCACATTTTCAGTGTGATCATGATTCAAAGTGCAAAGCTTGATATAAAGTTTCTTCAGCAACGGGGGAACAAGCAAGTGCAAACTTTATTATAGTTAATTCATTAACTGATATAGGAAAAGATCGAAACACCACACTTTCGAGCTGGCCCGACCCGATTCTGTTGCTTCCTAAATGTAATGAATAACTTTCCAAAGGTATATCACTTTCGAATGAAGCCTGCAAATTGAGACAGTATTGAGATGCACAACCATGTCAATTTAGGTAGATGTGAAACATAATACATATTGCATTCCACTTACTCTGGTTTCTAGCATTTGCAATCTTGGAGCTCCACGAATCATTTGAATGATGAATGCTACAATTGCATTCTTCCCAAAATCGACTCCGGATAGATTTAGATTCTTGAGGGATACAAACCACAGGTACATTCATCCATGAGCTACCTTCTGCCAATAACTACAACAGGTAGAAATTTCAGAATTTTTAAAGATTGCATTTGAAGTGTGAAACTCAAATTGGTCTTACCTTGCACTCTTAAAAATCCAATGTAAGGGACTCAAGTTTGGGAAGACTTCTAAGTTGAGATATATTGTAAGTTGTGATTGTGGTATCCTGGTTCAAAAGACCGAATGACAAATACAACTTCTTCAGATTCCCAAGTTGTGCAATATCCAATAGTCTCATCTCTTTTGTATCAGTACGATTGATTTTAAGAGACTCAAGTAAGGGACAACCAGCAATAAAGTCCCAAATTGTACCGGTCAGAAATTTGACGGATAACAATTCTAAGGTCAATAGATTTGGGAAACCTTCAAAGGATACCAAACTATACATTGGGCCCTTTAAGTTACAAAGTATCTAATAACCCTAATATTTTAGAAAATAACTAAAACACACAATTAACAAAGAAATATATATTTTTTGTAATCTAATGTCTAAGAATAGTAGCTTATTAACAGATACAAATGTTGTTTCTTTATTGTTAAGTGTTGTCAAACAACTATAGATTTTTTTGCTGTTGATAGTTGATAGAGATACATGGTAATTTGTTAAATTTTATAAGTCATAAACTCATATATTGTAATGTATATTCAGGGATTTAGGGTAATTCATGGATTTTGATATGTTGCTTGCTTGATATTTTGGGTTTTAATGCAAGCTTTGTTAGATATAATAACTATTAAGTGGCATTATGCATTGAATATTGATATTTTTGTGTTATTTAAGCTCCATAAGTTGTCGCATATGTTATAAAAAACCTAAATGTATAGTGCACCTCATATTTATGAATCCCGCGCCTTGGTTTGCGCCTCGACTCGAGGCTCTTTGACCCGCGTTGCGCCTTAGTGCACCTTGAGCCTTTCAGAACATTGGTGTGAATGATATAGAATTATAGATTGTAGGAGAGCTTACAAGGTCGGTTGAAAAATGATGATGTGTTAGGTGCAAATAGGGGTAATTCCATGGGGGTTGAAACTACTGTGGACGAGGGGCAAAAGGTTGATGCGGTGCCTGTTCAAATATTGATGAGCACGCCTGATGATGTTACACTTGTAAATGAGGCACAATTGGTAAATGAGAAACCATCCCCTACCCTATCTAATGGGGTTGGTTCGGATTGTTGGAAAGAACAAGGTTAGTGATGTGATTGAGGAGAATAATGATACTGAAGCGGAGTAGGTTTTTGACAAAACAACATGTTTCATGGCATCCAAGAGTATAGGTGAGTCGGTAGGAAGAGCCTATACGAGCATTGGAAAGATGAATATGATTATACCCCATATGATGATGATGAGTGCGAAGATTTGACGGAAGGGCAATTAGCATTCTGTGACATTTATGATATCAAGGTTCGTGGTTATACTAGACTTAAGTAGTTTATTTAGTAGTTTTTTCATTTGAAGCACAAATGACCCATATTTTTGCTTATGTAATGGGTTTAAATGTGAGATTCACTCACATCCTATATACTTAACTGTTTTTTGAGTAATAAATTTACCGGGTAAAAAAAAAAAAAAAAAAAAAAAAAAAAAAAAAAGGTGTATTAACTAATATTTAAGTTTGAACCAATAAGTTTTGCATCAAATGTCAAAATAGAATCACGATTTTGCAAGTATAATTATTTATCGTTGTATATCATCGTTTTGCTAAGGTATTTATTTAGTTGTACAATATGCATGCATAATTGTATTAATTAATATTTAAGTTTATAATGTTTTGATAATGGGAGGAATAAATTTAGATACAACTTTATTTAAAATGATAATATTATTTTTAATTACACTAAGCAAGGGGAAAACATGGAATCTTCTAGTTTCGAGTAACATTATCTCTTACATAGGATGCCACCAAATATATCTCCCAATACATTTACACATATGAAAAAAAAACAAATGGATTGGAAGTGAAACATAGTACATAATATTGGAGCACTAGACCGACAAGCTATGCAACATAACAGTAAGGTATAAATCAGTCAGTATAAGATTGATTTTAGTTTATAATTTGTACTTCCTCAATGTGATATTTGAGAAAGGCATTTTAATTTCGTATAGGTTTTTGGGTTATAAATAACCAACTCACTTAGCTCAGTTGGTCACTTAAGTTCTTTCAAAAGTTTGGGGAGATGTTTTATTCGTATTCGAGTCTTGCAAGTGATAAAGAAAATCTGGATTTTCCTCTTAGTGTGAAGCCGTGAGTTACAAGGGTTTCCTCTCTCCTAATGGTTCGGGTCCCGGGATCTGCCCGTTTGGTTGGTTTAACTAGGGAGTTAGATTTCAAGTGTGATGACGTTTAAAAAATAAATAAATAAATAAAATATACCAATTTGTTTAATATGGTGTGGTATCTGATATTTACACTAAAACAAATTAAGAGCACAAGGTGCAGTCGACGAAACGAGGTTCGCCGTCCGATGTGGCACCTCCAACGGCGAGCCGTTGCTCGCCACCACACCGGAGGGTGCTCGCCGTTGGCTATCTCGCCGTGGCCACGGCGAAGCAATTTCTCTGACAATGGCAGGTTAACGTTTGGATTCGTTTGGTTTATTTGTGAGAAAAAAGGGACATGACCGTTTATTTTACAACGGTTGTGTTTGTTTGTTTATTTATTTTTTTTCTACCATCTTTTACAACTATAAATACAACCTTCTTCTTTCATTCTCTTCACTACATTCACAAATCTAAACTAAATATTTCTATACCTCTTCTCCTAATCAACAAAAAAATGTCTCAAAACCCGAACAAAGGAGGTTATTTCACGAACCTCTTAACATCAAACCAACGTCCATACGGGGGAGCCTCAAACTCTTCTAGTCTCTCGTCTCAAAGTCCAAACCCTTCACCGCCATACGGTTCACAACCATTAAATCCGAATGACATTTACCGTAACCAACAATTAGCCTTTCAACAAGGATTCACAAGTCAACAACAATTCAATTTGTCGCCACAATTTTATAACCCGAATCAACCATCCACTTTTCCTCAATCACAACCGATACAACCGTCACAACCAAATCAAGGTACGTTTAAAGTACCTACGCCAAGATCACCGGCCAAAGGCCGAGGGAAAAAAACCAAAGCCCAAAGAGGAAAAAACGTCGTAAATTTGGACGCGGACGATGACGATGACTTGGAAGAAGCTGCTAATACGCGTTGTCACAACTCGTAAATTCTGGTCTTTTCCCGAACTTTCAACATTTACTATTCATCGATCACTATTCATCATTTTTGAGGTCAGTTTGATATTCTGAGAAG
Organism: Artemisia argyi; assembly: GCA_030686995.1. Taxonomy (NCBI): domain Eukaryota; kingdom Viridiplantae; phylum Streptophyta; class Magnoliopsida; order Asterales; family Asteraceae; genus Artemisia; species Artemisia argyi. Next base: position 26,054,681 of record CM060703.1, on the reverse strand, counting down.
CGTTTTAAAATTTTACTATTCATAAAACACTATTCACCTCCGGAGAAAATTTGTCATTTATACGTGGGTTGCGTCATTTTTGTAAACGTACGATTATTAAACTAAGAAACGTTATCTTATGAACTAATATTTTGAATAATCGATCCGACAATCTCAACTATGGTCCTAACATATTTTTATACTCATAATAATGATATAAAAATTATATTATTAATTTACCCGATATTCTGGAAATTTATTTAATTTATATCGTACGCCTAATTTAATTACGACAGTTTTCGTAGAAACTAAACAATAATCACCCGAACACTCAATATTTATACCCAACATATTTTCACAATTTTTATAACTTTATTATGTCCCAATTAACTTCATCATATTTTACTTCAACTAGTCACGGTTTATTTTTAGTTAACTCGGTACCCGGTATCACCTAAAACTAATAATAATTACCTAAACTACATCAAAAGTCCAAGATTTCTTACACAATACATTTTCTTACTTCCTACCCTTTTGAAATGCCGCCCCCCCCCCCCCCTAGCACCCTTCCCCATTTTGTGGATCTTGTCCCCTTTTATTATTATACATAGCTTATACATATACATTTCATTCCATTTCCAAAAATCACACAAGCAAACTATTTTTCTTTTTCTCTCTTTGTGGTGTTCGGCAAAACAACAAGGACCAAGAAGAAACCATGGATTTTTGAAGATCAAGTGTTATTTGGGTCTCATATGTTTTCCTTGTTAGGGTTTTGTGATAAAACCCTAGGTTCTTTACATAATCATCTTCAAAACTCATCCAATCATCAAGTAAGCTTCAAGATCACTTGTAGATCTTTCCATACTTTCATTTTTCTAGTTTCATATTGTTTATTCAAGATCCATATGCATATGTTAGTTTATACCACTCTATTTATACTTTTTATAACTTTGAAACTCTAGAAATGGATTATAGTTAGATCCTTGTTAGATCCACTTGGTTTATGATGTTTAGGAACCCATGACACCCTAAGAAGGTGTATGGTAAGATTAGACTAGATTTGTGGTGATTGAAAGTGGTTTGGTTGGATTAGAAACTAGATTGGAACACTAGAAATGACTTTTGAAACTATATATTTACCTACTGTTGATATTTTTTAAATCGTGGGAAAATCAGTAGGTGGTGGGTAATTTTTGACCAAATATTTAGAAAATACTTTCAAAAACGAAACTTTTGGCGAAAGAACGGATTAAAACGAGTTTATAACGAAGGAGATATGAATTTTTCAATATTAACGACGAAAACTATTTTTCTGAAAACTGCATGCTGTTTGACAGTTTTCGACGGGCAAATAGAGGCGTTAAACGTAACCTAGAGGAGCCGAGCTATTGAAAATATATTAGTATATACTAAAACGAATCCGTGGATATAAAGAACGAGTAAAATGAGCTTAAAACGACCAAGATATACACTTTTGAAACTAGGCGAACTATATATATATTTGACAACTTCTAATAGCACATATTCCCTTAAGTTATGGAAACACTATAAATCAACGCCAACACTTATTTTCAAACTACGAGTGGTATAGGCTTCATGTGCATGTACATTCATTACATCCTTTCATAATCTAAGTAGATCGTATCATTCGTTCATATTAGGTCGCGGTTAGAGATCGAACCTCATTTCTGTGTAACCACTTTTGTCTTCGTAACTATCGTACCAGGTGAGTCATAGCCCCTACTCTTTTAATTGTTTTGTCAACTTTTGGGGGAGAATACATGCTCGTTTTTAAATGAACTATTATTTGACTCTTTGAACTTGTCTTGACCTTTTGAACTTGACTTGACTTTTGAAATTGACTTAAACTTTTGAACTTAATGCACCGTACGTGCTATAACCTAAAGTCTCCCATGTACGGAGCAATGCAAAGTCTCCCCTGTCTACGGAGCAGCATTATAAAGCCTCCCTTGTTCGGAGCAACCTAAAGTCTCCCATGTACGGAGCAGTGCAAAGTCTCCCCTGTCGACGGAGCAGCATTATAAAGTCTCCCATGTACGGAGCAACATAAAATCTCCCCTGTCAACGGAGTAACTGATTACTATATAATAGTTTGTGAAAGATGTACCGTACATGCATCAGCAATTGTTAGTCTCCTGCTGGTTTGCCGTTCGCACTCCAGTTTATACGTACCGTTCGTGCGGCCTCCTTGTGTGGGGCAGTAGGTAGTATGGATAGCGCTATTAGAGGTCGGCCAACCTCTCGTTCCCCTGTCTACGGAACGCATATTATTTATTTTAGGAGCCTTGCCACATTCTTTATTATATACTATGTGCCCATATTGTGAACTATATTGACCACGTGTACTTGACTACTAGACCTAAACTATTTAGCAGTGGGTTGTAAACACACAGGTTGCAAGTCTCTTATGGCGGGATTTGCAACTGAGTGGATTTACGATGCCTTTGCTGTGTGATCATTTTCTATAAACTTTATTTGTTAAATAACTCTATGAACTCACCAACCTCGTGTTGACACTTTAGCATGTATTTTCAGGTTTTAACCTATGGCACGCTACAGGAGGTTTTTGGCAGGGCATGGCATGGTCATAGAAGACTCTGATTATTTATATGGGGACCGTTTTAAACTATTTTAAGGGCCTACTTCCGCACTACTTTTAACGATGTAAATTCAACATTTTTGATTAAACAATTTTATTCTAAATGATTAAAGTGAAAACTATTTTTGTACTTGTGTTGTTATACCAATTGAGTTACACCCCAGCTACACGTATGCTTCCGCTGGACCCGATCCTGGGGGTGTGACACGCGTGAGCGAAAGTTGTGGTCGAAACAAGAAGAAAATATTCTTGCGGAAGCGTGGATAGAAGTTTCCCAAGACGAGGATCTGGGAAATGACAAAGAGAATGAATTCTTTTGGAACGAAATTCATGCACTTTTCAACGAGCGGACTACTGAAGCCCCACGAACCAAAAACATGCTATCCGGTAAATGGACAAGGATCAATGCCGACTGCCAATAATTCAACGCTATTTATAAACATTTAGAGCGTCGCAGTGGTGAAAATGAGCATGATCATGTCGAGAATGCCAAAACGAACTTCTCACTACGTTTTGGACAAAGGGGTTTCACTTTGCTTCACGTTTGGGATATCCTGAAACGCTACCCGAAATGGGATGCTGAAGAACCTCTAGACATTACATGTCTTGAGGATATATTCGGGCCGGACAAACGACCTCGTCCCGAAAGAAGCAGCAGGCGACCCGGAAAGAAACAAAAGTCGACGGAAACGTCGAGTGCGGCGAGTTCCGGGGGGAGTCAAACGAGTACTTTTTCGGGACAATTATCCGAAAAGTATAATCAAGCGAAAGACGCTCAAACGGCTTGTTACGAGGCGCGGAGGAAGAGGGAGAAAAAGGCGTTCGAGAAAGAAGCTGCGTTGTTGGAGTGGCAGGATATGCAGATGCTAATGCTCGATCCAAACACGGTTACTGACCCGGTTAGAGCCGAAGTAATTCGCAAGAGACAAGCACGAATAACTCAGAAATACCAAAATCTCGACCGCGAAGATGACGAATAAAATGTTTTACTTTTCCTATTAGTATCGTATGTTTTTTTTTCCGTATCGTTTTTTTTTTCCATATTGTATGCGTGTTTTTTTCCTCGTATCGTATTTTTTTTCTTCCGTATTGTAACTTTTTATTTTATGAAATAAAATTAGTATGTTTTTTTATTTTTAAGTATTTGTGAAATTAATTTAATTTATTTAATGAAATGAATAAAAAAATAAGTGTGTAAGAGGTGGGGCTCGAATGAGGAAATGGAGGTTTGTTGTTTGGTGAGGGGGGGTTTGTTGTAGCTTGTTGAAGTTGAGGTGTTTTGATGATGTGGCATGATGGGGCCCGAATAGGGAGGCACAAGCTTGTTCCTGCACCTTGTGCTCTAACTATGGTGCTCTAAAGGAGGTGTTTGTGCAGCAAACATTTATGAGGCTTTAATGCCTTTGACCAAATTCAACAACCCTTCAAGGTGTTTGTGCAACAACCATCGAAAGTCGTCGTTTAATGTTTTGTGTGCAATAAGCCTCTACAACACACCAAAGTAAACCGTGGCAATATCTCATTTTTAAAAAAAATTAGATATGGTACTCTAAGATGATCCTATATCTATTTTGAATTTTGTTTCTTCCACATTTAATGTTTGATGCGCGAATTTTGGTACGAGCACACAAAAAGTCACAAAACTGAAAATATGATTGAAATACAGTCTTTTATTAAAGTACGCTAGTAAATATGACTTTATATGAAATTTTCACTTATAAATACTTGGGTTTAGCGTTTTGCATTCACAAATATTAATGTACTAGCAGGGTACCTATACGTTGCGACGACGGTAAATCATATATTTTAGTTTATTATGTTCTTTTTAGCAATAAATTTACGGATATCAAGAATTTTGTATACACCGTGCCTGTTCGGGCTCGAACCCGTTAGCCCGTGCCTGTTCGGGCTCGAGCCCGTTTAGCCCGCGCCCGTTCGGCTCAAGCTCATTTGGCCTGTTGCCCGTTCGGGCTTGAATATTTGTATAATGTGTTTTATTATTTGTATTAATGAAATTTAATGCAGGAATTATGTTTAATTTGGTTATACAATATGTTTGATAATTTGTATTTCTTATGTAAGTACTGTTTTAATAACTGTATTAATTGTATTTATTCACCAGTTAATTAATTGACTAACTTAAATGGCATTAATATTGTGTTTTGTTGTACATTATGCTTCTTGTCTTGTACGTCTGAAAATTATATGCATTAAAGTGTTGCACACTATGTTTCTTTTCTTGTAAGCAGTAGTCATTAATAATATTGACCACTTTAACAGCATTAATGTTGTAAGTCTAAAAATTAGTCTGAAAATTACATCATGCTTATTTTGTTGTACACTATGCTTATTTTGTTGTAAGTCTGAAAATTTTGTGCAATAAAGTGTTGTAAACCATGCTTAAATTTTTGTAAGTTTTCAAAGTTTGGAGAGAGGGTTATCCATGCTTTGTATATAGTATTTAGATAATTGAGTTTGCATACACAAATATCCTAGACTTTTTACAAAGTATTTATGCCTTTATAATTATGAAAGTATCTACATATATAATATAAAATCTATAAATTCATTTACATATGAGACATGAGTGACTTAAATCGAATCCATTGAACATGGCTTTTTATCTTTTGTTTACCCATAAAATCCCACCAAATTGTAAGTGACCTTGGAGCTAGATGAGCAACAATTATTGGATGGCCTTACTTTTCTTAAAAAAAATCTCGTTCCTAAGATCGGGTATTATGGTGCCTTCCCAATACACCGGAATGACTTGTTTGGCGCGTCAAGGCCAAGACGGGGGAGGTGATGGCGCGCAAAAGTGGTAATTTTGAGGTGGTTCTGTGAACAAGCAAAAAAGAAAAGGAGAGTAGCGAGCCATCTTTTCACTATTACAGAGTATTATTTTTCTTTGTGAGTATGTTAATGGGATTAGCTTGTTCTCGCATAAGTTATTGCAGTTGATAATATGAATAAATATAACATATTATGGAAACGTGGATTAGCATAAAGTCATAAACTAAAGGGTATAGATATTTGGACAAAAGTGGCGTGTGCAGTTTTTTCTTAGTGTTTCATTTTCTGTTCATTAAAGCCTTGTTTTTCGGCTACACTATCCATTACATCTTCATAATATTTCGTTCTTAATAATTGGTGTTATAATAGTTATTGCTATTTCATAGGGTATATTTTTTACACATGTGCATGCTTAATTGCATAACTACTACACAAACGTACTATATACACCTATATACATTTTCAAAGTATTCGGTATCGTTTCCGGCTATAAACTTCTGGTATTCTATCATATTGATTGTAGGCGATCAAATGAGAAGAAAATGTTAAAGTAAGAAATATGAGAAATAACCAAAACTAAATATTGTAGTTGCATTGATTTAAATTAGATAAATTCTTAGTCTTTTATATGCATCTTAATATATTTTTGGCTTAAAGTTAGATATATTTTATCAAATTAGGCGAATCTTATGTGTTGTTAGTTATAAGCGCATAAAATGTGTTGCTAATAATTGGAATGCATTAAAATAAATAGCGATGCATCTAATTTAAGTCCATGCATCTCTAATGTGTGATTATAGTTATTTTTCATCATTCTTATTTTAAGGTTTCTAATGATGCCAAGGTTTGAGTGTTCGTATTTCTTAGTTTTGGTATTTTTGTTATTTAGGAAAGTTAAGGTTTTATTTAGGACGCTTTTTATTATATATTAATTAGATTTCTTTTTTCATAAGATAACTTTCTCTTATAAATATAAGGCCTAGGGTTTTGTACATTTAGATCTTGATTATAAATAAACTACTTGTTTTAAGAGTTTATATTTTGTTAGGGTTTTTCCTGGATGTTTTATCCTTGTTATCAACTATTGGATTATGATTTTTCAAAATTTGCTTTCGCATCTGACGTCAGTTGGTATCTAGAACTTGTTAGTATCATGTATGGTAAATGGTGTATAAGATTCAAAAACTCATACTACTGGTGGGGTATGATTTTGAGAGTACATGGATCATGTTTTAACCAAATCTATGAAAGAACTTGACATGATTTACACTATGCTAAAGAAAGTACGTTTCGTGATCGTAGGTGGGGCATTGATCCATAAGAATTGAGAGGGGAACAATTATGGAGGTTTAAGAATTTGTTCGTTCATAGGCGAATCCATTGACAACTGTAGATGCAACTAATCCTTGTTCAACAATAGGAGGGGTGACTAATCGGAGGAGAGAAATAAGGATTGTTTGGTGTCTACAACCAAGTTATTACGTTCGAAAATCTTAATCAATAATCTGTATGTTATTTAACTATTGATTGTTGTAGTTTAAATAATTTGGTTTCAAGAAATTTTATAGACTTCTTAAAATTACCAATGAAGGTTTATCCAATTGAAGGTTACCAAGTTTGTAGGGTTTCCGTGACTATAAGGAAATTTTATAAAGTATAAGAACTTTATATTGTGGATGAAATTGATAAGTGTCATATTTTGTTCAGAAAACCTTGGTGACATGAGGTTAAAGACATTTATGATCTGCAACAAAAAATTTACCTTTTTCATGGAAAGAAAAAAATTACTATGATTCCACCCGAAGTCAAACCACAAATACCAAAGCCCAAGATTAAGATGCAAGAAAAGTTGTTAAAACTTAAGATCATTGTTGAAGATGAAAATCAATGTGATGTTGAAGTTGATACAACTAGTGTAGAGGCATCGACTGTAGTAGCAGGGACGATAAAGGATTTTAGTGTTATGAAGAATCTTGAAGTTGAAGCTGCCGAGTCCGAGGTTATTAAAGGTACAAATGCCTGTGGTTTAGATTATGGGTTAACTTTAAATGTGATTATCGAAAATCAAATGACGTGTACAATGGCGAATAAACAAACTATTTTTATTACAATTGAAGAGTAGCTGATGGTTGATAAAGAATTCAAAGCTCGATGCTTTAAGTCATATGTGGATTAATGAGAACGTGGAAGACATGTGAAGAAACATGAATTGATAAAGGAAAGGAGTTATCGAGTTAATGTGAAACACAAAGCCACCGAAGATAAGCTTTTCCGTGAGAGTTTGTTCGAGGTAGATGAAGCCTTTGATGGTGAGAACTCGAGGGCGAGTTCTTTTCAAGTGAAGGGGAATGCTGATGGCAAGATTTGAGTGTTCGCAAAAAGGTTTTTTAATTTTTGATATTTTTGTAATTTAGGAAAGTTAAGGGTTTTATTTAGGACGTTGTTATTATTATTATTATTATTATTATTATTATTATTATTATTATTTGCAAGATAACTTTCCTCTACCAATATAGGGCTCAGCGTTTTGTATATTTTAATCTTTTTTTATTGCTTATAAGTAAACTACGTGTTTTAAAAGTTTATCTCTTGTTAAGGTTTTTCTCCTAAAGGTTTTATCTTCGTTGTCAGTCTTTGGATTATGTATCAAAATTCGCTTCCGGCATCCTACATCAAAATGTCATCATTTCAGATACTCCTCTTATATATTTGTGACAACGAACCCAAAATTATTATTGTTTATGTAGCAAAAGTGAGTGGAAAAATTCATATCAAGATATGACATGTTTCCGGACCATACAAGTACCTCTGATGGTACCAATTTCTTATGCTTTCAATTATTACTACTATCATGATCCTACATAGAAATTGTGTGTGAGTGTTACCTTTATGTATTGTAATCCTTCTAATATTTTTCATAACAATTTTACCAACCTCGCTTCTAATGAGATTATTATGAGAAAGTTGGTCATTTACTTTCTCATGTAAATGTAAAAGTAAGATATCTGATAGTTTTAGAAAGATTATTAGAAAATTATATATTTTTCTCATGAACCCCTGAAATTTTAAGTGGAAAACTTTTTGTAACGTTAGAACTTTATCCCCAAGTACAATGTAGGTCACACTTCTCACAACCATTTGGAATCTTATAATTTGGTTTATTTGGTATTATTCATAATATCAACATGTGAAAAATTAACATATGATAGAAGTTTCAACTTCATAGTACGTTCGATCCAGTCTATACTAACGGTTTAAATTTTAAAGTTGCATATAAGTTGTATGTATATACTTGTGTTCATTGGATGGGTATGAAAGGGTGTGTGAGGTGTGTAATAGCACAACACTTTAAAGTTTTAGGAGCTTTAAAACATATATCCCTTTATATATTTTACGGCCTCAACATTTACATTCACCATCAACATGTTAATGATATGTGAAATTATGTTCTAAATATTTGTTAAACTCTACTTCAAGCAGTCTAGAGTGACGAAGAACTAATAAAAATTAAAGCTAGCTGGTTACAATATATTTTAGTTGTCATGTTTAGTTATTATATAAGCTTTTGCACAGAGCATACATTAACTCAGCTACGACACTACTCATGGTTATCGCTTGTATCAAAGAAATAGATTGATTCATATCGTGCAAAACGACAATTATAAATAACTTTGATCACATGGATCAGGTTGCATTACTTAATGAGTTTGTCCAACCAATGCGCTGGAAGTATTGACTAAAACATATTTATTAATATCAATCTTTTTTTAAATTAAAAGATACATTTAATACACAATAATTAAACATATAAATCACCATAATTAAGTGATTTTCAATTTAATAAACTTCAACTTTCTTTTTTATATATATTCACGTAACTCAATTCTATCAATGCTCTTGTTAGACAATAAAATTTTCAACCATGAGACACTTTCAAGCTATGTTCTTTTACTCTGCTGGTTCATACAAAACTGTGAAGTTAGGTTAAGTGTAATGATAATCTTGAATATTTTGCTTGAATCGTGTAAAGTCACTTTCCGTATAAAGTATTTCGACCAGATGTGTCAGTTTATTTAATAGACGAATTGTGTGTTTTCGTATGTTAGAATGAGACCAGATGTATCAGTTTATGTAACAAACGTTTTTGACAGTTATGGCGGTTAAATTCGGTTAAATACCAAAGGTCACAACCTTTCACCAACAGACATGTTGGATGCCCCTTGACCCAGCAAGGGGGCGCGACCCCTTTAACCCTCTTTGTCTGGACGAAAACATTTAGCTCAGCGAGTGTGCACACCACACTTGCTTAACTTGTATCCGCGCTTAATATAAAATCCTATTGGTATCTAGTAAATCACAATTACCTAAAATAGTTGAAAACACTAAATTCACTTATACAAACTCTGAATCAACATGCTTTACAATTTGGGAATATATTAGCTACAATTTAATTGTAGCTAATTCCCTACAATTTGTGCTATAAATTGTAGGTCCTGAGTTATTTTGTGGGTCCGTGACTTCTTTCTGTGGGTCACTGATTCATTTTCTTGTGTATTTTAACGGAGGATTGTAGTTAATTGGCTACAAAAATTATGAGTTGAAATTGCTCATTTGTAGAGATAAAATCAAAATAACATGTCTAATACATACCCGTCTTTTTAAAAATTATTATCTCCAGATAAAAAATACATTGTAAAAAAAAAAAAAAAAAAAAAAAAAAAAAACAAAAAAAAAGCATGACTACTACACTCTTTAACTAATCAGACATCATTTTGATATAAAAATATTCTTTTTTTTTTCCATAAGAAAATGACTATTATTTTAGGATATTCAAAAATAAAAATGGGCACTATAATTTTAGGACGGAGAGAGTATAAAATAATTTTGAAATGATTAAAAGGAATAACAATTGTTCAATTTTTAAAATATGATCCATCCTTTAAAGATACTTATGTTACTATGCGCAATTTCTAATAACATGCAATTATTGAAGTTCATAACTGATTTGTTTACATGACACGAGACGTCAATAATAATACCTAATTCCGCCAATGCGAGATTGGGAGAGTTAACAGTACGAAATGCATAAACATGTGATATGATATACTAAAATTTTACACACTTAAGATATTCTGAAATGATAATATGAAGCTAAACATGTTAAACTTGTAAGTAGAAGTTACAAAACTATGTTATAATTGTGTAACAGTAAATGAGATTGGAGTGTATCATTTTATGCAATTTGTCAAGAACTCAAGATTGTAGTAGTGTACTGTGATCACTCAGTTGTAACCCGTGCATGGGAGCTTGGACATTACTATTATATAGTTGAAGATGCATGAAGAGAAAATGGACTTATTTTCAACTTGTAGCACTCATTATTTCGTTAAGGGAATCCCATCACCTTTTCACCATGGGGTCAAAAGGAGATACCCCTCCTCAATGCTCAATTATTCACCCACCTAAGCATGCCATTGCATCAACACAACTCACATGTCGAATCAACGGTCTCGAAATAAACAACAATACGATAATTATATATGATATACGAACTATCGATCGATCTGCATGTTTGGATCATGCGACGTGTCATTCGTACGTTTATGCAAAATGGATAGGATATTCGTGCCTTATTTTTGCTCTATTACGCTAAAAAGTTTTTTACTAGCTATATATAGTAAGATATCAAGATCCTTTTCTTGAGAGTTAATTTGTGGCATGGTGTGCTTCAATTCGATTTGCAGTGCAAAGCTGCAAAAGCTTTCGAACTTAACTCAAAATCTGAAGTTATTTAGTAAGAGTTTATATTAATAAAAGTAATGTACAGTTGTACACAGTACACTATATGTAGTGTTATGATACAATTATTTGAAGTCTTGAAAAAGGTAATCTAAACACAAGAGAGAAGATAATATATGAACACACAGTGTGATCGAATGTTTGTACTTTGTACGAGGAAAGAGTGTCATCTAAACCAATGAGAGTGCTCGATCAGGATACGTTAAATTCCAAGTAAAAGTGGACAATAATGTGAAATGTAACTTTTAGGTAATTTAATATTTTATGTAAAAGTGTATATTTTACATCCATTCAATTTACTTTCATAAATACATGATTATAACTTATAAGGTTAATGTTAATTTCACGTAGATTGGCGGGAACATCCTAATCACGAGTATTTTTTGACACCAGTCATTATTCACCACACAAGAAATACAAGGAATAACTCCGGCAACTCTCCTGGCCAGAGGAGCACCACCTAGAGTGAGACGAGCCGAGACTCGACCCTCGATCTTTTATTCCACAAAGTCTCTCCAGTGTGCCCATTGGTTTTGCAGAGGCGGGTACCTATCTGAAGCAAATGCCAAGGATGAGACTCGGGCCCGGGTATATTGACTCAAGCATGGGAGCTCCACCCATTGGACTAATCCTCGAGTGGTAAGGTTAATGTTAATACGTTATTTGACATAAGAGGGTTAATTTCATGATTGATTGTTGATTGTTATGTGTCGATATTACTCATGTAGTTTGTGCCATTTGACGATTTAAAGCTTAGAATTGGGGTGAACACGCATATGATACGACATGTCTAGGTTAACTAGAAAGACAAAGCTACGACTCGTGTTCATATATGTGTACCTAAATTTGTTTTTACAGAGTAAAAATGTGTCTAATGAGTATTTTGACATTATGATACGTGATGTTGAGTTTTGCAAGTGCACTATTGCATGTCAAGTTTAGGTTAGACATGTTTTAGGTATCGTTACTCATCATCTAGATATTCTTTATGTTATCACGGGACCAACAAGATCTTGTGCCAGGAGAGTAAGTGAAGTAAAAGTTTTATGGTGAAATCGCTTTAATAAGAAGCATTTGCATGGAACAAAGGAGTATGAAATAATAAAATATGTAGTAACATGGGTACAAGATCTAATTCAATGAGTATGAGAGCATGCATTTTTGTCATAATCATCATATGCATTTAACTATTTAGAATTTAGTCCTAAAGTCCATTAAAAAAATGTTAAGAAAAGGTTAAAGACTTCAATTCAAAGTTAATAAAAAATGTTATGAAAAAGTTAAAAACTTTAATGCAAAAAGAAACCATAAAACCCTTCAAGGCTTCGAAAGGAATTGATAGTTCTTTTTTAAGAGTGTACCTACATTTAACAACTTGGATGGGTTGCACAATCATGCCTATAAAAGAAATGAGTTTTATAGGGTAAAAGTTATTGTACTTATTAGTTGGTGCAATATTTCAACAACTGCATAAACTTCATTTCATTTGTTATTGCAGTCTATCTAGAATAGACGGAACTTATGTGGATTTTATGTGAAAGCTAAGTGCTATATTTGTTTGTTTGAGAATGCCAACATTGTATTTTCTTTGAATAAATATAAGTAAAACCTTAAAGTTTTAAAAGGGTCGTGGTCCTCCCTGGTCTCTACTAAAGTCTGTCCATGCTATCTAGTATTTAAAAGTTGGTTTTTCAAATTTGCCGACAAACTCTTGTTCGAGTCATTTCGTCCTTCCGTGTGTGTATCGTATTTTTAAGTTAGTTTATGTGTGTCCATATACACAATGCCGACTCGACCATAATAAGGCCACTAAAGCAAACGCTTTAAGTTTCATATATTTTAAAGGCCTAGAAAGTATAAATTTGTAAATGATAATTACAAATTATGTGTTCAATAAAATTAGACAAGAAAAGTGAGACCCAATTATATGCTACAAGAATACTTTTTATTACTTATTAAATAGGCACAACCATGTTCAAAAAAATAATAAAAGAAAAATAAATAGGCACAACCGGTAAAAGAAAATAAAACCAGAAGTCTCAGTCTAACTCAATGCAAAATGGTCAAAACATATATTCGTAAAGGTGCATAAATATCGTGAAAATCTTATGTTACTTTTTTTTAATAATTTTTTAAAATCAACTTACTATATATGCTATTCATATTCTATTATTTCGTTTAACATTATAGTGTTATCTTTACTAAAAATGGTTCATAGATAATAATGATATTTATATATTCTCTCTTATCCAATATATCCCGTATTTTTTAGTTCCATAAGTTACAAATCACATTTATTTTGTGCTTAAAATCTTGAAGGATACAATAACACAATTCACTTTTGCAAATTACAAACATTTTTCTCGGCTCTTTCAATCATAATTTTCTTGAAAAGAGATTATATTGTTCTAGCTATTTACATTTACTTTATTTTAGTTGTTTTATAGATTTATGAGCATTTATAGTTAGCTAATTATTGAATAATGTCAAACCGAAAACAAGAAGCACTATAAGAAAATCAAAGACTTTATTTGAGATCTCGCTTTATGCCTCTCAAGGGCTTGAGACAGAATTGCATATACATGCTATCATAGACGGAACTTGAACATTTTTGTCGGAGGGGCCAACTTGTAAAAAATTTATTTTAGGGGGGCCGATATACACAACGATGAAATTTTTGTATTAAAAATGACTAATATAGAAATAAAAAGGTGTAAAATGTACATAGCGTTAAACTTTTTGGGGGGGCCACAACCCCTCTCGGCCCCTTATATGTTCCGTCCCTGCTGATGCTATATTTTTTAAATGACAAACTTAGACACACGTTAATGTTACACCTATATTCCAAGAGACTTGAACCCTCAACCATCTTAATTGCAGTATTTTTATATGCGTGAATAATAAGTTAGAAAACACTGCGGTGATAGCTTCAGCAATCAACTTAGACCTTCTAAATTTTGCACCACACTCTTACATAGTGTATAACATACCCTGTGTTGGACGGTTTTCCCATGGTGTTTAATATTTTTATTGTACATTATTATATGTTTTAGGTGTTTAAAATAACCAGTAAAAAGCTTTTAAGGGACCAGAAAAATAAAGTAAAGATTTTTGCGTTGGTTTTACTTGTATTCCGTGGGTACTCTACTTCTCCTTTTAATTTACACAACTTTTTCACGTCTTTTGACATTATCTATTCATTTATCTTTATATAGTATTAGCTAAAAGAGTAAAGCTATTATCAACCTTTCGTAAATGGGAAAACGTATCTATATACTTTTTCAGTTTTTCTGCATTACTAAAGGATAGAAGTTGAGATCACTTGTTTAAGATGTTATTTGGAAAAAAAAGGTTGAATGAGATTATCAAATTGCACATAATTACAATTTAAATCTATGTTTCACACATTCAAAATTTCATTTGATTAGGACAAAACCTCTACTTTTATTTAAATATCCTGAACAGTTTTATTAAGCTAAATTTTGTGATTATCATTTCATTAATGAAATTTATCGAGTATAAACCCTACCAAGGAAAAATAATTTTTCTTTCTAAACAATAAACAGAGATAATATAATAAACAAATAGCTTAGAAAGAACCTAGGAGCACTACACTGCGTTCCCGAGTTTTAATTTTGAAAGAAGAGAAAAGAAGTGGGAAGAAAACGAACTAAATTTGTGTTTCAGAGTTTTTTCAGGAGAGAAAAGAGAAGAAGAGGAGAGGAAATTGAGTTAGGGGTGTTCATCGGTTCGGTTATCGGTTTATTCGGTTCGGGTTGTTCGGTTAAAAAAATTTTGGGTCATAACCGAAAACCGAACCGAATCGAAAATATCTATAACCGAACCGAACCGAGAACCGAACCGAAGTTCGGTTCGGTTATGGGTCAAAACCGAAAACCGAATTTTTTACTTGAATTACACTATTTATATATATATTTTTAATTTAATTATATATATTTTTGGCAAAAAAAATATTTCAAGCATAAAAAAGTGTTTTTGTATATTAGTATAAAATTTTAATGGATATTTTTTATATTTAAAATAATATAAATATATAAAAAATATATATATTTATATAAATTCGGTTTTCGATTCAGATAGCTAAACCCTTATCCAAACCGAAAACCGAATTTTTAATTCGGTTCGGTTCGGTTTTAACAAGTTCGGTTCGGTTATATGTTCGGTTCGGTTTATTCGGTTAATTAATCGCACCGTGAACACCCCTAAATTGAGTTATATTTCTCTTCAAAACTTTCTTCCCAAAAGTGGAATGATTTGGGAGGAAAATATATTTGAAAACTTTTTAATTAAACAATAACTTAAATGCTCAAGAATAAAATATAAATTTTGTATGTAACAAAGGGTATAATTGTAAAATCATCGGTTTTATCTTATTTTCTCTCTCAACTCGGGAACACGGTGCAAAAAAACAAATTACACTACTCTTCTCTTCTTTTTTATCCAATTTTGTCTCTTCTCTTCTTCTCTTTCATATTAAAACTCGGGAACAGAGAGTAAGATTCAGAAAAACATAACAATTCTGCCGGATCAAAATGTAAAAAAAGTTCGACCCGAAATATGCAATCAGATTTTTTTGCCAATAGCTCTAATAAAAATCGTGCATACCCTGCTCAGAAATCCTGAATCCGCTACTGGGTGCCGAACTATAAACCAAGTCATAAAGATTATTAAATTACTCTATCTAAAATGTGGTAACATCAATGTACTAGAGATCTTAGATAACTAGAATCCCAAAAACTACAATATCACTACTAGCTAGTTTTAAATGGTGTGTTGGAGAAAATAATGGACATTCCTGAAATCCTGATCATAAGCTGTAACCACTCATGGTTCCACTTGGTGACGGTCCACCATGATCACAGGATATTAGGTAGCTTCCTGACCGTTGGATCAAGTTGCTTAACTTCTGGGTCAACGCATTTGTGGGGGCAGGACACGTGTCGATCATATGAGGGAGTGGGCGTCAGCTTGAGGGAGCTATAGGCAACAAGCATTCTTGAATCGTGGGTCACTGACATGTGACGCTAGTCCCTACTTTCGGTGACTTGTATTATTATGGGGTTGCCCTACAAGGACGGGGTCTACATGGGGGTCCCATCTATTTTTATCAAAATATACAAGTATTAAAGCAGACAGTACAGGCGGCGGCAGCACCTTTCTTCCACAAACCCTCCCTAAAGGGAGTCCTTATAACTCATGCCTTATTATGTGCTTTGTCTCATAACATTCCTTTTAAATATTTCAGCAGAAAAATATATTTTTTCATTTTAGCATTATCATAAACATGAAGAATCCTACCATATACACACACGTACAGATGAGCAAAAGAACTAAAGAACCCGATCAGACTGAGAATCGGACCGAAACCAAAAGGGGCCAAACTAGAACCAGAATCAAATGTTTCAATTTCGGTTTTGGGTTTGAGATTTTTCTGTTCTTAGGTCGGTTTGATTCGGTTCTCATACCATACGTACCAATGTCATTTAAAAAAAAAAACAACAACTCTACTAGCCTACTTTCAAAAAAATCAATCCAAAAACTCTAAACTCTAAACTTTAATTCATTGAAAAATCCACAAATCTGTTACTAATGTAAACCTAATAACATCCCAAGACCCTTATGGAACTCACTTGTCGACGCAGATTGTGGAAGCTTTGATTTGCACCCAAGGTTAGCTGATAAAGTCGAAAACGCAAATTAATTGGGATGATATTGAAGATTTTATTAAAGACGATAAGATTGTCAAGGATATAAAAGAACAATTAGAGAAACTAACAGGAAAAGACAAAGAAACAACTTGTGAAACTATAAACGGTCATTGTTATTTTGTTGATTTTAAGTTATTTTATTTTTTTTCCGGATTTATTAGACATTATTGTTATGTTAAAAATATGAACAATTGAAACTATAGAATAATTGTTTATATGAGTTTATATTTTAGTTGTTAATTGCTATTAGTTTAAACGTAAATAGTTGTAATTGTTTAAAAAATTCATTTTTTATTTTATTATTATTATTCTTTTTTGTTTTTCAGTAGCTTAATTTTTTAATTTTTTAATTTTTTATTTATTTATTTTAAGAAAAGCAGTTCTTATTTGAGTGGATGATTGAACAATTTATATATGTGTGTAATTCTCCAAAGGATTTGCAAGAAATACAAATCCCGAGTTCGTTTCACGTGTGAAGGAGTGAATGGAATCGTGATATTCGATTCGTGAAATTGTGTCGTGAAAAAGTAAAAAAAAATGAAATTGTGATTATAAAACTAATAAAAATGATAAGAAACAAGAAAATATGTAGAAGGTACAAGCCACTTATGCACAAATGTTTAAAAACATAAAACGAATTATCAAACGCGAATAAAAAAAACGTAACGTACGAATTTAGAAGTGAGATTTAATGAAAAATGATCCTAAAAATGTAAAATAATTTTCTAAAAATCTTAAACAACTAAAAATAATTTTGAGAAAAAGAAAAATATCTTTTTGACTTTTTATTTATTTTCTATGAATTAATTTCTATTTTTATAATATTAAAAGGAATTAAAAATAAAAGAAAATGTAAAAGTAATTGTGAAAAATACAAAATAAGTTTTGAAAAATCTAAAATAACTGAAAAGAATTTCCTAAAATAGTTTTGGAATTTTTCAAGCTTTTTCTGATTTTTATTTATTAAAAGTATTAAAAATTGATTAAAAGCTAAAATAAATTGAGAAAATTAGCAAATGAACTCACAAAAATATGAAATTTTCAGAAAAAATCTAAAATTAAGTTTGAAACCTAGGAAAAATAAAAGAAATGAAAAATAAGCTGGAAAAAGTGCTTATGAGGCTAAAACAGCTTATTACAAGTGCTTATTAATAAGCACTTGCAACAAAACTGTGTGAAACTTAAACCACCAGTGTAATATACTCAAATAAGCCTTAATGTACTCAATTCATACCACAGATAACATAGAAACACAGCTAAAGAGCAATAAGCAGTATCAAATAAGCTAAGCAATAAGCACAAGTAAGACTGAATAAGCTAAAGGCTCATGAATCATGCACTATACTACTATAATCTCTAAACAACTCAAATGATGCAAAGAAGCTTAGAATACAAGTCATCAAGATCAATTACAGGCCTAAACTTACATCATCTATCCTGTTTAGAATCACCTAAATTGCAGGCTACAATAAGCTGTCTAAATAAGCACTAATCTAGAATATTAGTGGGGTAAAATGAAGCTTGTACTACTGAGTTTCTAAAACTCACAAAAGCCTTATCACTAACTTCCAATTACCACTTCAATTAGATTCTAGTTCAGCAGTTATGAGACAACTAACTTTAGAACAGTTGACTTTTTATGCTCAAACTAATTGACTAAATCCAAATTTCAATAATCTAATCCTAACAATTATGCTATAATAAGCTACGATTACACTGAATTAAACTAACCTATACTATTTAACAACTAGACCTTCAATTATACTATCTGTATTCAATTAATTCTAACAGTAAGCTAATTTTAAATCTAATTTTGACTATTGCTAACTATCCTACTGATTTTATGACTTAGCTCTAATATACCTAATGTAACATGCCTGAGCTAAATTCCCTTCCTAGAAACAACTGCAACTCAGAATAAGGTTCTGATCCAAACACTCTTTAAAGGAGAGATTATAAACTTTTATAAAGCAACTATTAGATTTAAGCCACAACACAACCACATAAGCTCACATATTAATCCAATATACTGAATTAAGCTCAAATCCACAGTACTTAACATCAATAACCACATAATATCAGTAATGCTAATTCAAGCTGCTTTGAAAGATCAATCAATGAACAATTAACAATCTAATAATATAATGACTAGAATCAAACAAATACACTCAAATATGATCAAATCTATCTAGTGTAACAGTAAACTACAAGTATCACAGATTTACACTATGTTATTCATGTTATGCAGTTATAGGCTTGAAAATGAAACAAAAGATCTTACAAAATGAACCTCAGCTGAACAGAGGTAGTTCTTCATCATAGCCTATCTTTGGATATACTGAACACTTCCATTTCTCTGTTTAAACTATCAATAAACTCCATGAATCAACACATTCACCATATATTGACTTTTGTTGACTATTTTGAACTTATGAGTGTATGGTTCTATTTTAAACTACAAACAATCTCACAGAAGCTATAAAGCTAAAATGAGATGTATGAGACTACAAACAAGCTTGAATGCAAGCTGATTTAGAGAAATGAAAACATTGTTTTTGTAATTTTTCTTATTTTTCTGTTTTTAAGTTTTTGATTAAAGAATAACAGTAATGAAATTGCTGAGAATTAAAAACTATGAATGAAATTATAGAAGCTGAGATTAAAATCTAATAAGCTTTAAGCTTGATGCATGGAATTGCGCCCTCGCAAAAGGTTTTACCTCTCAAGGGATCTTGAGAAGCTTGCAATCCCCACCAGGCAGTGTACCTGATCGTTGTAGTATAGCATAGTGACAAGTACCGGGGGATTGATCGTTCAACTTAGGAATAGTGTCGCTAGGATTAGAAAGCCTAATAAACTAGGTTTAGAGGTGAGGGATAACTCTTTTTGTATTTTTTTATTTTATTTTATGAAAGCAAGTAAAATCTCAGGTTTTGAAGGAGTGGGTAGAATTAGTTGCTAGTCAGCTAACCCAAATAACTAGAGATGCAATCAAAATAAAAATAAAAGAAATGAAATTAAACTAATATGGTGGAAACAATAATGAGAAAAGATGTGTATACTTAGATTTCATTAATCCCTACATATCTTTTACTGGTTGATTAGCTTGTTACAATTGCATGGATGACGGGTTATATTCCTTAATACTAGTCGTAGGGTCGTATACAATATTCCCTAACTCTATAAGATCATACTTCATTCCTATGTCGAGCCGACTAAAAGCTCCTGACATGGGATCATTAGAATTCACTAATGCATTAAATACAACCAAAAATCGTAGTACACCTCCGATCATGTTTCTTAAGACGTTCAAGCAAGTTACCAATGGAAATCTGCCAGTTTTCTTTAGCTTAACATCGAATACAATCATCCGTAACAATTATAAACAAACAATCAACCAATAATCAACATCTAGGTTTCACTACATCTAAGCAAACACAATGAAAAGCTAGCCTAACATGTTAAAAGAAAGACAAGAATAAGATAGAATCAAACAACACATAGACATATTCAATGATTATTGGAAGACTTATCTTTATTAAAAGATGGAAGAAAGAAGGGTTTGAAACCCCTGCAATATGAAGAAAATTCGACCTAGGGTTTGTGCTCCTAATGTTCCACACTTTACAATGAAAAATTGGAAAAATATATATAGATAAAACATCCTGACGGCGTCACGTTATGGCTTCTGACGCCGTCAACTCGCCGCCAAATTAAAATTCGTATTGCCTAGATCCAGTCTTGACGCCTTCATGTGTAAATATACTTTGGGCCGTCACTTGCATTTTGACCCTGACGGCCTTGTTGACGCCGTCAGGCCATTAACACTGAAAATGTTCTGGGCCATCACGTTATAATTTCCACTTCCACCTATTTTGCCACTCTTGACGTCGTCATGTGTTAAGCCTTGACGTCGGAAGGTACTATTTCTAGCAAGGATTTTGAGACTTTGCCATTTTCTTCACTTTTATACTCCAAAAACGTCCAAAATGCTTTCTTTTCCAGATTTCTCCTCAAAAGTACCTAAAATGACAAAAGGAACGATTTAGGGCAATAATTGATCAAACAATCACGAATTCGGACTTAAATGACCCCTTAAAAGCGGTACACTTTTCGCCTCATCAAATACCCTTACACTTGAGATTTGCTTGTCCTCAAGCAAATGCGTTTTTATTCTAATCAAAATACAAGTTAGGGGTCATTTAACACTAATATAAAAGTTATTACAACAAATAATCGTTCCACTAAAAACCAAAAATAAGCACGGAGGTCATACACTAGCACCTCACAAATAGTGTTTAGATACCCACATCTCTCGGGTGTAATAAAGTATATATCACAATAAGAAAATGGAAAACATCTCTCACTACCTGTAATAGCAAATAGATTACCATAGGCTTGGGAAAGGATCAAACCTCCACCACTTGGCGTAAGCACCTAAGATAAACTATCAAAGAGGTCTTTTAAAGGGTTATAACGTTAGGTGTAGGGATATGGAAAACACAATTATGTTGGATAAAGGCAATATTTACTGGTTGCGAGTTAATCATCTTGGTTAATTACATGTACAATATGGCGTTGCTAAGCCAAGACTCATATCGACTTAAGCTAATAAATCAAAAATAACAAAAACTTTAAACAAACATAGAATGAAACGGGATGGTAGTCCGTATTTTTTTCTCTTTTTTTTCTATTTTTTTCTTGATTTTTTTATTTTTTTTTGCATACACTTTTACCCTACCATCCAAAATAATAAATCATAGGGATTTTGCATTGCCTTTACACTTGAATGTTTACATACTTTACAATAAACTACTCTAATGACTCGAATCATGATAATCAAAACACTTGGAGTACTTTTTAAGATTAACGCACATATGGGGGTAATATATGATGTCTTCCCCATTACTCCATAACACAAGTACTTTACCCATGAGTCTCAATCGTCCCAAAACAATATGTACAAGATATGACTCGACTTAGCAACCATGTAATCAATTAGATAATCAACTAAGGGTTTAAACATGTAACAATAATGCACTAAAGATGAGTGCATACACGGAAGGCTAAGGCGATTTGGTTGCACATTTGGGGTGGATTGTAAACAAATTCTATCTTTAAGTAAGATGCTTAAAGTTAGAAACAAAAAAGATAGGCTCGGAGGGGTGTACTAGGGGTATCGTGTATTAAAAATGAGTACAACGCAAAGGTGTGGGAGAATTAATTGACTTTATTAGTCAAGTAATATGACTTAAATAGTCAAGTAATTATGATACGGGTTTAAACACAAGGGTGATTCTAATGCCTCTTATCATGTAGTAAATCCTACTACACGAATGTAGTCTCACTAGCGGTCTCGGGATGTATCACTAACGCAAGTTCTAGAATCTAAATGCTACCGGTACACTCATAAGCACTAATAATGAATGCTTTTCCTATCAAATATAAAGGCGAACCTCACATATTTGGGTGGATATTTTTTTTAAGTGGTACGGTTTTGTGCTAGTCATACAACTCCTATCGATGAGACGCTTGTTAAGGCTAAAGTTTTACTCCTAAATGTTGTAAAAAAAATTAAATTTGGCGCTAAAATTTCCCTAAAAAGTATTTCTCTTAGTTTTATTACACACCTACTATCAAACAAACAAACTCAACTGCAATTGTATCCTATAAGGCATCATCATTTACCCTCCCCTTACACTTAGGATGAACATTGTCCCCAATGTTCAATTAAAAAGATGTAAAAGAAAATAAAGTAAAAGAATGAAAACAAATACTCCCCTGGTTCGTTCGGTGTGGATAGTGTGTCAAAAACGTTAGATCTTCCTCCAAGAAAATGAACATTGAAAGCTTCCCTCCAGAAATATAAATCATCTTCTTGTCATATATAACATGTTAAACCTGAGAAAACAATCAAGGCAAACCTCGTGTAAAATCGGCGGCAATCTATATATACTAACAAATCCTAGAAAACAATCTAAGATATAATGCTTGTGGAATGAATGTTTGCAGATATCCTGAAGTTTATAAAACTAAAGATTTAACAAAAACTTTAAGACTCCGGTTTAAACAAAACTCGCAAAAATTTTCAGAATTTTGGTACTTGAAGCCGTCAGGTTGTAACTCCTGACGTCGTCAGAATGTTCCTGGAAAAAATCTTATGATAAGTTTCCGGAAATTTTCTGAAAAAACTTATGCCTTATTTTCTGGAAATCCTGCAAAACATCATTATGACTCGATACAAGCATTTGACTCAAACAAATACTAATATACATGTTCATTTAATATTGTAGCGAATCATGCTCATTTTCGTTCTTATAAACAAATTTGGATTTCCCTTACACTTAGCTTTTGCAAAATACCTTTATATGTAATTAAGACGAAGTTAAAAACAAAATAAAGCATTTTCACAATTTACTTTGAAACATGAATTACCAACAATAAAAATAAAACATGCATACGGAAACAAATAAAATCAAACAAATAAAAACACACAAAACATGGGTTGCCTCCCAAGAAGCGTTTTTCTTTATTTACGAGTCTTGTAGCTAGATTCAAGGTCATCCTCAATCTTATTTGTCAAATTCTGTGACCTCATCATTTGTCAAATTCTCTAGGTCATCCTCAATCTTATTTTTGTATTCCGGACCCAGTTGCAAACATTCCTTGTAGAAACATAATATTCTACTCATGACATAGTCTACTCCTCTACGTCTATCCTCATCATTCTTATAGTAAACCGCTTGCTTGTGTTCCTTTTCAAGGTTTGATAGAATACGGAATTGTTCAATATTATAGGGCAACTGGTAAGCTATTTCATCGTTCCCATCCTTGAATCTAACTATCCCTAGGGACGGGTCATAATTCATCTTAGAGGCTTCAACAAACGGTTTTCCGAACACTACTTGACTTAGGCAACCATCTATTACCAGACGAATATCCTCTACAATCACAAAGTCGGTAACATAAGTGAAGTTTCCCACAAAGACATGTAATTCTTTCACTATTCCTACAAAGTTTCTCATCCAACCCATGTTGGGCATCATCCTATATCCAAGTTGCTTCTTTACTACCCAATTATAATATGTCCTAGTCATAATGTTTATGGGGGATCTAAGATCTATGTAGGCTTTCAACACATGCATATGCCCAATATTGCATGGTATGTTGATGTTAGAGGGATCACCCGTTTTGATGAGTGGTGAACCAAAGACGTATGGTGTCTCGGGGTCATCAAATAGATCCTTATGGTATTCCCGTTCTTCCTTGGTGGGTAAATTATCAAAGTAGTCCTCTATATTTTCTACTTCCTCTAACTTTTCTTCCTTTATATCCTCAACTTCCTTAATCTCATCCTTAGGTCCAGTTTCTATTCCAACTTCATCCTTGTCACTTTCTTCTATATTCTTATCTATTGGCTTAATGGTGACAATATTGACAAAGTGGACGTGTTTGGATGATGAGGGGTCCTTAATTTGGATTTCGCTACTAGTGTCCCTAGTGTCATTCCTAGGTGTAGTTAGCACTTGGTTGTTGATGGCTTTCAACAAGTTGTCAATTTTATTGGTCATCTCCGTTTGTTGTTGATTGAATTCGGTTTCAAACTTAGCTATGCGAGCTTCTTGATATGCCATAAACTTGGACATCAATCCTTCAAGATTATCGACTTTATACTTTGGTCCTTGATATGCCCCAAGACTGCCCCAATAGCATAATCACTCGCATCACACATGAGCTCAAAGGGCAAGTCCCAATCGGGGGCAACAAGAATCGGTGCCTCGGTAAGCCTTTTCTTTAATGTTTCAAAGGCTTCGATGCACTCAGGGGAGAAGATAAAAGGAGCATCCTTTTCGAGGAGATGGGTCATAGGCCGGGCAATTTTAGAAAAATCTTGAATAAACCTACGATAGAAACCGGCGTGACCCAAAAAGCTCCTAACACCTTTCACAGTCGTGGGATGAGGCAATTTTGCAATGACGTCCATTTTGGCACGGTCAACCTCAATCCCGTTTTTTGAAATTTTATGGCCGAGGACAATGCCCTCTTTGACCATAAAGTGACTCTTCTCCCAATTTAGACATAACTTTGTGTCTTCACTCTTCACAATGTTTTAGCATGCTGTCTAAATGGGAGAGACATGATTGGAACGAATCCCCAATGACCGAAAAATCGTCCATAAAGACCTCCATAGTTTTTCCGATCATGTCGGAAAAAATGGCCATCATACATCTTTGAAACGTGCCCGGAGCATTACATAAGCCAAATGGCATACGTTTATATGCGAAAGTTCCATAGGGGCACGTAAAAGTGGTCTTTTCTTGGTCTTGCGGGTCAATGGGAATCTGAAAGTAACCCGAGAAACCATCGAGGAAGCAATAGTACTCATTCCCCGCTAATCTCTCGAGCATCTGATCCATAAAGGGCAGAGGAAAATGATCCTTACGGGTGGCGTCATTCAATTTACGATAATCAATGCAGACGCGCCAACCCGTAACCAAACGAGTTGGGATTAACTCATTTTCCTCATTAATGCCACCCTTTTTTGGAACACAATGAACTGGGCTGACCCAAGGACTGTCCGAGATAGGGTAAATCAATCCGGCATCAAGAAGTTTTAAAACCTCTTGTTTGATAACCTCGTGAATTTTTGGATTCACCCTTCTTTGTTGTTGGACTGCAGGTTTGAAGTCGTCCTCCATTAAAATCTTATGAGTACAAAACTCAAGGTCAACACCCTTGATATCTGAGAGACGCCAAGCAATTGCTTGTTTATGAGACTTCAAAACCTTGATAAGAGCAGCCTTTTCCTCATCACTTAAGTCCTTGGCAATTATGACTGGTAATTTATCATCACCCTCCAGAAATGCATATTCAAGATGAGGCGGCAAGTCCTTAAGCTCAACCTCGGGGAAGTCATCAGTTTTCTCAACATTTTTGACTTCCTCCTTATGAAGTTGTTGTGGTAGAACAGGAAGAGGAGAGGGATCTTCGTTTAACAATTTTTCAAGCATGAGAATATCCCTCTCGAGGTCGATCTCTTGGTTATCGACTCCATCGGGAATCGAGTCACTTTTGAGAAATGCCTCCATTTCTTCTAAGATGAAGTCACTTCCCTCAAACGGAGTGAGGGAAGGAGAAGAATTGGCTATGATGGGATGAGAAGATTGAGTGAGGTTTTCACTCGAAGAATCATCAATGAAACCTAAAATCTCTTGGGCGTACTCCTCAGTAGCAACATCAATGACATCAATTTGATTCACCGACTCACAATCATAATTGGAGGAGTATCTCGATGTTTGATTTAGGTTGAAGGTAATACCTTCCGTCCCAACACGTAATGTGATCTCATGCTCGAATACATCGATAAGAGCGTGCCCAGTTCTAAGGAACCCCCTCCCAAGAATGAGAGGGACCCTGGAATCGGCATCAAAGTCAACAATCACAAAATCTGCCAGAAAATGGAACTTTCCCACTTTAACAAATACGTCCTCGGCAATGCCAATGGGACGAGAAATCGAACGATCGGCAAGCTCTAAAGTCATGCACGTGGGAGTGAGTTCGGGAAGAGAAAGTTTCTTCCACACAGAATATGGCATTAGGTTAATGCTAGCACCTAGATCGGCCAGGGCGAAGCAATCAACCATACCCGGGAAAGTACAAGGAATGAGGAATTTCCCGGGATCTCCAAGCTTTTCAGGAAGCTTTTTCAAAAGAACCGCAGAGCAGTTCTCATTCAGAGGAGTTCTTGCCATCTCAAATAATTTTTCTTTATTACTCAACAGATTTTTGATTGTCGATGCAAACTTGGGCATCAAGAGAATAGCATCCGCGAAGCTGATATCAAAATGCAAATCTTGGAAGATTTGGAAAAACTTATCCATTTGGTGATTAGCTTTTTCGCGGAGCTTTTGTTCACTGAGACGTGATGGATATGGAATAGAAGTTTTGGATTTTGGGTTGTCCACTGGAGTTTCTGGTGGTTCAAAGACAACTCCAGGTTTACATCTGGTTTCAGGATTAACCTGAGGTTGGACATGTGCTGTACTTTGTGGGCTAGGGATTTGCACCTTGTCTTTTGTCACCTCAGGCTCACGATTCACTACCTTTGAAGGAGAGGAAGAAGAGGTAGGAATCGCGGGTTCATCATATGAAGCACCACTTCGTGTTGTGATTGCCTTAGCATCGCCCCTCGGGTTAGCGATCGTGTTGCTCGGTAAAGTCATACCTGAGCCCGAGGGTCGATCATTTAAAGACTTCTTAATGTCAGAAATCTGGCTGACCAGCAACTTGTTCAACTCTTCTTGGGACTTCATGAATTGCTTCAACAATTCATCAGATGAAGGCCCGGTTGGAACAATGGCTTGATTCGGATTAGGAATGTTTGGAGCTCGATTGTTCGGGTTGAGTCCTTAATTGAAATTTCCTTGGTTTTGATGATGGAAATTCCCTTGATTCTGGTGATTGTTTCCATGAAAGTTCCCGGGGTTGAAATTACCCTGACCTTGGTTCCGGTTAAAGTTTCCTTGATGTTGGAAACCTTGATTTTGAAAACCTTGGTTTTGATTTTGGAAACCGTGACCCTGATTGAAGTTACTTTGGTTTTGATAACCTTGGTTCACTCTATTTTGGTTTTGGCCACGGTTTTAGACATTTTGGTTTTGATTAAAACCGGGAGGTCCAGGATAATGGTGAGGACGATAGTTCGGGTCCATAGGAGGGCGGTATTGAATGCCTCCTTGATTTTGGGACCCGACAACAGCATTAGCTTCATATGGAGTACCATCAGTAGCTGTGCAATTGTAGTAGGCATGCGGCCCACCACAAGTCACACAGACTTCCACTTTTTTAACCTCAGTAGGGGGAGGATGTTGTGGAGATGAGACTTTCTTTGTTTGGGCGAGAACCAAAGCTTGGATCGCTTCAGTGAGCTTGTCAAGCTTAGCATCCGTGCTAGATTGACCCATAGAAGATGAAGTAGAAGGACCCGCATTGATTTGAGAAACAATCGGTTTGCTTCGTGTAGAGCGGACCTTAGACTTGTTTTCTATGATTTGCAAAGCTTCTTTTGTGGTTCTACTCAAAAAATTACCTCCCGTGGAGGCATTGAGAGAATCCTGATCAGCTTGGCTCACGCCATTGTAAAAAGTATCGAGTTGCATCAACTCAGAGAAACCATGATGTGGACACTTGCGAAGTAATTCTTTGAAACGATCCCACGCTTCACCAAAAGATTCATCGTATTTTTGAGTGAACTTGGTGATTTCGTTTTTAAGACTCGTGGTCTTGGAAGGTGGGAAGAATTCATTCACAAACTTTATGACAAGATCTTCCCAAGTCTCAATAGATCGTGGAGGTTGTTTTTCAAGCCAAATCCGGGCTTGTCCCTCCAGGGAGAATGGGAAGAGAAGGAGTTTGATTGCTTCACACGGGACATTTTTGTACTTGATGGTTGATGTGATTTTATTGAACCATCGAATATGAGCATGAGGATCGTCCCTCTCAAAACCGTAAAATTGACTTGAGGTTACAAGATTGAGTAACCCGGTTTTGAGCTCAAAATTATCAGCCACGATGGCTGGAACAACAATGGCATCTCCGTAACCCTCGATGGGTGCTTGGAGAAGTTCACACATGGGCCGGTCTTCCGCCATGGTGACAGTGGGTGTGGCAACAGTGCGGATCTCAGATCCGACTGTTGGTGTTGAACGTCTACGAGGTCTTCTAGGTTTGCGTACAAGCTCACGTAATGGGCTAGTAGACCTAGAAGAACGAGTGCGCATGCACTAAGAACAAAAATCAATCAAAACAAAGTCGAGACAAAACCACAGTGAACTTAAACCAATAATCACAAGTGAGTGGCTTCTTTAGAAAAGGTACACCACTAACAAGGATACAAAGACAAGTTTTAATCTTTTTGGTTTGGGAACTTATTTGTTCACACCCCAGTTGGCAGGTGTTCTGTCTTGGTTTTCGACGGTTTATTTTTATGTAGAATTATTATTCACAAGAAAGAGACGAATGTTTTTGTGTTTTGTGCAAAGGTTTAAAAACTTTTGGAAAATATTTTTGGTATCGTCTCGTTTACAAAAATCGTTTCTCTTTAAGAATTACCTTAAAAGAAAACCGATTCAGAAAACGTAACGATCTGTTTTGTTGTTTTTAATTTTTTTTGGTGTTTCAACACTTTAGGAAAAGTGTTAATGATTTTTTTTTGTGTTTTGATTATGAAAATATAAACAAGTGGTGGTATTTGTACAGTGAATGATGTGAGATAACACTAATTTCAAATAACGCTTTAGAAACGCGCACACTTCCCCGGCAGCAGCGCCAAAAATTGATTGATGCTAAACCACCTAACTTATATTGACCAGATAGTGGTCAACAAAGTCAAATAGCCTAGGTCAATGCTCCGGGTAATATAAGGTATCACCAGGTCGTTAAGTCCCGTTGAAGTGTGAATTGTAACTTTAGCGTATTAGTGATCGGGTAATTATTCACAGAAAAGGGGTATGATCAAAATTATTTGGAAATTATTAACAAATATAGCTTAGGAAAGCTATGTGATTGATTACGGGAATTTGGATTACGAAGATTTGAGCTAAAACCTAAAAACGTACGTTTTGATTAAAAACGTATACAGACGAACAAAACAAAAGAGTACAACTGATGCACTGGAAGGGTTAAAAGTGTAAATTTGGTATTTTTACAATCCTATTAATTAAAGAAAATTTTAAGAAAGTTAAAAACTATTTTTACTCTATGTAATTATTTATTATTAATTAATTACTAATTATCTATTTATTACTAATTAAATTAATTAGAATTACTAAAAATACTAAAAAGGCTTAGAAAATTAAGAAAATTTTTATAAATATAATTAACCATAATAGGAATCCTAAAAAATTATAAAAAGTTTATTTTATGTATCTTTAAACAAATTAACTAATTATTAATCTAATTACTTATTAATTTCTAATTAAACTAATTGTATTATAAAAAATAGCAAATGAACAGTAAAAATTCTAGAAAAATTTATAAAATCGTTTTAACTAAAATAAAAGCTAGAAAAATTATAAAACTAGGTTATACTTTATAAAAACTAATTATGCTATTTAATTGATTAATATTAATTAAAACTAAATTAAACTAAAATTAATTAGAAATACCACTAAAAGACAAAATAAAAACCTGGAAAAATTTGTAAAATTATTGTAACCTAAAATATAATTTCTAAAAATATAAAAGTGATATATTACTTAGAAATAAATTAAAAAGAAAAATAAATTGATAAATCCTATTAAATAGAAGCTATCACTAATATTAAAGTTGGTTTTTGGTTTTTTTCTTTTTCTAAACTGATTATAGACTAAAAATAAGAACTTTTAACAAAAACACTTTTACTACACCCCAAGAAATAAGCACTTGAAGTGCTTATTAATACCACAGTTGACTTTTGTTGACTGTGGAGGTTTTTTAAGCTCAGATGGAAAATGCGGGGTCCACAATGGTAATTTATGGTTTCTCTGAGTTAGTTACACTAGAATAAGCAAGAATAAGCCAAACTTGTGGCTTCAATAAGCCAAAAAGTACAAATAAGCAGTTTGCTTAACTTGTTTCTGAGACAGTTATGGGACAAACTTTAGGGGTCAAACAAAGTGGGGTCCACTGGTCTATAGGTCAAATAAAAGGTCAACCCTTGATCCTGGGTAGGAGGGGGGTTGTATAGAACCAAGAATGAAGTGTGGGACCCACTGGGTCAGTCACAAAGTACCACCAAAGTTGGGTGGATGGTTTGGGTCTGCTGAGACAGGGCAAGAGCTTGCCCTGCAGCTCACTTTGAGCTTATACACAAGCTGCAAGAAAAATCACAAAAATAAAGTACCCATAGGATCTTATACTTCTACTGACAAACTATCACCACAACAAATTTCATAGACTAATATCAAACACAAAAATCTAGAAAATTCATGCCATTTTTGGTTTTTCTGAGGTGATGAACTTTTGACTTTTAACAAAACTTTGAAATTTTGACTTTTATGAAACTTAGATCACTTTTATTGCTTGAATCTGTTATAATAAGCTATATAATGACTAATTTAAGTGAAAACTCAAACTTGTGAATATATATGATGGGTTTTGGTATTGAAAATCCCACACAGTTACTGTGTGGGTGAGATTGCTTATAATTTTGACTTTGGCTATATTTTTTACCAAGAAAATGGTTGTTTTGGTCTGTTGTGACTATGATTGAGTTATATGAACCAAAATGAAACCATGCAACCCACTGAAACACTTAATACAGTCTCAACCAAACACCCCTTTAACAGATGCTTATGAAGAAATCTTGGTTCAAACAAACATGAAATACAACCAAATGATTACTACTGCTAGATTAAACAATAATTTAGTAGATTAAACAGCAACAAGCACCTAAACTACTGAGAGAGTAAAAATTAAAGAGAAGGCTTACATAAGCCTTCCAAGCAACTGATAAGGATCAAAGAACCAAGTAAACCAATCCTAATGCCCTCCCATGAGGTACCTAACCCACAACCATCCACAATATACTGTGCTCCTTGCTCATTCACCCATTGCCTTTCATTTTTTTATTTTATTTTTATTTTTCTTGATTAATTTGATAATTTTCTAAAACTTGGCTTTTGATTGATATAGAAGCTCACTGAGCTTCTACAAGCTTTCTGTACGAGCTTATAAGAGTTTACAAACAACCAATGATCATTAACACACCTTGAATTATAAGTTGAAAATTTTATGAAACTTGGAATTTGAGAATTAAGAGATAAACTTAGAACTGCATTTTCATTAATTGAAAACAGATTACATTACATAAAATAAACATGAAAAAGACTAAATTAAAGTTATACATGCCTCATATGGCTTCTATCCCTAACTACTTATACTTCGACATTAAAACAAGTCCTCCTAGCATCCATGTGCATCCCATCTCTCTTTTTAGAGTTCCACGTGTCTCCTTGTTGACCAAGGACCAAATCCCCATCGTCCAATTATGCTAAGATGACTTTGAGCCCTAGATTGCCATTTTCCCGCCCAAATTTATACGGGGTAATTTTTCAGTGGTATTGGTGGGTGTTGGTGAGGACATTTATGGTGGTGGGTTTATTAGGTGAGGGGAATTTATTGTGGGGGGTAGAGTTGGTGAAAAGGTGAGGAGGGGGGGAAATGTATGCCCTGGTTTTGCGCGGTATTGTTGGGGAAGAAAGGGCGGGTCAATGGTCTTTTGACCAAGTTGACCGTTTGACCGGGTATTAGCAAAAAGGGACTGGGCCTAGGTTGGGCTTTTGTATGGACTGGGTTGATGGGTGGGATGGATAAGGGTTTGGTTTTGGGTTTATTATTAACAAAATGTCCGGTTGGTTAGTTTAAGTGCACAAGGACCATTTTTGTAAATCCTTCAAAGTTGAGGGGGCTGAAGTGTAACTTATCCAAGGTAACCATAAGGACTAATGTTGCCAATAACCATAACTCCAAGAACCATTTTTGTATTTTTCCAATTTTTTTAAAATTCCAAAACTTCCCAGGGACCACTTTTGCCATTTTTGGATTTTTCAGGGACTAAATATGTAATTTTAGAAAACTTGCAACCCAAATGTAATATTTTGTGAAATTGACTTTCAAAACTTTGGGTTGACTTTTTCTCTCAAAATAAATGGTTAGGGACTAAATTTGACAAGTTTTGAAACTTGGGGGACTAAAACTGCCAATACTGCAAACTTTGTACGTTTTTTCTTTGTTTTTGCACGTTTTGCTTTTAAAACACATAAAACACAATCCCTGGGATAATTTAAGTATTTTGATATCTTTTTGATTATTTTTGTGCATTTTGGCAGTTTAAATATATCAAAAACGATGAGTGTTTGAGCACTCATCAATCCCCCACACTGAACTATTGCTAGTCCCTAGCAATCTTTTTAGAAAACTTGATGGATTTGAAAAACTCTTTACCAAAAGCCATCACTTCTGGAGTAGCCAGGTGTAAGAACTGTGGCACACCTGATAACCGTGTGATTTTGAGCAAACCACCAGCTTTCAACGGATTTGTTAAGTCTTTACCAAGAGCCGTTTGCTCCTGGACTAGCCAGCATCTTGATGGACCTAGTCAACATCTTGGTGAGCTGATTACCAATTATGGATTTTCCACGGCCTTTACCACAAGCCATAATCTTGCGGGCTAGCCAACTCATTTGTTTTCGGGGAGTTGAGGAACCATACAATTTTGGGCAAATTGCCAGCCGTCAATGGATTTGAATTATCTTTACCAAGAGCCGTTTGCTCCTGGATTAGCCAATCCCTTTTGTCACTTAGACAAGGCGGACTGATTACCACAAAATTTTTTGAAATAAAGTGAAAAATTTTTGAAAATTTTGGCAAAAAACGGGGGTACTTGAAAGATATTTTGATAAAATTCGATAGAATTTCCCCCCCACACTTAGAAATGAATATTGTCCTCAATATTCAAAGTCCCGGCTATTATGCCGAAGCTATGAACGTAAAAAGCCAAGATTCGAATCTAACTGCGAAAATACCAATTTTCACTTTATTTCTATATATATACAACTTTTTTTTTTTTTTTTTCAAACTTTATATACATATATACATTTTTTTTCTCAAACAGCGGGGGGTTGGCCATTCCCCCACACTTGGTGGTAGAAAGTAGAAAGAATCAGAGATACGGGTGAAAACCCGTATTGTGCTATTGTTTTTGTTCATCGAGTCGCTAGCTTGACTCGATCCCCGAATTCAATTGTCCTTGGGGAAACTTTGGAGATCCGGGACAACCATGGATGGTATGTCCTCTCCAAAGTAGTGCTTTAACCGATGTCCATTCACTTTGAAATTTGGACCGTCATTTTGAGATAATTCGACGGTACCATAAGGATAAACTTTTGTGATAGTGAATGGACCAGTCCATCGGGTTTTGAGCTTTCCCGAGAAGATCTTGAGTCTAGAGTTGAAAAGAAGGACTCGATCACCAACGTTGAAAACGCGGTTTTTTATTTTTGAGTCATGAATCTTCTTTGTCTTTTCTTTATAGATCAAAGAGTTCTCGTAAGCTTGATCACGAAGTTCGTTTAATTCATTTAGTTGAACTTTTCTATGATCACCCGCCGTTTTGAGGTCGAAATTGGCATGCTTGAGAGCCCAATAGGCTTTGTGTTCAAGCTCGATCGGAAGATGGCACGCTTTCCCGTACACAAGTTTATAAGGCGTACACCCAATGGGTGTTTTGTAAGCCGTACGGAAAGCCCAAAGTGCATCATCTAATTTGTCCAAGCACGATGCACGATTCTCACCTACAGTTCTTTCCAATATTCTTTTAATGCCCCGATTGGAAACTTCGACTTGTCCACTTGTTTGAGGGTGGTACGCAGTGGAAAGACGGTGAGTTACACCGTACTTTTGCATGACTTTGTCGAATTTGTCATTACAGAAGTGCGTACCACGATCACTAATAATAGCATGTGGAGTTCCAAATCGGGCAAAAAGAGCTTTCAAGAATTTCACCACAACTCGGGCATCATTTGTGGGTAAAGTTTTGCTTCAACCCATTTTGACAAGTAGTCAACTGCCACGAGTATGTATTTGTTGCCGTGAGAGGATGGAAATGGCCCCATAAAGTCGATGCCCCAGATATCAAAAATTTCACAAACTTGAATTGCATTTTGAGGCATTTCATTCCTTTGTGAAATATTCCCGTGACGCTGACAAGCGTCACAGGATTTGACCAATTCTTGGGCATCCTTGTAGATCGAGGGCCAATAAAAGCCAGAATCAAACACCTTTTTGGCGGTGTAATTGGGATTGTGGTGGCCCCCCGTGGGACCAGCATGGCAAGCCTTTAAGATTTCAGCGGCTTCCTGACCATACACACACCGCCGGATGACTTGATCCGCGCATATTTTGAACAAGTAGGGGTCGTCCCAAAAGTAATGTTTGACATCTTTGAAAAATTTATTTTTTTGTTGGGACGACATCCCTTTCACAATGAAGTTACCCGCAAGATAGTTTGCAAAGTCGGCAAACCATGGGGTAATCGAGTCTCCACGAAATGAAACCGCATTGAGGGTTTCGAGAGGAAATATTTCATTTATTTCCTTTTTCTCGAAAGCATCTTGGTGGGGGTTTTCATGACGGGAGAGATGATCAGCAGCTAGGTTCTCAGCTCCTTTTTTATCACGAATAATGATATCAAATTCTTGAAGGAGGAGAACCCAACGAAGAAGTCTCGGCTTTGCATCTTGTTTTGCAAAAAGGTACTTCAAAGCCGAGTGATCCGTATACACTATGCTTTTTGTCAAGATCAAATATGACCGGAATTTCTCAAAGGCATAAACCACAGCTAATAATTCTTTTTCAGTGGTGGTGTAATGGCTTTGAGCCTCGGTCATAGTTTTGCTGGCATAGTGTATAGGCTGAAAATGTTTTGTTTTTCGTTGCCCCAAGACTGCCCCAATAGCATAATCACTCGCATCACACATGAGCTCAAAAGGCAAGTCCCAATTGGGGGCAACAAGAATCGGTGCCTCGGTAAGCCTTTTCTTTAATGTTTCAAAGGCTTCGATGCACTCAGGGGAGAAGATAAAAGGAGCATCCTTCTCGAGGAGATGGGTCATAGGCCGGGCGATTTAAGAAAAATCTTGAATAAACCTACGATAGAAACCGGCGTGACCCAAAAAGCTCCTAACACCTTTCACAGTCGTGGGATGAGGCAATTTTGCAATGACGTCCACTTTGGCACGGTCAACCTCAATCCTGTTTTTTGAAATTTTATGGCCGAGGACAATGCCCTCTTTGACCATAAAGTGACTCTTCTCTCAATTTAGACATAACTTTGTGTCTTCACAACGTTTTAGCATGTTGTCTAAATGGGAGAGACATGATTGGAACGAATCCCCAATGACCGAAAAATCGTCCATAAAGACCTCCATAGTTTTTCCGATCATGTCGGAAAAAATGGCCATCATACATCTTTGAAACGTGCCCGGAGCATTACATAAGCCAAATGGCATACGTTTATATGCGAAAGTTCCATAGGGGCACGTAAAAGTGGTCTTTTCTTAGTCTTGCGGGTCAATGGGAATCTGAAAGTAACCCTAGAAACCATCGAGGAAGCAATAGTACTCATTCCCCGCTAATCTCTCGAGCATCTGATCCATAAAGGGCAGAGGAAAATGATCCTTACGGATGGCGTCATTCAATTTACGATAATCAATGCAGACGCGCCAACCCGTAACCAAACGAGTTGGGATTAACTCATTTTCCTCATTAATGCCACCCTTTTTTGGAACACAATGAACTGGGCTGACCCAAGGACTGTCCGAGATAGGGTAAATCAATCCGGCATCAAGAAGTTTTAAAACCTCTTGTTTGATAACCTCGTGAATTTTTGGATTCACCCTTCTTTGTTGTTGGACTGCAGGTTTGAAGTCGTCCTCCATTAAAATCTTATGAGTACAAAACTCAGGGTCAACACCCTTGATATCTGAGAGACGCCAAGCAATTGCTTGTTTATGAGACTTCAAAACCTTGATAAGAGCAGCCTTTTCCTCATCACTTAAGTCCTTGGCAATTATGACTGGTAATTTATCATCACCCTCCAGAAATGCATATTCAAGATGAGGCGGCAAGTCCTTAAGCTCAACCTCGGGGAAGTCATCAGTTTTCTCAACATTTTTGACTTCCTCCTTATGTAGTTGTTGTGGTAGAACAGGAAGA
This sequence comes from Artemisia argyi, assembly GCA_030686995.1. NCBI lineage: Eukaryota > Viridiplantae > Streptophyta > Magnoliopsida > Asterales > Asteraceae > Artemisia > Artemisia argyi. The sequence goes on along the minus strand of CM060703.1, from coordinate 26,018,003 downwards.
GGAGAGGGATCTTCGTTTAACAATTTTTCAAGCATGAGAATATCCCTCTCGAGGTCGATCTCTTGGTTATCGACTCCATCGGGAATCGAGTCACTTTTGAGAAACGCCTCCATTTCGTCTAAGATGAAGTCACTTCCCTCAAACGGAGTGAGGGAAGGAGAAGAATTGGCTATGATGGGATGAGAAGATTGAGTGAGGTTTTTACTTGAAGAATCATCAATGAAACCTAAAATCTCTTGGGCGTACTCCTCAGTAGCTACATCAATGACATCAATTTGATTCACCGACTCACAATCATAATTGGAGGAGTATCTCGATGTTTGATTTAGGTTGAAGGTAATACCTTCCGTCCCAACATGTAATGTGATCTCATGCTCGAATACATCGATAAGAGCGTGCCCAGTTCTAAGGAACCCCCTCCCAAGAATGAGAGGGACCCTGGAATCGGCATCAAAGCCAACAATCACAAAATCTGCCAGAAAATGGAACTTTCCCACTTTAACAAATACGTCCTCGGCAATGCCAATGGGACGAGAAATCGAACGATCGGCAAGCTCTAAATTCATGCACGTGGGAGTGAGTTCGGGAAGAGAAAGTTTCTTCCACACAGAATATGGCATTAGGTTAATGCTAGCACCTAGATCGGCCAGGGCGAAGCAATCAACCATACCCGGGAAAGTACAAGGAATGAGGAATTTCCCGGGATCTCCAAGCTTTTCAGGAAGCTTTTTCAAAAGAACCGCAGAGCAGTTCTCATTCAGAGGAGTTCTTGCCATCTCAAATAATTTTTCTTTATTACTCAACAGATTTTTGATTGTCGATGCAAACTTGGGCATCAAGAGAATAGCATCCGCGAAGCTGATATCAAAATGCAAATCTTGGAAGATTTGGAAAAACTTATCCATTTGGTGATTAGCTTTTTCGCGGAGCTTTTGTTCACTGAGACGTGATGGATATGGAATAGAAGTTTTGGATTTTGGGTTGTCCACTGGAGTTTCTGGTGGTTCAAAGACAACTCCAGGTTTACATCTGGTTTCAGGATTAACCTGAGGTTGGACATGTGCTGTACTTTGTGGGCTAGGGATTTGCACCTTGTCTTTTGTCACCTCAGGCTCACGATTCACTACCTTTGAAGGAGAGGAAGAAGAGGTAGGAATCGCGGGTTCATCATATGAAGCACCACTTCGTGTTGTGATTGCCTTAGCATCGCCCCTCGGGTTAGCGATCGTGTTGCTCGGTAAAGTCGTACCTGAGCCCGAGGGTCGATCATTTAAAGACTTCTTAATGTCAGAAATCTGGCTGACCAGCAACTTGTTCAACTCTTCTTGGGACTTCATGAATTGCTTCAACAATTCATCAGATGAAGGCCCGGTTGGAACAATGGCTTGATTCGGATTAGGAATGTTTGGAGCTCGATTGTTTGGGTTGAGTCCTTAATTGAAATTTCCTTGGTTTTGATGATGGAAATTCCCTTGATTTTGGTGATTGTTTCCATGAAAGTTCCCGGGGTTGAAATTACCCTGACCTTGGTTCCGGTTAAAGTTTCCTTGATGTTGGAAACCTTGATTTTGAAAACCTTGGTTTTGATTTTGGAAACCGTGACCCTGATTGAAGTTACTTTGGTTTTGATAACCTTGGTTCACTCTATTTTGGTTTTGGCCACGGTTTTGGACATTTTGGTTTTGATTAAAACCGGGAGGTCCAGGATAATGGTGAGGACGATAGTTCGGGTCCATAGGAGGGCGGTATTGAATGCCTCCTTGATTTTGGGACCCGACAACAACATTAGCTTCATATGGAGTACCATCAGTAGCTGTGCAATTGTAGTAGGCATGCGGCCCACCACAAGTCACACAGACTTCCACTTTTTTAACCTCAGCAGGGGGAGGATGTTGTGGAAATGAGACTTTCTTTGTTTGGGCGAGAACCAAAGCTTGGATCGCTTCACTGAGCTTGTCAAGCTTAGCATCCGTGCTAGATTGACCCACAGAAGATGAAGTAGAAGGACCCGCATTGATTTGAGAAACAATCGGTTTGCTTCGTGTAGAGCGGACCTTAGACTTGTTTTCTATGATTTGCAAAGCTTCTTTTGTGGTTCTACTCAAAAAATTACCTCCCGCGGAGGCATTGAGAGAATCCTGATCAGCTTGGCTCACGCCATTGAAAAAAGTATCGAGTTGCATCAACTCAGAGAAACCATGATGTGGACACTTGCGAAGTAATTCTTTGAAACGATCCCACGCTTCACCAAAAGATTCATCGTATTTTTGAGTGAACTTGGTGATTTCGTTTTTAAGACTCGTGGTCTTGGAAGGTGGGAAGAATTCATTCACAAACTTTTTGACAAGATCTTCCCAAGTCTCAATAGATCGTGGAGGTTGTTTTTCAAGCCAAATCCGGGCTTGTCCCTCCAGGGAGAATGGGAAGAGAAGGAGTTTGATTGCTTCACACGGGACATTTTTGTACTTGATGGTTGATGTGATTTTATTGAACCATCGAATATGAGCATGAGGATCGTCCCTCTCAAAACCGTAAAATTGACTTGAGGTTACAAGATTGAGTAACCCGGTTTTGAGCTCAAAATTATCAGCCACGATGGCTGGAACAACAATGGCATCTCCGTAACCCTCGATGGGTGCTTGGAGAAGTTCACACATGGGCCGGTCTTCCGCCATGGTGACAGTGGGTGTGGCAACAGTACGGATCTCAGATCCGACTGTTGGTGTTGAACGTCTACGAGGTCTTCTAGGTTTTCGTACAAGCTCACGTAATGGGCTAGTAGACCTAGAAGAACGAGTGCGCATGCACTAAGGACAAAAATCAATCAAAACAAAGTCGAGACAAAACCACAGTGAACTAAAACCAATAATCACAAGTGAGTGGCTTCTTTAGAAAAGGTACACCACTCACAAGGATACAAAGGCAAGTTTTAATCTTTTTGGTTTGGGAACTTATTTGTTCACACCCCCAGTTGGCAGGTGTTCTGTTTTGGTTTTCGACGGTTTATTTTTATGTAGAATTATTATTCACAAGAAAGAGACGAATGTTTTTGTGTTTTGTGCAAAGGTTTAAAAACTTTTGGAAAATATTTTTGGTATCGTCTCGTTTACAAAAATCGTTTCTCTTTAAGAATTACCTTAAAAGAAAACCGATTCAGAAAACGTTACGATCTGTTTTGTTGTTTTTAATTTTTTTGGTGTTTTAACACTTTAGGAAAAGTGTTAATGATTTTTTTTGTGTTTTGATTATGAAAATATAAACAAGTGGTGGTATTTGTACAGTGAATGATGTGAGATAACACTAATCTCAAATAACGCTTTAGAAACGCGCACACTTCCCAGGCAGCAGAGCCAAAAATTGATTGATTCTAAACCACCTAACTTATATTGACCAGATAGTGGTCAACAAAGTCAAATAGCCTAGGTCAATGCTCCGGGTAATATAAGGTATCACCAGGTCGTTAAGTCCCGTTGAAGTGTGAATTGTAACTTTAGCGTATTAGTGATCGGGTAATTATTCACAGAAAAGGGGTATGATCAAAATTATTTGGAAATTATTAACAAATATAGCTTAGGAAAGCTATGTGATTGATTACGGGAATTTGGATTACGAAGATTTGAGCTAAAACCTAAAAACGTACGTTTTGATTAAAAACGTATACAGACGAACAAAACAAAAGAGTACAACTGATGCATTGGAAGGGTTAAAAGTGTAAATTTGGTATTTTTACAATCCTATTAATTAAAGAAAATTTTAAGAAAATTAAAAACTATTTTTACACTATTTAATTATTTATTATTAATTAATTACTAATTATCTATTTATTACTAATTAAATTAATTAGAATTACCAAAAATACTAAAAAGGCTTAGAAAATTAAGAAAATTTTTATAAATCTAATTAACCATCATAGGAATCCTAAAAAATTATAAAAAGTTTATTTTATGTATTTTTAAACTAATTAACTAATTATTAATCTAATTACTTATTAATTTCTAATTAAACTAATTGTATTATAAAAAATAGCAAATGAACAGTAAAAATTCTAGAAAAATTTATAAAAATGTTTTAACTAAAATAAAAGGTAGAAAAATTATAAAAACTAGGTTATACTTTATAAAAACTAATTATGCTATTTAATTGATTAATATTAATTAAAACTAAATTAAACTAAAATTAATTAGAAATACCACTAAAAGACAAAATAAAAACCTGGAAAAATTTGTAAAATTATTGTAACCTAAAATATAATTTCTAAAAATGTAAAAGTGATATATTACTTAGAAATAAATTAAAAAGAAAAATAAATTGATATATCCTATTAAATAGAAGCTATCGCTAATATTAAAGTTGGTTTTTGGTTTTTTTCTTTTTCTAAACTGATTATAGACTAAAAATAAGAACTTTTAACAAAAACACTTTTACTACACCCCAAGAAATAAGCACTTGAAGTGCTTATTAATCCCACAGTTGACTTTTGTTGACTGTGGAGGTTTTTTAAGCTCAGATGGAAAATGTGGGGTCCACAATGGTAATTTATGGTTTCTCTGAGTTAGTTACACTAGAATAAGCAAGAATAAGCCAAACTTGTGGCTTCAATAAGCCAAAAAGCACAAATAAGCAGTTTGCTTAACTTGTTTCTGAGACAGTTATGGGACAAACTTTAGGGGTCAAACAAAGTGGGGTCCACTGGTCTATAGGTCAAATAAAAGGTCAACCCTTGATCCTGGGTAGGAGGGGGGTTGTATGGAACCAAGAATGAAGTGTGGGACCCACTGGGTCAGTCACAAAGTACCACCAAAGTTGGGTGGATGGTTTGGGTCTGCTGAGACAGGGCAAGAGCTTGCCCTGCAGCTCACTTTGAGCTTATACACAAGCTGCAAGAAAAATCACAAAGATAAAGTACCCATAGGATCTTATACTTCTACTGACAAACTATCACCACAACAAATTTCATAGACTAATATCAAACACAAAAATCTAGAAAATTCATGCCATTTTTGGTTTTTCTGAGGTGATGAACTTTTGACTTTTAACAAAACTTTGAGATTTTGACTTTTATGAAACTTAGATCACTTTTATTGCTTGAATCTGTTATAATAAGCTATATAATGACTAATTTAAGTGAAAACTCAAACTTGTGAATGTATATGATGGGTTTTGGAATTGAAAATCCCACACAGTTACTGTGTGGGTGAGATTGCTTATAATTTTGACTTTGGCTATATTTTTGACCAAGAAAATGGTTGTTTTGGTCTGTTGTGACTATGATTGAGTTATATGAACCAAAATGAAACCATGCAACCCACTGAAACACTTAATACAGTCTCAACCAAACACCCCTTTAACAGATGCTTATGAAGAAATCTTGGTTCAAACAAACATGAAATACAACCAAATGATTACTACTGCTAGATTAAACAATAATTTAGTAGATTAAACAGCAACAAGCACCTAAACTACTGAGAGAGTAAAAATTAAAGAGAAGGCTTACATAAGCCTTCCAAGCAACTGATAAGGATCAAAGAACCAAGTAAACCAATCCTAATGCCCTCCCATGAGGTACCTAACCCACAGCCATCCACAATATACTGTGCTCCTTGCTCATTCACCCATTGCCTTTCATTTTTTTATTTTATTTTTATTTTTCTTGATTAATTTGATAATTTTCTAAAACTTGGCTTTTGATTGATATAGAAGCTCACTGAGCTTCTACAAGCTTTCTGTACGAGCTTATAAGAGTTTACAAACAACCAATGATCATTAACACACCTTGAATTATAAGTTGAAAATTTTATGAAACTTGGAATTTGAGAATTAAGAGATAAACTTAGAACTGCATTTTCATTAATTGAAAACAGATTACATTACATAAAATAAACATGAAAAAGACTAAATTAAAGTTATACATGCCTCATATGGCTTCTATCCCTAACTACTTATACTTCGACATTAAAACAAGTCCTCCTAGCATCCATGTGCATCCCAGCTCTCTTTTTAGAGTTCCACGTGTCTCCTTGTTGACCAAGGACCAAATCCCCATCGTCCAATTATGCTAAGATGACTTTGAGCCCTAGATTGCCATTTTCCCGCCCAAATTTATACGGGGTAATTTTTCAGTGGTATTGGTGGGTGTTGGTGAGGACATTTATGGTGGTGGGTTTATTAGGTGAGGGGAATTTATTGTGGGGGGTAGAGTTGGTGAAAAGGTGAGGAGGGGGGAAATGTATGCCCTGGTTTTGCGCGGTATTGTTGGGGAAGAAAGGGCGGGTCAACGGTCTTTTGACCAAGTTGACCGTTTGACCGGGTATTAGCAAAAAGGGACTGGGCCTAGGTTGGGATTTTGTGTGGACTGGGTTGATGGGTGGGATGGATAAGGGTTTGGTTTTGGGTTTATTATTAACAAAAGGTCCGGTTGGTTAGTTTAAGTGCACAAGGACCATTTTTGTAAATCCTTCAAAGTTGAGGGGGCTGAAGTGTAACTTATCCAAGGTAACCATAAGGACTAATGTTGCTAATAACCATAACTCCAAGAACCATTTTTGTATTTTTCTAATTTTTTTAAAATTCCAAAACTTCCCAGGGACCACTTTTGCCATTTTTGGATTTTTCAGGGACTAAATATGTAATTTTGGAAAACTTGCAACCCAAATGTAATATTTTGTGAAATTGACTTTCAAAACTTTGGGTTGAACTTTTTCTCTCAAAATAAATGCTTAGGGACTAAATTTGACAAGTTTTGAAACTTGGAGGACTGAAACTGCCAATACTGCAAACTTTGTACGTTTTTTCTTTGTTTTTGCACGTTTTGCTTTTAAAACACATAAAACACAATCCCTGGGATAATTTAAGTATTTTGATATCTTTTTGATTGTTTTTGTGCGTTTTGGCAGTTTAAATATATCAAAAACGATGAGTGTTTGAGCACTCATCAGGCACAAAGAAAAAGATAGACTAAAGAAAACCTAAAAATAAAAATAAAATCTTACTAGAAAGGAATCTAGCAAGTAGACCTAATAAAAAGAGATTCTAACCTAGACAATAACTATTCCCCAGGCTGCGGCGCCAAAAACTTGATGCGTAGGGATTGCACCAGGCTTTACCTCTCGAGGGATCTCGAGAAGCTTACAACCCCCACCAGGCAGTGTACCTGATCGATGTAGTATAGAATAATGACAAGTAACGGGGGATTGATCGTTCAGCTAGGAATAGTGTCGCTAGGATTAGAAAACCTAATTACTAGTTCTAGAGATGAGAGATGGTTCTTTTTGTATTTTTGTATCTTTTAGAATGCAAATAAAAATCTCGGGTTTTGAAGGATATGGGCGGAATTAGTTGCAAGTCAACTAACCCAATACTAAGATGCAATCAAAATAAAATACTAAAAATGAAAATAAACTATATTAAACTAAGGTTGTGAGCAATAAGTGGAGAAATGTGTTTACTTAGATTTCACTACTCCCTAGATATCTTTTACACGTTAATTACTTGTTATAGTTGCGTGGATGACGGATTGTATTCCTTAATACCATTCATGGGGTGGCGTACTTAACTCCCCAATCCTATGAGTGCCTACTTCACTCCTATGTCGAGCCGGCTAAGAAGCTCCTAACATGGGATCATTAGAATTTACTCATGCATTAAATACAACCAATAAAACCTAGTACACATCAGTTCATGTTTCCTAAGACGTTCAAGCATGTTACCAATTGGAGATCTGCCAGTTTTCTTAAGCCTAACATTGAAATCATTCATCCAATACAACCATAAACAAGTAATCAACACATAATCAACATCTAGGTTTCACTAGATCTAAGTAAACACAAGATAAATCTAGCCTAGCATGGTGGAATCAAGACAAGCACAAGATATAGACAACCAACACATAGACATATTGATTGAATTAAAAGAATACTTATCTCAATAGCACATGTAAGTGTTCAAGGGCTGAAAACCCTTGAAAAAGCTGTAAAATACGTATATGGTTCGGCCTTAGGGTTTCTCCAAACTTGTTTATCTTTTTATGAATGAAAATTAGAAAACTATATATAGATATTAGAGGCTGACGGCGTCAAGAACAACCTTGTGACGCCGTCATCTCGCCGCTAAAATAATTCTCGGACTGCCTTGATCTACTTTTGACGCCGTCATGTTATCCACTTTTGCAGGCCGTCACATATTTAACTCTTGACGCTCTACTTTGTGTCGCCTTCATTTCTATACTGGGTCGTCATGATCTTTACTCTTGACGCCGTCAGGAAAGTACTCTTGACGCCGTCACACACTGTTCCCAGCTTGGAAAATTAAATCTTTGGCGTTTTCTTCACTTTTATGCTCCAAAAACGTCCAAATTGCTTCCTTTTCCAGATTTCACTCCCAAAGTACCTAAAATCACAAAAGGTACAATTTAGGGCAATATTTGATCAAATAAATTCAATTCCGGGCTTAAATGACCCCCTAAAAGTGGTTCATTTTTTGCCTCATCAGGTATCAAAGGTACGGTGTTTGTGGTCCTTAAAGTTTAAGTGCTAGATCGTGGTTTTAAGTTAATTCAAGGTTTCGAGTTTGTTCGAGGTTTCCAGGTTTAATGGAAGTAGCATGTTCTTAAACGAAGAAGACAAAGTGTTTTTTAAACCCACGTGAACTAGTATAAAGGTGGTTTGTTAATTTGGTCTATTCAAATTGCACGTGATAAGAAAGAAAGGGGGAAAAAATACTACAAAGTTGGGAAGGTTTAGTGTGGTCTTTTTTAGTTTAAAAAAAGATCTTTTATTTTAACGTTTTTTGGTTATTAAAAAACAACTTTAAACAGGTTTGAGGTTTACTATCGATTTAGTTTGGAGGTTTCTTGTTGCAGGTTATTCTTGTGGTTCAAGTTTCGATCGTAGTTTGCTTGGGATCTAAGTTAACGGTTGGGTTTGCTTATTCGAAATCGAGGGTTTAGGGTTACTCTAATTAATTTGATTTTCAAGAAGGGTTTATAGGAAGAAGGTGGTATATTGCACATGGCTTGTGAGGATTGTCAGTAAAGTTAGTTAAGAAATAACTTGATAAGGTTTTTAGCAAGGTATAAAAAGAATGACTGGTTCTATAACTAGGTTTGACATCAAGAAATTTGATAGCAAAATTGACTTCGTGTTATGAAAAATAAAGATACGTGCTTTGATGGTACAACAGGGATGTGATGCTGCATTAGAGACATTACCCATGGATATGGAAGCAGGTGAAAAGGTTGCTTTGATGAAGAAAGCATACAGTATCTTGATTATATGCTTGGGAGACCGGGTTTTACAGGAAGTTTCCAAAGAAACAATTGCTGCAAGAATTTGGACGAAGTTGACTAGTTTGTATATGACTAAGTCCCTAGCAAATAAACTGTATATGAAGAAGAAGTTGTACACGTACTATATGAGTCCAGGTATGAAACTATGTGATAATATAGATGAGTTTAATAAGTTGATACTTGATTTAGCGAATATTGATATCAAGATTGAGGATGAGGATCAGGCACTTATGTTACTTACGTCTTTGCTATCGTCTTGTGAAAATATTGTTGTTTGGGAGGGAATCCTTGACAATGGAGGATGTTATGGCGACTTTGAATTCAATGGAGCTGAAGAAAAGAACTGAAGGCACAAAGAAGTAAACTAGTGACGAGTTATATGTAATAGGAAGGTCAGATCATCCAGGTAAACCTCATTCTGGTGGAAGTTTGCGTTTTAAGTCAAGGGATGGAATTGGTAAACTCAAGTGCTTTACATGTCATTCAGAGGGTCATATGAAGAGAGACTATCCAATGAAGAAGTCAAGTAGGTTCGTCAGGAAGGGTAAACATGATTAGGATTCTGATTCTTCTGATGACGATGGTAGCCCTTACTTTGAAAAAGCCTTGGTAGTAGTCGGGAATGATGAGACGACTGAATTGGTAATAGATTCGGGTAGGTCTTATCATATGACACATAAAATATATTTCTTGAATGATTCAAGGATAATGATGGTGGTTCGGTTTAGTTAGGTGATAACAGGACCTGCACTATCAGAGGGACAAGAAAAGTGAAGATACAGTTGCGTGATGGTTCAAGCTCTATACTGGAAGATATCAAATATGTTCCAGGGTTAAGAAGAAGCTTGATTTCATTGTGTACTCTTAAAAAAGAGGATTATACTATGAAGATGCAGATGGGCATATTCAAAATGATCAAAGGTTGTCGGGTTGTGATGACCAGGATCAGGAAAAAGAACTGTGTGTATATTCTTGATGCAAAAGTGATGACTTTTGGTGTAAAAAAGCATGGATGTTTAAAACAAGTTGGGTTCAAACAACTTGGTTATAAACAAGTTGGGTTCAAACAACTTAGTGAAAGTATTAAAACAGAAGTCCATGGAGTACAGGTTGATAAACGTGTTTAGTTTGAGGTGGAATTCTAGAGAGCTCAGGGAAATCGTGAAGCTGAGTTTGTTCAGGATAGTACGATGATGTTGCAGTGATTCAAAGACAGTTGGAGGATAAGCAACTTGAAGAAAAAACAAACGCGGACTGCTTGGTAAAAGATCAGGAAAAGATACACCTTGGTATAAAGGGGAGGTAGACAGTATGCTGAAAAGAAGAAAGTGAAGTAGTCTAAAAAAGCTAATCTAGAGAAATTACTAAATTACTTAATTATTTTGCTTCACACGGCTATAAATCAGGGAGTTTTAATCAGCACTCTTAATAACTTAATTTGTTTTCGATTAAACAGAAAGCCAAGAAACTTGTTCTCATATTAGGGTTGCGTAACAAGACACGATATGATATTAATTAACAGGTTCAATTCACTTACATTTATTCATCTTAACTGAAGTTTTAGATGTTTGCTATAAGTTTTTATCAACGGATTACGTCTTTTTTGACACGTATTATCGTTTACTAGTTTCAAAAATGAACTGCCTTGACTTACTTCACATAAACAAGGTTTCACGTAAACTTTTCGATTAGGTATATATGGTTGCAAAAGTCAAGACTGCGATGTGATTATAAAGTTAAGCTAAAAACACGAAACATACAACAAATCTGTTTTCGTTCATATTGAGTATCCATATGTTGGTCAATTTCTTCGTAGTACGTTTAAGCTATCAAAAAGTCTTGTAATTGACTGCTAAAACTAATATTTCATAAAGGTTACTTGTACCACCAAGCTATCACACTTTTGCCTAATCACCCACTTGGAGAAAAAATATAGTATGCATGAATCTTAAAGTAATGATATACCAAAACATAATAAGAATAGACAAATACCTGTGCTAAGCAACGATTTATTCAGCAATACTTACGAATTTGTGTTTGGTATCATCCTTGATGTAACACTTACGAGTTTAATTTATAGTTATTTTGAAAAAAAAAGTCAATGAGTTGCATCATTTGGCAAAACTTATAAACCTTGTGGTAAAAAAAAGTTTTCATTCAAAATTGGTAAACCATTTTTTTTAAGTTGCCATATAAAGGGTATTTCAGAAAAAACCATTTTACTTATTTTTAAGCCTTTTTAAGTTTTCAAAATTAGGATAAACACTTTATAAGTAGTAGAGATATTTACAAGAAGTGAAAAAAATACGTTGAGCAACTGAAATTGGATGTACTTTTAGAAGTGCAATAGAAAGTTAAAATTGATTTCTTTTTTTTTTTCCTTTTTTTTTTCAAACTCGACCAAATTTTGTCCGACAAAAAAATTATGTGTAAAATCACATGTGTCAATTAAAAATAAAATAAAATAATAATGAGTGAGGTAATTAATAAGACGTTAGTTGTTAAATTTTAAATAAATTATATGTAAGTAGATTACATGTTTTTTAACAACTTTATAAACTTAATAGATACCTCTTTATATTTTTTAAAACAACGTATAGGGTTGTTGTTGTTGATGTGGCGGTTGCAACATCGAAGTTTTATAACCCTTTATACAGTGTCCCTAATTGTTTTAGTGTAGTAAATGTAAGACCAATGGATTGATCATTCTCTACAAAAATAGTGAGGTAGGCTCGTAGAGTATGACGAATTGATCTAAGAGACATGATAAGATTATTTTTGGTATTTTATGTTTAATTGAAAGCAAGTAAAATAGGAGATTTAGTTTTAAAACTAATATTAACCTAATTACAATAATAGTAAATTTTGGTGTGAACTTATATACTGAGTAAACGTATTTATACAGGATGCACTAATCCTTACTAGCGATCTTACCAAACCTATTACTAGTAATTTGTTCGCCTTAACTTGTGCAATGGTTAATATTCCTTCTTACCTGTCATGTATAGGTCAAGTACACATTTATGCAAATAGCCTAAGAGACCTGCCCTTTAAATTGAAACACACACAAAATAGCTAAAAACACGCACTAAATATTCAACCTAATTAAACTCTAATTTTACATGCTCAACTAGTTGGTTCTAGTTTACGTTCAAGCTACTGGTTCCTGACCAGTTTTTAACGAAGTAAATGGATTTACCAATCAAGACAACGATAGAAATAATAATTACAATAAAAAGTTTCATGCATCCTAGATAAACACTAATTGAATTAGCTTAACATAGAAAAAGCTTACATACCTTACGGAAAAGCAACTTGTGTATCAAAACACTTGAAAACTTGAATTCTTTCATCGAGAAAAATTGATTGAATACAAAATTTTAGGCCCATTCACTCGCTATTCAAATACTTCATACATAATTCAAATAGCCACTACCACGATACGTAACACTAGCGGGAAATACGTTGGCCTCACTAACAACTAGAGTCTACAAAATGTAGGAAGAAAAATATAGGTTACAAGAATTAACTAAGTTAGCACAACCTAAAAAGAGTTCTATGATCCGTTATTCGAAATCGTAATAAAATTACCTTCAATTATATTACTAACCTTGGACATGATGATAGAATGGTTTTAAATTAAAGTATATTCACTTGTAGGGATTGACTAAATGATAAAAGGTTGGAATACAAATAGATCTGAGAAAAGAAATAGGGAAGAATAAAATTGATATTAAAGAAATTAAGGTTAAAATTTAAATGAAAAAACTTATTAGCTAGTTTTTACCAATTGTTGTTCGTAATAGCTTCGCAATAGTTTTGAAATTAACATGACACGTGTTGAGATAGAAAATCATGTGAGATACAGACAGGCAATCGTTGTCAAAAAGAAGAATTTTGCAATGAACCGTAAACTATCGCAATGTTACCTAGTCTTACTGTCGAGTTGAAAAAGGTAATACTGGACCTACCAGAAACCTTCAAAATTGTACGAAATGAATGTCGAAATGTAGAGAATTTAACATCAATTTTCTGAAACTGGTTTTAAGATTTTTTGGTTCAAAAGGTATGAAGAAATTTTTCAAGAAGACAAAAGAAGAATGACTAATTGTTAATAATGCAAAGTGTCAAGAAGAAGTGCATCACTGACGCAAAATGCATTACGAAAAGGTGATATAAGTAGTTCACATAAATATATCTTAATTTTAGTAATATGTCATAAAGTTGATTCAAGTTAAAAGTAAATGTTAGAATGTCAATTTTGCAAATCTCCTGTATATAATCTGTTGCCGTCCTAGATAAGATTTAACACAAAAATCATATAGAGAAGAAGTCAATGTTCAACATTTGAACAAAAAATCAAAACATAGAAGAATGTCAATGTTGAACATTCTTAAAATGAATAAAGTTAGGTTAACCATATATATTCTCCTAACCGAACACAAAACCAACGTGGTAAAATCAAGTCCGACCATTTATCGTTTTCTGAAACGAGACACATATGTTCGAATTCATATGAAGTTGTTAAATTTCAGTCGTCCCTTTAATCAATAATCATAGTATTATATGATTCACCTTTCACATCATATCTTCGCTGCGAAACCTAATTTACATAAAGTATGTGTAACTTTAAGAATTGTGCTACGACCTAAATGGCCATCGGCATGTCAAAACTAATGAATTGTTAGCTTACATGGTACCTAATGGCCATCGGCATGCCAAAACTATTACAACGATATTGTAAATGTCGTATACTCGTATATATAACACGGTTTCAAAAGCTGTTTGCATTTCAATACGATCATGTGTACGAGTTTACAGTTGTTTGAATACACTCTTCTATATGTCTTGTTTAGTTTCATAGATATTATTGCTATGTTTACGTGACTTATCACCTGGTCGTTAATGTTAATATAAGAACCTCATACAGTCATACGTAAAATGTTATTATGAAAATCATTTTGAGTGTAGGTTTAGTTAGAATAAATGTTGTATCTATGTAGAAAAAATAGTAAAAATGCATTATTAGAGACATAACGTTGGACAAAAATCTTGTACAGCAAAGTCTAATGTATTTTAGCATTGGGACAAAATCATTAACCGACCCCTTTAATTTTCCATTAATCCTATTTAACGTAGGTTTTACTTTCTCTGGAAGAAAATAATATTTTTAACAAATTAGCAAAAATATAATTAGAATTCAATTTACCCCTCAAACTTTTCTTAAAACTGCGAATTTTCGCAATATTTTTGAATATACTATAAAACACCACCATTCACAAACTACTTGAATTTTTTATAAAAAAAAAATGGTAAAAAATGACTCTTAAGGTTGTAAATAAGTTATTAAACATCCAGCAACTATTATATACTACGATAATAATCAAGTAGCAGTTCTAAATTTAACTTCTCTTAACTAACTTTATGTACAATTATTGCAGGTCGCAATACTGCAAAAAAATGAGAGGAAAGAGTGGAATGTTAAAAAAATTTAAAAAGTCACTGCAAGCTAACACGTGTCTTTTTAATAATTTTAAGCATAGCATTGATGAATGTACGAAGTAGTGAACTCTTCTTTGTAAATGAAATTTCAAAGTGAGAAACAATTATTATTATTGATATTTTTTTTTTTAATGAACAATATGACTATGATTGATAAATCTTTATCGATGAACATTCAGATTATAATTGAACATTCAAACTAAAAGTAATGAACATTCAGGTGATGATTGAAAAAACATTTTTTCTATGAAGGTAATTTAATATTATGACCGATGAATATTCGGGATGCAAGATTGATGAAGTTTCAAATCATGACTGATGAACACAGTTATCAAATGTAGGATTAAAATAATCAAAACTACGGTATTTAGCACCACATTTTATCAACAAGAAAAAAAAATGTAAATGGATGAGGTTTACATCGTTTAGATTATTCGTTGAAGCAAGTCTTTTTGACTCAAATGTATATTGCTTTACCGGATTAATGTCGAAACTGTTTTTGACTCTTTCATAATCACCTTAAATATAAGTTTTGAAGCCTTGGGCTATTTTATTATTTTTCTTTACTTTTATCATAGAAAAAATACGAGAAAAATAATCCGTAACAAGAATCACTATATTAATTGTCCAAAGTTTTATATTATCATGCTGTCATCCATGAGATTCTATTTGTGGCTAATTATCTTTAAAAGCTTATATATTGTCCAAAATTACCCAAAATACTTCACATATTTACAACCACACAACTATCCTTTTAAAAAAAATTATGTTGCACATCAAATGGATTATACACAACTCTTGCCTTCACTTCTCTATATAAAGACCACCACCTTATTCTTCCCTCCACACAACCACCATTTTTCTCTCTATAACACACTCCTCTTTCTCTATATACACCACCATTCGCAACCATGCCCGAGGCACCAAACGACCACACCGCAACCACGGACTACACACTCACCGAAAAAAACAAGAACACTCTTCAATTCATTGAAGATGTTACTTCTAACCCTGATGAAGTCCAACAAAGAATACTATATGAAATACTTGCACAAAATGCTAACGTCGAGTATCTTAGTCGATACGGTCTTTGTGGACAAACTGATCGTGAAACCTTTAAGAAATCTCTTCCTGTTGTAACCTATGAGGATCTCCATGATGATATCACACGTATCGCCAATGGTGATAAGTCACCTATTCTTTCATCTCACCCCATTTCAGAGTTCTTAACAAGGTACTCTTTCTAATAGTAGTATGTATGCAAGTATTTGTTTCTTATGAGTTTATCATTCCACCTATAAATAAGCTTACTCATATTTTATAAAAGAAGTGTTTGAAATTGCATATTCAAGTGTTTGTTACGTTTGGTCCAAAGCTTAAAAGAAGTTTTGATGATCTATGCATATATGCTTATTTTAGACTAAATAAACAACTTGGTGTGTGCATACTTCAACTGCTAAAGTAGTGTTTGAGATCATATAGTTAACTAGCAACTGCATTATTTAACTTTTTGTTTATAAAGTTGTGTGCTTTTTCATCAAGACTTACTCAAGATTTTATAGTCCTAAGTTTAAAAAAGTTAACGGGCTTTTGTTACTTTTTTTTACAGTTCGGGCACTTCTGGAGGTGAAAGAAAATTGATGCCCACTATCAATGACGAGCTAGGAAGAAGGTCACAGTTATATAGTCTTTTGATGCCTGTTATGAACCAATTTGTACCCGGTTTAGATAAAGGCAAAGGCATGTACTTTTTATTCATAAAATCCGAAGCTAAAACCCCTAGTGGGTTGGTAGCTCGACCCGTTTTAACCAGTTACTACAAAAGTTCTCATTTTAAAGAAAGACCTTACGACCCCTATACCAATTACACTAGCCCGAATGAGACCATTCTTTGCCCCGACTCGTACCAAAGCATGTATTCACAAATGCTTTGTGGGTTGTACCTTAATAAAGAAGTTCTTAGAGTTGGGGCAGTTTTTGCGTCAGGTTTTATTCGGGCTATTAAGTTTTTGGAAAAACATTGGAGTCTTTTGTGTCATGATATTCGAACGGGTAGTATCAATTCTCTAATTACCGACCCATTGGTGAGGGAATCCGTTAAGAAGATACTGAAAGCCGACCCAAATCTTGCCGATTTTATTGAGGTCGAATGTTCTAGGAAGTCATGGCAAGGGATTATAACGCGATTATGGCCTAACACGAAATATGTTGATGTTATAGTCACGGGTTCTATGTCTCAGTATATACCAACTCTTGATTATTATAGTAATGGGCTTCCTCTTGTGTGTACAATGTATGCTTCTTCTGAGTGTTATTTTGGTGTGAATTTGAACCCACTGTGTAAACCTAGTGAAGTTGCTTATACTCTCATTCCCACTATGGCTTATTTTGAGTTCCTCCCGGTTCATCGAGAGGATGGTATTGCGGGCACTGGTGCGGCGAAAAATGAGAAAGAAAATCAACAGTTGGTTGATCTTGCGGATGTTAAACTTGGTCAAGAATACGAGCTCGTTGTCACAACATATGCGGGTTCGTTTTTACTTCAAAGCTCTCAACATAGTGTTTATTAGTATGTAAACTAATTATTGTTATGATAATATATGCATATGCTAACAAAAAATCTTGGGACATATGTTTTCAGGTCTTTACAGGTATAGAGTTGGTGATCTTCTTAAAGTTGTTGGATTCAAGAACAAGGCTCCTCAATTCAGTTTCATATGCCGAAAAAATGTGGCATTGAGTATCGATTCTGACAAGACTGATGAAGTTGAGCTACACAAAGCAGTGGAAAAAGCAGTTAACCATTTAGTTCCATTCAGTGCAACTTTGAACGAGTACACAAGCTATGCGGACACGACCACGATCCCTGGTCACTATGTCATCTTTTGGGAAGTTAGCGAAAATGGATCAACCCAAATTCCAGCATCTGTATTTGAGGATTGTTGTCTCACAATTGAAGAGTCATTGAATAGTGTTTATAGGCAAGGTCGAGCTTCAGATAAGTCTATAGGGCCATTGGAGATCAAGGTTGTTGAAAATGGGACGTTTGATAAGTTGATGGACTATGCGATAAGTTTAGGCGCCTCGATTAATCAGTACAAAACTCCAAGGTGTGTGAAATATGAGCCGATCATCGAGTTGTTAAACTCGAGGGCTGTAACGAGTTATTTTAGCCCAAAGTGCCCGAAATGGTTTCCGGGCCACAAGCAGTGGAGCAGTGTCAATTGATCATGTGTTTAGGATAGGAAATTAAGCGAAAAAAGATGTTTGTTTAGATCATGTAACATCTCGATCCAAATGTTATTGTATTTGGTGTTTTTAATGGTATTTTCGAGTAGGGTATGTACAAAAATCAATTCTGTAATCGTAGGAATGTTTATCATTTCGTGATTATTTCAAGTCTCATGCATATTTACTAAACTCCCTTCATCATGTTCATCTTTGCAAACATTAAAGTAAAAATGATTAACATTCTTAACTTCATACTTAGACTAATACAACGCAAGACAAATGTACGTCAGATACGTTTACAAAATTTAAAGCCACTACACGCAGTGCCATAACTGAGCAAACGGGAGCTTTGTATGAAAGCTTATACAATAACTAAATACGATGGTTAAAATATATAATTATACCAACTATATAATTATCTTAAGTTTTAACAAATATTTATAATATTGTTGTGAACAAGAATGAAGAGAATGAGAGTAATCTTCAATTCATCATTAACTATAAGATTTACAAAGAGTATATATAGATAAACATTAAGGCAAAACCCTAATAGCTAACATGGGCTGTGGGCCTATTATAGGCTATATGAACATCCACATATAATTATTTATAACACTCCCTCTTGTATGTCCATATTGTTAATACGCTTAGAAAATGTTGCCTCATTAAAAACCTTGTCAGGAAAACCCAGTGGGACAAAACCATGATTAAGGACAAAAAGAGTGCAGCGCGTATTTTCTCCCTCTGATGACTATATCACTTGATATCTTGTAAATAGGTACACAAAATAATCACTTGAACGAGAAATGCCTTGTCGTCTTTGATGTAACATTTCTTGAATATCAATACTTGGTATCACTCTTCCAGAATTTATGTATTGTTTAATGCAGTCGCCGTGATTGTTTGCTCTATCGAATGCCAGGAAAATAGCCACCACTTGTAAAATATATCCATTTTGAGATCGATCATGGTAAGTTAAACATATATCTTGCATCTGCAAAACTAACTAAACTTGTATTTGATGGGTTAGTGAAATATAAACCCATATCCTTTGTGCCATGAAGATACCAAAATTTTGTTTTACTCCATTTGAGGATTATGCCTCATTAAAACCTTACTAGATAAAACCCCATTGGGACAAAATTCTAGTGAAGGAAAAAGAGTACATAACTCCTTTATACGCTCGGGGATGTTGCCTCATTAAAAACCTTGCCGGAAAACACTGTGGGGACAAAACCATGGTCAAGGGAAAAAGAGTGCAACGCATATCTTCTCTCCCCTTGATGGTCACATCACTTAATCTCATTGTGTCAGTGAAATGCACATACAAGTGTCTTGATAGAATCACGTGAATAAATATCTCTACATGTTTTTTTTTATATCCATTTTAAGGATTAAGATACGTCATACATCTCATATAGGTACATCCGTGTAATTCACATATACACATTTTAGTATGACACATTTAAATCGATATTGTGATCATCATCTTTATAAATCAATGGATCTTTCTTGATCATGTGACCTTATAAACATGAGCGTCATTTATACATATAAAGATATGTAGCATCTTTCTTTAGTTTTCATGGTGCACAATGATTTCATCTTTAAGATGTTCAAATCATAAGCTAAGACAACTATTTCTTTTGTTTCAAATTCAACTTCTATGCATTCAGTTGCCTTTATAATCATAAATCAAACTGCATGAAACTTAAACAATATTCAAATCTAGATCTCTTTATAAAGTTTCATAGGCAAACATAATTCTTTATTAGGCACAATATTATACACTAAGGCAATTATTAAATGTATGCCAAAAACATGATTAATTCAATACAATCAAGTAGTATTCTCGAAAACTTCTCTTATATGCTTTAAGCATTAAAAATCGCTAGAATGCTTCTTTCATTTTATATAAAATCTCATACAAGCTCTATTCATTTATAATTTAGACGCATATCAATTACTTATTATATTGCCAGACTTACTAAATACATTATTGAATCCACCACATGTGAACATACAATGTATGTGCATTATCATTTACAAGTCATTAAGAAAATATACATGTGCCATCACTTGTACCTTATGCATAATTTAATTTAATTTTCTCATAAATACTGATGCATATCCAATAAGTTTACATATTCATATGTACGAACTTTAAGTCCCAGTAACCATGTCTCGTCACAAGAGACTTCAATCTTTCATTAGTTCTTTGCGTCTTGACTTCTTTTGGCCATTCATTTATACATATGCATTTCTTGCATGTATGTTTTCATGATCCTCACCATGATTCTAGCGCTATCTGATTTATTTTCATAATCATTACCATGCCCATTATCATATACACTAGTACTATCGACGTCGATTCATTACTTTTCGATTCCACACTTTACTAGACATTTATTTATTGAGATCTCATGGATTTTCATCTACCCGGGATTTTTCAAGAACCTTCATGTCTAGTGTATCTTTACAAGACTATTATGGGGTCTTTATTACCTCGATTCGACCATCTTAATTTTCTTGCTCCATTTTATTTATTCATTCGAGGACTTTTACTTGGAATCGATTAGTCTATCATGATGCAGTCATGCCATAGACTCACTACCAATCATTGGTTTTAATGTTGGGACACACATGTTAATTGGAGCATAAGCAACGTATCTATGATCTAGTCACTTTATTTGGGTCACAAAACTTGTCTGGCAACTACTAGATCAGGAATGTAAATTGTCCCTTGAACTTCAAGTTCATATTTATTAGTGTGAGGATCAACATTTTTATATCATAATTCATTCTATATCCCTCGCTACTCATTCTCTCCCCCTGAATGAATTATCCATTTCAACATCCCATTGTTGTGCGTTGTGGTGGATTTACAAATGAGGCCTATAGAATTTAATGATGATAACAGAACTTATATGTTAAACCTTGGTACATATAGATGGATGGTAGAGTGATTAATTACTATTTCATTTTATCCCAATCATATTATGAATATAAGCTGTATTATAACTTAATTAATGATAGTTTATCATAATTGGGATAACGCATAAGAACTGCTAAAAGAACTTACTGGCTTGAACCTATTTCATATATTCTTAAGTACATATAATGAAAATTGTAATAAGGACATGATGAGCTACTAGAGGTGGTAATATATCATGAAAGTATGCGATAAAATATGCAAACTAAAAGTGTCAAAGAAAATATACATTATTGTTATAAGTATGAGAAAACATTTTCGTATAATGTTAAAGCATGTTAACTACTCCTCATGAGCAAAAGAGCACATATTTATGAAGGTTGTCAAAAGTAATTAATACTCCGTATATTAAATACAAGAATAAGATGTTCTTATTGACTTTGACTGCAATGGAGTTGTCTCGTATATGTGACTTATTTATCATAGCGTGTCGTTTCGATTACCGTATATATGTGATTTGTTTATTGTGGGTTAATTTGCTCGTGATGCATTTAATTTGTTGATTAAATATATATATGTGTTTGACAAATAGTACGATTTCACTTTGTTGAGCATATTTTATTCTTTAATAAGCTAATGTGCAATTACATTAAACTATGTGAATGACATGAAAGTATTTATAAAAATTTGATTTGAGAAATAAAGTATAAATGTGATGATGTATTTGTTTCTCCATATTTTTCGACTTTTAGATATAACTGAAGTGCATATGAAGCACATGTGGTCATAAACCATAGTTTATGTGCCAAGATTATTTTATTGAGTGGTATGACCGGTTAGACCATCTCGGGTCAATGATGATGCGAATGTATAGAAGAACCATAAGTTTCTTCAAAGATAGATTTGATTGTTCTCATTTGAAGTTAATTGTTCATCTGTCACCACCAAATTAAAGTAAGGATTTTGTCCTATAAAGTTTTGGAAAAATAACATAAAGGGGATGTATGTAGTCCTATACATCCGCCATGTGGATCATTTTGAGTTTTAAAGACGATGCATCGTCAAAATGATCATCAAAGACGCAACTAAAGGTTAGCGTGATTAATGACTCGTCTTATAAAATTGCGAACATGATTTTCCATATTTAATTATTGAGAATGGTGGTGAATACTTTCAAGTATTGGGCGATTATTCGAATAAGTGTTGAACATAAATTGCTTTTGTTGAAACGTTCATAAAACGTCTTCAGTTGATTGCAAAGCAATAATATTATGAGAACAAAATTTTTAGTTTATGGGGCATGTTATGACATATGAATTCGCATCTTGCCAACAATTAATAATGAATTCTCCCTATTATAATGGTTTTGGTCACAACCACATGTTTCCCATATAAAGTTTTCTGTAAGTGTGCGAAACCTGTATTGTAAATCCACCACAATGCACACAAAGGGATGTTGAAATTGATAATTCATTCAGAGGGAGAATGAGCAGCGAGAAATTTGGAATGAATTATGATATAATGTTGATCCTCACACTAATGAATATGAACTTAAAGTTCAAAGGACAAATAAAATTCCAGATCTAGTAAATGTCATACATGTTTAGTGACCTAAAGAAGTGACTAGATCATATATGCGCTGCTAGTGCTCCAATTAGAATGTATGTCCCACAAGTAAAACGAATGATTGGTAGTAAGTCTATGGCACATCTGCAACGTGATAGACTAATCGATTCCAAATAAAAGTCCTCGATTGAAGTGATAAATGGAGCAAGAAAATTAAGATGGTCGAATCGAGGTAATAAAGACCCCATAATAGTCTTGTAAAGATACACTAGACATGAAGGTTCTTGAAAAATCCCGGGTAAATGAAAATTCATGAGATCTCAATAAATAAATGTCTAGTAAAGTGTGGAATCGAAAAGTAATGAATCGATGTTGATAGTACTATTGTATATGATAATGAGCATGGAAATGATTATGAAAATATATAAGATAGTGTTATAATCATGATGAGGATAATGAAAGCATACCTGCATGAAGTGCAGATGTATAAATGAATGGCCAAAAGAAGTAAAGACGCAAAAAGCTAATGAAAGATTAAAGTCTCCTGTTATGAGACATGGTTACTAGGACTTGAAGTCCGTACATATGAATATGTAAACTTATTGGATATGCATCAGTCTTTATGAGAAAATTAAATTATGAATAAGGTACAAGTAATGGCACACGTATATTTTCTCAAATAATTGTAAATGATAATGCACATACATTGTATGTTCATATGTGGTGGATCCAATAATTTATTTAGTAAGTCTGGCAATATAATAAGTATTTGACATGCGTCTAAATGATAAATGAATAGAGCTCGTACGAGATTTTATTATAGGATATAAAATGCATAAAGCATGCTAGTGATTTTTAATGTTTAAAGTATATGAGAAAAGTTCTCGAGAACATTATTTGATTGTATTGAATAAATCATGTTTTTGGCATACATTTTATAATTGCCTTAGTGTATAGTATTGTGCCAAATAAAGAATTATGTTTGCCTATGAAACTTTATAAAGAGATATAGATTTGAATATTGTTTAAGTTTCATGCAGTTTGATTTATGATTATAAAGGCAACTGAATGCATAGAAGTTGAATTTGAAAAAAAAAATAGTATTAATATTATATATAAATATAATATTAAATATTTATAACCTAAGACAATATGTTACGAATTAAATATATATATATAAAGCATACTAGATATTACTTATAAAAGAAATGTGATTATATATATATTCTAAAAACCATTGGGTTGCGGGGTCCATGGCAGGGTTATTAAAAAGCGGTTAACACCATAATTCGGCTTCCTATTGGTTGGTCGGAACACGTGGCACAATCATATTGGTTGGAGGAGTTAATAACTTGGATTAGCTATAGTGCCTATGAATAGTACCTCATTTTTTCACTGTTTTACACTGTTGTGCACTGTAGATATTAAAAAAAAAAAAAAAAAAAAAAAAAAAAAAGATTATACTCTCCTTTACAAATTACAATCCAGATTCATCAAAAAAAAAAAAAAAAATCACATCCAAAACTTACAAGATATCATACATCAGTTTACCAATAACAACCATTAAATATATACTTCCGCTCACTCAACAAAACCAAGTATACGAACTGAAAGTTAGCCACAGCCTTTACTCCGGCCGGTGCAAATCTGAAAAAAAATATAAATATACAAAGAGAAATTAAAAATTTATTCCGGCAACCACAATTCACAAAGAGATGTTTACTCGCCCGAGTCAAGGTGAGTTGACTCGGTGAGTCACCGAGTCGTGACTGAGTCACACCGAGTCGAGGTTAAATCTTTTAGATCCACATTTTTTTCAATCTTTTACAAAGGTTTTATAAAAAGTTTTATATGAAAATCGAATTAAATAAAAAGTTACTAATTAGGGTTTGAAAAATAAAATATAGAGGCGAAGGGGGCGGGTGAGGGGTGTTACCGAGAGAGAGACAGAGCAAGGGTGGCGGTGGCGAGACTGTGGTGGTGAGGCAGCGGCGGTGGAGGTGTTTGGTGCCGCGTCGAGAGATAATAAGCTCAAGAAAGGTGAAAAATAAGCCGATCTACGATTTGGGGTGAAAAAGTGTCTCGCCGGAAAATTTTCCGGCAACGGTGGGTGGTCGGAGGTGATAGCCGGCGAATATTTAGTGAGGGAGAGGTGAGAGAATGTTTGTGTGTGTTTATTAGTGAGAGAATGATTATAAATTTCATATGCAGAGGAGTATTGATCATAAATTTCTATTGTGAGTTGTGACCACCCACGTGCATACCATTGCAAAAAAAAAAAACAAAAACAAAAAACAAACTCACTAGCTCACATGTTGTAATTATTACTGTAGTTTATTACCAAGAATCCAAGACAAAAATAATTTTATGTTATTCACTACGGGACCATTTGACGTACTAAACGAACTCGAAAAATTATGAAACTTGCAACATTGTTTTCGAAATGATTTTTTTAATAGAAACGAGAATAAATATGCAAAACTTTTACGAAATCACCTTCAACCCAAATGAAAATACAATGAACAAAATACTGAAAGCCCAAATGACATTTAAACAGTTACACATACACAAACCATGACAAAATTATTCAAAACATATATAACAATTCAGTATTTAAAAATAATAATAATAATAATAATAATAATAAAAATCTACAATAATGAACAAAAAAAAATCACACCTTTAAAACATGTACTACGTACATTGTAAAACCGAAAACAAGTGATGTACCACCGAAACTTACGTGAAAAGAAAATCTTTTCCATTTTTTACGTAAAAAAATAAATGAAACAACAAAACACATGTCACATCATCTACTCGACAAAAAAAAAAAAAAAAAAAAAAAAAAATATATATATATATATATATATGTACCAACGCACTCCCGCGGCAACGCGCGGGCAACCATCCTCGTTGTTTACCAATTATAAAAAGCATACTAGATATTTAATGTTTATAAATATTATTTAATTTATTATTGAATTATTTAATATGTTTTATTTATATTCATATTAATAAATAATTTTGATATTATTTAATTGCTTCTGAGAACAATTAAATCTATCTTTGAAGAAACTTATGGTTCTTCTATACATTTCGCATCATTATTGACTCGGGATGGTCCAACCAGTTATGTCACTTTAAATAATCTTGGCTCATAAACTTTCAGTTTATGACCACATGTGCTTCAACTGTATTTACTTTTATGTAAAAATCAAATAATATGAAAAACTTAATACTATATCACATTTAAACAAATACCTCTCCAATAAAATATTTGAATACAGTACATGTGAAAAAACTAAAAGTACAATCTATAATGCAATCAAAGCCATATCATGTGATGTATTTGAAATATCAACAAGCCAAAAGATACATAAACATACCCCAGAATCAAGTTAAGCATGCCTACATGAATCATGACTATACAAGCATTTATGGAATAATACAGTTATTTGTAGTGTTAGTTTTAACGGATAAAAATTAATGAATATGTCTGGATTCGAACTCGAGACTTCGGGATTGCACACTTTACGTATGAGTTTCAATTAATTAATTATTGTTTTAGTGACGAATAATTATTAAATTTACGAAATAAGCACTTAACGATATCTAATGACCGTTAGACTAAATATTAAGGAATAAGAGTGAAAAAGAAGCCAAGAAGGATCTAGAACTCCTACTTGGACTAGTATTCGGCCGATCCCACATCGCCATGGGATAGGGAATGCTTCAAGGTTGGGATAGTATAAATACATGGTCTCATGTATTCATTCATCTCATTCCTTGGTTCATTAGCAAGCCAATTCACTTTCTCATCTCTTATTCTTTGAGCTATAGGCGATTCTCTTGAATCAACTAAGGCTCAACTAGTAGTGCTTGCTCGTGAATTAAGAACCTAGCTTTTCTAATTGAAACGCTAATAGTACGTGTGTTCGAGAACGAAGTGTTGGCATACTTTTGCTAACGTGGTGATTGCCCTATTCGACTAACATATAGTCGATCCACATATAAACCCAATTAGGGTTTATAGTTCTTGTTCCATTGATTTCTTGTTCTTGCTAGAAATCACAAAAAAGGTACGCATTCATTTATATTTAGTTAATTTCAATTACATGTATTTGATTTTATTCCGCTGCGTGCTTGATGTGTTTTATGTTTATATACTTTGTTATGATTTACATATTCCAACATGTAGTACATTCAAATTTTACATAATCTAATCAGCATAAAAGTGTAGGCAACTTATATGTCAATTTATGCAAATAATATAGACAGTAAGACAACGCATATTTAGTATCCCTAACAAGCAAGCTAACTCACATACTAGAGTACTGCAAGCTTTTATAAAAAGAAAACCAATTTTGACAATGCATGTATACATACAGATAGATCAAGCCCAAAAATATAAGTAACATTTTTGCAAATGGTATATCAATATCATTCATACATAGCATGCCCACTGTAAAACTTAACATATTCAAAGTAGATTAAATAACAAATTGTATGAGGTATCTACCTAATGTATTCAAAACGTAGTTCAAGTGTCACACAGAAGATGGTTTTAACTACAATAACCATTTGTTCTTTATTTCAGTAAATATCACAAAGATAAGAGGTGCAAAGTGACAATGCATGTCGTATGCTAACTTGTTAAAAATGCCATTGATTCAACTTGATTTTGGTTTAGATAAACACACACGGGTGTCAAAATTATATGATAGAATTCTCACATAGTTTATTTTAGTATAGATCTTAAACGATCTTTAGCAGGGTCACAAAATTAAATATCGAATGTGATCAACTTACACATTTACTACCAAAACATAACCCTAGTGCATATCAAAGAAACAATGCTTGAAGATGCTACAGGTTTCATTAGACCATTTCTCTACATATTGTTAAAATTAAAATTATATTAGCATGAAGATAGTGACGAAACTTTGAAAATATGGTATTAAATCAACCAAAAGTTTGTTAAAAAAAATCAACTAAAAGCTACAGATAAAGGGTACGTTGTAGCAAATTAACATCACCAAGTCTTATTTATCATCTTTTTCTTTGTGATAAGGTTCATCATTCAACAAAAATATAGTAACAATGTTCATGAGATATATTTAACGGCAACTTTGATGATTGTAACTCAAATCAATTTGTATACTATTGTGGTCATCATAAAGCAAAAGTAGCATAAGATGCCAAGTAAGTAATATTATGTGTCACAACTAGATTGTTGTTGATAGTACTTACATAAGCATGAATGCACATGAGCCAATTAAGATGCAAGTAAGTGACTAATTGAATAATCAATAATAGTAATGGTAATATTCCACATTGAGTACCAAACATGTTCGAAATCGTCTTCGTTGCTAGTCTACTAATAAAGAATTAACTTATTTACTTAATCTAAGTATTTAATGAAATATATAGTTAATAAAATAGAAAATGTGAAAACCAATATATAATGCTTTAAGAAACTTTTATAACATCACAAAAACCAGATCGAGGCCATCTATACATAGTGAATCTCATCTTATCCTAAACCATGCTAATTAAACAAATAAATTATATACAAATCATAACAATGAATAACTACTACACGAAAAAAATATATATATGATCGAAACAAAAGTATCATGATAAATGATAATATATATTACGAATTATACCTTAATGATCAAATACACATATAACTATACCAAGAAAAATAAATAAATATATTTATCACGATATCACCAATATAACCAAAGAACCAAGTCAATTACTTTTTACAAAGATTATATAATTGCAATATAACATTAGAAGAAAATTTGTTTATAGGAATAAAAAGATTAAATAAAATTGGTGGGTATTGGTTTATATGTATAACTAACGTAGTAAAAGTAAACATAGATCATAAACAAACATGCAGGTATGATAATAGCATTGAGTTTTGGATGGTTATTTAATAAGTGGAGCAATTATATATTAAATACTCCATAACAAAACAACGTGTGTGTATATATATATATATATATATATATATATATATATATATATATATATATATATATATACTAATGTTTTGGTTTTATAAAAGGAATAGATTGAGTAAATTAATGGAGTCCAGCTTCACGCATCAAGATCTTACGAGTATTATCATTCTAGTTGGCCATTCAATACATATACAAAACCAACATACACGTACACCATTGGGTAAATCCCTCCTATACTGAACACCCCTAGCCCCCTAGGTATGTATAGTACTAGTGCGATAGGAATAAAATATTCACCAAAAAATTGGCACACGCAGTAAACATTATTAGCATATTAAAGAACTCGATACATGCAGTAAACATTATTAGCATATTAAAGAACTCGATACGTACCTCTAAGAATTCAAGATTGGAAAAATTCACCCATAGAGTGTGCTGATAACGTGTTGTGAACAAGAATGAAGAGAATGAAAGTAATCTTCAATTGATCATTAACTATGAGATTTACAAAGAGTATATATAAATAAACATTAAGGCAAAACCCTAATAGCTAACATGGGCCGTGGACCTATTATGGGCTATATGAACATCCACATATAATTATTTATAGCAAATATAAAATTGTACAATGTTAACAATTTTTATTGTAAGTGAGTTTTCAAGCCCAAATTTTATAACGGAGAATATATTTTGAGGCCCCTGAAAATGTGATGCTCTGCGACAATACACCTCGCACACCCTTATAAGTCGTATAGGGCTTTGACTACACACATATTTTATTTATATAATAAAACAAAACCTCAAACGGGACTTTTCATTTCAAAAAAATCAAATCATACCTTATTTAGTAATAATTTTATTTAAAAAAAATTATTTTCTTATTAGGTAACATTTTATATTTATCCAAGTAAAAGATAAATACAAAAAATATAGATAAGATGCAATTAATAACAGGATTAAAAATTTTAAATAATTATCTTTAATAATAAAAAAACTATAATTAAACATCATAGATCAAACAAAACGAATATTAAATTATATATTTTTAATAAATAAAAATATATGATTAAAAAAAATTTTAAAAAAAAACCCGCGCGTGCGCGAGCATTATAACTAGTTTTTATTACAGAAAAACTAATGTTCTTCGAATTTCTCAAAGCATACTTTAAACTTTGTTCTAAATCTTAGAAGGTCCTAAAGTAACGGATAGACCTTAGGGCATCCACTATGGTAAACCTTTGTAAAGGTTTATAATTGTGTTATGACATTAATTTATAAACCTTTTTATTTTATAAACCTATTCCCACTATATATAAACCTTTTCAAGTTTTATCAACATCTCACATAATTCAAATGCATTAAATTATGAAAAAGTCTAATATCTTAGACCTCTTCATGACACATAAGTATGAAATGGATGTCCACTATGATTTACAAGTTTTTAGACATTTTCATAATTTTATAAACCTTTTCATAAACCACTATATTGGATGCCCTTATTTTATATGTAAAGTTGTATTCATCGGACAAAATCAATTTGTTTGTTGAACGCATATTGGATATATTCAATATTCAACGCCAATTTAAAAGTATTGTGAAGAAAACAATCTTGATTCAATAGATGGTTTTCAAGGCAATATAATAAAATTCCTAAGTTTTAATCACACCACATTCTTTATGATCATAGAAACGGTGAAAGCTGAAAACACATAACATAATTTTTGGGGTATATCGACATACGTAACGTACTTTATTATTTTTAAGTATCGCTAAAATACTTTCAAATATTTTGGAATGAGTAATTTGACTAAAACACCCTTGTATTCTTCCCTTTTTAATTTGTTTTTCAATTTACATTTATTATTTAGTTCAAAAATCCAATAACCGGATTATAGGCTATCAACCACCGGCTCCCTCCCTTTTAATTTGTTAAAAACATAAACAAAACATTAATAAAAATTAAATGAGCCTTTTATAACCTCAAACCGAGATCAATGTTCCCTTGCTTCATCATTGTTGTTTTAGCTAGTTTTTGCTGCAGGAAAAAAACTATGCAATGGCTGATTGTTTGAAAATCATGGATCTTTTGTTTGACCTCACTCAAAAACTTAAACCAAAACACAAAAGTCAAACATAAGGAACAATTGTTACGGAAAAAAAGTAAATAAAAAATAAAAAATAAAGTAAATTGATTAAGACCTTGTTTCATTTTTTCCTTCACTAACATAAATAATGGGTCTCACGTCTATTACTTCCTCTTAATGGGGAGGAGCTCATATTTTACACCCTCTATATATACATGAATTAGTGAAAACTAGAAGGGTACCCGTGCAATGCGGCGGCGGGTACCCTGTGACAATTTTATGGCGAAATACACTTTTTTTTCCCCAACTATTACATAATAATTCAAAATACATTCAAAAACATTATAAATATTCGAAGGCAGTTACAAGGCGACACTTAAATACATTTAATTTCCAGGATGGTACAAGTCTGAATTTTCAATAGCAAAATTAATACATTTAACTTTGGGTTGAAACCTCTTCATACATAACTTTCTTTTTGTGGAAATGTTTTTGGTCTTATTTTTTAAAACTTCTAAATTTAAATGTCCTAAATACATTATAAGGTAGTAAAGATTAGTAGGCCAAACTGCAAAAAGAAATATTAAATTATATTTAGTGAGTCTATATCCTTAGCTAAGAGGAAAAAGAAACGCCCCTAAGTGGTACTATTGTAGAGCTAAAGCTTGAGTAGTCATAACCTTATTGTCTACAAATTTGATTGATATTGTATCTTTGTCGATATTATGTATGATGTGAATTTTGTTCGAAAAGAATTAACTGATTAAGTAGTACTGTGGTCGAGACAATAATATCTATGTCGATATCGTTGTCTACAACTTGTTTACCTAATTTGAATTCAAGCTCATGTAATAGTTTTGCCCTTGTTGTCACTAACCCAGATAACCTACATAATCCACGAAAAATAATCACTCTTTTTTATTATTATAAAAAGATGTTTTGTATTGAAAATGGAGATTCACTACTAGGTGTGATCACCTACATTTTTGCATTATTTTGTCTGAATAACTTTGATGATGTAAAATTGAAATCAAAACAGTTGTAGGGTTTTGTAGGGTTCTGAGTTTGATGAGTATCTATGTTATGTTTTGTAGTTGATAAATCAAGAAACCAAACTCTATTATTAGGTTTAAATTATAACTTTTATTTGATTTGGTGGTGGTTCATGCATGTAAAGAAACCGAGTGGCCGGGATCTTGATCGAACTGAGAATTTAAGTTTTGAAACCCAAAAATAAACGTAAATTAAAACAAATTTAAAAATGAAACAATACAAAGGTATTTTAGTCAATTCATTTGAAAATTTAGCGACATTATTCACAGTTGAAAAGTATTTTAGCAATTATATAATTAATAATTTATATTACGTATTTTGGTAAATATCATTGGTAAATATCAAAACATAGCTTACTTATTTTCAGCTTTCACTTTTGTAGAAATTGCACTCATTAAGAGCATATTATGTTCTTTATATTTATAAAATTCAAACCCGCAAAGTTACTATTTTAACTTATTTTCCTCAAAAATAAACAAATTGACATATGAAAGTCAAATAGGAAAAGCATGAGTGTAGATAAATTAAATCAAAGTAGCCTACTTACAATCATAAAAAGCAAAGGCAACCATAAGATGTGCAATGCAACTATGCAAGTCTACAAGTCAACTCTTGCTTCCACCTTACAAAGTGTTGAATTACTTTAAGCAATTATAGGGTTATCCTAAGGTAATTGTTTTTAAAGAATATTTGACTATCTTAATTATTGATCTAACGTCATTTTTTGTAAAGCATAGTGGCAAGTTGGACTAAATTATATACATCAACTCAAACTTTGTACTTTTGTAGTGTAGATATAAGCGGGGATAGAACCATTAAGGCATTAAGGCCGGGCACAATGGTGACCTATATTGCATCATCTTTCCGGCTGTCACGTCAGCTTTTTCTTTCCAGCAACCAACACAACACAACACAAGTGCCACGGTGGTGACTTTTTTTTTTTTTTTTTTACAAACGGTCCATTTTTTATACTTGTAAATTGGAGTTTTGTGTTTATCAATATGGGTCGTAAAAACAACCGATTGTCACATTTGTAGGCCGGCGACCGATATTCAAACCTTTCCCCACAGAGTCCTCAACCGATTTGCAAATCGGTTGTCAACCAAGCTCGACCGAAAACTTCTGATCCACTGTGAGCAGCATAACAGTTGATTAGTTGCACAAAATATTTTGAATCGTAGTTTAGGAGTAATAAAAGTGAACTAAAACAAAAATTTTATTTAAATGATAAAAATGAACATTTTACCTTCTAATCAAGGATCCTATAATCTTTCGTAGCGAAAAAACACTTACGCACATCCTCATTTCGACATTACAAGTTCTTCTATCTTTATGCACGAGTTAAAGCGCCGCTAAAATAATCATCAATCATCTAATAAGGCAAATCAGTTTTAACGAGCTTAATTTAGAAAAACATCTTTCAATTGTAACGGTATAACAACTAGCTAGCAAGACTAAAGCCATAAGCAACCGATTAACCAGAGGATGAAACGTATGTTTTTTCCTCATCCACCGTCTTTTGAGCAAGTATGGCAATATTATTCAAGTTAGCAAAGCCATTATCATTACGCATGATCTCATAGTAGACTCCAAGTTCCACAGGAACACTTAACATTTCCTAATAAGTAAATCACGTGGATACATCTCATTGAGTTTTACGAAAATGGATTATGTGGACTCGACGCTGCCATATAGTCTAGTAATTCGGTGTTTTCCTCGCTAAAATGCTCTCAAACTCTTGAATTTGTATTAGGCTTTTACTAAAGTTGATTTTATTTAGTTTGCAAGTATTCTAATTAAATAGTACTAGACCACGTGTATTTAGGAGGAAATGATTTTTTTTTCTTCATAAATTAACACATCTAAAAAATTCATGAGTATTTTGTGACCCATCCTGATTTCCTCACTGGATATAAGCAATAAAATTTATTTAAGAGATCATGTTAAATAAAGAGAATACTTTGATCACCCGAGATACTTCTGATTTGATATATTGTAAAGCTCAAAATTGAAAGCACTACTGTCAAATGTCAAGTTCTAACATCATCTTTTTGGTTAAAAGAAGTTATAGGATATGGCATCCTACGTACAATTCAAGTGCACCTTTTAATCATTCAAAAAATGAAAACTAACAACACCCCCCACTTAACATCTAATCCCCCCCTTTACATGACAAATTATTCGAGCCACTTCCACGGCAAGTCAAACAACGTGACATGAGACTCGTGACAAGTTATTTGAGCCACTTCCACGGCAAGGCAACGATATGTGTGATCAAGGACGGAGTCAGGACTAAAGATGATCGGGTGCACACAAAAAAAATAATAAATACGTAGTAGTAATACTAGAAACATATTTTGATTGACCGGGTGCATTTAAGATGACTTTAAAAAAATCGATGTTTTTTTTCAAAAATTAACACTACAATAAAAAAATCCATGGGGTGCACGG
The DNA here is from genome assembly GCA_030686995.1 of Artemisia argyi. Lineage (NCBI taxonomy): Eukaryota > Viridiplantae > Streptophyta > Magnoliopsida > Asterales > Asteraceae > Artemisia > Artemisia argyi. The sequence continues at coordinate 25,983,926 of CM060703.1, read as the reverse complement.
GCACTCGCAGAAACCCTCTGACTCCGTCCCTGTGTGTGATAGATTGAACATACTATACATGAGGGGAAATTGGTGGGTGGGGTGGCTCATTCAACTCCATAAGGTGGTCGGATGTGGGTCGGGAGACACGGACTCAAAGCGACTAGGTACTACTGTATAAAAGAAATCAGGATTTTTACAAATTAGCTTTATGAAACAAAAAATAACTCTCGGGACTGACTCGTGTTCCGTCCATAAAAATGAGCATCTTAGAGCTAGACCATAACTTATACATCTTTGCAAAAATCTTATAAAACGTTGATCAATCATAAATACTATAATTGATTAAGTTACATAATAATTTCAATAAAAGATAAATACATAGTCCTAAGAGTTATAATTAAAAGATAAATACATGTATATGTAGTTGTATATCAAATTAACTTGAGTTAGTTATTTGTAATCAGTGAGAGATTATTATTTGTAACATAAAGACGTAATACACGTCATGACAGTTAAACATAGCCTTTCGAGTTATGTTAAACATTTTTGATCAATTTTGCGTTTATATGACTTAGCTAAAAGACTTGTGAAATTCACAAGTATTTTGAAGAGATAATTAAAAAAAGGAGATAATGACTTGTAAATTACGCAATTAGACGTTAAAAATAAACGTATGATTACACGCAATTGAAATATGAAGTTCATATAAATGAAACAAACGTGTAAACAAACACATAGTCAAATAGCCAAAATAACTTAAAGTTGCAAGAACACGCGTGGATTTGGTTTTTATCAAATTCTTTTTGTTGGGTGAATCAACAACGATGTTGATTCACTTGTCGACGTTTTTACATGATCTTTAAGAACCAATAAGATAGATGAAGTTTTGGCCAATAATTTGACATGTGTATATGTGATTTAGACACTTTATAAGTTATAATAATATAAGTTCGATTGATAAAAAATAGTGTGCAAGTATAAAGTTCAGTAAACTTGGTTTTCTATATTATCATACACGGAGTTTTTTTTTTTTTTTTTTTTTTCTCTAAATAATGTTTGTTGTTTTATTCATAAGGTTTTTGTCTTTGTCTCAAATAACTATCTTCAAAATTTCTTTTTTCGCTTTTAATGCGTGACACATGCAAGTAAAAATATAAACTTTTATAATCGTATTTATATTTTTTTTTTAAATATAAAACATTAAAAATGAAAATAACTAATTAGAGATGGCAACGGGGTCACATCCTCGTCGCGGATCCTAAGTCCAAATCCTCATCCCCGCCCCCATCCCCGTTGAGCAACAGGGTTTGCTTCCCCATCCCCTTCCTCGTTGGGTATCCCCATGGGTTATCGTGGATTTTTAGGCAGATATGTTATCTTTTAGATGTCTACGTACAAATATGGTACAAAATAAGACGTCACCTTATAAAACAATATTTCTTATATGCAATTTGAAACAAATATAATAAGTACGAGTAGTAAGTTTTTGTAATAACAAACAGAGAGTTTTTCCTACGCATATTTTCAGCAATATGTAGAATTATGAAAGACTTGTTATATTGTTTTAGATATTTTTTTAATCAAATTAGGAACCGTTATTTGTGTTTAGTAATTATGGAAAAACTTAGTTAGTACGTAGTTACAATAGCATGTATCATGTTGAAGTATATATAACCATGTAGGAAATATTGTTTATGAAATGAAATATTATAATGTTTAAGAAAAACAAATCAGTGGTGCATAATTTTAAGCAACATATATATCGATATACATAATTGACATTTTTAAATGTAACATGATTGGGTTTCGGTCAGGGTCGGGATTCATGATAGCCTCATCCCCAGCCTACATTCCCATTTTTTAATTCGGGAATTTCGCGTCCCCATCATCATATCCGGTGAACTCGGGGATTTCTAGGTTAAACCAGGCCGGGGTATTGAATTCCTCATTGCGGATTTTTTGCCATCCCTATACCCAATTGCCATAATTGAGACGTTAAGCATTTTTTTTATAGTGGACAAACTTTGGTTCAAACTGTTTCTAAACTTAGTGAAAGACTTTTGCACCAGCCGTCTAAAACAACGTAATAGTGCCATGTGATTTAAAAATTATTAATGCAAATTAAATAATACGATAAAAAAACAAAGTCAAAAGTAGATAAAAGTATTGTAAAATATAAGGATTTAAAAAATGTTTAAAACTCTAGTGACTTTTTCCCTTACCCTTTCAAACAAAAACTCTTAACCAATTAAGTATTATGCAATAGGATACACACAATCAAACTAAGGCATGAAATTACACATTTTAAAAACTACTAACATTTTGTCAACTGCAAATAGAATTAGGGACGTTGCCAGGAATTTGGATTAAGGGGGGCCGAAGGCCGTACATAATTTGCATAATGACATACAGTTCTTAGATCGATTACCTTACCGATTCAATGGTTCAATCACCTCAACCGATCTTAAACATGAATAATGAAATGAAAATTAAGTCACTAGTTCACTTATATGACCTTAATTCATGAAAAAAATATGCTATCAAATTAACAGATACTGTACAATATATTCTGAATTAAAGTATCCAACTTTCATAACTTTTTACACAATATCAAATGAATAAAAGAAAACAACTAACTACAATACAAACTAAAGTAATAAAAAAGAAACAATTTAAAAGCAAACAATGAAATAGGTTTCTCATTTTTTTCAAAGTGTAAGAGTACACATAAATAGATAGTACAATATATTTTATACTATTAAATATTTTAATATTTTTTTCTACCCTTACCAAATTGCATCTTCTCCTTTTTCTTGAACGAATATTTATCTTCTTTATCAAACCCTTACAAAGACTCAAATCTTTCCCTAAATTGTGTAAAATTATAGATCAAAGACTTAATAAAACAAGATAACAGTGTTTAAAGTAGTGACTGAAGCAAAAAATATGATTTCAAGAGCGGAATGCGCCATTACTATTGCCGAAAACCAAAGTACATACAGGGCAAGTTAGGCGGTTGGAGGGGGCCGAGCACCCGCCAGCCCCCTACTGGCTCCGCCTCTGAATAGAATCATATTTTGGTTCTTATTCTTGATAAAACAAAATGTAATTACTAAATTAAGAGCAAATGTCCCGTTACCTAACTCTGACATATTTACCATGTATGTCCATGTTTTCGATCTTTTTTTTTTTTTTTTTTTAACTTATGTTTTCGATAACTAAACGATATTATAGCTAATTCAATTAACTAAACGATATTATAGCTAATTGCACTTACTTTAACTTGTGCATGGAGAACTTTAGTACATTTGGTTGCTTGTGATAACAAGCAATGTATTAGTCAAAAACCCAAAATGATCTTGATTGTTAGAAAAATAGACCTAAGATCATGCAACAAATCAAACGCTACCTAAAAACTCGCCAAAGTCAACATTTTAGCAAACTCCCTTTGCATTTTATGTAGACTTAAGAGAAATTGAAAGTCCAATAAAACGGTGATCAATCATAAAGATTACTATTAATTGTTTAAGTAGCATAATAATTTCAAAATTTTTGTTTACATGCAACTTTTTCTTTTCAAATTAACTCTATATAATGCGATGCCCCATAATATTAAATTTAAGTACAATTGAGAACCCTAGTTGGATCAAATCTACCCATCAATGCCTTTTTACCTTGTTAAACTTCTAATTATGTTAAGAATTTGGTAATCATAGTCGAGAGAGTTATAATTAAAAGATAAATACGTATATATGTAGTTGTATATCAAATTAGCTCGAGTTAGTTATTTGTAGTTATTCGATACTCACCCCTTGCATGGCCGGGATCCTTTTCTATCTTTGATAGAACCGGAAGCAACCTCTCCACTTTAGGTAGGGGCAGAGACGGAGCCAGGCGGGTCCCGTGAGTGCCCAGAACAGCTATGAATTTTTTTGATGTAGTGTTATTTTTAAGAAAAAAACATCGATTTTTTCCAAATGCATCTTAAATGACCCCGGTCCTTCGAAATGTGTTTTAAATCTTATTTACTTAACATCTTAAACTCTATTATATCACGGTTAAAAAAAATTGTGCATCCGATCATATTTGTTTCTGGCTCCGTCCCTGAGTAAGGGTATGGTTGTCTACGTCACAACCTCCCCTATACCGTGGAAGACGGTATTAGACCCAATAACCCGTTAAAGACGGTATTGAGAGTTAACTTAACTTACATTACCTTTTTAGTTATTTGTACTTTGTAGTTAGTGAGAGATTATTTTTCCAACACAAGACGTAGGTTATGTTTGGCAACAACTTTTTTGAAGCGTTTAAGAGCGATAAGCGATAAGCGACAAGCGGTAAGCATTATCTTGCTTGTTTGGTAACACCTCAATAAGCGTCTGAAACATGATTAACCGCTCCAATCTTAAATGCTTCCTGGAGAAGCAGCAAGCGACAAGCGGTAAACATTTACTTGTTTAACACTTTATAATTACAGTTACAGCTACGTTACCAAACACGTTTTTACTGCTACTGCTTACTGCTACTACTTACTGCTTACTGCTACTGCTTGTTGCTACTGCTACTGCTACGTGTCGCCAAACATAGCCGTAATATATGTCATAACAGTTAAACGTAGCTTTTCAAGTTATGTTCAACATCTTTCTTTTTCTTCTTTTAATAGTTCTAATCTGAGTAGAAACATAAAGAAATTTTCGACCAAATTTTGCGTTTATTATATAATAGACGAAATTAAAACCACACGTGAATGTGTTGACGGCTGATATCCACGTCATGTCTTATATGATTGGTCAGACACACGTGTGCCAATGCAGATTGAATGTTCAATTTCACTGGGCCTTCACACGTGATTGATATTATCAGTTATATAGTGTTATGTTTTTTCATGTCGGGCCTTGGCCCATCACTGGCCCATCAATATTTTGTTTTACATTTCATTCTATTATAATTATTTAACTTATTAAGTGTGTATTATTTGTTGCACGCTGCATGAAAACGACTTAAGCTTCAGTCAATAATTGATATTCAAAAAAACGTATTTTTAAAACCTTTAAGTTTACCCAAGTATGCAATGCAACAAAAATGTCACATTATTAAATGTGAATAATTAAAGGAAATATCTCAAAACATGTCGATGGTCTACATGTTATTTTCTACTGAGTAGTAGGTTACTAAAAAAATCAAATATTATAATCTAAAAGTCTAAAAGACATATTAAAGCATGCATGAAATAAATGATAGTACAACTGTATACAACCCAGGGGAGGTGAACAAGCCCAGTTTGTTGATCCATCACAATTCACAAATCATGATTGTGACACTATTTTTGGGCTGTGATGTAATTCCATTGACTTCTATTTCGGATTCATTTCTAAATAATACTAGCATATTTCACGTAAATTCGGATAAAATGTTGCTCTCAAATAACCATATTTAGGATATTGATGATAATATAAAGGGCCATCTATCAATAATGGCTTTCTCATATTTGTAGACTTGTTGTCATCAACTAGTAGCGACCATAAAATTGGAGTTATGTTGTATCTCTAAATAAGAAATGGGTGGAGACATTCATTAAAAAATGTCCTAAGTCAGCTTTATCGTAAAAAAGATACTACTATTATTGTGGTAAATAGTAATGTAGATATGCATAATTGAAACCATAATAAATGTATCAATGATCAGTATCAATTAAAAAAATCAGAAACACCATATTCGACATGTCACGAAACCTCATTATGAATCGTAACTTCCTATAAGAGATAGCCACAAGTACACGTAGATGGTGATGAACCTCATAAAATACCAACGTGAAAGACTATAAATGAATCATTTAAAAATGCTTTAAAATTTATTGTTTGATAAGCGTACTGCGATTGCGAAAATGAAATGCAGATCACTTGAATTTTATGATATAATAATTGCATGAAAATGATTGGTTTAATAGTCGAATATCTTGTGATTGAATAATTGAATATGCACATATTTGTATGTATGGTCTAATTTACCTTACAAGGCTTAGGGTTATTTTGAAAAGGGAATTACATTACAAATTTTTACAATATAAGTAGGTTGATATAAAAACAAGAGTAAATTATACCGTTCGTTAGTGTGCTTTCAGCGAGATCTCTACCACATTCTCTCGACTATATTTTTGGCATATTTAATCCTTATAATGAAATTTTGTAACACGGTTCGTCTCTATCTCTAACAGTCGTTAAGTCTGTATACTAAAACCCCTCGCGTGCCTTGCAGATGATGATGAGTTTGTATATGAAATTAGATAAATTACCATCATTACTTTAGAAATCGAATATGTAGTCGGATTCTAGTCAAAACAATAAGAAAAAATATACTTGTATGATTGATGTCTTGTCATTCATAGAAAATGATTGAAAGTTTGTGTATGAACTTGGGTAAGGTCTTGTCATTTCCTTGAAAAAGATATGTAACAGTGTATCGTTTGATTATGCTTGTAGTCTCTCCGAGGTCGCTAAGGGGGTTTAATTTCTATGTGGCATCCAAATCACTTCTTTAATGAGCAAAGTTGGTGCGAAGATTGGTATATCATTGTTAAAGGGAGATGGGCTGCTTCAGATAAGAGAATTAGGTGCAGTGAGGAAGGTTACCTTCTCAGGGCTCACGGGATGTCACATCACTTTAACAAACCTCTACAACTAACCCCCATTCACTAACAACTAACCTCAACTTAAAAGCCCACCACTTACAACTTTATTTTTTTTACTCAAATTTCAAAATAAACTAAATTCATTTCATTCAATTAGAATTACAAATTAACACATACAGAACATAATAAAAATATAAATTAACACATAAAAAAATAAATAAATAAATAAATTGTAACCCATTATTTTATACTGATCCAGCCCACTTTATAAAGCCCATTTCCACCCCAAGTTAAAGAAAAAATAAAATAAATTAAGGTTTATATTAAACCTAAAGACATATGGTGACGTTTTATGTGGAAGTTTTCCCGCCATTTTTTGGTCCAAAGTCTAAGCCCACGTGCGTTGCCTGTTTTGGCCCTATTTCCCACAGAATTGGCCCACCGTGTGGCCCGGTTTGTAAAGGTACAGGCGTATGATATAATTACTACTCCGTACTACACAATCCAGAACATTCAGCTGCTGTGGCGACATCCAGATTCTTCACCATACGATAGATGATGAAGAAGACAGCAGTATATCAGAATGAGTAATGGTTGTTGCCAACCAAAATGCCGACTTTCCCTTAGACCAAAATCTACAAGAAAGGTATAAATTATTTATATAAAACCTAATCAGAAATTAGGGTTTTGTTAATTTGGGGGTTTTGCTAATTTTGGGTTTATTGATAAATTATAGGTGCTTTGTAGATTTTTTGTTTGCGGCCTTGCATTTACCGATGTTTGATGGGCTTAGGGTTTGCTTGCGTTATGTAGTGGTGTTGGAAGTTTACAGCTCTAAGTAGCTATGTATTTTGGTATGTATCTTAGGTTGGTGACTTTTGGTATGTATAGAAGTGATGCTTGGTTCAGCTGAGTTATGCTATGGTGTTATGATGTTTTGTCTCATGATATTTGGATTTTTTTAAGCATGTGAAATCTATTCGGATCTTGGCGGGGCAGCATCACAAAAGTGATGCTTGCAGCCATGCCAGGTGGATAACGCTGGCTCGGGTACCCCCCCCCCCCCTTAAATGTGGTTTGGTAATGTTGTTTGGTTTGATGATGGCTTGGTTAAGCTGAATTATACTATGGTGTTATGATGTTTCGGCTCATGATATTTGGTTTGGCGGGGCAGCATTACAAAAGTGATGCTTGCAGCCATGGCGAGTCGATAACACATTCTAAGCCTAGCCCGATAACATGTCTGACCCGAGTATCCTCTTAAATGTGCTTTGGTAATGTTGTTTCGTTTCATGATGGATTGGTTAAGCTCAGTTATGCTATGCTGTCATCATGTTTCGTCTGATGATACTTGGATTTTTAGAGAATGCCAAATCTATCCGTGTCTAGGCGGGGCGGCATCACAGAAGTGATGTTTGCAGCCAGGACGGGTCGATAGCGCATTCTGAGCTTAGGCTGATAGCAGGTCTGGCCAGCCATCACGTATCTTGGCTACAACCAGGGCATCATCAAACCAAACAACATTACCAGAGCAGTCACACCAAGCAACACCTGTATCTTGGTTAGGCAGTCACAGCAAGGATGTGATTGCAACCATGGGGGTGATGAACACTAATTTACAACCATGTAAAGTTTAACTGCCTCCTGTGCCTTATCCAGGTTATTGTTGCAGCCAAGACTGATGTTGTCTTGGCAAGGTAACTTGATCCGGGTTACGGTTGCAGCCAGGCAGTCAATTTGGTTGCTTCAGCTGAGTTATGCAATGGTGTTATGATGGTTTTTCTCATGGTATTTGGATTTTTTAAGCATGTGAAATCTATCCAGATCTTAGTAGGGCAGCATCACAGAAACGATGCTTGCAGCCATGCCGGGTGGATAACGCTGGGTCGGGTACCCCCTTAAATGTAGTTTGGTAATGTTGTTTAGTTTGATGATGGCTTGGTTAACCTGAATTATGCTATGGTGTTATGATGTTTCGCCTCATGATATTTGGAATTTTTTAACATGTGAAATCTGTCCGTATCTTGGAAGGGTAGCATCACAAAAGTGATACTTGCAGCCATGGCGGGTCGATAACGCCATAATCAAACCAAACACCATCACCAAAGCAGTCACACCAAGCAACGGCCGTATCTTGGCTAGGCAGTCACAGCAAGAATGTGAATGCAGCCGTGTGGGGTGATGAACGATGCTGATAAATTACAATAGTTTATATTAAACCTAAAGACATATGGTGCCGTTTTATGTGAAAGTTTTCCCGCCATTTTTTGGTCCAAAGTCTAAGCCCACGTGCGTTGCCTGTTTCCCACAGAAGTGGCCCACTGTGTGTCCCGGTTTATGAAGGTAGAGGCGTATGATATAATTACTACTCCGTACCACTGTGTGCCTTTTTTTCCCCTGCTTTTTTTTGCGCCTGTTTACATTTCCATATATAAACATTAGCTGTCAATATTGCCAAACAAGGAGTATCATTTATTCTTGGTCTGCTAATATTGACACACGATGTTCAACATAGATGCTTGCTCTTATCTTTCTTCTCTAGTTCCCTTTTGTTACTTAAAAAGCCTAGCAATATGCCTGGTGCAGGTCATTGTCCAAAGACTATTTATATAGCAAAAGGGGGCTGGAGGAAGAGATAAGAGCTACCATCTAAGTTGACATTTTTTGTGAGAAAAAAATGCTATATGGCGATGATGATTATTCTGCGTTTCAGCTCTCCTATATGTAAGCATCACACAGAAATGTGTCTTGGCAGGGTAACTAGAACTAATATCTGGTTGCAGCCATGGCTTATGTCTTGAGCATGAACATAAATCGTGGATCTGAGCCTGGTCACTATTGACAAATAAGGAACGTTACGCATAATAACTTTAAGCTTTGTTAATTTCAGGTTGTGGCATTATGCTTTCAGCTTAGGTCCACACACTTCAGCATTACATATGTTGATGAGCCGAGTTTACTATGACCTGTTCTATTACTTAAAACGTTCGGATTTTGGCTTTGCAATATGCCTATTGGAATCTTAATTGCCTTTACGTCATGAAAACTATGTTGCCATTGATTACAAGAGGCTGTAATGAGTTTGCAGGGGATATGAGATTGAAAATGAGCTTCTCCGCACCTTGGCATGGCAAGTGACTACACTTGCAGCCATGTCGGGGGTATCCTTTTTTCGGTTACTTACCTACCTGAGCCTCGCTTTGATCACGCTTTGTTGATCTGATTTGAATGTATGTATCTGTGTAAATGTTTGGGGAGATTCCGATGTCCGTGTTGTTTGTGATATAATTAGTATACAAAAATTATTAAGGAGGCAATGATGAGTCACCGTGAGATCGGTTGAAGCTGACACCGTCCGAATCTTGGCAGGGAAACCTATTAGGTTTGCAGCCATGCCGGATGTGTCCCAATTTGTTCCCTATCTGAGCCTCATACTTAATTCGTTAGTTTGTTGAAGGTCATCTTTGGACCTTACTAATATGACATGCCTTAGTGTTGGTTTTTTTATACTCACTCTTTCAGACACAACTCCTGACCAAAATCTTGCAGAATACATGTTTGGTTTTTGACCTGTAGGTGATACATTATAAATCACCAGTTACATGAAAATTGTTGCCCATTAATCTTAAAGGAGTGAATATTGAGCCCTGGCTCAAGACACAAGATGGACATGTTATAGCATCAGCAAACCTTTAAAGAACCGGTACATATCTATACCTCTATAAATGTACACTATTTAGAAGAATTTGTATCTATAATCAATTTAAAAAAAGGTTGCTGATATTTGTTGTTTCTGTGTTACTAATGTCTCTGGGTTCATAATATTTTGCAGCCCTGCCTTTGTGTTGCAAGCCGAGGGGTAATAAAAGATGATCTGAAAATGAGGTGACGCATGGTCGTTGTTGTGTTGCAAAACGAACTGCCAATACATGTATGTACATATCAAGTTATTTTTATTGGTGTCCAATGCCTCATGAAGCTGCTAATACATGTATTTACATGTACTATGTACATTAGTGATAGGGCAGACAAATTAATATTACAATAACCATAGGGATACCACAATGACAAACTGTGTAGTCCATTTTCGATAGTTCAACTTCAAGTATCTGTTAAATTTTTTTGCACATCAGTTTGTCTATGAATTTTGAAATAAATCAAACAAAAATCAGGTGGTACCATGCGGTGGCTTTGAAGCTAACTGAACTAAACACAACTGGAAAGAAAAAAAAAACCGCCCCGCCCATGATCTTTAAAAATCAGATGGTACCATGCAACGTTTTTGAAGCTAACTGATAAAACGACATGTCATTACGTTCTGCAAAGGCATACACATCAACACATTGAAAAACAAAGCCTGCTTCTTTGTTGAGCCGAGTTACCTGTTGTTGTTATCAGCTTATTTATATATATCTTTATTGATATTACATCGGCTAATTTAAATGCTATAAATGTTTACAATTTGTTGTTGTGTTTTGGTAACATGTTTCAAAGAGAAGCAACAACAAAGCGGCTCCAGTTCCCGTGATTCGTTAACAGGTTGTGCTCAAAGACACCAAAGAAGCTGATAAATTCAGAGGGTACATGAGATGCTACGGCCAGATATGGCGACTTTCAGGATCTTCAAGTTTGATGCCGTTCGGAAATGGTATGTGTTTTTTAACCTTTTTTAATTAGTAAGGTATAATCTTATCCAAAAAACAGGCACGCCTGCAACGCGGCGACCGTCGCCAATCTTGTAATAATAATAATAATAATAATAATAATAATAATAATAATAATAATAATAATAATAATAATAATAATAATAATAATAATAATAATAATAATAATAATAATAATAATAAGCAGTGTTGCAAAAAAAGGTCTACAAGGCCGATTAATCACCGTCTAGGCGCTACAGTGTCACAAACCTTGCCGATTTATGTAACTGGGTCTAACAAATAGGTCAACCGTAGTCGACGGCGATCAACGGCGGTCAATGGTGGTCAAACTTGTCGGAAACCTACAAATCTTGCCGGAAGTACCCAAAACTCACCATAAACTTATTTTGATCACTTATATAACTGTTTAAATCTATTATATGTTGTTTTTTAGAAAAAAATCTTGCTGGAAATAAATAAAACTCGCCGAAAATACCCAAAATTTGCCAGAATTGCTAATCAGATTAATCACCGATCAATCCCGCCTAGACCGATTACAAGCTACAAGGTGGTCGACCGCCTCACTACCGATTCACGATTTTTGCAACCTTGATAAAAAGTGTTGTACATCATCTTCTTCAACAATCAATCCCAAACCCTACACACACACACTTTTTATTATACACATAAAAACACAAACTGATTATAAATCGAAAAAAAAGGCAAAACCCACAACGTCTCCCTGCAACAAATCTGACATTCGTACAATTCTCACCCTCACTGTGCAGGCGAGGAGGTGCTTGGTGGCGAGAAAAAACGAGGGTATGGGGTGTAGTGGCGAGGAGTGGCGGAGGAGCCACATTGGCAGTAGTGAGGGACGGCGAGATTGCACCTAGTGCTCTAATGTATTTTTTATGATCAATATATACGGGCCTCAAGAGATGGATGATAAAATCATCATGTGGAATCGGTTATAAGAGTTCATTCGTAACCTTGAAGGCCATTTTGTTCTCTTTGGAGATTTGAACGAAGTTCGAGATGAAAGTGAGCATTATGGCATTGAGTTCCATCGTCCATCAGCTAACACCTTTAACACTTTTATTGATGATGCAAGTTTACTAGAGCTACCTTTAAGGCGGGTTCTAAGAAGAGCAAGTTGCTCCGTTTCCTGATATCTCAACATGTCACTGATATCTTTCCAAATGTTAAAGTCACAGCTCTTCCTCGTGGTTGGTCGGATCATACTCCAATTTTGCTCCATTGTAATAAGACTGATTACGGTCCTGTCCCTTTCAAATTCTTTCATTCCTGGCTTCATCGTGATGGTTTCGATGATTGTATCAGGAAGGCTTATAACAAGTGTTCGCTTACTAATCCCCAAATGTCTTCCCATGTGAAACTTAAATGGCTCAAGCAGAATATCAAATAGTGGAATCGCTTAGTTAAAAACATTGAAGAGTCTAGAAAACAAGAGGCTATAAGGAAGATGATAACACTTTAATTATACATATTTATTCCCTCGATTATACACTATTTATCTACTAAATTATATAGATTACTATGCTATTTGTGTGGAATTGGTACTAATCTGGTTGCAGGGATGATTAAGAGAAGAAATTAAGAATATGGCTTAGAAACCATTAAAAACAACAATATTCGTTAGAATGAAGGACTTGGATTGAAAAGACTTAATTAAAGACCCAAGTACGTCGGTTCTAGGATCTTGTGCAGCGTACTTGCTTGGCGGGTAAAAGAATTTGATTCAATACGAAGTACGGCGTACTTTCTGTGAAGTACGGCACACTTGACCTGACAGTTACATGACCAGAGTTATTGATTGCATTCATTGAGAGGCCGAGCATTTGCCTTCATTAACCCACTATGGGAGGTTGAACTCGTGTCCTTAAGCTATAAAAGAGACCCTACAGGTCAGGGAAAAAGAGCATCATTATCATCATAGTAAAGTTACCATACCAAATTGGATATTGGTGAACTCACACCAAGTTCACCATATTGAGGCTACCAAGTGAAAAGTGTTCGAGTTCCAAGTGCTGTGACAGAGTCTAGGAAGGGTAGAATACGAGTGGAGTTTTCCTTGTGAAAACCTAGTGATCAATCTCTTGTAATCGTTGGTATAATTCTTGTTTAAACAATTCTTATTATGAAATTTCTATTGATTGTTATTATGAGTTTTATTACTGAAATTATGGATTAGTCGTCTTATGTTTATTTGGGTGATGTAGTTATGTGAATCTAATACATGTATTTGATTACCTGCTTTGATACTATGGATAAGTTCTATTGATGATATTATGTTTGGACAATTTTTAGTTGTTTGATGTATCCCTGTGATAGAAATAGGTCGAAAGGCTCTATTGATTTGATATTATTTCAAGTTGTTTGTCTATGGTAACTTGGTGTTAGCCTTGTAGAAATTGGCCGAAAAAACCTTTATCAACCAAAACATAATCTTGTTTAATGCCTAATCTCATGTCTAACGAATTTGATTGGGAAATTGACTTATTCATACTTCTGTCTTGAACTTACCTTATTGCATTTTATATATTAAGAATTATAGGCCGAAAGGACTTTTTAATATGTTGAATAGTTATATATTTGAGTGATCACCAATCATCTCATGCTTATATACTTTGTTCATGATTGCAAGCTAGTTCATATGTGTGTTTACTCTCATGTTTCTCAGCCTAAATAAACATACTTTTATATAATCTTGTTACAAATCTTAATCCACTAAATCATTAGTCTATTGATAGTGACAATCTTTAGACTGTTTCTTTTAACACTTGTTAACTAATTTTTCACCAATCCCTTTGGACGACCTGGTCTTACCTGTTTGCTAGATTACAATGTGTGTTACACTTTACCCATGTGTTAGTCAAATTAAACGGATAAAACTAGTCTTACAAATTTAAAGCTTTATTAACACATCAGAAGCTTAATGATATCGAAGAGAAGATCGACTCCAATATAGCCTCAGATAGTGAAAAGGAGGATCGTATAAAGCTTCTCAAAGAACGTGATGACATACAACAAATTGAAGACATGGACTTGATGCAAAAAAGTAAGGTTAAATTGGATGTTTAAGAAAACGAAAATACAAAATTCTTTCATGGTATATTGAAGCAAAAGAGGTCCCATCAAACGGTTCAAGGTATTATAATTGATGGAAATTGGGCTACTAACCCCCATCAAGTTAAAACGGTGTTCTTTAACTTCTAAAAACATATTGGGAGCTATTGAAAGAAGATGTGGTGAAAGCTGTGAGAGGTGTTTTTGATACGTTTGCCAAGCCTAAAGGTACAAATTCTAATTTTGTTACGTTGATCCCGAAGACTGCCAATCCTATTCACTTTAAAGATTTTCATCCTATCTCTTTGATTGGTATGCAATATAAAATTGTTGCTAAAGTATTGTCTAATAGGCTTTCGAAAGTCATTGATAAAGTGGTGAGCAAAGAACAATTGTCTTTCATTTCGGGAAGATATATCCTTGATGGCCCTTTAATGCTCAGTGAGATCTTGTCATGGTACAAAAAGAAGAAAATAAATTTGATGTTGTTTAAGGTTGACTTTGAAAAAGCCTTCGACACCATTAGTTGGAAGTTTCTCGATCACATGTTATCGAGTCTTGGGTTTGGAAACAAATTGCGCAGTTGGATTCAGGTTTGCTTTCATTCAGCTAGAGCTTCTATTTTAATAAATGGAAGTCCCTCTAGTGAATTTTCGATCAAGCGTGGTTTACATCAATGAGATCCGCTAAGTCCTTTCTTATTCATAATTATTATGGAAGGGATTCACTTCGCGTTAAAAAATGCGTCTCTTTGGGTCTTATTCATGGGGCTTCAGTAGGAGATTCAGGTTTTAAATTATCTCACCTTTTTTATGCTTATGATATATTGACTATTTCAGACTGGAATAGGCAAGATATGAATAATATCATTCGTGTTCTTCATCTGTTCTGTCTTGATTCGGGCTTCAAAATCAATGTCTCGAAATCTAACGTATATGGTCTTGGGGTGAACTCTCATGATATTGATGTTTTGGCTCGTGACACAGGGTGTAGCTCAGGTACTGTTCCTTTTTCTTATATTGGTTTACCTGATAGAGCGGACAAGAACCTCATTTCCAATTGGTGTCCTTTGATAGATCTTTTTTGGGCTAAACTATCTTTTTGGAAAGCAAGAACTTTATCCATTGGGGGCCTTCAAACTCTTGTAAAATCAATTTTAAGAAGCCTTAGGATCGACTACATGTCGATCTTCAAATGTCCTGAATCCCTTCTTAAATCCCTTGAGACAATTTGGGCTTCCTTTTCCTAAGGTGGTAGTGGCGAGATTAAAAAATTGTTGCGGCTTAAATGGGAAAATGTTCTGGCTTCGTTTGAAAAAGGTGGGTTAAATATTGAAAGTCTAAAAGCTTTCAATCTTGCTCTTCTCCAAAAATGGAGATGGCGTCTTGTTAACAATCCAGATTCTTTATAGGCTCGTGTCATTGTGGCTATTCATAGCGTGGAAGAGGGTATCGATCTTAAAGGATGCAAATGTAGTGGCGTTTGGGCATCAATCATTTCGACATACTCCATGCTTCATCAACGTAACCTTCTGTCGATGAGTGCTCTTAGTCCTAAAGTGAGTAATGGTCTTTCTATTTGGTTTTGGAAAGACCCATGGAATGGAAATGGCACTTTAATGTCTAGGTTTTACAGGGTATATCTCATAGACGAAAATATGGGTTGCTTTGTAACACCCCAACCCGATAAGGGTAAAAGTGTCACATTATGGTGACATATCAAAGCAAGCACAAGCATACATCTCAAGCAATACAAATGAGTATCAAGGTTACAAGTACGAAAGAAAGTAATACAAATACTAAGTCTGGCATGTATAAAAGCTCCTACTAATCCACAAGCTATCAAGGTATAGTCTTCTAAGTCCAATGCACTCTCCACTCATAACCCAGCTTCCTACTAAAACCTGCCGCAGGAAAAGAAATGCGGCTGAGCTACGAGAGCCCAGTGAACAGATATGAAAGTAACAAGCAATAGAGAATGATATATATAAGATAATGGAAAGATAAAGTAAAGCATAAAGGAGTACAATCGAAGTAAGAAGAACCTGTATTAAAGCTGTAAAGGTGTAAGGTATAAAGGTATAATTGTCAGGTCAGTTATCCACCACGAGCCCAAGTCAAGTCAAGTATCAAGTCAAGTCAAGTAATCAAGTAACCATGCATCCGGAGGGGAGACCTCGGGATACCAAGTATAATATAAGGGGATACCTCCAAGGGTTGAAGTAGCTAGCTCCCAAGATGTGAGGGGTTGCAATGCACGCAAGCCCGGTCACCAAGTAAATATATAATGTAGTCCAAGTCATAATCATAATGTCCATAGCCCAAGCAAGTATCAAGTCAAGACAAATCTAGGATGCATCCATACGCCCCTACAGGCCAATAACAATCATAGCAGTAGTCGATAACAAGATCAGGGACGGTGGGGGACATCACTCCGGCCCCACTAGAGTACATAACATTGGTGCATCAATGTTATGGTTGTGGCTACTCCACAACAAGTAGTACCAAGTATAACAAGTGGTGGCTCGTAGTCTCAAACTGTGGGTCAAGGGTCTAGTCAAATATCAAGTGTACAAGTACAAGGTTCATATCAAGTGGTTCAAGTCAAGAGTCCATCTCAAGGTTCATACTGAGAACGTTCATGTGAATTTCATGTTTAAGGTTCAAGGTAAAGGTTCAATAGTGAGAGAGTACGTAGAGTTTAGTGTAAAGGTTCATGTCATAAGTTCAAGTAGAGGTTCATATTAGGTTCCAAATAAAAGTTTATGGCAAGGGTTCAACTCAAATGTTTATGTCAAATGTTCTTTAAAAGAAATCTTTTAATAATGGTTCTCATGAAATAAAGGTTTTCAATAAGGTAGTCCTTAAAATAAATATTCATAAAATTAGTGAAACTTCATATAAAAGTGGTGTTACATAATGTTTATAACCCTCATTTTAAAATAGTTTTTCCTTAAAAAAAATCATAATATAATTACTAAAAGTTTTCACATCCGGTTATAATATTAAAAGCACTTTCAAAATATCAAGGGTTATATCAAGTTCAAGTCAAGGTTTGAATCAAGTATCATAGTATAAGTTTTCAAGTCAAGGTATAAGTCAAAGATCGAAGTAAGTGATTTTAACATAGGGATTCAAATCAAGGTTCAAGTGAATATTATCATATCAAGTTTATTATATCAAGTGTATCATGACAAGGTTATTTCAAGGTTCGAGAATCATAGTATAAGTTTCAAGCAAGGTTCAGTTTGAAAAGGATCATAACAAGGTTCAATAATCAAGGAAACATAGCAAGGTTCAATAATCAAGGGAACATAACAAGGTTCAATAATCAAGAGAACATAACAAGGTTCAAGTTATTAAAGGAATAGGAAAGACAAGAGTGTATGTGAAGTCTGTAGATAGGTCAGAATATCTGTACCTTAGTTCAAAAGCAACAAGGGAAACAAGGAAAAAGGATCATAATCCCGCTTCACCGGACCTATACGAATTAGTAATAGAAGGCCACTCTTAGGTTAAACATAATTAGGTTACACGTTTTAGTATACTTTCCATTTTTAGTAACTTTCCATAAATAGTAACTTTCCAAAATTAGCAGGTTTCCAAAATTAGTAATGTTAATACAAAAATCGCCTAAAAACGTCATTTATATTTTACGATCTTCGCTAAGTTTTGTTAACGACAAAATGTAAACTTTAGTTTCTAAGTAAAACATAATCTTAGTTTTAAAGACTTGCATAAACTAGACTTTTGCTACATTTTACATTTCATAAAACACAACACTTTTTATTTCTTAAAATAGAATGGTCACATCACATTTATGGCAAGTTTTGTCAATATACATTTATGGAAAGAAAATGTGTTTCACTTACTATGTGGTTGCTTGCAAGTTTGGTGTTTGACTAGATGTAATGAGATGTGACATTGTTTGGTTTGCAAGGTGTAATGAGATGTGACTTTGTTTGGTTTGCAAGATTTATTGCAAAACCAACTGCAAGTCCGGCGAAACCCTGGGGGTACACGGGCGGAACCCATCTGAGGGTTCCGCCTTATCCGCCAGGTCTGCAGAAGGCTTTGCTATAAATACCAAGCCACAAGTTGATTTTTGGCTTATCACTCTACATCACATTTACACACATTCATTCATTCTCTCATCTAACCCTTTAACATTTCATATGTGAAGTTTCTTTTTGTAGCAAAGAGATTCACGAGCTCATTAAAAGTAACAAGTATTCAACACAACGTTGCAAGACTTGTTAGCTTAGCATTGTGTAGACTTGTGTAGTTTACGCTTCATTTGATTGTGTATTTTCAGTAGTGATAGGTTAGTATTTTAGTCCTCAAAATACAAAGTGTATCGGGAGTAGTTGTACCCTTGTAAAAGAACTAACGGGAGTGGTTGTACCCTTGGTAAAGAACTCGACATCTAGCTTAGTGTCGGTAAAAGTATAAGTGACGTGTAAGGTTTTCTCCGCCGGTTAAAGGAGTTTGTTGACTAGTGAAAGAAACTCTCGAGTTGGATACTCGGGGCGTGGACGTAGGGCAAGGAAAAAGAGTCCTTGTAGCCGAACCACGATAAATACTCGTGTTGTGGTTTGATCGTTTCTTTCATTTACTTGCATGTTACATATTGTGTTTGTGTATATATCTTCGATCAAACGGAAAGTTTCAAAGCTAACTAAACAAGTTAAAAAGATTTTAAACGGTAAACTATTCAACCCCCCTTCTAGTTTTCCACAATTGGCATCAAGAGCTACGTTACTCAAGCTTTTAAACTATATTGTGTTTTAAAACTTGAAACGATCCATGGATTTTGAAAATTACAAAGAAGGGCAATCTATGCAAAGACCACCACTTTTTGAAGCAAATGGTTTTATATATTGGAAAAACCGTTTTGAAACTTACGTGAAATCTAAAGATATAGATTTATGGTATATAATCATTGATGGTGATAATATAGTTACTAATATTAAAGATGATGATCAAAAGAAATTGATTGGTAAAAATAATGAAGCTAAAATGATGTTTTACGATGCTTTGCCTAAGAAAGAATACGAAAGAGTCTTTATGTGTAAAACCGCCAAAGATATTTGGCAATCTTTAATTGTCACTCATCAAGGAAACTCACAAGTTAAAGATAACAAAATTGATCTTCTTGTTCAACAATATGAACAATTTGTTATTTCCGAAGATGAGATTATTGATAATGCTTTTGCTAGGTTTAACACTATTATTACTTCACTTAAAGCACTTGATGAATCTTTTTGTAGTAAGAACTTTTTCAGGAAATTTCTTAGAGCACTCCATCCGAAGTGGAGAGCAAAAGTGACGGCAATTGAAGAATCCAAAGATCTTTCAAGCATGTCACTTGACGAGCTAATTGGAAATCTCAAAGTTCATGAAATGGTAATGGAAAAAGATTCGGAACTAGTTAGAGGCAAGAAAGAAAAAGTTAAGTCCATTGCCTTGAAAGCTAGAGTCTAATCAAGTGATGATGAAGAGTCTACTTCGGATAGTGATGATGAGGAATATGCTATGGCCGTTAGAGACTTCAAGAAGTTCTTTCGTAGAAGAGGGAAGTTTGTAAGGCAACCTAAAGATGACAAGAAAACTTTCCGAAAAGATCGTGATGATAGCAAAGGAAAGGTTGAAAGAAAATGCTATAGGTGCGGAGACACAAGTCATCTTGTAGGAGAGTGTCCAAAACCACCCAAGAGCAAACCTCAACAAGATTTTGTGGGTGGTGCTTGGAGTGACTATGAAGGAGATGACGATGAGCCAAAGAATAATGATATTGCTCTCATGGCTCACAACTCAAATGAGGTATTCTCCGACTCATATTACTCCTCTATTGATGATGACACTTTACAAAAAGAATATAACAAACTTTGTGAATTGAGCTTAAAAATCATAAACAAAAATAAATTTTTGAAAACTAAAAAGGAGTTTTTAGAAAATGAGGTTTATGAGTTAAAAGAAAAAGTTAAGAGATTAGAAAAGAGTAAAGGTATTGACACATCTTCCAAATCATGTGAAGAGCTTAAACTAGAAGTTGAGAAACTTAAAATTACTCAAAATGATCTAATAAAACAAACCACAAAGTTTAAGAAGTTCGATAAGAGCATTTCTTGTGCGGATGAAATTATGAAACTTCAAAAGTCACCCTTTGATAAAACAGGACTAGGATTCATGAAAATAGAAACTTCAAAGGGTCAAACGAAACAAGAAAAGATTGCACAAGAAACTAACAAAACTGCTACAGCAGCCCGCGGAACAGACGGAACCCAATCTAGGGTTCCGCCTGTTGGACCCGAAGGTTCCGCCAGGTCTGCTGCAGCAGTAACTCCATCCACATCGAATCGTTCAAAATTTGTTAAAGTTACGTATAAAAATGGAACAAAAGCTGCTTTTAAAACTGGAGTAGGACTTAGTAAAAATGAATTTAGAGCTAAGACTACTCAACCAAGACCTAAGACTCCAATTCCCAAACGCCCCTTTCCAAAGAGCAACTTCAACGCTCGACCAAACTATCAACATGTTTGGAACCAAAACACTCCTAGACATTACCAAACTCCAAATTACATGTCATGGAACCCTTATGCTCTATTTTCATACTTGGAACAAGTTAATGGTGTGCTTAACCAAAATGGACCCATGAGAAATTGGGGACCAAATGTTTGAGTGTTTTTCATAAAATAGGTGTGCCTCAAAGTTTGTTTGGAACCGGATGAATGGATTAAAGATAGCGGTTGTTCAAGGCACATGACGGGTAACAAAAGTGTCACAACTCGTAATTTCCGGTCATTTTCCAACCCTTGACAATTTACTATTCACAAATTACTATTCATCATTTACTATTTATCGTTTTACTATTCATCATTTTTGAGGTCAATTTGACATTCCGAGAAATATTCAGAAATTTTACTATTCACTTGACACTATTCATTTCCGGAAGAAAAACCACTATTCACGTGCATTACTCATTTCTTCGTAAAATTAGTTTACGGGTATTCAAAATTCGCGTAACCGTATTGGTTCAGGAGCGAATTCATGCGTTATCATTTGGGACATCTCATACAGACTAGAAATAGTCTACGTATCATCATTATGGCACTTGCATACTATTCCACTCGTAGGATATTTAAATAAATACTTTTGGTATATTTGACTTTTACGTTTAATTATTTCTAAATAAACGTTAACAAACGACCAATAATGTGACTAATACGTCCGACACTCCCGACTATGATCCCAATATATTTTTATACTCATTATAATAATATAAAAATTATATTATTAATTTACCCGGTGTTTTCAAACCGATTACTATACTTCACGGTTGGAGCTTATTACTTCGTCGGCTTGCGTTATTTCAATTCAATAATTTTTCTAAAACCCGATTCTCATCAGGAATAATATTTTACAACTTTTACAACTTCGTCGTATTTTATTTCACCTCTTTAACTTTATTTCTAGTTAACTCGGTACCCGACAACACCTAATGTATACACCAATCTAACAAATACTTACAAATGGGAGACAAGAGCTTTAATTAACCCCAACTTCCCTTCCTACCACCCTTGTTTCACGCCAACATGCCCACATGATTTTTCACATTGACCTTTTATTTACCAAAATACATAGCTAATAGTTATATATGGGAATACTTCAAGTATACTTTTCATTTTACTTCCTAAATATCAAGAACACATAACTAGTAACTCTCTCTTTCTCTCCATCCATGGTGTTCGGCCAAACCTGGAAGATGAAGGAGTTCATCACCAAATTTCAAGCTTTATTATTCTCCTAGATCCATTAGTCTATTCTTTCAAGGTTTTGAAATAAAAATCTTTTGACTAATTAGGTATATTTTGCTACAAAACTCTTCAATCACTCAAGTAAGTTATCAAGACCTATTTTTATAAATTATTCAAGTTGTTTCATTGATCATTCAAGTTTATTCAAGATATATATGCATATGTTGATTTATACCACTTTATTTTACAAACTTTTAACTTTTGAACCTTAGAAAGTGATTATAGTTAGATCCTTATTAGATCCACTTGGTTTATGATGTTTAGGAACCCATGACACCCTAAGAAGGTGTATGGTAGGATTAGACTAGTTTTGTGGTGATTGAAAGTGGTTTGGTTGAAGTAGAAACTAGATTGAAACCTTGAAAATGGTTTTTGAACAAGTAAGAATACATGCTGTCCTATTTTGGTTCACCCAGAAAACTCCGAATTTATACAGTAACTTTTGATAATATTTTTAGAAAATACTTTCAAAAACGAAGCCGTGGGCGAAAGAACGGATAAAAACGAGTTAATAACGAAGGAGATACGCTAAAAACGAGTTTAACGACGAAAACTATATTTTCTGGAAATGCTTGCTGATGAACAGTACTCACGGGCAAATTTGAGCATAAAACTTGATCTAGCCGTCATAAATTGTCAAAAACATGTTAGTATGTTGTCCCACGATTCCGTGGATATAAAGAACGAGTAAAATGAACTTAAAACGACCAAGTTATACGCGTTTTAACATCGTCAAAACTATATATATATATAGTCACTACTAGAAAATAATAACTTACGCACTAAATGATATATTTTCTAGAAATGTTACTAAGGACTATATTCTTAACAAATGAAATACGTATGACCCAAGAGAATACTTATAAGACTTAACGACGTTATTTCAAGGTTTTCGATACAAGGAATTTAACACTAACATTTTCATACGAGATAATACGAAAAGTTATATACTCCTATATATGGAAACTATTTTACCATGACGATAACTAGTATTTCCAAATTACGAGTGGTATAGGCATCATGTGCATGTGCATTCATTTCATCACGTCATGATCTATGGTAGATCGTTATTACTCATATTAGGTTGCGGTTAGAGATCGTGCCTCATTTCAGTGTATCCATTCTTGTCATCGTAGCTATCGCACCAGGTGAGTCATAGCCCCACTTTTACTTGTTTAATTTTTTTATAAACTCTTTGGGGGAGATACATGCTTAAATACTTATTTTATACTTTTAATACGATTTGAATTACTTTTTGAAGGAGAATATGCTGCTTTAATTATTTTTGTACAATGCCAAAGTATTAAATTCCTTACATTGCTTAAGTTTCCTTATTACCACGTCTTGACAAGTCCCCTTTATTATCATGGACCGTTAATTTCTAGTACTAAGCGGGAGTGAGTGGATAGATCTATCGAGGGTGACGCCTCCATTCGTGTTTGGGTTGCTCCAAATGGGACGAATGCATTTCATGTCTTTATTATTAGAGTGTCTGGTAAACACTCATTTGGGGCCAAGTAACGTCTAGCTTCGGTTTCATGAGCTTAAGAGACAATGTAGTTTTATGACTGAAAAACTTATTACTTTACTTTATACTGGGCTATTGTACATACGATTAAAGTTAAATACTGATGGTTTTTATAAATCTTATTACTGATTACTTATTACGGATTTCTTATTACTGATTTCTTATTACGGATTTCTTATTACTGATTTCTTATTACGGATTTCTTATTACTGATTTCTTATTACGGATTTCTTATTACTGATTTCTTATTACGGATTTCTTATTACTGATATCTTATTACTGATTTCTTATTTCTGATTTACGATACCTTTGCTGGGCGATCTTTTCTCTATGGGCATTATTTGTTAAACAAACTCTATGAACTCACCAACCTCGTGTTGACACTTTAGCATGTATTTTCAGGTTTTAACCAATGTCACGCTACTGGAGGTTTTGGCAGGGCATGGCATGGTCATAGAAGACTCTGATTATTTATATGGGGACCGTTTTAAACTATTTAAGGGCCTACTTCCGCACTACTTTTAACGATGTAAATTCAACATTTTTGATTAAACGATTTTATTCTAAATGATTAAAGTGAAAACCATTTTGTACTTGTGCTGTAATATCAATTGAGTTACACCCCAGCTACACGTATGCTTCCGCTGGACCCGATTTTGGGGGTGTGACAGATTGGCATCAGAGCTTTGGCTATAGCGAACTAAGTGTTTTTAAAACCTAGACTATAGCTACTTTTACGAAAAACTTAACCCTATGACCGTCACGTGCCTGCCTGCCAAGATGATGCCTCACTTGTGGTTTGTTGCTGACTTAGGTGATGAGATTTGTGTCTCATTATCTGATATACTATATTCATTTATCATGGTTGATTACTATAATTGTCTTTCATGTGAGCATGTTCACGTATCGTATATGTCACCGCGTTATGTTTTTCCTTGCATAGTTTTATCATTTGACCTCGAGTTTGGTCACTTGCCTTTGTCTTTCTGAACCTCTTGGTATTTGTGAATGACATAGTCTTAGTATAACTGAGCTGAGTATTTCAAAATTCATGGAACCTCGGTGGGATATAGACTGGTCATCTATATTCAACCCGGGATAGTGAGATATAGGCTGACCACCTATGTCTGACTCAGAGATGAATTTTGCAACACTGAGAATGGTTATAATAAAATTTTGTCCGGAATAAATTCTCAACTCATTTTCCAAATGCTTCATTTACGTGTGTGTATACTCTCGTTGTCATAACATTCCTACTTTTCATCACTTCGTGAACCACCGATTGGAAGCTTGTCAACTAGTCATTTTATTTCATGAACTTTCATATTTAGGCACAATACTCTTACATCTCAGTATTTTCTTTTATCACAATCTCATTTAGTTGCAGTTGTCACAGTCTTTTCCCTTCTCACCAACACTATCATTTCCTTTCCCACCCCCATATATATATAGGAATTAGCCGACACTATATAGTTTCCTATGCCACTCATCTACTCCCAATATTGATAAGTGGATATTATCAATGACCTCCCTAGGAAAGACTTTCCATACCTTCTATGAGGATGATCCCTCGGTACCTTAAGATCATTCATAACTCAACAGAAATCTCAGGATATCACAAAACAATTCGAACCACTATCACTGGCCTGATCGCCAAAATTCTATCATCTAGGAAGTATTGGTTTGACTGAATTACAAGATTCATTTAGATACGAGTGTTCACTAAGTAACACCATAGAGATAAATTCAACCTTTTAACCGAGACTATAAATTAAACATGTCCACACCAATAGACTTTATCCAAACATGTTAGACACCTATGCATTTGTGCAGACATACTTACCCTACTATTTTATCCTCTTAATACTTTCACATTTAAATGGATTTTTCTCCAAACTACAGTTATACAAAACATATATCTTGTAAGAAATACTTTTCTGAGGCACTTATTTTGACAAGCAAAATTCCTTTTGGCTAATCTTTTACAAAACTATTGAATGTTACAAAATTTTAAACATCGATCTTTGGTAAACCATATTATTCACCTTATGTTAAAAACAGTCCTATATTGCTTAACTATTAAATTTTGAAACATTCGGAAAAATGTTACTTAGAAAGCCGTTTGCTTAAAGTTGTAAATTTATTTATTCAGGGAAGGTTTATGAACAAAACACACAATCTCAAAACAAGCTTTGAAAATCAATCACTATATTACCTCACTCATATCTTTAGGAATTTGTGATTTGATGACATATAACTTGAGGAAAATCCTAGTAATGGAGACTAAGCACCGTAGGTGGAGAGAGACCCTAATTCATGACATTCCTGCGGAGGAATCACAACCTTATCCTAATCTATTATTTTCAACAACACCCTTGACGGACCTAACCTTGTAAACCTTTCGAAACAAGATTCATGATACCCATCTCAATTACTTCTAATAGAGGAACTTGATTCATCTCGAGCTCCTAGCAATTTCATTAAGATTCTTTTGGAACTACACCACCTATCATCTGCAGACCAATGGTCAGAAATTAGAGAATGATTCACACATAGGGAGATATGCTCAGAGCATGAGTGATTGACACTAGAAATGGTTGGATTAACCATTTGCCATAAATCAAATTCAGTTGCAACCATAGTTATCGTACGAGCATAGAAACTACACCAATTGAGGCACTCTATGGTCGAAGTACCCATATCCATTGACGAATCGAAATTTGAAAATCCTAACTCACTAGTCTAGTAGGCATTCATGAAATAACCAGAAATTTCCTACAAGTCAAGAATCAATTACAAATTCTATAAGTTGTAAACCATTAAAACTTCAAATTGGTAGCCAGATTATGTTGAAAGTTCTGCCTAGGAAAGGCATGATATTATTCGGAAAAATTTGGAAAGTTAAACCTGATATACACTGGACCACTTAATACTTCAGACAGAGTAGGCCTAGTGGCCGTCAGACTTGAGCCTTGTCAGAGAGCAGCTGGATTACACAACCATGTCTCACCTATTCAAATCCCAGGAAATGACTTTCAGATTAGTCACTCGTAATCCATTTGGAAAGGAATCCAACCCAAGAACAAACGTAGACTTGGTAATAACCAATAGAAATCATGGACTGTTAGGTCGAACAATTGAAGCTGAGTCGAATTCCTATCTTGAAAGTTGGCTGGAATTCTCAAATATTATCATCTTTTCACCAATACCATTCTAGAGACTTACACAAACTGAACTTCGGGACGAAGTTCCTGTTAGAAGGGAAGACTGTCACAACTCGTAATTTCCGGTCATTTTCCAACCCTTGACAATTTACTATTCACAAGTTACTATTCATCGTTTTACTATTCATCATTTTTGAGGTCAATTTGACATTCCGAGAAACATTCAGAAATTTTACTATTCACTTGACACTATTCATTTCCGGAAGAAAAACCACTATTCACGTGCATTACTCATTTCTTCGTAAAATTAGTTTACGGGTATTCAAAATTCGCGTAACCGTATTGGTTCAGGAGCGAATTCATGCGTTATCATTTGGGACATCTCATACAGACTAGAAATAGTCTACGTATCATCATTATGGCACTTGCATACTATTCCACTCGTAGGATATTTAAATAAATACTTTTGGTATATTTGACTTTTACGTTTAATTATTTCTAAATAAACGTTAACAAACGACCAATAATGTGACTAATACGTCCGACACTCCCGACTATGATCCCAATATATTTTTATACTCATTATAATAATATAAAAATTATATTATTAATTTACCCGGTGTTTTCAAACCGATTACTATACTTCACGGTCGGAGCTTATTACTTCGTCGGTTTGCGTTATTTCAATTCAATAATTTTTCTAAAACCCGATTCTCATCAGGAATAATATTTTACAACTTTTACAACTTCGTCGTATTTTATTTCACCTCTTTAACTTTATTTCTAGTTAACTCGGTACCCGACAACACCTAATGTATACACCAATCTAACAAATACTTACAAATGGGAGACAAGAGCTTTAATTAACCCCAACTTCCCTTCCTACCACCCTTGTTTCACGCCAACATGCCCACATGATTTTTCACATTGACCTTTTATTTACCAAAATACATAGCTAATAGTTATATATGGGAATACTTCAAGTATACTTTTCATTTTACTTCCTAAATATCAAGAACACATAACTAGTAACTCTCTCTTTCTCTCCATCCATGGTGTTCGGCCAAACCTAGAAGATGAAGGAGTTCATCACCAAATTTCAAGCTTTATTATTCTCCTAGATCCATTAGTCTATTCTTTCAAGGTTTTGAAATAAAAATCTTTTGACTAATTAGGTATATTTTGCTACAAAACTCTTCAATCACTCAAGTAAGTTATCAAGACCTATTTTTATAAATTATTCAAGTTGTTTCATTGATCATTCAAGTTTATTCAAGATATATATGCATATGTTGATTTATACCACTTTATTTTACAAACTTTTAACTTTTGAACCTTAGAAAGTGATTATAGTTAGATCCTTATTAGATCCACTTGGTTTATGATGTTTAGGAACCCATGACACCCTAAGAAGGTGTATGGTAGGATTAGACTAGTTTTGTGGTGATTGAAAGTGGTTTGGTTGAAGTAGAAACTAGATTGAAACCTTGAAAATGGTTTTTGAACAAGTAAGAATACATGCTGTCCTATTTTGGTTCACCCAGAAAACTCCGAATTTACACAGTAACTTTTGATAATATTTTTAGAAAATACTTTCAAAAACGAAGCCGTGGGCGAAAGAACGGATAAAAACGAGTTAATAACGAAGGAGATACGCTAAAAACGAGTTTAACGACGAAAACTATATTTTCTGGAAATGCTTGCTGATGAACAGTACTCACGGGCAAATTTGAGCATAAAACTTGATCTAGCCGTCATAAATTGTCAAAAACATGTTAGTATGTTGTCCCACGATTCCGTGGATATAAAGAACGAGTAAAATGAACTTAAAACGACCAAGTTATACGCGTTTTAACATCGTCAAAACTATATATATATATATAGTCACTACTAGAAAATAATAACTTACGCACTAAATGGTATATTTTCTAGAAATGTTACTAAGGACTATATTCTTAATAAATGAAATACGTATGACCCAAGAGAATACTTATAAGACTTAACGACGTTATTTCAAGGTTTTCGATACAAGGAATTTAACACTAACATTTTCATACGAGATAATACGAAAAGTTATATACTCCTATATATGGAAACTATTTTACCATGACGATAACTAGTATTTCCAAATTACGAGTGGTATAGGCATCATGTGCATGTGCATTCATTTCATCACGTCATGATCTAAGGTAGATCGTTATTACTCATATTAGGTTGCGGTTAGAGATCGTGCCTCATTTCAGTGTATCCATTCTTGTCATCGTAGCTATCGCACCAGGTGAGTCATAGCCCCACTTTTACTTGTTTAATTTCTTTATAAACTCTTTGGGGGAGATACATGCTTAAATACTTGTTTTATACTTTTAATACGATTTGAATTACTTTTTGAAGGAGAATACGCTGCTTTAATTATTTTTGTACAATGCCAAAGTATTAAATTCCTTACATTGCTTAAGTTTCCTTATTACCACGTCTTGACAAGTCTCCTTTATTATCATGGACCGTTAATTTCTAGTACTAAGCGGGAGTGAGTGGATAGATCTATCGAGGGTGACGCCTCCATTCGTGTTTGGGTTGCTCCAAATGGGACGAATGCATTTCATGTCTTTATTATTAGAGTGTCTGGTAAACACTCATTTGGGGCCAAGTAACGTCTAGCTTCGGTTTCATGAGCTTAAGAGACAATGTAGTTTTATGACTGAAAAACTTATTACTTTACTTTATACTGGGCTATTGTACATACGATTAAAGTTAAATACTGATGGTTTTTATAAATCTTATTACTGATTACTTATTACGGATTTCTTATTACTGATTTCTTATTACGGATTTCTTATTACTGATTTCTTATTACGGATTTCTTATTACTGATTACTTATTACGGATTTCTTATTACTGATTTCTTATTACGGATTTCTTATTACTGATTTCTTATTACGGATTTCTTATTACTGATTTCTTATTACGGATTTCTTATTACTGATATCTTATTACTGATTTCTTATTTCTGATTTACGATACCTTTGCTGGGCGATCTTTTCTCTATGGGCATTATTTGTTAAACAAACTCTATGAACTCACCAACCTCGTGTTGACACTTTAGCATGTATTTTCAGGTTTTAACCAATGTCACGCTACTGGAGGTTTTGGCAGGGCATGGCATGGTCATAGAAGACTCTGATTATTTATATGGGGACCGTTTTAAACTATTTAAGGGCCTACTTCCGCACTACTTTTAACGATGTAAATTCAACATTTTTGATTAAACGATTTTATTCTAAATGATTAAAGTGAAAACCATTTTGTACTTGTGCTGTAATATCAATTGAGTTACACCCCAGCTACACGTATGCTTCCGCTAGACCCGATTTTGGGGTTGTGACAAAAAGCCTCTTCACTACTTATCACAAATGTGACGGAGGTAATGTTACGTTTGGTAAGCTAAGAGCAAAATCATCGAAAAAGGTACAATCTCTCATGACTCCCTTTTTATAGATGATGTAGCTCATGTTGATAACTTAGGTTTTAATCTGCTTAGTATTAGTCAACTTTGTCGTAATAAGTATAATGTCCTTTTTAGTGAAAACGGAAGTAAAATACTTAAAGATGGTATAACCATAGCCAAAGGTGTCCTTAAGAACAACGTATACGTCATGAAGATGGATCCAACATCTAGAGACAAACTTTGTCTTACCTCATTAGATGAATCTTCAACTTTATGGTATAGACGTTTAGGACACGCTAACATGAGACTAATCCAAAACCTCTCCTCCAAAGACTTAGTTCGAAACCTACCTAAGTTGAAATATGACCAACACTTTTGTGATGCTTGCAAAGTCGGTAAACAAGTCCATAGTAGCCATAAGGCTAAAAACTTGGTTTCTACATCTAGGTGTCTAGAACTTTTGCATATGGATTTATTTGGTCCATCCACTATACAAAGTTATGGAGGTAACTTCTACACTTTTGTCATAGTCGATGATTACTCAAGATATACTTGGACAAAATTTTTGAAAAGTAAAAATGAAGCTTTTGATAAATTTGAGATTCTAAGTAAGAAAATTCAAAATCAAGTAGGGTCTAATATTGTGTCTATTAGAACGGATCACGGTCATGAATTTGATAATTAATTTCAATTTGGAAACTTTTGTGATATTAATGGTATTACTCATAACTTTTCGGCTCCACGTACTCCTCAAATGGTGTAGTAGAACGTAAAAACCGGACATTGCAAGAGATGAGTAGAACAATGCTTAATGAACAAAACATTCCACAAAAGTTTTGGTGTAATGCCGTTGACACATCAACGTACATTTTAAATCGAGTCTTAATTAGACCATTTTTGAATAAAACTCCTTATGAACTATATAAAGGTAAAAAGCCTACATTAGGATACTTTAGAGTGTTTGGGAGTAAATGTTTCATTCTTAACACCAAGGATTATCTCACCAAATTTGACCCAAAGGCTTATGAAGGTGTATTTCTTGGATATTCACAAAATAGTAAAGCTTACATTGTTTTGAACAAAGAAACCTTAAGAGTCGAGGAATCGTTGAACGTAACATTTGATGAGAGTCCACCTCCCTCTAAGACCTCACCTTTGGTAGATGATGACTTAGTTGAAAGCCAAGCAATAGAAAGTCAAGAAATTTTAGGTAATGACAAGGAAGTTGAACTATTAAACAAAGAACTTGTCAATGTCAAAGAATCTAAAATTCATCCATTAGATGGTGTCATAGGCAACCTTAACGAAAGAACACTAAGGTCAAAAGTTCAAAATGAAAGCAACTACTTTTGTTTCGTGTCAACCATTGAACCTAAAAACATTAATGAAGCCATTAAAGATGAGTCTTGGGTAATTGCAATGCAAGAAGAGTTAAACCAATTTGTTAGGAATGATGTATGGACATTAGTTCCTCAACCAAAGAGTCAAACTATAATTGGAACAAAATGAGTCTTTCATAATAAAATGGATGAAAATAGAATTGTGTCTAGAAACAAAGCTAGGCTAGTTGCACAAGGATATAACCAACAAGAAGGTATTGACTACGATGAAACTTTTGCTCCGGTTGCTAGGCTAGAGTCAATTAGAATTTTACTTGCATATGCATGTGCACACAATTTTAAACTCTTTCAAATGGACGTCAAAAGTGCATATTTAAACGGAGTCATTAATGAAGAAGTGTATGTTGCTCAACCACCGGGCTTCATCGATTTTGAAAAACCAAATCATGTTTACAAACTTAAAAAGGCTCTTTACGGACTTAAGCAAGCTCCAAAAGCATGGTATGATCGACTTAAAACCTTCCTAGTTGACCATAAGTATACCATGGGCTTAGTTGATAATACTCTCTTCACTAAGAAGAAAGATTCACATATTATCATAGTCCAAATCTATGTTGATGACATTATATTCGGATCAACTTGTCAAGAATTATGTGTGGATTTCTCAAAAATCATGCATGACGAGTTTGAAATGAGTATGATGGAAGAACTCAACTTTTTCCTAGGACTCCAAATTAAACAACTAGAAGATGGTATCTTCTTTAACCAATCTAAATATATTAAGGACATGCTTAAAAAATTTGGACTAGAAGATTCGAAACCAATCAAAACTCCCATGTCCACGGAAACTAAACTCACCAAGGATGAGGAAAGTGAATCCGTAGATAGCACTAAATATAGAGGTATGATTGGTAGTCTACTTTACCTAACGGCTAGTAGACCCGACATTATGTTTTGTGTTTGTCTATGTGCTCATTTTCAAGAAGATCCTAAGACTACTCATCTCGAAGCCGTTAAAAGGATTTTTAGGTATATTAATGGCACTGCACATTTAGGTTTATGGTATCCCAAAGGAACGGGAATAGACACCATAGTGTATGTCGACTCGGATCATGCCGGTGACTATGTCGATAGAAAAAGTACAAGTGGTATTTGTACTTTTGTTGGACATTGTCTCACCTCATGGTTCTCTAAGAAGCAAATGGCTCTTGCTATCTCAACAACGGAAGCCGAGTACGTTTCGGCCGGAAAGGCAGTTCAACAAGCTCTTTGGATGAAGCAAGCTCTTATCGACTACGGAATTCAACTTAACGACATCACAATTCTTTGTGACAACAAAGGTGCCATTGATCTTAGCAAAAACCCGGTTCAACATGCTCGTACCAAACATATTGAAATTCGTCATCATTTCCTTCGTGACAACGTTCAAAAAGGAAATATCTCAATTGAGAAAGTTTCTTCCAAAGACAACATAGCCGACATTCTCACAAAACCTCTTAAACGTGAACCTTTTAACCTTCTTAGGCTAGGCTTAGGACTCATGGAACCTACATTGTAGTTCTGGACATTAGACAAAAATCACAAAAATCAAAACAAATCCATAACTCTTTTTCTCAGCAGGGTCGGCGGAACCCTCAGACACAACGGACGGAACCCATTTCAGGGGTCCGCCGTATCCGCCGACCTGCAGAATCAATATTTTTGCTTATATTAAACCAAACACCCATTATCTCATACCACCACTTCCAAACTGTTACTATTCACTTTACCATCTATCCATACCTACGATTTCTTGGTCTTCCTTTCACTCACATTGCAAATCAATCATCATTGTAAGTATTCTAAACTTGATTACAATCCTGATCTGAGTCTAGGAATTCTATTTTTGCACAAAAACAAAAACTTGGGGTTATGCATTAACTAGAGATAATCATGCATGAAATTAGGTGTTTAACAAAACTAATCATGTTCCCCATAGTTAGGAATTGCATTCTTACTAAGTGTAAACATGTTTGCTAAAACACCCCATGTCAAATTTTTCCAAAAATTTCTCACAAATAGGACAAATATTTTTTCGTCTCACATTGAGAATACAAAATCAAAACGTTATATTTAAAACATTACTTGCATAATGTCTCTTGAATGCTAAAGGGAATACATAACCAATATGTATTTTTGGGTACATTCAAACGAAGCTACATTGAACTAGGAGCGTTTGGGTTATCTTTTGTTTTATAACAAAACTTACATTATAAAACGTTTTTGAAGCATCAAAATGAGTCAAGATAACCGCACCTCCACATTTTTTTCATATAGGCACACACTAGAACATCCACATTATAATAGTAGTTTACTTAAACTAAAAAGTGAAATTTTGTTGTTCTAGGAATCATCATGCCTCTTCTAACCCACTACGACCACAAGGACACCATTAAGTACCTACCAAAACACCACAAAACCAAAGGCCTTACCCCAAACCAAGTCAATGTTTTCAAAGCCTTAGAAAAACACTATGTCCATGAGGGTAGAACCATTGACCCGTCTTTCCTAGAAGGCACAAACCTTTACGCCGAATTTGCCACAATCAACTTTGAGTGTCTTTTGAATATCGACGTGCCTATTTGCCCTAGGTTCATTTTGGAATTCTATGCATCCGCCGTCCTCTCCACGGATGATTATGGTCAAATGTCTATCAACTTTAGGGTTAGTGGTCATCAATACTCCTTCACTCTTGAGGAGTTTGCTCAAATCCTAGGTATCCCAAACCGTGGTATTTGCATCTATTCCGACTTGTACTCCCTCTCAACTCTTGACAACCTCCATGAATGCATCCATCCTTATGACACACCTCTTGTATCAAAAGATGTACTTCATGACCACCTCTTTGTTAGGACCACCAACACTAGGAGAACCCGTTTGGGAAATGAGGTCGATAAGGACCCATATGGAATGGAAATGAATGAACTCAAGCCCCAATTCAAGAAATGGGAGGAAGTCCTTAGAGCAAATGTTATTAGCACCATAGGAAACCGAGATCATATCAACCTTTGCCTTTGCTACATGCTCTACTCTTTGTCCGTTAGGCAACCCTTCAATCTTGCCTACTACATGGCCAAGAGAATGGCCGACATTCCCGTGCATGGCACAACGGCTATGCCGTATGGAATGCTCTTGACCCGTCTCTTTAGGTTCATTTCACCCATTCCACCAACTCCAAATGGTCTTCGTCTTGACTACTCTCTCATTCCACACACCTTTGTCCCACTTAGTGATAAGAGAGTTTACAAAGCCCAAGGAAAACGTCCTCATCCTCCTACCTCCTCATCATCTTCCTCAATGAGTGAAGATGACAATTTGCCCAACTCTAGGCTCCCACCTCTCGAATACCTATCCCAACTGCCGAATATTCCAAATGAGTCGGAGGAGTTCAAGCAAACAAAGGGGATGTTTAAGAATCTTGGAAGATTCCTTGGAAAGCTCAAGAACAAGATTGACCGTCAATGAGTGTGGGTGTGTAAGAGTGTTTGGCACTAGGTGCTATTTGAACAAATTTGGTCGTTTAAACAATATTTGTGATGTATTTGCGTGCTAGTACAATGTTTGATACAAATTTGGATCATGTAGTATCTAACTTTGATGCAGGTAGACAACTCTTGGCAAGTTGTCAAATTTTTCAAGTTTATGATATTTTCACTAAGTATAGTGAAATTCTGGACCTCAAGGTCAAAGTCCTATGATATGTGTGTTTACGTGTCTATTTTTTGCATTGCCTAACCAGAAATGCCTTATCTTTTTGATTTTAGGAGTTTTCAAAAAATTTCAAAATCGTCTCGCGGGTCAAAAACGCGGACTGCCACTTTTTTCAGCCCTGGCGGATCTGGCAGCACCCAAAATTGGGTTCCGCCAGTGTATTTTCTGGGAAACCCAGAATTGGCCCAACGGACCAGACGGTACCCTCAAATGGGTTCCGCCTGTGTATCCTGAGGGTTCCGCCAGTTGCCTGCAGAAATTTTCTTTTTGTTTTCAACATTTCAACATCCAAACACCAAAATACAATCCTTTTAGATAGAAACCCATTTTCTGCAATTTGTTTAGCACAATAGGGTACTTCTCATTCCTTGTAACTCAACCAAAACCATTTCCCACCAAATTTCAAAAATAGCCATAACCACCCCAAGGACCCTTCACACATAAAGGAAGGAACCCTTCTAAAGGTTCCTTGAAATCCCTGAGATTTTTACTTCAACAAACTTACCCAAACCACTAAGCATTTAGTGCAAACATTGTCTTCTCACTTCACCATTTTCATTGGATTGACTTCCATGATATGACAACCCACAATTAGTTTTCCAAATCATTAGGAACCTCCATTTTTGTATGGACTAACATCAAATCCAAACACTCCTTCCCACAATCCTTCACCACTATAAATTAAACCATCCTAAACACTATTAAATCACACCTTCTTCATCACAATTTCTTAAATTCTAAACTATTTTTAACCATGACCAAGTCAACAATCACTTCTCAACCATCATGACCCATCCGGAAAACCGCCCAGATAAGTGTAAAACCACTATGGTCTAACCAATCCATCAACCTAAGCTCCTCATCTTCGGATGAATTCACCTCACCTATAAAAAATG
This sequence comes from Artemisia argyi, assembly GCA_030686995.1. Lineage (NCBI taxonomy): Eukaryota > Viridiplantae > Streptophyta > Magnoliopsida > Asterales > Asteraceae > Artemisia > Artemisia argyi. The sequence continues at coordinate 25,947,644 of CM060703.1, read as the reverse complement.
AACACTTTTTGAATCTTGCATCTCCATCACCATCACCCAATGAACCCAATGAGCTCACTCCACCACCTACTAAATCACCTATTGACCCAACTCCACCAAGTGCTCCAACCCAACCATCCAAAACTCCATCACCATCACCATTACCCAAAATTGAACCTGTGAAGTTATTTGGGTCTCCACCAACATCACCACACCCTTTTGTCCAAGATCTAAATGATCTTCCACCAAGACCTTCACAACTACCACCTTTTTCACCAAGGTCAATTCTTGACCAAAATGAGCATTTTGACCACACCCAACCACTACAACAAGTGTACCATCAACCTAAACCATTGTTGTTTCACCCCATCTACCATGACATCCATGGTCCTCTTTATGGAGAACCTAACTTTGAAAACCATGATTACCCAACTCCACCACATTCTCAAGCCCAAACCTTTGAGTCTTTCTTTCCTTCATATGAGGAAATCCAAAGCATGGTTGAAAACCACCTTCATCAAGCAATGGATCTTCAAACTACCTTGCTTGACTCAATACCAAACCCATCCTCCACCCAAGAACCAAAAACCAACCAACCCTCAAACCAAGAAACCAAAACCAACCCATTTCCACCCACTCATCCCCATGTTTGCTCAAATTGTGAGCAAATGGGTGCAAGCATCAAAACGTTGTTTCACCAATTCCAAGATGAAACCCGTTTTGCATTCCAACACGTCATAGAACGTTTGGATGCTCTTTCCCACCCAAAAAAATCCTAGACAACCTTTGGAGGCCGTTTGCCCCATTTAGAAAAATAGGATTTTATTTTTCTTTCTTGGTTATTTTTATTTTAGTTTTTGTTTACAAGTAGAAGAATATTTCACATTTCTTGTCTTTTGACTTTTAAAAGTCAAAATTTTACTTGAATGATATTTCTTTCTACTTACTTTTGTGCATTGTTGGTTGATCATTCTTGTGTTGTCATTGTGGTTGCAATATGTGTGGTAACTACAAGCTGGACTATATATATCACCAACTAACCATTTTTTTTGTAGGATCAAAATTCATGTTTCCCATCTTGACACTCCTTTTAGGGGGAGTAACAAGCAAGGGGGAGCAAGTACATTATTCCGCTTCGCTACTCTACTTTTTGTTTCGACAAAAAGGGGGAGAAATATATTAAACATTCAAAACTTAACATGATTTACATCTCTTAAGTAAAACAAGTTTAATATAATGTTTTTTAAGTGATTTTAACATAGGGATACAAATCAAGGTTCAAGTCAATATTATCATATCAAGTGTATAATGACAAGGTTATTTCAAGGTTCGAGAATCATAGTATAAGTTTCAAGCAAGGTTCAGTTTGAAAAGGATCATAACAAGGTTCAATAATCAAGGGAACATAGCAAGGTTCAATAATCAAGGGAACATAACAAGGTTCAATAATCAAGAGAACATAACAAGGTTCAAGATATTAAAGGAATAGGAAAGACAAGAGTGTATGTGAAGTCTGTAGATAGGTCAGAATATCTGTACCTTAGTTCAAAAGCAACAAGGGAAACAAGGAAAAAGGATCATAATCCCGCTTCACCGGACCTATACGAATTAGTAATAGAAGGCCACTCTTAGGTTAAACATAATTAGGTTACACGTTTTAGTATACTTTCCATTTTTAGTAACTTTCCATAAATAGTAACTTTCCAAAATTAGCAGGTTTCCAAAATTAGTAATGTTAATACAAATATCGCCTAAAAATGTTATTTATATTTTACGATCTTCGCTAAGTTTTGTTAATGACAAAATGTAAACTTTAGTTTCTAAGTAAAACATAATCTTAGTTTTAAAGACTTGCATAAACTAGACTTTTGCTACATTTTACATTTCATAAAACACAACACTTTTTATTTCTTAAAATAGAATGGTCACATCACATTTATGGCAAGTTTTGTCAATATACATTTATGGAAAGAAAATGTGTTTGACTTACTATATGGTTGCTTGCAAGTTTGGTGTTTAACTAGATGTAATGAGATGTGACATTGTTTGGTTTGCAAGGTGTAATGAGATGTGACTTTGTTTGGTTTGCAAAACCAACTGCAAGCCCGGCGGAACCCTGGGGGTACATGGGCGGAACCCATCTGAGGGTTCCGCCTTATCCGCCAGGCCTGCAGAAGGCTTTGCTATAAATACCAAGCCACAAGTTGATTTTTGGCTTATCACTCTACATCACATTTACACACATTCATTCATTCTCTCATCTAACCCTTTAACATTTCATATGTGAAGTTTCTTTTTGTAGCAAAGAGATTCACGAGCTCATTAAAAGTAACAAGTATTCAACACAACGTTGCAAAACTTGTTAGCTTAGCATTGTGTAGACTTGTGTAGTTTACGCTTCATTTGATTGTGTATTTTCAGTAGTGATCGTATAGTATTTTAGTCCTCAAAATACAAAGTGTATCGAGAGTAGTTGTACCCTTGTAAAAGAACTAACGGGAGTGGTTGTACCCTTGGTAAAAAACTCGACATCTAGTTTAGTGTCGGTAAAAGTATAAGCGACGTGTAAGGTTTTCTCCGCCGGTGAAAGGAGCTTGTTGACTAGTGAAAGAAACTCTCGAGTTGGATACTCGGGATGTGGACGTAGGGCAAGGAAAAGAGTCCTTGTAGCCGAACCACGTTAAATACTCGTGTTGTGGTTTGATCGTTTCTTTCATTTACTTGCATGTTATATATTGTGTTTGTGTATATATCTTTGATCAAACGAAAAGTTTCAAAGCTAACTAAACAAGTTAAAAAGATTTTAAACGGTAAACTATTCAACCCCCCTTCTAGTTTTCCACAAGTAAGTTTCCATATTCAATATTATTCTTTCAAGATTTTAATTAAGGTTTGGACAAGTTAAGTGTTCAAGATGTCAAATTTGCAAGATTAGGGTTTAATACTTCCCATATTTTAGGGTTTATTATACAAATATGCCAAAGTTCAAGGTTTAAAATGTAAATATTACAATTTTCCATATTTATCACATTAGTTCAATAGTTAACAATAATTACCAATCACTCCCTTGAGTTTACAAATATTACAAATCAAACCCTTAATTTACATTATTTCCAAAATAAGTCCTTATTAATATTTATTTTACAAGTATAACCATATTTAATTCAATTAACACTTGTAACCCTTAATTTATCAAAAGTATATCATTTCAGCCCTCAATATAATATTTATTCAAAACAACCCCTTAACTTTCAATAATTACAAGTTTAATCCTTTAATTTAAATAATTACCATTTATATCCTTTTAATTATCAAAATTACAAACAAGTCCATATGATTATCAAACCCTTAGCCTCTCAATATGATTATTTACAGAATAAACACTTAGTTTTCATTATTTACAAAAATGGTCCCTCTATTTTAAATTAAAACAAGTCTAATTAAATAAATGCATATAATTACATGTTAACCCGTTTTAATTACAAAAATTACCCATTTAGTCCTTGTACAAATTTTATACCATTTACCCCTGATCTTTTATGATTTCCAAAACATGCCCTCAAGTTTAATAATTTACAAAACATCCCCTCCTATTTTCAAAACTTCATGCGATTCACAATAAAATCCCAATTCACAAACCTAATTTTCACACAATCATTAAATCATTATTACACTTCCATTTATCATTAATTACAATATGAAAAATCCCAAACCCTAACCCTAATTATTTCACCCCATTTTTATTTATATGCGATCGGATGAAAATGAAACAAGCCCAAAAAATCCATATAAGCTTCAAATAATTTATGCCACATTTTATTAGTGTTATATGATCATAATAACATGTTAAAAAATATAAACAAGCCACAGAAAAATCGTATACAGCATAGAATAGTTTTACACGTTTTTAGGGTTTTGTTTTTATTTAATTCGTATCACGTACAATATTGTGCATGGATTATTTTTATCATTTTACACTGATATTATGGAGTTAAGAGAGTGATAAAAAAAAATACCAGAATGTCACCAATTGAAGGGAGCAAGGATTTGTGATTTATTCCTTCTCGGGTGGAAAAACACTATAGAAAAGAAATCCCACAGCATACCCCGATCACTCCATGACCTATACAATATTTTTCTCCACCTCCTATGAGCCAAAAAACGTCCAAGAAAATGGTTGTTGGCTCTGGAAATTATTTTGCCGCAGGTGATGATTTTAGAGAGAGTTTTGGGTTTATTTTGATTTATAACAATGATAATTGTGATTCAAAAATTATATAGGTTATTTTAGGGTTGATTGGCCAAAATTATGGGCTGTAATAAAGAGTCAAATCAGATAAAATTTGTTTCCAAATATATCTTGCACATATCTTGATTTTAAATAATATGTACCATGTTTTTAATTTCATTTTGGACTAGTTAATCTAATTTTAGGCATGCACAAATTTTAATATAAGTTCTAAACAATTCAAATGTTCCAAAAAAATTAATATTTATCATTTGGTACAAAATTTCAAGTGTTTGGGATTTATTTGGTATTTTATTTAGGCTTTTATTGAGTTTTAAAAATTACAAGGGCATTTTGGTCATTTACACATTTGGTAAATTTTTGGGTTTTACATGCTTACTCTCAGATGGGAGAGTAAATGATTCTTGGGTATGGAATTAGAAGAGGTAAGTCGAGGGCTTCCGTAATGAAGCTGCCTTAGATTTTCTAGTTTTTGAATTGGGTCAGGTCAAGATTCTTGACGAGCCTGACTCGTGTAGATGGAACCTGGATGACGATCGTATTTTTTAGTTCATATAACGAGAGTTTATCTTTACTCTTGTATGCTCCCTTTCGTGTTCCTCATGCACTCGATGGTCCAAAATTTTACCTCACAAGGTAAATATTTTCGTATGGAGTCTTTCTTTGGACAAACTCCCTACTCGGCTAAATTTATCTTTAAGGAGCCTTGATATCCCTTCCATTGTTTTCCCAATGTGTATCAACGTGGCAAAATCCGTGGATCATGTTTCTTTGGCTGTGATTTGTCTTCGAATGTTTGGAGTCTTGTTAGAAGATGGACCGATATTGATATGCCTTCTTTTTTCTTTTTAGTTCGAATGCATGCAATGGTTCAAAGATAGGAGAGTTCCTAAGGGTGATAAAGATCAAGTGTACGTCATCATAGTGACGTTGATATGATGTTTATGGCGTTATCGCAATGGAGTTACTTTTTCCTCTCACTCGTTGAGGAAAAGTGACATTTTCGATTTTATTTGTAATTTTTTCTTTCTCTTGGCTTAAAAATAGAGAGCATTTGTAAATTGTTAGAACTCTTGGCTTATGAAGCCTTTGTAATTTTTCTCTAGCTCCTTGCTAGTGTGTTTTAGTAAATCCGTCGTTCAAAAAAAATAGTGTACATGAAGTTTTTGCTAGTATAAATATAGTTCAAGAGTGGTCGATCTATCAACGATTTTCACATTTCACTTGCACCAAAATCAAACATGTAAAACTACAAAATCGATGTCATAAAGGGGAAGTCGAATTGAGATTAAACTCTTGAAAATTTTGTCCTTCAATATTTATACAAGTTCTTTTATGCATCTCAAAATTTGAAGTTTTTGAGTAAAGTATAAAATAATATTGAGGTTTTGAAAGTTTATTTCCAAAAAATAAATTTGTTAGGTTTGTCAAGTAAGGTTTTTTTTTTTTTTTTTTTTTTTTTTTTTTTTTTTTTTTTTGATAATAGTCAAGTAAGTATTTAATCATGTACGAATTTGAGTTTATTTTCATCAATCATGTTATTGGTTATTTAATGGGTCTAAATTTTGTCTGGTTTGAAAAGTCATGATAAGCTTAAGTTTTTTAGGTTATAAGTAAACTAGAACGGTACCCGTGTAATGCGACGGCGGGTATCGTGTGATTATATTTTGCGTTATTTGGTTACATGTTTAGTTGTCTTCATGCTTTATAAGTAGAAATATTAAAGATGGTTAAGCCAAATAATTTTAGTTTGAACAAACAACCGCTTCCTAACTAACTTGCTTCTTAACAAATTAATTTTAAAATCTTTCTATAATAAGCAAAAAAAAGTCAAATTTTAAGTGTTTTTAATTATAAAATAGTATCAAATGCATTATAATATAATATAGATTATTATGAAACACCGTGTTTTATGCTTAGTTGTCAGGATCTCGATCCTGATCTTAGGATCTTACAATTTTACGATACTGTAAAGCAAAAACGATCCAGATCCTACATAAGATCTTACAGGATCCCGATCTTGACCATACGATCTTAAGATCTAATCCGATCCGATCTTACTTTTCTCGGATTAGAAGCTTAAAAACTATAAATTTATGGGGTTTTTTTTTGTAGAATTCAAAAAACAACTTGTTAATCTTTTTAAACATTTCATACTCATAATTTAAGACAATATTTCTATAAAACATTCATAATATTTTGTGTTTATAATATATAATAATTTATAGATTTGTATAATATTACAAAAAGTATTAAGAAATAACATTAGAGTAGGATCTTAAGATCCCGATCCGATCTTACGATCACGATCTTGCAAAGACGAAAACGATCCTGGGTAGGATCCCGATCTTGAAGACCTTGGTTTTATGGTCGAAACATGTTTATAAGCCATTTAAAAATATTTCTCGAAGTTTGGTTTGCATCTATATTGTAGATGTCAAATGGGTACACATCTTTAGAGAAGGTTTTGATGAATTTGGAATCTTTTGAGTCAAAATTTTGTAGCAAAGCAGTGCACTTCGTAAGTATTTGATATATTTGTACTCATTTTGTAAAAATCACATAAAATCAACTGTTTCTCATATTAATGTGTGTGATACGTCTTTACAATGGTATTAAAGTCTAATTTCTGCTTAACCAAACAACACAAGCTATATGGGTTTTAAAGTAAGTTCGAATACTGAATTAGTAAACCGAGCCAGTTTTAGTTATGTTTAAATTATTCATATCTTGTTTAAAACCTTGTTATAGGCGAGGGTTGTTATGGGATGCATATTAAGGTTAATTAATATAATGTAACTGAAGTATGAAAGTGGCTTGAAAGAATTAATGAGCTTCACCTAACATAACCATATTGGCTTGATAAGCTTAATGGAAAGGCGTACTCAATGTATATGAAAATGCCAGAGAAATAGGGAGGGATTGAGGAATACTTTAGATAAGCAATAAGCGAGACTTAAGATGAGAACACGAAGATTTTTCCCAAACGGGGCGCATATCAAAATGAGGTTTCTAAAAGAATATATTTCTTTTGTGCTAAAGTTTCTTTATAAGAAAATGTTTACATTCTTTATGCAAATGTTATGTTTACGAAAGCTTATATACTATCTATCATGCTTACTATTAGATGCGCGGTGCTCGGTAGGATTGGTATGCAAAGTAAAAATAAAATAAAATCATAAGCCTTGCTAATTGGCAATAAATATTGATAAGCGTTAAGCTTAGAAATAAATGCTTGGATCCATAGCGGAATGTAATGTATGAAGTGATGTATTCAAATGGAAATGTTACGGTATTATAATTTCGTGTGTTTAGGTATTATAATCAACTTGTTATGATGGATTTCCCCAAGTAAATAACTTTTACGAATAATGAAAAAACTAGTATATTTTTTAAGTAAAATAAACCAAATTTGATACCGGAATACTCGGTTTGATAACCTGCTACTAATTCTTCTTCTGCAAGGGCTTAAGAATGTTTAAAAAGTTTGATGAAGACATGAAGTAAATCTTTTTAAAGCTTATTTTTTAAGTTGAAGATTTTATTGCTAAAAAAATAAACCGGTGTATCTAGCTTAGCTTTTATGGCTAACCTGTGTGTGATATGTGTCTCTAGGTACAAAGACGAGCAAATGGGTAGATAACATATGTATTAGTCTTGCCATGCTAATGTCGACAATCACTCAAGAATTAAAATGTTTCTGTTGCAGTGTGGTATACCATGTCTTATTTTTCTTAGAGTAATCTGCAAAAATCGTCCCTGTGGTTTTCTCAGATTGCAAAAAACGTCCCTGCGTTGGCTAATTGCAGGCGGCCTCCCTGTGGGGGGAAACTTTTCATCATTTTGGTCCCTGGCTTTAACTAGCGTTAAATGAAGTCCGTTAGTGGTTACAAGTTTAGTCCTTGTGGCCCATGACCATTGCAGTGTCCATCCTTTTTTCGTCCGTTTTAACGTTTTCATCCGTTTTTACGTGTTTTCATCAGCTTTCGCGTGTTTTCGTCCATCTTTTTTACGTTTTACTTCGTTTTTTATGTTTTCGTCTATTTTTTGACGTTCTCGTCCGTTTCTTTACGTTTTAATTTGTTATTTTTACGTTTTCGTCGGTTTTTTTAACACTTTCATCTGTTTTTTTACGTTTTCATCTGTTATTTTACGTTTTAGTCCAGTTTCTTACGTTTTCGTCCATTTTTTACGTTTTCGTATGTTTTTTTACATTTTCGTCCATTTTTTTACGATTTCATCCGTTTTGTTTTCTAACATTATCGTCCGTTTACTTACGTTTTTTTATGTTTTTTCGTTTTCGCCCGTTTTTTTATGTTTTCATATGCCTTTTTACGTTTTTTACGTTTGATTGTGCTTTCTTATGTTTTCGTCTGTTATTTTACGTTTTAGTCTGGTTTCTTAAGTTTTCGTCCAATTTTTTACGATTTCATCCGTTTTTTGACGTTTTCGTCCGTTTCTTTATGTTTTGCTTCGTATTTTTATGTTTTCGTCCGTTTTGCTCCGTTTTTTTGTTTTTTTTGTTTTCGTCTATTCTTACGTTTTCGTTCGCTTTCTTATGTTTTCGTCAATTTCATCAATCTTTTTTTTTATGTTTTTTGTTTTTTACGTTTTAGTCCGGTCTCTTACATTTTCGTCCATTTTATGTTTTCGTCTATTTTCTAATGTTTCATCTATTTTTTTGTTTTTTCATTTTTTCGTTCGCTTTCTTAATTTTTGAAGAAAACGTAAAAAAATGGAGTAAAGCATAAAAGAATGAACGAAAACGTAAGAAAGCACACTCAAACGTAAAAAGGCATATGAAAACGTAAAAAAACAGGCAAAAACGAAAAAACAAAAAAAAACGTAAGTAAACAGACGATAATGTAAAAAAGCAAAACAAATGAAATCGTAAAAAAAGGACAAAAACGTAAAAAAAACATACGAAAACGTAAAAAATGAATGAAAACGTAAGAAACTGGACTAAAACGTAAAATAACAGATGAAAACGTAAAAAAAACAGATGAAAGTGTTAAAAAAAACTGACGAAAACGTAAAAATAACAAATTAAAACGTAAGAAAACGGACAAAAACGTCAAAAAATATACGAAAACGTAAAAAACGAAGTAAAATGTAAAAAAAGGGACGAAAACATGCGAAAGCTGACGAAAACACGTAAAAACGGATGAAAACGTTAAAACGGACGAAAAAAGGATGGACATTGCAATGGTCATGGGCCACAAGGACTAAACTTGTAACTACTAACGCACTTCATTTAAAAGTTTCCCCCCCACAGGGAGGCCGCCTGCAATTAGAGATGGCAACGGGGCGGGGATTATCAGGGATCGTATTTACCATCCCCATCCCCGTTTCTCACTCCCCATCCCCATCCCCGCCTCCATCCCCATCGGGGAATCATTTTACATACCCATCCCCATCCCCAATGGAGATCGGGGATCCCCATGGGGATTCGGGGATTTTTTTGGCCTTAAAAATTGAGCATAAAAGTTACATGCGTAATCAAAAATATAAAGAACTGATATATAAATGTCTTAAAAAGCATACATCATACATAGTTAGATTAATTAAAATGTAATTCAACTTAAAAGTATCGTAAATACTGAAACATCACATATAATATAAAAATAAACTGCATCGAATGTGTGTATTCGGACAAAATATTGGTAGAATAATATGTAGTTAGTGCTTAACATTTTAAAAGTGTTTGATCCACTAAATATCACATATACATACATATATACTTCAAGTATAATACTTGTCACTGCTCACTAACATTTACATATACAAGTACATGTAGTATTAATATACATATAACTTATACAGTGTATACTTATACATTAAAGTTCGGGTTCGGGGTCGGGGATTTTTGTTATCCTCATCCCTGCCCCATCCCCATTTTTATAATTCGGGGATTCCCCGTCCCTATCCCCATCCCCATCCCCTGGTCAACTCGGGGATTCCCCAGTCAAATCGGATTTGGGGATCAGGTCCCCATCGGGTACGGATTTTTTTGCCATCTCTACCTGCAATTAGCCAACCACAGGGACGTTTTTTGCAATCTGAGAAAACCACATGGACGATTTTTGCAGTTTACTCTTTTTCTTAAAGATACTTTTAACAAAATGTATTAAAAGGCCATTATGAGATTTATACAAGTTTTATATTGTGGAAAAGTATTATATTCAAGGATATATGATTTTATGGTAATGACTTAGAGTTTAGTGAAAAAAAAAATGATTTTGATGTACAAGTCTAACATAGAAGTTATACAAGCTGCGGGTTGTTGTTCCCAAAACGACGTCATGATTTTTCTAAATAAAAAAACTTTTTTAAAATAAAATAAAATGGTCTATAAATCGGAGCATAACACCTCAACTGAATAGGCCTCAACCCGACTAACCCAGAACTTAATATGGTCGGGTTCAAGTATAGTTTTCTACCCTCAAATTGATCCAACCCGACCAACCCGGTAGATGATAAAGAACCTCATAAAATAGCAACATGAAAGATTATAAGTGAATCATTTAAAAATGCTTTAGAATTAATTGTTTGATAAGTATTGTGATGCGAAAATGAAATGCAGATCATTATTTAAATAACTCGCGTAAGCATTTTATGATACAATAATTGGATGAAAATGATCGGTTTAATAGTCAAATATCTTGTGATTAAACATACACTTATTTGTATGTATGTTCTATGATTAAAAGTCTTTGGTTCATTTTTTTAAAAAAGAATTACATTACAATTAAAAAAAAAAATATATATATATATATATATATATATATATATATATATATATATATATATATATATATATATATATAGGGTGAGGTTATTTTCAGAACCAAATAAATTGCGAGAACTGCGAGAACCAAAATCAACCAATCAGATTTTTTTAAATATTTATTTTTATTATTTAATTCAAAAGGGTATAATAGTAAAAAACCATTTTCAAATTATATTTGTATATAAAATCCCGTTTTTAAAAAAATCCCTTAATTTTTGGAATCAAAAGTTTTTTTTTTCTTTTTTTTTTTTTTTTTTTTTTTTTTTTTGCAAGAATATTTTAAAAAATTCAGGTGCACATGTGTTTTTAAAAAAATATATAAATTTACATGTGTTAATAATGTGCAATTGTTATATACTTCAAACTTGTATTCTTATAAAGATAATTGCACATATGTTTGTAGTGTGTACAATTCTGTAAAATTTAAAATTTAAATCAATGAACATAAACATCCTTCAAAGATTAAATATCATGTAAAATACAATTCAAATACAAATGATTAAAAGATAAAAAATAAAAAAAGAATACTCTACAATTTATTGATTATACATGTGTGTACTAATAATATTTAACACAATTGGATTGTGCACTTGTGTCTTTACATCATTATCATGATCAACTTCTCTTTAGAAAGTATCTACATGTTGAAGACACATATGCACTCTTTATATTGGTGATGACCCATCTTTATCAAACATGTCCGGTACCTGAAATTACAAGCAACTATTATTTTTTTTAAGAAAAAAAATACACAACTAGCAAACATATATGCACAAAATAAACATATATGCATAATTTAAAACATATATGCATAAACCATCTTTGGTTTATATGAACCTTAAAACAAATATGTACAATCTTTTTATTAACTTTTAATCAGCCATAAAACACATATGCAAACCCCCTTTCATTGATTTTATTACGGAATTTTACTATACATAAAACATACATGCACTCTAACTTTAAAACACATGTGCATATAATTCAACTTATTTTATATCAACCACAAAACACAAGTGCATCCTTAAATTCGAACTAAACACAAAACATCCTTATATCCAGAACTAAAAACATATATCCACTTTCAATACATGCAACTAAAAACGTTAAAAAACACATATGCACTTTCAATAATATATAGAGATCTAGATGGTTAAAGATGAAGTTTATTAAAAAATATATTCCAAAATAACAGTAGGCGTCCAAAGTCCATGGATTGCAAAGAAAAAAAATACGTGTACCAAACTACCGATTCACCACAACTTTATTAGTAGGCAAATTCTTCATCGTAGCAACAAAAGCATATTTATATAAAAACAAATATGTATTAACCTTGTGCATTTAAACTCTTTATTGCAATGCAATTTTCTCTCAGTACCACCAGTCCACCAATTCTCCATGCCAAAATATAATTGTGAAAACCAACACCATCAGTTGCAATTGGAGACAAAACAAAAAAAAAATGCAGTCTACAAAAACCTTTAGTAACAAATAAGCAAAAGTAAAATAAAAGCCACAAATACACAATCAATGACAATCAAAGCCACATGCAGATCCATACCACCATTACCGACATAAACCAACATGACAATTGCATTGTTGGCATACATCATATGATTATATACGAATAATAAAAGCGAACAACAAATAAAACTCAACATAACTCAAACCCATAAAATTATTGAATTTCCCTATCCTTTTCGTAGATCCATTTTCGTAGGTCCAAAACAGTTGTTACAACCAAAAACTATAGACGAATTTCATATAAAAATAAAAAATTAACTTTTAATTAATACGAAAATTTAAGAAAAAAAATTAAATAATCGAACCTGAGACGACATTAACACAAAATCAACAAAGATGAAGAACCCAAGACGTGTTGTATCAAAAAAAAAAACCCTTCAATCAGCACCTACTTTCAGATCGAAACAAAAGAAAAACCATACTTTTAGATCTAAACAAAAGAAAAACAATTCGATTTACAAATCGTGGTGAAAGAAAAACAATTGGTGACTTTTTGTGTGTTTGTCGGATAGCAGATCTAGAGAGATGAGATGTAGAGGGTTTGGGGTGGCGGTTTTTTGGTTTTGATGATGTTTTAGCAGGTGAAAGAGAAAGATGAAAGAGAGAAGGATCAAATTGAATGAGAGAAAGGGATGAACGTGTTTTGTGTTAGTATTTTGCTAATTAGTAGGGCCAGTTACTAGAAATAAAATTCCTATAATGCCCTTCTATCCATTACTAAATAATTCTTAATCTTCTATTTTATTACCATTATGCCACCATTTATATTAACCATTGATCAAAAAATAAATGGATGAGATTGGTTCTCGTAGTTCTCGCAATTCATTTGGTTCTGAAAATAACTCTACACTATATATATATATATATATATATATATATATATATATATATATATATATATATATATATATAGTAGTAGGTTGATATAAAAAAAGATTAAATTATAGTGTTCGTTCTTGTGGTTTGGGCGAAATCCTATCACAATCCTCAACTTTGTATCTAGCATATTTAATCCTTATAACAAAATTTTGTAACACAATTCGTCTTATCTATACCAGTTGTTAAGTCTGCATGCTAAAATCCCACATGTGTCTTGCAAATGAGGGTATAATAGTCAATTTACCCTTGTCTTCAATACTTCCCTCATTTTTTTACTTTGACTTTTTATTTTATTTTTATAAAAATTTATCATCCTCCATAATCTATACCCGTTATCTTCCTTATAAACTTATCATCTTCAGTCACCTCCATCAAACCCACCACCACCAACTGCAACAAACGGCCTTAGCCCTCTACCTCCTGTATCTCCTGCTACACCCCTTCGCCACTACCAAACTAAAGCCCAAAACCCAACCCAAAAATCACATAAACCTGAAAATAATCACATACAGATTCATAAAACCCACCATCATCATTTTTAACAACCTTATCTTTCACATCAAACACACACATAAAAAGACACAAAATCCCATCTTCATCTTTTCATCAGCAACCACCACCAGTATTATCATCTTTAACATAAAACCCTAACCCGCCATCACTACCATTGGCACCCCATTTCTAGAAGGACTCGTCACTTGTTCAACCAAATCCAATCGGTTTTAACCATATTCGTGAGGATTTTACTTGATCTAGTCGAAATAGTGAAGATTTGTTGATGTTGCTTCTGATTTTGTGGTGATGATATGTTATGGTGATTTGTGTTTAATTTGGACTAAGGCGATTTATGAAAATGGAGGTGGATTTTCTATATGGGTTTTTTTGTTGTTTGTGATCCTGATGTTAACTTTTATTTATTTATTTATTTATTTTTAAGATTTGACATATATGTTTGTAATAAGTGATTATCAATATTCATATTGTTAGTAGGTTTTACTTAGGGTAGATGTAAAAAAGGACATCCTAAGACCGCATTTATTATTGCCACATTAGTTTTCTCTTTTTACAACCAAATTAGTGTAATAAAATAATCAACTTTACCAGCAAAACATATCTCACTTAAAAACACATACATACCTCACAAAAATCATTTAATAAACACACACACAAACGCACAACAACTCACATGACTCGGTCTTGGGCACGACAGAGTCTTGCGTTTTTCTCATCTACGACGCGTCAAATGGGACCTCCGTAACAAGAAGGTCGCATCCTAAAGTTCAGAAGACTCGGTCTTTAGGGCTTTATTACGCCCGATCTTACAATCAGTTTTGTCTTTATTTTTTTGTATATTTTGAGTTATTCAAGGAATGAGGATGAAATTCCAAAAATTGGGATGAACATGAATTTAGGGATGAGGTTTCGTTAGGTGGATTTAAATAATAATAATAAAATGAAAAAGTTGAAAAGTAAGTGTAAAAAGATCTTTGTACCCTCACGACCAAGGCATATACGGAGATTTTTCAGGCAACTTTAACGACCGTTTAGATAAGGATGAACCGTCTTACAAAACTTTATTATAAGGATTATCCATGCAAAAATTAAAGGTTAGGGACTGTGGTTGGAGTTATGCTAAACCACATAAACAAAAAGTGTAGTTTACTCTAAAAACAATTAAATGGCCATATATGAGGGGATAGGGGACATGGAAAACATAAATTGAATTGATAATACACCAAGAGACAATATTTTCAGTCACTTGTATGTGCTGGTGTCATAGTCTTTTTTAGGTTAAATAATCACAATAGAATGTGCCTAAGTTTGAAATGGTATATAGGATGATGCAATTAGTTGGTGGGATGATTATTTAATCTAGCTAGCGTTATCGATTAATAATTGAATCGTTATCGATTAGAGCATGCACAAGTGTAACTCAAGTTAAAAGTTAACGCAGCGCCACGTCAGCGCCACATCAGATTTAACACTTTAACTTTAACTCAGAAAAAAACACCCACAACAATAACTCAGCCTTAACTCAGCTTTAACTCAAATATTTTTCAATTATTTAAACAAAATACAAATTAAAACAAATTACATTTTATTTAAACAAATCACTAAAAATACAAATGTTATTTACTTAAAAAAAATAAATAAATAAACAAAAAAAAAAAAAAAAAAAAAAAAAAAAAAAAAAAAAACACGCAAGGACTAAACTGTAAATACATAAAAGCCATAACCACAAGGACTGAAAGTGTAAAAGCCATAACCACAAGGACTTAAAGTGCAATTTTACAAAAGCTACATATTATCTTCTTCTTCTTTGAAACCTGCAACGATCGACACACACTAAAACACACACATAACACACACACACACGTTATTATATATAAACACACCAACAAAACCCACCAAATATTAGTTAAAACGGAAGAAAAAAAAAAAGAAAAGAAAAAAAATAACGCTTAACGCCGCGTCAAGCCACTAACGCGGAGTGTCAAAGAGCCTTAACGTGGGCCTTAACGCAACGAACACAACAATAACGCACCCTAATGTAGAACCCTGTAAAAATTTCTTGTAATTAAATTGTTAATAAATAAATAATCCTTCGTTATCGTTTCTAATTCCCATTTTCTCGGAAAAATTTAAAATTTTTCTTATTATATTATTTTGGCGATTTTCACAAAATAATATAATTCACGAAATGACGGAATTAATCCTCGACACGTTACACGAAACTTAAACTTTTCACTTAATCCTAAACCTAAATCCTAATCCTAATTATATTTATTAAATATAATTAAAATTCCTAATTACCTAATTAATACAACCGGACCCTTAATTACCTTCGGCCCACGCCTAGTCCACTATTCCTAAGCCCACGAACCAAAGCCCAACTTCCAATTTAATTATTTTCATCCGTTCGACTTAGTTCACACCTTCCCCAAAACGCATCGTTTATTCCTAAATCGTACACACGACCTATATATTTTATTTTCTCATCTCGTTAACCTACTAGCCAACAATTAGTGTGTCAACTCTCACGTCCATACGTTGAGTTTTGATACGTTTTTAAGAGGCAAAGTATTCGACCCTTGCACACCCAAATCGAGTTACACTATATTCAAAACTTAACCGTTTTGAATCTAGTTTGTTTCTAATCGTTCCTAATATTATTCCTAAGATGATTCTAAGCTCAAATGTTAAAGAGGATCATGTATGAGTAAGTTGTGTACGATTTTGTAAATCGTATATAAGGAAAATTGCATGATCGACATGGGTATGAATCACCCCAACACTCTCCTCATTTTGTGCTCTCACAAGCCACTCTAAAACATTATAAAACTACCTAGTAGCTCAGTTATCCTGACATTGCAAATAGTACGAGGAGTTTACATTGAATTTCTCTACTAAACGTTATATATATTAGTAATATATATACGTACTTGCATGCATACTACTCTCATTCACTTCCAAACTCTTTCACTGCAATTATTCGACCTTTAAATCCTTCTCATAATACTTACAAGTCGTGGGGTATAATATTGGAAGCAAAGAAAGGAAATCGGGTTGAAATAATATATAAAACGTTTGGGTTATATAGCTTTGACGTGATTTTCTTGTGTTCTTTTCTACCTATCTCGACTCTTGATCACCTCTAAGGTGTTTGTAAGTTTCCTACACTCATTTCTAATCCATTTCACACGTTATTAGTTAGTCATGCACATTGTGTATTTTGTTTCGAACGTATATACTTTGCACGTTTATTTCACGTATATATTTAATCTTAGTACACGAAAAGTGATTAGCCTCTATCTTGGAAGGCCTAGGAATCACGTAGGACACACAATTCACTATAGTTGTAACGTTTCAAGCATTTCATGTATTCATTTTAAATAGCATCCATCGAATAAATATAGTTAAAACACTTAGTGAAATTTGAAAGTTTTCAAAATATATATACTGATCCAAACATGTCACAAAACACGTCTATAACTTAAAATTTTATTTAACGATAGTACCATATTTTTTCACGACGCCATAGACCACCTAGCAAACTAACATTTTCATATAAATAACTTGTAAAAATAATCAAGTTTAAACACCAAAATCGAACCATTTTGAATTGACTCAAACCGGATTTCAAAACAAAAATTTATATAAAATCTTTCTATTTGTCGACTGGGCTCAACAAAAGCCCATTAAGAAATTAAAATCCGTAAGCCCACTGGGCCTATAAGAAATGTTTTTAGAATCATAAAATTGACCCAAAGCCAAGCCCAAAACTTTTTCTATGCCCTCGCCTCCAAAACTCTTAACGGGCCTTAAATTTAATCGTTAAGTGGCCCATAAGCTAAAAATTAAGCTTTTGAATAAATAAGCAGTTAAAATAAGCTTGTTACTTAATAAATAAGCTTCGGAAATTTTTAGAAAAGTTTCATAATCATTTTTGCAAAATTGGACTAAAAATGTAACGCGACGACACCTAGAGGGACTAAATGTGTAAATATTGAAAATAAAGGACTAAACCTGTAAATACAGAAATCTAAGGGAAAATGTGATAAAAATTAATATTATAAAGTTAGTATTGATTATTGGACAAAGTAGAGGACTATAGTTGAAAAATATATAAAAAGGACTAACGGTGTAACGCAAGTATCGTTAGTGTAAAAATGGTAAAATTGGAAAAGGAGACAAAGACTAAACATAACTTATTTATCATTCTTATTTATTTTCTATTTTCGTCAATTTATTTCATATCATGTTTAAACTTTATTTTATTTATATATATATATATATATATATATATATATATATATATTATTTAACGTAACGTTAATAATATATATAACGATATTTTAAAAGTTAAGATTTTTACTTACGATTAAAAAGGAAAACTTCGATGCATAATTTAAAAATCATATTTTGTCATATCATGCATATCACAAGACTTTCACTGCACATCATTTTTCGTCATAACGAATATCTAATATTCGTTATTTTCTTCGTAATTATCAAATAGTTTTTGGTCAAGTTCTTAGATAAATTTATTTAGCAGGTTGTGTTTTGAAGCCGTTTTCATAAATTCGTCCGACTTTATTTTCTTCGTTTTCAGTATCAATCAAGGTGAGTCATAGCCTCACATTTAATTATTTTCAAAACTCTGTGAGGGGGATACATGTTAAAAATAGATCGCAAGTATTTTTCTGTATGCTTTCCTGACTGATATATGCCTAAGTTAGCTATTGCCAAAAGACCCTTATTCATGAGCCATTAATCACTGCGGTGAACGCGAATATAATGAATAGATCTATTTAAGGTTTGACAGCCTGTCCCATTAATACTTGACAGAATGCCATTATGCATGTGGTTAGTCGTATTAGTCGCGATAATTATATTTGAGTAAAAATAGGAACTGGCAAATCACCTATTACACGAGGGCAAATTTATCATTGATTTGATAAACACCCGCTGTTTACGGTATTTGTTAACGTTTGCGTGTCATGAGACTTAGAGCAATATATGAACTGCAATATCAATGCTTTCAAACTGATTGTATTTTCCAATACGATCTTGCTTGTGTATCAAAATGATTATTAAATTCAAACTCTATGATTTCACTCAACAATTTTGTTGACTTTTAAGCATGTATCTCAGGTTTTTAGCAGGGGAAGCAAGCATGGAACGGGCGGCAAAAATCTTCAAAATATATTTTCTTTATTTCAATAATGATGTAAAATAAATGATGTTTGATTTAGTTCAAAACATCAAGCTTTTTATAATACTCTGATAAGGACCTATTGTATTTCAAATATTTATAAATGAAATTATATTTTAAAACGTCTCTTCGAGCCATTTTCTATCATTATGACTTCGATCCTCACCATAATACCCTAATTTCTATTCCGCTGCCGCATTTCAAATTAGGGGGTGTTACAGATTGGCATCAGAGCCATAGTTATAGAGAACCAAATGTTTTTAAACATTGAACTATAACCACACTTTCAAATAAATTAAATTTTCATCATATAAATTTTGCCCGTCGTACCTACTTGCTACAGTACTCTGTAAGTTAATCATTAAGCTATGATAATTTGATTTTTATCTGTTAGAATTTGGTATTCTTTTATGATAATAAATTCTTATTTTGCGCTATTTATGAATTGTTACAGTATTGTTTCAATATGAGTATGTTCGACTCCGACTCTGATATTTCCGTCGCGTCTGTTACTTCGCCTGTTTATCGTTCTACTTTTGTACCTGACGCTGTTTCCCAAGAAACAGAACCCTTCGAGCAAGATGAAATTGCTACAACACCTGAAAATCCCGATGCTTTTGTTTTATCGACACCATTACCACGTCATGAATTCAATTCATATGCACCTGATCACCTACTCAACCTTTTTAGCCAAACTTATCCATATAATTTTCACCCAAGAGAACAAATCCCTGAGGAAGATATACCTACATCCAGCCGCCTTCGTATTTCTGATTCTATTCCTCCACTTTCACCATCATTACCCTATCCGCCTGGTTTTACTCCCCCAGCTCATATTGATGAAACTGGCGAGAGTGCTAGGATGGAAATTCCCTCTACCCTTTCACCTTCTGTAGTAGTGACGCGATTGGAGCATCACGAAGATCAGATAGACTCACTTCTTCAGATGATTGATTATTCATCATTCGATCATTCAGATACTACCCACAACACTTTACATAACCTTATAGCCGATAGGATAGAGTTGCAGCAAGGGTTAGCTCAGATACATTCGGATATCTCTGAGACACGTTCTTTCGCGATATCATTGCGAAGAGAGGGACAGAACCGTACTTGGGAAGCCCAGCTTGCACACCGAAGAGCAGATACATTGGAAAACATCGTAGGAGATATGAAGATTCAACATCATACCGAGATGCAAGAGCTCCGAACTCAGATCTTAGAGATGGGAGGACATGTGAACATACCTAATCATTAGAGGCAGTTAGTATTTGTACTAGTAATAAGGCATTCAAGCCTGCCGCATGTGGCATTTAATAAGCTTGTATCGTTTTGTTATAACAACTAAACTGATTAAGTTATTAATGTTATGTTGTTGGTTTTGATATTACTATATACAAATGTTAACTTATGCTTATGGTTGTTCATGTGTATTATAAATGCATCTAACATATCGGAATGATTATGACTGTTGTATCGAAATAAAAACTACATATGGTGTCCAATTATTATTAAGACTCATAAATATTCGTTTCCCTACTTCACAAGAACCTTTAAACAAGTTGTTGTTTAAAATTCTAAATGCTATATTTTTGTATTATTAATAGAAAAATGGAGCATGCAAGTAGCGAAAACTCTAACCCGGAAGTGATCATGACCCCCACTGAGGTTCAGAGAATGATTGCTGAGGGAATATCTGCAGCTCGTGAAGCGGATCGTTTGAGTAATATCAATGGTGCAAATCGTGAATCTAATACAGTTACTCCACGTAATTGTACTTACAAGGATTTCATGACTTGCAAGCCAACAAACTTCAAAGGAATTGAAGGAGTGACTGAAATGGCCCATTGGTTTGAGCATACTGAGACAGTCTTCAAGAGGAGTGGTTGTCCTGAGAATAGCAAAGTTACCTTTGCTACAGGAACTCTTCAAGGAGAAGCACTATCGTGGTGGAACACTACTGCGAATGCTATGGGTCCAGATGAAGCTTTCAGACTTTCGTGGAATGAGTTGAAAAATAAAATGTTGAAGAAGTATTGTCCAAGGACAGAGATTCGAAAACTGGAGGATGAATTTCATCAGCTAGTTGTAAGGTACAATGATCTGAAGACATACGACAGAAAGTTTCTGGAGTTGTCGGTGCTGTGCCCAACTATAGTACCCGATGTTGAACAAGCATTGGAGAAATATGTGGAGGGACTGCCACCATCTATTGAAGGAGATGTTACCTCATCGAATCCAAAGACAGTAGAAGAAGCTATGGAGCTTGCACAGAGATTGTTAACCAGGGTGATCAAAAGAGGTTCTACCTCTGTGATCAATGAGCATAAGAGAAGTGCTGACAACCGTGGGAGTAACAATAGCAACAACCGCAGCTACAACAACAGTTACAGTGGTAACCGGAGCTACAACAACAACAACAATCAAAGAAGAAATCGCAACAGAGATCAACAGCAGAACCGTAGTAATCATCATCAGCAACAAAATCGTCGACAAGAAGCTACCCGAGCTTATGCAGCAGTGCCTGCAGAAAGTAAAGGTTATTCTGGAACTCTACCCCCATGTAACAAGTGCAACATGCATCATACTGGAGCATGTAAGGCTGCTTGTGGCAACTGTAGAAGAATTGGTCATATGACAAGGGACTGTCGAGCGACTGGAGCCAACACACAACCGATAGCAGTAAAGTGCCATGGTTGTGGAGAAGTTGGACATTACAAACCTCAATGTCCGAAATTTACCAATAATGTTGCCAGAGGAAGAGCGTATGTACTTGGTGATGGGAACACAACGCAGAATTCTGATGTTGTTACTGGTACGTTCCTATTAAATCAACAAGATGCTAAGATATTATTTGATTCAGGAGCAGATAAAAGTTTTGTGTCTAATTCATTTGCCGCAATTCTAAATATTACTCCTGTAGAATTAGATACTATCTATGAAATAGAATTAACAGATGGAAATATTTTAAGTACCAATACCCTAATCGAAAACTGCACCTTAACCCTTCTAAATAAATCTTTCCCTATCAATCTTATGCCCATTCAATTGGGAAGTTCTGATGTCATCATTGGAATGGATTGGTTATCTAAACACCGTGCCAGAATAATTTGTGACGAGAAAGTCATTCAAATTCCATTCAACGGTGAAACCTTAATCATCCAAGGTGATAAACCTAAAACTTCTTTCAATATTATTTCGTACGCCAAGACGATGAAATACATAAGCAAAGGATGCCATGTATTTCAAATCCAAGTAACGGGAGGAGAAACAAAAGAAAAGAAGAAACAACTTGATGAAGTGCCAGTTGTAAGAGAATTTTCTGATGTATTTCCCGAAGACTTACCTGGAATCCCACCAACTCGTCAAGTAGAATTCTGAATCGATTTAGTGCCTGGAGCAGCACCAGTTGCAAAAGCACCATATCGATTAGCACCCTCCGAAATGAAAGAATTATCTGAACAGTTAAAAGAACTATCAGATAAAGGTTTCATTCAACCGAGTTCATCCCCTTGGGGAGCACCAATCCTATTTGTCAAAAAGAAAGATGGAACGTTCCGAATGTGTATCGATTACAGAGAGTTGAACAAACTCACGGTGAAGAATCGATATCCATTACCACGGATCGACGATCTATTTGACCAATTACAAGGATCAAGTGTTTACTCAAAAATCGATCTAAGATCAGGATATCATCAATTAAGAGTTAGGAAAGAGGACATTCCCAAGACAGCTTTTCGAACACGATACGGACATTATGAATTTCAGGTGATGCCATTTGGTCTTACCAATGCACCAGTTGTATTCATGGATTTAATGAACCGAGTATGCAAACCATACTTGGATAAATTCGTTATTGTGTTCATTGATGATATTTTAATCTATTCGCGCAATAAAGAAGAACATGCCGAACACTTAAGGACTATTTTGGAGTTACTTAAGAAGGAAAAGTTGTACGCCAAGTTTTCCAAATGTGATTTTTGGATTTCTACCGTTCAATTTTTAGGCCATATCATCAACAAAAAAGGTATCCATGTAGATCCCGCGAAGATAGAAGCAGTTAAAGGTTGGACGTCACCCACCTCCCCAACCGAGATTCGTCAATTTTTAGGTCTCGCTGGTTATTACCGGAGATTTATAGAAGGTTTTTCAAAGATTGCAAAACCATTGACGGAACTAACCCAGAAGAACAAGAAGTATAACTGGGAAGAGAAGCAAGAGTTAGCATTTCAACTGCTGAAACAGAAGCTTTGTGAAGCACCAATATTAGCATTACCGGAAGGCAATGAGGACTTTGTAGTGTATTGTGACGCATCTCATCATGGATTAGGTGCGGTACTAATGCAAAGAGACAAAGTTATAGCCTATGCTTCACGACAACTGAAGAAGAATGAAGAAAACTACACCACTCATGATCTAGAATTAGGAGCAGTAGTTTTTGCTCTTAAGATATGGAGACATTACCTATATGATACAAAGTGTACGGTTTTCACCGATCACAAGAGTCTACAGCATATCCTAGATCAGAAGGAGCTAAACATGAGACAAAGGAGATGGTTAGAACTACTCAATGACTATGATTGTGAAATTCGTTACCATCCTGGTAAAGCGAATGTAGTAGCCGATGCGTTGAGTAGAAAAGATAGAATTAAACCTCTTAGAGTTCGATCTCTAGGAATGACAATTCATTCGCCACTTCCAGCTCAAATCATCAAAGCTCAAATGGAAGCTCTACAAGAAGAAAACCAGAAATATGAGAAAATTGACAGAAGGTCAAACCTGGAAGATCAGGTTGACAGAATGCCAAATAATGAAAAAGAATTTGTGAGAAGAAATGATGGAATGTTATGTTTTAAGGAAAGATATTGGATTCCTCTTTTTGGAGGTATTCGAGACCTTATCATGCATGAATCTCATAAATCCAAATATTCTATTCATCCCGTTCCAATAAGATGTACCAAGATATTAAGAAGAATTATTGGTGGCCAAATATGAAAGCTAATATCGCCGAGTACGTTGGTAAATGTTTAACCTGCTCTAGAGTAAAGGCAGAGACTCAGAAACCATCAGGATTACTCGTGCAACCAGAAATTCCGGTCTGGAAATGGGAACGAATCACAATGGATTTTATTACCAAATTACCAAAGACTTCGACCGGATTAGACACAATCTGGGTTATCATCGATCGATTAACAAAGTCTGCACATTTTCTACCAATCAAGGAAACTGACGAGATGGAAACACTCGCTCAGTTGCACTTTAAGGAAATTGTGATTAGACATGGGGTACCAATATCTATTATTTCTGATAGAGATAGCCGATTCACATCAAGATTTTGGGAATCGCTACAGAAATCTCTTGGTACTAGGTTAGATATGAGCACCGCTTATCATCCGCAAACTGATGGACAAAGTGAGAGAACAATCCAAACCTTGGAAGACATGCTCCAAGCATGTGTGATTGATTTCGGAAAAGGTTGGGATAGACACTTGCCATTAGTTGAATTCTCGTACAATAATAGCTACCATGCCAGCATAAAGGCTGCACCTTTTGAGGCACTGTACGGAAGAAAGTGCATATCACCAATCTGTTGGACAGAAGTTGGTGATATGCAACTCACCGGACCAGAGCTAATACATGATACTACTGAGAAGATATTCCAAATCAAGCAACGCTTGCAAGCTGCTCGTGACAGACAAAAAAGTTATGCTGATGTCAGGAGAAAGCCTATGGAATTTCAAGTAGGAGACAACGTCATGTTGAAGGTTTCGCCATGGAAAGGAATGATTCGCTTTGGAAAACGTGGAAAGTTAAATCCGAGGTATATTGGACCTTTCAAAATTCTGGAGAGAATTGGTTCAGTTGCTTATAAGTTAGAACTTCCGGATGAACTTAGTAGGGTACACCCTACGTTTCACGTATCCCAACTCAAGAAATGTTTGTCAGACGAAACTCTCGTCATTCCACTAAAAGAGATTAGATTGGACGACAAACTAGTGTTCACAGAAGAGCCTGTGGAAATAATGGATAGAGAAGTAAAACAACTCAAACAGAATCGTATCCCCATTGTGAAAGTAAGATGGGACTCTAAGCGAGGACCGACTTACACATGGGAAAGAGAAGATAGATTCCGTGAGAAATATCCACGCTTATTTTCATAGAACGCACTTGTTAGATTTCTTAAAATCGAATTTCGGGACGAAATTCAGAATGACAAGTGGGTACTGTAGAACCCTGTAAAAATTTCTTGTAATTAAATTGTTAATAAATAAATAATCCTTCGTTATCGTTTCTAATTCCCATTTTCTCGGAAAAATTTAAAATTTTTCTTATTATATTATTTTGGCGATTTTCACAAAATAATATAATTCACGAAATGACGGAATTAATCCTCAACACGTTACACGAAACTTAAACTTTTCACTTAATCCTAAACCTAAATCCTAATCCTAATTATATTTATTAAATATAATTAAAATTCCTAATTACCTAATTAATACAACCGGACCCTTAATTACCTTCGGCCCACGCCTAGTCCACTATTCCTAAGCCCACGAACCAAAGCCCAACTTCTAATTTAATTATTTTCATCCGTTCGACTTAGTTCACACCTTCCCCAAAACGCATCGTTTATTCCTAAATCGTACACACGACCTATATATTTTATTTTCTCATCTCGTTAACCTACTAGCCAACAATTAGTGTGTCAACTCTCACGTCCATACGTTGAGTTTTGATACGTTTTTAAGAGGCAAAGTATTCGACCCTTGCACACCCAAATCGAGTTATACTATATTCAAAACTTAACCGTTTTGAATCTAGTTTATTTCTAATCGTTCCTAATATTATTCCTAAGATGATTCTAAGCTCAAATGTTAAAGAGGATCATGTATGAGTAAGTTGTGTACGATTTTGTAAATCGTATATAAGGAAAATTGCATGATCGACATGGGTATGAATCACCCCAACACTCTTCTCATTTTGTGCTCTCACAAGCCACTCTAAAACATTATAAAACTACCTAGTAGCTCAGTTATCCTGACATTGCAAATAGTACGAGGAGTTTACATTGAATTTCTCTACTAAACGTTATATATATTAGTAATATATATACGTACTTGCATGCATACTACTCTCATTCACTTCCAAACTCTTTCACTGCAATTATTCGACCTTTAAATCCTTCTCATAATACTTACAAGTCGTGGGGTATAATATTGGAAGCAAAGAAAGGAAATCGGGTTGAAATAATATATAAAACATTTGGGTTATATAGCTTTGACGTGATTTTCTTGTGTTCTTTTCTACCTATCTCGACTCTTGATCACCTCTAAGGTGTTTGTAAGTTTCCTACACTCATTTCTAATCCATTTCACACGTTATTAGTTAGTCATGCACATTGTGTATTTTGTTTCGAATGTATATACTTTGCACGTTTATTTCACGTATATATTTAATCTTAGTACACGAAAAGTGATTAGCCTCTATCTTGGAAGGCCTAGGAATCACGTAGCACACACAATTCACTATAGTTGTAACGTTTCAAGCATTTCATGTATTCATTTTAAATAGCATCCATCGAATGAAATATAGTTAAAACACTTAGTGAAATTTGCAAGTTTTCAAAATATATATACCGATCCAAACATGTCACAAAACACGTCTATAACTTAAAATTTCATTTAACGATAGTACCATATTTTTTCACGACGCCATAGACCACCTAGCAAACTAACATTTTCATATAAATAACTTGTAAAAATAATCACGTTTTAACACCAAAATCGAACCATTTTGAATTGACTCAAACCGGATTTCAAAACAAAAATTTATATAAAATCTTTCTATTTGTCGACTGGGCTCAACAAAAGCCCATTAAGAAATTAAAATCCGTAAGCCCACTGGGCCTATAAGAAATGTTTTTAGAATCATAAAAATGACCCAAAGCCAAGCCCAAAACTTTTTCTATGCCCTCGTCTCCAAAACTCTTAACGGGCCTTTAATTTAATCGTCAAGTGGCCCATAAGCTAAAAATTAAGCTTTTGAATAAATAAGGAGTTAAAATAAGCTTGTTACTTAATAAATAAGCTTCGAAAATTTTTAGAAAAGTTTCATAATCATTTTTGCAAAATTGGACTAAAAATGTAACGCGACGACACCTAGAGGGACTAAATGTGTAAATATTGAAAATAAAGGACTAAACCTGTAAATACAGAAATCTAAGGGTAAAATTTGATAAAAATTAATATTATAAAGTTAGTATTGATTATTGGACAAAGTAGAGGACTATAGTTGAAAAATATATAAAAAGGACTAACGGTGTAACGCAAGTATCGTTAGTGTAAAAATGGTAAAATTGAAAAAGGAGACAAAGACTAAACGTAACTTATTTATCATTCTTATTTATTTTCTATTTTCGTCAATTTATTTCATATCATGTTTAAACTTTATTTTATTTATATATATATTATTTAACGTAACGTTAACAATATATATAACGATATTTTAAAAGTTAAGATTTTTACTTACGATTAAAAAGGAAAAACTTCGATGGATAATTTAAAAATCATATTTTGTCATATCATGCATATCACAAGATTTTCACTGCACATCATTTTTCGTCATAACGAATATCTAATATTCGTTATTTTCTTCGTAATTATCAAATAGTTTTTGGTTAAGTTCTTAGATAAATTTATTTATCAGGTTGTGTTTTGAAGCCGTTTTCATAAATTCGTCCGACTTTATTTTCTTCGTTTTCAGTATCAATCAAGGTGAGTCATAGCCTCACATTTAATTATTTTCAAAACTCCATGAGGGGGATACATGTTAAAAATAGATCGCAAGTATTTTTCTGTATGCTTTCCTGACTGATATATGCCTAAGTTAGCTATTGCCAAAAGACCCTTATTCATGAGCCATTAATCACTGCGGTGAACGCGAATATAATGAATAGATCTATTTAAGGTTTGACAGCCTGTCCCATTAATACTTGACGGAATGCCATTATGCATGTGGTTAGTCGTATTAGTCGCGATAATTATATTTGAGTAAAAATAGGAACCGGCAAATCACCTATTACACGAGGGCAAATTTATCATTGATTTGATAAACACCCGCCGTTTACGGTATTTGTTAACGTTTGCGTGTCATGAGACTTAGAGCAATATATGAACTACAATATCAATGTTTTCAAACTGATTGTATTTTCCAATACAATCTTGCTTATGTATCAAAATGATTATTAAATTCAAACTCTATGATTTCACTCAACAATTTTGTTGACTTTTAAGCATGTATCTCAGGTTTTTAGCAGGGGAAGCAAGCATGAAATGGGCGGCAAAAATCTTCAAAATATGTTTTCTTTATTTCAATAATGATGTAAAATAAATGATGTTTGATTTAGTTCAAAACATCAAGCTTTTTATAATACTCTGATAAGGACCTATTGTATTTCAAATATTTATAAATGAAATTATATTTTTTTTTTGGTGCAAAGGTGAATTATATTAATTTCCAACCATAGTACAACTCTTGAGAATAACATAAAGCTGACATTGGGCATTTCCCAATTCAGATACAAACACAATGTATACTAGTACAGACATTAGACTTCTAGCTACTTTGTCTGGTACTATTGATATCAGATACAATGCCAAAACAGAGTAATCACAGATCATTGCTTGTACAATCTTCTTCAATCATTCTCTTTTCATTTGATTCACCTTATTATAGCACCTACCATCTAGCTACATTTCCATTCTTCTTTCCACCATAACCACTCAACCTGCCACCATAGTGATTAAGGTAGCAAAGAAGAAAGGCATCACTAGGAACCCATAACCCCTCCAAGTCAAGGGCTCTTCCAAATGTGCTACATTTCCATCTTTACAAATGGCTTCACACATTTAGAAACACTCACCTTGAGGGAGGACCAACCATTACCTCCTATGATGATGTATTGGAAGGACCAAGAAGGATCATCTTTCATTCCTCTCTATTCCATCCATCATACACCATCCACCCAAGCCATTTACCCTTCACAATGACAGACCCTACTTTATGGTACATCCTTACTGAATTAGACCTCCTATTTAGCCAAATATGACTATCCAATCCCCTCCCAAGGCCAGACTGAACAAATCATATAGGTTACCATAGGTACAGTCACACCAGATAGAACTCCAAGGTACAAGGTATCTCATCATTGTAATGGCCTACAATTAGAATTAGACAGCAATTATAGAATTTGTTGCTGTTAATCATGTATCCAAACACTCCCTCATTCATTAGCCAAGACTGAATGCAGTTATCTTTATTGCTCTTATTCTCTTCAGGCTGCATTAGCTATTATTATCATTACTTATTCAACACATCTATATTCCACCTCCCTGGACTTTAGCTTTCCAGATTTTTCTTTTGAAATTTAACATTCCATGCCTGCTCAGCTTCAACAACATTTGTAGACTTTTTTACAGTGATAGTAGTCATCTTGGCTTTTAGTTCCTCACATATTATACCAAACACATCTTCAATACTTCTCTTACAGTTATTAAACAACCTCCAATTCCTCTCTTGCCAGATATAGTACACTATAGCAGCAAAACTAAGTTTCCTGATGTTACCCCAAACACTCCTTCCATTTTTCTCTTTGCTAATAGCTTTCACAGTATCCTCCCAATTGCTTTCCTTAACTTTAATTCTGGAAATAGCAGACATTTTCTTCCATAGCTCACCAGAAAACTCACAATTAAAGAAAAGGTGGTCATGTGAATCAGCTTCTTTGTGACAAAGACTGCATACAAAAGTTCTGTTTGGATACCATTTAGCTAGCTTATCTTGAGTGCATAGTTTTGATTTAATGGCTAACCATAAGATGAATGTGTGTTTGGGAATACAATTTGAGTGCCAAACAAGGTCCTTCCAGCATACTTTAGTACCATTTCCTCTCACATCCTTCCAAACTGCACTTATAGAGAACTCTTTTTCATTTCCATCATTATCAATCCACACAGGTTTATCAGGGGTATTTCTAAGATTAGGCACATTAATGTTGTTCATCCAAGGGTACTTTATTAACCAAGTTTGGGGCCATTTCCACCTTTGCTCATCAATCAAGTCTGCTAGAGTATCAAAATCTTTGAATCCTGCATAAAAAATCTCTTTTTTGCTAATGATGCTAGATAATGAGGTTTCATTGTTCCATTTATCATGCCAAACGCTAATACTTCTTCCATCACCAATCTTGTATCTCATGTGACTTCCCACCATATCTCTTAGGTTTAGAATACATCTCCATCCCCAACTATCTTTAGAGTCAACAACAATATCCCACACACTCCTATTTTTCAGCTTTATAACATTGATCCATTTCACCCACAAAGATTCTTTTCTTGAGGCTATATTCCACAAATGTTTCACCATTAAAGTCTTATTCCACATTTCCAATGATTTAAAACCTAAACCCCCTTGATCTTTAGGCTTGCAGAGATCCACCCATGCAACTTTAGCTTTACCTTTACAGCTTTCCCCACTGCTCCACAGGAACCTCTTGAAAAGCTTTTCAATATCATTAATTACAGCTTTAGGTAGGAAAAATACAGACCCCCAGTAGACTTGCATTGAAGCAAGAACAGAAGCAATAAGTTGAGCTCTCCCAGCATAAGATAGGCTCTTATTCTTCCAATCATTGAGTTTTTGTTTCTTCCAATCATTGAGTTTTCTATCATTATGACTTCGATCCTCACCGTAACACCCTAATTTCTATTCCGCTGCCGCATTTCAAATTAGGGGGTGTTACACCTAACGTGCGTTAAAGTTGGCTTAACGTGCCTCTCCACGTTACGCTTGTGCATGCTCTTAATAATTAGTTGGTGGGATGATTATAAATAATTGAATCGTGTTTTGGACAATTGATCGATTAAATATGTAATGATCTTAAAGTAAATTGTTAACGATGATTGACCTTCTCATTTACGTTTATCGGTAGTTGGATATCACGTGAGTATTTATATTTGTTATAACATCTCCAATACAATCGATGCGTAGAAACTTATTCTTGTTGTTACGTCATCTTCACTTCCACTTAACCCCCCTCCAAAAAAAGAAAAAGAAACACTCCATAGTCATTTTTCTAAAACCGTAGTGTCAGTTTTTAAGTATGTAAAGTACTTATTAACAATATATATTAAATCCCATTAGTTACGGCGTCGTATTGCTCACCCATTTTCCCGCCAAAAACATATGGGCTGCTGCAGCCCAAAACTCTTGGCCTGTTTTGCCTCTTGGCCTGTTTTCTTGCCCAGTCCCGTTTTCTTTTTGTCCAGTCCGGTTCGTTAGTAAAAAGGATCTTGCGTGATACTGCTGGAACATTCGCCAGACATACAACTTCCACCGCCGTTGCTGATGCTGTTTCACTTGGCCGATCCGGTTCATCGGTAAAAAGGATAGAACGCTGTTGGTCGTCATGTTGTGATCTTCTGCCGTCTTCGTTGATCGGGTATTTGTTTTCTAATTTGGTTAGACTTTTGATTTTTATTCTAAATCAAACTTAGGGTTTCATTGTCTTTGTGCTTTAGATTGAAGGCTTGATAGAATTTACAAAAACATTTGGTTTGTTTCGTGCCTATGATGTGTTTGATGAATTTCTTCGGTTTTTATTTTATATATGTATAGACCTATGGTCATCAGTCTTTGTGATTACATGTGTGGCAGTAATGTGTGAATCATTTTTTATGGGTACAGGGATCCATTGCACGACTAATGTATAATAGGGAAGTGAAAAGGCTGTGATGATATTAGACTGGGTCTGACCAAAGTTAGCGTCCTCAATATCTTGGCGGGGCAAATTTTAAAGTTTGCAGCCATCTTGCCACGACAACTTCTAAAGTTTGTCGTGATCTTGGCAAGGCAGCTTATAAATTTTGCAGCCATGTTGGGCGGATCCTCTTTATTCGATTGTATAGAAAAATCTGAGCCTCATGAAATGCCACGTGTCTCTGTTATACATTATCCTATAATACAAAAGCCGTGGGAATCTCAGAAACTAGGTACATTTTCAGATTGGTAAGACGGTGACCCTGTTTTAGCCGTTTGCTGTTGTTCGTCACTGAAATTGGTAGAACCTTGAGAATGAATGTATATTGGCTGGCCAATAGTGGTTGGCTTTGCTTTACTATCGTACGCCTGATACCGATTATAAGTTATGAATTATCAATATATATTAAATCCCTTTGGATACTACGTCGTTTTACACTGCTATTTTCCCATAAAAAACATGTGGGCTGCTGCAGCCCAAAATTCTCATGCCTGTTTTGCCTCTTGGCCTGTTTTCTTGCCCAGTCCGGTTCGTTAGTAAAAAGGATGGTGCGTGAGAGTACTAGAAGATCTGCAACACAGACAACCACTAACGGTGGTACTAATGTTGTGATTTTCCTCTTGAATCACTATGGCGATGATGATGGATGGTTGTAGTTGTATAACTGAAACATGGTGCTTCCAGAAACCGGTACCTTGGCAAGGCAACCTCTAGGTTGCAGCCACTGTGGTTTGCCGGCTTTGGATATATATGTATATTCCGATCTGAGCCTAATTTTTTAACTTCACAGACATGATGACATTTTATTTTAAAAATCTTTGTAGCTGAGCTTCAAATATATGAGTGTCACTCCTATAAACAAACCTGCCACTTATATAGACAAAAGTCAGCTACAGTTACACAACTAAACTGACAAAAAAATATGACAGAATGTAGTTTTTCTCCTTTCTGTTATATACAGCTGCAGGTGATGCTCCAGCAGCAGACAAGCCGAGAACCAGGTCCAGTAACAGGAACAAGATTACAGGACTTTAATATCCTTTGCTGCATGTATATGATAGACAATATGCGTGTTTCATCATCTCACAACCAAAGAGGCCATTGTTTCAAGATAAGCCGGCACATGCAGAAAGTCAAAAAGGTAACCCTTACAAATTTAATGAGAAGTTTTATTCAACAAAATTTGCATGCGCAATTTCTCTTATTTAAAAGTATAGACTGCTATCTAGGCATACTATCAACATCTCTGCCAATGGCAGATCAACAACATGTAGACCAAAAAAAGGATGAAGAGAGTGCTTCGAAAACAGCTAACATCCCATTGTCTGAAGATGCGCCAGCAGATACAGAGAAGAGAAAAGGTAAGCATTACAAATTCAGTACGCCATTTTATTGAACCAAATATCTTACAGTAGTCTGCCATGGCCTTAGCGCAAATATTACAACAACACTCATAAAAACGTTACACACATACAGACAACAACATAGATTACACTTAGTTGGCACATACTTAGAAAAGTAGATAGATTCACTATTATTTGGAAGATTTTGTTTCAAATTAATTTCAGATTCTTAAATTAGAATCTACATATGCAAAAAGACACAATTGATATGGCATTACAATCTACTTGGATATGTTTACAACACATTACAAACCAAATACAACGCAAAAATAAACCCGCCAGGCCGCAACGCGGCCGACCGACGCCATGCTTGTTTTGAAAATATAACATCGAGCCTTTTCATGCGGCTAATGACCAAGCTAGAGGGCCAATTTGACACAACAAGTTTGCTGTAAATTTCTTTTTGGAAAAAAGATCAATTTAAACAAGTTCATAACATTGAGTTATAAGTCTGTTTAGTTAGCCCATTCATGACTAGTAAAAATTTATGTACTTTAAGGTGTCGTTTGTTTTTTGACAAGAAGCAATTTTTTCCTTTTTTTTACTTCTTTTGTTTGCAGGAGGGCAGATGTTTTTATTTGTTTTTTTGCAGACATAAGAGCTTCTTTTTATTTCTTTCCTTTTCTAAATTTCAGAAATTATCTTTCACTTCTTACCTCTTCTTTCACTTCTTACATCTTCTCTCACAAGCCCTATATCTCTTTCTCAATATATATATATATATATATATATATATATATATATATTAATGTTTTCGTTCGCCTTTTTAAGTTTTCGTCCGCTTTACGGTTTTGACCCCTTTTTTTTTATGTTTTCATCCGCTTTTTTACGTTTTTGACCGTTTTTTATGTTTTCATCCGTTTTTTTTACGTTTTCGACTACTTTTTTTTACGTTTTTGACTTTTTTTTTTATGTTTTCGTCGTTTTTTTACGTTTTCACTAGATTTTTTACGTTTCGTCCGTTCTTTTACGTTTTCACCTTTTTTTTTACGTTTTCGCCCGTTTTATTACGTTTTTGTCACTTTTTTACGTTTTCGACCATTTTTGTCTGTTTTTTTACATTTTTCTCTTTTTTTTATTTATTTTTTTATTTATTTATTTATTTATTTATTTATTTTTTTATGTTTTCGACCCTTTTACATTTTCGTCCGTTTTTTTACGTTTTCACCCGTTTTTTTTTTTTTTTTTAAGTTTTCGACTTTTTTAAAAAAAAAAAATTTAGTCTCTTTTTTTACGTGTTGTGTACTTGTGTTAAAATAATGAATCCAGTTGAAAACGATAAAATGGGCCAGTGACCTTTTTTTTTTTTTTTTTTTCTGAAAAATTGTTTTTGTATATTTTCGTCTTGTTATCCAATCGTAAGGTTTACGGTTCAAATCCCATGTGACTATTTCTTTTCTTTATTTACGTAAACATCATTTGTTTTAAGTTTTGGCATTTGATTATTTTGCAAGGAAAAATCAAAATTAAAATTTTCAAATGATACACAACATGTTTTTGTTGCTAATAAATTCTTTAAGTGCAACAAGATAAAATGATTAGCGCTAGTTTATTATCAAATGGCAAGTAATATAAAATTGTTGGAAATAAAGCAATTGAGGTTAAGGACGCTTTATCCGACCAAATAATATGGGACGAGCTAAAAAAAAAATCACCAATCACACAAAACACACCAAGGTTTGACTAAAATTTTGACGACAAAATATTTTTACAATATCTGATTACTTACTTTTATTGTTATTTTGGTTAACATTTACGGGCTTGAATAAAAAAATACTAGTGAAAAAAAGAAAGAAAGAAAGAAGTACTTCAATAGCAAAAAAAAAAAAAAAAACAAACAAACGGTCTTTTTCTTGTAAATGAAGAGCTTATGTGCACCTCTTCTTCTGGATACATGGTTTGCAGATGAAGAGGTAAAAGCTCTAAAAAACAAACGACACCTAAGTTGTTGACCCGTGGATCTCCCTCAGCCAAAAGACACTTGGAGCTTCTGTAAAATTCACGATATGTACGAGACAAGTATCGTAATATTCAACCACAAAATTTTAAGTGTACTTAAGTAGGTTAAGTTCAACTATTCTTATACCAAACCGTCTCATTCACATATTTTCAAGAAAACTTTATCTGACTCATGAACATCTCATTTATTTAACACCGTTGATAGTAAAACGGATGAAGTTTTGTTTCTGTTTAGATTACTTAGAAATAATAAGTTGTCGATTCAAAATTACACGCCGGGTATTCCCGTCACCGTTTCAGCGTTTCCTATCATTTCCTTGACCACCTTCAAACCCCAATGTGTACTTTAGAATTGGGTGGATCATGGTCCAAAAGCCGATTTGGCCCAAAACACCGGACTGAGGACCAGACCCGAAATGTTCGGTCTATGTCCGGTTCGGTTCATCGGTCCGGTCCAACAAACCATAATGATTAGTTGTGTGTAAGACCGAACCGGATAGGGCCAGGCCAGACCGAACCGAGGACCAAATATGATAAAAATGATGGACCGAGAACCGGACCAAAATATGGTCAGTCTGGTCCAGCCGGTCCGGTTTGTCGATCCGGTCTCCGGCTTATTATGCACAGAAAAGCCCATTTATTGTTAGGACAACAAATACCCGATTTTAGAATGTTACTTTAAACCACCTCTTGATAGGACAACAAATACACAACCACTCAGCCAACCCAGAAAAGCCCATTTAACAGCCCAAAAAATCCTCTCAAAACCCTATATCACCACCATCCCCACCCCCACTCCCACAAACCAGCCGTCACACCCAAACCCAAACCCTAATCCCAAAATGGGCCGAGTCATCCGTGCTCAGCGTAAGGGAGCAGGATCCATCTTCAAGTCCCACACCCACCACCGCAAAGGCCCAGCACGTTTCCGGTCACTCGACTTCGGAGAACGAAACGGGTACCTCAAGGGAGTCATCACCGAAATCATCCACGACCCAGGTCGCGGAGCACCCTTGGCCAAAGTGACATTCCGTCACCCGTTCAGGTACAAGCACCAGAAGGAGCTTTTCGTGGCGGCTGAAGGGATGTACACAGGGCAGTTTGTGTTTTGTGGGAAGAAGGCGAATTTGATGGTGGGGAATGTTTTGCCTATTGGGATGATACCTGAAGGAGGGGTGGTGTGTAATGTGGAGCATCATGTGGGTGATAGGGGGTCTTTTGCTAGGGCTTCTGGGGATTATGCTATTGTTATTAGTCATAATCCTGAAAATGGTACCTCAAGGTATATATATTTATATGTATATTTTTTTTTTTATAAAATTATATGCATGTTTTTGTGTTTTTGTATTTGGAACTAGATGGATTCTGAGTATTTGTTGTGTGTATTGTTATAGCTAAAATGATAGTGAAATGACTAGGAATATTTGGATATTTGGTTTGTATAGCAGTTTTGATGCTTGTGGTGTTTGTTTTTTTTTTTTTTTTTTTTTTTTTTTTTTTTTTTTCAAGATTATGTTTGTGTTGTTGTGGGAATAGGATAGCTTGATTGATATGATGTAAGAGCATTGTTAATGTTCTGATTTAGTTTTGAAATGACCTACAGTTACCATTTCTTAATGAGTAGTTGAACATGTTGGTTTTTCTGAATTTGATCTAATGTGTTTATTGTTTGCTACAATAGGCTTATACACAAGTTAGTTCATGTAGCTGAAAGTAATAGTACTTCTAGGAATAGGGTACATGTATTTTTTGGGTTCAGTTGGTTTTAAGGTAGTTTGGAATCTATACATGAAATTGGTAGTTGGTTAGCTTTTGAAATTGGGGCATTTTGGTTGATATGAAGTATCATATTGTTAATGTTGTTATGTGATTGAAATGAACATACAATTGTTTTAGTTTACTATGATACATTTATATACTTGTTTGTTGCCTCGACGTAATTTTAATTTATGATCAGTAATAATACTTGTGCTTATTTACATGGTACTATGTAAGTTCGGCATTTTGGCTAACTTAGCTACGCTTAAAGATTGAAAATGCATATGCTGAATTGTGTATTTGTTATAAGCGACAACTTGATTTATGAAATGTTGTTTGACTGCGAATGAAATGAACATATATTGGTGCTTTTTTATATGCTTTTGAACTTTAATGCTTGAGATTGTTTGTCTAATTGTCTTTCTTAAACTGAATGTGTGTTTTTATAAGAAATGTTAATATATAGGTTTCTCTATAGAGAAAGTTGCTGTTTAGTTTGATAGTTAATCAGGGATCTACTCATCTAGATAGTAACTGCTTAAAGTAATTTGTTTGTTTGAAGGGAAGTGATTTGTTCATATGCTATTTGGATTAGATTGTTTTGTTGCACCGAAAGTTGATTTGTAAATGTTAGTTCTGATTGTATTATTGAATTTGCAGGGTCAAGCTTCCATCTGGAGCCAAGAAGATTGTCCCCAGTGGTTGCCGTGCTATGATTGGTCAGGTTGCAGGTGGAGGACGTACTGAGAAGCCAATGCTCAAGGCAGGTAACGCATATCACAAATTCCGTGTGAAGAGAAACTGTTGGCCTAAGGTTCGTGGTGTTGCTATGAATCCCGTGGAGCATCCCCATGGTGGTGGTAACCATCAACATATTGGTCATGCTAGTACTGTTCGTCGTGATGCACCACCTGGTCAAAAGGTTGGTCTTATTGCTGCTAGAAGAACTGGTCGTCTTAGAGGTCAAGCTGCTGCTGCTGCCATGAAGGCTGATAAATAGAGCACTTGATTGGTTTATCGGCTTTTTGATATTTTTTTACCTTCGACTTGATTTTGTTTCCGAGAAGTTTTCATAGTCTAGTTTTGTTAGAAGCGGGTTTTTTAGAGATTCAGTCTACAGTTTGTTGTCTAAGACTAATTTTTATGCTATTTATTGTCGTTTTCGTTAATTGGCGATCTCTATGTTATGATAGTTAAATCTGTGTAGCGGCCAAATGTGATGTGAGGCTGCAAGATATATATTTACCAACTCTAAAACCTTGATTTTGAGTTATGGACCATCTGATCTACAATGCAATACTTGCATTATCCAAGCGATTTTAGAATTGCAGCAACTTTGGTTAACTGGTCTCATGTTATACAAATTGCTTTATAAAATATTTAAAAAGACGAAATAAATTCCTTAAACATAATATTTTATTTATATTTAAAAACTTGAATATATTGTATGTATAAGTTTTTCTTTAAAAACGATCGTAATGTTCTTCGGTTGAGAAAAAAAATATGTGCCCGTTAGTGCCATTTAAGATTTCAATAGGGCTTAAAACACGAATTACATTAAACGTTAACCTTAAAACACGAACTACATTAAATATTTAAGTTAGACATTGAAATTACATTAAACAACGTACGGTTAATAGAAACTACGATTAAAACACTAAACAACGATACGGTAATTAAAACATTAAACTACGAATTAATCAAAAGAATCATATGAGACCCAACCCTCCTCACTCGAAGTCTCTGAGTCTTGAGGGTTAAGCCCCATTTCCCATCGGTATTCTGCTTATCTTTGTTCACGCTCCCTACAAGCAGCTGCCTCACGTGCTTCGGCTTGTTGAATTTCTCTGAATACTTGCTCATCTTGCTCGAGTTGTCGGAGATATTCCTCTGAAAAGTTAAACGGATTTTTTGGAGGTCCATCGGTGGAGTATTTGCCGGTGGAGTGTTTGCCGGCGGAAAGAGAACTTCCGGTGGAGTGTTTTGTGGTTGATTCTCATTTGGGATATAGGAAATAGATATGCATGTGGAGTGTTTTGTGGTTCGTTTTCATTTGGGAATATCGGAAAGAGATATTTCGGTGGGGTGTGATAAACAGATTCATTATCCGGTGGACTTGGGAATTGTTGAGAGAAATCGTTGTGTGACATTGTTGTGTGTATGAGTTGTGTGTGAATTGTGTGTGAGTTGTTAGTGTGAGTCTGTGAATGGCTATTTATAGGACCATTTTTGCAATTTGAATTTGAATTTATCCCGCTTTAAGTTTGAATTTTGAAATTTGAACAAATCCCGCTCGGTTTTGAATTTGAATTTATCCCGCTTTACGTTTGAATTTTGAATTTCAAATTTTAAATTTCTATAAACCCTTATAAATAACATACTATTCTTCACACACTTCTGTATCTAAACCATTTTACAATGAATAATCGTTGGTCAATAGAAGAAGAACACTTGCTAGCTGAAGTTTGGGTTGCAGTTTCCGAAGATGTAACCAACTACAATGAACCCTCTTTTTGGAATAGGTTGTAGAAAGCTTCAACAATCAGTCTGAAGGTGGCCACCGTAACAAAAATATGGTCACGGGTAAATGGAAAAGTCTTAGCTGCGAATGTAAAAAATTCAACGCTATTTACAATCAGTTGGAGCGTACAAGCGGGGAAAATGATACTGCTCTCCTCAAGAATGCAAAGACCATTTTCGAACAACGCCATATGAGAAGCTTCCAATATGTTCACGTGTGGGAGGTTTTGTGGAACCACCCCAAATGGGACGAATGAAATGCTTAATGGTGTTGAATGTTTTGTTTTCTGTATCGTGTTTATTTTTTTCGTATCATGTTAATTTGTTTTTCCGTATCGTTTTTAATATGTTGTAATGTTGCTTTAAGTTTGTGTGGAAAACTAGAAGGGGGGTTGAATAGTTTACCGCTTTTTAACTTGATTATCTTTAAAAAACTTTACGTTTGTTTAAAGATATAAACAGAACTTTACATGTTCAATTCTTTGAAAAGCTTTACGTGTGAATAACAATCCTAACTTTACTTGTTTAGTTCTTTGAAAAGCTTTACGTTTGTTTAAAGATATAAACACAACTTTACTTGTTTAATTCTTTGAAAAGCTTTACGTGTGATTAGCAATTCTAACTAAAGATAATATGTAATAAGCAAAGATAAAGAAAGAAACGATCAAACCACAACACGATTGTTTATCGTGGTTCGGCTACAAGGACTCTTTTTCCTTGCCCTACATCCACGCCTCGAGTTTCCAACTCGAGAGTTATAAGCACTAATCAACAAGCTCCTTTCCCGGTGGAGAAACCTTTACAACGTCGCTTACACTTTTACCAACACAAAGCTAGATGTCGAGTTCTTTTACACGGGTACAACCACTCCCATCGTCGCTTACACTTTTACCGACACTAAGCTAGATGTCGAGTTCTTTACCAAGGGTACAACCACTCCCGTTAGTTCTTTTACAAGGGTACAACAACTCCCTGCACACTATGTATTTTGAGGCCTAAATACTAACTGATCACTTCTACATACATGATACAAATGAAGTATAAACTACCAAAGCTTATACATGACAAAGCTAACAAGACTTGCAACTTTAGAGTTGAAGCTTGTAACTTCTTGAATGATCTTGTGAAGTCCCTTGCTACATAAGAGGATCACACAAGTCAAATGTTACTGAGTTAGTTGAGAGAGTATTTGAAAATATTTCCTAAAGTTATTACTCAAAACAAACAAGTGGCTTGGTATTTATAATAAAACAAACAGCAGGTCTGGCGGATACGGCGGAACCCTCAGATGGGTTCCGCCAGGCTTGCAGTAGGTTTTACCATAAATACTTCAAATCAACCAAAGTCACATCAACAACAACTAGTCAAACACATTTAATCCAATTTGGAAAGCTTCCAAAAGTGTGTAAGAGGTTATGGCAAGTCAAATACACAAGCTTGCCATAAATGTATGATGTGACAAGACACTTTCTAATTAAAGAAATAAAAACAATGTTTTGTTTAAAAGGAAATGTAAACCTTAGTTTAAACAAGACTTAAACACTTAAAGTGATGATTTACTCTTAGCTAAAGTTCATACTTTGTCATTAACAAAACTTAGCAAAGATCGTAAAATAAAAATAACGTTTTTAGGCGATATTTGTATTAACAATCTCCCCCTTTTGGTTGATGACAAAACATAAACTTTATTTATAAGTAAGTCACTAGTTTTAGTGTTAAGTCTTATAAAGTTAGTATAAAAACTTGTTTTTGCTAAGATGACGTGATATGCAAGAGTTAAGAAAAAAATTGGAAACAAGTTTATATATAAATTCTCCCCCTTTTTGTCGAAACAAAAAGAAGAGTAGCAAAGCGGAAGTATTGTAACAACCGTGGTTTTGGCAGGTCAGTTTGACTGATAGTCTTGACTCGGTTGAAGTTTGTTTGGTGTGTCTTAGGTGTTGGAAGTGATATATGAGTGATATAGGTGAG
This sequence comes from Artemisia argyi, assembly GCA_030686995.1. NCBI lineage: Eukaryota > Viridiplantae > Streptophyta > Magnoliopsida > Asterales > Asteraceae > Artemisia > Artemisia argyi. The sequence goes on along the minus strand of CM060703.1, from coordinate 25,906,079 downwards.
TTTTAGCACTAAATCCCTTTGCGTAAGTGGTTTTATTGTGATTTGGAAAGTTTGGAATTTGGGAAAGTTCATTTTGATCACCTTTGTGGTGTAAAAATAACTTGTGTAGTTTTGGTGTTTTTGTGATTTTGCGTAACAAGTTTTCGTTCAAGTATTTGAGCGTTAGCAAGTTACGAGGAGTTTGTTTTTATGATTTATGTTTCAAAAAGAGTGTGAAATTCTATTTTTGAAAACTTTATTTTTGGAAATGATATTTTTCCGGGTTGTCGTAAAAACTGAGGTTTATCGCGTAAGACGCTAGGATTGGTTACGCGCATTTATAAAATATGAAAAGTATGAGGTTTTGAGTGTAATAAATTAATTTAATAAAAAATATATATAATATATATATTTGGTATAAAAAAAATGGGCTAGGAAAAAAAAGGGAAAAGGAAACCAAATTTGAGTCCAAATATGACTCTTAGGCCCAAGGAATCCTAGTTCAACCCAAACAAGCCCAACCCCTACCCATATAAACATAACAAACGACCCATACCCCTCTTTTCCTGCAATTTGAAGTCGACACAAAGAGGAAACAAGAAGGAAAAATTAGGGTTTATAGTTTTGAGGCTAAAATCAAGAATCAAGGTAAAATTCTTAAAATACATGTTCAATTGTTTGATTAATTAATATAATTCATGTAATAATTATATGATGGATTAGGGTTTGGGTTAACTTCTGTAAATTAATGTTATAAGACATGTTGGGATCAATAATTAGTAATAGTATGATGTTTGGTTAAGAGAATTGAGTGTAAAACATGCTAGTTATTGAGTTAGGGATTGGACAGATTTGTAAGGCTGTAAAGATGTGAGTGTAAATAACAGATGGTGATGAGTTAAGTCACGAATTTTAGGTCTAAATTGTAGTATAATGAAAGAGCTTTCCAAAAAGTCCAGCCACGATCGATTTTGAGGTCGGGAAGTCGGTCTTCTGATTTTTCTTTGATAAGGTGTCAAAGCTGTCAAACCGGGACAGATTTTGGGTAAAAGTTTGAGGGTGACATGTGGTTGTAAAAGTGGTATTTTGACTTGGTCTTCTGGAATAGTTAAGTTTTAGGTTATATTAGACTACCACGAAGAGGATTCGCGATAAAAACTGGTGGAAGTAATTATTAAAAATCAAAACTTTTTGGTGTGCGTTCAGATCCGAATTTGAGTAGTTGACAAGTTTGAATTTCTTATGAGTACTTGTGTGTGTTATTGGTCCATGGCCTTTTGGGATTAGCTTCTATGCTTATGAGAGACCATGGTAAATTTTTTATGTGAGTTGTTGAGCTTTATTTGTCGTGATTTCATGTGAGTGAATGTACTCAAAAATTCTGCTTTTTCTGAGTTTTAGAGTGCAAGGGATTTAGTGAGTATTAAGTTATGGTAGTGGTTAGTGTGGTGTCTAGGAGATCCATGGTGCGTCATATGGGTCTTAGACATCCATCATATGTGTATTACATGATTTGTAGCTTTTAGCTTGACCTTGTGTAATGTGGATTATTTTTGTGTGCTATAGATTGTGAATTGTTTTTGTGGAAGCTGCGGAGTTTAAGTGAGTTCATAGTCCCATATTTTTACTTTGTTTTAAAATTGGGATGGGAATGATGCTTGTCTTAAATGATTTGAAATACTGTGATTATGTGTATGGTGTTAAAGAGCTTGGACTTTTAATGTTATCGTATTTATGCTATATGTGAACGGTAATGATATGATGTGTGATGATAATGTTGTGTGGTCGAATTGGGGGGGGGGGGGGGAGTATACAATTGGAGAGTAATACTCCTACTCATTACTGGTTTATGGGATCCAATTAGGAGGATGCTTATCCTGTTGCTCGCGTATGCGACCTAATTGATGATATGTTTGATGGGATCCAATTAGGAGGATGCTTATCCTGTTGCTCGCGCATGCGACCTAATTGATGATTATGGGGTCGGAGGACACGAGCCGGCCTAATGGTTGCCTTATGAGTGTTGTTGCCTTTATGTGTGATTAATGACTTGCAAATGCATGTAGCTATATGATAACTATAACTATTTGTCCAGCTATATTTTGTAATCACAGTGAATTTGGTTGCCTTGTGTGTTTGAGTCTTAAACCTATGAATCTCACCAAAATTATGTTGACGTTTTAAGCATCATTTTCAGGTGAGCTTTCTAAGGATAAGATAGAAGGATGTGAATAGACGAGACCTTAGTTGCATTGGGAGTGGTTTATCATCTATGTTTGGATTTATGTTTTGTTTTGGTTATTTTATTTTGGGGTATTGTTACAACACTTTGTGTTTGTACATTGCTCTATGCATGTAGTTGTTCTCTATGTAGACACCAGGTGTTGTAATGATATCCATGAAGTTACACCCGCGCGTTTCCGCCGTGGCGGGGTGTGACAGATTGGTATCAGATCCTTGGTTATAGAGAATTAGGTGGTTGAGCCTAGACTATAGCCTAGGCGTCCCTCATATAGTTGCATTTAGGGCCTATGTGTAAGTATAGTATTTTATATGTCTATCTTCCTATATTTATGAGATATTTTATTGAGTTTCGGACGTCTATTCTATTCTATATATGTAGTATTGTATATATCGACTTTATTATATCGTCTTTCGCGTGTAAGATGCTTTGTTGGATTTCCGTTGTTGCTATCGGATGTGAGAGAAGTGGTAGGATGAAACGGATTAATGGCAGAATCCGAGTTTCCGATATCATGTATCCATGTTCGGACAAGGGGAGGACGTTTATGGGAAACGTTGGTGGAGAAGAAGTGGAGAGGTTTGGAACCACGGTGACTTCTGGAGATGGAGCCATTACTAAATACCTTTGGTAGTGTCCTCACTTCACCTAGGAAGGAGATGTGGTTTAGTCTAAACCTCGTGATTTGTATGCGCTTGTGAATTATGTGGAATTGGAAGAAAAGAGTAGAGATGGTTTTGCATGTTGTCGACTACCTCAACATGTAGGAAACGTGAATGGATGGTTGGGTAAAGATGAAAGGGAGTTAGGATGAAATGGTGTGGATTCGGATCTAGAGTCCACATCGAGTAGTAAGTTGAATTGATCTGAGTGGGGAGATAAGTGCGAGAGTGGAGTTTGAGCCATTATGCGACGTCTTTGTTTTGTGTTATGTTTTGGAATTTGTATATTGTTTTTGCCGTCTGGAGCCATGTTGGAGCGTGATTACTCTTGGATATTGGATCGACCTTATCCAAGTGATTTTGATTATAGAGTTTACGTGATCGATGGAATTGTTCCATAGGAGATGATTGTTTGCGACGTCTTTTGTTTTGTTTGCATGATTGTTGGCATGATGTGTTGTCATATGAGGGAGTACATTTGTGAAAGGGGGCCTAGATAATTATGGTGGCCAACATAATTATACATGCGTCACAACATAAGTGGACTTGCAAGTATGATAGCATGGATTGCATGGTGTATTAGGTGCTATGTGGTATATGTGCATTATCATTGAGATGTGTGGTTTTGGAAGTAAGTATGCGTGTGGAATAGGCTTATAACTATGGTTGCGAACATAATTATAAGGGTATCACACACGTGGACTTGTGACCATTATTGCATTGATTGATGTTTGTTGTTATATGTTGTGGTAGATGGTATGTTATATCATGTTGGTGATGGCTGTATGGTTAGAGAAGTATTCTCTTAACCGTTTGGGCAGTCGTTATATGTTGGGGTGTGTAGGTGGTAAGATTCCATCCTACCTATCATACGTTGATACCTCAATTATCGGTGGGTACTTATGTTGTGGTATTTAAGTTGATTCATTTGCTAGACGCTCCGTTTGTATACCTAATTCTTTGGTTGGCATTCATATTCGTACCATGATGGTACATATGCCATATTCTTTCTATTCGACGTTGTGATAGGTGTTGGGAAATCGAATTCGTTTTGTTGGATACTGTTTCGTTTCTTTGGTTATTCCATACATTCATTCCTCGGATGAATGTTATACTATTCTTCAAGTATTGTTGGTTCGTGACGAGTTGGTGTGGATATTTAATCCCTCATTTACACACAGCAGTTGAATTTTGTGACCTGTTAGTATCGGTGTTTTTTCTATGATTTTGGTTTGATTGTTGTACGAATGAGTCTTTGCGTTCTTCGTTTGGTTTGCAATGCATTTGCGTAAGTGTTCACTGGTATGAGTTCGTTTGAGGATTATTTTGATTACGGAATTCTTCAATGTCTTTTGCGTTCGATTAAGAGGTTGTGTTAGAGTCTTTATGGTATTTTACAAATTCGTTTGGGATTTCAAGGTCATTTGTGGGAAACTATTATTTTTATGGTGAAAATGAAGTGTGGAAAAAAAATGGTTATGTTGATGTCTTGCATAAAATGGTTTATATATTTTTTATATAAAAAAAATGTATAAGTTTAAGGTATGTCTTGTGAAAAACGGTGTTCATTTGTTTTTGGGAAGGTCGAGTACGGGAATAAGAACTGTCCATGGTTCTCATTTACCAAACTTGTTATGTATTTGGTTCATCGAGTGTTTCTTTTGTTGTGGTGCGCTTGTGGATGTTTTATTGGTACGTCTATTTTATATTTTATTTGTATGAGTTTTCGTGAACACTTTATCCGTGTCTACTTTTATTGGGGATACAAATATGCCCACTAGTTTATAATTCTTTATTTACATAGAGAGGCATCTCAAACAATGTAAGTAAAGGAATATAAACTTATGCTTCGGTGATTTACAATTTCTTTATTTAAATGAAAAGGCATCCCAATCTATTCAAATAATTATAAATCATCCTACTTAAGAATTCCCAACACAACATTCATACTTAGCCGGTGAGTTACAAGGTAGTGTATTACGAGATGATACTGGTGTTCCAAAAGTACAAGATGAATATTCAATCTTGTAAAGCTGATGAGGGTACTTGTGGTGTAACTAAGGGTGATTTGAGCTTTAAAAGTGCATCAAGATCTTTTAATGAGCTTGTGTTTGCAACGGTTGTGAAGATAATGTTGTGATATGTTGATGAACAAAAGTTTGTATGCTTAACATTAATACTCTTAGGTATAGATGTTGAGTTTGTTTTGAAAATCTTAAGAGATTTCAAAGGTTTATGATGGAATGGTATCCTTAGGACCTAAACAGGATAGTACTTTTACAGGATGAAGAGAAGAATTGATAACTATCCCAAGATAGTAGTTCGGATTATCTCATAAATGAAAACTTTCAAGAATGAAATTAGATAATACAAATAAGGAGTTGAAATTTTGCTGAGTGGTAAGGCACTATCGTGTCTCTAGATCGTTTTAATGTATTCTGGTGGTTTATCGAGTTCAAGTAGGAAATCAACCTAAACATAACCCTAGTACAACTACTCTCAGTATTTGAAAATTTTAAGTCGAATATAGTTAGTCAGACTATATTCCACTGTCCCTAGGTTAAATATAGGTGACTAGTCTATATTTAGCCAAGGTTTGATAAAATTTTCAAATACCTAAATTAGGTATACTTTTGATATGTCCGTTGTTTTCGGGAAACTGTCAACTAAACAAAGGCGATGTCAAACCCTTCAATTGCAAGTCCCGGCCATACAAGACTTGTAACGTATGTTTTCATATTCCCTTGCATAGAAGATAGTATGGGTAGGTACGTGTGGAAAGGAAGTTTTAAGTAGTTCTAAAATAGAACATACTTGGCCAGGATCACGAACTTTTAATAATGAAGGTTTCAAAAGAAAACTTTGATAAGTGTAGGGCTGAACTTCAGCTTTTGTAGGTGATGGATTTGTTTGTCCTTTAAAAATCTCATATTTCTATTTAGAAATCGATAGATTGTGATGGGTTTTTTTTTTTTTTTTTTTTTTTTTTTTTTTTTTTTTTTTTTTGATGTCATATGAAATGATATTGATGATGTATAGTTTATATATCGTTTACTACCGTTCGGGCCGACATAATTCAGAAGTCATGTAGTAAACGTTCGAGGAGCCAGGACACTTTAATTCGTAAATCCATAACTCATCTCGACGACTTACATAATGAACTCCTCACATGAGGCTCCCTACTATTGTAGTAGTTGATAAAATATATATGTATATAAGTTTTGATCCAAAAAGTTACATGTCCAAGTACTTGAATAAACTTAGGAAAGTTTATGATTACATGAAGATTGTTATTAGGGTAAGTTTCATATAACTTGTATGACCATTTTTCTTTGTAATAACTCATGGTTCTTTTAAGTGAAGTAGCTCCAAATTGCTTGTTCAAGTTATCGCCAATTCCTTGTTTCATGTTTTCGCCTAAGTAAGTTTGTATGGTCATTTAGTCATGGCCTTGCCATGATCTTTGGTCCTTGTTCCATGGTCATGAGACTCAACCTTGGCTCTAGTCATGGTTGTGGTCTTGATTATAGGTCATAAGACCTCTTGTTCCTTTTAAAGTATAACCATAATATAGTGACTTATAAATATGTAAATAGCTGTTAAGAAACTGCGAAATATCTCATTCGTTATTGACTTTCTGGAGACGTGCCCCTGAGTTTTTGAAGAAAACGTGATTCCGGACAACTTTCGTGTTTTAACTTTTTCATGAAACGGACCAGAAATGCCTCTTTTTGCGTGTTTTAAGTTTCTGTAACAGAATGTTTTTGGCAGCTTTGCCGCAAAGTTTTGGTAACTTCAAATGGTCTTAACTTTTGACTCGTATACTCGTTTTAGGTGGTTCAAATTGCTACGGTTTCCTTGTTAGGTCCTCTACTACAATATGTAATGATCCAATATCATATTTTTACCATTTTGATCAGGTCTTTCCAAGAAAGTTACTAGTTTACTTGTTTAAATAACATAAGTTAACAATCATTTACAATAACTTGTTTTACCCATTTTTATACATCATGGACATGATCACAAGGCATAATATAGCATGAATGATATGTAAATAACATGATTATGATATTTAGAAAGAAGTATGTTAGGGTTTTGCTTACAACTTTTGGCTTTCAAAAAAGGAAACACGAACTAGGACAAGAACTATACCCTTCAACAATATCCTTAGCTTCCAATATTTAACCACCCTTGCTAATCTTTGTTAGACTTGATCTATTCTTTGTAAGAATCTTATATACTCAGCCCCTAATCACCTTGATCATCCTCAAGAAAACCCTAGGATTGATGATGAGATTATGGTGTTGTTTATGATGATTTATAGTATAAATGGAACTTGGAATCAACAAGGAACTTAAGGTTTAATTTATGATGGATGATATTAGCAAATACAAGATCAAAATGGTAAAGAAAAGGTGTGTTTGGTCGTTGCTTATGATGAGAGAACAAAGAGATAAGTTTGGTCTTATAGCAAGGTGAGGAGGTTACTTAACAAGACTTGTCAAAGCTTACAAAGGAAGCTTATACAGTTGGTTGAATCTTAGGGCACTTTGCATGAGTTCAAGACACACAAGGGTGTGACTCCCCCCCTAGAGGCGGTTTGAATGAGATAAGGAGGGTGACTTGGTCTTTGGATGATATTATCTAACTTATGTAGCTAGTTTTTACTCCGGAAAATGCTAACCGTAAATGATTAAGCCTCAAAACGTAAAACCGGGTATCGTAAAAATGTGGAACTTGAAAGTATGGTTAAACATGTCAATATACTTCATAATAAAATATAAAATGAGTGGTAGGTTCCATTGGGGTGCTAAAACCCTGCTAAAAACTGGAAACACGGGTCTAAAACGCGTAATACGTAAAACGTACGAATATTGTGTAAAATTGAGAAAAGTAAAATGTTACTTTTCTAATGTGATAATAATGATTTAAAATGACTTATAATGTCTAGGCTGGGCTCAGTCTAGTGTCGGTTGGTATTAAATGTCTTTTAGACATAAAACCGTAAGCCTAAAAATCAAGGAATGATTTACAAAATCAAGGAATGATTTTTGGTCAAAGGAGGAGGGAAAAATATGTTGACTTTTTCCAAAAATGTGAAAACTCAAATTGTCTTAGAAACGCGGTGCAGGTATAGGCTAAGGTTACGGCTGAGTAAAAACGCTTAAAAATGAAAATTCCTATTTTTCACGGCTGAGGTTTATTTGGTCATGTTTTTCTCAGTCATGATTAATTCTCAAATAAATCATGAGTGTATCAAACATTTTTCTGATACGGGGAAAAGTAACGCGGTCGAGTTTCGTTGTGCGTAGAATTTTTGAATGACGTTTTACCCTAAAACGTGTAATTCCTTAATAACTTTCGCGAAAATGATCTGATGAGTGTCAAACTTTTAATTTGCCATGGAAATGATTTATCACTCGAGGCCAAGAAACAAAAATCAAATTTCGGGAAAATTTTGGGAAAAATGAATAGTAAAAGTGAATAGTAAAATATTCCGGGAATAGTAATTAACCTGAAATTGCGAATTGTTACAGTCTCTACCCCTTACGGGGAACTTCGTCCCGAAGTTCTATGTGTGTTATATGTTGGAGTGGTGTCGATGAAGAGGTGTGGTTATTTATGAGGACTAGAGTGTGTGATTACTAGTGATGTAGTTTGATTTGTCTCAGAATACGGTGTGTCAATAGAAATTGATAACATAGTTGAGTGTTACTAGAGATTCATATAATATTCGAATATCAAAGGAAATTGATATAGCAGTCGAATATTAATAGGAATTGATATAGTAGTGGTATATCAATGGAAATTGGGATAGTAGTTGCAATCATAGCCTAGTAGGTAATCTGTTGTTGTACCTAGTGTTTATTGACTTCATACTTATGTTATTTCGGATACAAATAAGCCCACTTGTTTATAATTCTTTATTTACATAGAGAGGCATCTCAAACAATGTAAGTAAAGGAATATAAACTTATGCTTCGGTGATTTACAATTTCTTTATTTAAATGAAAAGGCATCCCAATCCATTCAAATAATTATAAATCATCCTACTTAAGAATTCCCAACACAACATTCATACTTAGCCGGTGAGTTACAAGGTAGTGTATTACGAGATGATACTGGTGTTCCAAAAGTACAAGATGATTATTCAATCTTGTAAAGCTGATGAGGGTACTTGTGGTGTAACTAAGGATGATTTGAGCTTTAAAAGTGCATCAAGATCTTTTAATGAGCTTGTGTTTGCAACGGTTGTGAAGATAATATTGTGATATGTTGATGAACAAAAGTTTGTATGCTTAACATTAATACTCTTAGGTATAGATGTTGAGTTTGTTTTGAAAATCTTAAGAGATTTCAAAGGTTTATGATGGAATGGTATCCTTAGGACCTAAACAGGATAGTACTTTTACAGGATGAAGAGAAGAATTGATAACTATCCCAAGATAGTAGTTCGGATTATCTCATAAATGAAAACTTTCAAGAATGAAATTAGATAATACAAATAAGGAGTTGAAATTTTGCTGAGTGGTAAGGCACTATCGTGTCTCTAGATCGTTTTAATGTATTCTGGTGGTTTATCGAGTTCAAGTAGGAAATCAACCTAAACATAACCCTAGTACAACTACTCTCAGTATTTGAAAATTTTAAGTCGAATATAGTTAGTCAGACTATATTCCACTGTCCCTAGGTTAAATATAGGTGACTAGTCTATATTTAGCCAAGGTTCGATAAAATTTTCAAATACCTAAATTAAGTATACTTTTGATATGTCCGTTGTTTTCGGGAACTGTCAACTAAACAAAGGCGATGTTAAACCCTTCAATTGCAAGTCCCGGCCATACAAGACTTGTAACGTATGTTTTCATATTCCCTTGCATAGAAGATAGTATGGGTAGGTACGTGTGGAAAGGAAGTTTTAAGTAGTTCTAAAATAGAACATACTTGGCCAGGATCACGAACTTTTAATAATGAAGGTTTCAGAAGAAAACTTTGATGAATGTAGGGCTGAACTTCAGCTTTTGTAGGTGATGGATTTGTTTGTCCTTTAAAAATCTCATATTTCTATTTAGAAATCGATAGATTGTGATGGATTTTTTTTTTTTTTTTTTTTTTTTTTTGATGTCATATGAAATGATATTGATGATGTGATGGAATAATTCTAGAGACCATTGTGCAAAACACAATGTCTCAGAAGTATGTTAGACCATTGTGCAATTCACAATGTCTGGGAAGTAGGTTAAACCATTGTGTGACTCAAAACATTTGAGAAATGATTAAGACCATTGTATAATACAATGTCTTGGAAAATAGGAAAGACCATTGCAATCAGTTACAATGTCTTGGACATAAAATGTTGGAGTAGGAACATGATTGGGAGAATCTGGTTGTGTCGTAATGCCCTAGAATAGGCATACGCAGATATGTTTAGTCCATTATTTAGATAAATGATTGAAAATAAACCGAGTTTATATATCAATATACTAATATGTTCATGTAGTATAAAATGCTTACAGGGAAATGCTCAATTATGTTTAGGGTACATATATTAATATGCAATTATGTTTGTGTAGCATAAAAATGTCTACGGGGAAATACTCAAAATTGGTATATATGAATATACTAATATGTTTGTGTAGCATAACATGCTTACTAAGTCCATAATCGTCTGGAGGATGGAAGACACGGAGAGCGGAAGGCTATAAAATGTTTTTGCTTGTATGTGTAGTTATAGTTTATGTCTCAATTAGACCCGTTTCTCTATAACCATGGCTCTGATACCAATCTGTAACACCCCCAATTCATGGTTGCAGCGGAATTCAAACTGGGTGTTACTCGACGGCACAATAGTCACAATAATAGAAAACGAACTCCAATTGAGTCGTTTTAAAAGATTTATCATTCAAATTGTATAAATATCAGAGATTACAAAATGAGGTCCCAAATGGTTCCATGTTTACAATTTACATTAAATGAGTTTTTGAATGATAATAAAATTTATAGCCCTCTTGAGTATCTGTGCCCTTCCCTGCCATCCTTGATCGTCATGAACCTGAAATACATGCTTGAGAGGTCAACACAAAGGTTGAGTGATATTCATAGAGTTTGTTTAATGTTTGAACACAATATGTTGGTAGTGTGAGTTATAGGCTCACACCAATGGTTGGAAAACAAAACAGTTATTATCATTACTAAGCTTATGACACCAAAACGTTAACGTGTACCAATATCGATCGGCAGATTTATCCCGGTAGGTACTTTGCTGTCATACCCATGTCTCAAATATTAATGCATTTGTATGAACTTAGTCAATACAAATGGGATTCGTCAATCCCAATAGGCCTATTCACAATATTCGCGCTCACTATTGCTAGTGATTAAATGGTTCATAATAAGGGATCTCGGTTTAGCAAGGCTGGTACTCAGTGATAATAAAACAATCAGGCAAGCATACAATTTGAAAGCATTGTGTTCGGTTAAAATAGCATGTATTCCCCCCAAGGGTTTGTAAAACAATTAAGTAATGGAAAGTGGGGCTATGAACTCACCTTGAGTTGGATGATGTATAATGAGAATGATGGATATGCCGTAAGAACTTCTACTAGCAACCTAGAATAATTGTTGCAACTTAGGTTTGGAATAATGTCTAAGGAAACATAAACATGCCAATATATATCTTGCACTTAGTCCAGGATGTGGTATGATGTATAGTGTAAGTCTTTGAAAAGAAATGATTCATGAAACATGTATAGTTTATATATCGTTTACTACCGTTCGGGCCGACATAATTCAGAAGTCATGTAGTAAACGTTCGAGGAGCCAGGACACTTTAATTCGTAAATCCACAACTCATCTCGACGACTTACATAATGAACTCCTCACATGAGGCTCCCTACTATTGTAGTAGTTGATAAAATATATATGTATATAAGTTTTGATCCAAAAAGTTACATGTCCAAGTACTTGAATAAACTTAGGAAAGTTTATGATTACATGAAGATTGTTATTAGGGTAAGTTTCATATAACTTGTATGACCATTTTTCTTTGTAATAACTCATGGTTCTTTTAAGTGAAGTAGCTCCAAATTGCTTGTTCAAGTTATCGCCAATTCCTTGTTTCATGTTTTCGCCTAAGTAAGTTTGTATGGTCATTTAGTCATGGCCTTGCCATGACCTTTTGTCCTTGTTCCATGGTCATGAGACTCAACCTTGGCTCTAGCCATGGTTGTGGTCTTGATTATAGGTCATAAGACCTCTTGTTCCTTTTAAAGTATAACCATAATATAGTGACTTATAAATATGTAAATAGCTGTTAAGAAACTGCAAAATATCTCATTCGTTATTGACTTTCTGGAGACGTGCCCCTGAGTTTTTGAAGAAAACGTGATTCCGGACAACTTTCGTGTTTTAACTTTTTCATGAAACGGACCAGAAATGCCTCTTTTTGCGTGTTTTAAGTTTCCGTAACAGAATGTTTTTGGCAGCTTTGCCGCAAAGTTTTGGTAACTTCAAATGGTCATAACTTTTGACTCGTATACTCGTTTTAGGTGGTTCAAATTGCTACGGTTTCCTTGTTAGGTCCTCTACTACAATATGTAATGATCCAATATCATATTTTTACCATTTTGATCAGGTCTTTCCAAGAAAGTTACTAGTTTACTTGTTTAAATAACATAAGTTAACAATCATTTACAATAACTTGTTTTACCCATTTTTATACATCATGGACATGATCACAAGACATAATATAGCATGAATGATATGTAAATAACATGATTATGATATTTAAAAAGAAGTATGTTAGGGTTTTGCTTACAACTTTTGGCTTTCAAAAAAGGAAACACGAACTAGGACAAGAACTATACCCTTCAACAATATCCTTAGCTTCCAATATTTAACCACCCTTGCTAATATTTGTTAGACTTGATCTATTCCTTGTAAGAATCTTATATACTCAGCCCCTAATCACCTTGATCATCCTCAAGAAAACCCTAGGATTGATGATGAGATTATGGTGTTGTTTATGATGATTTATAGTATAAATGAAACTTGGAATCAACAAGGAACTTAAGGTTTAATTTATGATGGATGAAATTAGCAAATACAAGATCAAAATGGTAAAGAAAAGGTGTGTTTGGTCGTTGCTTATGATGAGAGAACAAAGAGATAAGTTTGGTCTTATAGCAAGGTGAGGAGGTTACTTAACAAGACTTGTCAAAGCTTACAAAGGAAGCTTGTACAGTTGGTTGAATCCTAGGGCACTTTGCATGAGTTCAAGACACACAAGGGTGTGACTCCCCCCCTAGAGGCGGTTTGAATGAGATAAGGAGGGTGACTTGGTCTTTGGATGATATTATCTAACTTATGTAGCTAGTTTTTACTCCGGAAAATGCTAACCGTAAATGATTAAGCCTCAAAACGTAAAACCGGGTATCGTAAAAATGTGGAACTTGAAAGTATGATTAAACATGTCAATATACTTCATAATAACAGTGGTAGGTTCCATTGGGGTGCTAAAACCCTGCTAAAAACTGAAAACACGGGTCTAAAACGCGTAATACGTAAAACGTACGAATATTGTGTAAAATTGAGAAAAGTAAAATGTTACTTTTCTAATGTGATAATAATGATTTAAAATGACTTATAATGTCTAGGCTGGGCTCAGTCTAGTGTCGGTTGGTATTAAATGTCTTTTAGACATAAAACCGTAAGCCTAAAAATCAAGGAATGATTTATAAAATCAAGGAATGATTTTTGGTCAAAGGAGGAGGGAAAAATATGTTGACTTTTTCCAAAAATGTGAAAACTCAAATTGTCTTAGAAACGCGGTGCAGGTATTGGCTAAGGTTACGGCTGAGTAAAAACGCTTAAAAATGAAAATTCCTGTTTTTCACGGCCGAGGTTTATTTGGTCATGTTTTTCTCAGTCATGATTAATTCTCAAATAAATCATGAGTGTATCAAACATTTTTCTGATATGGGGAAAATTAACGCGGTCGAGTTTCGTTGTGCGTAGAATTTTTGAATGACGTTTTACCCTAAAACGTGTAATTCCTTAATAACTTTCGCGAAAATGATCTGATGAGTGTCAAACTTTTAATTTGCCATGGAAATGATTTATCACTCGAGGCCAAGAAACAAAAATCAAATTTTGGGAAAATTTCGGGAAAATGAATAGTAAAAGTGAATAGTAAAATTTTCCGGGAATAGTAATTAACCTGAAATTGCGAATTGTTACAGATAAAACGTATTATTACCTTAGCAAGTGGTTGATACGCTTGAAGGTGAGTGTTGATGTCAACGATTATTATGGTGATACAACGGTCAGAGATGCTTGGAGATTTTGTTGAGAAGGAATTGGTGAGACATTTCATTTGATGAGTTGGTAGAGAGACGTGGGGTGTCACGTCAATCAGCTTATATCAAGATGAAATACATACTTCGCGATAGTGGTTAACGTGTTATAGAGTCTTGAGAAAGCGTATGTGGATGAGTATGACTTATCATTCTCTAATGAGTGAACTAAGTGAGCGTACAAATCAGGCGTTAGATGGTGAGCTGAGAGCATGGATGTGTTTGATTTTGGAGGAAGCCGGGGTATACATTTATCCTTAGCTGAGTTCTCCTATATAAACAATTATCATTCTAGTATTGAGTATGTGTCGTGTGAAAAGTTGTATGGAAGGTAATGTAGGTCACCTGTTCTGTGGCCAAAGGTTGGAACAAGCCAACTAATTGGTCCTGAACTAGAGCGAGAGACTACGAATAAAGTTTTCGGATTAAGGAAAGACTTAAGGCAGCAAGAGATCGCCAAAAGAGTTATGCGAGTTATTGCTGTAAGCCCTTAGAGTTTGGTGTTGGTGATATTATGAGGTTAAAAGTGTCTCCTTGGATACGTAGAACCATTTGAGATTTATGGAAAGGATTGGATTTGAGACATATCGGTTGAATTTGCCTGAGGAATGAAGTAGAGTGCATGATACGTTTCACGTATCTAATGGAAGAAGTGGTTGGAGGATGCTAGTGTGCATGTGCCATTAGATGAATGTATGGTTGACAAGACTCTTCATTTTGTCGAGAAACCTGTTGAGATTATGGAATCGAGATGTTAAGAGTTTGAAGTGTGGTGAGATAGCGTTGGTAAAGGTATGGTGGGATTCTAAGCGTGGTCCTAAGTTTACGTGGGAACGTGAGGATCAGATGAAATTTAAGTACCCAAATTTGTTTGCTGATGTGGTTGGTGAAGTAGATCGTTTGTAGTTGGATTTTAGATCGTGGAAGTTAAATGCGGGGTATTCATAAATGTTTGTTTTATGGATATCTGTCATTTGTGAGTGCGTCTTGTGGTTACCATTTGGCTTTTCATTTGGTTCGAGGGTATTGTACCTACCTGTGAGAAGTCGTTTGGATCATTGGTGTTATTGATCGGTGTAGCGTATCTATTTTCGTGTATCATTGGAGTGACGGGATGTTTTCTATCGTGTGAATTCTAGTATTTAGTCGGTTCACATTTTTGCGATTATTTCTCTGTGATTTTATGGTGTGGTATTTATCCGCTTAAAAATCCATAAATTTCCTTTTGCTGTTGTGAGTGGTGACTATAGTAGTTGAAATCTCGGGACGCGATTTCCCTAAGTGGGGGATGATGTAACAACCGTGGTTTTGGCAGGTCAGTTTAACTGATAGTCTTGACTCGGTTGAAGTTTGTTTGGTGTGTTTTAGGTGTTGGAAGTGATATATGAGTGATATAGGTGAGTTTTAGCACTAAATCCCTTTGCGTAAGTGGTTTTATCGTGATTTAGAAAGTTTGAATTTGGGAAAGTTCATTTTGATCACCTTTGTGGTGTAGAAATGACTTGTGTAGTTTTGGTGTTTTTGTGATTTTGCGTAACAAGTTTTCGTTCAAGTATTTGAGCGTTAGCAAGTTACGAGGAGTTTGTTTTTATGAGTTATGTTTCAAAAAGAGTGTGAAATTCTATTTTTGGAAACTTTATTTTTGGAAATGATATTTTTCCGGGTTGTCGTAAAAACTGAGGTTTATCGCGTAAGACGCTAGGATTGGTTACGCGCATTTATAAAATATGAAAAGTATGAGGTTTTGAGTGTAATAAATTAATTTAATAAAAAATATATAAAATATATATATTTGGAATAAAAAAAATGGGCTAGGAAAAAAAAAAGGAAAAGGAAACCAAATTTGAGTCCAAATATGACTCTTAGGCCTAAGGAATCCTAGTTCAACCCAAACAAGCCCAACCCTACCGATATAAACATAACAAACGACCCATACCCCTCTTTTCCTGCAATTTAAAGTCAACACAAGGAGGAAACAAGAAGGAAAAATTAGGGTTTATAGTTTTGAGGCTAAAATCAAGAATCAAGGTAAAATTCTTAAAATACATGTTCAATTGTTTGATTAATTAATATAATTCATGTAATAATTATATGATGGATTAGGGTTTGGGTTAACTTCTATAAATTAATGTTATAAAACATGTTGGGATCAATAATTAGTAATAGTATAATGTTTGGTTAAGAGAATTGAGTGTAAAACATGCTAGTTATTGAGTTAGGGATTGGAAAAATTTGTAAGGTTGTAAAGATGTGAGTGTAAATAACAGATGGTGATGAGTTAAGTCACGAATTTTAGGTCTAAATTGTAGTATAATGAAAGAGCTTTCCAAAAAGTCCAGCCACGATCGATTTTGAGGTCGGGAAGTTGGTCTTCTGATTTTTCTTTGATAAGGTGTCAAAGCTGTCAAACCGGGACAGATTTTGGGTAAAAGTTTGAGGGTGACATGTGGTTGTAAAAGTGGTATTTTGACTTGGTCTTCTGGAATAGTTAAATTTTAGGTTATACTAGACTACCACGAAGAGGATTCGCGATAAAAACATGTGGAAGTAATTATTAAAAATCAAAACTTTTTGGTGTGCGTTCAGATCCGAATTTGAGTAGTTGACAAGTTTGAATTTCTTATGAGTACTTGTGTGTGTTATTGGTCCATGGCCTTCTGGGATTAGCTTCTATGCTTATGAGAGACCATGGTAAATTTTTGATGTGAGTTGTTGAGCTTTATTTGTCGTGATTTCATGTGAGTGAATGCACTCAAAAATTCTGCGTTTTCTGAGTTTTAGAGTGCAAGGGATTTAGTGAGTATTAAGTTATGGTAGTGGTTAGTGTGGTGTCTAGGAGATCCATGGTGGGTCATATGAGTCTTAGACATCCATCATATGTGTATTACATGGGTTGTATCTTTTAGCTTGACCTTGTGTAATGTGGATTATTTTTGTGTACTATAGATTGCGAATTGTTTTTGTGGAAGCTGCGGAGTTTAAGGTGAGTTCATAGTCCCATATTTTTACTTTGTTTTAAAATTGGGATGGGAATGATGCTTGTCTTAAATGATTTGAATTACTGTGATTATGTGTATGGTGTTAAAGAGCTTGGACTTTTAATGTTATCGTATTTATGCTATATGTGAACGGTAATGATATGATGTGTGATGATAATGTTGTGTGGTCCAATTGGGGGGGGGGGGGGTAGCATCCAATTGGAGAGTAATACTCCTACTCGTTACTGGTTTATCAGATCCAATTAGGAGGATGCTTATCCTGTTGCTCGCGTATGCGACCTAATTGATGATATGTTTGATGGGATCCAATTAGGAGGATGCTTATCCTGTTGCTCGCGCATGCGACCTAATTGATGATTATGGGGTTGGAGGACATGAGCCATCCTAATTGTTGCCTTATGAGTGTTGTTGCCTTTATGTGTGATTAATGACTTGCAAATGCATGTAGCTATATGATAACTATAACTATTTGTCCAGCTATATTTTGTAATCACAGTGAATTTAGTTGCCTTGTGTGTTTGAGTCTTAAACCTATGAATCTCACCAACATAATGTTGACGTTTTAAGCATCATTTTCAGGTGAGCTTTCTAAGGATAAGATAAAAGGATGTGGATAGACGAGACCTTAGTTGCATTGGGAGTGGTTTATCATCTATGTTTGGATTTATGTTTTGTTTTGGTTATTTTATTTTGGGTTATTGTTACAACACTTTGTGTTTGTACATTACTCTATTCATGTGCATGTAGTTGTTCTCTATGTAGTCACCAGGTGTTGTGATGATATCCATGAAGTTACACCCGCGCGTTTCCGCCGTGGCGCGGTGTGACAAGTATGCACTTGCTCCCCCTTGGACGATACTCCCCCTAAATGGAGTGCACAAGATAAGTCATGAAAGCATTTCATGTCTAAAACACAACTAAGAGTTGTGAAGCGGAATAATGCAATACTCATGCTTCCCCTTGAATATTACTCCCCTAAATGGAGTATCAAGGAAAGAAAACATGGATAATGATCCTACAAAAAGAAAGGTTAGTTTCTAAAATACAAGATATATGTATGCTACCATAGCAAGGTATAGTTTACTCATTATACCTAAATGGTCAACCTTGTAGTAGAATGAAATTCATTTCATGTAAAATTTTGACTCTTAAAAAGTCAAAGACAAGAAATTAGGACGACATTATCCTACTTCTTAAAATAAAGAAAAACTAAAAATAAACTAAGAACATAAAATGCTACAAGGAAATCATCATTTTCCTTAATGAGAAACATTTTCCAAAAACAAGGCTAAGGTTGTTTTAAGGATGAAAATGTACGCTGAAGGTTGTAGCGGTTTTTATTTTGAAGTTTGAGAGGGTGACACGGGTTTTGGTTTGTTGGTTTAAATGGGAAACATTTTCCAAAAGAAACGGTTTTGTTTCATTTTTGGAGACTCTAAGGTTGAGGTTGGTGAGACAAGGATTGTAGACGATCCAAAATGTGGTTTAGTATAAACCTCATTTCTTCGGATAGCTCGCGAATTTCCGTTCGACACCTTTCACTAATGTGAGCGGTTCTTTCGCAATGTCCGCAATCATGACGGGGAAAGTTTGGTGGAAGATTGGTTTGATTTGTTGGAGGTGGATGGCTTGAACTTGAAGGAGCAAATGTTGATGGTTGAGAGGTGTTTTTGCTTCCTTCATTAGTTGAGTGTAGCGTTGTTTGTAAAACCGTAATATGGTTGATTTGAGAGTCAACCATACGTTTGAAGGCATGAAGGTGGTTTAAATGAGTGTCAATCTCATCATTAAGGTTTGGAGGTTTTTCCCATATGGATGCTTCTATTTTCTTATAAGAAGAAAGTAGAGATTCAAATTGTTAGGAATGTTCTTGTGGTGATGGTTGTTGTTGTTGTGGTTGTTGGTTTTGGACAAAATGGCGGAAGCTTGGTTCCCCGGAAGGATTACCATGAAGGTCTTTGTAAATTGGGTGAAACACAAATGATTGTGAGTGTGTATGACCTTGATCATTTGGAAAAATTGATGGTCTAGCATAACGGTAAGCCAACCGTTCTACCAATGATGGTTGATGGGGTTCATCATCTAGTTGCTCACTAGGTTGTTGTTGGGTTTCCATTTGAGCAATGGTGTCAAAGAGTGATAAGGTTGGTGGACTTGATGATTTGGGTGATAGGTCTTCTAATGTTTCCAAATAGGGTAGTGGTGATGTTGGCGGTGTATGGAAAAGTTCCATTGGTGTAAGTGTTGGTGATTGAGGTGATGGAGTTTTTGATGGTTGAGCTTGTTGAGAAGGTGATGTTGAATCACTTGAAGGTCTAGTTGGTGGAGGAATGGTGGCTATGTTGGTGTTGCAATGTGTTGGAGAGGGTGTTGAGGTAGTGAGGTTAATGAAATCTTGGATAGGTGATGAGATGTTAAGTGAAGCATCACTTGAAGATGATGAGCTTGACTTGACGGTTTTGTTGAAGCAACAAGGTTTAACACTAATCCTAGTGGTTTTTGAGAAGGATTTCGATGACTCGGATGAGGTGTTAGATTTAGTCATTTCAAAGGTGTGGTTTTGATGTTTTGAGAGAAGAAATTATGATGGTGATGGTGTGATTTGAATTGTTGCAAAACTTTCAAATTTATAGGATGGAAAAGATGTTGAAATGGGTGTTTGGATTTGATATTCTACCATTCAAAGATTGAGGTTTCAAATGATTTTCATGAACATGTCACATCATTTGATTTCAATCCAATGGAATAGGGTGGAGTGAAAGACCAACATATGCAGTCAATGCTTTGTGATCATGGGATGTGATTTGGTTGAAAATGTTCCAATGGTTTGAAGGATCCTTTAAAAGGGTTCCTTGGGTTAGTTATGTTTGAATTTGAATTTTTGGAGGTAAGTGACTTCCTAATTGTTTTAGTGAGTGAGAGTTGTCCTAATATGGTTATTGGAGTTAATGGAAGATGTTTCTCACTTAGGATAATGGTTTGACACTTTACAAGTTTTGAACTTAAGAAAAATGACAAAAAATTTCTGCAGGTGACTGGCGGAACCCTCGCGATACACAGGCGGAACCCTGTTTTGGGTTCCGTCTGGTCCGTTGGGCCATTTTTGGGTTGCCCAGAAATTACACTGGCGGAACCCATTCTAGGGTGCCGCCAAATCCGCCAGACCTGAAAAACTAGACAATCCGCGATTTTGACCCGCGAGACGATTTTCAAATTTTTCGAAAACTCCTAAAATCAAAAATATAATGCATATCTGGTTAGGAAATGCAAAAAATGAACATGTAAATACTTATATCATATGACTTTGACCGGGGGCTAGCGATTTTCACTAAACTTAGCGAAATTAACCATAAGCATAAAAATTGACAAACACCTCAAATATTGTCATTATGTATAAAAGCTCATACAAACATAATCCAACAAACATAATAAAGCATGAACGTGAAAATCAATACAAATCACATAGTTTAACACATACAATGTTCTAAAACCTTCTTAAGCCAAACACTCCTTAATCACGCTTCTCACAACCGGTCTATCTTCTTATTGAGCTTGCTTAGGTACCTTCCAAAGCACTTGAAAATTCCTTTGGTTTGCTTGAACTCTTCGGATTCATTGTCAATGACGGGGAGTTCTTGAAGGTAGTCTAAAGGAGGTAACTTAGAGTTAGGAAGTTTATCGTCCTCGCTCATGTCGGATGATGATGATGATGGTGAAGGTGAGCGAGTACGTTTGCCCTTAGTTTTGAAGACTCGTTTATCAGTAAGAGGGACAAAGATGTGAGGAACGAAAGAATAGTCAAGGCACAATCCCTTATCGTTAGGAGGAATGGGTGAGATTGCTCTAAAGAGTCGGGTGAGAAGCATTCCATAAGGAAGAGCGGTTGTTCCAACTAAGGGTATGTCGGCCATTCTTTTGGCTAGGTAATAGGCTAAGTTAAATGGTTGACCGGTGGAAATGCTATAGAGCATGTAGCAAAGACATGTGTTGACACGATCTCTATTTCCTATGGAACTTATGACGTTAGCTCTAAGAATTTATTCCCACTTCTTAAATTGTGGTTTAAGCTCATTGAGCTCCATACCAAAAGGATCCTTATCCACATCATTCCCCAAACGATTCTTTCTAGTGGTAGAGGTTCTAACGAAGAGATGTTCTTTAATTGTTTCCTTACTAGCAAGAGGGTTGTTGTATGGATGAAAACGCTCAATAGAATCAAGGCTTGAAATGGGCCACTTATCCGTGTAGAGACAAGTACCCGTATTTGGGACACCAAGAATGATAGCTAAGTCTTTTAAATCTAAAAAATTTGGTATTTGATTGGTTGTGAAGTTTAATGATATCTTACCAAAATTATTTGTGGAAAGGCTTATGGTTGCATAGAATTCTAAGATAAACCTAGGACAAATTGGCTCATCGATATCAAGGAGACAATCAAAGTTGATTGCGGCAAAGCTTTGGCGAATGGATGTTCCTTCTAAAAATGATGGATCAATGGTTCTACCTTCGTGAACATAGCGTTTTTCTAATGCCTTAAAGGTTTCTACTTGAACTTTGTTGAGACCTTTAGTCCTATGGTGTTTGGGCAAGTACTTAAGGGTTTCCTTGTGATCGGAAAAATTTGCGGGAGGCATGTTGATTCCTAGAAAACACAAAATTATATGTTAACGACTTTTAACAATGTAGATGTTCTAATGTGTTCCTATATGCAAACAATGTGGAGACTTGGTTATCTTGACTCATTTTGATGTCCAAATTGTTTTGTTATGCAAGTTTTGTTATAACAACAAAAGATAACCAAAACTCTCCTAATTGAATGTGTCTTCGATTGAATGTACCCGAAAATACATATTAGTTATGTATCCCCTTTAGCATTCAAGAGACAATATGCAAGTGATGTTTCAATGATGTTTTTCATTTGTTTTAACAATGTGGTGAAGAGTTATGTCCTAGTTGTGGATGGTAATTTTTGAAAGACAATGCACTTGGTGTGTTTGGCAAATCAAAATAACAACAAAAAGGATACAATTCTTAACTAATGGAAGGCATGATTGGTTAGCAACCAAGTTTTTCATGAACCAAAAAGTTCTATGCATAAACCCTAAGATTCTAGTTAATAAATGAAAATGTTATACTTGAATCAAAAATGCAATTATGATTGGAACACTTACAAAGTTGGTTGGTTTGGAAGAGATGTAAGTGAGAGCCCTAATTTTCGTGTGGTAAGGTGTTGGTGAGTGAGGAATGGCTGTTGGTAAGTTTGAGTTGTGAGTAAAGAGTTGTTTGGTTTTGAAATTAAAAATAAAACATGCTGCAGATTTGGCGGACCAGGCGGAACCAAAGGGAGGGTTCCGCCCGTATGGTCTAAGGGTTCCGTGGGTACTGCAGGAAAAATTCAAAAGGAATTGTCTTGATTTTGTGGTTTTATCCTAATGTTCAAAACTAAGGTTTTAGGTCTTATGAGTCTTTGACTAAGCCTAGGGATGATGAATGCTTCTCATTCAAGAGGTTTTGTGAAAACTTTGATAGAATGGTTAACGTATAAGACTTTCTTAGTTAAGACGTTCCTCAATGAACATTTTTACCAAGGCGATGATGATGGATCACAATATGTCAATTAAGAACATAATGGATTGAATTGTCGCTGAAGTCGATGCTTCCTTTGTTGAAGGGATAACAATGTTGATAAAATAAATTCCGTTGTTGACACGAATTTGCTTGTTCAAGCGGAGCTTGTTGATGTGCTTCTCCATTCGATACAAATTTGAGAACCTTACGCGTATTGGAGAATCATTGGGTAAGTAAGTATAGAAGTGCAAGTACCACTTGGGCTTTTCTTATCAACTTATTACCGACATAATTCCATTTGGCATACACTATGGTTTCTATTCCCGTTCTTTTGGGATACCATAATCCTAGTTGTGTAGTACCTTATGATGAATCCAAACAAGCTCTTTCGAGAGAGTTGTTTTAGGATCTTCTCTAAAAAGAACGAGCACATAGACAAGCACTAAACATAATGTTGGATTTATTCGTTGTGAGAATAAGTAAACTTCCAAGCATTTATCTATGTTTAGTTTTACCTACGGATTTACTAATCTCATTCTTGATAAGTCATAAAGGACTTAATCATTGTGAACATGTGAATAACTAGGAATGTCTTTGAGTGATTATCCTTTGCTTTTGGAGCTTGCTTAAAAAAAATCTTTCATAGATTTACATTAATTTCTATTTTAAAAGACCCATTTTATTTTAATGGTTGCTTTACTCTAAGACCAATTGATTTGAAAATTCTACCCGTGGGTACCCACCTAATGTTAGATCTCGGAGATGTTTTCCTTTTAGATGCAGTGGGAGCATCACTTGGTTGAGAAAACCTACGTCCTATATTGATCCACTTCTTAGGTTTCTGACTTATGACTTTTGGTTCAACGGGTTTATTTGTCTTAGTCGATTGAGCCTTTTCAAGTGAATTTCCTTTTTGAAGATATTTTAAAGCACAGACAACATGATTATTTACGCAACTACTCTTAGAAGCTAGCCAATTCCTATTAGTTTGTAGTTTACTCCTAGGTTTTGGTATGCTACTACAAGCAGTGTTCTGTACTACAGTGGAAGGCATCACATGAGGTTTTGAACCTAGAATTCCATCCTTTTGAAGTAGCGCATTTTTCCTAGCCTTTTATAGATCATAGTTCGTGTACATGTCATATTTTTCATAAGAATCTTTACTTTTAATGCTCGTTTTAGACACTGTTTTTGAACTAATCCTAGATGAGCCAGGTATAATCACGTGTTGAGATTTGGCAGACACAGATGCATTTTCCTTAGGCCAAGAATGTGGAGTGACTGGTTTTGTCAAATTGTTTTTCTCAACAACTTGAGAGGCAAACCGAGATTTTGAAAATTTAGGTCGTTCAGATTTAAATGCAGTTGGTTGTCTAACCACTGATGGTTTTCTGATTGTTTGAGAAGGCGGTTTCCCCAAGATTGATGATTTTACAAACTTAGTATCCATACTCGGGCCAGTCAGTCTTCTAAATTTGTTTTGCAATGCAATATGTGCAAACACCTTTGCTTGAATTTGACCTTTTAAAAGCTCATTTTCTTTAACTAATGTATCCACACGTTTACTTTGTTCATTCAAAAATTGACCATTGTTGCCCGAATTTAGAGATTGGTTTTGCAATTTAAGTTCAAGTGAGATGCAATGTGCCTCTAGTTTTGAAAAATCTTTATGAAACTGGGCAATGGTCTTTTTGAGAAGAATGTTTTCTGACTCAAGAGCTTGGTATGATGTTTCAGTTATTGGATTATCATGTAAGGACTCAGACTCAGAACGTTTGTCAAGACATTGTACAACATCCTAGTCAACCTCTCCTTCATTACTGAAGTTAGATTGCTCAGAGTGTTGTTTCTCATTTGCAGGCATAATATGATCAACAGTAGATTGTACCTCAACCATTTGCTCTTTGTCAAAGTTTGGTTCTGTGTCATAGATGGGTGTGATATCTTCCTCATCCATATGTTCTTTGTCAAAGTTGGGTTCTGGGTCATAGGAGGGTCTGATCTCTGCACAATCTGCATCTGTATCATTCCCTAATCTACTGTTGTCATCCTGCTCTTCTAATTCTGTCCCTTTGCTTTTCATGACAACCAAATTAGCTTCCAATACATCAACTTTATGAACTTGCTCTTCTTGAATCTGCAACTTCTTTTTATTTACCCTTTTGTCATACACTTCTCTGTGAAGTACTCTTTCAGCAATTAACTTCTCAATAGCATCCATGTGTTGGAGCAATACATCTTTGAAGGTTTGAGCCTTGATGCGGGTGTATTCAAAAAAATATTTGCTTACATCTTCACAGTCATAATTGATGAAATGTTGAAATTGTTCCTTTAGCACTC
Source organism: Artemisia argyi (assembly GCA_030686995.1). Taxonomy (NCBI): domain Eukaryota; kingdom Viridiplantae; phylum Streptophyta; class Magnoliopsida; order Asterales; family Asteraceae; genus Artemisia; species Artemisia argyi. Next base: position 25,880,935 of record CM060703.1, on the reverse strand, counting down.
TGAAGGCGGCCTTGGATTCATTCTCCTGAAATTCTTCAGTTTCCAGTAGCTTTCAAGTTGATTCACGTTGTTGAACATCGAATTAGTGAAAATATCAACTTTTTATCCAAAGAGGTCTCGAAATATCTATTCGAATACACACTCGGAACAAGTATCTTCTAAGTCTTTGTTAGAAAGGAGTTTAAGGTGTGACTGAAGTAATCTAAAAGATGCCATGCATTTCTCTTTGTTTAATCTCACAAATGGATCTTCATAATCATTAGAATCATACTCTGGGCATGCATTATTCATGTGAAATTCCTGCATGTTTGCCATTAACATCACATCTGCTGTATTGGCTTCCAAATCTGCTGTGTTGGATTCCAAATCTGCATATTCATCATCAGATGGAATATCTCCCATGACACTTTGCAAAACAGCATTGAGATTACCCCCTTCAACTTCCATTTGACTAAGTGTGGCATTGTATTCAACATTAGCGTCAAAGAGTGGAGTTGAATCATAATCTTGAGCTTCCACATCTGCAATATTTTCCGTATATGCCATAAATGCCATGCTTGGTTCGATAAGATCTTCTTCATCATCAGTATCTTCCATTGTGTTTAAGCATTCAGAAGTTGAAGTCATAGCGCCTTTGCCTTTCTCAGTAGATACTTGTCCAAGCTTCACTAGATTTTGCAGAAGAGATTGCATATGCATTTAGTGTTGCAGGATGGTACTGTTGAATGAAGATAGGCTCAGGTGCATTTAGAGGATTGAAGAATAGACCATTCGGAGTGTATACTAAGGACCCATGGTCAACAGCTGGGGATGGTGGAGCAGGGAGAGGTCTTTAGTTGATTTCTGCTTAAACATGATTCAAGAATCTGGTTCATTATGATGTGATGAAGTTCTTCTGTACGATGCATAGATTCAAGATAATTCCACATGTCATGAGCACTGGCTTGATAGTCCATATTCATGTAAATTGAATTGGGAAGAGCTAATGTGATGAACCATGCAGCCTCATAGTCAGCAGTGTGCTGAGCAAGTTCAGTAACATTCAAATTTGCAGTAGTTTGTAATCTCATAATCCATGTTGAGTCAGCAAGAAATATCATTTTGTATGGACTATCTTGAATGGATTTTTGCATGAGATCTGCATCAGGACGATTTGTGAGCCATAGTAGAAATCTCTGTTTCCAATCAATGTAGGTTCCTGGGAGTAACATGGGAGGTCTTGATTCATTGCCAAATAGCAGAACACGACGAATGAGCAAGCTGTGACTTTGTTGTTGATGATACTGTTGCTGATGAGAATATTGGTAAGGAAGGTAGTTGGAAGAAGGTGATTGAGACATTGTAAATGACATTTCTCTCCCCCTTGATTGTTGCGACGCAATCGAAATAATCAAACAAAAAAATGTCACACTCAAGGTCGAAATAGTGATTTCAGATTTTCCCTCCAAAATTAATTTGAAAATTTTCTGTTCCAAAATTTTGAAAATCACCATAAAATGCAATTCTAAGGTCACAGGAAAATTTTGAATTTTGACCTAAAATTTTGAATTTTGGGCCAATTTTTTTTTCTTTTTTTCTTTTATTTATTTATTTTATTTTATTTTAAAGAAATAGTAAGAAGATATTAGAAAGAAACTTGTGTAATTATGGATCTTGTAGAAGGTATAGATGTAAAGCCAATTCTCGAAAATATGCACCAAAAGAATTCTCGAAACTTTGTCCTTAGAAAATTCTCGAAAAAATTGTGTGTTCCCGAAACATAGGTATTCTCGAAATTTTTGAATGTTTTCGAAAGTTTGCAAATCCTCGAAACTGTGTTCTCGAAAATGTGTGTTCTCGAAACTTTGTTAAGTATCGAGAATGCAGAGAAGATTTTCGAAAAATTGGGACTTTTTCGAAAATGTAATGTGTTCTCGAAAATATACAATTTTTCGAGAATGCAACACTCAAAAATTTTCGACATTCTACAATTTCGAAAATATTCACAAAGTCGAAGTGTTTTCTTTCTTATACAAGGGAGAAAACACTGAGTAATCAATCGATAACACTTTAGGAGCAACGAAGAGTATTATCGAAATTGTGTCTTTAGGTGTTCTCGAAAGATGGTTCATATATATTCTCAAAAAATGGCAATTTTTTGTTTTTAAAGAAAGCTTACCAAAAACAAGTTTTTACTCAAAGATTCTTGTACTTCTAGCTATAAAATGATGAAATCTAAAATAAATTTGTAAACTTGACAAACTTTTCAAAAATATGTGTATTTTCGAAAAATAGTACAAAATACGAATCTTATGATTTTGATGAAAAGTTTGAAACTTTTTTGTTTGTAATGATTTGTAACACAAGTTTGTAAGCAAAGATGTGATAGAAACCAAGAAAAAAACAAGAAAGTACAAAAACTTTCAAAAATAACAAGTAAAAAGATGGTATTTGGTTCGAATTCAATGAAAACAAAAACTACACCTTCTTCTAGCGAATGATACCACTTGTTAGGTGCCCATATTGATATCACACAAGTAAGAATGAGATAGATACAAGGATTGGTTGATTATATGATATGAGAGAAAGAAAAATGCAAGAGTTTCATTAAGTAATCAAAATAACCAACAAGTGTAAGAGTTACATAAGCTTAGTATTTATAGGGGAGGAGTAGGGCAACACTCCCTTCATCTCTCATTATTCTAGAACGTGGGCTTGAAGCCCATTGGACATGATTACTAAAGCCTAGTAACATAAACATAATGAAATTTTAAACTTAGCAACCTAGTATTTATTACATATGATCGAGACTTGACTAAATAGTAAAACTACGTTCCCAACAATTTTTCAAAGAGTACATGTGTGTGTTTTTAGTGCATGGCCTTCTAGGAGAAGCTTGTATGCTCATGAGGGACCATGGTGAGTTTTTGGTGTGAGTTGTGGAGCTTATATTGTCGTAATTTTATGTATGTAGAAGTACCCCAAAAAACTGTGTTTTCTGATAAATTGTTTACAAGGAATTTAGTGAGTGTAAGTGATTGGTGGTGTTTAGTATGGAGTCTAGGCGAACCATAGTAGTTTATATGACCTTTAGACATCCATCATATGTGTGTTACTTGGTCGCCTGTAACGTGGATTTATTTTTGTTGTTTAGATTTGTGATTATTAATTTGGAAGCTGCAAAGACTGAGGTGAGTTTCATAGTCCCATATTTTTACTTTGTTTTAAACTTGGGATGGGAATGATGCTTGTGTTGAAATACTTTTTAAGTTACTGTGATTATGTGGTATTATAAATGCATGGACTTGTAAGGATTATTATATGTGTATTGCATGTTATGTTATTATTGTGTAAATATTATGTGTGGTTCAATTGGAGGGTGGCTATGTTTCCATTGTTCATTTGAGCAATCCAATTGAAGGGTAGAAGCCTTACCCATTATTATTCTGTGTGGTCTGATCAGAGGGTAATGATTACCAATTATTGTAAACTTGGATCGTGGGCACGTTTCGTCCCTTATGTTGCTTATGTTGGTTGATTGATTGAGATTGCATGCTAACTTGTATAATAACTAGTCCTACTGTCCTGCTTTGTTTTATAATCACAGCGAACTGGTTGCCTGAGATATATTGTGTGTCTTAAACCTATGAACCTCACCAACATTATGTTGACGTTTTTAAGCATCATTCTCAGGTGAGCTTTCTAAGGCTAAGGTAGAAGAGAGCGACTAGACGAGACTTTAGTTGCATAGAGAACGATTTATCTTTATGTTTGGATTATGAATTTGTTGGATTTTGATTGTGATACTTTAATGTTCATCAACTAGTACTTTATGTTTTATTGAGGATACCTTTGGAGTTTTGTTTTGGTAATTTTCTTTTGGGGTATTGTTACGACACTTTGTGTCTGTACTTTGCTCTATTTATGTGCATGTAGAAATTCTCTATTTAGACACCATGTGTTGTGATAATATCCATGAAGTTACACTCACGTTTCCGCCTTGGCGAGGTGTGACAAGTATTGGTCTGAATCATATGTTATCACGCATTAGGGGAGAAAAATGGGTATTGTTCTTTTGTTTGCCTGGCAGGGACGAAGCCACCATATAGACATGGTTGGCCAAGGCCCACCCTAACATCTTGCAAAATGTGTATTAGTGCAATTAATTTTGCTTCAGCTTATTAAATTTGATCATATTTTAATGAACTTGCACTACCACACAAACAGGCTAATGCAACGGAAAATTTCCGTTGGAAATTTGCTATTGTTTTGTAACGGATTATCAATAGATTTGCTACGAAATATAAAATGGTTGCAAACCCATTGAAAAAATAAGACTAATTGATATTATATTTATTTTTATATGTCCCGTTGCAATTTCGTTGCAAAATTGCTACGGATTTATAACAAAAAAATAAACTTAAATGTAAAAGAAAATATTTTTTATTTCCGTTGCAAATCTGTTAGAAAATTTAAAATTTTGCTAAGGATTTCCAATGGAATATTGAAAAAGATATAAAAAAATAAGAGGCGCGGGACATGCATGAATCCCACAAAAAGCGCGCGCCTTGGGGGCTTTTTGCGCCTTTACGCCTTGGGGCTTTTTGCGCCTAAGAGATGTAACATTTTTTTTTAATATTAAGATAAGACACATGGGCCTTTTAAGTCATAGGGTGAGTATTTATATGATTTATAAATTTGAATTAATTTTATGTTTATTTTATTAGTTGAAATTTTCTTTTAGAAGTTACTTTGTTTAATTAAGTATTTTCTTTACGACATATTTTCATGAAGATATGGCATTGTACCTTGAATATTAATATGTTGCTTGCTTGATATTTTGGGTTATATTGTGAGCTTTGTTAGATGTAAGCTACAAGTGTATGACACAAGCATATTTAGTCTGATATGGATTTTAATCTCTATATAGGTCATCGAGCCAAAGAGTTGATCCGTTTTAGAAGTGACAATTGTTCCATTTTAATATTTATAATGGCAATATGTGTCATGCATTAAGTATTTTAATGATATATTGTGTTATTTAAGGTACATAAATGGTTATATATTTATTAAAAAAAAAACTTAATGTTTTTAGTGCGCCTAGCATTCATGAATCTCGCGCCTTGGAATGCGCCTCAACTCGAGGCTCTTTGCCTCCCCTTTGCGCCTTAGTGCGCCTTGAGCCTTTCAGAACACTGGTCGCGTTTAATCTAGTTGAAAAAGTTTATCGGGTTAGTTTGATAAACCCGATAACCCGAATCAACCTGACTCGATAATCCGACAACCCGACCCGATAACACCCCTAATTAGCGTATTTATAAAACTTAAAGGATAATATTATATCTAAATAAAAGATATACTTTAACTTTATAAAGAAATAATTACTATAATCAAAAGATTTTATCTTATCTTATATGATTTATTTCTTCCTCGTCAAGCTCACACATCCCCTTATGGGGCATGTGGATGGACGAGCTTGATGGGCTCTCCATTAGCATCAACTTGTTCAATTATGATCGAATACTAATTAATCACTCTAACTAATTAAGCCCAATGTTTATTTCACTCAATTAATCAATTATATATTTACAATAAACATATAAAATTGAAATCTCGTGTTATTGTGTGTGACCACATAGTCCCATTGATAGACGGTATTATAAAATTATGTATATTGATGTGTTGTTTATCTAGTCTTAAATTTATAACCAACATTTCCTAGATATATTCCTACACACTTAAGAGCGGTGTACGCTACCGTGTGGTATTGTAGTGGCGCAACTTGTTGTCCGTTTGCCTTCAACCACTATGTAAATTCTATTTTGATGAAACAAAAATAGAGAAAGTATTGTAGCTAAGGAAAATACGAGTGTCGAACCCCTAAGTGCTAGTTATTTGATAAGAAATAAAACTAAACCTATGAAAGCAAGAAAATTTTCAGTTGTGCTTAAAATTCACGCGATTATATAACTAAAAGCCTAATTAAGCTTAGAATAAGCTAAATTGAGGCAATTGGGATTCAATCAATGGAAGAAATATTGCTAACCTAATTAATCCCCTATGTACAAATGCTACTAATGTACAAATGCTTGTTTTCTAAAGGTAACAGGGAGTCATTAGAATATATGCATGTTTACCGTTTGGCGGTTCTTTTGTTAAGCATATATGTAATGTATGACCATTTCTATTCTTCAGTGTTGATAGCCCTTCATTAGAATAAATGTAGTTATAGCTTTTGTCAATGCAAATGTTTTATTGAAAGAAAAGCAAAATATGGGTTGTGGTTTTTGTTGTTTGTACTTTGTAGATTTCTTAGTTGATTTTTCATATAAGTTTATTAGTACTTGATGATAAACATTTTTATATGCTAACTTAGTTTTTGTAACTTTACTATTGTAGTGTTGTTTGTCATGACTTTTTTGCTATTTAGTATATATTTTCTCCTCTCTCTCTCTAAATAAATTTGCTCCTCCTTCTCACTAGAAAAAGACTCACCGATTCTGCTCCTTCTCCGGCGGTCGGCTATGGCCGGCCGTCCGGACCTTTCCCTTTTGCACTTTCCTTTCTTTTAATAAATGTTTGCCTACAGATCTGTCATTTCCTTCGATACTGAGGTTGGTCGCTGCTGCCACTACTGCTTCTGCTCAGATCCGATGGCTTTCGGCCTCTTCTGCTCAGATCTGTTGTGGTCCGTCATCGTCGGCTTGCTGCTGCGTAGGGATTTGGTTTAGATCTGTTAGGATTTTGTTAGGCTCCTTTATGGATGTCTTGTTTTAGCATCTTTGTATGTATTATGTACTTAGTGTACTTTTGTCAAGCTACACCCTTATATGGTTGTTTTCAGTCAAAGCTCACTCGGGTGATTCCCCCCACCCTTTGAAAGGTGATGTTATAGGCTGTTACAGCTATATGGTGTATGTCTTGTGATGTAACTTGTTATGTTGTTATCTTCCTCCGTTTGTGAGGTTATGTTTCGATGTAATTTGTTATGTCGTATCTTCCTCCTTTGTGAGGTTTGAAATGAAATGAAATTAATCTTTGTTCAAAAAAAAAAAAAAAAAGTATATATTTTCTCAATTGTAATTGAATGATTTTCTACTTCCAGAAACCTTATAATTTTCTTATGTTTCAGGTTTTTCTTTTAATCCCAAGTCAAGTATTACAATGGCTGCTAATAATGTCATCAAGTGATAGCCTTGTAAACAGACTTGAAGTTTGCTTGTAGCAATATAATTAACTTGCTTATTAATTTGGAATTACCAGCCGACTTGCCAGGAAAATGACTTGCATCAATCATAGTCATGAAGGAGTTGAATCAGAAACATAAGTGTATGACTATATTATTAATATAGTGCATAGTTCCTACTGGTAATGGAACTACCATGCCCACTGCCCAAACAAAATCCAACACCTACTGGTAATGTATATGACTTTTATTAGTTGTCTTTTTGTTATACATATTGGGTCAAAGATAATTATACATATTGAAGTTACTGTCATGTATTGTTTTGTTTTCATAATCATAGTAGGTGTTTATGCATTAAGATGAGTTATAATTGGTGTAAGTATGTTTTATTTAGGTTGAAGTGCTAGAAAAATCGATGAAGGACTTGGAGCAAGCGAGAAAGAAAGATAAAGAGCTTTTTGAGGAAGCTATAGAAAAAGAAAGAAAGCTTAGCGAAGAAAAACTTGAGACATTGAAGGAAGAAATGATCAAAGATACGTATGAGAATCTCGTTGAGGTGTTAACACAATTGAAGGAGCAACCTCACACTCCCCATTCTGCATAAACATTCCTTTCGTAACTAGGTACACTTCGTGTTGTATACACATTTTGTTTAGAAGTAGTACATTTTGGGTGAATTTGGCACATATTGGTGGATTATACACATTTTGGTAGAAGGTTAAATATAGGTGACTAGTCTATATTTAGCCAAGGTTCGATAAAATTTTCAAATACCTAAATTAGGTATACTTTTGATATGTCCGTTGTTTTCGGGAAACTGTCAACTAAACAAAGGCGATGTCAAACCCTTCAATTGCAAGTCCCGGCCATACAAGACTTGTAACGTATGTTTTCATATTCCCTTGCATAGAAGATAGTATGGGTAGGTACGTGTGGAAAGGAAGTTTTAAGTAGTTCTAAAATAGAACATACTTGGCCAGGATCACGAACTTTTAATAATGAAGGTTTCAGAAGAAAACTTTGATAAATGTAGGGCTGAACTTCAGCTTTTGTAGGTGATGGATTTGTTTGTCCTTTAAAAATCTCATATTTCTATTTAGAAATCGATAGATTGTGATGGGGTTTTTTTTTTTTTTTTTTTTTTTTTTTTTGATGTCATATGAAATGATATTGATGATGTATAGTTTATATATCGTTTACTACCGTTCGGGCCGACATAATTCAGAAGTCATGTAGTAAACGTTCGAGGAGCCAGGACACTTTAATTCGTAAATCCACAACTCATCTCGACGACTTACATAATGAACTCCTCACATGAGGCTCCCTACTATTGTAGTAGTTGATAAAATATATATGTATATAAGTTTTGATCCAAAAAGTTACATGTCCAAGTACTTGAATAAACTTAGGAAAGTTTATGATTACATGAAGATTGTTATTAGGGTAAGTTTCATATAACTTGTATGACCATTTTTCTTTGTAATAACTCATGGTTCTTTTAAGTGAAGTAGCTCCAAATTGCTTGTTCAAGTTATCGCCAATTCCTTGTTTCATGTTTTCGCCTAAGTAAGTTTGTATGGTCATTTAGTCATGGCCTTGCCATGACCTTTGGTCCTTGTTCCATGGTCATGAGACTCAACCTTGGCTCTAGTCATGGTTGTGGTCTTGATTATAGGTCATAAGACCTCTTGTTCCTTTTAAAGTATAACCATAATATAGTGACTTATAAATATGTAAATAGCTGTTAAGAAACTGCGAAATATCTCATTCGTTATTGACTTTCTGGAGACGTGCCCCTGAGTTTTTGAAGAAAACGTGATTCCGGACAACTTTCGTGTTTTAACTTTTTCATGAAACGGACCAGAAATGCCTCTTTTTGCGTGTTTTAAGTTTCTGTAACAGAATGTTTTTGGCAGCTTTGCCGCAAAGTTTTGGTAACTTCAAATGGTCTTAACTTTTGACTCGTATACTCGTTTTAGGTGGTTCAAATTGCTACGGTTTCCTTGTTAGGTCCTCTACTACAATATGTAATGATCCAATATCATATTTTTACCATTTTGATCAGGTCTTTCCAAGAAAGTTACTAGTTTACTTGTTTAAATAACATAAGTTAACAATCATTTACAATAACTTGTTTTACCCATTTTTATACATCATGGACATGATCACAAGGCATAATATAGCATGAATGATATGTAAATAACATGATTATGATATTTAAAAAGAAGTATGTTAGGGTTTTGCTTACAACTTTTGGCTTTCAAAAAAGGAAACACGAACTAGGACAAGAACTATACCCTTCAACAATATCCTTAGCTTCCAATATTTAACCACCCTTGCTAATCTTTGTTAGACTTGATCTATTCTTTGTAAGAATCTTATATACTCAGCCCCTAATCACCTTGATCATCCTCAAGAAAACCCTAGGATTGATGATGAGATTATGGTGTTGTTTATGATGATTTATAGTATAAATGGAACTTGGAATCAACAAGGAACTTAAGGTTTAATTTATGATGGATGAAATTAGCAAATACAAGATCAAAATGGTAAAGAAAAGGTGTGTTTGGTTGTTGCTTATGATGAGAGAACAAAGAGATAAGTTTGGTCTTATAGCAAGGTGAGGAGGTTACTTAACAAGACTTGTCAAAGCTTACAAAGGAAGCTTATACAGTTGGTTGAATCTTAGGGCACTTTGCATGAGTTCAAGACACACAAGGGTGTGACTCCCCCCCTAGAGGCGGTTTGAATGAGATAAGGAGGGTGACTTGGTCTTTGGATGATATTATCTAACTTATGTAGCTAGTTTTTACTCCGGAAAATGCTAACCGTAAATGATTAAGCCTCAAAACGTAAAACCGGGTATCGTAAAAATGTGGAACTTGAAAGTATGGTTAAACATGTCAATATACTTCATAATAAAATATAAAATGAGTGGTAGGTTCCATTGGGGTGCTAAAACCCTGCTAAAAACTGGAAACACGGGTCTAAAACGCGTAATACGTAAAACGTACGAATATTGTGTAAAATTGAGAAAAGTAAAATGTTACTTTTCTAATGTGATAATAATGATTTAAAATGACTTATAATGTCTAGGCTGGGCTCAGTCTAGTGTCGGTTGGTATTAAATGTCTTTTAGACATAAAACTGTAAGCCTAAAAATCAAGGAATAATTTACAAAATCAAGGAATGATTTTTGGTCAAAGGAGGAGGGAAAAATATGTTGACTTTTTCCAAAAATGTGAAAACTCAAATTGTCTTAGAAACGCGGTGCAGGTATAGGCTAAGGTTACGGCTGAGTAAAAACGCTTAAAAATGAAAATTCCTATTTTTCACGGCTGAGGTTTATTTGGTCATGTTTTTCTCAGTCATGATTAATTATCAAATAAATCATGAGTGTATCAAACATTTTTCTGATACGGGGAAAAGTAACGCGGTCGAGTTTCGTTGTGCGTAGAATTTTTGAATGACGTTTTACCCTAAAACGTGTAATTCCTTAATAACTTTCGCGAAAATGATCTGATGAGTGTCAAACTTTTAATTTGCCATGGAAATGATTTATCACTCGAGGCCAAGAAACTAAAATCAAATTTCGGGAAAATTTTGGGAAAAATGAATAGTAAAAGTGAATAGTAAAATATTCCGGGAATAGTAATTAACCTGAAATTGCGAATTGTTACAGTCTCTACCCCTTACGGGGAACTTCGTCCCGAAGTTCTATGTGTGTTATATGTTGGAGTGGTGTCGATGAAGAGGTGTGGTTATTTATGAGGACTAGAGTGTGTGATTACTAGTGATGTAGTTTGATTTGTCTCAGAATACGGTGTGTCAATAGAAATTGATAACATAGTTGAGTGTTACTAGAGATTCATATAATATTCGAATATCAAAGGAAATTGATATAGCAGTCGAATATTAATAGGAATTGATATAGTAGTGGTATATCAATGGAAATTGGGATAGTAGTTGCAATCATAGCCTAGTAGGTAATCTGTTGTTGTACCTAGTGTTTATTGACTTCATACTTATGTTATTTCGGATACAAATAAGCCCACTTGTTTATAATTCTTTATTTACATAGAGAGGCATCTCAAACAATGTAAGTAAAGGAATATAAACTTATGCTTCGGTGATTTACAATTTCTTTATTTAAATGAAAAGGCATCCCAATCCATTCAAATAATTATAAATCATCCTACTTAAGAATTCCCAACACAACATTCATACTTAGCCGGTGAGTTACAAGGTAGTGTATTACGAGATGATACTGGTGTTCCAAAAGTACAAGATGATTATTCAATCTTGTAAAGCTGATGAGGGTACTTGTGGTGTAACTAAGGATGATTTGAGCTTTAAAAGTGCATCAAGATCTTTTAATGAGCTTGTGTTTGCAACGGTTGTGAAGATAATGTTGTGATATGTTGATGAACAAAAGTTTGTATGCTTAACATTAATACTCTTAGGTATAGATGTTGAGTTTGTTTTGAAAATCTTAAGAGATTTCAAAGGTTTATGATGGAATGGTATCCTTAGGACCTAAACAGGATAGTACTTCTACAGGATGAAGAGAAGAATTGATAACTATCCCAAGATAGTAGTTCGGATTATCTCATAAATGAAAACTTTCAAGAATGAAATTAGATAATACAAATAAGGAGTTGAAATTTTGCTGAGTGGTAAGGCACTATCGTGTCTCTAGATCGTTTTAATGTATTCTGGTGGTTTATCGAGTTCAAGTAGGAAATCAACCTAAACATAACCCTAGTACAACTACTCTCAGTATTTGAAAATTTTAAGTCGAATATAGTTAGTCAGACTATATTCCACTGTCCCTAGGTTAAATATAGGTGACTAGTCTATATTTAGCCAAGGTTCGATAAAATTTTCAAATACCTAAATTAAGTATACTTTTGATATGTCCGTTGTTTTCGGGAACTATCAACTAAACAAAGGCGATGTTAAACCCTTCAATTGCAAGTCCCGGCCATACAAGACTTGTAACGTATGTTTTCATATTCCCTTGCATAGAAGATAGTATGGGTAGGTACGTGTGGAAAGGAAGTTTTAAGTAGTTGTTGGGAATTACAATTAAGTTGATAAGACAAAACATGTGAAACATGAGGGACTTATGATGACAAAGAGGAAAGCTTCAACATAGAGAATATACAGAAGATCAATTTACTTTGTTAGGAAGATATTCTGTATTATTCATTCTTATCTCTTTGTAACCCTAGTATCTCTATTATATAAAGAGATACAGGGAATTGGTTTTAGAAGTACGTACAAGATGTAAACCTAGTAAAGGTGTGTGTGTGTGTCTAGGGCGTATAGTTATTGTAAACGCTTAGACTGGTAGATTGATGTTAAGCCTCAACTATCTTAGATAGCTGTTAGGATGTAACCGTGCTACACTTGATCACGTAGCATTGGGGCTTTGATGTATGTTAGAGTAGAGATGATGACGAGAAACCTTGTTAGCAATAATAATGATGTGTTTGTTTATTCCGCTGCGTATCGTGTTAATTCATTATTATTGTGCAATCCCTAGATGAGGTCTAACCACCTCGAGCTAAAACGATCTTATCAATTGGTATCAGAGCCATGGGGCTCGTGATCGTGGGATTAAACAAGGTTTGGTTTGTCGAAAATTGAAGAAAATTCGTAACTGGTTCGTATCTTCAAAACTCACTGCAGGTCAGTTTTCAAGGCGCGATATCTCCTTCGTTAACCGTTGGATCGGGCTGAAATTTTTACTGGAGGTTCTCTACATGACAAGGAAGAGTTCCACCGGAGGGATCTTTAATCTGAGCTCCCAGTAAAAAGATATGATTTTTCTAAAAGTCTGCTGCAGAAAAGTTTGTAAGTCGAATTTTTAGGGTTTTCTTGATATCAAACTTCTATTTTCGCTACTTATTGAATATATTCATTATGGAAGTTTGGATTTATGTTGTTTGGTGCCTAAAATTCATGGAAGAAAGAAGTTTTGGAGAAGGTACGAATTGATTTTTAGGGTTTCTAGATCTGCTATACATGCTTCTACTGGTACTTTCATTAGACTTGGTGAGCAGGTTTTAAAACCTGTGATGAACCCTAATGATGATGCTGGAACAAGTTATGATGAACCCTAACGATGCTAAGCTGATCGAATTGTTTAGTGCTTTGGAGTTGTGCAAACCCTAACTCGCTTAGTGGAGCTGCTATTATTTTCAGTTTGGGTTTATGATTGGTTGATTGAAGATACTGGTGGTAAAGATGCGTATATGTTTACTGGTCATTCAGAGCTCACAACTACTGCTTATATAGTTACCATTGCTCGCTATCTAGTTACCACTGCAACGCTAAAAGGTTTCCACTGCAGTCTCACGTTTCCACTGCAAGGTTAAGTTTTACCACTGCATGCTTATACGTTGCCACTGAAGCCAAAATAGTTTCCACTGCAGCTTCAATACTTACCATTGCTGCTCGTTTGTTTCCACTGCCGATGATTTAAAGGTTCGGTTTAATTGGTGGAAAGAGGAGCATAGATATTTGTCGTGATTCATGCATGATAACTACAGCTGATTGGTCATATATGTTACCTCGTATTAATATCACAGTGATCATGGTTTAATGAAATCGATGTGGGCCTAGTGTATGAGAAAGTCGCTGCTTTAAGGGTATGAAGAAAGATGCTATGGAATTCAGTTTACTGTTATTCAAGCATAATAAAAGTCGACAATGATATACTAATCAAGATTACTGATTGGTTGATTCCATATACCTCTCGTACTGATTGAATTTAATTCTACTCCATCATGGGCCGGTGGAAAAGAGAGTATATTATAATCTTGGAGACAATGCGCAAAGTACTTTTATTCATGATCATGGGTCGGTGATATTTAAAAGGTTTTTGATTTGTTTCTATTGACGCTATGATAGAATATAGAAGGTACGAATTTGTTTTATCTAGTGCTTGAAGAAGATTTTATTGGTTTTAATTACAAGATAAAGTTGTCGCATGTGGTTATTATTGGTTGTGATAAGATTTTACCTCGTACAATAAATGATCACATATCATGGGTCAGTGTGCAAGACATATGCAAAGATAAGGTCGGTGCTTATTTTTTTTTATCAATCATCGTGTGTCGGTTTGTTTGCATGTGAGGATGAGATAGTAGGAAAAGAGCAGGGTGCTTTATTGATTATTACACACACATGGAGAATACACACACAAGAAGATTTTTGGAGTTTGATTTATTGGTTCTTAACAGATTCAAAGGCTCGTTCTTATTGCTCAATTGGTTACGAAGAAAGGTTTTTATCACCTATTTGAAGTTGAAGTGGAGGTTCTTGGATGCGTGTTCTTATCATATCTCAAAGTGAGTATGACACTTTGAAGATAACTTGTTTGTTCGTTCAGGTGACTACGAATTGACAAACACTTGAAGGAGTTACGTTATTGTGCTCAGTGTTTATTGTCAAGAGATTGTGATCTCCCTATACGTTAAGTATACGTTCGAAGTCAATTTTAGTACAAGATATAAGGCACAAGTTTGGGTTGTTCTACTTCAACATCAAGTTGGTTATACTTAGTTTTCTTCATCAGTAATCATTACATGGAGCCTACATTCAACAAATGGTTAACATATGGGTTTCACGGGAAGCTTAAGTGTTCAAATGATTAACCATTTATATGCTACATCGAGGTGAAGGTTTTTACTACTGCTAGTTATTATTACTACTGATGGTTTTGATTTCTATTGTTTCAAGTCCATTTTTAGATGCGGAAAACTTAATGGTGGGCGACTTTGAAACATTGGAAAGATGAATTGGATGTGTAATATTGATTCGTGGTTGTGAAGATCAAGGTTGCTTACGGTTGTCCCCTATTTGATGATGACAAAAAGGGGAAGAAGAATACTTTGAAGATTGCAGCTTGAAGATCCTTGATGATATGCATGGTTTAAGGGGAAGTCACATGTTTCATGATATACTTGTTTAAGGGGAAGTCACATGTTTCATGATATACTAACTTCAGGGGAAGTTCATGCTTATTGGTTTTGTCATTATCAACTAGGGGAAGATTGTTGGGAATTACAATTAAGTTGATAAGACAAAACATGTGAAACATGAGGGACTTATGATGACAAAGAGGAAAGCTTCAACATAGAGAATATACAGAAGATCAATTTACTTTGTTAGGAAGATATTCTGTATTATTCATTCTTATCTCTTTGTAACCCTAGTATCTCTATTATATAAAGAGATACAGGGAATTGGTTTTAGAAGTACGTACAAGATGTAAACCTAGTAAAGGTGTGTGTGTGTGTCTAGGGCGTATAGTTATTGTAAACGCTTAGACTGGTAGATTGATGTTAAGCCTCAACTATCTTAGATAGCTGTTAGGATGTAACCGTGCTACACTTGATCACGTAGCATTGGGGCTTTGATGTATGTTAGAGTAGAGATGATGACGAGAAACCTTGTTAGCAATAATAATGATGTGTTTGTTTATTCCGCTGCGTATCGTGTTAATTCATTATTATTGTGCAATCCCTAGATGAGGTCTAACCACCTCGAGCTAAAACGATCTTATCAGTAGTTCTAAAATAGAACATACTTGGCCAGGATCACGAACTTTTAATAATGAAGGTTTCAGAAGAAAACTTTGATGAATGTAGGGCTGAACTTCAGCTTTTGTAGGTGATGGATTTGTTTGTCCTTTAAAAATCTCATATTTCTATTTAGAAATCGATAGATTGTGATGGATTTTTTTTTTTTTTTTTTTTTTTGATGTCATATGAAATGATATTGATGATGTGATGGAATAATTCTAGAGACCATTGCGCAAAACACAATGTCTCAGAAGTATGTTAGACCATTGTGCAATTCACAATGTCTGGGAAGTAGGTTAAACCATTGTGTGACTCAAAACATTTGAGAAATGATTAAGACCATTGTATAATACAATGTCTTGGAAAATAGGAAAGACCATTGCAATCAGTTACAATGTCTTGGACATAAAATGTTGGAGTAGGAACATGATTGGGAGAATCTGGTTGTGTCGTAATGCCCTAGAATAGGCATACGCAGATATGTTTAGTCCATTATTTAGATAAATGATTGAAAATAAACCGAGTTTATATATCAATATACTAATATGTTCATGTAGTATAAAATGCTTACAGGGAAATGCTCAATTATGTTTAGGGTACATATATTAATATGCAATTATGTTTGTGTAGCATAAAAATGTCTACGGGGAAATACTCAAAATTGGTATATATGAATATACTAATATGTTTGTGTAGCATAACATGCTTACTAAGTCCATAATCGTCTGGAGGATGGAAGACACGGAGAGCGGAAGGCTATAAAATGTTTTTGCTTGTATGTGTAGTTATAGTTTATGTCTCAATTAGACCCGTTTCTCTATAACCATGGCTCTGATACCAATCTGTAACACCCCCAATTCATGGTTGCAGCGGAATTCAAACTGGGTGTTACTCGACGGCACAATAGTCACAATAATAGAAAACGAACTCCAATTGAGTCGTTTTAAAAGATTTATCATTCAAATTGTATAAATATCAGAGATTACAAAATGAGGTCCCAAATGGTTCCATGTTTACAATTTACATTAAATGAGTTTTTGAATGATAATAAAATTTATAGCCCTCTTGAGTATCTGTGCCCTTCCCTGCCATCCTTGATCGTCATGAACCTGAAATACATGCTTGAGAGGTCAACACAAAGGTTGAGTGATATTCATAGAGTTTGTTTAATGTTTGAACACAATATGTTGGTAGTGTGAGTTATAGGCTCACACCAATGGTTGGAAAACAAAACAGTTATTATCATTACTAAGCTTATGACACCAAAACGTTAACGTGTACCAATATCGATCGGCAGATTTATCCCGGTAGGTACTTTGCTGTCATACCCATGTCTCAAATATTAATGCATTTGTATGAACTTAGTCAATACAAATGGGATTCGTCAATCCCAATAGGCCTATTCACAATATTCGCGCTCACTATTGCTAGTGATTAAATGGTTCATAATAAGGGATCTCGGTTTAGCAAGGCTGGTACTCAGTGATAATAAAACAATCAGGCAAGCATACAATTTGAAAGCATTGTGTTCGGTTAAAATAGCATGTATTCCCCCCAAGGGTTTGTAAAACAATTAAGTAATGGAAAGTGGGGCTATGAACTCACCTTGAGTTGGATGATGTATAATGAGAATGATGGATATGCCGTAAGAACTTCTACTAGCAACCTAGAATAATTGTTGCAACTTAGGTTTGGAATAATGTCTAAGGAAACATAAACATGCCAATATATATCTTGCACTTAGTCCAGGATGTGGTATGATGTATAGTGTAAGTCTTTGAAAAGAAATGATTCATGAAACATGTATAGTTTATATATCGTTTACTACCGTTCGGGCCGACATAATTCAGAAGTCATGTAGTAAACGTTCGAGGAGCCAGGACACTTTAATTCGTAAATCCACAACTCATCTCGACGACTTACATAATGAACTCCTCACATGAGGCTCCCTACTATTGTAGTAGTTGATAAAATATATATGTATATAAGTTTTGATCCAAAAAGTTACATGTCCAAGTACTTGAATAAACTTAGGAAAGTTTATGATTACATGAAGATTGTTATTAGGGTAAGTTTCATATAACTTGTATGACCATTTTTCTTTGTAATAACTCATGGTTCTTTTAAGTGAAGTAGCTCCAAATTGCTTGTTCAAGTTATCGCCAATTCCTTGTTTCATGTTTTCGCCTAAGTAAGTTTGTATGGTCATTTAGTCATGGCCTTGCCATGACCTTTTGTCCTTGTTCCATGGTCATGAGACTCAACCTTGGCTCTAGCCATGGTTGTGGTCTTGATTATAGGTCATAAGACCTCTTGTTCCTTTTAAAGTATAACCATAATATAGTGACTTATAAATATGTAAATAGCTGTTAAGAAACTGCGAAATATCTCATTCGTTATTGACTTTCTGGAGACGTGCCCCTGAGTTTTTGAAGAAAACGTGATTCCGGACAACTTTCGTGTTTTAACTTTTTCATGAAACGGACCAGAAATGCCTCTTTTTGCGTGTTTTAAGTTTCCGTAACAGAATGTTTTTGGCAGCTTTGCCGCAAAGTTTTGGTAACTTCAAATGGTCATAACTTTTGACTCGTATACTCGTTTTAGGTGGTTCAAATTGCTACGGTTTCCTTGTTAGGTCCTCTACTACAATATGTAATGATCCAATATCATATTTTTACCATTTTGATCAGGTCTTTCCAAGAAAGTTACTAGTTTACTTGTTTAAATAACATAAGTTAACAATCATTTACAATAACTTGTTTTACCCATTTTTATACATCATGGACATGATCACAAGACATAATATAGCATGAATGATATGTAAATAACATGATTATGATATTTAAAAAGAAGTATGTTAGGGTTTTGCTTACAACTTTTGGCTTTCAAAAAAGGAAACACGAACTAGGACAAGAACTATACCCTTCAACAATATCCTTAGCTTCCAATATTTAACCACCCTTGCTAATATTTGTTAGACTTGATCTATTCCTTGTAAGAATCTTATATACTCAGCCCCTAATCACCTTGATCATCCTCAAGAAAACCCTAGGATTGATGATGAGATTATGGTGTTGTTTATGATGATTTATAGTATAAATGAAACTTGGAATCAACAAGGAACTTAAGGTTTAATTTATGATGGATGAAATTAGCAAATACAAGATCAAAATGGTAAAGAAAAGGTGTGTTTGGTCGTTGCTTATGATGAGAGAACAAAGAGATAAGTTTGGTCTTATAGCAAGGTGAGGAGGTTACTTAACAAGACTTGTCAAAGCTTACAAAGGAAGCTTGTACAGTTGGTTGAATCCTAGGGCACTTTGCATGAGTTCAAGACACACAAGGGTGTGACTCCCCCCCTAGAGGCGGTTTGAATGAGATAAGGAGGGTGACTTGGTCTTTGGATGATATTATCTAACTTATGTAGCTAGTTTTTACTCCGGAAAATGCTAACCGTAAATGATTAAGCCTCAAAACGTAAAACCGGGTATCGTAAAAATGTGGAACTTGAAAGTATGATTAAACATGTCAATATACTTCATAATAACAGTGGTAGGTTCCATTGGGGTGCTAAAACCCTGCTAAAAACTGAAAACACGGGTCTAAAACGCGTAATACGTAAAACGTACGAATATTGTGTAAAATTGAGAAAAGTAAAATGTTACTTTTCTAATGTGATAATAATGATTTAAAATGACTTATAATGTCTAGGCTGGGCTCAGTCTAGTGTCGGTTGGTATTAAATGTCTTTTAGACATAAAACCGTAAGCCTAAAAATCAAGGAATGATTTATAAAATCAAGGAATGATTTTTGGTCAAAGGAGGAGGGAAAAATATGTTGACTTTTTCCAAAAATGTGAAAACTCAAATTGTCTTAGAAACGCGGTGCAGGTATTGGCTAAGGTTACGGCTGAGTAAAAACGCTTAAAAATGAAAATTCCTGTTTTTCACGGCCGAGGTTTATTTGGTCATGTTTTTCTCAGTCATGATTAATTCTCAAATAAATCATGAGTGTATCAAACATTTTTCTGATATGGGGAAAATTAACGCGGTCGAGTTTCGTTGTGCGTAGAATTTTTGAATGACGTTTTACCCTAAAACGTGTAATTCCTTAATAACTTTCGCGAAAATGATCTGATGAGTGTCAAACTTTTAATTTGCCATGGAAATGATTTATCACTCGAGGCCAAGAAACAAAAATCAAATTTTGGGAAAATTTCGGGAAAATGAATAGTAAAAGTGAATAGTAAAATTTTCCGGGAATAGTAATTAACCTGAAATTGCGAATTGTTACAGATAAAACGTATTATTACCTTAGCAAGTGGTTGATACGCTTGAAGGTGAGTGTTGATGTCAACGATTATTATGGTGATACAACGGTCAGAGATGCTTGGAGATTTTGTTGAGAAGGAATTGGTGAGACATTTCATTTGATGAGTTGGTAGAGAGACGTGGGGTGTCACGTCAATCAGCTTATATCAAGATGAAATACATACTTCGCGATAGTGGTTAACGTGTTATAGAGTCTTGAGAAAGCGTATGTGGATGAGTATGACTTATCATTCTCTAATGAGTGAACTAAGTGAGCGTACAAATCAGGCGTTAGATGGTGAGCTGAGAGCATGGATGTGTTTGATTTTGGAGGAAGCCGGGGTATACATTTATCCTTAGCTGAGTTCTCCTATATAAACAATTATCATTCTAGTATTGAGTATGTGTCGTGTGAAAAGTTGTATGGAAGGTAATGTAGGTCACCTGTTCTGTGGCCAAAGGTTGGAACAAGCCAACTAATTGGTCCTGAACTAGAGCGAGAGACTACGAATAAAGTTTTCGGATTAAGGAAAGACTTAAGGCAGCAAGAGATCGCCAAAAGAGTTATGCGAGTTATTGCTGTAAGCCCTTAGAGTTTGGTGTTGGTGATATTATGAGGTTAAAAGTGTCTCCTTGGAAGGGTGTTGTGCGTTTCGGTAAGAAAGGCAAGCTAGCACCGAGATACGTAGAACCATTTGAGATTTATGGAAAGGATTGGATTTGAGACATATCGGTTGAATTTGCCTGAGGAATGAAGTAGAGTGCATGATACGTTTCACGTATCTAATGGAAGAAGTGGTTGGAGGATGCTAGTGTGCATGTGCCATTAGATGAATGTATGGTTGACAAGACTCTTCATTTTGTCGAGAAACCTGTTGAGATTATGGAATCGAGATGTTAAGAGTTTGAAGTGTGGTGAGATAGCGTTGGTAAAGGTATGGTGGGATTCTAAGCGTGGTCCTAAGTTTACGTGGGAACGTGAGGATCAGATGAAATTTAAGTACCCAAATTTGTTTGCTGATGTGGTTGGTGAAGTAGATCGTTTGTAGTTGGATTTTAGATCGTGGAAGTTAAATGCGGGGTATTCATAAATGTTTGTTTTATGGATATCTGTCATTTGTGAGTGCGTCTTGTGGTTACCATTTGGCTTTTCATTTGGTTCGAGGGTATTGTACCTACCTGTGAGAAGTCGTTTGGATCATTGGTGTTATTGATCGGTGTAGCGTATCTATTTTCGTGTATCATTGGAGTGACGGGATGTTTTCTATCGTGTGAATTCTAGTATTTAGTCGGTTCACATTTTTGCGATTATTTCTCTGTGATTTTATGGTGTGGTATTTATCCGCTTAAAAATCCATAAATTTCCTTTTGCTGTTGTGAGTGGTGACTATAGTAGTTGAAATCTCGGGACGCGATTTCCCTAAGTGGGGGATGATGTAACAACCGTGGTTTTGGCAGGTCAGTTTAACTGATAGTCTTGACTCGGTTGAAGTTTGTTTGGTGTGTTTTAGGTGTTGGAAGTGATATATGAGTGATATAGGTGAGTTTTAGCACTAAATCCCTTTGCGTAAGTGGTTTTATCGTGATTTAGAAAGTTTGAATTTGGGAAAGTTCATTTTGATCACCTTTGTGGTGTAGAAATGACTTGTGTAGTTTTGGTGTTTTTGTGATTTTGCGTAACAAGTTTTCGTTCAAGTATTTGAGCGTTAGCAAGTTACGAGGAGTTTGTTTTTATGAGTTATGTTTCAAAAAGAGTGTGAAATTCTATTTTTGGAAACTTTATTTTTGGAAATGATATTTTTCCGGGTTGTCGTAAAAACTGAGGTTTATCGCGTAAGACGCTAGGATTGGTTACGCGCATTTATAAAATATGAAAAGTATGAGGTTTTGAGTGTAATAAATTAATTTAATAAAAAATATATAAAATATATATATTTGGAATAAAAAAAATGGGCTAGGAAAAAAAAAAGGAAAAGGAAACCAAATTTGAGTCCAAATATGACTCTTAGGCCTAAGGAATCCTAGTTCAACCCAAACAAGCCCAACCCTACCCATATAAACATAACAAACGACCCATACCCCTCTTTTCCTGCAATTTAAAGTCAACACAAGGAGGAAACAAGAAGGAAAAATTAGGGTTTATAGTTTTGAGGCTAAAATCAAGAATCAAGGTAAAATTCTTAAAATACATGTTCAATTGTTTGATTAATTAATATAATTCATGTAATAATTATATGATGGATTAGGGTTTGGGTTAAATTCTGTAAATTAATGTTATAAAACATGTTGGGATCAATAATTAGTAATAGTATAATGTTTGGTTAAGAGAATTGAGTGTAAAACATGCTAGTTATTGAGTTAGGGATTGGAAAAATTTGTAAGGTTGTAAAGATGTGAGTGTAAATAACAGATGGTGATGAGTTAAGTCACGAATTTTAGGTCTAAATTGTAGTATAATGAAAGAGCTTTTCAAAAAGTCCAGCCACGATCGATTTTGAGGTCGGGAAGTTGGTCTTCTGATTTTTCTTTGATAAGGTGTCAAAGCTGTCAAACCGGGACAGATTTTGGGTAAAAGTTTGAGGGTGACATGTGGTTGTAAAAGTGGTATTTTGACTTGGTCTTCTGGAATAGTTAAATTTTAGGTTATACTAGACTACCACGAAGAGGATTCGCGATAAAAACATGTGGAAGTAATTATTAAAAATCAAAACTTTTTGGTGTGCGTTCAGATCCGAATTTGAGTAGTTGACAAGTTTGAATTTCTTATGAGTACTTGTGTGTGTTATTGGTCCATGGCCTTCTGGGATTAGCTTCTATGCTTATGAGAGACCATGGTAAATTTTTGATGTGAGTTGTTGAGCTTTATTTGTCGTGATTTCATGTGAGTGAATGCACTCAAAAATTCTGCGTTTTCTGAGTTTTAGAGTGCAAGGGATTTAGTGAGTATTAAGTTATGGTAGTGGTTAGTGTGGTGTCTAGGAGATCCATGGTGGGTCATATGAGTCTTAGACATCCATCATATGTGTATTACATGGGTTGTATCTTTTAGCTTGACCTTGTGTAATGTGGATTATTTTTGTGTACTATAGATTGCGAATTGTTTTTGTGGAAGCTGCGGAGTTTAAGGTGAGTTCATAGTCCCATATTTTTACTTTGTTTTAAAATTGGGATGGGAATGATGCTTGTCTTAAATGATTTGAATTACTGTGATTATGTGTATGGTGTTAAAGAGCTTGGACTTTTAATGTTATCGTATTTATGCTATATGTGAACGGTAATGATATGATGTGTGATGATAATGTTGTGTGGTCCAATTGGGGGGGGGGGGGGTAGCATCCAATTGGAGAGTAATACTCCTACTCGTTACTGGTTTATGAGATCCAATTAGGAGGATGCTTATCCTGTTGCTCGCGTATGCGACCTAATTGATGATATGTTTGATGGGATCCAATTAGGAGGATGCTTATCCTGTTGCTCGCGCATGCGACCTAATTGATGATTATGGGGTCGGAGGACATGAGCCATCCTAATTGTTGCCTTATGAGTGTTGTTGCCTTTATGTGTGATTAATGACTTGCAAATGCATGTAGCTATATGATAACTATAACTATTTGTCCAGCTATATTTTGTAATCACAGTGAATTTAGTTGCCTTGTGTGTTTGAGTCTTAAACCTATGAATCTCACCAACATAATGTTGACGTTTTAAGCATCATTTTCAGGTGAGCTTTCTAAGGATAAGATAAAAGGATGTGGATAGACGAGACCTTAGTTGCATTGGGAGTGGTTTATCATCTATGTTTGGATTTATGTTTTGTTTTGGTTATTTTATTTTGGGTTATTGTTACAACACTTTGTGTTTGTACATTACTCTATTCATGTGCATGTAGTTGTTCTCTATGTAGTCACCAGGTGTTGTGATGATATCCATGAAGTTACACCCGCGCGTTTCCGCCGTGGCGCGGTGTGACAAGTATGCACTTGCTCCCCCTTGGACGATACTCCCCCTAAATGGAGTGCACAAGATAAGTCATGAAAGCATTTCATGTCTAAAACACAACTAAGAGTTGTGAAGCGGAATAATGCAATACTCATGCTTCCCCTTGAATATTACTCCCCTAAATGGAGTATCAAGGAAAGAAAACATGGATAATGATCCTACAAAAAGAAAGGTTAGTTTCTAAAATACAAGATATATGTATGCTACCATAGCAAGGTATAGTTTACTCATTATACCTAAATGGTCAACCTTGTAGTAGAATGAAATTCATTTCATGTAAAATTTTGACTCTTAAAAAGTCAAAGACAAGAAATTAGGACGACATTATCCTACTTCTTAAAATAAAGAAAAACTAAAAATAAACTAAGAACATAAAATGCTACAAGGAAATCATCATTTTCCTTAATGAGAAACATTTTCCAAAAACAAGGCTAAGGTTGTTTTAAGGATGAAAATGTACGCTGAAGGTTGTAGCGGTTTTTATTTTGAAGTTTGAGAGGGTGACACGGGTTTTGGTTTGTTGGTTTAAATGGGAAACATTTTCCAAAAGAAACGGTTTTGTTTCATTTTTGGAGACTCTAAGGTTGAGGTGGGTGAGACAAGGATTGTAGACGATCCAAAATGTGGTTTAGTATAAACCTCATTTCTTCGGATAGCTCGCGAATTTCCGTTCGACACCTTTCACTAATGTGAGCGGTTCTTTCGCAATGTCCGCAATCATGACGGGGAAAGTTTGGTGGAAGATTGGTTTGATTTGTTGGAGGTGGATGGCTTGAACTTGAAGGAGCAAATGTTGATGGTTGAGAGGTGTTTTTGCTTCCTTCATTAGTTGAGTGTAGCGTTGTTTGTAAAACCGTAATATGGTTGATTTGAGAGTCAACCATACGTTTGAAGGCATGAAGGTGGTTTAAATGAGTGTCAATCTCATCATTAAGGTTTGGAGGTTTTTCCCATATGGATGCTTCTATTTTCTTATAAGAAGAAAGTAGAGATTCAAATTGTTAGGAATGTTCTTGTGGTGATGGTTGTTGTTGTTGTGGTTGTTGGTTTTGGACAAAATGGCGGAAGCTTGGTTCCCCGGAAGGATTACCATGAAGGTCTTTGTAAATTGGGTGAAACACAAATGATTGTGAGTGTGTATGACCTTGATCATTTGGAAAAATTGATGGTCTAGCATAACGGTAAGCCAACCGTTCTACCAATGATGGTTGATGGGGTTCATCATCTAGTTGCTCACTAGGTTGTTGTTGGGTTTCCATTTGAGCAATGGTGTCAAAGAGTGATAAGGTTGGTGGACTTGATGATTTGGGTGATAGGTCTTCTAATGTTTCCAAATAGGGTAGTGGTGATGTTGGCGGTGTATGGAAAAGTTCCATTGGTGTAAGTGTTGGTGATTGAGGTGATGGAGTTTTTGATGGTTGAGCTTGTTGAGAAGGTGATGTTGAATCACTTGAAGGTCTAGTTGGTGGAGGAATGGTGGCTATGTTGGTGTTGCAATGTGTTGGAGAGGGTGTTGAGGTAGTGAGGTTAATGAAATCTTGGATAGGTGATGAGATGTTAAGTGAAACATCACTTGAAGATGATGAGCTTGACTTGACGGTTTTGTTGAAGCAACAAGGTTTAACACTAATCCTAGTGGTTTTTGAGGAGGATTTCGATGACTCGGATGAGGTGTTAGATTTAGTCATTTCAAAGGTGTGGTTTTGATGTTTTGAGAGAAGAAATTATGATGGTGATGGTGTGATTTGAATTGTTGCAAAACTTTCAAATTTATAGGATGGAAAAGATGTTGAAATGGGTGTTTGGATTTGATATTCTACCATTCAAAGATTGAGGTTTCAAATGATTTTCATGAACATGTCACATCATTTGATTTCAATCCAATGGAATAGGGTGGAGTGAAAGACCAACATATGCAGTCAATGCTTTGTGATCATGGGATGTGATTTGGTTGAAAATGTTCCAATGGTTTGAAGGATCCTTTAAAAGGGTTCCTTGGGTTAGTTATGTTTGAATTTGAATTTTTGGAGGTAAGTGACTTCCTAATTGTTTTAGTGAGTGAGAGTTGTCCTAATATGGTTATTGGAGTTAATGGAAGATGTTTCTCACTTAGGATAATGGTTTGACACTTTACAAGTTTTGAACTTAAGAAAAATGACAAAAAATTTCTGCAGGTGACTGGCGGAACCCTCGCGATACACAGGCGGAACCCTGTTTTGGGTTCCGTCTGGTCCGTTGGGCCATTTTTGGGTTGCCCAGAAATTACACTGGCGGAACCCATTCTAGGGTGCCGCCAAATCCGCCAGACCTGAAAAACTAGACAATCCGCGATTTTGACCCGCGAGACGATTTTCAAATTTTTCAAAAACTCCTAAAATCAAAAATATAATGCATATCTGGTTAGGAAATGCAAAAAATGAACATGTAAATACTTATATCATATGACTTTGACCGGGGGCTAGCGATTTTCACTAAACTTAGCGAAATTAACCATAAGCATAAAAATTGACAAACACCTCAAATATTGTCATTATGTATAAAAGCTCATACAAACATAATCCAACAAACATAATAAAGCATGAACGTGAAAATCAATACAAATCACATAGTTTAACACATACAATGTTCTAAAACCTTCTTAAGCCAAACACTCCTTAATCACGCTTCTCACAACCGGTCTATCTTCTTATTGAGCTTGCTTAGGTACCTTCCAAAGCACTTGAAAATTCCTTTGGTTTGCTTGAACTCTTCGGATTCATTGTCAATGACGGGGAGTTCTTGAAGGTAGTCTAAAGGAGGTAACTTAGAGTTAGGAAGTTTATCGTCCTCGCTCATGTCGGATGATGATGATGATGGTGAAGGTGAGCGAGTACGTTTGCCCTTAGTTTTGAAGACTCGTTTATCAGTAAGAGGGACAAAGATGTGAGGAACGAAAGAATAGTCAAGGCGCAATCCCTTATCGTTAGGAGGAATGGGTGAGATTGCTCTAAAGAGTCGGGTGAGAAGCATTCCATAAGGAAGAGCGGTTGTTCCAACTAAGGGTATGTCGGCCATTCTTTTGGCTAGGTAATAGGCTAAGTTAAATGGTTGACCGGTGGAAATGCTATAGAGCATGTAGCAAAGACATGTGTTGACACGATCTCTATTTCCTATGGAACTTATGACGTTAGCTCTAAGAATTTATTCCCACTTCTTAAATTGTGGTTTAAGCTCATTGAGCTCCATACCAAAAGGATCCTTATCCACATCATTCCCCAAACGATTCTTTCTAGTGGTAGAGGTTCTAACGAAGAGATGTTCTTTAATTGTTTCCTTACTAGCAAGAGGGTTGTTGTATGGATGAAAACGCTCAATAGAATCAAGGCTTGAAATGGGCCACTTATCCGTGTAGAGACAAGTACCCGTATTTGGGACACCAAGAATGATAGCTAAGTCTTTTAAATCTAAAAAATTTGGTATTTGATTGGTTGTGAAGTTTAATGATATCTTACCAAAATTATTTGTGGAAAGGCTTATGGTTGCATAGAATTCTAAGATAAACCTAGGACAAATTGGCTCATCGATATCAAGGAGACAATCAAAGTTGATTGCGGCAAAGCTTTGGCGAATGGATGTTCCTTCTAAAAATGATGGATCAATGGTTCTACCTTCGTGAACATAGCGTTTTTCTAATGCCTTAAAGGTTTCTACTTGAACTTTGTTGAGACCTTTAGTCCTATGGTGTTTGGGCAAGTACTTAAGGGTTTCCTTGTGATCGGAAAAATTTGCGGGAGGCATGTTGATTCCTAGAAAACACAAAATTATATGTTAACGACTTTTAACAATGTAGATGTTCTAATGTGTTCCTATATGCAAACAATGTGGAGACTTGGTTATCTTGACTCATTTTGATGTCCAAATTGTTTTGTTATGCAAGTTTTGTTATAACAACAAAAGATAACCAAAACTCTCCTAATTGAATGTGTCTTCGATTGAATGTACCCGAAAATACATATTAGTTATGTATCCCCTTTAGCATTCAAGAGACAATATGCAAGTGATGTTTCAATGATGTTTTTCATTTGTTTTAACAATGTGGTGAAGAGTTATGTCCTAGTTGTGGATGGTAATTTTTGAAAGACAATGCACTTGGTGTGTTTGGCAAATCAAAATAACAACAAAAAGGATACAATTCTTAACTAATGGAAGGCATGATTGGTTAGCAACCAAGTTTTTCATGAACCAAAAAGTTCTATGCATAAACCCTAAGATTCTAGTTAATAAATGAAAATGTTATACTTGAATCAAAAATGCAATTATGATTGGAACACTTACAAAGTTGGTTGGTTTGGAAGAGATGTAAGTGAGAGCCCTAATTTTCGTGTGGTAAGGTGTTGGTGAGTGAGGAATGGCTGTTGGTAAGTTTGAGTTGTGAGTAAAGAGTTGTTTGGTTTTGAAATTAAAAATAAAACATGCTGCAGATTTGGCGGACCAGGCGGAACCAAAGGGAGGGTTCCGCCCGTATGGTCTAAGGGTTCCGTGGGTACTGCAGGAAAAATTCAAAAGGAATTGTCTTGATTTTGTGGTTTTATCCTAATGTTCAAAACTAAGGTTTTAGGTCTTATGAGTCTTTGACTAAGCCTAGGGATGATGAATGCTTCTCATTCAAGAGGTTTTGTGAAAACTTTGATAGAATGGTTAACGTATAAGACTTTCTTAGTTAAGACGTTCCTCAATGAACATTTTTACCAAGGCGATGATGATGGATCACAATATGTCAATTAAGAACATAATGGATTGAATTGTCGCTGAAGTCGATGCTTCCTTTGTTGAAGGGATAACAATGTTGATAAAATAAATTCCGTTGTTGACACGAATTTGCTTGTTCAAGCGGAGCTTGTTGATGTGCTTCTCCATTCGATACAAATTTGAGAACCTTACGCGTATTGGAGAATCATTGGGTAAGTAAGTATAGAAGTGCAAGTACCACTTGGGCTTTTCTTATCAACTTATTACCGACATAATTCCATTTGGCATACACTATGGTTTCTATTCCCGTTCTTTTGGGATACCATAATCCTAGTTGTGTAGTACCTTATGATGAATCCAAACAAGCTCTTTCGAGAGAGTTGTTTTAGGATCTTCTCTAAAAAGAACGAGCACATAGACAAGCACTAAACATAATGTTGGATTTATTCGTTGTGAGAATAAGTAAACTTCCAAGCATTTATCTATGTTTAGTTTTACCTACGGATTTACTAATCTCATTCTTGATAAGTCATAAAGGACTTAATCATTGTGAACATGTGAATAACTAGGAATGTCTTTGAGTGATTATCCTTTGCTTTTGGAGCTTGCTTAAAAAAAATCTTTCATAGATTTACATTAATTTCTATTTTAAAAGACCCATTTTATTTTAATGGTTGCTTTACTCTAAGACCAATTGATTTGAAAATTCTACCCGTGGGTACCCACCTAATGTTAGATCTCGGAGATGTTTTCCTTTTAGATGCAGTGGGAGCATCACTTGGTTGAGAAAACCTACGTCCTATATTGATCCACTTCTTAGGTTTCTGACTTATGACTTTTGGTTCAACGGGTTTATTTGTCTTAGTCGATTGAGCCTTTTCAAGTGAATTTCCTTTTTGAAGATATTTTAAAGCACAGACAACATGATTATTTACGCAACTACTCTTAGAAGCTAGCCAATTCCTATTAGTTTGTAGTTTACTCCTAGGTTTTGGTATGCTACTACAAGCAGTGTTCTGTACTACAGTGGAAGGCATCACATGAGGTTTTGAACCTAGAATTCCATCCTTTTGAAGTAGCGCATTTTTCCTAGCCTTTTATAGATCATAGTTCGTGTACATGTCATATTTTTCATAAGAATCTTTACTTTTAATGCTCGTTTTAGACACTGTTTTTGAACTAATCCTAGATGAGCCAGGTATAATCACGTGTTGAGATTTGGCAGACACAGATGCATTTTCCTTAGGCCAAGAATGTGGAGTGACTGGTTTTGTCAAATTGTTTTTCTCAACAACTTGAGAGGCAAACCGAGATTTTGAAAATTTAGGTCGTTCAGATTTAAATGCAGTTGGTTGTCTAACCACTGATGGTTTTCTGATTGTTTGAGAAGGCGGTTTCCCCAAGATTGATGATTTTACAAACTTAGTATCCATACTCGGGCCAGTCAGTCTTCTAAATTTGTTTTGCAATGCAATATGTGCAAACACCTTTGCTTGAATTTGACCTTTTAAAAGCTCATTTTCTTTAACTAATGTATCCACACGTTTACTTTGTTCATTCAAAAATTGACCATTGTTGCCCGAATTTAGAGATTGGTTTTGCAATTTAAGTTCAAGTGAGATGCAATGTGCCTCTAGTTTTGAAAAATCTTTATGAAACTGGGCAATGGTCTTTTTGAGAAGAATGTTTTCTGACTCAAGAGCTTGGTATGATGTTTCAGTTATTGGATTATCATGTAAGGACTCAGACTCAGAACGTTTGTCAAGACATTGTACAACATCCTAGTCAACCTCTCCTTCATTACTGAAGTTAGATTGCTCAGAGTGTTGTTTCTCATTTGCAGGCATAATATGATCAACAGTAGATTGTACCTCAACCATTTGCTCTTTGTCAAAGTTTGGTTCTGTGTCATAGATGGGTGTGATATCTTCCTCATCCATATGTTCTTTGTCAAAGTTGGGTTCTGGGTCATAGGAGGGTCTGATCTCTGCACAATCTGCATCTGTATCATTCCCTAATCTACTGTTGTCATCCTGCTCTTCTAATTCTGTCCCTTTGCTTTTCATGACAACCAAATTAGCTTCCAATACATCAACTTTATGAACTTGCTCTTCTTGAATCTGCAACTTCTTTTTATTTACCCTTTTGTCATACACTTCTCTGTGAAGTACTCTTTCAGCAATTAACTTCTCAATAGCATCCATGTGTTGGAGCAATACATCTTTGAAGGTTTGAGCCTTGATGCGGGTGTATTCAAAAAAATATTTGCTTACATCTTCACAGTCATAATTGATGAAATGTTGAAATTGTTCCTTTAGCACTCTGAAGGCGGCCTTGGATTCATTCTCCTGAAATTCTTCAGTTTCCAGTAGCTTTCAAGTTGATTCACGTTGTTGAACATCGAATTAGTGAAAATATCAACTTTTTATCCAAAGAGGTCTCGAAATATCTATTCGAATACACACTCGGAACAAGTATCTTCTAAGTCTTTGTTAGAAAGGAGTTTAAGGTGTGACTGAAGTAATCTAAAAGATGCCATGCATTTCTCTTTGTTTAATCTCACAAATGGATCTTCATAATCATTAGAATCATACTCTGGGCATGCATTATTCATGTGAAATTCCTGCATGTTTGCCATTAACATCACATCTGCTGTATTGGCTTCCAAATCTGCTGTGTTGGATTCCAAATCTGCATATTCATCATCAGATGGAATATCTCCCATGACACTTTGCAAAACAGCATTGAGATTACCCCCTTCAACTTCCATTTGACTAAGTGTGGCATTGTATTCAACATTAGCGTCAAAGAGTGGAGTTGAATCATAATCTTGAGCTTCCACATCTGCAATATTTTCCGTATATGCCATAAATGCCATGCTTGGTTCGATAAGATCTTCTTCATCATCAGTATCTTCCATTGTGTTTAAGCATTCAGAAGTTGAAGTCATAGCGCCTTTGCCTTTCTCAGTAGATACTTGTCCAAGCTTCACTAGATTTTGCAGAAGAGATTGCATATGCATTTAGTGTTGCAGGATGGTACTGTTGAATGAAGATAGGCTCAGGTGCATTTAGAGGATTGAAGAATAGACCATTCGGAGTGTATACTAAGGACCCATGGTCAACAGCTGGGGATGGTGGAGCAGGGAGAGGTCTTTAGTTGATTTCTGCTTAAACATGATTCAAGAATCTGGTTCATTATGATGTGATGAAGTTCTTCTGTACGATGCATAGATTCAAGATAATTCCACATGTCATGAGCACTGGCTTGATAGTCCATATTCATGTAAATTGAATTGGGAAGAGCTAATGTGATGAACCATGCAGCCTCATAGTCAGCAGTGTGCTGAGCAAGTTCAGTAACATTCAAATTTGCAGTAGTTTGTAATCTCATAATCCATGTTGAGTCAGCAAGAAATATCATTTTGTATGGACTATCTTGAATGGATTTTTGCATGAGATCTGCATCAGGACGATTTGTGAGCCATAGTAGAAATCTCTGTTTCCAATCAATGTAGGTTCCTGGGAGTAACATGGGAGGTCTTGATTCATTGCCAAATAGCAGAACACGACGAATGAGCAAGCTGTGACTTTGTTGTTGATGATACTGTTGCTGATGAGAATATTGGTAAGGAAGGTAGTTGGAAGAAGGTGATTGAGACATTGTAAATGACATTTCTCTCCCCCTTGATTGTTGCGACGCAATCGAAATAATCAAACAAAAAAATGTCACACTCAAGGTCGAAATAGTGATTTCAGATTTTCCCTCCAAAATTAATTTGAAAATTTTCTGTTCCAAAATTTTGAAAATCACCATAAAATGCAATTCTAAGGTCACAGGAAAATTTTGAATTTTGACCTAAAATTTTGAATTTTGGGCCAATTTTTTTTTCTTTTTTTCTTTTATTTATTTATTTTATTTTATTTTAAAGAAATAGTAAGAAGATATTAGAAAGAAACTTGTGTAATTATGGATCTTGTAGAAGGTATAGATGTAAAGCCAATTCTCGAAAATATGCACCAAAAGAATTCTCGAAACTTTGTCCTTAGAAAATTCTCGAAAAAATTGTGTGTTCCCGAAACATAGGTATTCTCGAAATTTTTGAATGTTTTCGAAAGTTTGCAAATCCTCGAAACTGTGTTCTCGAAAATGTGTGTTCTCGAAACTTTGTTAAGTATCGAGAATGCAGAGAAGATTTTCGAAAAATTGGGACTTTTTCGAAAATGTAATGTGTTCTCGAAAATATACAATTTTTCGAGAATGCAACACTCAAAAATTTTCGACATTCTACAATTTCGAAAATATTCACAAAGTCGAAGTGTTTTCTTTCTTATACAAGGGAGAAAACACTGAGTAATCAATCGATAACACTTTAGGAGCAACGAAGAGTATTATCGAAATTGTGTCTTTAGGTGTTCTCGAAAGATGGTTCATATATATTCTCAAAAAATGGCAATTTTTTGTTTTTAAAGAAAGCTTACCAAAAACAAGTTTTTACTCAAAGATTCTTGTACTTCTAGCTATAAAATGATGAAATCTAAAATAAATTTGTAAACTTGACAAACTTTTCAAAAATATGTGTATTTTCGAAAAATAGTACAAAATACGAATCTTATGATTTTGATGAAAAGTTTGAAACTTTTTTGTTTGTAATGATTTGTAACACAAGTTTGTAAGCAAAGATGTGATAGAAACCAAGAAAAAAACAAGAAAGTACAAAAACTTTCAAAAATAACAAGTAAAAAGATGGTATTTGGTTCGAATTCAATGAAAACAAAAACTACACCTTCTTCTAGCGAATGATACCACTTGTTAGGTGCCCATATTGATATCACACAAGTAAGAATGAGATAGATACAAGGATTGGTTGATTATATGATATGAGAGAAAGAAAAATGCAAGAGTTTCATTAAGTAATCAAAATAACCAACAAGTGTAAGAGTTACATAAGCTTAGTATTTATAGGGGAGGAGTAGGGCAACACTCCCTTCATCTCTCATTATTCTAGAACGTGGGCTTGAAGCCCATTGGACATGATTACTAAAGCCTAGTAACATAAACATAATGAAATTTTAAACTTAGCAACCTAGTATTTATTACATATGATCGAGACTTGACTAAATAGTAAAACTACGTTCCCAACAATTTTTCAAAGAGTACATGTGTGTGTTTTTAGTGCATGGCCTTCTAGGAGAAGCTTGTATGCTCATGAGGGACCATGGTGAGTTTTTGGTGTGAGTTGTGGAGCTTATATTGTCGTAATTTTATGTATGTAGAAGTACCCCAAAAAACTGTGTTTTCTGATAAATTGTTTACAAGGAATTTAGTGAGTGTAAGTGATTGGTGGTGTTTAGTATGGAGTCTAGGCGAACCATAGTAGTTTATATGACCTTTAGACATCCATCATATGTGTGTTACTTGGTCGCCTGTAACGTGGATTTATTTTTGTTGTTTAGATTTGTGATTATTAATTTGGAAGCTGCAAAGACTGAGGTGAGTTTCATAGTCCCATATTTTTACTTTGTTTTAAACTTGGGATGGGAATGATGCTTGTGTTGAAATACTTTTTAAGTTACTGTGATTATGTGGTATTATAAATGCATGGACTTGTAAGGATTATTATATGTGTATTGCATGTTATGTTATTATTGTGTAAATATTATGTGTGGTTCAATTGGAGGGTGGCTATGTTTCCATTGTTCATTTGAGCAATCCAATTGAAGGGTAGAAGCCTTACCCATTATTATTCTGTGTGGTCTGATCAGAGGGTAATGATTACCAATTATTGTAAACTTGGATCGTGGGCACGTTTCGTCCCTTATGTTGCTTATGTTGGTTGATTGATTGAGATTGCATGCTAACTTGTATAATAACTAGTCCTACTGTCCTGCTTTGTTTTATAATCACAGCGAACTGGTTGCCTGAGATATATTGTGTGTCTTAAACCTATGAACCTCACCAACATTATGTTGACGTTTTTAAGCATCATTCTCAGGTGAGCTTTCTAAGGCTAAGGTAGAAGAGAGCGACTAGACGAGACTTTAGTTGCATAGAGAACGATTTATCTTTATGTTTGGATTATGAATTTGTTGGATTTTGATTGTGATACTTTAATGTTCATCAACTAGTACTTTATGTTTTATTGAGGATACCTTTGGAGTTTTGTTTTGGTAATTTTCTTTTGGGGTATTGTTACGACACTTTGTGTCTGTACTTTGCTCTATTTATGTGCATGTAGAAATTCTCTATTTAGACACCATGTGTTGTGATAATATCCATGAAGTTACACTCACGTTTCCGCCTTGGCGAGGTGTGACAAGTATTGGTCTGAATCATATGTTATCACGCATTAGGGGAGAAAAATGGGTATTGTTCTTTTGTTTGCCTGGCAGGGACGAAGCCACCATATAGACATGGTTGGCCAAGGCCCACCCTAACATCTTGCAAAATGTGTATTAGTGCAATTAATTTTGCTTCAGCTTATTAAATTTGATCATATTTTAATGAACTTGCACTACTACACAAACAGGCTAATGCAACGGAAAATTTCCGTTGGAAATTTGCTATTGTTTTGTAACGGATTATCAATAGATTTGCTACGAAATATAAAATGGTTGCAAACCCATTGAAAAAATAAGACTAATTGATATTATATTTATTTTTATATGTCCCGTTGCAATTTCGTTGCAAAATTGCTACGGATTTATAACAAAAAAATAAACTTAAATGTAAAAGAAAATATTTTTTATTTCCGTTGCAAATCTGTTAGAAAATTTAAAATTTTGCTAAGGATTTCCAATGGAATATTGAAAAAGATATAAAAAAATAAGAGGCGCGGGACATGCATGAATCCCACAAAAAGCGCGCGCCTTGGGGGCTTTTTGCGCCTTTACGCCTTGGGGCTTTTTGCGCCTAAGAGATGTAACATTTTTTTTTAATATTAAGATAAGACACATGGGCCTTTTAAGTCATAGGGTGAGTATTTATATGATTTGTAAATTTGAATTAATTTTATGTTTATTTTATTAGTTGAAATTTTCTTTTAGAAGTTACTTTGTTTAATTAAGTATTTTCTTTACGACATATTTTCATGAAGATATGGCATTGTACCTTGAATATTAATATGTTGCTTGCTTGATATTTTGGGTTATATTGTGAGCTTTGTTAGATGTAAGCTACAAGTGTATGACACAAGCATATTTAGTCTGATATGGATTTTAATCTCTATATAGGTCATCGAGCCAAAGAGTTGATCCGTTTTAGAAGTGACAATTGTTCCATTTTAATATTTATAATGGCAATATGTGTCATGCATTAAGTATTTTAATGATATATTGTGTTATTTAAGGTACATAAATGGTTATATATTTATTAAAAAAAAAAAAAACTTAATGTTTTTAGTGCGCCTAGCATTCATGAATCTCGCGCCTTGGAATGCGCCTCAACTCGAGGCTCTTTGCCTCCCCTTTGCGCCTTAGTGCGCCTTGAGCCTTTCAGAACACTGGTCGCGTTTAATCTAGTTGAAAAAGTTTATCGGGTTAGTTTGATAAACCCGATAACCCGAATCAACCTGACTCGATAATCCGACAACCCGACCCGATAACACCCCTAATTAGCGTATTTATAAAACTTAAAGGATAATATTATATCTAAATAAAAGATATACTTTAACTTTATAAAGAAATAATTACTATAATCAAAAGATTTTATCTTATCTTATATGATTTATTTCTTCCTCGTCAAGCTCACACATCCCCTTATGGGGCATGTGGATGGACGAGCTTGATGGGCTCTCCATTAGCATCAACTTGTTCAATTATGATCGAATACTAATTAATCACTCTAACTAATTAAGCCCAATGTTTATTTCACTCAATTAATCAATTATATATTTACAATAAACATATAAAATTGAAATCTCGTGTTATTGTGTGTGACCACATAGTCCCATTGATAGACGGTATTATAAAATTATGTATATTGATGTGTTGTTTATCTAGTCTTAAATTTATAACCAACATTTCCTAGATATATTCCTACACACTTAAGAGCGGTGTACGCTACCGTGTGGTATTGTAGTGGCGCAACTTGTTGTCCGTTTGCCTTCAACCACTATGTAAATTCTATTTTGATGAAACAAAAATAGAGAAAGTATTGTAGCTAAGGAAAATACGAGTGTCGAACCCCTAAGTGCTAGTTATTTGATAAGAAATAAAACTAAACCTATGAAAGCAAGAAAATTTTCAGTTGTGCTTAAAATTCACGCGATTATATAACTAAAAGCCTAATTAAGCTTAGAATAAGCTAAATTGAGGCAATTGGGATTCAATCAATGGAAGAAATATTGCTAACCTAATTAATCCCCTATGTACAAATGCTACTAATGTACAAATGCTTGTTTTCTAAAGGTAACAGGGAGTCATTAGAATATATGCATGTTTACCGTTTGGCGGTTCTTTTGTTAAGCATATATGTAATGTATGACCATTTCTATTCTTCAGTGTTGATAGCCCTTCATTAGAATAAATGTAGTTATAGCTTTTGTCAATGCAAATGTTTTATTGAAAGAAAAGCAAAATATGGGTTGTGGTTTTTGTTGTTTGTACTTTGTAGATTTCTTAGTTGATTTTTCATATAAGTTTATTAGTACTTGATAATAAACATTTTTATATGCTAACTTAGTTTTTGTAACTTTACTATTGTAGTGTTGTTTGTCATGACTTTTTTGCTATTTAGTATATATTTTCTCAATTGTAATTGAATGATTTTCTACTTCCAGAAACCTTATAATTTTCTTATGTTTCAGGTTTTTCTTTTAATCCC
This sequence comes from Artemisia argyi, assembly GCA_030686995.1. Classification (NCBI taxonomy): domain Eukaryota; kingdom Viridiplantae; phylum Streptophyta; class Magnoliopsida; order Asterales; family Asteraceae; genus Artemisia; species Artemisia argyi. The sequence continues at coordinate 25,843,315 of CM060703.1, read as the reverse complement.
AAGTCAAGTATTACAATGGCTGCTAATAATGTCATCAAGTGATAGCCTTGTAAACAGACTTGAAGTTTGCTTGTAGCAATATAATTAACTTGCTTATTAATTTGGAATTACCAGCCGACTTGCCAGGAAAATGACTTGCATCAATCATAGTCATGAAGGAGTTGAATCAGAAACATAAGTGTATGACTATATTATTAATATAGTGCATAGTTCCTACTGGTAATGGAACTACCATGCCCACTGCCCAAACAAAATCCAACACCTACTGGTAATGTATATGACTTTTATTAGTTGTCTTTTTGTTATACATATTGGGTCAAAGATAATTATACATATTGAAGTTACTGTCATGTATTGTTTTGTTTTCATAATCATAGTAGGTGTTTATGCATTAAGATGAGTTATAATTGGTGTAAGTATGTTTTATTTAGGTTGAAGTGCTAGAAAAATCGATGAAGGACTTGGAGCAAGCGAGAAAGAAAGATAAAGAGCTTTTTGAGGAAGCTATAGAAAAAGAAAGAAAGCTTAGCGAAGAAAAACTTGAGACATTGAAGGAAGAAATGATCAAAGATACGTATGAGAATCTCGTTGAGGTGTTAACACAATTGAAGGAGCAACCTCACACTCCCCATTCTGCATAAACATTCCTTTCGTAACTAGGTACACTTCGTGTTGTATACACATTTTGTTTAGAAGTAGTACATTTTGGGTGAATTTGGCACATATTGGTGGATTATACACATTTTGTTAAGAAGTGTTGCAATTGGTAGAATTTGGTTTAGCAGCAGTACGTTTGGTAGGATGTGATACGCTATGCAGTATGATATTTGAATGATCGTCTAATTATAAATTTGGGTTTCCATTGTCCATTCATAAATATTTCGCTTTCGCTATTTGTATGGAAAAATGGCAGTTTTTTGTGCTCTTTTATTGTAGGAAATGCAGTTTTTTTTGTAACGGAAATTGTAACGAAACCATTGCGGTTAGACTCTTTTGCAAACTCATCACAGTTTTACACCGTTGCTTATCCATTACAATTGCTTACTGTTGCAAAACCCAATCCTACTTTATGCCGTTGCAATCTCGTACCAACTTTTGTTGGTTGCAATTTCCTTGTAATATTTGTCGTAGCAAAACCATTGGAAAACCATTGGAACCTGACCCGTTACAAAAATGGTTACTAATCTACAACGAATTTTTCTTGGTTGGAAAACCGTTGCAACTTTTTTGTCCCTGTTAGAAATCCGTTGCAATAAAAATTTCCATGGAGCATTAACGCTACGGTAGGATTCTGTTGCAAATCCGTTGCAACTGACCAATTGCAACGGATTCCTACCATAGCATTAAAAGTGTCACCTTATTTTTTTTCTTGCAAGCTATAATATATGATTTAATAGAATCCCTTTAAAAATAATGTGATAAAAAAATATATTGAACTCTTATTTGTACATGCATGGTAACATATTTGCTTATGTTTATGGTTTAATAGTTGGGTTAACAATCATTCATGAATAAAATCCATCGTAAATTTCATGGCTTTCAATATTATTTAAGCTTTTCGTGTCCTAGTATAGGTGTTGGTTCTATCCACCGGGAGATGTTGCTTGTCTTTTTTCCGGCTCACCCAGAAACTAAATCCTAGCTCGATCCGTCAGTGTTGCCTGGAAAATCACTAGAAAAAGGTTTGAAGTTGATACAGACCAATGATGTGCATACAATGTGTTGTCGGGCTGGTTTTCTAGATTTGCTTGTTGCTCACGTTATCTGAATAGTATTTAAGCCCAAACAATCTTCTCAAACCCTATATCATTCACCACCCTCACTCCCACAAACCAGCGTCACCACCAAACCCTAATCCAAAAATGGGTCGAGTCATCCGTGCTCAGCGTAAGGGAGCAGGGTCCGTCTTCAAGTCCCACACCCACCACCGAAAAGGCCCAGCACGTTTCCGGTCACTCGACTTCGGAGAACGAAACGGGTACCTCAAGGGAGTCATCACCGAAATCATCCACGACCCAGGTCGCGGAGCACCCTTGGCCAAAGTGACATTCCGTCACCCTTTTCGATACAAGCACCAGAAGGAGCTTTTCGTGGCGGCTGAGGGGATGTATACAGGGCAGTTTGTGTTTTGTGGGAAGAAGGCGAATTTGATGGTGGGGAATGTTTTGCCTATTGGGATGATACCTGAAGGAGCTGTGGTGTGTAATGTGGAGCATCATGTTGGTGACAGGGGTTCTTTTGCTAGGGCTTCTGGGGATTATGCTATTGTTATTAGTCATAATCCTGATAATGGGACTTCTAGGTACATGATATATGTTTTTTTATATGATTTGTATAGATTAATATTTTTATACATATGCATAGCTATATTTAGCTTTAGTTTTAGCAAGGAGTATTTAGGATTTTAATGGGGCTTCTTGGTTTTTAATGATGTTTTTAAATGCTGTTTTATTGTGCGTATGTTTTTTCGATGTTACGATTATGTTTTTTATATGTATTGTGTTAATATTTGTGTCATTTGTTAAGTTAGACTTGAAAGTTGAAATTATGATCATAAGTTCTTATTTGTCATAATTCTGATAATGAGACAAGTTATATCATAAGTAGATTTGCATATTAGATAAGTTAATGGTGAATTGGTTATGTTATTTAGTTGTGATGGTTCAAAACTTTATATGCTAAGTTGGTATAGTAGTGTGAATAGGATATCTTGATTGATATGATGTGAGAGCATTGCTTAATGAGTAGTTGAACATCGTTGTACATTTATGTCGGTTTTTCTGAATTTGATCTAATGCGTCTAGGGCTGAGCATCGCAGACCCAAGACCGAGTCCCAAGTCCCAAAATTTTCCTTATTTCGGTCTCAGGCCGGTTCGGTCCGGTCCGGACCGGTCTTACGTACAAACCGACCGTTATGCCTTCTTGGACCGTACCGACCGGCAGACCGGACCAAACACATTCGGTCCGGTCCTCTCTAGGGTTTTGGTCGAATTTGGTCTCGGTCCGGTCCGGTTTTAGACCGATGCTCACCCTTAAATGCGTCTATTGTTTGCTACGATAGACTAATAATACACAAGTTAGTTTATATAGCTGAAACTCTGAAAGTATCAGTACTTCTAGGTATAGGATACATGTGTTTTTTTGGGTCCAGTTGGTTTTAAGGTAGTCTGAGGAAGTTTGCAATCTATAATTGAAATAGGTAATTAGTTATGTTTTGAAATAGCTTAGTTAAAATTGTGTAATGTTATGAAACTGGGGCATGTTGGTTGATATACTAGTATCATATTTTTAATGTTGTTGGTATGTTATTTAAATGAACATACAATTGTTTTAGTTTACTATGATACATTTATATACTTGTTTGTTACCTCGAATTAATTTTAATTTATGATCAGTAATAATTATATTTACATGATATTTAAGTTGGGCATTTTGGCTAACTTAGCTATGCTTAAAGATTTGAAAAGGCATATGATGAATTATGTATTGTTATAAACCTTGGACAACTTGATTTATGAAATGTTGTTCGGCTGTGAATGAAATGAAAATGAATATATATTGGTGCTTTTTAGTTGCTTTTGAACTTTGGTGCTTGAGATTGTTTGTCTTTCTTAAACTGAATGTGTGTTTTTATAAGAAATGTTGATATATATGTTTATCTATAGAAAAAGTTGTCGTTTAGTTTGATAGATAATCGGGGATCTAGATGGTAACTACTTGTATTATGTTTGTTTTAAGGGAGTGATTTGTTCATCTGCTATCTGGAATAGATTGTTTTGTGGAATTGAGACATATGATATTTGTAATCAATTTTTTTGTTCTTTTTAGACGTCTATTTGTTTATGGTGTGTTTGGTAATTTTTAATTATAAATAAATATGGAGTTAGATGCTTTCGCCTTTCATGCCTTGACTGTTACTAAAAGATATACAAAAGGTTGTAAGGACAGGATGAACAAAATTTTCATTTTGATTTCGGTTAAAAAGTTTAATGTTAGTAGCCTCTTCTGTTGGCTTGACCTGCAAACTGTTTTTTGATGCCTTTTTAAGTTTTAGTTGCAATTAAGTAGTCTAATTTGGGACAGAAAATTGATTTGTAAATTTAGTTCTAATTGTATTATTGAATTTGTAGGGTCAAGCTTCCATCTGGAGCTAAGAAGATTGTCCCCAGTGGTTGCCGTGCTATGATTGGTCAGGTTGCAGGTGGAGGACGTACTGAGAAGCCAATGCTCAAGGCAGGTGTCGCATATCACAAGTTCCGTGTGAAGAGAAACTGCTGGCCTAAGGTTCGTGGTGTTGCTATGAATCCCGTGGAGCATCCCCATGGTGGTGGTAACCATCAACATGTTGGTCATCCTAGTACCGTTCGTCGTGATGCACCACCCGGTAAAAAGGTTGGTCTTATTGCTGCTAGGAGAACTGGTCGTCTTAGAGGTCAAGCTGCTGCTGCTGCTATGAAGGCTGATAAATAGAGCACTTGATTGGTTTATCTGCTTTTTGATATTTTTTTTACCTTCGACTTTTTGTTTCTGAGAAGTTTTCATAGTTTAGTTTTGTTTGAAGCGGGTTTTTAGGGATTCAATCTACTGTTTGTTGATCTAAGACTAAATGTTATGCTATTTATTGTCGTTTTCGTTAATTGACCTCTATGTTATGATAGTTAAATTTGTGTAGCATTTGGCCAAATGTGATGTGAGGCTGCCTGATATGCATTTACCAACTCTAAAACCTTGATTTTGAGTTATGGACCATCTGATCTACAATGCAATATTTGCATTTATCCAAGCCATTTTATAAATGCAGCAACCTTTGTAAACTGAATGATGTCTGATGTGCAAATGTGGCCAACTTATTGCTTAAGGTTAACTTGGTTTCGTTGATACAATCATGCAACCTGAAATATATAAACTTTGACCTTCATACTTTTTTTGGCTGCTTAGAGAGCCTCATAAAACAAAGATGACTATTTAGGCTATGTTAGGCGCGGAGCTTTTTGAAATGATGAGCAGTAAGCAATTAGCTTTTTGATTTTTATTTGGTAAAGAGCCGTGAAGTTTGATATTTTTTAGGAAGTCTCAGTGGTGACTGCTACTTTTACCAAACACACCCTTAATCAATCCATGGGTTGATATGGCTTGAAAGAAACAAGTTGCCAATTTCATGTTGAGCTTGACCGAGGAAACAAAACTATTAGTGACACACACACACACACAAATGGCATACCATAGAACTTGTTGCATAACAAATACGGTTTACGGAAACATCTCCCAAAAACAGCACTACTGTTGCTCTTGGCTACACAAGTTCATACAAATTTCAAAACCAAAAACCAACATCGTCTTGGCACAATCCCAAGTGCAGATAGCCGTAGGTATATTCTGCATCGGCATATACCTAACGTAATCTGATATGTCCCTGCAAGCTCAAACTAGCCAAAGCCTTATGCATTTTTATTTTATGTGATCATTTATTGTGTTTATTTTATGCATTTATTGTGTTCTTTAGCGTTTGATAATGTGGTGTGGACTTGGTCCATGTTTTTATTTTGTACAAAATATAATCCTTTTGTAATTAGATTTTTTTTTCGAAACAGTTTTGTAATTAGATTTTTGTTAGATTGAAGGACATAATACATCTTTTATATAATAAAATAAAAATTTTACATTTCAAAAAAATCAATTCATACCTGATTTAGTAATAATTTTATTAAAAAAAAGATTATTTTCAGTAATAATTTTATTAAAAAAAATATTATTTTCTTATTAGGTAATATTTTATGTTTATCCATAATACAAGTAGAAGATAAATACAAAAAATATAGATAAGATATTTAAAAAAAAAGATTATTTATTTATATTTATCCACAACACAAGTAGAAGATAAATACAAAAAAATATAGATAAGATGCAATTAACAATAGGATTAAAATTTTAAAATAATTATTTCAAAAAATTAAAAAAAAAAAAAAAAACTCGCGCGTGCGCGGGTATTATAACTAGTGTATAACAAAATGTAACATTATCATTGCAACTTAGGTCTTAATTTGAAAATACTAGTTAGAGACTACTGTAATCAATTCTTTTGTAGTCATTTTCTTATACGTTTGTTTCAAAAGACAATGATCATCTTCATATAAATTTGAAAAAATAAAACTATCAACTAAATACGTTTTTTGAATTTTCAAGTATATTTTGTGAAGATAAAATTGCCGTTGCAAATTCTTACAAAAGTAGCGACAGAGAGCTAGATGATTTTTTTTTTTTTTTATCGAACTACTAAACGCACCCAATGTGATCTATAAGTAGCAAATAAAAGTGAGTTTATTATTTTATGAATAAATTACAAAAATCGTCCTTGTGGTTTGGCCAAATTGCATGTTTCGTCCTTATGGTTCAGAAAGTGAAGACGGCCTCCGTGTGAAAGAAACCGTGGGTTTGATTTCATCCTTGCCTAACTAGAGGCATCCTCCAGTTTAAACCTTTTCTCATTTCTCCTCTTATTTATGGTATACCAAGAACTACATGGTTTCAAAAAGAAGTCACGAAATACATCAATAGATGCCGTCATATTCACACTATAGCAGGTAAGATAGTTGTAATCCTCTATGCCCCACTTGGATGCAACTATGGCAAACGAATGCCATAGAGGTTGAACAGTTGCCGAGAAAAGGTACAGAGGAAACCTAAGATTACCATGGCTGACATACTCAAGATATAAAGCTATAGTGTCTGGTTCTTGGGGCACATTGTCACATTCTTTCCTGAGAAAACGAGGATGGAGCTCCGTAATACAAGGAAGCTTATTTCTAATGGACTCGAGCCTAGCAATGGTTACAGATGAATCACTAATCCTTATAGTGGGAGGAGGACCCTGGGGAGAAGCTCTTGGAGGCATGGCGAAAAGATAAACGAACAAAAAGAAAGGCTACAAAAATCATATACAACAAAAAAAGATAAAAGACAAAAGAAAAACAAAGAACACGGTTATAGACCTAGAGAGTGAAAGATCTCCGCCTAGTCTTCGAAAACGCGAAAATCAAATAATGGATCAGCAGGATTCATCGCTCGTCGAATGACAAAACAAAAAGTGAAAACAATGAACAGATATTCAAAAAACTTGAAAGAGAAGGTGACATAAACTTCGCAAAGGAGTTTGAAAGGTACATAGAAAGTGTAAAAAGAAAATTGCAAAGGGATTATTGGTTTATATACCCCAAATCTTTTGTGGGCCCACAAGACGCGTCCAACACTTAGCCAGCCCAAACAGGGCACACGTGCTAACAAAAGACCCGCAAAGCTCGGGAAAACGGGAAGTCAGTTGAAAGGACAGACGCGTGGTTACAAATAGAACACACGCGCAAATTTCAAATATTTGAAATGATTATCACGTCAACCAAGAAACAAAGAGAAGATTGACGGCTATACGACAACTAAGTCAAAGACCGATGCCATCTTAGCATTTAATGAGTCTGCTACCTAGGCAAAAACTACATACAAAGCGACAACTGTACGTTGACAAGCTAGGCTTCCCCATTGCATCATGAAAAGCATAGCCTGGGAAAACGTCTCATCATTCTTGAAAGGACATAAATGTCAATGATAGAATAAGTCCATCACGATATTATAACAAATTTATGATATACTAATGGACTGGGGACTTGATAACGTATAAGAGTTTCAGCCCAAACGGCTAAAGCCCAAACACCCACAACAAGCCCACAAAGGCTAGAACCTATTACCCATCGCCTGGGAAGCAAGCTAAACACAAACAAACCAAACCTAGACAAACGTATCCAGGCAAAGGCTAAGACTGGGATCTTATCCATCCCCTAAGCCGTTATAACAAACAAAATGTATCACCACCTCATTTGTGTAGAGGCAGTGTTGCGAATGTCACGTTGATACAAGCAATCATGCATGGAATATTCCATGAATCTGGCAGAGCCAATGATGCCACGTCAAGTGTCATTCTTCTCTCCTTCATTGGATGTTCACCACATGGATCATCCTAAACCATTACATCGCATTCATGGGTTACACAAAACCCTAAATGCATCTCTACAAATACCGGTTCATTTCCATGAAATGAACCAAGGTGAAGCTAATCCATCTTCCCCATTTCACACACATTAATTGTCTTATATATGGTGAGTGTTACCCCTAACTCTAGATTGTCGATCTAACTTTGGGGTCCTTACCGAACGTGAAAAATCAAATATATAATTATCAACATCACCTCAAACCAACGATTACGTACCATATATAATTTTGTTACTTTAGACTATGCTTAAGGGTCACTAAACCCACCCTAACCCACCTTGACGCGTGGTCCCCCATTACACCCCTGCCTCACGCGTGAAAGGAAGAAAGAAGCCACGTTTTGGTGGTGCACTTTTTCTTTTGTGTGTGTGTGTGGGTGGGGGGGGGGGGGGGGGATTTGTGGGGTAGTTTCTTTTAAACTGGTGTATTTTTATGTGTTTGATTTGTTGTTCATCAATACGGTTGTTTGGTGATGCACTGAATGATGATGTAACGCTAACGTAAAATTAGCGAGTTTGGTGTTGGCACCTCTATTACTTTTTCTTAAGAAACTAACATTATCGTTGTATAAAACTGAAAAATTAATTTACATGCAAAACAAGAGTATCTCTATTATTTTTTTTCTTTGAAACGTAATTTTCTACGGGACAGAAATGATAATGTAGTCTATAAGTAGCAAAATACAAAGTTTGTTTATTAGTTAATTTTGTTGTTTATACTTAACTGATTAGTTGTCAACATTCATCCAATACCGAGTATGTGACACATGTGTTTCGCTTTCGGGCCAAGCTCAAATGGTTAAAGTCTTTGGTTTAGGTCGTTGTCTCGAACATGTTCTGTATGTATCATCCCATTTTCTATGGCTCCTTGAGATAGAATACTAGTATATTATTTTGGGAAAACTATACTCCTTTTTGATATATTTGGTTGTTCAAAAATAATTCCTGGTATGTATCATACCATTTTCTATGGCTCCTTGAGTGTATGCAGCGTACCTGCGAGGAATTTTGGGTTGCAGTTTTCGTCTCTATCGAAAATAAAATGACTACTATGCCCTTGTAAAAAACAGCAACCCATGAATAAAAACTGAAACCCAAAGTTCTCCAAATAAATAGTGTCTGTATTTTAAAAATTTAGAGATAAAACCTGCAATTTAAACAAACCATAAAAAAGATTTTTGCAATTATATATATATACTAAACCCCAAGAGGTTACTGTAGCAAGCACTGTGCTTGCTACAGTACATGCTACAGTAACTTTTTTTTTTTTTTTAAAGTATTAACGGTCGTTAGTTATTTAACGGCTGTTAACTAACGACTGTTATCTTTAACATTTTTTCAAAAAATGCTTTTTACGCAATTACCATAACCCAAAGCCGTTAAATATTTGCAACCACAAACAAAACTTAACCGACACCCAATAACTACTTAAAAAAATATATAAACTATTTCTTTTTTTTTTTTACAACCAACGCATAACACCAAACTACTATTTAAAAAACCCGCCGCAACGCGCGGGTTACTAAACTCGTTTACTCTAAAGCTTATCTATAACTTGTAGAAGATACAAAAAGTAAACATACAAGAATAATTTTTTTAATGAAAAATAGAGGAGAACAAGGGGGATAAAGAGAAGTGACAATTGTGTGAAGGAGATAAAATCACATGGAACGACGTGCTGGCACACATGCTATTCTCCCTTCGTTACCTTCCTACACAAGCATATATGCATGCTCTCATATTTTATTTTCCTTCAAAAAATTATATACCATCCATTTTCTCATATATATATTTTTTCAAAGAAATCTTTAAAATATGGTAAGATATAATTTAAAATATGTTAAACGTATAAATTTGTCATCTCGATCATAACTTTCTAGCTCCGCCTTAACGATAGGAAGAGTATTGTATAAACCACACTTAGAAGAGTATGTATATCCATTCCTCAAGTAATATACTTTGAAATATGCTAAAAATAAACCACGCTTCTAAAAAGGCTGCTGATAGTAAGTTAGTAACGATATAAACTCATTGCTAAAGCCTAAATGACCAAGTATATAAATTGTGAGCAAGAGTGACCCACACCAATTAGTTAATTCTGCGCCAAACTAAACATACCATGTTACATATCATGCGATGCCTACCAAAAAACCTTTGTGATCTTTTATGATGTAAAAAATAGTACTTATTATGCGTACTGATACATGTTAAAATTGTATTTATGGGAGATGATTTGCACACTCCTTTTTTTTATTTGCACACTCACGGTACAAGTAGTTAAAGCATGCTATCAATATGATACAACTGCCTGATGCGTTAATTGGAGTGTCCCAATCAAAAATCAATGTGTGCCAATCAATTCCCAAATAATATAGTTGAAGTCTTGGTGTGTAGATAAACAAACCAACATTCTTAAGGTAGGTTTTGGACAACTTTTGGTGATCATTGGCTTAATTGGTATGGCCCTTTTGGCACATGATCATATGGCAATTAAGGTGATATAAAAGATCACATGGACATCTCATAAACGCCATTACTCTACTTTCTTCCTCCTTTCTTTAAATACTACTTTTCGTTTGTATGCAATCTAGCTATTATTGACACCTATACATTAGCAAAAGTGTATGTACTAGCTTATTATCCTCGTAAATTTAGAGCTTACACTAACTAAAAACTGTACTTATAATTTTGTAATAATGCACTCACGTACCAACTACCAACAAAAACTGTACTAATAATTTGTTGTGATGATGTAATATTACAAGAAAAATTAAACGCTTAAGATAAAAGTTCAAACATATACAGCTTAACTGCTAGCATATGTCGTTTTCTCTATGACGTAAAGATAGTGATCAAATTTGACAAATGGAGCGACACCTATAGTACAATAGATATGTCATTTTATAAAACGTAGCCTCTACCTTTTCACAACAACAAGTGAAAAAATGTAAAAGGTCAACTTGACATCACTATAAATCCTTGTCTTGAAAATATAATCTTATACTGTAGTTGACATATAAATCTTTACATAAGCACATAAGTTTCAAACCAACCACATACACCATCATCATTGTAATATGATATTTTGATTATGGTTTAACTGATTTTTTATTGTTATTTTTGAATATGAATAATCATGTTTTTTCCGAATTGAAAACTAAGGTGAATCAAGATTTTTTTTTTTTTTTTTTTTTTTTTTTTTTTTTTTTTTTTTAGCTTTATACATTTTATAATATTTAACTGATAACGTTCCTTTTTTTTTTTTTTTTTTTATTCTTTTTTATACTTACCAATCTTTTGACCGACTAATCTACGCGGGGTTTGAACTAACCGCCACACAGACTCAATCCGGTTAATTTGGCTATGTTTGACAAAAGTAGCTGTGAGCAGTAGCAGTGAGCAGTACTGCTCACCACTCACAACTTCATAAAGAAGCATTGGTAAAATTAGCTTTCCTAAAAAAATAGCAAAGCTCACAGCTCTTATGCCAAAACGAACACTAAAAATAAAAAAGCTCATTTCTCACCGCTTATCACTCAAAAAAGCTCTAAAAAGCTCCGCACAAAACATAGGTCCTCCAATTTTCTTTAATATATGTAAGTAAAAATATATAAATGGAACTATAGTCCTATATCTATCTTGCCAATTTATTTGGTTCACCTAATTTGCCACCAACATATTCATTCGACCAAGACTTCAATTTATTGCTCATATATACAACTTTTAAAGCACTCATATGGCTGCACTTAATAAGATTGGCAGTCTTTAGACCAGGCTCTTTTAGTTATACACTCATATACCTCTTTTGTCAATAATCACATCAAATCCTTAACCAGTCCCTCAATTTTGATTAACTATGCTAAGAATCTATAATAACAAACGGTAGTTTTCAATTCAGACGCATAAGTTGCTAGTCGCGCAACCGATCATTGAATATATGCAAGAAAGTCATTCGTGCTGGGATTTGGATTTATGATCGACAAACATGTACTACTTAACTATTGTCAATTTTCATAAAATGCACACCTAATCCCGAATTTTGTGTTACAAGTCTTCTTTGCTTTAAACGAAACACAACTTCTAACTTTTAGTTCTCGAACCACAGCTATTTACAAACGACAGATTGCATCAGGAGAGGATATAGCGAGTCAGTTTTCAGTTTATAACACCCATGTTGTCACATTCAATGTTTTCAGGTCCACTCTATAAAAGCCAATAACTACAATCTAAAGTTTACAATAATTGCCAAAGATAAGAATGAATCTAACCTAATGCAAAATTTAGAAGTATAGATAAATTTTAATTTCAATATAAGTATAGGGAGTACTTACTATTAATATAAATAAATACGAGTTGAGGGGTCTTAGGATCGTTGTGCATCATGTATCGTCGCACATGACCTCCACTTGAACGGGGCCACATATTTATTAGTTTTGCATATAAATACGCGGTAATATCAAACATATATGATTCATATAATTCAAGTTTATATGCAATTTCTCTTTAAGTTATCAGTGTAATAGGGTCACTTTATTGTTATTGCATAAGGCCATTGAATTGAAAACGAGACGACTCTGAATACAAGTTACATGTCCAATTGATGTAAACCATCATTTCTTAAATGTGGAAGAACGATAAAACACATATTTAACAGTGAAAAACTCTAATAACGTATGTGGCTCTTGAAACTAACTAATTAAAAAATTGTCTATATTCGACTCTAGCTAAGTATTAAAAATATTTTGTTTTACACCACGAAAGCGGGTTTTTGGGGATGGCTAACGGTGGAGCATGTTTGTGTTTAAAGTTAAACACTTTTAAGCTGCAAGCTCGAGGAACATTTTAAAAAACAATAAATACCTTAATTTGCGAAGCTAATTTTGTCTACCACTTTAGTTAGCTTTGTAATATTGTGTTACTACTAACTTTAAGTATCTCTGAACATATGGCTAAACAGATACAAAATGAGAGTATACATAAGATCAATGAAAAAAAAATTAATAAACACAGAGATTATTGAGTTTTATATGTTTGTTCATTTAAGCGTCTTAACTGTTTACAGTTTTTGTTTACTTATGTTACTGTAAATACGACATTTGAGTCACTTGACTTGTAAAACTTTTACATTTAATTAAACGATATACGTAGTATATATTTTTCTGAAAGACAATATATTAATAAGCGAGAAACCGCAACCAAATACAAACAAAGTCATCCACTTAACAACAAGATGATTAAAAAGTGGACCCGAAAAAAAAAAAAAAAAACAAACAAACAAAACAAAAGACAAGCTACTACATAAAACTAAAACAAAAGTTGGCAAAAGCCACGAAGCCCAAACCAAAAACTCATCCCAACACCTGGATACACCAAAGCAACTGCAAAAAAAAAACAGGCATAAGCCTTACCCAAAGTGCCAAACAACCTAGAACCTAAGAGTGAACAAATAAATCAAAAGGGCGAGCAATCCATCTATCCCAATTCGCGGGCCTTGATGCATAGCGGGCACCAATCCACGCAGGGACGGAACATACAAAGGGCCGAGGGGGGTTGCGGCCCCTCCAAAAATTTTGATCTTATGTACATTTTATACCATTTTATTTCTAGTTTTAGTCATTTTTAATATAAAAATTTCAGCGTTGTGTATATCGGCCTCCCTAAAATTAATACTATATAAGTTGGCCCCTCCAACAAATACGTTCAAGTTCCGTCTCTGAATCCACGATTTTGATATGCGAATTATCAACGGGAAGATGTCCTCATCCTTTATGCTAGCAACCGAATCCTCGTTAGCATTGACCACTTTTTTCCTCCATTTCCAAATGGCCCAAATAGCACATTGAAACACAGCGTGCAAAACCTTTTTCTTCAAATTACTCAAAAATTAAATGATATATTTAATATACTCAAAACTTATTTCTTCAGATTATTCAATTTCACACTTACATTTTGTCCAAGTTCTAAAACATACTGTCACACTTTATAACACTGCATTATGCAAATAATAATAAATTCATAAAAGAAATTCTTCTCTACTACTTACAAAGAGTGTATGTGTTTTTTTAAAATTCTTGAAACTTAAATTACATTTAAATACTAGTACCATTTAATACACCATAAGCTTGATCAATTTGATACTTGATAATTTTTTAAAAACATACACTATATTAATTTTAAAAAATACACCTTTTGCGTCAAAATTCGAACTAAAATCACCATTTTGCAAATCCGCTGTTAAAAAAATAATAATAATAAAAAAAAAAAAAAAAAAAAAAAAAAAAAAAAAAAAAGTAGCACAGAAATAAATAATAAACCCAAAAAACACGGCATCATATACCCCACCCACGCCAAGCTGTTCAATCAAATCCTCCAAAGAAGTGCGACCAGTCCATTTTCGCTCCCTCTTTATAAATTACTCTATATCTCCACATTTCCACAATAATAAAATTAAAATATTGAGTTACATTCAACAATATTCCCAACACCGTTACCTGCCATTTCCAGTACAATAATACAGTAATAGTCTTCCTCTTTCTCATCATCATGCTGAACAACAACAACTAATCAACCATTATTATTCTTCACATTCCAAAATCTTATCTCTGATCAACAACAATGTAGAAGAAACTGTTTTGTTTCACTTCATTAATAATTACTATAATCATCAGGTAATAAATATATACTTTCCTTATTTGTTAACTAAACTTATATTAGTTTGTTTACGAATTTGTTTTGTTTTGTGTGTGGTTTACGTATTCTCATTATAATATAATCATCGGTAGCGTGATCGAGCTGGTAATATGTTTTGTAAAACAAGTTTCTGTTATAAATGTTTAGGAATATATTCATGCGTTTTTTTAAAAAAAACTTATTTCGCGTGTTATTTGAGTTTCGTTATACAAACCATTGACTAAACTTTAATGATCACTTTTTTACGAATTTACCTATATACTTTTCGCATCAGCAGGTGATAATTTAAGGTGAAATTTTTTTAAGAATCTGTTTACGCGCTTTTTTATACCTACATGCGTGGTGTTTGCCTAAGGAGATGTTTGATTTCGGCGTATATTTCATACGCCTTAATTTTCCGGCTTATTTTGAGACATGTGGGCTGGTATAAGTTCATCATATCGTAATAAACTTATACTACTATAAGCCCACAAGTCTCAAATTAAGCCGGAAAATTGAGGCTTATGTTATATAAGCCGAAAACAAATAAGCTCATAAGTCATAAGCCAACATATAATTTTCCGGCTTATTTTGAGACTTTTGGGCTGATATAAGTTTATTGTATTGTAATAAACTTATATAATAAGCCCACAAGTCTCAAAATAAGCTGGAAAATTGAGGCTTATGAAATATAAGCCAAAAAACAAATAAGCTCACAAGCGACATATAAGCTTAAATTGTATGATATGTTTGATCTGGAATGTATGGCTAAAATTTGAAATCGGCTTTGACTTTTCATTTGGTTTTCGTCTTGTGTTTGCTTTTGTTGAAAAAGTAAAAGGCACGTTGATTTCGTCAACTGATGATATTTTTGGTACCAAATTGTTGAAGAATTTAAGTTTCTTCTGGAATGATAACTACTGTTGTACTTATCTTTGGTACCAGTTTTCTTTTAAAGAATTTAATTCTCTTCTTAATAGAACGTTGAATATTAGACCAAAAGGTACAAAATCGCATTCATCTCTAATACTGGAAAAACGCAGAAGACGGTGTTGATAAGTACTAAACAGTAAATTGGTTGGTTATTTGTAGTTAGACTTGTAACTTTTGTAATTACTTACTACTGTAGTTGTTTTTACAGGTGTGTTGATGGTAGAGACTATTAAAGCCCCTGCAAAGAAATGAAAGCAAAGTCATCTGGTCTGATAATCGGGATTTCAATAGGGGTAGTGATTGGAGTAGTTTTAGCAATAATAGGGCTACTTTGTTTTAGATTACACCGGAGACGATCTCAGATAGGTAATAGCAGTTCTAGGAGAGCCTCAACTGTCCCCATGCGAGCAAATGGTGTCGACTCATGTACAGTGTTATCGGATTCATCAATGGATACAGAGTCAGCAAGATCGTCTATACATAATGGGACGACGTTTTGGTTTCGTGGGTCGAAAAAATCTCACGTGGTTGCAGCTTCTGGAATTCTAGAGTACCCTTACAGGTATGTCAAATATCATATTCTCGAGTATGCTCAATTTTTACCAACATTTATCCTCTTACCGCTTATCTTGTTATTTTTCTGGATCAAACAGAGATATACAGAAAGCAACGAGTAATTTCACATCCACAATAGGCCAAGGGGCGTTTGGTTCTGTTTACAAAGCTCAGATGGGCACTAGTGAAACTGTTGCTGTTAAAGTTCTTGCAACTGATTCAAAACAAGGCGAGAAGGAATTTCACACAGAGGTAATGAAAATCTTTACACGTATATGCTTTATCGTATACATGCTTGACTTGAGTAGTTGTGTTCGCATTCATCTTCAAACTTTTCCAGCATAAAGTTTAGAATTGGTTGCAGACTTGCAGTAACCTCTGAATTGCTGATTTTGAGTCGTAATCATGTCTGATTACTTACTATACTTCATTAGATATGAAATAACATATAGCACATGTCACAACTCACAACTAAAGGTGTCAGTTTAAAATTTTTTATTTGGTCGATTTTGGTTATATTTTAATTCTTACATGTCAAATGAGTAAACTTGATAAAGTTTAGCTAAAAAGAAGTGGTCAAATGGGTCGAAATCGCTCAAACTGTATTTTCAATTGTATTCAAAAGTTTGGGATACAGTTAATGTAAGATATTGTAAATTTGTATGTGTCTCGGGTCAAACTATACTGACCCGTACAATAATGTACCTGTTTTGACCCATTACCGAACCCGCTCGTCCCACCCGTTGTGCCACTTCTAATTACAGAATACTCTTTTTTAGTCATGAGATTATTGACATGTGGTGGTAGGCCTGCAAGTTTATTTAGCAGACAAATGGATCAAGAAGTTTAGAATTTTGGTGTTGTACACTTGTACATACATCTTAATAGATACCAACAAAAGCTTCAGAATAATTATATTTTAAAGGAAAAATAATCGTCGGTTAAGATTTTTCACTACAGGTGGTAAAAAAGATGTTTCATTTTATGAATCTAGATCACGTATGTTCTCAAACCTTACCTTTGACTATCATGAGTCAAAGAAATCACATTATAACAGTTAGTTGCTTCGATGAAGTTTACTGATTGATATCATTTTTTTCCCTTTGTATGTGTTCTTAGGTTAGTTTATTGGGAAGATTACATCACAGGAACCTTGTGAATTTGGTTGGATACTGTGCAGAGAAGGGACAACACATGCTCATATACGTCTACATGAGCAAAGGCAGTCTATCATCTCATTTGTACAGTAAGTGATCGATCATCTAACTTTGCGTCTATCCTCATCAAACAAAACATCTAGTTAATCGAACACTGTTGTCTGTTTGGAATTCAGATGAAAAGCATGATCTGTTAAGCTGGAGTTTAAGAGTTCAAATAGCACTGGATGTCGCAAGGGGATTAGAATACCTCCATGATGGAGTAAGCAACGTCAAACATTTTAGAAATGATTTGAATGCTTGTATGATTATCTCATGTTATTGATATGTTTATATAACTTCAGGCAGTTCCTTCAGTTGTACATCGAGACATCAAACCTTCCAACATCTTGTTGGATCAGTCCATGGGTGCTAGAGTAGCTGATTTTGGGCTTTCGAGAGAGGATAGTAGAAATGCATCCAATATTCAGGGAACTTTTGGTTATTTAGATCCTGAATATATATCATCAAGATCTTATACCAAGAAAAGTGATGTGTATAGCTTTGGAGTACTATTATTTGAGCTTATTGCAGGACGGAACCCTCAACAAGGTCTCTTGGAACATGTTGAGCTTGTAAGATTTCTATCTCCCTCTCTCTTGCTTTAAATATACTAGAGGCACCAAAATGGGCGAGTTGGGAACTGGAACATGTAACTTTAAGTGCGGGTCAGATTGACCCGAGACATAGTTTGTTTAAAACTTATGTATATTTCATTACTAATTAGCATGCCAAATATGGATAGAAAAAGGACTGATTGCTTAAAAAAGTTAATTAGCTTTTGTTTGATTCCTTTCTTAGGTAACCAATCGTTAGTAGGTTAGAAAAACATCCACGTTTCTAATTATTTAATTAACTACATAAAATTGGTTAACCAAACTAGAAATTTAATTAAAGTTAGTTACCTATTTATGCTTACAAAAATCAATGATTAAACATTCAGTACTATGATTTAGGATATTTATGCAATAAAGCTACAGTACATCTTTTGGGCGATTTGCATCCCTGTTGACCCGTTTCCTGTTGAGCTTTATTTGACCCGTTAAGGATAAAACATAAGAAAAATAAGTTGAACTTGCACATCTTAATAATATGTTTGTATACACACGCGTACTTGAACATACACTTTCATACAGTTGGACTTGTGAATTTAAAGTTTCGTTATAGTGCAATTGTGCAACTGCAAATGCATATTCCAAGCCAACTAAATATAACACATTTATGCATGTAAAGATAATTCTAGTTCTCTAAATTCATCGTGTTTTAATGGATAACAGGCAGCATTAAATACGGGAGGACAGGTCGGATGGGAAGAAATAGCCGATTCTCGTCTAGATGGGAACTTCGACGAGCAAGAATTAAACGACGTGGCAGCACTTGCACACAAATGTATCAACCGTTCACCAAGAAAAAGACCAGCAATGAGGGACACAGTACAAGTGCTATCTCATATCATAAAATCACGACACAGCAAAAAACATTACAAACGTTCTCCGTCTGATATAGCCATCACAATAGGTCAATCGGATCGTCAAAGTTCAATGGATAGCAGACACCGCCGGGTGGAATCTTTGGACAGCACAGCTGACTCCACTGATGTTTAAACACATCTTATTTTTCTTTCTTTTGAATTTGTTCACTTGATTTTTTTTAATCTGTCTTGTGTAATATATATGACCATTTTTACCAGATACCGAGTAACCCAAAGCACATAGCTCAGGTTTTGGTGTGGTCCTGATTGAGGAAATTAGGGTTCAAATTAAGTTTGTTTCTCTGTTGTGTTAGATCAGATGTAAAATATCTCACCTTGTTGCTTTGGTTGCGGATATCATCCCAATTTTGTGATATTTAACAAGGAAATTATTAGGAAGTAGGTATGCATACCAGTGCAATTTCACTAATTCTATGATTCTATCCACCTTTTGCTGTTATGAGTTGATTTTCATACCCATATACAAGTTTTCTTTTTTCAACACTGAGGTATCAAACTAGGCGTGACCGTGTGACGCCTATCCGTGTGATTCTTTATTCTTCGGCATGACAACCAATACTCAAAAACTAATATGACTACCATGGCAACTGTCATTGAACGTGGTGCGACACTGTGACATTATGTCTGTAAAGATTACAGCATCAATGATGGTCACCAAAATTTTCAAAATTTAATACTCATATTTGAAGGCAGACAACTACATTGGCAATTGAAAAGCAGTATTAAATACTTCACTTGCAGTCGTGCAATGTTGTGGGGAACAAGAATTCCAGGTTTATGTTGACAAACAGTTTTCCTCAAGTTTACAACTTGGAGATATAATAAGCTTGATAATCAAGAAAAGATTTAAAGTTTCAAAGAAGTTGCTAACTAAAATAGTAACTGGTTTTTTTTTTCTTTTTTTTTCACTTAATTATGACTTAAGACTTTTTGTAGATGACCAACAGCTTATGTCATATTTAACCTATGACCAATGTCCACACGTGGTATACACAATGTCATCCATTTCATGCGTGATGTGATTGAGAGCATGAAGGCATTGAAGCGTATGAGTTGAGATAGATGCATTGGAAGGCATATTATGTGAGGCTTGATCAGTATGTGCGAATGATGTTTATTATATGATTGATAGCAGAAGTGGTCTAGAAAGCGCCAATTAATTCCAAGGTATGTATAAAGGTCACATTATATGTGATGACCTATTGATGAAAGAAAGTTAAAAGAACACATTGATATGTGAAATAAGTTAGGAAGCATGGTAAGTATTGATAACGATTAGATGCTTTGAAAACTTGAGATAAGTAAGAAATGAATAATGAAGTATGTTTGTAGTTTGATAATTAAAAAGACACGATTGATATAGTAACGATGAAATGCTTGAAGCATGAATTCTTATATGAGTAACTAAAAATGAGAAAGTTAAAGTGTACAGTTAAAACGTGATGAGAACATGTGACATATAAAACATGATAAGTAAAACGTGTTAGTATTATGTGATTAAGCGTGATGAGTGGAGTAATGCATGAGATATAGATTGCACTAGAAGTAATAAGTGATATGAAGTGCGCTAGAAAGAGTTGTAAGACATGAATATGATCATGTTAGTATATGTGAATATGTATGATGGGATTGAAGAGAGTGTTATAGAATAAACCTATGTAAGGTTCATATGTGTAAAAGTTGAATAAACTAAATGAAGTGATAGTATGTGTTTAGAATATCGTCAACAAGGGTTGACGGGTGATAGTAAAAGTGTGTTGTAAGAACACGTAGAGATGGGTAAAGTGTAATGAATAAGCATTACGTATAAATTGTCTAAATAAAGATAGCACATAGTGAGTGTATGAGTCAACTTGGGGTTGACGGATGAAAGATAAGTTGCATTGTGAGAATGCAAACATGATATAGGGACAAGTGTTATATAGAAACTTGTCTAGATGATAATAAGCATGATAGCGAATGTTGAGATGGCGTAAGGCAAAGAAAATTGAATAAATGATAGTATGTACTTAATGATAAAAGTACATGAAAGATAAAACGAGTAAAGATGTTATAGTAAGTATAGCTTGGATCCAATGCTCTAGTTTTGGCATCCTTCGGGATGGCCTAGCTTGCCTTTTTGGCATGATTGTTAGCTTGCCTTCACCGGCATGGTTTGCCTACATCCTTGGCATGTGTTATAGTATGGTATCCTTCGGGATGGCCATGTGATATAGTATTGTATCCTTCGGGATAGCCTCGCTTGCCTTTATGGCATGGATGGTAGCTTGCCTTTGTGGCATGGATGTTTAGCTTGCCTTTATGGCATGGATGTTAGCTTGCCTTCGTGGCATGGTTGTTTAGCCTGCCTTCATGGCATGTGTTCGGCATCCTTTGAGATGGCCTAGCTTGCCTTTATGGCATGGATGTTTAGCTTGCCTTTATGGCATGGATGGAAAGTAGTGAGATTGGATCCAAGGCTAGTAAAGATGGAAAGTAAAACAAGTACAAGCGTTATGTCGGAAGCGTATAAGTAGGACGGTTTATGGTTCTTGATTTAAATGGATTGGGACGCTTTTCCATTGAATGAAGAATTGTAAATTGCCGAACCATGAGTTTATAATCCCTTATCTACATAGATTGGGACGCCTTTTTATGTAAATAAAGAATTATAAATGAGTGGACTTATGTGTAGCCGATATGACGTGGGTACGGATAGTGATATGAGAAAGTGAAAACTAAAACATGTTAGATGTCATAAGAAAAGATAAATAAGAATAAAACTTATAGCGGCGTAAAGAACATGTGTGAAACCTTAAGATAGACGTTTAAAGGAATCTTGCATTAAATTGATAAGTTAATTGGTGAGTATTCCCATAAATGTGATAAGGAAGATTGCTTAAGGGTTGCGTATGGAAGATTTTTAAAGGTGCCGTTTGTATGGTACTTAGTATATTTTAAGATAAGTTGCCGGTTTTTGGTGTAGTTATGTGTTAGTATTATGTGGAATGCGAATTTGACCGTATAGGATGTTATGTCATGTTAGTGCATGGGCATGTAATATGAAAGTAATGCCGAAGTTTGACTTATATAGAGTCAAAATGGCAAATATTTCAGGATGACAAGTCGTCATTGTTGGAAATTTTAGAAAAAATTTGCGTTTAGAAGTGTGTTTTAAGTGAACTGTGAGTTATGTTTATGTATATTCAGCTTAGAAATTGCACGATCGTGTAGATCGTTGCAAGGAATTGGCTTAGAAAGCATGAGAATGAGAGCATGTATATGTGGTGTTTTAGTTTTGGATAGTTTTAGACGAGAGATTTCGGGGACGAAATCTAAATAAGGGGGATAGAATTGTTAGACCCGTTTCCCGGGTGTTGGGACCCCACCCTAGATGAAATGGATAAAGGCCTTATGAGATTGGCTAGTCAATAAATGTAAGGTTTTAGTCAAACCCGATAGTCAATTAATAGTCAAAGTATGACTAATGTAGTTATGTAAATATGATGTGCAACTTAAGGGACCTAGGTTGCCAAGTATTAAACATGTTATAAAGTTAGTAGTGGCTAAAATAAGAAGAAAGAGACTTGAGGGGCCATTCTTGCCATGGACCCAAACTTGTGACTAGCTTGTATATACTAGAGTCTTCCACACTTTTCATCATTAGTGTAGAGGGTGTTTGTGGTCCGGTTTTAGAAGGAGAAAGAGAGGGAAAGTTGGGTGATGACCTAAGATGAAGAAGATGATCAAGTCTTGATGTTTATAGTCTCCCTTAGTTATGATCATAACAAGTAAGTCTTTATGTTCATGTTGTTATTGAAGCTTTGGATTAAGAGGAAAGTGGGAAATCATCATATGATCAAGATATGATCATATGATGATGTAGAAAGGTAGATGATTATGTTTTGATGGGTTTTGTTAACCCTTGTTATGTATTTGATTATTATGTTGTTAGGTTGTGATTATTTATGAAGGTTGATGATGATGGATCATTGTGTTGTTGATGTTCTTGATGTGCTTAGCTTGGAGCTAAGGTACGTAAAATGATGATAGCATAAGTTATATGGATTTCTATCATTATGTGTTATGTATGTTTAAGATGAGAAGATGAGCTTGGGTTATGCTTATGTGATGCCATGTTTATGGCTTATGTGTTGATGAAGCTATGGATATGTTGATGTTATGTGCTAGTTGAGATATTTGAGTAGTGAGCCATGATGTAAGTGTTTTATGTATATGATGCATTATGTGGATTGAAGTATGATGTATGTTATGATCGTTTTACTTACTAAGCCTTTGTGCTTATGGTTTAGTTGTCTAACCCTTTTGTAGGTTGGAATGCTTGTATGGATGGCTTGGATATAGTGATTAAGGAATTGGATATGCAAGATTAAGGTAGTATGCGTTAGGAGCTTAGGTAGAATACCGAGCTCTATGTTGATATTGTACCCCCGTGAGTCATTAGTGTTTTGTAAAGTATGATCAAGTTTCATGTGTATGAATTGGTGGTCAATTGGTAAGTTATAACATGGTTCATGTATTTTATGGTCAAGTTAAAGGGGCGTTTGGATTATATGTAAGTATACCCATTTTGGGTGGTTAACGGGTCAAGTGTATATGGATCATGTTTTATATGTCAAAGTAATGTTAATGGTTAAGTTTGGTAAGAAATTGAGGTGATATAAGTGGTCTTGTTGTGTAATGGGTCAAAATGGGTTTTGTTCATAACCCGTCAACTTTTAAAGTACTATTTCGGGTTGATTGAGTATGTAAACGATTTTGTACGTTTTGTTAATGGCTTTGAGTGAGTTTGGTGTGGATATAAGGTAGCAGGGGTCGATTATTGTGAAAAAGGGCCAAATTTCGGTTTGGATATCCCAAATTTCGGTTTATACCGAAATTTGGTACCAAATTCTCAAAGTTCGGTTTGAAATTTCGGTTTGATTCGGACAGATTTTGGTAAACTTTGAAAAATCATATCTTCTAATCCGTAAGTCGTTACGGGTCGCGCCACCCTTGTTTTGAAGGTAATTGAGTCTACTTTCATTTAAAAATAGTCTCAAGTCCTGAATGTGTATAGATTTTTGTCAGTTTTTCAAAGAGTGACAGCATGTCCATAAAAGTCAAGCGTTTCCGCGTATAAAGTTTTAAATTTTGACCAAAGCGGGCACGGGGTGTAACAAATTGGTATCAGAGCTTTGGTTTAAGTGAATTAGGTTTCCACCATGGGTTGCCTAGTCTTAAACCACTCGTAGAAGCGTTAGACGTAAGTGTTAGTCGCGCGGATTTTGATTGCTAAGTGTTAGGCAGATTATATTTTGTGCTAGTTGAGCCTATTGATGATAGGTAAAGTGTGCTTATAATATAATTGTTGTGTGTGAGATACAAGTTCATGGGGCTTGAGATGTTTATATGATTAGATAGCCGTGCACCTTGGTTGGTGTCGGGGTTTGTATTGCGATATATGAATGTATAGTAAAGTCATGGTGATGATAGACGAGTAGCAAGGCTAAGTGGTATTAGAGATGGGCTAGTAAGTGAAGTAAAGTTTCATGATGCCTTAGTTATAAGATAGGCTATTGCTTGTGGTTAGTTAGAATGTTGATGCTTAGACATAGATTGATTATGCGATACGATATATAAGCCATAGACTTCATGATTTGATTTTAATTTTGAATGCTTTAACACTTGTTGGATAAGTGATGTTATATGATTGCTTATAAGATATTAAGTCTATGGTAGCTTATAAGATGTCTAAGTTTTGTATGATGTGATTGAGAGCATGAAGGCATTGAAGCGTATGAGTTGAGATAGATGCATTGGAAGGCATATTATGTGAGGCTTGATCAGTATGTGCGAATGATGTTTATTATATGATTGATAGCAGAAGTGGTCTAGAAAGCGCCAATTAATTCCAAGGTATGTATAAAGGTCACATTATATGTGATGACCTATTGATGAAAGAAAGTTAAAAGAACACATTGATATGTGAAATAAGTTAGGAAGCATGGTAAGTATTGATAACGATTAGATGCTTTGAAAACTTGAGATAAGTAAGAAATGAATAATGAAGTATGTTTGTAGTTTGATAATTAAAAAGACACGATTGATATAGTAACGATGAAATGCTTGAAGCATGAATTCTTATATGAGTAACTAAAAATGAGAAAGTTAAAGTGTACAGTTAAAACGTGATGAGAACATGTGACATATAAAACATGATAAGTAAAACGTGTTAGTATTATGTGATTAAGCGTGATGAGTGGAGTAATGCATGAGATATAGATTGCACTAGAAGTAATAAGTGATATGAAGTGCGCTAGAAAGAGTTGTAAGACATGAATATGATCATGTTAGTATATGTGAATATGTATGATGGGATTGAAGAGAGTGTTATAGAATAAACCTATGTAAGGTTCATATGTGTAAAGTTATAAATTTTGACCAAAGCGGGCACGGGGTGTAACATG
This sequence comes from Artemisia argyi, assembly GCA_030686995.1. Lineage (NCBI taxonomy): Eukaryota > Viridiplantae > Streptophyta > Magnoliopsida > Asterales > Asteraceae > Artemisia > Artemisia argyi. The sequence goes on along the minus strand of CM060703.1, from coordinate 25,817,984 downwards.
GACGACACGGCATTCTCGTTTAAATAGATGTCGGCCGTACTTGTGATGGCTCCGAAGGATCCAATATGACCACTTCACTTAAGTCTACGTTGCCACGATATTGAAACAGAAAAGCTAAAACATACGGAGTAATTACTATATAATACTAGTATTATTTAACAATTAAACCATTTTTAACAAAAATAGAAAGGACCCCATGCCTTATCTAAGGAAGCTAGTTGTTACACATTAAGTGGAGGATGAAGACCCATATCAAAATCAAAATCAAAACAGACAGATAAACTTTGGCTCCACCAGGGTCTATTTTTGAGTAACATGTACTCTCGTAATGTCCATTTGTTTGTATCCTAGGACCACTTGTCTTCTTATCTGGTTTAGAAACTTTTTTCAAATTTTGAAAACCTTGTACTTCATTCATTACCTGTTATACTACTACATTTCCTTAGATTTTGAATTGGTATATTATATGCCACTAGTAGTTGTAGTTTTGTACACGAGTCACATGATGAAATTTTCAAATTTACTTGAATTCTACAGTTTATACACCGAGAATCTTGCGTCTTTGTGCCAAGAATATATAATATGGTCCATGCTTTGTTAAATAGTTTACAAGTAGTATCAAGATCTAGAATCGAAAAACAAAGAAAAGAACACAGAATTTAATGCGCAAACTCGAAACCAAGGTAGAAATGTAGAATGCACACACTTTGTGACACCAAACACTAGATCTTGAATAGTTTAAAGAACACACAATGATCAACAAGATTCAAAATTTAGTAAACGCGATGCATGGAAAGTTCAAGAAAGCCTTTACGCGTTCAATTGCAGATAATACTCAAGTTTTAAACATTTTTATATGCAATACATGAAGAAACATAGTTTCTTCCTTTGAAGGAATGAAGGAAATGTAGGTGTTAACAAAGGCAATTCAGCAACTATTGTTCCTAATCAAAAAGATCTCAAGTCATTCTAAAGGAAGTTTCACCAAGTAATGTACCAAAATGAGCATTTAGCGTATGTTTTAATTAGGGTTTGCATATTACCACAAAGCAAGGTAGAAGAGCTCTAGGACTAAGCAAATAAAGCTCTTCGATATTTGAATATAGTCCAACTTTTCCCGCCAAAGAGTCAAACCCCGACTGACCCGCCATTTCTTGAATATTTTCCAACGGTCGGTGTACCCTCCCGGCTATCACTCTACACACAATCAGCGCTTTCCGTATATCAGGATTTTCTTCAAACACTTCAATAGATTCAAAAGCTCTAGCACTTGTCGAAGAAGTGAAAATGCCAATTCCACCTTTAAGCTCCCTTTTGGTAGAAAACCCGTCTCTTATAATGCGACAAACACAGCATTTATCAGAAACACATAGACTTGAGACACCATTGATGCCTAGTGAACAAGTAATTGTGGCTCCATAAAACCTTAATAACTCATTTCCATCTGCAAGACAACGAGGGTGTTTCTTGGGTAATTTGCTTGCTTTTGTTTTCACTAGCTCCCTGTATTCTTCGAACCTTGCTAGTGTTTTTTGCATGTTATGTACTTTTAGAATCTTTTCTATTCGGCCAGAATTGTTGTCGGACTTTAACCAACTTGAACGACAAATGATTTCCACTATCTTTCTTGACGAATCACCCTCAATAAGTTCCGTAACTGTAACAAAACAACAATAAACATTAATTCCCACTGTTTCAATGATTGCAAAAAAACAGAATTGCAACTATGTCCTAGATATGAACACTATGATTGAAAAGATGCTAAAATTCAGAATTATGCATCAAACACTTTAACCTAAACTACAAGGGATAAGGGAGTGTTTGGATATGCATTTTGGAAGAAGTTAACTGCTTATTTGAACTACAACTCTACAAGTAGCAAACATTTATTTTCTCGTAGTTACTTAGTAATTACATAAACTAATCACTTTGACACTAGCTAAAACACAACACTGTGTGTACTCGGCGTAATTTATGAGCTAATGGAAAAGCCAATAAACTCAGTATTTTTAGCTCTTTTGAGCTTACGAGCTTATCAGCTTGAGCATATACACTTAAACAAGTCTAAACTAAAGTTTATAACCTCATAAGCTGAAAAAGTTGAACTCATAAGCTCGAGCTTATACCCTACCAGAATTCATTACTCCAATGGAGTAGTTAATAATTATGTTCTCGTTAACACAAAGCAAAAATGTAACACATTGTAAACACAAACAATTTAACACAAGCAACCAAAAACATTCAAACTAGTACCAAAATTTCAAAAACTAAAACCGAAAAGTCGAAAACATAGCCACTTACCAGCATGTTTAGACAAATGATGAGCCTCAAGATTTTCCCACTTCCTAAACACCTTCCCACACTTATGGCAAGTCACACCACCACCCGAAAAGCCACCACTATCATTCTCTTTCTCCAAAGACCTCCCACTCTTAACCAACCCATTACCATTTTTCCCCAAATGACCCATTTCCACCCCTTTTAACCCACCAGGCCCAGGCGTCCCAGGCATCAATGTCCCCACAAACTCACCACCAGAATCATGCAACCCATTACTAAAAGTACTAATCTTAAGCTCACATTTTGAGGCATTGTTTAAAATGACTTCATGGGTTATTGGGTTCAGAAAGTCACTACTGCCTATGGATCTTGGGCTGCAGTTTACAGGGTTGTCATGATGACGTTTGCTTCCACCATTGATGACGTCTTTAATGGACCTTGAACAACCCCATTGGTGGCGTTTTCGGGTCAAGATTGTGGTCAAATGGGTTGTTTTTGTTTTGGATTTTGGGTTTATGACATCTGATGAATCTGATTTACAGTGGAATGATTTTTTTAAAGAAAACCAAACTGTTGACATTTTTTTTTTTTTTATAAAAAAAACTAGACCCTTTTTTTGTTCATGCTTAAAATGATGGAATTTTTTATAAAGATTTGGTTTTTATGATACCCTTTATTGAGTTCATGCTTAAAAACATTTTATTTTTTTATAAAGATTTGGTTTTAAAGTTACCCTTTTGGAGTTTATGGCTAAAAAGATGCTAATTATGAACTTTATGTTAAAGATTTGATTTTGATGAGACCCTTTTTGAGTTCATGGTTAAAAAGAAGAAATAAAAGTTTTTGAACAAAAAATAAAATAAAAAAATGTGTGTGTGTTACTTGTGGGGAGTGATGGAATTTGAAATGAGATAATGACATGGTAAAGATAAAATACATTCACGAGTCACGATATTTTTATTTAGTGAATATTCTTTTCAGAGATAATGCAAATTGGATTTATAGTGACTTGTCAAAACTATTTTTTTGCTTTCTTTCTCAACATTCAACAAGTGTTGTTGTATTGAAAAAGAGTTGTCAATCATGTTCACGAAGATACAATTGAGATATGTTATCATGTTGGGGTTTAAAATCGTGTAGTAGGGTATAAGCTAATTAGACCGATTGTATAGTGTAATCACTTTATAAAGTTATGGAATCGGACAGAACCGGAAGAACCAATAACTGAATATAAAGAAAAGGTTGAACCGAATACCGTCTCAAGTTTTTCGGTAATTCCTGACGAGTATCAAAGTGTTTACAAGATTCATTTTTTTGTTGTCGATAATTCATGAAAGACATGTCAAAGAAAATATCTCCAACAATGCAAATCGTTTAAATAATTTCAAGTGTTCAAAATAACATAAACAAAAACACAAAATGTCAAAATATAAGTTTGTAATTATTTAAAAGTATCAAGAACACGCATTTATATTCCAAACCTCCAAAAACGCTTAATGCTCTATCACTTGTTTTCAGTTATAACTCCGTACCGCTCTTCCATCTCTTTAACAATCTCGTCATCATTTAAAATATCTTCAATTTCATCCACATTTATTTCCACTCTCTCCCTTCTTATCCAATCTTAGGTGCAAACCAATGCCTCCACAAGTTGACTTGACAACGAAGTTATATAAGGGTCCAAAATGCGTCTATCGATATTAAAGGCCGACACGAATGCCGCAATTGAAATTTGAATGATGTTGATAATAATATTTGAATCTTTGAATGATATTATTAAGTATAAAATTGAGAGTTTGGTGTTATTTTAGATGGATTAAATGTTGGGTAGAGGCTTTTTTTTATTTTTTTCTTTTCTTCTTCTTCTTCTTCTTCTTGTACGTAAGTCCCAAACAAACCCTATAAAAATCCTTACTTTCAAAAGAAGTATGTTTTTTCGAGGAAAGTACCAAAAATTGAACCATAGTTCTAATATTCGGTTCAGTTCTTAATCGTTACCGGTACGATTCCTCTGTTCTTTTGGTCCTTGATTTGTTTGGACACCCCTAGACGAAACATGTCTTTGAGATAATTCACAGAGATATATTTTTTGTTTATAATTTGTAAGTGTTTTAGTTTCTATACTATTTATAAACCGTATGCACGCATGGGACTTTAGAATAAAACTTGCTTAAAGTGTTTTGAAATAAGGTCAAATATATACTCCATTATATAGGGCAAATGAATAAAAAAAAATGTATCATACTTGCCATTGTTTGTTTTTCTGAGTATCGAACAAAAAATTTGCTTATATGGGTACTTTTCTTTTAAATTTGTCCTTTTTGATGTATTTTACGACATTTTTTTGACATTTTTGCCCTTCAACAAAAATTTCTATTAGCCGAGAGCGGCAAAAATGTCATAAAATGCTGCAAAATGCCCTAAAAAGGCTTAATTTGAAAGAAAAATACCCGAAAAAGCAACAAAAAAATTGTTCGATACCCAGAAAAATAAACGATGTCAAATATGATACCTTTTTTTAATCATTTGCCCTAATATATATGTATAAAATTGCTTAACTATATATTTGGGGAGGTATCTTTGGAAAGGTCTAAGGTTCGAGTCTAACCATGGACCTTCAAGGGCAGAATAAATAGAAGCATGAGTGGGGTTTATCCCTAAGGCGAAGGTTCGAGGCTTGTATACTGTCCAAGTGGATGTCACTGTGACCTCGAATCACTAACTACTAACTTGCCGTTAAAAAAAATCTAATTTTAATAATTTAATTTTTCAAGATTTTATCGAAATCAAATTTTATTTTCTGAGAGTTGTTGTATAAATTTAAATAAACAACCATGATGTAATTTAAGTGCATATTATTGTACTTAAATCTGACGACTTTAGATGACAATTATTATACTGAGGGAGATGTTGATTCAAACCTTGAGGTTCCTGTTTTTCAAAATGAGTTTGATAATAGAACAGAGGAAGGGAGTCATAGAAGGCCTGCCAGGCCTTCTAAGTTATCTGTCAAGTTAAATGATTATGTGCTTGATTCTAAAGTTAGATATGGTCTAAATAAGTATGTTAATCATTACTTGCTAAGTGCTGATAATTGCTGTTTTGTTTCCAATTTAAATAAAACTGTTGAGCCTACCTCTTATGAGGAGGCTAGCAAAGATGTTAATTGAAAAAATGCTATGAATGAGGAAATGCAAGCTTTACATGAAAATGACACATAGGAAGAAACTGAGATACCTTTTGGTAGAAAACCAATAGGTAGCAAATAGGTTTTGAAAATTAAGTATAAGTCCAAAGGGGAAGTAAAAAGGTATAAGGCAAGATTAGTTGCTAGAGGTTTTGGTAAAAAAGAATGAGTAGATTATGAGGAAACATTTAGTCATGTTGTTAAGATGGATACTGTTAGATGTTTATTAAGTTTGACTGTTCAAAAAGATTGGAAAATTTTTCAAATGGATGTCAATAATGCTTTCTTATATGAGGATCTTAAAGAGGAAGTATATATGCTTCCTCCACCTGGGTACTTTAAAGAAGGTAGTAACAAAGTTTGTAAACTAAAAAGGTCTTTATATAGGCTTAAACAAGCTCATAGACAATGGAATCAAAAACTGTCTGAAGCTTTGTTTGAAGATGGTTTTAAACAGTCAAAAATGACCATTCCTTGTTTATCAAAAAGAAGAATAATATTGTTTTATTCTTATTGGTTTATGTGGATGATCTTGTTATTACTGGTAATTGTGAGAATGAAGTTGAGCAGTTTAAAAAAAATTAAAGAACAAGTTTAAAATCAAAGACTTGGGTGAATTAAAGTATTTTCTTGGAATAGAAATTTTAAAGACTAAAACTGGTCTTTGTCTGAATCAAAGAAAGTATTTTCTTGAGTTGTTTCATGAGTTTGGCATGCATGCTTGTAGACCTGTGTTAACACCTTTGCCTGAAAACATTGTTATAGCTCATAAGGAGACTGATGATGATAAGTACTTAAAGAATTTTACTGCTTATCAGAAAGTAGTTGGTAAATTGATTTATCTCACTATGATTAGACTAGATATTTCTTATGTTGTTCACTGTCTTAGCCAACACATGCATGCTCCCTTGCAGTCTCACTATTATCTTGGTTTAAGAGTCCTTATATATTTGAAACTTGCTCCTGGTAATGGTATTGGGTTTAATAAGACTCAAGGAGGGTTTAAGGTCACTGCCTTCTCTCCTTTTGATTGGGATAAGTGTCTTGTTACCAGAAAGTCAGTTTATGGGTATTGTGTTTATGTGAATGGAAATTTTTGTGTCTTGAAAGAGTAAGAAACAGGCTACTCTTTCTACGTCATTTGCTGAGGCTGAGTATAGGTGTATGGCATCTGCTACTTATGAGGTCATGTGGATCTTGAAAGTTTTAACTGATCTGGGTGAAATTGGGTTGATTCCAGTTGAGTTGTTTTGTGATAATAGGTCTGTTATTCAAATAGCAGCCTGTTATGCATGAGAAAACCAAGCACTTTTATATTGATGTGCATTTTGTTAGAGAGAAAGTGGCATCTGGACTTATAAAAACTGTACATATTGAGTCAAAAGAGCAGATTGCTGATATCTTGACTAAAGCTCTTGGATCTGTGCAACATGCTTATTTGGTTAAGAAGTTGGGCATGGTTAACATGTTTGTTTCATAAGTTTGAGGGATGGTATTGAAATAAATACTCTTTAGCAAACTTGTGAAACTTGAGGGTTAGTTATGTAATATTTCTTAGTGTGTTTTTACTAATCCTAACTTTGGTGCTAGTTTTGTAGTGTTTATATTGTGCAGGGTTTAAAGTGGAAATTGGTGCTATATAAGTTGCGTTATCAGCTAGGTTTCTAATTCATTCTCTTTGATAAAGTTTACACCACAATACGCTCTAAAAGCTTTTCCAGTTTTCATCAGTTTGGTTTTCATTGTTTATAGTGTTAGATCACTTGTAACAAGATCATCTTGATCTTGATCTTGAGTTTAGTTTGGTATTGTTTAGTCTTAGTGTGTGAGTATTGTATCAGTGTAATAGCACCTTATAGAGGGACTATTACTTGTTTCTTTGTATTGTGTTTGGATTGCATCCGTGTTGGGGACAATCCTCAGTGTTTATAGTTATAATAAAAGATTGAATCACCAAGGGGTGGTTGGTTGAGTGATAAACCTTGTGTTAGTCGTTTTGATACCATTTTTACAAATTGTCTAAGTTTGTTGAACTGAAACAAGTCAATTGGATTGCAAAAGTTATCGTACAACAACCGATAATATAAATGTAAAACCGCCAAATTGTGAATGATGTTCAAATAGCTCACTAATTTAGTTATGTTTGTTTACCTTATTTAACTTATGATAAACTGAATATCGAAATAGCTTTTAGATAAATGTTTCAAAACACGTGCTAATTGCGACTCAGTTTCTTACATTTTTCTCTAAAATAAATTTAAAATACATAAAATTTTAAATAGTAGTACTGTTTTTTCCTTCATTTGACGTTATAATGATGTAATACTATTAAACACTTCAATTTTAGCTTTGAGTAGATTCACTACTTTACTTAGGGTGCATTTGTTTCACATACGTGTCTTTTAGATTTGAGATTGATGACTAAAACCTATGTTTGTTTATAAACTTGAGATTTAAAGTTAGACTCAACCCCAATGGTCTCACACTTTTCAAAAGTAGAGAGAGGGGTGGAGTTCAATAAATATTTCTATTTTTTGTGAGGCCCACTTACAAATACTCTAATTTATTTATATATTTATTTTTAATAATAATATTTTTTATTACAAAAATATTGTATAAAATAATTAATACTATTAAATATTATTTTCTCACTTATACATCAAATCTAAATCCAAATTCAAATAATAATCTACAACTTTAGATTTAAATCCAAATCCTAATTTAAACTCATCTACAAACCAAATGGACCATTAAAAGTTTACAGTGGGAACGAGTTTAAATACATTACTTTCTTTTATAAATAAATTTCTTTTAGATATTGTGATTTTAATTGATTTGATATTTAGATTCCAATTCATTATAGAAAATGACTATTAACGAATAAAGCGTATCCAGGCTCAGTCATACTCAGTAGTTGATTTCTATAAGTTTTCCGAATTTGGGTTTAGCTCAAAGATTCGCATATTAATGTGTAACAATTTTCGTTATTCCTAGATCCACTTATAATTTGAAATAATTCATACCACTTTTAAGGTTTGTATTTATAAATATTTTTTAATGGACAACTGCCATGAATAATCCTTCCATTTACATCTTTTATGGCAAAGTGGCAAGTAATTCTCCATTTTAAAGGTTAAAAACATCAGCATGGGAAGATGTATAAGTAAACGATTTAACGAATTACCTTTGTTTTGGGTATCATATCTGACTAATAGTAACGATTGCCAACATTATTATTGTCAATTTAGCGGTATAAAAACTTTTCATCACACCATCAACACAACCAAATGACCACAACCAAATACCCTTCTGTGTCTCACAAGTCGGTGATCAACGCCACTGATTCAGTCTGAAAAAACTTATCATCACGCATCATGGTGGTGGTGTTGTAATAATGTTTTATGTGCAAGACACTTTGTCCAACCCCTATTACGTGATTTTAGCTCTTGGTTAGTTAAAACTCTTATCATATTGACATAGTGTTATAAAAATTACATTATTAAGATGGTTGTCTAGTTTTTAATAATAAAGCATCTTTTGGAAATTGCAATCCTTGGACCGTTTTGATTAAATAACATTACATTAGGGTGGTGGCAGTGGTAAGGAGTTAACCTCCCAACCAGCCAATAATATCACTCCACCTTACTTACACCTTTTTCAAACCTCCCAACTATTTTTAGTGGCAATCATACATTTTTAAACCTCCCAAACTACCAACTTTTTTTTATTTTATTTTTTATTTTCATAATTAAATAATTTAATAAAAACACAACATTTCTTTAATAATTAAAACAAAAATACATAATACATGAAAAAAACATAATTAAATGAAAAATACATAATACGTAAAATAAAAGAAAAGAAATACATTGTGTTGTTTGTATTGGATGTGGAATTTGAGTTGGAAGTGTGTTTTTTGAATTGGAAAAGTGTGGGTTTTATAGAATTTTTTTTTTTTTTTTTTTTTTTTTTTTTGGGTCCAACGGGTATATTTTTTTTTTTACCGTTTGATTTTTTTTTTTTTTTTTAATTCACACGCTCCACTTCCAAGTTCCAACGTATATATCAACGGCTATATATTCCTCAAACCGCCCCGGTGAAGTTTGCCTGCGAAACTAACCTCCGAGCCAAACCGGCGAGGTGGCAATGGTGTTCACCGCCGGTTTGGGTTAACCGTTGGTGAAACCGGCACCACTGCCACCACCCTTACCTTTGTTATATAAACATACCAAAATTGTCATCTTTAATACTCCAATAAAGGGGTTTAACAAAGTTAAATAATGCAAACAAGAACATTCGTACAAATACATAAAGACGATAACTACTTGTCCAATGCATACTTCTTTGTCAGTAATAACAAACTCTTCTTGCTTTTTACCTCAAAACTAAAAGTTAAAAATATATTTTATTTAGATTTTAATCACAATATTTTACGTTATGCGACACTTATTGCTGGAAATTTGTTTAGTGGACGATTACATATCTTAATTTTTCATCTAGGTTTAAAAGAAAATAGTGGAAATATATAATTTCATTTAAAATATTCAGAAAAACATTAACTTTAAGCTTGATGACAAATCGCAAAGATAAATATTGTCCTTTAGATTAATCTAATTTGAGGTATCCGAATTGACTGTTATCCAAAATTTTGGATATATAAACTGTTATCCAAAATTTCAGATATCCGAATTCATGGATTTTGATTGTAGTAGCTAGTGATACGAATCGAAAAATAGTTGATAAAATCATGTTTGGAAACGATGCAATTCTAGTGGTATGTACATTGATTTATATTTAATTAGATAGTTACACATCTCCATAACGCACCTCACCTTGCCTTTCAAAAAAAAAGGTCAAACCATGGACGTCTCAATTCAATCAAACACTACCACCGGCAACTTTTCTTATACACCCGGCACGATCACCTTCAACAGTACAAGCATTACATATAACAACAGTGAGGTTAATTTCGGAAAAATCATCGTTGAAAACGTCTGTATCATAATTGGGACAGGAATAGGGACCGTGGTCATTACGGTCCTGGCAGCCACCAGGTTCAGACACGTTAGGAAGTATTTGAAAAAGTTATTGGGAAAAGAGATGCCGGATCAGGAGCAGGCAGCCGCGACACCCGCAACAGATTCTTGCTTTTTACCTTAAAACTAAAAGTTAAAAATATATTTTATTTAGATTTTAATCACAATATTTTACGTTATGCGACACTTATTGCTGGAAATTTGTTTAGTGGACGATTACATATCTTAATTTTTCATCTAGGTTTAAAAGAAAATAGTGAAAATATATAATTTCATTTAAAATATTCAGAAAAACATTAACTTTAAGCTTGATGACAAATCGCAAAGATAAATATTGTCCTTTAGATTAATCTAATTTGAGGTATCCGAATTGACTGTTATCCAAAATTTCGGATATATAAACTGTTATCCAAAATTTCAGATATCCGAATTCATGGATTTTGATTGTAGTAGCTAGTGATACGAATCGAAAAATAGTTGATAAAATCATGTTTGGAAACGATGCAATTCTAGTGGTATGTACATTGATTTATATTTAATTAGATAGTTACACATCTCCATAACGCACCTCACCTTGCCTTTCAAAAAAAAAAGTCAAACCATGGACGTCTCAATTCAATCAAACACTACCACCGGCAAATTTTCTTATACACCCGGCACGATCACCTTCAACTGTACAAGCATTACATATAACAACAGTGAGGTTAATTTCGGAAAAATCATCGTTGAAAACGCCTGTATCATAATTGGGACAGGAATAGGGACCGTGGTCATTACGGTCCTGGCAGCCACCAGGTTCAGACACGTTAGGAAGTATTTGAAAAAGTTATTGGGAAAAGAGATGCCGGATCAGGAGCAGGCAGCCGCGACACCCGCAACAGATTCTTGCTTTTTACCTCAAAACTAAAAGTTAAAAATATATTTTATTTAGATTTTAATCACAATATTTTACGTTATGCGACACTTATTGCTGGAAATTTGTTTAGTGGACGATTACATATCTTAATTTTTCATCTAGGTTTAAAAGAAAATAGTGAAAATATATAATTTCATTTAAAAAATTCAGAAAAACATTAACTTTAAGCTTGATGACAAATCGCAAAGATAAATATTGTCCTTTAGATTAATCTAATTTGAGGTATCCGAATTGTCTGTTATCCAAAATTTCGGATATATAAACTGTTATCCAAAATTTCAGATATCCGAATTCATGGATTTTGATTGTAGTAGCTAGTGATACGAATCGAAAAATAGTTGATAAAATCATGTTTGGAAACGATGCAATTCTAGTGGTATGTACATTGATTTATATTTAATTAGATAGTTACACATCTCCATAACGCGCCTCACCTTGCCTTTCAAAAAAAAACGTCAAACCATGGACATCTCAATTCAATCAAACACTACCACCGGCAACTTTTCTTATACACCCGGCACGATCACCTTCAACAGTACAAGCATTACATATAACAACAGTGAGGTTAATTTCGGAAAAATCATCGTTGAAAACGCCTGTATCATAATTGGGACAGGAATAGGGACCGTGGTCATTACGGTCCTGGCAGCCACCAGGTTCAGACACGTTAGGAAGTATTTGAAAAAGTTATTAGGAAAAGAGATGCCGGATCAGGAGCAGGCAGTCGCGACACCCGCAACAGAGATGGTGTAAGGCCAGGCTATGGATTCAACCGTATTATTTTATGTCAAATATTTGTTTCATTTCGTGTGTTTGTTGGTTTTTTAATAAAGCTTCTAGCTATTTATATATGTGAGCGTTAAGATGGTGATGATACTTTATATTATCGGCTTTGAGTTTTGACTCGAGGGTAGTTTGCGTTTCCAAAAGCATAAACACCTAAAACCACCCCAAACTGCTCCATGCTCATCCCCAATATGAAGATTGTTATTGCTACAAGCCCAGAGGAGATGAATTTTTCGTATTACCAGACTCACCCCAAACTGCTCCATGCTCACCCCAAAACACCAAGCATTTACAAATTTTATACAATATATATTTTTTTTTTATCTATATAAGGGTATCCATCATCGTCCATTACGTTGCCATTCAAATTAACCAAAACAAACCATTAACTAACCAAAATGGACGTCACGGTATTCTCTAACACGACCACCGGAAACTTCACCTCTGCACCCGGGACAATCATTTTTAACAGCACAAGCATCACCTACAACAACGGTGACACTAATATTACGAAAGTGATAATCAAAACCGCTGGTTTGGTCATTGGGACTGGACTAGGGACATTGATCATTACGGTGGTGGCAGCTACAAAATTCAGACACTTAAGGAATTGGTTGAAGAAATTGTTCGGCAAAGGTGAGCCGGAGGAGCAGGCAGCCGGCACACCCTCCATAGAGATGGTGTGAAGGCTATCACCTTTTGTTGAAAATCAAGCTTGTATCCTCTTACCTTGCCCTTGAAATGTGCCACACCATTACTTGTTTTCTTCAAATCTTCACTTTTCTTCTCCTTTTCTTCTAAAATGTGGCGCATCACTCTTCTTTCCTTTTCCCCTCCATATCTTGTGTCTTCTTCAACCTCTTACCCGCAATTTTTTCTTCACTCCTTCAACAAAATCACTAAAAACACAACAAATACTCAACAAAATCTCTAAAAACGCAACAAATACTCAACAACTCAATGGTATGTAATCTTATTATTTTTCAACAAAATATTCAACTTACTTTGTAGGATTTCTTGATTTAGATTGTGGGTGTTCAAAAAATATCCGTATTCGGATATTCGAAATTTGATATGAATTTATTAAAAAAATTAGATTTTATGAAATGGCAGTTTTGGAACTCATATAAAAGTTTTTAAACTGTCCGATGCTATTGCGTACTCGTTGTCTTGCGCACTCGTGGTTAGTACTTTGTTTTAAAGAGTACAAATCGACCAAGTTAGTTAGACACTTATTTAAAAGGGAGGTGAATTACATAAAAAGTTACATTAACACAAATAAAACCCATGCCAGTACAGATACATTTTATTTTATTATTGTTTATACACTCAACAAATTTAGAACCAAACAAACAAATCTTGGATCTTAATCCAAGAACTTTATTATATCAACCACAAACCCAAAACAATGTCAAATATCCCCCATTGCCACTCTGGTGAGGATCTATTATCTATCTTGATAATAGTTATATTATAATGAACAGTTAACACTAAACAATGAATCAACATCTTAACAGCTTCTAGAGAGAGGGTTTGTGAGTTGAGAGAGAAACTTATAGATCTGATTTTGGCTTATGTAGATAGAGAGAGAAAGTCCAGCTTATATAGCCCAGCTTCAACTAGTTTGCACACTTTTCAACTTCAGTCCTTCAACTTTAACTCTTTTATCTAATCATGCCAAACAACTATCTCAATATAAAACTGAAATTACAAATATGCACAATTAATCCCTGAACATATATAAACCATAATAAGTTTACTTTCATCACCCTCCCTTAATCTTATTCTAGAACAGTTCAATAAGATTAAGCTTAGAACATAGCAGACTATGTTACTTTGTATCCTATCCCTTGGTTAGAACATCTGCTATTTGATTAGCAGTGCCTATCTTGACAGTTTCAATTACCCCAGCTATAATTTTTCTCTCACAAAATGAAAGTCAATTTCGAAATGTTTAGTTGTTTCATGAAAGATGGGATTGGCTAAACTTTTGGTTGTAGAATTGCTATCACAAAACACCTTAATAGGTAAAAGATTTTTGTAGTTTAAATCTTTTAGAATTTTTAAAATCTAAATGATTACAGAAGTCACAGAAGCTAAAGCTCTACACTCTGCTTCTGTGGAAGATTTTGAAATGGTGTTTTGTTTGTTACTTTTCAAGGATACCAAGTATCCACACATGAAAACACAATAACCGGTCACTGATCTCCTAGTGACGATACATCTTGTCCAGTCTGCATCTGAATAAGCTTGAAGTTCAATACCAGATGCAATGCCTTTTCTATATTCAACCCTTTACCTTGTGAACCCTTAAGGTACCTTATTACCTTTAATGCAATATCCAGATGTGACTTCAATGAAATATGCATAAACTAACTAAGACAAGAAACTGCATATGCAATATCTGGCCTAGTAGTAGTTAAGTAAATAAGCTTACCAATAAGTTTATGATATCCTGTAACATTATTCAGTTTAGGATCAGTATCAGTAGGTTCACTATACAAAGCAATGTTAGGCTGCAAAGGAACAAAATCAGGTTTTCCAGCAAGTAAACCAAATGTAGCAATAAGATCAAGACAGTATATCCTCTGAGTTAAGCACAAACCATTTTCAGTTTCTAAAACCTCAATACCAAGAAAATATTTCTACTTGCCAAGATCCTTAATCATAAACTTGCTTTTAAGGAAAGTTTTAACATTGTCAATCTCATGTAAACTATTACCAGTAAGAATAATATCATCAACATATACAAGTAATGCAGCAAACACATTGTCACTGGTCTTAGTAAACAGAGAATAATCGCTCTTGCTTTGTAAAAACCCATTTTCAATAAAGGTAGCAGTCAACTTGGCATTTCATTGCTTAGGTGTCTGCTTAAGCCCATACAAAGATTTTTTCAGCCTACAACCTTTTATCTCATCAAAATAACCAGGAGGCAAAGACATATAAACAGTCTCATCAAGATCACTATATAAGAATGCATTATTAACATCTAATTGAAATAAGGTCCAACTATTTTGAACAACTAGGTTAATTAAGCACCTAACAGTCACAATCTTAAAAACAAGAGAAAAGATTTCATCAAAATCTCCTCCCTCCCTTTGATTGTAACCCTTAGCAACTAACCTAGATTTAAACCTATCAACATTTCCATGAGACTTATATTTGATCTTAAAGACCTATTTACTACCAATATCTTTCTTCCAAGCAGGAAGCTCAACAATTTCAAAAGTATTATTCCCATATAAGGCATTCATCTCAGAATTCATAGCATAAACCCAATGCCTATGCTAAGATGCTTCCCAAAAACTCCTAGGTTCAGTGTGTTTATTAAGAACAGAAGCAAAACAAAAATTTTCTTTTGTTAAATTTGAGTAGTTGACATATTTTTCTGAATCAAATTTGTCTTTAGAATCCACCACAAAGTCATTATAATTTTTTGGAAACACAGAAGGCCTGGAAGACCTTCTAAAACCTCATTCTTGATGATTATCTTCCTGAGAATGAATATTAGAATCATTACCCTCAGAATTTTCTATATTTACATTATCCTCAAAGGCTGCAGACCTCACACCTTCACTGGTAGATGCAATTGAGTCATGAGAATGCCCCCCAACACCATTTCTATACTCAAAAGTACTTCCTAAGTGAGGAGGGGAACTGCCATGCCTCTTAGGACTGGGTTTCTTTCTCTCCTTATCATTGGGTGTATCAGTAAGGTCATCAAGAAGGTCAGAATTGAAAAAATTCAAATGACTTGTCTCTTGATCATGTTGACTTTGAAAAGAAGAGTCTTGTTTAAATGGAAAAATATCTTCAAAAAAATTTTACATTTGTAGAAAAAACAACCTGGCCTTTATCAAGACTATACAATTTGTAACCTTTCTTAAAGTTTGAATATCCAATTAAGACACACTTTTCGGACCTACTTCCAAATTTATCATGATAATTAAGAATAGTAGCATAAGCAAGACACCCAAAAGCCCTTAGGTGTCTCAGAGAATGAGATTTATCATAGACAAGGTCATAAGGATACTTTCCCTTATCCTTTAGATTAATTTTCATTTTAGGCATCTAACTTTTTTTACTCAATTATGGTATCGAAGTTAAATTGCGACGTTTTTAAAATCTTTTTTACTATATAAATGATGTTATTAGTCAAAATTTTAGCTAAAATTGTTAATTAAGTAATATAATAATTCTAGCTGGTCATTTAAAATATATTTAGGCTAAAATTATCACAAGTAATCTCTTTAAAAAATTTATAAACTTTACATTGCATAAAAAATAACTTCGGTACTTTAAATAGAGTAAAAAAAATGATTAACTTAAATATAATTAACCTAATATATAAAATCATTTGCATAAGAGCACATAGAAGGTCATGGCACGTGTGGCGCCACACCATCACACCAAAGGTGCGTCATAGGTCCAACGTCATCCTTATGCCGTCAGTTATCCGTACCTTTTGTGATTATCATTTAATGTGTATTTGCGCGTGTGATTTGTGTGTCTAATGTGCTTAGGTTTTCTTGTGTATTTGTTTTCAAAATTACAGTTATAAGATAGAAGATGAAGTTTATTTGAATGCACCGAAAAGAAATAGAAACTAGCGTGATACGGAGTAATATACCTTTAACATTTTTTTATAACATGACTGACAACATGTCTTCGCCTTATGTATTAGAATTAGAACGGACTACCAATTTTTTTTAACCAAAAGAAATAACAAGTGAATATATATATTAGAAAATGGAAATCAACGAAAGTATAGATGTGACACGTAACTGTAGTAAATTTTTTGGCTCTCTCGCTCGTACTCTGCATATATTCTAATTTTGAGCTGTGGAATTTGAATTATTGCCAAAAAGTTTATATATAGCCATACATATAGGCCAGGACATGTTTCATGGTAAAATTAACGTACATGTCCTGATGTCCAGTAAAATCGGTGTCGACTACAGACACATGAGATTTAATATCACGAGAAAACAGTACAAAAAACCAATACTCTTAAAAACACGTCCATGCCGTAGGGGCAACGTCACTTGCAACGTGAATGTCTTTCTCCCATGGTGATAACGCATAATTAGACATATTTTAGATGTCGATGTTCCATCATCTTAGTAACCAAAATTGTGGTTCGATAGATACTTAATTTTCGGCTATAAATTTTATAGGTATATATTGAAAGATAAAGCAAAAATTAATGAGACAACTTATTACCCGTCATGCACGGAATTAGGACCACAAAGTAACAAGGTGTATGAATAGACTACATAAGACTACAAACACAATTATTTGAGACCGGGTGCATTCAAAAAAAATGAAAAATTTTTAATGAAATTAATGCTATGTCACAAAATCCATAGGTATTCCGAGACACCCGGCCACCCACCCTGGTTCCGGCCGATACTCGTTGGAGCCAAGAAACTCGCACATGAATACTTTGATAATGCAGATTTATTTTGTTAGAGGATTTAGGGCAGGCTGCACTCTCATGGGCTCCAAATAACTCCAGCCCAACAAAAGAACTAAAGGTAATTCTGGGCTTCAAATTTGCCCACATGGCGTGATGGCGACATATACTTTAGTCCAACAATTGGGCTTGTGGAAAGGCCCGATGATTGTTTATTTTTTTTTATTTTTCTAAAACTTTGTTTAAAAGAATAAAAGGGATGATCACAATAGGGTATGGGTTTTTGGTAAATCATATAATGCTAGCCAAAAGATTAATATATAACTTATATTTGCCATAGAATCAATGAACTATTTTTAGCTACTCATTTTTTTATCAAAATAAATAAAAAATAAAACTTTCACTTTTTTTAAAAATTAAATAGCTCGCAAACCGTAAATCGTTACGCCAAAAAAAAAATACCATCGCGTCGAGAATTAAATTATCTTTCTATAGATATGCATTGTTATATACTTTCTACGAATTTGTTTTTTTCAACGAACTTTTTTTTTTTCAAAATTTCCGCCTAGAAAAATCATATGTGATTTGTAAAAATCATATGTGATTCATTAAGATCAAATCATATATAATTTTTACGAATCATATATGATTTTTACAAATCACATATGATTCATAAGAATCATATAGAATCATATGTGATTTGTAAAAATCAAATCATATGTGATTTTTACGAATCATATATGATTTTTCTAGGCAGAAATTTAAATAAATAAATAAATAAGTTCGTCGAAAGTATATAACAATGCATATTTATAAAAAGATAATTTAATTCTTGTCGCAATGATATTTTTTTGTAGCTTGAAGATTTACCATTTGCAAGATATGTTGTTTTAAAAAAAATGAAAGTGGTTTTTTATTAATTTAGATAAAAAAAAATGTATGCCGATGATTTGTTTATTTGTTTTATGGCAAATATGAGTTATATATTTATCTCATCTCTATAAATAATGCTATATGGAAAGTGTATTTTTTTTCTTTTTTCTTTTTTTCTTTTTTTTTATCTATTAAGTATATAATACTTACATTAACCATTCCGATCTAACATATTTTATAAGTGTTAATTTAAAAAGATATTTTTTTATCAAATTTTTATAAAATGCCATGAAATGTTATTTGTGTTTGTTGTTTTGTTGTTACTTTATTTTTACTCTTTTTCTACTAGAAATGTTCTCAAACTTAATGAGCAAAAATCATTAGATGCCTTTTATATCATTTACAGAATTTATTTTACTTTTATATAACATGAATATTTTCTATTCATACGTCTAACATATCATTTATTCACATAATATCAAAAAATCGTTATCTTCTCTAAACATAATTCTTTTCATAACAAATTCAAAACCATTGTTCCACGGTTCTTCATTTAATCCCGTGAATTTCACGGGTTAATAAACTAGTTTTACAATATATAACAAAGTTGAGTCACTTTATAAATATGTACTTTCTCCGTTCCAAATTTATTGTTCATGTTTTCTTTTTAGTTTGTCTCAAATTTATTGTCCACTACTAAAAGTAGTTTGTGAATTTTGATTGAGTTTACCACATTACCTTCACTTAAGTTAAATATTACAAAGTTTAAAGAATGATTCGATTAATTAGTTATGTTTTTATTAGACTGTGTTTATTTTATCAATAAATAATTACTTTGAAACAGAGAAAGTAACATCTTGAGAATCAAAAACGCTAATTTCCCTACTTAACTTAGTTGGGACCAAATGTTGCAACTCTTTACATATATAAGCCTATCGATTGCAATTTATCAGACTAGTTTTTAATATAAATTGTTCCATCATAATTCTCAAAAACTCATCTCTAATTCTTTACCAATAGTTAAAAAAATAATATATAAAAAAATAAATAAATAATCTTTACCAAAATGTTTATCAAAAAGCAAACTCTAAAACCGAAATCGAAAAGAAAAAACTGATGGTTCGGTGAGCAAAAAAACCGAAAAAACGAAACAGAACCGAAAACCGAAAAAACCGAACCAAAATAACCGACCGAAACTAAAAACCAATGGTTTGGTTTTTACTTTTTCAAAAACCAACAATTTTTGTTCGGTTTCGGCTTTCGTCCAAAAACCGAAATGTGAAAAGCCGAACCGAACCGGTTTATTATGTAATAGTATATAACTAATATAATGTAAATAAATAAATATACAAATCTAGTTTATAAATTCATATTAATTTTGTAGGTGGATGTATAGTATATTTATCTTAATGTTTATATGTTTGTTTTTTTATGTACGTGTGTTTTACTTTACAATATGTCAATATTTATATGACAATGATCATACTATGTGTAAATTCACTTGCATGTGTATCTCATTTATACGTGTGTAATTGTAGATTATGAGATAAACATTATTAGGCTTAGATTGACAAAAAAGTAAAAAAAAATAATAATAATAACTAATTTTCTACGAAAATCAAGTTGAAACCCATTTTCTTATAATAGAGACCAATATATTCTATGTATAAACTGCAATTCAAGTAGTATTTTATCGGAAAAGAAATACATCACAAACTTAGTTTCACATACTCAAATAATCTCTTGTATGTTCCTAATGATGTTTCGAGAATTATTTGTACTGCCAAGTCAAAAGAAGGAACAGCTGAAGATATAACTAACAATACTAACTAAGTTAGTATTGCTAGTGTAAATGTTAGTACTACCATACTTAATAAAGACTGCTGATAAAAGAAGGTATTGCTAAGGGATAGAGACGTGTAAAGAGATATGTATAGAAGATATTTAGTGTATATCTTATATAGTTTGTAAAAATTCACAATTTTGATGTCATTATTTTATTATTTAATTTTATTTAATATTTTTATTTTAAGTAAATTTACTCTTGCGAGTAACTAAATAGATTATTTCGCGTACGTCGTTAAACGTACATTTAACTCAAACCAACACCCGAAAATACTCAGTATAATTATTTTTATATATTTTGGTTTCTTACAATCGAATTTTAAATATCCCATTTTTACTTTTCCATTTTTAATTAAACCTTGCACATTTTGCGTTTTTGCGCATTTTCAGTCTATGTTTGCAATTTCTAAACAACAATTAATCACCCAACAAGCCCAAGAATCACCTACAATATTAAAATAGGTTGTGTGGTCAAGCTTTAATATATTTATAAGCTTTACATTTTTACGTTGCTCAGTTTTCAGTTTCATAACTTAAAAGTTTAACGTTAGTAATTACCGGGATCAAACTACCCTCTATAAACTTAATACTACACAAGATAAGTTATAAACTTATCTTATCTCAACCATTGCCAACTTAATACTACACAAGATAAGTTATAAACTTATCTTATCTCAACCATTGCCACGTCCATGTGGTATTTGAGATGTGTTTCATCCTTTTAATACATATTAACTACACATGTCTCATAGTATTGCATGTGTTTCTATAATACTCATTCTTAAAATACAAAGATAGGTACCACATAAAAATTCCAGCCTTCCTACTTCTTTCTCCCATCTTGTACGAACCAAATCAGCCCCCTAAACATATCCACCATTTGATATTTTAATTGATCTTGTGGTGTTTATATAGAAGCTTAACTATTTCCTAGCAAGATCCTAGTTCTTTTTCACATAAACAACACTTTAATCTCATCTTTTTGCATGAGTTTCTTTTAAGTTTAAAAAAAAAGGTTTATTGGAAGTATTTTTAATAGTAGATCTTGGGTTAAAAGAAACATAAAGGGTGGTGATCTTGGTGATTAGTTTGAAAGCTTGGGTTGTGGTGATTTAGATCTAGTGCTCTTGATCTTGATTTTCTTATGTTTTTCATCTCATCCTTGTAAGAAACCACATAATATTTTCCATTTCACTACTGATGTACATTTCATTTTATGTATATTTCATGTTTCATATATTTGTTATAATAATTCATTGTACATAGCCTATAATACTTAAAACTATCATTGGGACTAGATTTGCAAAGACCTTTCTGACAAGGGACTGTTTTCGTAATTAACTGCACAAATCCAGTGGACTTTAGGTCTAAACTAAAAATATAGGCTTGCAGATCTATCTCTTAGCTTCGATTTTCCGGGTGGTTGGTCGTGAGACGATACCCGATGAATTAATTAGAAAATAAACGGCAAAAGTTGTCCGAAAACAAACACCAGATTCTAAACGTAAAAAGCTCATAGATCTATTCATGTCTGAAACTCGGTCAAGTTTTATGAAATGTATGTAACAGTTTAACTTGAACGTATCCGAAAACCCCGCATTAAAAAGAGTTACGGAACTCAACTTATCGCAAAAATGGTGGGACTGTTAGGTGATGTCCCCATTATATTTGACATATTAGGGTGAAATGGTAATCTCATTTAAGTTATTTGATTTTTAGAACAATTGGGCCCACAAAAATAGTTAGCACACTTAAAAATCTTTCCGGAAATATAAGATTTGTAATAAAACTCTTTACGGTTTAGAAGAAACGAGACTATTTTTAGTGAATATCCACTTTTTAACAAGACCCGTACTTAACCCAAAAATTATACTTAAAAATAGTCAAATATATTTTATAATATCCATAAACATTATAAAATAATAATATTGATGTAACTATTTTATTAACTTAAAATTTGGTAAACTATGATTTTATTAAACACTTGATAAGTTTTGCACTACCCAAAGTGGTAGGACCCACTTTCGGGAATAGACCCGATAAATTATCTTCTGGACAAATTGATCACATATCGACACATTAGAATACTTAGACTATAAAAATAACATAAAACTCGAACCGCGAACAACATATAAATTAGGACTCGTAACATTTTCACTGTTAGGATCTATACCTTGATAGATCTCGAGCCAATAGATCGTTAGCCTACTAATGTAATCACCAGTAAGACTAAATAGATAATCTATGTGAGCTTGTAGTTATTGCGGAATATAAAAACAAATTGTATACTAAACTTTTGATCCTCTATGGATCGATATTCTTTACTAACAATGTTATAAAACTCGTACCTAATACAATGACCTAGGTTCCTTATATACTAGTGGAAACTCTAACCTTTCTTACAAGAAACGAATAACAATAAACTAAAAAAAGATATTCTACATATCTTGTCCTAAATTACATAAGTTTTATCCACGGATTAACTCTATCCGCAGGATCTCTATACGTTCGCAGAACCAGTCATCAGCATAAACAACTCTAAGCTTCCGCAGGAACCTGTCAGCAGTATAAATTCTGACTTCAATAATTCCTTACAATCCTCCCCTAATCTTGAATTTGACATAGTTAAGTTCAAGATTTCTTGATAGATCGCCAATAGCACAAACAAGAGGATTAAGGATGAACTTCAGCAGCAAAGAATCTTCATAAGTAGAATCTCTATGATCAGCAAATATGTGAAAAACACCATTCTTTGCAACAACACATGACCAAATGTACATCAAAACAGATTAGTTTCATACTATTCTCATCACATCCAGGTGTGTTAACTCCTGTGAGAGGTGAATCATTGAAAATAATGGATTTGATGTCTCTTTACCAATAGCCATCACTACTGGAGTAGCCAAGTGTTCTCATTTAATAAACTATGGTACACTGATGACCCAAAGAATATGATTTTTAGCAAATCATCAGCTATAAACGGATTTGAGAAGTCTTTACCTGTACCCGTTTGCTCAGGACTAGTCAATTATTGATGAAAAATTATCTTGGTCAATTGAACACCAAATATGGTTTTCCACTGCCTTTACCATAAGCCATACTCTTGTGGGCTAGCCAATTATTTGGAATCCAGAAAGGAAAAATCCATGGTCAATTGACAACCATTTCAACTCTCAGCTGTGAAGCATGGGTGAGTTGAGTACCCAATAGTTTTTAGCAAACTATTACAGCTATCAACAGATTTGCTGTGTCTTTACCAAAGTTGTACCCTTTGGACTAGCCAACTTTGAGATGGAATAGTCAACATCAGATAAGTTGATAACCAGAGAAAGGGTGATAAGAATCAACACCAAACCTGCAAACAACATACACAAAACTATACAAATCTGTTAATTTTTTTTATTTTTTTATTTTTTATTTTTATTTTTTTTTAAGAAAAAAAATAAAATATACAACAAAGTACCATACCAATACCATCTCATTGCAGATATGATTCCATTTGAATACCATACTTAATTTTCAGTTCCTGCTTAGTCAAGATACTTCTTCTGATGAACCTGATCAATTGTTCAGCAAGATGAAGATCATTCTCAGTCATATCCAAAGGAACAGAGAGTTTTGCCTCCAGCATGAGATGCATCACTTCCATGGTAATTGGATAAAGTACATCAGCCCAGCAGTATAAGGTCTTGCCAGTGGTTGTGACAATCATATGAACATTAGGAAGAGGAAAGAACTTCCAATAATCAACCACCCAAGTCTTCTGACCTTTCCACACTTGAAACTTCACACCAGAATCACCACGATGAGAATCACAAAGAATTTGTAAATCTCCCAGCAAATACATTCCAATCCCTTCAGGGGAATGAGTTTGATAATAAGTGACAACCCAGTCATAAAGTGAGAGAAGATCTTGCTTGTCCACCATGTGCTAGGGGTGAGCAAACAAAACCGAAAAAACCGAAACCGAACCGAAAACCGAACCGAAAAACCGACCGAAACTAAAAACCGATGGTTCGGTTTTTAGTTTTTCAAAAACCAAAAAATACGGTTCGGTTTCGGTTTTCATCCAAAAACCGAACCGTAAAAACCGAACCGAACCGATTTTATTATATAATGATATATAATTATTATAACATGAATAAATAACTAAATAAATCAAATTTATAAATTCATATTCATTTTGTTGATAAATTTATAATATATTTATCTTAATGTTTATGTTTATATGTGTGTTTATCGTGTCGCGTGTTTATTTTAGAATATATCAATAAATATATGACGATGATCATACTATATGTATGTTCACTTGCATGTGTGTTTCTTATTTATATGTATGTAATTAAAGGTTTATGCAATAAATATTATTATGCTTATATTGACAAAAAAAAAGGTAAATAAGAATAACCAATTTTTTATGTAATATAAGTTTGTTGGTATATATTTTTCATGCCCATATATAAACGGTTAGAAACCGAAAAAACCAAACCGAAACCGATGATAAACTGAAAAAACCGAACCGCCAAAAACCGAACGGTTTCGATTTTGGGTTCTATAAAACCGAACATTACGGTTCGATTTCGGTTTTACCCAAAAACCGACCCAAACCGAACCGTGCACACCCCTACCATGTGCAATATCTGGCTCAGAAAAGTAAATGTTTTGATAGAGCCATCCTGTCTATGAAGAACATTTACTTGTCCTTGACCAAGTAAAGAATCAACAAGTTCCCATTTAACAATTTTCTCCCAAACAACAGGATCCTGCCCATTGATTGGACCCGAACCGTCTAACTTATATTGACCAAGGAATTGGTCAACAAAGTCAAACAGCCTAGAACCAATGCTCCGTGGAAGTATAGGGTTTCCCCAGGTCGTTAAAGTCCCGACGAGGTGTGGATGGTATTAAAACGGTTATGTGATCGGGTGAATTTGGACGGGAAAGGGTAATGAAGGTTTTGAATGGTTACACTACTGGAATATGAAAGAAAACAGCTTAAATACACTATATTAACAATACTGGAAAGTAAGGAAAACTAGAAACGTTTAAAACTTAAAACGCGTACGTTCACGTTTGAATAAAACGTAAGCGTACGAAATAAAAAGTAAAAACGGAAATCTGAAAACACCCAGGGGGTGAAAATGACTTTTTTACAAACCTAAGGGTAAAAGAAAATTTTTAGAAAATTAAAATAAATTTTAACCCTAATTAATTATTTAATATTAATTAAATACTAATTATTACTAATTATTAATATTTAAAATACTTAAATATAATTTAATACTAATTAAATACTAGAAAAATGAAAATAAAATTTCTAAAATTATAAAATAACTAAAAATAAGTTTTAAAAATAAAAATAAATGTTTTTGTCTTTTTGTGGATTTTCTATTAATTAATTACTAATTAATTACTAATTATCTAATTAAACTATTTTAAATTAAGAAAAATACTAAATGAACAGTAAAAATTCTAAGAAAATTTCTAAAATTACTTTATAACATATAAAAGCTATAAAAAAATATAAAAACTTGATTTTACTTAATAAAAACTAATAATGCTATTTTAAACTTAATATTAAATAATTATTAATAAAACTAAAGTTAATTCTAATAAATACTAAATGACCAAATAAAAATCTGAAAAATTTATTATAAATACTTTAATATAAGACATAATTAATAAAAATATAAAAATGACAAGTACTTAATAAAAATTTAAAAATGAAAATTAAAATTAAATTACATTTAAATAGAAACTATCACTTAATTTTATATTTGTTTTTCTTGATTTTAATTTTACAAACCTATTACATACTTAAAAACAAACACTTTTTGTAAAAACAAACTTTTTATAAACTTAAAATAAGCTGAAATTAAAGCTAAAAAGCCAACAGTTGACTTTAGTTGACTAAAATAGAAAATAAGCTAAAATGGCTTAAGGTGGGACCCACAATGGGTAAAACTGAGCCAACTGACTTAGGTGAGCATGTTTAAGCAGAAAGGAACCAAAAGTCTCCACAAAATAAGCAATAAGCTACAAATAAGCACATGTAGACTTGGTTGAAGACTGAAAAGTGGGACAGATTTCCAAGGCTAATCTAGGTGGGGTCCACTGGGTCTCAGGTCAAAGCAAAGGTCAAACTATGGTGCCTACCAGGGGGGGGGGTTGAAATGTGCAAAGTTTGGAGTAGTGGGCCCACTGGGGTGATCAGAAACCACCACCAAAGTGGTGGTGGTGGTGATGAGCTGCTGATGCAGCAGGGGAGGTTGAGCCTGCAGCCTAGTTTGAGACAAAGTGGGGCCCACAAGAAAAATAGCAAAAATGAAGGACCAATGGGATATCAAAGATGAGCTGGGGGGCTATCACTAGGAACAAACCTCACATCTCCAATCCAAACACATAATTCACTAAAAATCTTGCAACTTTTGAGAAAAACTTATATCTAGCAATTTGACTTTTTTAGGAAACTTAAGATTTTGACTTTTGTGGAGTTTTGCAGCTTCTAATTGATTGGTGCATGTTAATTAGACCTAATGAAAACTAAATCAAGCAATCTAACCTACTTTTAAATTGGAATCAAGGAATTGAATCACCTAACAGTCCAACAGTGGACTGTTAAGGGATTTGTGGTGAGATGTTGACTATGGGTGTTTCTAACTTGAACTTGAGACTTGATTTGACTAATCCTAACCTAGTATAATCTGAAAGGACATAAGTAGCTAACAATAGAACCTCTAAACTACCTAGGCAGTGTTAACCCAAACACCCCTATAAGAAAGTTAAATTGAGATTTTCACTGTATTCAAAACACTTAGACCAATTTTTGGACTCAGAAGGTTTCACAAGGATGATATGAGCCTGTATAAACTTAAAAAACTAGCTTTAAGCACAAGTACCAAGAACTTTTATACTAAGCTACAATGACAGTTAAACTATAAATATGAGCTTCTAACAAACTTAAAAGTTGAACCAATTATACTAAGCAATTCAGTCACCAATGATCACAAAATTAACACACAGAAAACATCAAGATGACTAATGAAGAACAAAGATAAAGTAAAAGCTAAAAATTTAGAAATGAGCTTACAAGCCTTCCAATGCACCAAACTGAGAAACAAGTCTAATGAACCATCCTAATAGCTCACCACTGAGCTTCTAAACCATTTTCATCCAGAATCACAATGAGATTTGCTTCCATCATCCTTCTACACTGATTTTTGAATTTCCTCACTATTTAAATTATTATTTTTGGTATTTTTTTTTATTTATGATTTAAACAGAAGATTAAGGTTTTATAAAACTTATTTTAGCTTTGTCAGAGCTTATATAAGCTTATGAACACCCTTAACAACAACCAACAACAACAGATAATAATTTGAGATTTTTGAGAATTTTAGAAATTTGCATAAACTGAGCAAACCAAGGAAACTTGAAATTGACTTTGATTAAATATTTAAACATACAAGATTAACTGATACAAGCTTGATTGAATTGAAATTACAATTAAAATTAGAGTCTACATTACCTACGACTATTTTAAACTAAGACTACCCTAACTAATCTTCTCCCCTGCTCCTTGCTTTCCTTTTATGCATCCCCTGAGCTCAGTGGGTCCCACACATCAAATCCCACCAACTTGCTTGTAATTTGGATCACCAATTGCTTCCCTCTATTTTTGGCGGGAAAAGGTTGTGATGGGCAATTGGGACTGTGAGGTATAGACTAGGAGGTGGGTGAGAGCAAGTGGATGTTGGGAGGTGTGAGGATAGGATAAGGTGTGGGTGAGTGGTACAAGTGGAGGGGGGGGGAAATACCACCTGGTATGGTGGTTTTGGTGGAGTAGCAGGGGTGGAGAAGGAAGGAGGGAATGGGGTGGTTTTGTGGTTTGGTCAAACCAGGTCAAACAAGGGTGGACTGGGCTTATTTGGTAACTGGGCTTGGTAATGGATTTGGTTTAAGTTTGGTTTTGTTTGTTTTATTTATTAGATCCGGATTTGGTTTTTGGTTAATAAATCACAAGGACCAAAAATGTAATTAAGCTAAACTTGAGGGACCTGTGATGTAAACTTCCAAAAGTAATCATAAGGGTGAGTTTTGCCAATCTTGAATTATCCAAGGACCACTTTTGATAATTTCTATTTTTAAAATGCCCAGGGACCAAAACTGACAATTCACCAAACTTCAGGGACCTTTCATGTAATTTTCTGATTTTGAAGGGCTAAACCTGTAAATTCTCAATAAATACCACAAGGACCAATTATGTCATTAATGAATAGTACAAGGTTTGTTTTTAATATTTTTCCATTTTTAAAACCTGAGGACTAACTTTGACATTTTTGAAACTTGGGGGACCAAAGTTGTAATTTCACAATTTTAAACTTTAAAGGACTATTTATGATAACTTGTGAATCCCCAAGGACCTTTATGATATTTGAACAAGATTTGAGTGACCAGGGACTAGTTTTGCAAATTTATGAGACTTGAGGGACTGAAACTGCCAATTATGCAAACTTTGTACGTTTTTCATTTGTTTTTGCATATTTTGTGTTTGAAACATATAAAACACACCTCTAAGATATTTTTAAGTATTTTGATACATATTTGGGTGTTTTTGTATGTTTTGGCAGTTCATATAAGACAAAAATGATGAGTATTTACACACTCATCACCCATCATCAGAATCATAGTCAATGAATGTACTATCCTCTAATGATGCATCCTTAGAAGCCTTCCTCTTTATAGCTTTAGTTTTTCTCCTAGGGCCAGTAGTAGAAGGAAGTGTAGGACCATCAGCAGGTTCTTCTTTAGGAACTTGTTTTGAAGCATCAGGAGTAACTAGTGCTGAAGCATCAGCAGGAACATCTTCTGAATCATCATCAGGTACTTCTATTGGAGAATCTGCTGAAGCATCATGTGAAGCATCATGTTTAGCTTCAGTAGAATCAGGATGAGAAGCTTCAGTAGGATCAAGGTCTGGAACAACATTTGAAGGATCAGCATCAGTAGAATCATCCATCTGAGTTAACACTGAAGGAGAATGAACTTTCTCCTGACCACCAAAAGATGACTCAGTGGATTCAGTAGGCTGATCAGCAGAATCATTAAGCCTAGTTCTCTTAGCAACAGGCCCATCCAAAAGTCTGCCACGCTTCTCTAAGACATCTTGGACATTTATACCAGAGGAATGAAGATTGGAAATGGTTTTGTCATAATAGAAAGTGAGCTGTTTATCTGAAAATCCCCAAACCTTCTTTTGAGTCCATCCTGACCCAAACATAGAACATCCTTGATTCTTGACAAACTGCCTCATATATTTCTTGATTTCTACCTTTGTCCAAGGTCTTTCCTTGAGGTGTTTAGCTTTTCTCTCTTCCTCCTCTTGTCTCTGCAACTTACCTCTTTCAACCATCATCTTGGCAAAGTCAGTGGTCTGATAATTAACTCCAAGTACAGATTCAGCCAAAGTAGGCTTAGTAGCAGCCTGTTTAGCCAAATTTTCCCATTGCTCTGCAGAAAGAGTCTTAGCAATTTCATCTAGTTCCTTTTGTCTTTCAGCAGGCAGAGTACTAGTAAATGGAGTGCCCATCTTATCCAAATCAACTTGTATTTTTCTAGCAAGTTCTTCTGAGGCTTTCATATCCAACTGAATCTTTGTTTCTGCAGCATCCTCTTTAGCTTACAAGTTTGCTGCAACAAGCTCACAAAGCTTTTCTTTAGCAAGTTCCTCTTTTGTCTTCACTCTTGAAGGAATGTCCTGATCAACCATGATGGACTTCCATTTATCTTTCTGAATTGAAGCAGCCTCAGGAGGAACAGAATGCTTATCAGTAGAAACAGCAGGACACTCAACTTGTATATCTGCTGATGTATCATGAGTAACCACTTCAGGCATGGAATCAGGAAAAACTTCCTTCCTAGAAGCATCAGCAGAAGTCTTATCAGCAGAGTGCTTTCTCCTGACATAACTTACTCTTGAATCCTTTTGAACACTTGTATCAGCAGAATGAGTAGATGGTGCAGGCCCAGTGATTGGTGTGAAACAGTCAGATAATTATTGGTCAACCACTTGTGAATGGTCAACTATAATAGTCAAACAGCTAAAACCAATGCTTTCGTGGAATATAGTGTTTCCCCGGGTCGTTAGATCCCAACGAGGTGTGGATGGTATTAAAAATGAATCTGTGATTGAGTGAATATGAACAGGAAAGGGTATAAGTGTGAGTGAGTGATTACACTAAGGATTTATAAAACAAAATAGCTTAAGTAAGCTATTTGAATGATTACGTAAAAGCTAGATATTTAAAAACGTTTAAAATCTAAAAACGCGTACGTCTAATTTAATTATACTTAAACGTACGAAACAAAAACGATTTTAACTAAAGTAGTAATTTGCATGCCTTAGGGGCTTAAATGAAAATTAAATAAACTTAAAATATTTATTTTATAATTACTAATTATTTAATTAATTATTATTATTTAATAACTATTATTAATTATTTAATAATTCACTAATAAATAAGAAAATGTAAAATAAGTCTAGAAATATAAAATTAAAATTTATAAAAGTCTAAAATATTATAAAACTTATTTTAAAACTAAAATTATATTTTTCACACTATTTATCTAATTATTATTAATTAATTACTATTTAAATATTAATTAACTAATTATATGATTTAAATTATTAATTATACTAAAAAGACTTAAGATAATTAAGAAGATTTTTATAAATCTAATTAACCATCACAGGAATCCTAAAAAATTATAAAAAGTTTATTTTATGTATTTTTAAACTAATTTACTAATTATTATTCTATTTATTAATTAATTAACAATTAAACTAATTAAATTATAAAAACTATAATATGAACAGTAAAAATTATGGAAAAATTCCTAAAATTATATTATGTTATATAAAAGCTAGGAAAAATATAAAAAATAGGTGTTGCTTTATAAAAATTAATTATGCTATTTAATACTTAATTATTAATTAATAATTAATAAAACTAATATTAATTCTAATAAATACTAAATGACAAAATAAAAATCTGAGAAATTTCCTAAAATTACTTTTACATAAAAGGAATTTAATAAAAATATAAAATTACAAAGTACTTAATAAAAATCTAAAAATGAAAATTAAATAGGTAAATAATATTAAATAGAAACTATCACTTAATTTAAATTTGTCTTTTCTGGATTTTTCTTTTACAAGCCTATTTTATACCTAAAAACAACTAACTTTTGTGAAAACAAATTTTATGTAACTTAAAAATAAGCACTGTGAGAGCTTATTAGCTTCACAGTTGACTTTGTTTGACCAAACAAAGAAATAAGCTCAAATGAACTTATGTGGGGCCCACTATGGTTAATTCAGGTTCACACAAGTTACTTGAACATGTATGAGCAAGATTTTACAATATAAGCTCACAAAATAAGCTAATAAGCCACAATAAGCAATTTGATTTCTTGTTTCTAACTGAAAAATGGGACTGACTTAAGTGCTTATTTCAGGTGGGGTCCACTGAGTCTCAGGTCAAACTAAGGGTCAAATTTTGAAGCCTGGTAGGAGGGGGATTGGGAAAACCAAAAATGGGGACCACTGTGGTGGCCACAATCAACCACCAAAGTGGTGGTTGTGGTGGTGATGGATTGATGCACAGGGCAATTTGCAGCCCTGCAAGTGAGTTTGGAGGTCTGTGGGACCCACACAAAAAATCACAAAAATAAAATGATGCAAGGACAATGAAGATGAGCTGATAGACTATCTTTCCTAAAAAGCTCAAGTCCTAGAATTTAACACAAAATTCCATAAAAATCCTACAAGTTTTGGATTTCTGTCAAAGAACACAATTTTGACTTTATGAAATTACATACTAAGTTGACTTATGTGAAGTTTGAGCTTAATTTACTGGTTAAATATGTAATAATAATCTATGTTAAGATTAAATCAAGCTATATTAACAACTATTACACTAATATGAGGATTATGGATTGAAAATCATAACAGTAGACAAGATTGATGGAGATAGAGCATGATTTTTACTTTTAATCACATAACCACTAGTTTTTATGTTATATCTATCCTAAGTGAACCTAAAGAATGTTTTCTAGCCCAAACTCACATATTAAAACACCATGGGTCACTGAGAACCCTACTGAACCAAACACCCCTTTAGTGTTGTATGTTTTCATATAACACTAAAAACCATGGATTTTAATATTAATTCTACTGATTTTATTATTGAAACAGTTTACCTAATTATTAATAAAGCTAATTGAGCTTAAGGAAACCACTGATAACAACAAGAGCATAGAAATACATAATATGTTATTTATGTCAGTTAGCTTTAAAACCAAAACAACAAAGGATTTCTATGAACAAATCCAACTTATTAAGCTACAAATAGGCTAAAGAACACTAAATAAGCATAAGAAAAACATAGATAAGCAGTATAAAGCTAAGCTACAGTAAACGTGCAAAAATATAGAAATTAGCTTACTAAGGAATTCCAAGCACAGTTGAATAACCCAAGGACCAATAACCAATCTATCACCTCCCTTGAGGTACTAAACCAAATTACATCCAAGGTACACCCTGCTTCAAGCTTCTTCTTCCATTTTTCTTGATTTCTAATTTTTCATCTATTTATTTGTATTTTTGTGATTTTTGCATTTTTTTTACTAAGAACTGAATAGAAAGCTTAGGAAACTTTTAAAAGCTTATCAGTGACTTAATTTGAGCTTATGGAATAAGAAACAACAACATTAACAAGTTTCAAGTGAATTTGTCAAATTCTCTTGAAATCTGAAAATCTTAATTTAGTAACTAGGACTTGAAATTAACTTGAAATAAAGTTTGAAATACATGAAATTAACTGGGTACAAGATGTTTCAATTGAAAATATAACTGAATGAGTAAATTACACTACCTACGATTAAGCTATCTTTAAAGCTAAACTAATACATATTCAATACTGCTTCACTCTTCATTTATAGATATTCTTTGAAGTCCTTGCAGCTTTCTGAGACTATCCCACCAATTTGTAGCCGTTGATATGGTCAAAGTAATCCAGGCCGTTCAAAATAGCTTTTTCGCGCCAAAAATATCTAACAGCCAGTTGTGGTTGCGTGTGAGTAATTCAAGAGTTTAAATGGGTTTGGGAGTATGTGTGAGGTGGAGGGGAGTGGGTAGTGACTGGGGGTGTGAGGTGGAGGTGAAACTAGGCTAGGTGGAGGTGGTTTTGGTGATGCAGTGGTGAGGGAGGGAGAGGAACAGTGATGGTGGTGTTTGACTGTGGGTTTGACCCCAGTTTATTATATTTTTGGTGTTGGGCTTTTGGTGTAGTTTGGGCCTAGGAATAGGAAGGGGTGGGCTGGTTGTGTTGTATGTTTGGATTGGGTTTTTGTTTTAGAAAATAATAAGGATCCGTTTGGTTTTTTAAGTAGTAAATCACAAGGACCAAAATTGTAATTTATGCAAAGTTGAGGGGCTGATATTGTAATTCTCCCAAAGTATCTTCAAGGACCTAACTTGCCAAATATGATAAACCAAGGACCATAAATGTAATTATTTTCCATTTTAAATTTCCAAGGACCTTTTCTGCCAAACTGTGAAACTCCAGGGACCAAATATGTCATTTCACCAAACTTGCCAACCAAGGACCATTCCTGCCATAGAAGATTAGTATAAAGACCAAAATTGATTTTCTCAAAGTTTTTTTTACATCCCAGGGACCATTTATGTCAATTTGTAAAGTACAGGGACTAAACTTGTAATTTTGTGAAACTTTGCACCAAAGGACTAAATATGTAACTTTGTGATTCAAAAGGACCTTTGGCGACTTTTTCAAGTTTTTAGAATAACCAGGGACTAGTTTTGACAACTTTTGAAACTTGAGGGACTGAAACTGCCAATTATGCAAACTTTGTATGTTTTTTATCTGTTTTTTATTATTTTGCATTTGAAACATATAAAACACACTTCTAAGATATTTTAAGTATTATGATGCATATTTGAGTATTTTTGGATGTTTTGGCAGCTCAGATTAGTATAAAATGATGAGTATTTAGACACTCATCAATCCCCCACAGTAAAACATTGCTAGTCCCTAGCAATCTTTTAAGAAAAACTTAATGGATTTGAAAACTCTTTACCAAAAGCCATCACTTCTGGAGTAGCCAGATGTATCGATTCAAGTAAGAACTATGGTCTGTAATCCCCCGTAAATTTCCCTATAAATAATAAAAGTAAATCAAGGACTAATATATCATTACGTTAATTTATAACGTTTTTACCGATAACAATTTTTTTTTTTATTATTTAAATATGCTATGTTACTCGAAATCACTACGATACTCATAAATCCTTTTTCCTCGGAACGATGCTCACACATGTACCAATATAGTCTAAAATCGCGAGAATATTAAAAATTTCTTTTATTCGTTACGAACCTGCATTTTCCGACATTTTTCAAATTTACTATTCATCGGTTACTATTCACCAAACACTATTCATCATTTCACTATTCATCATTTTTGGAGTCGGTTAGTGATATTGAGATGTTTTTCAAAAAATTTACTATTCACGAAACACTATTCACTCTCGGACTCACGTAAACGTCTCACTAATTAATTTCTAAAATTATCACTAATCACAATTAATATTATACTAATCCTAAAATCCACCTAACCGGACCCTAAATCTCACCCTAAGCCCAACACATTTCTCGGTCTGTTACTATTCACGGCCCAATCCTCTTAAGGCCCATTTTCTTTCTTTTGTTTTTCAAGCCACTCGACTAGGATGACTAGAAACGAGCCTCGTATGCTCAAATCCTACACACGACACCCCTATATTTTTACACATACTCATTCCTCCCCTAGCCAACAATTAGAGTGTCGATTTTTAGCTTCTCACGTTGGGTCTAGCTACGATTTTACTAGGCAAAGCAATTGTCCAAAAACAATTTCATACGTTTTTCAACTAATCCAAAACTAAACCGTTTTGAACCCCGTTTGTTTCTATTAAGTTCTAAAACCATTTCTAAACTCAAACTCACGTTTAAATATTACATTTGATCCCTCATCACCAATCCTAGCCGAACATGCAAATCGTTTACAAAATAAATAAGTAGTCGACATGCATTGTAAAACAAAGATGGTACTTCCCCATTTCAAGCTCACACAAAACATATAATATGATCCTAGGCAAGTACCATTTGATTTTTAAAACCAATTCACAAGTACCATTCCATATTAAAATTCCAATTCCCACGTTTCTTTTGAAAATGGAGATGTCGACACACTAGGAACCAAGACTTTGAGTAACATGTTGCTTCTTGCACATTTCAAGACTTTTTGTAACACTCCAACATCACATCACATTAAATGATAGTCACTAGGACACTTCAAGTTTCATATATAAGTAACCATGCATGCAAGCCTTCGTTTCTCATTTACATGCAACCAAAAACTCACCAAAAATATTAAGTCTCTAGTCTAGTTCTTGGGTCGAATAGCTTGGGTAGGATTTCAAAGTAATCGGGTGGAGTTTAGGAGGAGCAAAACCTTGTTTGTGAACCTTGGTCGAGTCGACACACACACTACACTCTCGTACTCTTTTCTTCTCGACTCTACGTCTTGTTTTACCCACCATTTTGGTGTCGTAAGTTACTAACAAACTCTTTTCAATATTTATATAAAACTTTCAATTGCATTATTTTTTATACGCGACACACACAAATGCACCTCATAATTCGAAAACTAAATAAACGACATATATATATTTTACGTTCGTCTATATATTTCACACCTTAACAAATAAACTATGTAGAGTTTTGAAACTAAAAAGCTACGTACGAACCAATTTGGAGTACATTCCTAGCGTACCACAACAAGTATGAAAAACCCTCAAAAAAAAAATTCTAAGTCTTTTTATAAAAATTCGTCCCATGCCAAGTCCAAAACACAGGCATATCTTTAATATCTACTTAACGAGCATGCCTTTTTATTTCACAAACCAAAAGACCTCATGACAAACAATCATTTTTGTGTAGAAACTTTATAATAAAAATCGCGTTTTGAACCTATAAAAGTCACCAAGCAAATCGACTTGGAAACTAGTTTTGGAACATTATTAGTATCGACTGGGCCTTAAGGCCCAATCATTTCAAAATAAGCTAATCGTATAAGCTATTACAATAAGCTGATTGGCAACGTTTTTATACTCCTAACCTTAGCCCAAAACAAAGTCCAAAAACCCCGTAGGCCCATTGGATTCAAAAACACTAACGGGCTTAAGATTTTTCGTTAAAAGCCCATAAGCTATCAAACAAATTTTTCGAACTAATAAGCTGTTATAATAAGTTCAATAAGCTGTTTTGAAACTATTTAAGAGATGAAAACATTAAGTTTTGAAAATTGTGAAGTTTGGACTAAATTTGCAAATTTTACCAAAATCGGGTTAAAAGTGTCAACTTTTCAAAGTTTTGGTAAAAACTGTCAATTAGTAAACTTAAGGATAAAAACTGATTTTTATAAACTTTAGGGTGAAAAGTGTAAGAAATATAAAGTTTTGGACGTAAAATGTAAATACATTAAATTTTGGACTAACGGCGTAACGCTAACGCCGTTAGGGTAAAAAGTGTAAATTTTTAGAAAATACAAGGGCCGTATACTAAAATTAATTTTATTATTTTTATTACTATTAAACGTTACGTTTATTTTCAAACTATTATTTTT
Source organism: Artemisia argyi (assembly GCA_030686995.1). Taxonomy (NCBI): domain Eukaryota; kingdom Viridiplantae; phylum Streptophyta; class Magnoliopsida; order Asterales; family Asteraceae; genus Artemisia; species Artemisia argyi. The sequence goes on along the minus strand of CM060703.1, from coordinate 25,780,896 downwards.
ATTACTATTAAACGTTACGTTTATTTTCAAACTATGATTTTTATTACTATTAAACGTTACGTTTATTTTCAAACTATTATTTTTATAATTATTATTAAACGTTACGTTTATTTTCAAACTATTATCACTATTACTATTATTATTATTAAACGTTACGTTTATTTTCAAACTATTATTATTATTACTATTATTATTATTAAATGTTACGTTTATTTTCAAACTATCGTTATTATTATTATTAAACCTTACGTTAGATTTATATATATATAACTAAACTAAACGTACAATATATTATAAAACTAAAAGTTTTACTAACGTCAAATTAACCAATCATGCATTTAAAAACTACTCGCGATTAAAACACTAAGACTATCAAACGCTAAAACTTGACATATATTATCTAGGTCGTGTGTGGAGCCGTTCCCATTTTGCAAACTGAGTATCGATATTTTATTTCACTAAACCACTAAGGTGAGTTCATAGCCTCGCCTTTACTTGTTTAAATGTATTATAAACCCTGCGAGGGGGATACAGGCTAGTTTTTACAAACTGAACACAAGTATTTTCTTGGTATGCTTTACCTGATCTCGTTATTGCTTAAGTACCTTTTTGCCAAAAGCCCCTCATATCATGAGCCTTAGTCACCCAGAGAGGTGAACGTAAATAATTGTGGATAGATCTATTAGGGATTGACAATCCCCGTTTGGGCGTTGGAGAAAACAACCAAACGCACTTTATTTGAAATCTAATAGGTTACTGGCAAGGACCTATCCCGAGGGCCCCCTGTTACTATAATCCATCATTCGTGATGAGATCTGTTAATCGGCTGAGTGTCATGAGCTTAATGCAATAACAACTGTTTTTAACTTATAATTGTATGACGGTGCAATTATCACTTATAGCTTGTGTTCAATCTTTTAAACTTAAACCTATGAATATCACTCAACTTTTTTTGTTGACTTTTAGCATGTTTATCTCAGGTCTAAAAGGAGCAAGGACGGGACGGAAGAGCACGAAATTCTTACAAAGGCTATAAAATTTTACTATCATTCGAAAACCTATTTAACAAATTTTGAAAACCACTGGGACCTCATCTTTAAAACTTTGATATTTACAAAACTTCGAATGATAAATATTTTTAGAAAATCATTTTCTACTGAAAAACTATGAGCTGTGAAGTAACACCCAATCTTTATTCCGCTGCAAATATTTCAAAATTGGGGGTGTTACATGGTCCACCTGATAACCATGTGATTTTGAGCAAACCACCAGCTGTCAACGGATTTGATTTGTCTTTACCAAAAGCCGTTTGCTTCTGGACTAGCCAACTCTTGATGGACAAAGTCAACATCTTGGTGAGCTGATTACCAATTATGGTTTTTTCACTGCCTTTACCACAAGCCATAATCTTGCGGGCTAGCCAACTCATTCGCTTTTTAGGATATGGCGAGTTGATATACCATACAATTTTGGGCAAATTGCAAGCCATCAATGGATTTGAGATATCTTTACCAAGAGCCGTTTGCTCCTGGATTAGCCAATCCTTATGTGGGTTAGACATGGCGGACTGATACCATTTATTGCGTTCTAAGTGAGAAAAAATTTTAAAATTTGGTCTAAAATGGGGGTTCTTGATGGAACATGTGTTTAAATTCGTTAGAATAACGAATCTCCCCCCACACTTAGAACTGAATATTGTCCTCAATATTCAAAGTACCGGGTGTTAAACCAACACTTAGAACGTAAGAAGGAAAATACTCCATAGCCTTTAGTTAGGTTTATATACATTTTTTTAGAGGATATATACATATATACAATCATGTGGGTTAGTATCTCCCCCACACTTAGGGTGAAAACCCTAAGTACATGCTACTGTTTTTGATTACTGAGTCGCTAGCTTGACTCGACCCCGAATTCATTTGTCCATGTGGAAATATCAGGTGGAAGAGATAATCTCCATCGGACTTTCATTCAAGATGTTTGGATAAACATTTGAAGCACGTGAAAGTTCCACACCAATGAGATATACAGACCCTTGCTCAAAATTTATAAATGAGAATGTCGGGGTCAAAGATAATGTCCTCACTCCCGAAAGAGTGAAGAATAGGAGAAGCTACGGGATATATGAAGAAAAGAAAGAAAGTCATGATGAAAATCATGACTAACTCCTCATCTTTAATAGGAGAATTCATTGTTTCATGAATCTCCTCTTTTAAGCTCGTTTGATCAAGACATATTATGGGTATGTCTAGATCAAAATAAAAGTTATCATACTCCGGAGGAGATATGATATGAGTGAGTTCACAGGAGAACTCCTCAAAGGTGAATGATTTGTATTCGGGATTGATTTGAGTGAGTTCACTGGGGAACTCCTCAAAAGTAAATGATTCATATACGGGGAGAGAATTATAAGAATGAGAAGTGGTAATACCACTTATCTTTTCTCTTGTATGATCAAAGTGGAACGTTTGCAATTCCGAAATAGAATCATTTATCAAAAGCTCACTATCCTTGACGGGGATAGGAGATGAAATAGGCTTTTCATTAAAAGCCTCGATTCTAGAAATGAGAAGATTAGCATTTAATAATGTAAGACGAAGAGCTTCGTCTTGGATTATTTCTTCATCATTCTCTTCTTCTGAGTTGACAAGCTCAGAAGGTAATTCCTCCACATAACTTATGTATCCACAAGATAAAGAATAGTTCTCATCAGAATCAGAGAACATTTCAATATGATCAATTGGGAAGACAAGGGGAAGAGAGATATCACACATATGATCAAGAATTCCCTATGACTCACTTGGGAACACTAGACTTTATGAATTCGTCCGATTCCTTTTCAGGAACAGTGTCAAGATGCTCGTCCCCCATGCTCAGAGAGTGAGTGGGAACCTCGGGTGTGATAACATCAGACTGAGGGAGCTGAGAAGGACTAGCATACATGGATTTTATAATTTCCATTTGTTCTGCTGCTAGTAATTCTCCCATACTCTTTTCTCCCTGTATTTCCATGGAAAGAGTCTCAACTGATGAACTTGATGAGGTATCATCACTTTCATCATCTTCATCGAGAAAAGCAGCTTTGTAAAATTTGGAACGTGTTATAGCTGCTCGTTCTAAGACTAGTAATTCTTCCATGCTTCTTTCGTCTCTAGCTGCATGTTCTTCTGCAAGTAATTCCGCGATAGATTTATCACGAGAATATTGAGTGAGTGGAGACTGTGGGTGTCACAATTCGTAAATTCTGGTCATTTACCCGAACTTTCTCATTTACTATTCATTGGTTACTATTCACCGATCACTATTCATCATTTTCGGAGTCCGTTTGTGATTCCGAGAAGCGTTACTATTCATGTGACACTATTCATCCCGAAAGAAAAACATTATTCATGGTCATCGTTCATTTCATCGTAAACTTGGTTTACCGGTATATGTTTATTCTTTCGTCGGTTTTCAATATCTCAACCCGATAATCATTCCGACACCCGATCCTTGCAAGGAACAACATTTTATAACTTTTACACCTTTGTCGTATCTTGTTTCACCTCGTTAACATTTATTTCTATATAACTCGGTACCCGATAACACCCGAAATGCATTTAAACTACACAAATACATATCTTGGAGACCAAGTCCATCCACTAGCCATGTTACTTCCTTTTTCTTCCCATGTGCATTTCCCTAAAACATGGATCTATGTCTTAAGATATTTATCACCTAAACACCAAAAGTCTTCACACATATCTCATTTTACAAATCAAAAATCAACTTTTTCTCTCCTTTCTCTCCTCCTAGCTCACTGCTCAACAAAGAAAAAAGGGAAGATCCATCAAGTTTTTGAAGATCAAGTCATAATCAAGCTCTACTTTCATTCCTTGTTAGGGTTTTGTGATAAAACCCTAGGTTCTTTACATAATCATCTTCAAAACTCATCCAATCATCAAGTCGCTGTTAGAGACCGAGCCTCATTTCCATCATAACCACTTTTGTCTTCGTAACTATCGTACCAGGTGAGTCATAGCCCCACTTTTACTCTTTAGTACTTGTTTTAAACTCTTTGGGGGAGATACATGCTTAAACTGTTTACTCTTAATTGAACTTAAATGACTCTTGCTTCACTATTTATGCTCATAAGCAAAAAGTACTCAAATTAACTTGTTTGAACTATTGAACCTTTTGACTTGAACTTTTGGACTTATTGTACTGTACGTTCTAAGACTTAAAGTCTCACATGTTCGGAGCAACGCTATAAAGTCTCTCATGTTCAGAGCATCCTTAATAATTCTCGCCATGGTGGAGTGACTAATAATTCTTCGCCAAGTCGGTGGAGTGACTAATAATTCTTTGCCTAGGTGGCGGAGTGACTTCAAGTCTCCCATGTTCGGAGCAACACTATAAAGTCTCCCTTGTTCGGAGCGGCCTTGACTTATTTTATACTATGTGCCCTTATTGTGTACTATATTGACTATATGAACTTGACTACCAAACATACTTTAATAGCAGTGGGTTGTGAACACACAGGTTGCAAGTCTCATATGAACGGGCTTGGAACTGAGTGGATTTACAATGCCTTTGCTGGGAAACGTTCGTTCAAATGCGATTCATTTTACACAAACTCGATGAACTCACCAACCATTGTGTTGACATTTTAGCATGTATTTTCAGGTTTTATGCAATGGCACGCTACAGGAGGTTTTGGCATGGCATGGCATGGTCATAGAAGACTCTGATATTCATATGGGACCGTTTTAAACTATATTTTTAAGGGCCTAATTCTGCACTACTTTTTACAATGTAATTCAACACTTTTGTAAAACTATTTTATTCAAAATGATTGAAGCTGAAAACCATTCTTTGCACTTGTGTTGTGGTACCAATTGAGTTACATCCCAATGACATTACTTTCCGCTGCAAACCATTTTTGGGGGTGTGACAGTGGGGGTGTAGATGTGTCAAAACCAGATGTATCAGAACTAGAACAATGTTCAGGTTTATAATACGGTTGACATTGGAAATCATCATGAGGACCCCCACAATGTACACAAGAAAAACTTGGTGCATTGTGAAACGAAATATTAGCCAACTCCTCCTTTAGGTCTTTAAGTTTCTCAAGAACCTCTAGACAAAGGTCTTGCGGGTATTGAGGAGTTGCTTGGATTATTTGGCACTGTGGAGGTGGGTCTTGAAACGAATAGTCGTAATTGTTGCAAGGAAATGGATTCCCTGTCTGACAATCCGAGCTAAAGTGAGGACCTCCACAGTACTCACAACAGTTGAACTGATGTGGCTGTGAGTCGTATGTGTTTAAGTCATAATTGTTATTAGGAACCTGCTCATAGACAAGCGTGCTTCCTGATTGACAATCAGAACTGTAGTGTGAACCACCACAATACTCACAACAGTTAAACTGCTGAGTCTCATGGTGTGGAAGCTGATGGTAAGAATCAGTCGTATCATGGTAGGAATAGGGATTCTGGTTATAGACAGACCCGTTTCCTGACTCTACCATGCCACAACTGGGGCAATTACTACCCTTATAAGGACTACCACACCATTGACAGACAAGAAGGTGAGAATGAGACATAGAAAGAATCAAATATTTTTGGAGGGTGAGAAATGAAGAATCAAAAAGGTAGGAGGGTAAAGGTGAATATTTTTGGTGTTTTTGAAAATTTTTGTAATAATATGAAGGAAAATATCTTTGGGTTTTTTGTGTTCGTTGAAAACTAATTTTAAAATGTTTTCGGGAACTGTTTTTGTTTTATATGATAATAATATGAACAAGGATGGATAAATATACAATGAGCGTGTATTCAGATTCACTAATACGCAAAACCGTTTAGAATAAGCGCACAACCTCCCCGGCAGCGGCGCCAAATTTTGATTGGTGTGAAACATTTAGAAAATTATTGGTCAACCACTTGTGAATGGTCAACTATAATAGTCAAACAGCTAAAACCAATGCTTCCGTGGAATATAGTGTTTCCCCGGGTCGTTAGATCCCAACGACGTGTGGATGGTATTAAAAACGAATATGTGATTGAGTGAATATGAACAGGAAAGGGTATAAGTGTGAGTGAGTGATTACACTAAGGATTTATAAAACAAAATAGCTTAAGTAAGCTATTTGAATGATTACGTAAAAGCTAGATATTTAAAAACGTTTAAAATCTAAAAACGCGTACGTTTAATTTAATTCTACTTAAACGTACGAAACAAAAACGATTTTAACTAAAGTAGTAATTTGCATGCCTTAGGGGCTTAAATGCAAATTAAATAAACTTAAAATATTTATTTTATAATTACTAATTATTTAATTAATTATTATTATTTAATAACTATTATTAATTATTTAATAATTCACTAATAAATAAGAAAATGTAAAATAAGTCTAGAAATATAAAATTAAAATTTATAAAAGTCTAAAATATTATAAAACTTATTTTAAAACTAAAATTATATTTTTCACACTATTTATCTAATTATTATTAATTAATTACTATTTAATTATTAATTAACTAATTATATGATTTAAATTATTAATTATACTAAAAGGACTTAAGATAATTAATAAGATTTTTATAAATCTAATTAACCATCATAGGAATCCTAAAAAATTATAAAAAGTTTATTTTATGTATTTTTAAACTAATTTACTAATTATTATTCTATTTATTAATTAATTACCAATTAAACTAATTAAATTATAAAAAGTATAAGATGAACAGTAAAAATTATGGAAAAATTCCTAAAATTATATTATGTTATATAAAAGCTAGGAAAAATATAAAAAATAGGTGTTGCTTTATAAAAATTAATTATGCTATTTAATACTTAATTATTAATTAATAATTAATAAAACTAATATTAATTCTAATAAATACTAAATGACAAAATAAAAATCTGAGAAATTTACTAAAATTACTTTAACATAAAAGGAATTTAATAAAAATATAAAATTACAAAGTACTTAATAAAAATCTAAAAATGAAAATTAAATAGATAAATAATATTAAATAGAAACTATCACTTAATTTAAATTTGTCTTTTCTGGATTTTTCTTTTACAAACCTATTTTATACCTAAAAATAACTAACTTTTGTGAAAACAAATTTTATGTAACTTAAAAATAAGCACTGTGAGAGATTATTAGCTTCACAGTTGACTTTGTTTGACCAAACAAAGAAATAAGCTCAAATGAACTTATGTGGGGCCCACTATGGTTAATTCAGGTTCACACAAGTTACTTGAACATGTATGAGCAAGATTTTACAATATAAGCTCACAAAATAAGCTAATAAGCCACAATAAGCAATTTGATTTCTTGTTTCTAACTGAAAAATGGGACAGACTTAAGTGCTTATTTCAGGTGGGGTCCACTGAGTCTCAGGTCAAACTAAGGGTCAACTTTTGAAGCCTGGTAGGAGGGGGATTGGGAAAACCAAAAATGGGGACCACTGTGGTGGCCACAATCAACCACCAAAGTGGTGGTTGTAGTGGTGATGGACTGATGCACAGGGCAATTTGCAGCCCTGCAAGTGAGTTTGGAGGTCTGTGGGACCCACACAAAAAATCACAAAAATAAAATGATGCAAGGACAATGAAGATGAGCTGATAGACTATCTTTCCTAAAAAGCTCAAGTCCTAGAATTTAACACAAAATTCCATAAAAATCCTACAAGTTTTGGATTTCTGTCAAAGAACACAATTTTGACTTTATGAAATTACATACTAAGTTGACTTATGTGAAGTTTGAGCTTAATTTACTGGTTAAATATGTAATAATAATCTATGTTAAGATTAAATCAAGCTATATTAACAACTATTACACTAATATGAGGATTATGGATTGAAAATCATAACAGTAGACAAGATTGATGGAGATAGAGCATGATTTTTACTTTTAATCACATAACCACTAGTTTTTATGTTATATCTATCCTAAGTGAACCTAAAGAATGTTGTCTAGCCCAAACTCACATATTAAAACACCATGGGTCACTGAGAACCCTACTGAACCAAACACCCCTTTAGTGTTGTATGTTTTCATATAACACTAAAAACCATGGATTTTAATATTAATTCTACTGATTTTATTATTGAAACAATTTACCTAATTATTAATAAAGCTAATTGAGCTTAAGGAAACCACTGATAACAACAAGAGCATAGAAATACATAATATGCTATTTATGTCAGTTAGCTTTAAAACCAAAACAACAAAGGATTTCTATGAACAAATCCAACTTATTAAGCTACAAATAGGCTAAAGAACACTAAATAAGCATAAGAAAAACATAGATAAGCAGTATAAAGCTAAGCTACAGTAAACGTGCAAAAATATAGAAATTAGCTTACTAAGGAATTCCAAGCACAGTTGAATAACCCAAGGACCAATAACCAATCTATCACCTCCCTTGAGGTACTAAACCAAATTCCATCCAAGGTACACCCTGCTTCAAGCTTCTTCTTCCATTTTTCTTGATTTCTAATTTTTCATCTATTTATTTGTATTTTTGTGATTTTTGCATTTTTTTTACTAAGAACTGAATAGAAAGCTTAGGAAACTTTTAAAAGCTTATCAGTGACTTAATTTGAGCTTATGGAATAAGAAACAACAACATTAACAAGTTTCAAGTGAATTTGTCAAATTCACTTGAAATCTGAAAATCTTAATTTAGTAACTAGGACTTGAAATTAACTTGAAATAAAGTTTGAAATACTTGAAATTAACTGGGTACAAGATGTTTCAATTGAAAATATAACTGAATGAGTAAATTACACTACCTACGATTAAGCTATCTTTAAAGCTAAACTAATACATATTCAATACTGCTTCACTCTTCATTTATAGATATCCTTTGAAGTCCTTGCAGCTTTCTGAGACTATCCCACCAATTTGTAGCCGTTGATATGGTCAAAGTAATCCAGGCCGTTCAAAATAGCTTTTTCGCGCCAAAAATATCTAACAGCCAGTTGTGGTTGCGTGTGAGTAATTCAAGGGTTTAAATGGGTTTGGGTGTATGTGTGAGGTGGAGGGGAGTGGGTAGTGACTGGGGGTGTGAGGTGGAGGTGAAACTAGGCTAGGTGGAGGTGGTTTTGGTGATGCAGTGGTGAGGGAGGGAGAGGAACAGTGATGGTGGTGTTTGACTGTGGGTTTGACCCCGGTTTATTATATTTTTGGTGTTGGGCTTTTGGTGTAGTTTGGGCCTAGGAATAGGAAGGGGGTGGGCTGGTTGTGTTGTATGTTTGGATTGGGTTTTTGTTTTAGAAAATAATAAGGATCCGTTTGGTTTTTTAAGTAGTAAATCACAAGGACCAAAATTGTAATTTGTGCAAAGTTGAGGGGCTGATATTGTAATTCTCCCAAAGTATCTTCAAGGACCTAACTTGCCAAATATGATAAACCAAGGACCATAAATGTAATTATTTTCCATTTTAAATTTCCAAGGACCTTTTCTGCCAAACTGTGAAACTTCAGGGACCAAATATGTCATTTCACCAAACTTGCCAACCAAGGACCATTCCTGCCATAGAAGATTAGTATAAGGACCAAAATTGATTTTCTCAAAGTTTTTTTTACATCCCAGGGACCATTTATGTCAATTTGTAAAGTACAGGGACTAAACTTGTAATTTTGTGAAACTTTGCACCAAAGGACTAAATATGTAACTTTGTGATTCAAAAGGACCTTTGGCGACTTTTTCAAGTTTTTAGAATAACCAGGGACTAGTTTTGACAACTTTTGAAACTTGAGGGACTGAAACTGCCAATTATGCAAACTTTGTACGTTTTTTTATCTGTTTTTGATTATTTTGCATTTGAAACATATAAACCACACTTCTAAGATATTTTAAATATTATGATGCATATTTGAGTGTTTTTGGATGTTTTGGCAGCACAGATTAGTATAAAATGATGAGTATTTAGACACTCATCACCTAGCATCACTAGCATTCTTCTGAACACTATCTAGTGTGGTAGCAGCAAGAAGTTCAAGGCCTTCCAAATCAATTGTGTCAGATGCTTTTGTAGACTCCTCATCTGATTCATACACAACACCTTGCCTTTTCCTTTTCTTGAGCTTAACTTCCAACTTCTTGACCCTTCCAATGAGAGTCAGAACTGCTTCACTAAGATTCTTTTTGGTGAAATTCAGATCCTTTTCCAACTTGTCCACCTTATTCACATACCTGTTCAACAACACAAACAAAGAAGTAAGAGTAACAGGACCTTCAGTTCCACCAACAGGGATATCTGTGGCATTGGAAGCATCATTGGTCCTATGAGTAGAATAATCTAAATCTATATCTACATCTACATGATCCTCAAAGTTAGGTCTCAAGGGACTAGGTGTTGGAAGTCTTGTAAATTTTGGAGAATGTACAGGTTGGTCAGGGCCTAACTCCTCAGTAAGCATATGCTCAGGAGAAGTATGAGCCATTGGTGAAGGTATAGGTGTAGGTGACCTAGGAGAGGGTGGTGGCTGAACATCAGTGGCAACTGATGCACTTGCATCAGTAGCAACTTCAGCCCTGTCAGGAGAATCCTCTAGTGCTTGAGCAGCAGGAGGATCCTGACCACCAGCAACTGCATCAGCAGCCACTCCATCAGGGGGATTGCCCACAGGGGCATCAGCAGCTGCATCAGCAGCTACTCCATCAGGAGCATTGCCAGTAGGCAACATAGCCGGGAGTAAGGGTCTGTGTTCTCCTGTAAATTTGATTTTCATTTGAGAAAACAACTTTTTAGATAAACCCTTAACAGGCAAATGGGTAGGGTCAGTGGTCTGAATGCCTAAAATAATTTGAAGAAACCTAGGATACATTAAATATTTAAGTTTGGTATCCTTAACATTACCAAGCATTTCATTAAATATATACTTAGAAAAGTTAAAGGTTCTTCCCTGAGAAAGACACACAATGGCAAGAGCAATGTCTGTTGAAAATTGATCCCATCCACCAGACTTAGAACTCATACACTGAAGCAAAGTGTGCGTCAAAAACCTCCATTTAGGGCAAAACAAATTCTTGTACCACACTTTCCCGTCACCACTATAACCAGTAGCCCGAAGACCTACAAGTATTTTTTTCCTTAGCCAATTCATTCTCCCCGTCTTCATCATCCAATTGTAGTTAAGTTCTGACCAAAGACTCAGTAACAACACATTCTTCCCCATCTACCATAGCAACAATCTCTGTTGGTCCATTATCAACAGTCCTGGTCCTTGCCGTTTCCCAAAATTGTATAACCAGAGATTCATGAATAACATTTGGATAATGGATCAAGGCATAATGAATCTTGGATCTTTCGAGAAATTCTATCATACCCACATAATCATCATCACCCTTACCACGACCAAGGAAAGCATGTTTGTTATGATCACCCTTGAAAAGTAGTTCAGCCATTGATTGATAAGAAGAAATTAAGGTTTGGAGTGCTGAATAAAGTTGAAATGGTTTTTAAAATTTATAGAGAGAGGGAATCAGTTAATTGTGAGTGGGATATGCACGTCGAGGTTAATTATGGTAAGTTACCAAACGTGAAATGTAATTGGCAAAAATTATGGAAACCAATCTTTGACCAATAATCGACTTTGAAACATCCCAATTAAACTGACTCGTCAGCTAAAACCAAGTCAAACGGCAGAAACCAAATGGTCAATCCGTAGAAATAAGTCAATCGTTGACTACAGTCAACCATGTATGAATCAGCACCATCCACAGAATCAATCAGCAAAATCACACCTTCAGTGGTAACCAAATATCTTTGAAAAATCTCTTTATTCAAATTTCGAATCACCCTTAATTATCTCCAAACCACGTGGCATTTATGGTAATAAAGACACGCGGTTTGGGTGATCTTTATAAATAAAGGGTAATTATCCCCAAATATCTCCACACAATACAAATCCCTGATTACAATTCCTCCAATCAATTAAGAACCATGGCATCCAATCCAAGCATCATCAGCCTTTCTTCTGACTCATCTGATTCATCTGAATCACTAACATCTCCATCACCACTCAGAATGCCAACTCTCCCACGGGATCTCACAAAAAAGAAAGCCAGAAAGAAGAAACATGATGTACATGCTCCAAGTTCTTCATCATCAGAAGATCTTCCACCATACCCTTCTGAAATTGATGATCCTGAATACCAGAGAGAGATGGAGAGACAGTGGAATGCATTGGAGAGGGCAAACAGAGTTCCCAATCCTAATGAGTCTCCCTTCATCTTCACTTCTTCTGATGAAGAGGATGATGAGAGTGATACACTCTACAACCCTACCACTCCTGAGAAGCCCCAGTCCTCTCGTCCAAGACGACCATCAAGGGGAAGAAAATTAAATCCCCCATTGCCAAAGACAAGAAAGATTGTGATGGGGTTGCCCTATCCTCAGTGGCAAGGAATCTTCAACAACAACAAAGGCAAGGAGAGGATAGTGGAAGGCAAGGGCAAGAGCAAAGTAGAATAGGAATTCTAGGATTGATAGGCTTGTATTGCTTGTTTTAAACTTTCAATCTTTTTCCTGTCTTGTACTTCTGAAGAATCAATAAAAATGTTGCCTTGTTTGTCTTTACTTGATTTTAATTCTTCTGAAAGAGTTGCATTCCCCTGAATAAATTAATCTTTTATAAACCTTCAGCAGGAACAAACTTTAAGAATAAAGTAGATATTATCAGCAGCAAGTGGTCAAACCCATTGACTTTCATCCGAAGAATCCACTTAAGTGGACAACTTGCACAATTAGTAATTGCTACTGACTCAACTACCTCCCATTAACTTGCATTTACTCATATTAATCCCAAATCAAGTCTTTATAAAGAAGTCTTCAAGGCATAAGCTACTCACAACTCAACAGTACACTAATAGCATCACACCAAAGCCTTTCTCAACACCCCAATCATGAAATCAAACCCCAAAATTATTGATATTTCCTCTGATTCATCATCAGATTCCACCTTTGACATTCCTCAAATACAAAGAGCATACTACTACCTTGGTGAAGGACCTTCTGAGTTTTGTCCATCTCCAACCTCATCAGAAGAAGCAGAGGAAGCTCCAACTCCTCTTGCTATGGTTGTCCCTGATTTTACTCCTATCACAGCATTCCTGACAAGTGAAATAGAGAGGGTTTGTGCTGATATGAGGAAGATCTTTGTCCCTGAAGAGCCACAGTCCTCAAAAAGGAACAAGGGTCCATTAAAGGTTGTCCTTGGACTTGCTGCTCCCAAGCTCTGGAACAAAGACATGCAATCCAGAGGAGTCCACAAGAAGATAAGGACATGGGCAAAGAGAAGAGAAAGATGGAGTAGAAGGTTGGGCTTTGGGAGGTGGTGGTGTTTTGGTTGTCTGAGTGTTGTTAGATGGTGTCTTTTGTACTTCTGATGTTTGATGTTGTTGATCATGTACTTTCTGTTTCTTAAATAATGAAAGATCCTTATATTTTGTCTTTTACATCTTTTCCCACTGATAAAAGTTATGTAGATCTTTGTGCATCAGCAGGAACATAGCCTGCAACCAAACATTCAAACAGAACACAAAAGACAACCATAATAATGTACAAAATTAGTAAGAAACCTGCAAAACAAAGTTAGTAAACATAATAATCTACATAATATACAACATGTACAATCCTCCCTTGAGGCATGATGAGGCGAAAAATGATCCGTTTTTAGGGGGTCATTTAAGCCCGAATCCGAATTTATTTGATCAAATATTGCCCTAAATCGTTCCTTTTGTGATTTTAGGTGTTTGGAGAGCGAATTCTGGAAAAGAGGCTATTTTGGACGTTTTTGGAGCATAAAGTGAAGAAAACGACAAAGTACCAAAAATCCAAGCTGGAAATACAAGGTGACGGCGTCAAGGGTTTGCTCTTGACGGCGTCAGACATGAAGAATAAATTACCGTAGCTGGTGACGGCGTCAGATGGAGTTATGACGGCGTCAAAGTGGCCAAGAATAATTTACCGTGGGTGGTGACGGCGTCACATAGGCCGTCACGATTTTATCTAGGGCGTCCGAGGAAGTGTATGGCGGCGAGTTGACGGCGTCAGATTTAACTCTTGACGCCGTCAGGACGATTTTCCTATATATAGTTTTCAAGTTTTTTCATTAAAAAAAGAGAGAAGTTTTGGTGAAACCCTAAAGACGATTTTGGTGCCTCTTTTACAGGTTTTTCAAGGGTTCCAAACCCTTGAGACCTTGCATTGTAATTGAGATAAGTATACTCTTAATTCAATCAATATGTCTATGTGTTGGTTGTTTATCTTTTGTTCTTATCTTAATTCTACTATGCTAGGCTAAATTTCCTTTGTGTTTGCTTAGATCTAATGAAACCTAGATGTTGATTATGTGTTGATTACTTGTCTATTCTTGTTTTGAATGAATGATATTATATGTTAGGCTTAAGAAAACTGGCAGATCTCCAAATGGTAACATGCTTGAACGTCTTAAGAAACATGAACCGAGGCGTACTAGGTCTTTATTGGTTGTATTTAATGCATGAGCCACTGTTTACAATCCCTATAGTTGTGCTGGGTCATGGTGTAGGAGGAGATAAGAGCTCATAGAGTTGGGGAGTTATGTATGCCACTCCACGAATGGTATTAAGGAATACAACCCGTCATTCATACAAGTGTAACAAGTAATTAACATGTAAAAGATATCTAGGGAGTAATGAAGTCTAAGTAAACACAATTTCTCCAATTACTGCTCACAACCTTAGTTTAATTAGTTTGTTTTCATTTTTTATTATTTTATTTTGATTGCATCTTAGTTTTGGGTTAGTTGATTAGCAACTAATTCCGCCCACTCCTTCAAAACCCGAGATTTTAATTGCTTTCATAAAATATAAAAATACAAAAATAATCATCTCTCACCTCTAGAACTATTAATTAGGTTTTCTAATCCTAGCGACACTATTCCTAAGCTGAACGATCAATCCCCCGGTACTTGTCACTATACTATACTACAACGATCAGGTACACTGCCTGGTGGGGGTTGTAAGCCTCGCGAGATCCCTCGAGAGGTAAAGCAAGGTGCGATTCCCACGCATCAAGTTTTTGGCGCCGCAGCCCGGGGAATAGTTATTGTCTAGGATAGGATTTCTTTTTATTAGGTCTACTTGCTAGATTCCTTTCTAGTAAGATTTTATTTTTATTTTTAGGTCTTCTTTAGTCTATCTTATTTCTTCGTGCTTTTGTTCGTAACTCTTTACCATCCGACATCATGGAAGGTGGTAACATCTTTGAACCCATCATCCCACCACAACAAAACCCACCATTAGAACCCCTTAGGCCCCGAACCTTAGGAGAGTATTCCCGACCTAGCCACCAAGGCTACCGAAACACCATTGAGCTCACCGGAGCCAATGTGACCCCCTTGCGATCCGACACCATCCGGTTGGTGCAAAGCGGATGTGCATTCCATGGACTTCGTTCCGAAGATCCAAACCAACACCTTAAGGACTTCCTCAAAATTGTAGATTCCATAGACCTAGGTGTTGAAACTAGAGAGACTACCCGTTTACGCCTATTCCAATTCTCTCTACGGGATCAAGCTAGTCAATGGCTTGAGCGTTTACCCGCGGGATCCATCACCACATGGGATGATCTCACCACTCGTTTCCTTGCTCAATTTTTCCCACCGGGGAGAACTACTAAACTTAGGAATGACATCTTGATGTTCCAACAACGTCAAAATGAATCTCTTTATGAAGCATGGACTCGTTTCAAGGACTTACTCCAAAAAGTCCCTCATCATGGCATAGATTTGTGGCTCCAAGTCCAAATTTTTTATGACCATATCGATATCCCCACGAGGCGAACCATTGACCAATCGGCCGGTGGTAAGCTACGTGATCTTAGTGCGGAACAATCATGGGAACTCATAGAAGATCTTGCTCTCTATGACAACGAAAGTTGGAATGATCCCCGTGATTTGAACAAAACGGTCAAGGCAATATCTTTGCCTTCGAATAATTCAAGCACTCCCGACCGTAGGATCATGGAACTTGAGGACCAAGTCAAGTTTCTCATGAAATCTTACGAAGCTCCGAAGCATTCAAGCCAAGTGAACAAAATCACTTCTTCATGCGAATTATGTAGTGGTCCCCATGACACTCATGATTGTGTGGAACTCCCCGGAACAGCTTTTGCGGACTACGCATCCACGCGTACCGACGAAGCGGGAGATAAGTGGTACACTTTCAAGCCCGAGCCAAACACATACGGTGATTCATATAACCCCTCATGGAAAAATCACCCAAACCTTAGGTGGAAACAAAATCAACCAAATTCATCCAACCCACCTAATCGTTACCAATCAAACGGTCCACCATCCAACCGTATCTTCAACAACAATCCTTCTAACAACTATGGTAGTACCAACAATCTGGAAGGATTGATGTCGAAATTTATGGCATCTCAAGAAGCTCGCATAGCTAGGTTTGAAACCGAATTCAACCAACAACAAACGGAGATGACCAACAAAATCGACAACTTGTTGAAAGCCCTCAACAACCAAACATTAGCCACACCTAGGAAGGACACTAGGGACACCAATAGTGGAATCCAAGCTAAGGACCCCTCATCATCCAAACATGTCCACTTTGTCAATGTTGTCACTATTAAGCCGATAGATAGGGAAATAGAGGAGAGTGACAAAGATGAAGTTAGAGTAGAAGCCAATAGTGAGGATGAGAGTAGGGAAGTTGAGGTTAATAAGGATGAGGAATTAGAGGAGGTAGAACCTATAGAGGAATATTTTGATAAGTTGCCAACCAAGGAAGAACGGGAATACCATAAGTATTTATTCGATAGTCCCGAAACAACATATATCTTTGGCGATCCCCTGATCAAAATGGGAGACCCCTCTAACATTAACATCCCATGCAATATCGGGCACATGCATGTATGGAAAGCTTACATAGATCTTAGATCCCCCGTGAACATCATGTCTAGGACTTATTACAATTGGGTGATGAAGAAGCAACTCAATTTTAGGATAATGCCCGGTAAAAGTTGGATAAGTAATTTTGCGGGAAGAGTGAAGGGATTGCATGTCATTATAGGGAATCTCACCTATGAGATTGATTTTATGATAGTTGAAGACATTCGTCCGGTGATAGATGCTTGCCTAAGTCAAGTAGTATTCGGGAAGCCATTTGTTGAGGCCACTAGGATGAGTTATGATCCGACATTAGGGATAGTTAGATTCAAGGAAGAGAATGATGAGGTTGCTTATCAAATGCCCTACAAGATTGAGCAATACCGCCTTCTCTCTAATTTCGAAAAGGAACATAAGCAAGCGGCTTATTATAGGAATGAGGAGGATAGACGTAGAGGAGTAGAGTATGTCAGAAATAGGATGCTTGGTTTCTACAAAGAGTGCTTACAACTAGGTCCAGAATACAAAACTGGTTTAGAAGATGACCTAGAGAATGGAACCAATGATGAAATCACGTAGTAACCCACGACTTTGAGTCTAGCTACAAGACTCGTAAATAAAGAAAAGCGCTTCTTGGGAGGCAACCCATGTTTTGTGTGATTTTATTTGTTTGATTGTTATTTGCTTCCGTATGCATGTTTTATTTTTTATTGTTGGTTGATCATGTTTCTCAATTAAAATGTGGAAATACTTTATTATGTTGTTTAGCCTAGTCTTAACTTCAACCTAAAGGTATTTTTGCAAAAGATAAGTGTAAGGGGAAACCCCAAATATGTTTTTTAAGAAACAAACCGATCATGATTCTCCACAATATTTAATGAACATGTGTATTCGTATTGTTAGAGTCAAATGCTTGTATTGAGTCATAATGTAGTTTTGCAGGATTTTCCAGGAAGTAGGACAAAGTTTTTCCAGAAATTTTCCGGAAACTTAACATAAAGATTTCTGCAGGTTCATTCTGACGGCGTCAGGCAATTGCTCTTGACTGCGTCAGGAGTCAAAAATCTGGAAATTTTACCGATTTTGTTTTTCTAATGGAGTCTTATAAGTTTTTGTGAATTATTAAGTTTTATAATCTCCAGGAAATCTGCAAACTTCATTCCACAAGCATTATATCTTATTTTGTTTTCTAGGATTTAGTAACTTATATAGGATGCCGCCGATTTTACGCGAGGTTGCCTTGTCTACTTTTGTCAGGATTTACAGGTTATTTGAGACAAGAAGATGATTTATATTCTGGAAGGGAAGCTTTGATTGTTCGTTTTCTTGGAGGAAGATTTAACCTGGCCAACCTAAAATACATACCGAGCGAATCAGGGGAGTATTTGAATTCATTCTCTTTACTTTTAACTTTTACATTCTTTACTTGAACATTGGGGACAATGTTCATCTTAAGTGTAAGGGGAGGGTAAAAAGATGATACCTTACATATGCACTTTCGCTTGAGTTTGTTTTGTTTGATAGTAGATGAGTAATAAAACTATGAGAAATACTTGTTAGTGTAATTTTAGCGCCAAATTTAAAATTTTTTACAACATTTAGGAGTGAAACTCTAGCCATAGCAAGCGTCTCATGGATAGGAGGTTGTATGACTAGCACATAACCGTATATTCAGAAAAATTTTCCACCCAAAAATGTGAGGTTCGCCTTTAGATTTGATAGGAAAAGCATTTATTATTGGTGCTTATGAGTGTACCGGTAGCATTTAGATTCTAGAACTTGCGTTAGTGATGCATCCCGAGACCGCTAGTGAGACTACATTCGTGTGGTAGGATTTACTACATGATAAGAGGCATTAGGATCACCCTTGTGTTGAACCCGTATTATAATTACTTGACCATTTAAGTCATATTACCTGGCTAGTTAAGTCAACTAATTTTTCCCACACCTTTAGCGTTGTACTCATTTTTAGTACACGATACCCCTAGTACACCCCTCCGAGCCTATCTTTTCGTTTCTAACTTTAAGCATTTTACTTAAAGGAAGAATTTGTTACACCCCACTTAAATGTACACCCAAATGGCCTTAGCCTTCCGTGTATGCGCTCATTTTTTGTGCATTATTGTTATGTGTTAAACCCTAAGTTAACTTTCTAATTGATTACATGGTTGCTAAGTCGAGTCATATCCTTGTACATATTGTTTTGGGACGATTGGGACTCATGGGTAAGTACTTATTTTATGGAGTAATGGGGAAGAACAACACTTATTACCCCCATATGTACGTTAATCTTAAAAGTGCTCCAAGTGTTTTGATTTTCTTAATTCGAGTCATTAGAATAGTTTAATGTAAAGTATGTAAAGATTCAATTGTAAGGGGAATGCTCAAACCCCTATGATGTATTATTTTGGATGGTAGGGTAAGAGTGTATGAAAAAAAAAAAAAAAAAAAAAAAAAAAAAAAAAAAAAAATCGAAAAAATCAAGAAAAAAAAAAAAAAAAAAAAAAAAAAAATAGAAATGAAAGAGTGAAAAAACATACGGACTACCATCCCGTTTTCATTCTATGTTCATTTTATGTTTTTAGTTATTTTTCATTTATTAGCTTAAGTCGAGTCTAGTCTTGGCTTAGCAACGCCATCTTGTACATGTAATTGACTAAGATTGTTAACTCGCCACCAGTAAAATTCCTTTATCCAACAAAACCGTGTAATTCATATCCCTACACCTAACGTTATAACCCTTTAAAAGACCTCTTTGATAGTTTATCCTAGGTGCTTACGCCATGTGGTGGAGGTTTGATCCTTTCCCAAGCCTATGGTAATCTATTTTGCTATGACAGGTAGTGAGAGATATCTTCCATTTCCATAATGTTATATTACTTTATTACACCCGAGAGATGTGAGTATCTAAACACTATTTGTGAGGTGCTTGTGTATGACCTCCGTGCTTGTCTATTGGTCTTTAGTGGAACGATTATTTGTTGTAATTACTTTTATATTAGTGTTAAATGACCCCTAACTTGTCTTTTGAGTAGAATAAAAGCTCATTTGCTTGAGGACAAGCAAATCTCAAGTGTAAGGGTATATGATGAGGCGAAAAATGATCCGTTTTTAGGGGGTCATTTAAGCCCGAATCCGAATTTATTTGATCAAATATTGCCCTAAATCGTTCCTTTTGTGATTTTAGGTGTTTGGAGAGCGAATTCTGGAAAAGAGGCTATTTTGGACGTTTTTGGAGCATAAAGTGAAGAAAACGACAAAGTACCAAAAATCCAAGCTGGAAATACAAGGTGACGGCGTCAAGGGTTTGCTCTTGACGGCGTCAGACATGAAGAATAAATTACCGTAGCTGGTGACGGCGTCAGATGGAGTTATGACGGCGTCAAAGTGGCCAAGAATAATTTACCGTGGGTGGTGACGGCGTCACATAGGCCGTCACGATTTTATCTAGGGCGTCCGAGGAAGTGTATGGCGGCGAGTTGATGGCGTCAGATTTAACTCTTGACGCCGTCAGGACGATTTTCCTATATATAGTTTTCTAGTTTTTTCATTAAAAAAAGAGAGAAGTTTTGGTGAAACCCTAAAGACGATTTTGGTGCCTCTTTTACAGGTTTTTCAAGGGTTCCAAACCCTTGAGACCTTGCATTGTAATTGAGATAAGTATACTCTTAATTCAATCAATATGTCTATGTGTTGGTTGTTTATCTTTTGTTCTTATCTTAATTCTACTATGCTAGGCTAAATTTCCTTTGTGTTTGCTTAGATCTAATGAAACCTAGATGTTGATTATGTGTTGATTACTTGTCTATTCTTGTTTTGAATGAATGATATTATATGTTAGGCTTAAGAAAACTGGCAGATCTCCAAATGGTAACATGCTTGAACGTCTTAAGAAACATGAACCGAGGCGTACTAGGTCTTTATTGGTTGTATTTAATGCATGAGCCACTGTTTACAATCCCTATAGTTGTGCTGGGTCATGGTGTAGGAGGAGATAAGAGCTCATAGAGTTGGGGAGTTATGTATGCCACTCCACGAATGGTATTAAGGAATACAACCCGTCATTCATACAAGTGTAACAAGTAATTAACATGTAAAAGATATCTAGGGAGTAATGAAGTCTAAGTAAACACAATTTCTCCAATTACTGCTCACAACCTTAGTTTAATTAGTTTGTTTTCATTTTTTATTATTTTATTTTGATTGCATCTTAGTTTTGGGTTAGTTGATTAGCAACTAATTCCGCCCACTCCTTCAAAACCCGAGATTTTAATTGCTTTCATAAAATATAAAAATACAAAAATAATCATCTCTCACCTCTAGAACTATTAATTAGGTTTTCTAATCCTAGCGACACTATTCCTAAGCTGAACGATCAATCCCCCGGTACTTGTCACTATACTATACTACAACGATCAGGTACACTGCCTAGTGGGGGTTGTAAGCCTCGCGAGATCCCTCGAGAGGTAAAGCAAGGTGCGATTCCCACGCATCAAGGCATATGCCTCCCCTAAGGCTTATGCCTCCCCTCAAACATAGCATTCAAGGGTTAACTATCCCAATGGTGACAACTAGGTGATTAAACCTAGGTCCATCAAAAGCTTTTGTTAATAAATCAGCCACATTATCATCAGTATGAATTTTAGGCACTTGAATTAGATGCTTCTCATTTGCATCTCTTATAAAATGGTGCCTAATTTCTATATGTTTAGTTCTCTGATGAAAAACAGGATTTTTAACAATAGAAATAGTACTTTGATTATCAATGTAGATTTTAGTGTTCATGAAGTTAAACCCATAATTCAACATCTGATTCTAAATCCAAAGTACCTGACCACAACAGTTGGCAGTAGCAACATATTCTGCTTCAGTAGTAGAAGTAGCCACAATGGTTTGTTTCTTGCACTGCCAAGAAATAAGTCTTCTACCAAGAAATTGACATCCTCCTGTTGTGGATTTCCTATCGAAATTAGCTCCTGCATAATCACTATCACTGTATGCCTCCAATACAAATGGTGATTCCCTTGGGTACCATAGGCCTAGCTTGGGTTGGCCTTTGATGTACTTGAAAATCTTCTTCACTGTATTTAGGTGGGAAGTCAGTGGAGTGACTTGATGTCTTGAGCAAGCACTGACAGCAAAGGTAATGTCAGGTCTAGAAGCTGTGAGATACATGAGTGATCCAATCATGGATCTATAGAGGTGAACATTCACAGCCTCATCTTGTTCATTTGGATTTTTAAGCTTGGGTGGTTCATATGGAGTAGTAGCAGTCCTCAAAAGATCAAAGTCAAACTTCTTCAAGATGTCCTTTACATATTTCTCCTGATGGATAAAAATCCCTTCAGGTTGTTGTTTGACTTGTAGCCCTAAGAAAAAGGTTAATTCCCCCATTGCACTCATCTGAAATTCACCTTTCATCAAATCTTCAAATTCCCTGCACCATGCTTCCTTTGTGGATCCAAAAATAATGTCATCCACATATACTTGTACTAGAATGATGTCCCTGGAGTTTTTCTTAATAAAGAGGGTCTTGTCAATTGCTCATCTTCTGTAGCCATGCTCCAAAAGAAATATAGACAATCTAGCATACCATGCTCTTGGTGCTTGGTGAAGTCCATAAAGTGCCTTGACAACTTTGTACACTTTCTTAGGATGATGGGGGTCTTCAAATCCTTGTGGTTGAGTGACATATACCTCCTCTTCAATTTTTCCATAGAGGAAGGCACTTTTGACATCCATCTGATAAACCTTAAACCCCATATATGAGGCAAAGGCTAAAAATAATCTAATTGCCTCAACCCTAGCAACTGGTGCAAAGACTTCAGTATAGTCAATCCCTTCTTCTTGTCTGAAACCTTGAGCCACCAATCTTGCTTTATTTCTGACCACAATACCTCTAGCATCCCTCTTGCATTTTAATATCCACTTGGTCCCAATTGCAATTTTCCCTGCAGGAAGATCAACAAGGACTCAAACATCTTGATTCTTGAATTGTTGCATCTCTTCCTGCATAGCTTCAACCCAACTAGGTTCACTCAAAGCCTGTTTAATGCTTGTTGGTTCAACTTGGGACAAGAAACAAGCAAACAAACAATGCTTCTGATCTGTGTGATTGTCTCTCTTCTGAGTGGATACATAAGTTAGAAATGCACATTGCCCAAACTTGGTATTCTTAATGGCACTCATGGTGAGAACCATAGCATTTGGATCACCAAGTATATTATCTTGTGGATGAATGGTGTTGATCCTTTTAG
Organism: Artemisia argyi; assembly: GCA_030686995.1. Lineage (NCBI taxonomy): Eukaryota > Viridiplantae > Streptophyta > Magnoliopsida > Asterales > Asteraceae > Artemisia > Artemisia argyi. Next base: position 25,757,748 of record CM060703.1, on the reverse strand, counting down.
TTGCAACAGGATTAACATCAATGGAGGTATCAAGATTGGTTAGTGTAGGAGCAAAGTCTTCATCATAAGAAGCTGATTGAAAAATGCCATCACTTTGCTCAACATTAGCAAGATCTGAGGGAATTGGAAACCTGCCATAAGGTTCATCCAAGCTAGTGGATGTTTCAGTGGAAACAGGAACTGCAGCAGAAATGCCTTCAGCAGAATCGCTGTCAGCAGAATCAGCAGCTGCATCAGCAGATGTATCAACAGAACTAGATTTCCTGCTCTCTTCAACGGCAGCTTGTTTTAAGAGTGCTTCAGTGTCTTGAGCAAATTCAAGACCAAGTCTTTTAGCTTCCTCAGCAGTTGCATGTTCTTGCTTTTTGAGTCTAGCAAGATCTTCTGCATAGGTTGAGTTGTCCACATCATCAGCAGATTTGGCATAAGAGGCTTCTTTGTTAGGAGGATCTGCTATTTGAATTGGTAGAGTAGATACAACAATAGTGGGTTCATCACATTCTGAATCACTGTCTGAATCATCCTGTAGGGTACCTGCACTGTTAGAAGATGACACTTGTATACCTACAGAGGGGTTAGTTTTGTGTCTAGCATACCCCAAATAATCTGTTAAGTAATCAAGGTCAAAATACCATTCATAACCTTTTCCCTGAACATTTTCATTCTCCTCCAAAAATTTTAGGTTAAGAGTCTCTTCTATCTTCTTTGCAGCCAAGTTATATACCCTGTAAGCCTTGCTATGAGCTGAGTAACCAACAATATACCCTTCAGCAGCTTTTGCTTCAAATTTGCCTAAGTGATCACTTGTGTTTAGAATAGTCACCTGACTTCCAAAAGGTTTCAAGTGTTCAATGGTAGGTTTCTTCCCTGTCAGTAGCTCATAGGGTGTCTTATTATGAGGTTTAGTAATCAACACCCTATTCAATACATAACAAGCAGTGCCAACTGCTTCAGTCCAAAACATGGTGGGAAGTTTAGAGTCAGCAAGCATAGATCTTGCAGCTTCTATAAGGGTTCTATTCTTCCTTTCTGCAACCCCATTATGTTGTGGAGTCCTAGGAGTGCTATAGTCTCTTTTAATACCCTTCAACCCACAAAGTTCAATGAGATTAGCATTTTTGAACTCTGTCCCATTGTCACATCTTATACCTTTAATCTTCTTGTTAAGTTGGTTTTCAATGAGAGCCATAAATTCTTTAAGTGCCTGAAAGGTTTGATCTTTAGTCACCAAGAATGTCCAACTGAATCTACTGAAAGCATCAGTGATTACCAGACAGAAGTACTTATGGTCAATACTCCTGATGGATGTTGGACCAAAAAGATCCATATGAAGTAGCTGCAATGGTTCTGAGATTGTGGTCACAGCAGTAATGGCCTTATAGGAAGCTTTGTGTTGCTTACCCTTGTTACATGCAACACAATTATGTTCATTAGTGAATATCTTGGAAGGAAGTCCATGAACAAGTCCATCTTTAGCAAGTTTGTTGATAACTTTGAAATTAACATGTGCCATCCTTCTATGCCATTTTGTAGATTCATCCAAGGATGCTTTGGCCACCAAACATGCTAGATCACCTTCTGGCTTGACATCATTCAAGTCAAATGTATAAAGATTATGATTTCTTGGAACCTTTAGCAATACATGATAGTCATCAGGTATTTTGAAGTCAGGTGAGAGAATGAGACAACCCTCTTCAGTGAAGAGTACAGGAAGCTTTTTGTCACAGATTTGTGAAACTGAGAACAAATTGAATCCTTGAAGTTCCTTCACATAGTAGACATTCTCAAAATCCACCTTTGGAGTTTTAATTGTTCCTTTACCAGTAATCCTTCCTACACCACTTCCAAATCTCACTATTCCTCCATTAAAAGGCACAAAATCATGTAGCTTCTCCTGATTCCCAGACATGCTTCTTGAACAACCACTATCAACAATACCTAAGTCTTTATTAAGAAGAGGATGTTCCTACAACAAAAAAAGTTAATATACAACAACATGAGTATTTTAAGAGACTTAAGTCATGAAAGACTTGAGTCTGCCCTGTGGATCATTATGATGTACCCAAGAAGATGAGTTAGATCCACAATTGTTCCTGGAATCCCTGTAGTTATATGGCCTTTTATATGTCCAAGAACAATCTGCTGAGGACTTTTCAGCAGAATCCCAATTAGCCCTTCCCAAAAACATTGGGTCATTATATCCATACCAATGATTAAATCCATAAAATGGTCTTGACCCATATCTATTTCTATTGGTATTCATATATCTATTAGCAGAAACAGACCTATCAGAAGGAACAGACCAATCAGCAGGAATGGAATGCATTCTGCTGATGTTGTAGTTTGCCTGTGGAACTAAAGAGGGTTTGGTACAAGTGTTAGTCCACTTTTGTCTAGGTCTATTATTAACAACAGAAACACCCATCCTCTTATCATGAAAATCACAATCCTTAATCAAATGCAATTTGCTACCACAAACAAAACACTTCTTCTTCTTAGAAGATTTATTAAATCCAAAAGATGTCTTATTAAACACAGAATTATTCAAAGAAACACCAGAAATAGAATTGTTTTGCAAATACTGAAAGGAATTGTTTTCAAAAGAAGTAAATAACAAGTCTTCAAAAGAGGCTGTCTTAGAAGGACCTTCATCAGCAGCAACTTCAGAGTCCACAGACTTGTAAGATGACTTGTCAGAAAGCTTTATTGAGGACTTGGGTGAGTATGACTTGGTCTTGGAGTCACAGCTGGCATAACTAGAGGTCTCTGAGGCCTTGTCCCTGAAAGAACAAGAGACATATGTATTAGAATCATTACTAGATATACTTCTAGAGTCAGGGGAGTCATTGATCCTAATGCCAGTGTGTTCCTTAGATTCTGGTAAGTCCAACTTATGGGATGTAGGCTTAGGGGTTCCAGTGGTTGGAGAGTCTTCAGACTTGTTTGGCAAGTCTTTAGACTTTTTGCCAAACAGATGGTGTGAACCATCAAAGTCAGAGGTTTTGGTGGTAGGCATGAATACACCTCTAATAGGTCCTGGTACTGCATGCATCTCACCTTCCTTCAAAAATTTTATAGGTGCAGAGTCATTTTTACTTTTCTTATCAAAATGATGGTTTGCCTCTACACCTACATATTTCTTAAAACCTAAACCAAACTCAGATGTTACAGATTGACTTCCATAAAGAAAACTAGACAACTTATCACCTGAGACTAGCCACTCTTTATGTAAAGCAATTTCTTTATCCAGCTTATCTTTTAAAACTTCTTGGTTGTGCACTCTCTTGCAAAATGGCCAATTTCTCCACAAGCATAGCACTTCACTTTTCTCCTGTCAAACCGAGCTGCATCTCTACCATCAACATTGAGCTTTTTACCAACCTTTTGTTCAAATCTTCTGACCTTGAGGGAGAGCATATCCATTTGCCACTTTAAGTCCAACTCTTCTAAAGCAAGTTCATCAATATGCTCAAAGTCTTCATAAGCTATTTGTTGCTGTTTATCAACTTCAGCAATAAACGAATGAAGTACATCTTCCATCACATTACTAATCTTTGGATGAGTTATTGGATTAGCATTTGAAAAAGACAATGTGGTAATGGGAATACTTTGACTTGGAGTGGATGGAATTGAGTAGACTTGTGGTAATGGGGATGGACTTGACTAGGTATGTGGCATGTAGTTTGAGTTAGAGCTGATAAATGCCGATTGTAAAGGAGTTGCTGCATATGGAGAGTGTCCCTTGATGTCGCCTTCCAAAGCTCTAAGTTTGTTTACAAGTCATCAAAACTGAGGTAGTCCAGGCCACTGATGAGGCGAAAAATGAACCACTTTTAGGGGGTCATTTAAGCCCGGAATTGAATTTTTTTGATCAAATATTACCCTAAATCGTTCCTTTTGTGATTTTAGGTACTTTGGGAGTGAATTCTGGAAAAGGAAGCAATTCGGACGTTTTTGGAGCATAAAAGTGAAGAAAACGCCAAAGACTTAATTTTCCATGCTAAGAACAGTACCTGACGGCGTCAAGAGGAAGACCCTGACGGTGTCAGGAGTAAAAACCATGACGACCCAGTGCAAAACTGACGGCGTCACAACAAGGGCGTCAAGAGAGGAACTTGTGTGGAGAAAACTAGGGCCGAACTTTGTAAACCCTAGGTCATATTTTACAGTGTTTTCAAGGGTTTTCACCCCTTGAATCCTTTCATGTTCTATTGAGATAAGTCTTCTCCTAATTCAATCAATATGTCTATGTGTTGGTTGATTATATCTTTTACTTGTCTTGATTTCAACATGCTAGGCTAGATTTATCTTGTGTTTGCTTAGATCTAATGAAACCTAGATGTTAATTATGTGTTGATTACTTGTTTATGGTTGTATTGGATGAATGATTTCAATGTTAGGCTTAAGAAAACTTGCAGATCTCCATTGTGTAACATGCTTGAACGTCTTAGGAAACATTAACCGATGTGTACTAGGTTTTATTGGTTGTATTTAATGCATGAGTAAATTCTAATGATCCCATGTTAGGAGCTTCTTAGCCGGCTCGACATAGGAGTGAAGTAGGCGCTCATAGGATTGGGGAAGTAAGTACGCCACCCCATGAATGGTATTAAGGAATACAATTCGTCATCTACGCAACTATAACAAGTAATTAACGTGTAAAAGATATCTAGGGAGTAGTGAAATCTAAGTAAACACAATTCTCCCACATATTGCTCACAACTTTAGTATAATTTAGTTTATTTTCATTTCTAGTATTTTATTTTGATTGCATCTTAGTATTGGGTTAGTTGACTAGCAACTAATTCCGCCAAACTCCTTCAAACCCGAGATTTTTACTTGCTTTCTAAAAAATATAAAAATACAAAAAGAATCATCCCTCATCTCTAGACCTAGTCTTTAGGTTTTCTAATCCTAGTGACACTATTCCTAGCTGAACGATCAATCACCCGGTACTTGTCATTATACTATACTACATCGATCAGGTACACTGCCTGGTGGGGGTTGTAAGCTTCTCGAGATCCCTCGAGAGGTAAAGCCTGGTGCAAATCCCTACGCATCAAGTTTTTGGCGCCGCTGCCGGGGAATAGTTATTGTCTAGGTTAGAATCTCTTTTTATTAGGTCTACTTGCTAGATTCCTTTCTAGTAAGATTTTATTTTTAATTTTAGGTTCTCTTTAGTCTATCTTATTTCTTTGTTTCCTTTGTTCGTAAACTATCTCGATGGATAACAATAACATTGATCGTTTGATTCCTGTTATTCGTGTTTTTCGTCGTAGGATTTTCCAAATGCCCGCCCCAATCCCTTTAGTGGAAAATGAGAACCCACCTAACCTCTCGCCTAACCACCACTTTGACAATAATTCTGAGTTAGAGGAGTCTGACCATGATGATGACCATAGGGCTAGTCCTTTTTACTATTCAGACTCTGATGAGGATCTTGATGATGGTGATGTGATTAATGAGGACAGGATGGAAGATGAAGTGAACCCTCTTAGGTATGTCGACCCTAGAACAAGGATTGAGAGTGATAGTTCATTCAATATGCAATTTCCTTGTAAGATTGGATTTAGGAGCTTTAATGCCTACCTTAACTCATCTCTCCCAATGAACATAATCTCGCGTAATGAATATAATAAAATCATGGTAGATGAGTTAGAATACAATGGAGATAATGTTATTTCTAGGGCAATGTCATTGCATGTGTTTGTAGGAAGCTTTTTCTATCTTGTTGAGTTTATGGTTATGGAGAATCTAGGAGAATTTATTGATAGTAAGTTAACCCAAGTTGTGTTTGGAAAACCTTTCAAAAGGTTGACCAACCTTGATGAAAAACTTATGGAAGGGTTAATTACATTCTCGGATGGGGACGAAGATTTTGTCTACCAAATGCCCCGTGCACACCCTAGGTTCAAGGATTTTTCCATGGAGAAGTGTAGTAGGTATCCGCCCATAGAACTGCTAAGTGAGAATGATAAGAGAAAAAGGGCTTAAATATACTCATGAAAAGAATAAAAGATACTATCGCGGATGTTTAGAGTTAGGAGATGATTATAAGAAAGATGAGGCGACCATTAGATGGCTCACGCTTGTTTATGTGAGCATAAGCGATACACGGTAACCCATAACCTTGAGTCTAGCTACAAGACTCGTAAATAAAGAAAAGCGCTTCTTGGGAGGCAACCCATGTTTTGTGTGATTTTTATTTTGTTTGTTTGTTATTTGCTTCCGTATGCATGCTTTATTTTTATTGTTGGTAGATCATGTTTCAAAACTAAAATAGTGGAAATACTTTACTTTGTTGTTTGGCCTAGTCTTAACTTCATCCAAAGGTATTTTTGCAAAAGATAAGTGTAAGGGGAAACCCCAAATATGTTTTAAAGAAGTAAAACCGATCATGATTCTCCACAATATTAAGTGAACATGTATATTCGTATGTGTTAGAGTCAAATGCTTGTATCGAGTCATAATGAAGTTTTGCAGGATTTTCCATGAAGTAGGAACAAGTTTTTCCAGAAATTTTCTGGAAACTTAACATAAGAATTTCTGCAGGTCACTTCTGACGGCGTCACGAGTTTACTCTTGACGGCGTCACGTGTAAAAATCTGGAAATTTTACCAGTTTTGTTTTTCTAACGGAGTCTTAAAGTTTTTGTTGAATTATTAGTTTTATAATCTCCAGGAAATCTGCAAACATCATTCTACAAGCATTATATCTTATTTTGTTTTCTAGGTTTTATTAGCATATGTAGATTGCCGCCGATTTTATGCGAGGTTGCCTTGTCTGTTTTCTCAGGTTTTACAGGTTATGTATGACAAGAAGATGATTTATTTTTCTGGAAGGGAAGCTTTGATTGTTCATTTTCTTGGAGGAAGATCTAACCTGGCCACCTTATTATCCATACCGAGCGAATCAGGGGAGTATTTGATTTCATTCTTTTTACTCATTTCACTTTTACATTCTTTACTTGAACATTGGGGACAATGTTCATCCTAAGTGTAAGGGGAGGGTAAAATGATGATACCTTACAAATACACTTTCACTTGAGTTTGTTTGTTTGATGGTAGATATGTAATAAAACTATGAGAAATACTTGTTAGTGCAATTTTAGCGCCAAATTTAAAAAATTTTACAACATTTAGAAGTGAAACTTTAGCCATAGCAAGCGTCTCATGGATAGGAGATTGTATGACTAGCACAAAACCGTACTATTCAGAAAAATTTTCCAAAGGTATTTTTGCAAAAGATAAGTGTAAGGGGAAACCCCAAATATGTTTTTAAGAAACAAACCGATCATGATTCTCCACAATATTAAGTGAACATGTATATTCGTATTTGTTAGAGTCAAATGCTTGTATCGAGTCATAATGAAGTTTTGCAGGATTTTTCAGGAAGTAGGACCAAGTTTTTCTAGAAATTTTCCGGAAACTTAACATAAGAATTTCTGCAGGTCACTTCTGACGGCGTCACGAGATTACTCTTGACGGCGTCACGTGTAAAAATCTGGAAATTTTACCGGTTTTGTTTTTCTAACGGAGCCTTAAGGTTTTTGTTGAATAATTAAGTTTTATAATCTCCAGGAAATCTGCAAACTTCATTCCACAAGCATTATATCTTACTTTGTTTTCTAGGATTTAATAACTTATATAGATTGCCGCCGATTTTATGCGAGGTTGCCTTGTTTGTTTTCTCAGGATTTACAGGTTATGTATGCCAAGAAGATGATTTATATTCTGGAAGTGAAGCTTTGATTGTTCATTTTCTTGGAGGAAGATTTAACCTGGCCACCTTATTATCCATACCGAGCGAATCAGGGGAGTATTTGATTTAATTATTTTTACTTATTTCACTTTTACATTCTTTACTTGAACATTGGGGACAATGTTCATCTTAAGTGTAAGGGGAGGGTAAAATGATGATACCTTACAAATACACTTTCGCTTGAGTTTGTTTTGTTTAATGGTAGATGTGTAATAAAACTATGAGAAATACTTGTTAGTGCAATTTTAGCGCCAAATTTAAAAAATTTTACAACATTTAGGAGTGAAACTTTAGCCATAGCAAGCGTCTCATGGATAGGAGATTGTATGACTAGCACATAACCGTATATTCAGAAAAAATTTCCACCCAAATATGTGAGGTTCGCTTTTAGATTTGATAGGAAAAGCATTTACTATTAGTGCTTATGAGTGTACCGGTAGCATTTAGATTCTAGAACTTGCGTTAGTGATGCATCCCGAGACCGCTAGTGAGACTACATTCGTGTAGTAGGATTTACTACATGATAAGAGGCATTAGGATTACCCTTGTGTTAAACCCGTATCATAATTACTTGACCATTTAAGTCATATTACTTGGCTAGTTAAGTCAACTAATTTTTCCCACACCTTAGCGTTGTACTCATTTTTAGTACACGAAACCCCTAGTACACCCCTCCGAGCCTATCTTTTCATTTCTAACTTTAAGCATCTTACTTAAAGGAAGAATTTGTTACACCCCACTTAAATGTACACCCAAATCGCCTTAGCCTTCCGTGTATGCACTCATCTTTAGTGCATTATTGTTATATGTTAAACCATAAGTTAATTATCTAATTGATACATGGTTGCTAAGTCAAGTCATATCCTTGTACATATTGTTTTGGGACGATTGGGACTCATGGGTAAAGTACTTATTTTATGGAGTAATGGGGAAGAACATCATATATTACCCCCGTATGTGCGTTAATCTTAAAAGTACTCCAAGTGTTTTGATTTTCTTGATTCGAGTCATTAGATAGTTTATTGTAAAGTATGTAAAAATTCAAGTGTAAGGGGAATGTTCATTCCCTATGATGTATTATTTTGGATGGTAGGGTAAAAGTGTATGCAAAAAAAAAAAAAAAAAAAAAAAAAAAAAAAAAAAAAAAAAAAAAAAAAACGGACTACCATCCCTTTTCATTCTATGTTCATTTTATGTTTTTGTTATTTTTCATTTATTAGCTTAAGTCGAGTCTAGTCTTGGCTTAGCAACGCCATATTGTACATGTAATTAACCAAGATTGTTAACTCGCCACCAGTAAAGACTGCCTATATCCAAAAAAACCATGTATTCCATATCCCTACACCTAACGTTACAACCCTTTAAAAGACCTCTTTGATAGTTTATCCTAGGTGCTTACGCCATGTGGTGGAGGTTTGATCCTTTCCCAAGCCTATGGTAATCTATTTTGCTATGACAGGTAGTGAGAGATATTTTCCGTTTCCATATTGTAATATATACTTTATTACACCCGAGAGATGTGAGTATCTAAACACTATTTGTGAGGTGCTAGTATATGACCTCCGTGCTTGTCTTTGGTCTTTAGTGGAACGATTATTTGTTGTAATTACTTTTATATTAGTGTTAAATGACCCCTAACTTGTATTTTGACTAGAATAAAAGCGCATTTGCTTGAGGACAAGCAAATCTCAAGTGTAAGGGTATATGATGAGGCGAAAAATGAACCACTTTTAGGGGGTCATTTAAGCCCGGAATTGAATTAATTTGATCAAATATTACCCTAAATCGTTCCTTTTGTTATTTTAGGTACTTTAGGAGTGAATTCTGGAAAAGGAAGCAATTCGGACATTTTTGGAGCATAAAAGTGAAGAAAACGCCAAAGACTTAATTTTCCATGCTGAGAACAGTACCTGACGGCGTCAAGAGGAAGACCCTGACGGCATCAGGAGTAAAAACCATGATGACCTAGTGCAAACCTAACGGCGCCACAACAAGGGCGTCAAGAGTTAAATTGGTGACGGCCTGCATAAGGAGAATACATGACGGCGTCAGACCCATATCTAGGCAGTCCGAGGAACTATTTGGCGGCGAGATGACGGCGTCAGACATTTGTTCTTGACGCCGTCACCTTTCAAACTCTATATATAGTTTTCTATTTTTCATTCATAAAGATAGGAACTTGTGTGGAGAAAACTAGGGCCGAACTAGGTCATATTTTACAGTGTTTTCAAGGGTTTTCACCCCTTGAATCCTTTCATGTTCTATTGAGATAAGTCTTCTCTTAATTTAATCAATATGTCTATGTGTTGGTTGATTATATCTTTTACTTGTCTTGATTTCAACATGCTAGGCTAGATTTATCTTGTGTTTGCTTAGATCTAATGAAACCTAGATGTTAATTATGTGTTGATTACTTGTTTATGGTTGTATTGGATGAATGATTTCAATGTTAGGCTTAAGAAAACTGGCAGATCTCCATTGTGTAAGATGCTTGAACGTCTTAGGAAACATGAACCGATGTGTACTAGGTTTTATTGGTTGTATTTAATGCATGAGTAAATTCTAATGATCCCATGTTAGGAGCTTCTTAGCCGGCTCGACATAGGAGTGAAGTAGGCGCTCATAGGAGTAGTGAAATCTAAGTAAACATAATTCTCCCACATATTGCTCACAACTTTAGTATAATTTAGTTTATTTTTATTTCTAGTATTTTATTTTGATTGCATCTTAGTATTGGGTTAGTTGACTAGCAACTAATTCCGCCAAACTCCTTCAAACCCGAGATTTTTACTTGCTTTCTAAAAAATATAAAAATACAAAAAGAATCATCCCTCATCTCTAGACCTAGTCTTTAGGTTTTCTAATCCTAGCGACACTATTCCTAGCTTGACGATCAATCCCCCGGTACTTGTTATTATACTATACTACATCGATCAGGTACACTGCCTGGTGGGGGTTGTAAGCTTCTCGAGATCCCTCGAAAGGTAAAGCCTGGTGTAAATCCCTACGCATCACCACCTTTGGTCTTCAATGATATACTAACCTGAGACCATGAGGGAGGTAAGGCTCTTAGAAACCTGGAATTCACCTCCTCATTGTCAGGTCTGGCTAGAAGCTGATTCAAGTGACTCAGTATCTTCTGAAACCTGTCATAGCCTTTGTGGAGACCCTCTTCTTCAGTTATTCTGAATTCTTGGAATTCTTGTTTCAACATACTCTTTCTCATCCTTTTTGATTCTTCATTCCTCCCAAATCTAGCTTTGATGGCCCACCAGATTTCTCTTGGATCAGTCATGGAATGAAAATCTCCCATGTGGTCATCAGGGATTGCTTGCAGCAATATAGTTCTTGCTTTATTCTCCCTTTGTATAGCAAGAATTTCTTCAGCAGAAACAGGTTCCACAATCTTAATTTTGCCATCAGCATCTTTTATTTGCTTTTTAGGACGGCAGCCATTGAGGATCACATTCCAGAGGTTATAGTCAACACTTGCAATCCAGTTTTGCATCTTCATGGCCTAGATCTCATACTCATCCTTCCTGAGAAAGGGAAGCTTGGCATTGCTGTTTGAGAAAGCCACATGTTGTAGTTGTTGAGTGAGAGAGCCTGCTTCTGAGAGAGTGACATCATTGCCTGGTTTGTGTTCCATTGGTACTAAGTGAAAAGTTATGTGATTGTGTTGAGGTTACAGAGAGTATCTCCTGGCTCTGATACCACTTGTTAGGATCTATACCTTGATAGATCTCGAGCCAATAGATCGTTAGCCTACTAATGTAATCACCAGTAAGACTAAATAGATAATCTCTGTGAGCTTGTAGTTATTGCGAATATAAAAACAAATTGTATACTAAACTTTTGATCATTTATGGATCGATATTCTTTACTAACAATGTTATAAAACTCGTACCTAATACAATGACCTAGGGTTCCTTATATATTAGTGGAAACCCTAACCTTTCTTACAAGAAACGAATAACAATAAACTAATAAAAGATATTCTACATATCTTGTCCTAAATTACATAAGTTCTATCCACGGATTAACTCTATCCGCAGGATCTCTATACGTCCGCAGGAACCAGTCATCAGCAGAAACAACTCTAAGCTTCCGCAGGAACCTGTCAGCAGTATCTATCAGAAGTATAAATTCTGACTTCAATAATGTTAGGTCACCATTTTGTAAACACAAGTATGATTTAGAAAGAAATAAGATGAGAAATGAGATTGGTTGATTATGAGACAATATGAAAGGTGAAAGTGCAAGAGTTTCCTTAAGATAATCAAATAACCAACAAGTTAAATGTTTACATAAGCTTACTATTTATAAGGAAGGAGTTAGGGCAACACTCCCTTCCTTCCTTATCTCTTAATTCGTGGGCTTCAAGCCCATGGGGCTTTTACACATAAGTCTTGTAACATAAAACTTAATGAAATAAATACTAAAGCAACCTATTACAAAAGGTAATGACCGAGACTTGACTAAATACTAAAAGTATGATCCCAACAATCTCCCCCTAAGGGTCGGTCATCACGGATGCTTGACGTCTTCATCTTTGTCGTTGACTTGTGACATGTAAAACTCTAGACGTCTTCAAAATGAGTGAATGATAATGAAAGTACTTTGCCCTTTGTCTTTGTTCTTTGGTGATGATGTAGTGATTAAGTTATGAAGTTGTCTGCCGTTCGTCACTCCTGCGTCTGTGGTGGTTGTCCGCCATTCCAACATACTCATACATCTTTGGACTTTGACTTTTACGAACAAGAAGTTCCTTTTCATGCATTGAGATCTTTGTCATTATTCTTTGTAGATTCTTCTTATTGGTGTAGAATTTTTCTTTGAACTTTGTGTTGTTAAGATCTTTGGGGGAGCTTTCTTTGACTTCAAGATGTATGTATGAGCATGTTGGAATCTACCATCATGGAAGTGAGGTACCTGCGAGTAAACAGTTAGCAATAAAACAACCGGTACTTACAGATAAGGAATTAGAGCTCATCAACAGCATATTGTGAAGACTCCTTCTAATCCTTATCCAGGCCGTTCCCATATCAGATACTCCCGAAGGAGCTTACGAGACCTACTAAGTAGCTCAATGACTGGGTGAGTCGCTGGGGATCACTCCACGACTGTGGGGTTACCGAAGTGACCTGCTGACAGGGATGTTTAATGGTGACCCTGGCAGGATTTCCGTTCAATCATTGAGAAATACTTAAGTAATCCTCTCATAAACGTTCTCGGCAGATTGCTAAGATCTGCGAAGGATTTGATAGTTTACAACTGATGCCCATTGATGTAGAACACCAGTTAGACTTAGAGGCAATAGTGGGCCTAGAAGGAATGCGTGTCCAACGTTTCTTATGACGATTGAGAAGAGAATTAGCTAAACATTTTGTATGATCACCAGATGACACGCTTTTACGACAAAACACACAAGATGCATTAATATTCAAAACATTCAAAGGTTCATCATTCGTTACATTTAGATTTTGATTACAATTTGCCAGATTAGAATCTAAATCTGATGCAACATGAGTTTTATTCAAATTCCTAAGTTGGTCTTCTACTTCTTGAGCTTCTAGTTGTCCTCTCTTACGTTGCAAGATCCTATTCTTCTTTTTACTTTTTCGCTTGGGTCTGCTAACGCTATTAGTGGAGACTAGTCCTGTAGAAGTGGAGTTATCAACATTAGTGTTTTGAATGACATGATCTTTAGCAGTTTTGTCTAATTTGTACATTCCTGGTGCTATCACCGTGGTGTCAACCATCTTTCCTTTTTGAATTAGCTTGATTTTCTCTTTTAAATCAATGATGATGTGATTTTTGTCCTGTATTTCAGACTCAAGTAAACCATTGCAATATTTGATGTCATCGCGGTTTTGTTGCCATTCGGCATTCTCAATTTTTAAATCCGCAATTTCTTTCTCGTATCGAAAACACAGACCTTTTAAAGACTCGTTGTTTTTGCAATTCTGACAAGAGTTTGAAACATTTTGACTTTGAAACTTCAATTCTCTTTCAAGACTTTTAGCTTGACACCATTCAAGCCTTTGATTGAGTTGACAAATTTGTTTTGAAAATTGTTTTGACACATCATTTTTAATTCTCAGCTTTTCGTTTTCCATTTTGAGTGTCTCAATTTCCTCATTCAACAGATTATTATCAACACAATGATCATTCTTAAGCATAGAAGTACCAGAATTATAAAGATCATTCATGATAACAGACAAAATATCAGCATTGAGAACTTGTTCCAAAAGTCGATTAGCATCATTTTTTAAAACTCTATTTCTTTGCTTTTGAGCCAAAATCTCATTTTCAGTTGAGTTGAAAACGTGAATCATATTTTTCACCTCGTTTTGAAGTTCCTGATCCCAACGTGTAGCACAAAGACGGAGATGTTTGACAATTGGCAGCATTTGTTTTTGAAAAATATCTCTTTTTTCTCGCTCGTAAGCGGATTGAAAAGTTTCAATTTTAATTTCAGAATTGCGTTCAATTGTTTCCTCCAAAATTTCGATGTCTTCCATAAAAGTTTTGAAATAATTTAAGACACGACATTTTTTCGGTAAAGGTGTAAGTTCACCGGATGATGGTAAAGGACCATTTATTTGTGCTACAGTTTGGACAGGGGCCGCATTGGAGGATGAAATATATGACTCAGTGATATACCATGATTTCTCAGGTAATTCTTTTTGAGTAACAAAAGATTTGGAAATTGGTGGAGCTTTTGAGTAATCATATGGTGTCCAGTTTTGAACATAACTCATTTTTGATCGACTCTCGTCTTCAAGTTCTTCTTCTTCCTCAGTATCAAAAACAACAGCACGCACAATCGTATTATCAAGCAAATGATCCATACTGTAAATTTTAGGAATTTCTTTGAAAGCTGTGTGAAGAAACATGGATTTGTAATCACCAAGTGCAAAACCTTTATCGGGTCTCGGTTTTAAAGTAAATTTCTGAATTGTTGTGACTGAGTTCCCGTGTTTGTAAACAATGTTACGAAATTCTTTGAGTTGTTTTTCAAGATCAACAATATCACCAAGTAAGTCATCTATGTACTTCCTTTTTCGTATTTTATGTTCACAAAAATCCTTTTTACAACTTGACAATTCTGTTTCTGTTTTTGAAAGGTCTCTTTGAAGACGTTCAACTTGTATTTTTAATTCACACTTTTCACTTTGAAGTTTCGAAATCAACTTTCCATTTGACTCAATTAAATCTTGCATTTTGCGTTGAAGATCTTGTTCTTTGTTGTAAGAATCTTGAAAAGCTTTTTCAAAACTTTTAGCATGTTTAATCTTTTCTTCCTGATTTGAAAGCTGAATTTTATAACACTCAATATCTCTTGCAAGTGCTGCAGTAGTTTCTTTTAAAACTTTGTTTTTCTCGTTGCATTTTGCAATTAGCAATTGCTGAGTATTCAGTTGTTTAGATAACATTATGAGGTCAGGGTCTGGATCAAATGATGGTTCATGTTGTTCTAAATTATCATGTTTATCATTCTCAATAGGATCATCAAATGAAACAACTGTGTCATCATCGAATATGACATCTGTGCTTATTTGCTCATCTTTTTGAGATGATGAAGATGATTTAGATGGAACAACTTGCGCCATATCTGATTCAGAGGCAGAAGGTGAGGCTATTTCATGTATTAGGCATGTTTTATGATCATGTACCTGAGACAAGCCGTCAGTGTCATACACTGGACCTGAATCATTAAATTGAAGTTCCTGCATGTTGGCCATAAGCATCACAGCAGCATTGGCTTCCAGATCTTCCATGTCATCATCGTTCACATTTGCCATGAAGTTGTTATCCTGTTCAGGGAAATGACCATCTTTTTCATCTTGAAGAGCCATGAGTAATGCCTGCTTGTGAAACTTACTACCCCGAGTTCTCGGTTTGGGACATGCTGTCGCTATATGACCTTGTTCATTACAATTGTAGCACCACACTGCATTCCCTGAGTTGGAGTTCCTAGTTGCAACTGGTTCAGACCTTTGCTGAGAAGATCCTGAGCTGTTCCTGAACCCTCCATTGTTACTAAACCTCTGACCATTCCCATAATTTCCAGAAGAATTTCCTGAACCAGATCGACCATAGCTACGATTCTGAATTTCCACTCTTCCATCATTGACAACAGCTTGATTCCTTGTGTTAGAAGATGAACGTTGACGGTTGTTTGTTTTGTTGGAGAATTTGCTGAAAGCACGAGCAATAAGAGCAAGTCCCCGATTCAACGTATTGAAGTCATCATCGTCATCATCATTGGAGTTGGTGTAGTATACAGCATCATTGTTGTGTGATGGAACAAGTTGAGTAGAAGCATCTTGTGGAGATGAATCATAAGGGACCATTTGGTTCGAGGTGGAAGATTGTGGATAACTGAAGTAGTTCTGCTCTTGAACATATGCATGATTTGACATTGGTGGTGGAGCATAGGGAGATTGAGCTACGAGAGCCAAAGAATTTGGTGTTGATGTTGGTGTGTATCCTCCTCGTAGAGCTCTATCTTTTTTCACTTCAGGTTCATGGTGTTTCAGAAAATCATACAACAAACCATATAGAGCATCATGAAGATTCTTCGTTTGACGAACAAATGTCACATATTTATGCCAATCAGGGCCAAGACTACCAACAAATTTGGAGTTAACAGCGATCCTTGGTACTGTGATTTTATGACGTTCCAGATCATTGACTACATTTGTGAAACGATGATAGTAGGATTCAAGTGTCTCTCCTGGTTCAATTGTGATGTCAGTGTATTCCATGTAGAGTTTGGATTCCATGTCATCTTTGTTCAGTTGAGTGCCTTCCATAAGGAGATGAACGTGTTCCCACATAGCTTTGGCTGTTTTCTGAGCATCGACACTTCGATAGATTGGATTAGGTATACCTTGAAGTATATAAGCCATTGCATATTGATCAGCTTCACGATGTAGTTTCTGTTCTTCAGTGAGTGAAGTTTCTGGAAGAGGTCTATCACCAGGAGGACGTGGAGGATCAGCAGTTGGATCCCCAGCTTCAAATCTTGTTGGCCACTCAAATGGTCCTTCAAGTATCACTTGTTTCAAGAATTTCCCATGAGGTTTCTTTAGTTCAAGAAATCTTAAGAATCGACTTGACCATTGAACATAGTTCCCAGGTGTTAGCATTGGAGGTGTTTCAAGTGATCATGCCTCATGTCGGGATTGTTGAGTTGTAATAACTTCACACATTCTGTCAAACTAGTGAGGTTGTTTGGAGGAAAACTGGGTGGTTTGTTGTGGCACTTGATATGGTTGTTGTTGAGGAATGATCTGATGTTGTTGCATCATTAGGTAATGATGTAGTGGATTGTATGTTTGTTTTTGAGAAGGTTGTTGATTCATTTGGTGCGGAAGGTATGGTTGTTGCTGATACTGCTGATGTTGATGTTGCTGAGTATGAGGGAAGTAATGATTAGGTGGTTGAGACATCTTAGAACACTTGTGTAGAAATGGATCTTTGTAGAAGATTGAAATGCACGTTCCTTTGAGAAAGTTCCAAAATCCTTGGGGTAAGTTCAATTCTTACGCGTAACTTTAATCTTACGCGTAAACTGTTAGGTTATGCGTAAAGAGTTAGTTTATGCGTAAACAATAAGTTTAGGCGTAAGTTTACTCTTTACGCGTAAGCTTTGGCTTATGCGTAAGTTTAGACTTATGCGTAAGGTTTAAACAACCAAACAAATCTTCCAAACTTATCCAAGCTTGAAAGATATCCGAAGTCGAAGTAATCCACTAACTTATCCAAGCTAGGGAAGTACTGAGTCACCGGAACACAAGGAGAAGATCTTTGATGAAGGTTAAGCGTAGAATCTGGAACTTACGCGTAAGATAGACTTATGCGTAAAGTTTAGGCGTAGGATCTGACTTGTGCGTAGGAATTCACACTTACGCGTAGACAATGACTTTACTCGTAGGATTTAAGGCGTAGACTTCCAAGTAACGCGTAAAAACAGGGTTTTGATTAGAGTTACGCGTAAGAAAAGGGTTTTGACCTTAGTTACGCGTAAGAAAAGGGTTTTAGGCCAAAAGTTATGCGTAAAAAGGACAAAAAGTACTGTTGACAGCTTTAGAATCATACTATTCACCAAATTTACGCGTAAACTGGTCAGAAACTTGAAAAATCTCAAATTTTTGAAGAAAAAATGCTTAGAAATAAGGTACTTTTGATCAAATAACTTCACCAATACTTAGAAAACACTAACTATTGAAGATTTTGCTACCAAAAACTAGTTTTCCAATATCAAAGAAGCTATAAAACCTTAAAAAACCTTAAAAAATCACTACTTTATGCAAAAACTAAGCTTCAAATCACTATATCAACCTTGAAACTTGTCCAAGCTTCAAGATTTGAGTGAAAGAAACAAAGAAAAATGCAAAAAGATGAAGAAATAAGCACCAAACCCCACGTTAAATCAAAGAAACACACTTCAAACTCTAGTAGGCGAATGATACCACTTGTTAGGTCACCATTTTGTAAACACAAGTATGATTTAGAAAGAAATAAGATGAGAAATGAGATTGGTTGATTATGAGACAATATGAAAGGTGAAAGTGCAAGAGTTTCCTTAAGATAATCAAATAACCAACAAGTTAAATGTTTACATAAGCTTACTATTTATAAGGAAGGAGTTAGGGCAACACTCCCTTCCTTCCTTATCTCTTAATTCGTGGGCTTCAAGCCCATGGGGCTTTTACACATAAGCCTTGTAACATAAAACTTAATGAAATAAATACTAAAGCAACCTATTACAAAAGGTAATGACCGAGACTTGACTAAATACTAAAAGTATGATCCCAACAAATAATTCCTTACATTCACAACTTGTCAATTTTAGTCTCACTTTATAAATCTTCAAAACTACTATGTGCAATTGCATAATTAGTATAATAATGATATGATACTTGTTGCATTACAAACTACTATTTTGAAATCCTAAGACGCAACATACTACTTTTAGGTTGCTCATAGGACATCTCGGTTTACCCATCACTCTACTTTCATCTCGAGATTCACTTTTGTTACGGTGAGTTCATAGCCCCATTTTAACTCTTAAACTGTTTATAAATCCATTGGGGAGATACATGCTATTTTACAATCTGGACACAAGTGTTTTAAACTGTATGCTTATCAGAACATATTATTGCTATAGTACCGATATTGCCAAAATAAGTCTCTAACGAATCATGAACCATTAATCACTTGCGAGTGAACGCGAATATTATGAATAAGCCTATTGGGATTGACGAATACCGTTTGTGTGGTCATTTAAGATGCAACTAACGCACTATATTTGAATTTTAGGTAAAATGGCAATTTACCTTTCAGGACATTGGTTCATTTTATGAACCTACAGTCAGTTTGCGTGTCAGGAGCTTAAAGCAATAATAACTACTTCCGAATATGGGCGTATAACAACGTAGCCTACTGTTTCTTAAACTTGAAATCTTGTGGTCCATTATTTATACATATAAACCTATGAATTTCACATCAGCGTTCTTAATCTTCGCTACGTTTTGAAATTTTATTTGTTTTCGGAATTTATTTGTCATCATCAAAAAGGGGGAGATTGTTGGGACAACATTGACCATGTCTCCTTATGTTTTAATGATGTCAAATAAACCTTCGAAACACATAAAATAACAAACTATAGCTCAAATTCCCTCGATCCAAAATCTGCTGTCGGAGCGCCAACGACGCGCCAGCGTACTGTATTGATCGGGATGAATTTTGAAAGTCGGCTTTCCCCTTACCCGACAAATGAGGATCTTTCAATACAGGTATGAATATGTTATGTGCTTAATTGAGAACACTCGAAACGAGCTTTAGAATTAGAGAGATATAACTTTTCAAATACCCATTTTTGGCAAAACGTTAACTCAAGTATTTTGACAAATGAAAGTACTCATACGGCTATAACCCGTGTTTACGTCTTCTATAATCACGTAACGGGTTTACTCCCTTATTGGTCAAACTAATTCAAAGGTCCCTTTGCATAAACGCATCCTTTCCCGTATGGGATATGCTTTACAATGATGCAAAGCAATTAGCTTGTTTTCATCAAGGTGATTATTGAGTTCATCAAGTCATGGAAATTCACGAGTTATGAGATTATGAATTTTCTCGACGTTGAGTTACTTGGAATTATAAGTAACCTTAGATTTTCTAATCCTCTTCTCAACCCATAATCATAATTGTCAATTCTTTTCTTCCTCAATGACATTATGATTATTTCTTAATCACTTCTTTAATTATCCTCCTCACTAAACTAATCTTCTCACCATCTCAAAATCCTTCCAAATCTTATCCCCAACATTCTCTTATATTTCATGTACTTCTTGTCCCCTACATTCCCACACCATATCTCCAAAACATTCTCCTTACAACATTTCTATCCAACCACTTAGAATCCACCACCTATTCATCTTCTTCATCCTACCATTCATTTCAAAACCAAATAAACCTTCCCCACAAAACACCTCACTTCCCAGTTCCCACACTCTTCCCATTTCAACACATGGGTATTTCAAATTTGAAATCAAGCCAATGGCTCCCCATCCCATCAAATCTTATATTAATTACACATCCAACTCACTCTCTTACACATCCAACATTCATATTTTCAAAATACACACACTCCTCTCACAGTCCTTTCCTCCCTCACACACTAGCCAACTCATACCCTATTTCTATCACATGCCTAATTGTATTTCAAATTCAAGTTTGAATCTCATACAAAGGCTCCCCATCACATCTTCTATCACATCTGATGCGTGGGAATTGCACCAGGCAGTGTACCTGATCGTTGTAGTATAGTATAGTGACAAGTACCGGGGGATTGATCGTTCAACTCAGGAATAGTGTCGCTAGGATTAGAAAGCCTAAAAACTAGGTCTAGAGGTGAGGGATGATTCTTTTTGTATTTTTATAATTTTATAAAAGCAATTAAAATCTCGGGTTTTTGGAAGAGTGGGCAGAATTAGTTGCTAATCAACTAACCCAATAACTAAAGATGCAATCAAGATAAAATAACAAAAATGAAAATAAATCCAATTAAACTAGTGGTGTGAACAATAAATGGGAAAATTGTGTTTACTTAGATTTCATTACTCCCTAGATATCTTTTACAGGTTGATAGTTTGTTACATTTGCGTGGATGACGGGTTATATTCCTTAATACCATTCGTGGGGTGGCGTACGTACTTCCCCAACTCTATAAGCTCCTACTTCACTCCTATGTCGAGCCTGCAAGAAGCTCCTAACATGGGATCATTAGAATTCGCTCATGCATTAAATACAATCATAAAAACGTAGTACGCATTGGTTCATGTTTCTAAAGACGTTCAAGCATGTTACCCTATGGAAGTCTGCCAGTTTTCTTAAGCCTAACATCGAAATCATTCATCCGTAACAACTATAAACAAACAATCAACCCATAATCAACATCTAGGTTTCACTACATCTAAGCAAACACACAAGAGATCTAGCCTAGCATGTTAAAATCAAGACAAGCGTAAGAAATATTCAAACAACACATAGACATATTGAATGAATTGAAAGGATACTTATCTTAATTGAACATGAAAGGTTTCAAAGGGTAAAAACCCTTGAAAGTACAGTGAAAATTGTGCTAGGGTTTCTCCAAGTTATCTCTCTAATTGTCCTCTCTTAATGAATGAAAATTACAAAACTATATATAGATTTTCCATCATGACGGCGTCAAGAAGAAAAATCTGACGCCGTCAACTCGCCGCCCATAGTAATATCGGATTGCCTAGATCCAGATCTGACATCGTCAAGTGCAAACGTTCTCTGGGCCGTCACGTGTAATGGGACCATGACGGCCTATGGTGACGCCGTCATGCCCCTAGTGTAAAAACTCTCTGGATCGTCATGGACTCTATCCACTTCACCTCTTGTTTTACTCTTGACGCCGTCATGTAGAATTTTGTGACGCCGTCAGGTACTGTTCCCAGCAAGGAAAATTAAGACTTTTCCGTTTTCTTCACTTTTATGCTCAAAAAACGTCCAAAATGCTTCCTTTTCCATAATTCACTCCAAAAGTACCTAAAATCACAAAAGGAACGATTTAGGGCAATATTTGATCAAATAAATTCAATTCCGGGCTTAAATGACCCCCTAAAAACGGATCATTTTTCGCCTCATCAACATCCTTCTTACACATCCAACTCATCTCCAACAACTCCTTTTCAAAATTGAATTCTCACCTTAGGCTCCCTTTCATCTCAACCACCCATCACACTCAAACTCATCTCAACCCTCCATTACACCCTTTCTCTCCAAGGATGGAATATTCCCTTGGATATCCCTCTTAACTTAACCATGGTCTATTTTTTAACACAACCATGGTTTGTTCTCAACACATTATCTTCTTAACATAACCATGCTTTCTCCTCTAACCCAACCATGGTTCAACCTTAACCAAACCTCACTCTCTCACTTCCCTCTCACACCATTTGAATTTAAAATTCAAATCTTCCATGTCTAACATCCACACTTCTTTTTCAAGCAAAGAAATATCACGCGGCATATTCTTTCTCTTTTTTCTATGCCATGTGAGAAATACCCAAACTACCCCTATCCAATTATCCTTTCTACCATTCTCTCTTTGAAAATTGGTTTCTCTTAAACACTTCACAAAACATTTTTACAAATTGGTTATTTGAGTTGGTAGACCTTAAGAATGAATAATGATAAGGTCTAAATGTGTGAAGTACAATTAGGGGTTTAGCAAGGTTTATTATTTACAAGACCAAGATCCCTTAAGTAAGAATTCACCAGACATGCTGGCGCTCCGACGCGCCAACGACACGCCAGCCTCGGTAAACTTTTACCAACTTGGGATCTTGGCCTATAAGTACCCCATCTTTCCTCTTGTATTCCTCACCCCTTGACATTATTCTTTCTCTCTATATTCTTTATTTTTAATCATCTAATTATACCTTGTGTTCTTAATCTTTCACGCTAACATCATTTAACACATCTCTTTGCAAGGGAAGAATCACAAGAACCAAATCCACTCTTGTGATTGTGTCGAGGGTCTTCTTATCTTTACCCTTTCTATTATAATCGAGTCTCTAGGTTGGGTTAGGGATTGGTTGAATAAACAAACACTTATTATTTCAATTTGTTTGTCACGGAAGTCTTGTGTCTTGGTGACCAAGCCTAGATCATCGGGGATCTATTTGCGGTTTGATACTTCTGGTGGGAAGTCTTTGAAGTGGTCTTAGTGACCTTAGTGGAAGTCGAATAGCGAGATTCTTTTGGGTGGTTTCCGAGGGCGGAATACTGTTAGGAGTAGCTCCTTATTTGTGAGCATCGATATTGGGAATATCGGTGGAGTGAAGTTGTAACGGTTTGTAGTCCACCGAAAGGATTATACTTACTGAATAGAATCAGTGTCGTGGATTCGCAACTTGACGTACGGATGGTATAAACCCCCCATCCCGAACCTACATCGTGGTGTCTCTTTATTTGCTTTATATACTTTGGTTGTATTTGTGGTTGTTGGATTCTTGTACAACCACTCATTGATCTTTGAGGCTGGAAGTCTTTAAAACTTCGAAGAAGCCGAAAAGACCGTATTCAAACCCCCTCTACGGTTCTACAAAGAGTGATAATTTAAGCCAACAATCACTTATCAATGGTGTTTGTGCACCTAGGGCGTCGGAGAAATGTCTATGAGTATCTCCGTACTATTGTTGCTCAGCACCCGACAAGTTTTGTACTCCAAACTGCGGCTTCTGTCTAGATTCATGCAAACAGAGCAATTTATCATAATCATAAATTAGAAAAGAAATTTGAATTGAATGGTAATATTATGATGTTGGGTTGATACTATTGTTTTTTCTAACAGCCAAAATGGCTATTAAAATGTCTATTTTTTTCAATATTTAAAGCTCTGGTTCGAATATTTAAAAGAAAAAAATGTTAACCATTGTCGTAAATAGAAGATATAAAGAAGTGAGCAAGTATGTCCGGTAGAAAGAGATCGACATGGTTGACTAATAAGGTTGGATACGTATAAAACCTTAGGTTTCTCATATGTTTAATGTTTTAGCATGTCCATTAGCTAGAGTTGTTTGATAGTATTTCCTTCATTCTTCATCTCTAGTTAGTACATGACCTATCAAATGTTCAAACTCAAACTGACCTTATTATCGTAAGGATATGTTGAGTTTTTGCGCCTCATAGTTCAAGCCTTTATGTGGATCTTGTAGTACTTTGTTTAGATGGTCAATGAGTTTCCATGTTTAGATGGTTATCACATAGGTGGATATATGCATGTAATAAAGATTTCAAATTTTTTGTTAAGGTTATTATTAAATTAGCAAATATGAAATTATGAACCATTAATCACAAAATATCACATCCTTGAACATTAATTACAATGCAATTAATTCAAATATTTACATCATAAACAACTATTAGCTTTTAACCACCTGTAAATATGGTTTTCTATACAATAATGCAAAATATTTATATATGTGTAGTTATAATACCCGTGCACGTGTGAATTTTTACATAAAATTTTTTTATATATTAATATCGATTAATATTGTGTATAATTTTTTGTTAGACGAATGATTTAACTTTGTTTAACAGTCATGGTATTGAGGTTGATGTTTTTTTAAGTATTGATATCATGTTTTAGACATTAAGCATGTTTAATAACAAATAATGACACTTGAATATAATGAAGTATAACCTATGTCATACTTAATTTATAAACATGTGTACGCGCGGGTTAAACGTATAAAGAAGAATAACATGACTAGTTAACATAAATCGTTCGTATATATACAATCTCGTACATTCATTTGCATATCACAATATTTTGTGCTTTTATTTTAATATTTGCAGTTTCATGCACATGCACTAATATAATATATAATGACAATAATATTACAAACTTTAAAGAATGATTTGATTAGTCAGTTATGTTTTTATTATATTGCGTGTGTTTTTTTTTATCGATGAACAATTACTTTAAAACAGCGAAAGTAACATTTTGAGAATCAAAAATGCTAATTTTCCTACTTAACTTATTTTGGACCAAATGTTGCAACTCTTTACATATGTAAGCCTATCAATTGCAATTTATCACACTAGTTCTTAGTATAAATTGTTCCATCACAATTCTCAAAAACCCATCTCTAATTCTTTGCCAATAGTTAAAAAAAAAAAGAGAGAAAAACAAAATCTTTACCAAAAATGTTTATCAACAAGCAAACTCTACAGTTCGTCGTAGTTTTTAGCCTCTTCCTTTTATGTGAGTGGTTGTTTATATTCTATGATAGTGTGAAACTTATTAATTCTTGTTACAAATTTGAAACCTATTTTTCTTGTAATAGGGACCAATATCTTCTATGTATAAACTGCAATTCAAGTACTATTTTATCGGAAAAGAAATGCATAACAAACATAGTTTCACATACTCAAATAATCTCTTGTATGTTCATAGTGATGTATATGTATTGCATTATTATTTCAATAATTATTTTTGGTTTCATGATTTAATTCATAGGTATTCATGGAGAAAAGAATGTCGACACAAAAGTGGATACTACAATAGCGAACATCAAGGGTGATAATTTAAGCCAAAAACCACTTATCAACGGTATTTGTGCACTTATCAACGGTGTTTGTGCAGCTGGGCCGCCAGAGAAATGTCTAGGAGTATCTCCGTGCTATTGTTGCTCAGGACCCGACAAGTTTTGTACTCCAAGCTGTGCCTTCTGTCTAGATTCATGCAAATAGAGCAATTTATCATAATCATAAATTAAAAAAGAAATTTGAACTGAATGGTAATATTATGATGTTGGGTTGACACTGTTGTTTTTTCTAACGGCCAAAATGGCTATTATTATGTTTTTTTTTCAATATCTAAAGCTCTGGTTCGAATATTTAAAAGAAAAATAATGTTAACAATCATCGTAAATAGAAGATATAAAGAAGTGAGCAAGTATGTTCGGTAGAAAGAGATAGACATTGTTGACTAATAAGGTTGGCTAAGGATAAAACCTTAGGTTTCTCATATGTTTAATGTTTTAGCTTGTCCATAACTAGAGTTGTTTGATAGTACTTCCTTCATTCTTCATCCCTAGCTAGTACATGACCTATCAAATGTTCAAACTCAAACTGACCTTATTATCACGAGGATATGTTGAGTTCTCGCGCCTCATAGTTCTAGCCTTTATGTGGATCTTGTAGTACTTTGTTTAGATGGTCAATGAGTTTCCATGTTTAGAATTTAGATGGTTATCACATAGGTGGATAGAGGCATGTAATTTCGTGTATGATAATTATTGGCTTCTTCTATTACAAAATGTATGCATATTACTCTCCGAAAAGGATGGAAAAATATTGGTCACTAATCAATTCATATAATGCTATTAAAGATTTCAATTTTTTTTATAAGGTTGTGATTGAATTTATTATGTATACATTTATGATATCACCAATAAGTAAATATAAAATTATGAACAATTAATCACAAAATATCACATCCTTGAACATTAATTACAATGAAATTAATTCAAATATTTACATAATAAACTACTACTCCGTATTAGTTTTTAACCACATGTATATATTTACATCATAAATTGATTGTTGTATTATATTTATGGATTGCAATGGAGTTGGCCGTTTTGGGAATGCCAACTAAGGTTTATTCTTTGATTAAGATTTCATTGAGTCTAATTCGTGTCTACCCAACGCGTGAGTTACAATGTTAAAAGTGTGAGCTAGTATATGATATGTGTCTTCTTCAAGGGACGGTTAGGAAGTAATTAACCACACTTGTTAGGACTTAATCTATCTGTTTGTTTATTTCTTATTTTACACCAATTTATATATTTCTCAATGTTTTATCCCTACCCTTTACCAAGTTACTGTATTCGTTGTTAGCTTTCGAGTATCCGGATATATAGTAATGGCTTAGTAAGAATGTCAAGTGCGTGAATAAGGTAGTGACTGATGCGTGGGGTTTGCACCAGGCTTTACCTCTCGAGGGATCTCGAGAAGCTTACAACCCCCACCAGGAAGTGTACCTGATCGATGTAGTATAGTATAATGACAAGTACCGGGGGATTGATCGTTCAGCTAGGAATAGTGTCGCTAGGATTAGAAAACCTAAAGACTAGGTCTAGAGATGAGGGATGATTCTTTTTGTATTTTTTTATATTTTTATGAAAGCAAGTAAAAATCTCGGGTTTAAAGGAGTTGGGCGGAATTAGTTGCTAGTCAACTAACCCAATACTAAGATGCAATCAAAATAAAATACTAAAATGAAAATAAAACTAAATTATACTAAAGTTGTGAGCAATATGTGGGAGAATTGTGTTTACTTAGGTTTCAATACTCCCTAGACATCTTTTACACGTTAATTACTTGTTATAGTTGTGTGGATGACGGATTGTATTCCTTAATACCATTCATGGGGTGGCGTACTTACTTCCCCAATCCTATGAGCGCCTACTTCACTCTTATGTCGAGCCGGCTAAGAAGCTCCTAACATGGGATCACTAGAATTTGCTCATGCATTAAATACAACCAATAAAACCTAGTACACATCGGTTCATGTTTCCTAAGACGTTCAAGCATGTTACACAATGGAGATCTGCCAGTTTTCTTAAGCCTAACATTGAAATCATTCATCCAATACAACCACAAACAAGTAATCAACACATAATTAACATCTAGGTTTCATTACATCTAAGCAAACACAAGATAGTTCTAGCCTAGCATGTTGAAATCAAGACAAGCATAAGATATAATCAACCAACACATAGACATATTGATTGAATTGAAAGAAGACTTATCTCAATTGAACATGAAAGGATTCAAGGGATGAAACCCTTGAAAACACTGTAAAATATGACCTAGGGTTTACAAAGTTCGGCCCTAGTTTTCTCCACACAAGTCCCTCTTTTATTGAATGAAAAATAGAAAACTATATATAGATTTTGATAGGTGACGGCGTCAAGAACAAAAGTCTGACGCCGTCATCTCGCCGCCAAATAGTTTCTCGGACTGCCTAGATCTGGGTCTGACGTCGTCATGTGTATCCCTTATGCATGCCGTCACCAAATTAAGTCTTGACGCCCTTCTTGTGACGCCGTCAGGTTTGCACTGGGTCGTCATGGATTTTACTCTTGACGCCGTCAGTATCTTCCTCTTGACGCGGTCAGGTACTATTCCCAGCATGGAAAATTAAGTCTTTGTCGTTTTCTTCACTTTTATGCTCCAAAAATGTCCGAATTGCTTCCTTTTCCAGAATTCACTCCCAAAGTACCTAAAATTACAAAATGAACAATTTAGGGCAATATTTGATCAAATAAATTCAATTCCGGGCTTAAATGACCCCTTAAAAGTGGTTCATTTTTCGCCTCATCATATACCCTTACACTTGAGATTTGCTTGTCCTAAAGCAAATGCACTTTTATTCTAATCAAAATACAAGTTAGGGGTCATTTAACACTAATATAAAAGTAATTACAACAAATAATCGTTCCACTAAAGACCAAAGACAAGCACGAAGGTCATATACTAGCACCTTACAAATAGTGTTTAGATACTCACATCTCTCGGGTGTAATAAAGTATATATCACATTATGGAAACGGAAAATATCTCTCACTACCTGTCATAGCAAAATAGATTACCATAGGCTTGGGAAAGGATCAAACCTCCACCACATGGCGTAAGCACCTAGGATAAACTATCAAAGAGGCCTTTTAATGGGTTGTAACGTTAGGTGTAGGGATATGAAATACACGGTTTGGTTGGATATAGACAGTCTTTACTGGTGGCTAGTTAACAATCTTGGTTAATTACATGTACAATATGGTGTTTGCTAAGCCAAGACTAGACTCGACTTAAGATAATAAATGAAAAATAACAAAAACATAAAATGAACATAGAATGAAACGGGATGGTAGTCCGTATGTTTTTTTCTCTTTTCTTTTTTCTGTTTTTTTTTTCTTTTACTTGATTTTTTCGATTTTTTTTTTTTCATATACTCTTACCATACCATCCAAAATAAGACATCATAGGGAATGAAAATTCCCCTTACACTTGAATTTTTACATACTTTACAAATAACTAATCTAATGACTCGAATTAAGAAAATCAAAACACTTGGAGTACTTTTAAGATTAACGCACATACGGGGGTAATAATATGATGTTCTTCCCCATTACTCCATAAAATAAGTACTTTACCCATGAGTCCCAATCGTCCCAAAACAATATGTACAAGGATATGACTCGACTTAGCAACCATGTAATCAATTAGATAATTAACTTATGGTTTAACAAATAACAATAATTAGGGGTGTGCACGGTTCGGTTTGGGTCGGTTTTTGGCTAAAACCGAAACCGAACCGAAATGTTCGGTTTTTATATAACCTGAAACCGAAACCGTTTGGTTTTTGGCGGTTCGGTTTTTTCGGTTTTTCATCGGTTTCGGTTCGGTTTTTCAGTTTCTAACCGTTTATATTTGGGCATGACAAATTTATACCAATAAACTTGTATTTATTTATTATTTATTTATTTATTTTTTTGTCAATGTAAGCATAATAATGTTTATTCCATAATTCTATAATTACACACATATAGATGAGACACACACATGTAAATAAACATACAAATAGTATGATCATCGTTATATATTTATTGATATATATTCTCAAGTAAACACATGACACGACAAACACGCATATAAATATAAAAGTTAAGATAAATATATTATATATCCACCCACAAAATGAATATAAACTTATAAATTTGATTTATTTAGTTATTTATTTATCTTATATTAATTATATATTTTTATATAATAAAATCGGTTCGGTTCGGTTTTTACGGTTTGGTTTTTGGACGAAATCCAAAACCGAACCGTATATTTCGGTTTTTCAAAAATTAAAAACCGAACCATTGGTTTTTAGTTTCGGTCGGGTTTTTCGGTTTGGTTTTTTCGGTTTTCGGTTCGGTTTCGGTTTTTTCGGTTTTGTTTGCTCACCCCTAACAATAATGCACTAAAGATGAGTGCATACACGGAAGGCTAAGGCGATTTTGGTGTACATTTAAGTGGGGTGTAACAAATTCTTCCTTTAAGTAAGATGCTTAAAGTTAGAAACAAAAAGATAGGCTCGTAGGGGTGTACTAGGGGTTCGTGTACTAAAAATGAGTACAACGCTAAAGGTGTGAGAAAAATTAGTTGACTTAACTAGCCAAATAATATGACTTAAATGGTCAAGTAATTATGATACGGGTGTAATACAAGGGTGATTCTAATGCCTCTTATCATGTAGTAAATCTTACTACACGAATGTAGTCTCACTAGCGGTCTCGGGATGCATCACTAACGCAAGTTCTAGAATCTAAATGCTACCGGTACACTCATAAGCACTAATAGTAAATGCTTTTCCTATCAAATCTAAAGGCGAACCTCACATATTTGGGTGGAAAATTTTTCTGAGTAGTACGGTTTTGTGCTAGTTGATGGTTAATTAGCTTTATAAATTTTTTCATAATTTTATAAGTCATTTTGGTATTTTTAGTAATTTAAAATAGTTTATTTAGTTTAATTAAAATACTTAGTAATTAATTAATAAAAAACACATAAAAAGACAAAAATATTTATTTTTAATTTTTTATACTTTCTTCAAGTTCATTTAAGTTTTAGAAAATATTTTTGCAAGTTTTTAGTTTAATTTGTAGTTTGTATTATTTGTAGTTTAAATTAAAAATAGTTTTAAATTAAATAGTTAAATAGTTTTTAATTAGATAAATAATAATAAATAATAAAATAATCTAAAAAATAATTTTCTTTTTAATTTAATTTTCTTTTAAAGTTTAAGTTTATATAATTTTCATTTTTAACCCCTGTAGTTTATTTTTCCTTAAATCTCACCTTTTTCTCAGTACGCACACGTATTTGTTTACATCATCAGTTTACGTGTATACATAGTTGTTTATTGTGCTTGTTTTATATTATCCAAATAATATCAGTAGTGTAAATCAAACCCACTTCATTTTTTGGTTACTGTCCTCAGTACCATTTATCCCCGAAACGTTTACAAATACAATTTCAATCTCGTTGGGACTTAACGACCCGGGGATTTCCCTGTACTTCCACGGATTTTAACACTTGACTTTTTCTCCCAGGTGGACCTATCAACTGCACACGGTAGACTGGTTGGTTTGGGAGGAGTCAAAATTTGTGGTGTGGCTGCTGGGATTCGAGCCCAGGTCTCCACGGAATCCTAACTAATTAACCATCACAGGAATCCTAAAAAATTATAAAATTATTCTAAAAGTTATATTTAGGCTAATTTACTAATTAATTACTTATTTATTATTTAAGATCTAATTAACTAAATTTAATTAAAGAAAATAGGAAATGAACAGTAACAATTAGGAAATTATTTTTTACAAATACCTAATGGTCTATAAGACTTTTAAAAAATATAAAAAGATATTGTTATTAACTAAAAATTATTAAAACTATTTAATTACCTAATATTACTTAATTATTAATTAAACTCGGATTAATTAAAATTATTATTATTTGAAAAGTAAAAATTATGAAAAAATTACAGTAAGTATATTTAGTGACTAAGAAAAATAAAATAGGACCAACAGCTTATCCAAATAAGCTGTAATAAGCAAAACAGCTTATTTAAGCTTATTTCTCAAAAACCACCTTAAGTATATTAAGTGTGTAACCTATGACGGAACTGGTGCCCCAGAGCTACTGGAAGGGGTGTGTGTAATATTGCATGTATACTAACCAAGAGGTCCTGAGTTCGAATCCTACACCCATTTTTTGCAAACATTTTATTTTTTTATTTTTCTTTTTGTAAAACTGCTTAACAACTAAAAATAAACAACTTTAAAAAACACAATTTTTTTAGTTTTCACAAATAAGCTCTATGAGAGCTTATTAGCTCAACAGATGGCTTATGAGGCCAAAGTTGGGCTTTTAACAAGCTAAAAGCTATAAACAAGCTAACAAAGGTGAAATAAGCTACAAACTAATAATTTATACCTAAAATAAGCTAAACTAATTAAATAAGCTAAAGGAATGAGCTTTAAGCTCAAATAAGCACTCTTAATGAGCTGCTTAGCCAAACAGGCCAAAGGCCAATGTGCAGGCCTGAGTGGGGCCCGCAAATAAGCTCAGGGGTCTAAAATGAGACTTGAGCAATCAATTCTACCTGGGTGGCTTCCCAATAAGTTGAAAAACAAACCCTAAGGTCTACTAATAAGCACTTGAGAAGCTTATGAAAGTGGCTAGGTAGACTTAGTCACTCAGTTAACTGGGTGAATGGGACAAAGTAAAAGCTGTATGCAGCCCTAGTAAAAGGGCTTGAAACTGAGAATTAAGCTTTAAACTTGATAGGTGGGTTGCTTAGCTTCTTAAAAATCCAAAGATCACAAGCTAAAGATCAGTGATGAGCTTTTGATGGACTAGTGAAATAGAGTCCAAAGACTGAGTGCTCAGACCATGTAGTGATTTAGGCCAACTTTTAAGCTTAAATAAGCTAAGAGTAAATAAGCTGAGATCCAATATAAGCACAAATCTAATAAGCTAGCCTACTAAGCTTTCCAAAAAGCTATTTGGGGTGTCCTAGGGTCCACTAATGAACATTGTGTGAGCTTATGAAAGTGAGTGGATAAGCCTGGTGCAGGGGAGGTAAAATCTCACCCAGGCAACTTTAAGCTTAAAATTCAATAAGCAAACAAGTTTGAAATCCCAATTTTCTTTTTGTTTCAAGTTCACTAGCTACAAAATAACTTAGAACTACAAGAACTTTATATTTCCAAACTTTATTAAACCCTATGGATTACTAAGAAAACCTATCCATTTTGACAGCTTGGTTTTTTTTTTGACTTTTATGGTTTACACTACACAGTTGACTTATTTGAACTTTGATCTAATCCTAGTGACTATTTAAGCTATTATAGTTTATAATTAGACTAAATTAAGCTAAATGATGCACTTATATATTGAAATGATTGGATATAACTTCTAATTACTTAACAGATGACAGATTGATTAATTTAAAAGTGAACTTTGACTTTTATTTACTATGCCTACTGATTTTATGATATGAATAACCTTATATTACCTAATATTAGTTATATGAACCCAATGCAACAACAAAATCAACCCTGAACACCTATAACTAAACTGAGCCAAACACCCCTTTAAGTTATTGATTGTAATGAGTTTCAAAGTATATCACAGATGTAACACTTAATACTGATTTCAAAGCTTAAAATAACATGTCATAAGATCATTTAAGCACAGAGCATCAACCATATCAGCATGGAACTCACATATGACAACTTTACTATTTCCACTGTTTGAATGAGATTTTAAATAAAAGTTGATTTTAATTAACAAGCTAACTATTTTAAGTTATATTATGACTAGGTAATACTAATTGAGTAATTAAAGCAAAAAAAGAAACAATAATCAACAGGCTATATTAAAAATGGAAATTAAGAATTTTGCTTACAATTTTTGCATTCCAGCTAAAACTGAGAACAAGAACCCAATTTCTTTCCTATAAGCTTTCCGCAAAGCTTCTAATACCAAAGGCCATCCAGAATCAACCCTGCTCCAGCCCTGATCATCTTTGCTCACTTTTTTTTTTTTTTTCTATTTTTCTTATTTTTTATATTTTTGAGTTTAAGTATCAATACTGAATTTAACTACTAAATTGCTTTCAATAAGTTACTAAATGGACTTATATGAGATTATAAGTTCAATAATAACAGGTTTAAGCAATAAATAAACTAATGTAAGATTTTGAATAATTGAAACTTGCATAAACTTTAAATGACTGTAAGATTATAATTGAAGCTTGAAAGAAGTTTATATCAATACTGAAAACACTAGTACAATACTTGGAAACTTGAAAATTTAACTGAAATGGTACACTAATATTTAAACGACATACATGAAATTGAAAACTAAAACTATATCTTCTTCCTCAGTATCTTGCTCCTTTTATAGCACTCCAAAGTGTTCCACGTGGCTTTCAGAGCAAATCCCACCTAATCTCCACCCTTGGATCACTTCAATTGATCACAGCCATTCAAATGGCTTTTTGGCGCCAAAATGGGAAGAGGTTGCTTGCAGCCAATTTCCAAGCATTAAATGCTTTGATGTGACAATTGAAGGTGAAGGGGGACAATTTGGAGTATAGGAGTGGTTTTTGGGTGGTGGTGTAAGGTGTTGCAGGTTATAGGGTGGTGGAGGGTGTAGGTGTTACACGTGGAGCTCCCCTGGTGCAAAACCAGGGGAGGGGGTTTGGTTGTGGGGATGACAGAGGGGGTTGAGGTGGAAAGTGGAAGTGCAAGTGGAGAGGGGGATGGTGGATGGAGGATAGCAGGTGACGAGGGGGTTGAAGAAGGTGGGGGTCAACGGTCAACGAGGTCAAATATTTGACCCCGTTTTATTTAAAACGGTTTTGGGTATTATGGGCTAAGGGTTGGGCCTGGGTAAACTTTGTGAATGGATTGGGTATTTTGTTTGGTTTGGACTTAAGTTGTATTTTTGGATCTGGTTTGGTTTAGATTTTTCACAAGGACCAATTATGTAAATTCTGGATTTTTAAGGGTTGGTTTTGGCAACTTTCCAAAAGTACTTGCAAGGGTAAAACTTGCCAAGTTTCAATAATATGAGGATCATAGTTGATTTTTCCACTTTATTAAATTCCAGGGATCTTTTCTGCCAAATGTGAAACTTCAGGGACCAAACATGTAACTTTGCCAAACTTTCCAATTTAGGACCATTCCTGCCATATAACATTAGTACAAGGGCCAAAGTTTATTTTCTCAAAGTTTTTATATCCCAAGGACCATTTTTGTCAATTCCTCAGACTCCAGGGACCAAACCTGTAATTTTCTGAAAATTGAAGGGTTGAAGTTGTAATTTCCCAAAAGTTATCAAAAAGTTCCAAATTATATTTTATGAATAGTACAAGGGTGATATTTGATAAAATTCCATTTTAAAACACCCAGGGACTAATTTTGCCAATTTTGAAACTTGAGGGGTAAATATTGCCATTTTGTGAAAACTTTTATCCAGGGGTTTATAGTGAACATGTTTGATTTCCCAAGGACCTAAGTTGACTTTTCTTTCATTTTTAAACCTTCAGGGACTAGTTTTGACAAGTTTTGAAAGTTGAGGGACTGAAACTGCCAATTATGCAAACTTTGTACGTTTTGTATCTGTTTTTGATTATTTTGCATCTGAAACATATAAAACACACTTTTGGAATAATCTTAGTATTTTGATGCATATTTGAGTGTTTTTGGATGTTTTGGCAGTTCAGATTGGTATAAAATGATGAGTATTTAGACACTCATCACTAGTCATACAATCTCCTATCCATGAGACGCTTGCTATGGCTAAAGTTTCACTCCTAAATATTGTAAAAAAAATTAAATTTGGCGCTAAAATTGCACTAACAAGTATTTCTCATAGTTTTATTACACATCTACTATTAAACAAACAAACTCAAGCGAAAGTATATTTGTAAGGTATCATCATTTTACCCTCCCCTTACACTTAGGATGAACATTGTCCCCAATGTTCAAGTAAAGAATGTAAAAGTGAAATAAGTAAAACAAATGAAATCAAATACTCCCCTTATTCGCTCGGTATGGATGATAAGGTGGCCAGGTTAGATCTTCCTCCAAGAAAATGAACAATCAAAGCTTCCCTTCCAGAAAAATAAATCATCTTCTTGTCATACATAACCTGTAAATCCTGAGAAAACAGACAAGGCAACCTCGCATAAAATCAGTGGCAATCTACATATGCTAATAAATCCTAGAAAACAAAATAAGATATAATGCTTGTGGAATGATGTTTGCAGATTTCCTGGAGATTATAAAACTAATAATTCAACAAAAACTTTAAGACTCCGTTAGAAAAACAAAACTGGTAAAATTTCCAGATTTTTACACGTGACGCAGTCAAGAGTAAACTCGTGACGCCGTCAGAAGTGACCTGCAGAAATTCTTATGTTAAGTTTCCAGAAAATTTCTGGAAAATCTTGGTCTTACTTCCTGGAAAATCCTGCAAAACTTCATTATGACTCGATACAAGTATTTGACTCTAACAAATACGAATATACATGTTCACTTAATATTGTGGAGAATCATGATCGGTTTTGTTTCTTAAAAACATATTTGGGATTTCCCCTTACACTTATCTTTTGCAAAATTACCTTTGGACGAAGTTAAGACTAAGCTAAACAACAAAGTAAAGTATTTCCACCATTTAGTTTTGAAACATGATCTACCAACAATAAAAATAAAGCATGCATATGGAAACAAATAACAAACACACAAAATAGAAATCACACAAAACATGGGTTGCCTCCCAAGAAGCGCTTTTCTTTATTTACGAGTCTTGTAGCTAGACTCAAGGTCATGGGTTACTACGTGATACGGGTGAGTTCCTCATTGAGGACATCTTTGGGATCAAACTTAGGTTTTAACTTCCTATCGGTTTTCTTAGTTCGGTATGACCTTTCAAACTTCTCTCCATCCGGATCATACAAAGTCATCTTCATATGCCATGATCTGTCACCTTCCTTAGGTGGCTTGTCCCACCTCCATTTACACTTATCTCCTTCTCTTTTCCACTTGTTCATCTCTATATTGATAGGCATTACACTTAAGAACTCAATCATCTTCATAAAGACTAAGGGATCCTCAAAAGGGTCTAGCTCTTCATCTCTAGCTATGAGTTGCTCCACCGAATGTGTCTTTTCGATGAAATCTTTTTCTAGATAGAATAGGCGTTGAGGTCCTGTAAAGTTCCTTTCTATCCAAGGTCCATATCTAGATGGTCTCCTATTCATCTCTACCCAATGTGGTGTCGGTTCATCCTTACAATCATAGCTATGTTTCTTAACATCGTATACCGACCAAGTGTCGCCCTCACCTACCGCTATCTTAGACTCCTTACAATCTATCATGGCGCTAGCGGTTGCTAAAAATCCTCTTCCTACCAACAATGGGCATGTAGTGTCACTAACCATGTCTAGGACGTGAAAATCTGCTAAGATAGTTAACTTCCCTACGTGAACAACTACATCCTTAATCATTCCAACCGGATGGGCAATACTTCCATCCGCTAGACCTATCAATACCTCCGTCTCCTGATGAGGCGAAAAATGATCCGTTTTTAGGGGGTCATTTAAGCCCGAATCCGAATTTATTTGATCAAATATTGCCCTAAATCGTTCCTTTTTTTGATTTTAGGTACCTGGAGAGTGAATTCTGGAAAAGAAGCCATTTTGGACGTTTTTGGAGCATAAAAGTGAAGAAAACGGCAAAGTCTCAATTTTCCATGCTGGGAACAGTAGGTGACGGCGTCAAGAGTAATTTCCTGACGGCGTCAAACCTCAATAATAAAATCCGAGAGTTCATGAAGGCGTCAAGAGTTTTCCTGACGGCGTCAAAACCCCAAGAATTAAAATCCGTAGTTGATGACGGCGTCACACACAGGGCGTCAAGAGTAATTTGTGTGACGGTCTAGGCCTTGACGGCGTCAGAAGTAGATCAAGGCCGTCCGAGGAAGTATTTGGCGGCGAGATGACGGCGTCACACCTTTGTTCTTGACGCCGTCATCCCTATTTTCCTATATATAGTTTTCTAGTTTTTCACATTTAAAAGAGAGAAGTTTTGTGAGAAACCCTAAAGACGATTTTGGTGTAACTTTACAGGATTTTCAAGGGTTCCAACCCCTTGATACCTTGCATGATTAATTAAGATAAGTGTTCTTCTAATTCAATCAATATGTCTATGTGTTGGTTGTCTATATCTTGTTCTTGTCTTAATTCTATCATGCTAGGCTAGATCTCTTTTGTGTTTGCTTAGATATAATGAAACCTAGATATTGATTATGTGTTGATTACTTGTTTATTCTTGTCTTGGATGAATGATTTATATGTTAGGCTTAAGAAAACTGGCAGATCTCCAAATGGTAACATGCTTGAACGTCTTAAGAAACATGAACCGAGGCGTACTAGGTCTTTATTGGTTGTATTTAATGCATGAGCCACTGTTTACAATCCCTATAGTTGTGCTGGGCATGGTGTAGGAGGAGATAAGAGCTCATAGAATTGGGGAGTTATGTATGCCACCCCATGAATGGTATTAAGGAATACGATCTGTCATCCATGCAATTATAACAAGTAATTAACGTGTAAAAGATATCTAGGGAGTAGTGAAATCTAAGTAAACACATTTTCTCCAATTACTGCTCACAACCTTAGTATAATTAGTTTACTTTCATTTTTAGTATTTTATTTTGATTGCATCTTAGTATTGGGTTAGTTGAATAGCAACTAATTCCGCCCACTCTTCCAAAACCCGAGATTTTACTTGCTTTCATAAAAATATAAAAATACAAAAATAATCATACCTCACCTTTAGAACTAGTATTTAGGCTTTCTAATCCTAGCGACACTATTCCTAAGCTGAACGATCAATCCCCCGGTACTTGTCACTATACTATACTACAACGATCAGGTACACTGCCTGGTGGGGGTTGTAAGCTTCTCGAGATCCCTCGAGAGGTAAAGCCTGTTGCGATTCCCACGCATCAAGTTTTTGGCGCCGCAGCCCGGGGAATAGTTATTGTCTAGGTTAGGATTTCTTTTTATTAGGTCTACTTGCTAGATTCCTTTCTAGTAAGATTTTATTTTTTATTTTTAGGTCTTCTTTAGTCTATCTTATTTCTTTGTGCCTTTGTTCGTAACTCTTTACCATCCGACATCATGGAAGGTGGTAACATCTTTGAACCCGTCATCCCACCACAACAAAACCCACCTCTAGAACCCCTTAGGCCCCGAACCTTAGGAGAGTATTCCCGACCTAGCCACCAAGGCTACCGAAACACCATTGAGCTCACCGGAGCCAATGTGACCCCCTTGCGATCCGACACCATCCGATTGGTGCAAAGCGGATGTGCATTCCATGGACTTCGTTCTGAAGATCCAAACCAACATCTTAAGGACTTTCTCAAAATCGTAGATTCCATAGACCTAGATGTTGAAACTAGAGAGACGACCCGATTACGCCTATTCCAATTCTCTCTACGGGATCAAGCTAGTCATTGGCTTGAGCGTTTACCCGCGGGATCCATCACCACATGGGACAATCTCGCCAATCGCTCCCTTACCCAATTCTTTCCGCCAGAAAAGACTGCAATGCTTAGAAGGGACATTTTGATGTTTGAGCAACAGCGGGGTGAAACTTTCTACGAGGCTTGGGCCCGTTTTAAGGATCTCCTCTACAAGATCCCTCATCATGGCATAAACCTTTGGTTATTAGTACAGATTTTCTACGACCATGTTGACTATCACACTAAGCGCACCATCGACAGGGCCGCGAGAGGTAAATTGCGTGATAAGAACGCCGAGGAGTCTTGGGCAATTATCGAAGAGCTCGCTGTTGATAATCATGA
Source organism: Artemisia argyi (assembly GCA_030686995.1). Lineage (NCBI taxonomy): Eukaryota > Viridiplantae > Streptophyta > Magnoliopsida > Asterales > Asteraceae > Artemisia > Artemisia argyi. The sequence continues at coordinate 25,718,428 of CM060703.1, read as the reverse complement.
GATGTGGGAATTTAAACATACGATAGAAGCGGCCATCAATGCAGTCTCGACATCTGGAGGAACCACCGAAATCCCCGATGAACTCCTATGCAAACTTGAGGCAAAAGTTGACTATTTTGAGGAAAGGCAAAGGAGACCTTTAAGTCCTAGACAAGCCACTGTCAATTCTGTCTCAAAACCAACTTCGGCACCATTATCTGAGTCACCTTCTAGAGAACATGTCGAGACTTTTCAAAGGTGCACCCCACCTTGTTCCCCTCCCAAGGAACTTAGCTCGGAGTTTGAGGCTAGGATGAGAGAATATATGGCAACTCACTCAGATCGGCTTGCTAGATTCGAAGAAGCAGTTTATAAGCAAAAAGAGGAAATGCAGGAGAAAATGAATGAGATGTTGAGTCTATTGGAGGAGTATGCCAACCAGAGAACCCCCGAACGAATACTACTAAGGAAAGAAAGCGTCACTCCCACCACCCAGTTTGTTAACTCCATCACCATTGTCCATAAAGATAACAAGAAGGTAGAAACTCCTGCTAAACAGACCTTAGAAAAACCACCAGAATCCCAACCTTTGAGTTACTACCTGAAACATGATATAAACAAAAACACCATAACAAATTGGATTAAGGGTGATGGGCGTAACCAATCCTCCGGACAGATTCCTGAGAAAGAGGAAGAAGAGGAAGATGAGTATGATACGCTTCCTGGAGGATCAGTATTCGAGAGGATACTGGTACAGAAAGTGGCTACTAAGCAGGTAGCATGTGGGAACTTTGAAATACCAACGAGCATCGGGGACTTGAAACATCTTAGTGCTTTCGCCGACCAAGGATCGGAAGTAAATCTTATGCCCCTAACTATTTACATCCAACTAACGTCAAAAATGCCAGCACCTACTCGTGTTAGGTTATCCCTTGTTGGACACTCGTACGTATACCCCCTAGGAATTGCAGAAGATGTATTAGTTAATGTTGCAGGATTCATGTACCCCGTTGATTTTATGATCATCGATGATAAAGGGGATGGATGCATGCCAATAATCCTTGGGGCACCATTCCTCACCACCGCTAGGGCTGTCATTAAGTATGAAGGTAGGAAGATTGAGCTTAAATCTGGAAAAAGAAAGATTAGCTTCCCCATGACCCCGCGAAGTAGGCATGAGAATTTGAGTTGGAGAATGATCAAAAACAACATTGGCACAACACCCATTCGTGTTCAGAATAAAATTCTTGCATGGGAGGCAAGAATCAAAAGCTATAAGAAAGCTAAGGATGAAAGAAAAAAAACAGTAAGGTTCAGGTTGAACTCGAACATACTCGACACGAAAAAATTCATACACCATTTGAGGAAGGGAACTTGGTGCTCTTGAGACACTTGGAAACAACAATACCACCCGATAACCAAGTCCTTGGTGGTATGGGCCATTCACAATCGAAGGATTGAGCCAAGATGGGGTAGCTAAATTGAGAAGCAAATTAGGTGGAATGGTGATTGCGAGTATCGATAGGTTGAGGCACTACCACCATAATAGCAATGATCGCAACTACATGGGGTATATCATTTCAAATGATGAGATCACGTAGTAACCCATGACTTTGAGTCTAGCTACAAGACTCGTAAATAAAGAAAAACGCTTCTTGGGAGGCAACCCATGCTTTGTGTGATTTTCATTTTGTTTGTTTGTTATCTGCTTCCGTATGCATGCTTAGTTTTTACTGTTGGTTGATCATGTTTCTCAATTAAAATGTTGAAATACTTTACTTTGTTGTTTTGGCTTAGTCTTAACTCCACCTAGAAGTATTTTTGCAAAAGATAAGTGTAAGGGGAAACCCCAAATATGTTTTTAAGAAACAAACCGATCATGATTCTCCACAATATTAAATGAACATGTATATTCGTATTTGTTAGAGTCAAATGCTTGTATTGAGTCATAATGAAGTTTTGCAGGATTTTCCAGGAAGTAGGACCAAGTTTTTCTAGAAATTTTCCGGAAACTTAACATAAGAATTTCTGCAGGTCAATTCTGACGGCGTCAGGAGTTTACTCTTGACGGCGTCAGGAGTTAAAATCTGGAAATTTTACCGGTTTTGTTTTTCTAACGGAATCTTATGGTTTTTTGTGAATTATTAAGTTTTATGATCTCCAGGAAAACTGCAAACTTCATTCCACAAGCATTATATCTTACTTTGTTTTCTAGGATTTAGTAACTTATATAGGATGCCGCCGATTTTACGCGAGGTTGTCTTGTCTATTTTTGTCAGGATTTACAGGTTATGTTCGACAAGGAGATGATTTATATTCTGGAAGGGAAGCTTTGATTGTTCATTTTCTTGGAGGAAGATCTAATCTGGCCAACCTATAATCCATACCGAGCGAATCAGGGGAGTATTTGATTTCATTCTTTTTAACTTTTTCACTTTTACATTCTTTACTTGAACATTGGGGACAATGTTCATCTTAAGTGTAAGGGGAGGGTAAAAAGATGATACCTTACATATGCACTTTCGCTTGAGTTTGTTTTGTTTGATAGTAGATGTGTAATAAAACTATGAGAAATACTTGTTAGTGTAATTTTAGCGCCAAATTTAAAATTTTTTACAACATTTAGGAGTGAAACTTTAGCCATAGCAAGCGTCTCATGGATAGGAGATTGTATGACTAGCACATAACCGTATATTCAGAAAAATTTTCCACCCAAATATGTGAGGTTCGCCTTTAGATTTGATAGGAAAAGCATTTATTATTAGTGCTTATGAGTGTACCGGTAGCATTTAGATTCTAGAAATTGCGTTAGTGATGCATCCCGAGACCGCTAGTGAGACTACATTCGTGTGGTAGGATTTACTACATGATAAGAGGCATTAGGATCACCCTTGTGTTAAACCCGTATTATAATTACTTGACCATTTAAGTCATATTACTTGGCTAGTTAAATCAACTAATTTTTCCCACACCCTTAGCGTTGTACTCATTTTTAGTACACGAAACCCCTAGTACACCCCTCCGAGCCTATCTTTTTGTTTCTAACTTTAAGCATTTTACTTAAAGGAAGAATTTGTTACACCCCACTTAAATGTACAACCAAATCGCCTTAGCCTTCCGTGTATGCGCTCATTTTTAGTGCATTATTGTTATTTGTTAAACCCTAAGTTAACTTTCTAATTGATTACATGGTTGCTAAGTCGAGTCATATCCTTGTACATATTGTTTTGGACGATTGGGACTCATGGGAAAGTACTTATTTTATAGAGTAATGGGAAAGAACATAATATTATTACCCCCATATGTACGTTAATCTTAAAAGTGCTCCAAGTGTTTTGATTTTCTTAATTCGAGTCATTAGTTTAGTTAATTGTAAAGTATGTAAAGATTCAAGTGTAAGGGGAATTCTCATCCCCTATGATGTATTATTTTGGATGGTAGGGTAAGAGTGTATGCAAAAAAAAAAAAAAAAAAAAAAAAAAAAAAAATCGAAAAAACAAGAAAAAGAAAAAAAAATAGAAAAAGAAAAAGAGAAAAAAACATACGGACTACCATCCCGTTTCATTCTATGTTCATTTTATGTTTTTGTTATTTTTCATTTATTAGCTTAAGTCGAGTCTAGTCTTGGCTTAGCAACGCCATATTGTACATGTAATTAACCAAGATTGTTAACTCGCCACCAGTAATAACTTCCTTTATCCAACAAAACCGTGTAACTCATATCCCTATACCTAACGTTACAACCCTTTAAAAGACCTCTTTGATAGTTTATCCTAGGTGCTTACGCCATGTGGTGGAGGTTTGATCCTTTCCCAAGCCTATGGTAATCTATTTTGCTATGACAGGTAGTGAGAGATATCTTTCGTTTCCATATTGTAATTTACACTTTATTACACCCGAGAGATGTGAGTATCTAAACACTATTTGTGAGGTGCTTGTATATGACCTCCGTGCTTGTCTTTGGTCTTTAGTGGAACGATTATTTGTTGTAATTACTTTTATATTAGTGTTAAATGACCCCTAACTTGTCTTTTGAGTAGAATAAAAGCGCATTTGCTTGAGGACAAGCGAATCTCAAGTGTAAGGGTATATGATGAGGCGAAAAATGATCCGTTTTTAGGGGGTCATTTAAGCCCGAATCCGAATTTATTTGATCAAATATTGCCCTAAATCGTTCCTTTTTGTGATTTTAGGTACTTGGAGAGTGAATTCTGGAAAAGAAGCCATTTTGGACGTTTTTGGAGCATAAAAGTGAAGAAAACGGCAAAGTCTCAATTTTCCATGCTGGGAACAGTAGGTGACGGCGTCAAGAGTAATTTCCTGACGGCGTCAAACCTCAATAATAAAATCCGAGAGTTCATGAAGGCGTCAAGAGTTTTCCTGACGGCGTCAAAACCCCAAGAATTAAAATCCGTAGTTGATGACGGCGTCACACACAGGGCGTCAAGAGTAATTTGTGTGACGGCCTAGGCCTTGACGGCGTCAGAAGTAGATCAAGGCCGTCCGAGGAAGTATTTGGCGGTGAGATGACGGCGTCACACCTTTGTTCTTGACGCCGTCATCCCTATTTTCCTATATATAGTTTTCTAGTTTTTCACATTTAAAAGAGATAAGTTTTGGGAGAAACCCTAAAGACGATTTTGGTGTAACTTTACAGGATTTTCAAGGGTTCCAACCCCTTGATACCTTGCATGATTAATTAAGATAAGTGTTCTTCTAATTCAATCAATATGTCTATGTGTTGGTTGTTAGAGCTGGCATATCGTGTCTGACACGACACGATAAGACACGAACACGATAAGACACGAACACGAATGACCTAAACACGAACACGACACGATAAAAAATCGTGTCACTTTTTTCGAACACGAACACGACACGAAAGTTAACAGGTTACACGATAAGGAACCTGTTAAGGGACCTGTTAACAAAAATACTAAATTTAAACCTTATAACTAATAAATCCTTAATAAAACCTTATAGCTAATACATAACGAAGTAAAAAGTCATTAATAAATCCTTATAACTAATACATAACGAAACAAAAGTAAACAATTCTAATGTCTTCACTCTTCAGTCTTCACCCGTAATCTCGTGTCCTCGACTTCAATTCAACAAACCTGAAAAGTGAAAATAATAATTAAAAGACGACTAAACAACATATTTCAGTTTCTTATATAGCCAACCAAAAAAACGACTAAACAACATATTTCAGTTTCTTATATAGCAACATATTTCAACTGTAAACAACAGTTTGTAGATTTGTAAACTGTAAACTGTAAACAACATATTTCAGTTTCTTACTATATATAGCAACTAATTCTCTTTTGTTACCAGTAATATATATTTCAACAGCTAGATGTTCATCTTTATGCTGGTTATACTTATAGTAGCATACTTTCATTCTTTAACCTATATTTATCTGTTAAGAAAGGTAGCACAGATGATATAGAAATTGCAGCAGACATGGCTGATTCCTAAACTCAAACATTTAAAATTGCAGCAGACATGGCTGATTCCTAAACTCAAACGAATAACCTATTAAGCTAATACATGCATACACGATTATTCATAAACCAATAACCTTTGCTACTTCCATAATGCAAAAACTAAACAACGAGCATACCGTATCCTGTCCAAGAGGAGCTCTAAGAGCCAATTGATCAAAGGTCAAGCACTCTCCACCAGCCTTCTCAATTCTGGCTCTGGCAATCTCGGTGAACCTCAAAGCAGTAACTTTCATGCAAGGAATCTCAGGCACACGAACATCATTAGTAACTGTACCAACAATCACAACAATCTTCTCGTCCTAATATCCACACAAGCACAATACCAAATGTTAACACCTTCATTCATTTACAAAATCATGTGTACTCAATAACAGATAACAACTCCACACTCTACACGTCTTCACAATATTTGGCCAAAATTCAATAACTACAAAATTTACATTTTTCTACGCTTATAAAAAGAGCAGAGTGCCTATGAACCACGGATTTTTGCATTGTGAAACAAATTAAATTTTCCGAAACGCTTATTGTCCAAAAATTGTGCTACAAATCTTATGAAACAGATCTTCCTTACGTTTTTTTTTTTTTTTTTAATGCACATCGTAACTTAACTTAAAAGAGAGAAAAACGATATTCATTACATTTCTAAGCAAAACATAACTATGTACACGTTTACAAATTCCACAACTTTTAGTCGTTTAAATGCGGTTTCGTAACTTTTAACAAAATACATCTTCTAAATTAACTTTAGGTCATGGCTCCGCATCTTATACGTATACACAACATTTACACTTTTAGTTGCTTAAATATGTTTTTTACCTTAAAAATGTGAAGAAAAAAATGCTATTAATTCTTACATTTCTAACCAAAAGATATCAATTTCATACACATTTACAAGTGTAGCAAATACAAAAAAAAAATCTATAAAAATAACATATTACAATTTATAAAAAGTAACTTAAAACAGAAACAAACAATATATAAAAAAGAAAGAATATAAATACCTTGGCAGCCATGTAACGAGCCAAACGAGACAAAGAAATAGGAGGCTTGTTAATTTTGCTCATAAACAACCTCTTCAATATCACTGCATTAAACTTACTCCTAGTCCTCCTCACCAAAACAAACAATATTCGAATATAAGCAAAACCAAACAATATAAAAAAATGTAAAAAAAATATATATATATTAAGCAAAACAATCCAATGTTCGAATATAAGCAAAACCAAACACACCTGGTCACGGTTTAAGGCACCCCCATCACAGAGCTAGCACAAGCCGAGAGCTTGTGCTCTCGGTTGAGTCTCGACACCCACAAAAACATAGAAACCCGGATACCAAATCTTGTTTAAAACCTCGTTTTACATGTAAACCCACATTTATATCACGTTTTTAATCAAAACCCAACAAAAAGAAAGAAATATAACGAGGTCAAAAGAAAGAAATATTGGCGCGTGTAGTAGTGGATCGAGAAGAGGAGGTGATGGGGAATCGAATGGTGGTGGTCGTGTGGTGTGGTGACCGGCGGTGAGGTGATGGCGGCCGGAAAAAGGGTCCGATGCTAGGGTTTTTGGTTGAGAGAAAAGAAGAAGATGTGTGGACTGTGGTTGTGTTAATGCGTGTAGTAGTGGATTGACAAGTACCATATAATCATATATCCATCTTTAATAATATTGTAACAGTAACATGTCTTTATCGTGTCTTAACAGGTCCGGACCTGTTAAGACACGAAACCTGTTAATTTCATTCGTGTCTTAACAGGTCCGGACCTGTTAAGACACGAAACCTGTTAAGACCTGACACGAAACCTGTTAAGAACAGGTCGTGTCGTGTCGTGTTAACAGGTTTCGTGTCAAAATTGCCGGCTCTATTGGTTGTCTATATCTTGTTCTTGTCTTAATTCTATCATGCTAGGCTAGATCTCTTTTGTGTTTGCTTAGATCTAATGAAACCTAGATATTGATTATGTGTTGATTACTTGTTTATTCTTGTCTTGGATGAATGATTTATATGTTAGGCTTAAGAAAACTGGCAGATCTCCAAATGGTAACATGCTTGAACGTCTTAAGAAACATGAACCGAGGCGTACTAGGTCTTTATTGGTTGTATTTAATGCATGAGCCACTGTTTACAATCCCTATAGTTGTGCTGGGCATGGTGTAGGAGGAGATAAGAGCTCATAGAATTGGGGAGTTATGTATGCCACCCCATGAATGGTATTAAGGAATACGATCTGTCATCCATGCAATTATAACAAGTAATTAACGTGTAAAAGATATCTAGGGAGTAGTGAAATCTAAGTAAACACATTTTCTCCAATTACTGCTCACAACCTTAGTATAATTAGTTTACTTTCATTTTTAGTATTTTATTTTGATTGCATCTTAGTATTGGGTTAGTTGAATAACAACTAATTCCGCCCACTCTTCCAAAACCCGAGATTTTACTTGCTTTCATAAAAATATAAAAATACAAAAATAATCATCCCTCACCTTTAGAACTAGTATTTAGGCTTTCTAATCCTAGCGACACTATTCCTAAGCTGAACGATCAATCCCCCGGTACTTGTCACTATACTATACTACAACGATCAGGTACACTGCCTGGTGGGGGTTGTAAGCTTCTCGAGATCCCTCGAGAGGTAAAGCCTGTTGCGATTCCCACGCATCATCTCCTCTAACTTTCCTAACTTGAGAGTGGTGAAAAGGGATAGGGGAATCAAGTTGAGGCTTGACCCTAAATCGGCTAGTGTGTCGAAAGCTTCGGATCTTCCTATCTTACAAGGCAAAACAAATATACCCGGATCATCAAGCTTTTTAGGCAACTTGTTTTGAACGAAGGCGGTCCCATTTTTACCTAGTTTAAACTTCTCATACTTCTCTAGGAGGGCACTATAGTAGGGAGCACGGGCTAAGACATCAATGACGGGACGTTCAAGGTGAAGCTCCTTGAATTCATCGTCAAGGTCTTGCGTGGGAGGTGTTTCAACTATGCTTTTGACCGGTTTTATATTGGGTGTTTTATTCGATTGGTCCTTTTGAAGAATTTGGTTTTGCTTGAAACACGTGCTCGTTGATTTAACCGAGTAGTATTGTGGACACGAAGTGGGTGACGAAACTGATGATATGGAATTAACGTTTAGTTTCGGATTCTTGACCGTGTCGCTTGGGAGTGCTCCCATTTCTCGGTCATTGAGGACTTTCAACAATGTGTCAATTTTGGTGGTCATCTCGCTTTGCTTTTGTTTGAAATCGGCTTCAAACTTAGATATGCGAGCTTCTTGAGATGCCATGAACTTAGACATCAATCCTTCAAGATTGTTGGTACTACCATAGTTGTTAGAAGGATTGTTGTTGAAAGTACGGTTGGAGGGTGGACCGTTTGGTTGGTAACGATTAGGCAGATTGGAAGAATTGGCTTGATTTTGTTTCCACCTAAGGTTTGGGTGATTTTTCCAAGAGGGGTTGTAGGAATCACCGTAAGGGTTTGGCTCGGGTTTGAAAGTGTACCACTTATCTCCCGCTTCGTCGGTACGCGAGGATGCGTAGTTCGCAAAAGCTGTTCTGGGGAGTTCCACACAATCACGAGTGTCATGGAGACCACTACATAATTCGCATGAAGAAGTGATTTTGTTCACTTGGCTTGAAGGCTTAGGAGCTTCGTAAGATTTCATGAGAAACTTGACTTGGTCCTCAAGTTCCATGATCCTACGGTCGGGAATGCTAGAGTTGTTCGAAGGCAAAGATATTGCCTTGACCGTTTTGTTCAAATCACGGGGATCATTCCAACTTTCGTTGTCATAGAGAGCAAGATCTTCTATGAGTTCCCATGATTGTTCCGCACTTAGATCACGTAGCTTACCACCGGCCGATTGGTCAATGGCTCGCCTTGTGGAGAGATCGATATGGTCATAGAAGATTTGGACTTGGAGCCAAAGATCTAAGCCATGATGAGGGACTTTTTGGAGTAAGTCCTTGAATCGTGTCCATGCTTCATAAAGAGTTTCATTTTGACGTTGTTGGAACATCAAGATGTCATTTCTAAGCTTAGTAGTTCTCCCCGGTGGGAAAAATTGAGCAAGGAAATGAGTGGTGAGATCATCCCATGAGGTGATGGATCCCGCGGGTAAACGTTCAAGCCATTGGCTAGCTTGATCACGTAGAGAGAATTGGAATAGGCGTAATCGGGTTGACTCTCTAGTTGTAACATCAAGGTCTATAGAATCTACGATTTTAAGGAAGTCCTTGAGATGTTGATTTGGATCTTCGGAATGAAGTCCATGGAATGCACATCCGCTTTGCACCAACCGGATGGTGTCGGATCGCAAGGGGGTCACATTGGCTCCTTGAGTGAGCTAAATAGTGTTTCCATGGACTTCGTTCCAAAGATCCTAATCAACATCTCAAGGATTTCCTTAAAATCGTAGATTCCATAGACCTTGATGTTGTAAGTAGAGAGTCGACCCGATCAAGCCAAGTGAACAAAATCACTTCTTCGTATAAGTTGTGTAATGGCCCATGAAACTCATAACTGCATGGAACTTCCAAAGCATGCTTTTAAGGAATTCACATCGTTACGCGTATATAAAAAAAAAGAATAGAGAGCTCGCCACTAATCGAGGTCCTCGAAACTTTGGTGAGGCCTATAATGCATGGAAAGATAAGCCAAATTTCAGAGGATACCAAACTCGGAGCATATCCTTCGATGATTCTCCTCCACTCGAATGGTCCGAGCATTTTCCACCTCAGAACACTCCTAAGCAAAGCTATGAAGATGCCTTACGAAAGTTCATTCTCTCTCAAGAATTACAGCTTTCCACGCTCGAGACCCGATTTAGACAACAACAGGCCGATATGAATGACAAGATTTGTAATCTGTTAATCGCTATTAAAGAGCACGCTGTTAGTAAACCGATTCAGGCTGAAGAAGTCAAATCTGTCACCATCATGAATCAACCAACCTCTCTTGTGAAAATTAAAACCCCTAGTAAACTCTTTAAACATCTGTCACCTAAGGTGAAGGACACTAGGGACACTAATAGCGGAATCCAAATTAAGGACCCTTCATCATCCAAACACGTCCACTTTGTCGGTCCATGTGTATTTTGGAATGTTTTTGTCGTTTTTGGCCTAACCGGACCGAACCGACCCGAAACCGAAATCATGTAAAACCTGAAACTGAAACCGAACCGACGGGCCGTTGGTCCAGTTCGATTTTTGTCGGTTCAGTCGGTTTCGTCGGTCCGGTTCGGTTTTGAACCTTCGGTGCTCAGCCCTAAGGCAGTGTACTTAACCGATGTAGTATAGTGTAGTAGCAAGTACCGGGGGATTGATCGTTCTCTCAGGGAATAGTGTCGTTAGGATTAAAACTTAAATAAACTAGGTCTAGAGGCAGGGGTGTGCATGGTTCGGTTTGGGTTGGTTTTTGGCTAAAACCGAAACCGAACCGTAATGTTCGGTTTTTATAGAACCCAAAACCGAAACCGTTAGGTTTTTGGCGGTTCAGTTTATTCGGTTTATTATCGGTTTCGGTTCGGTTTTTCGGTTTCTAACCTTTTATATTTGGGCATGAAAAATATATACCAACAAACTGATATTACATAAAAAATTGGTTATTCTTATTTACCTTTTTTGTCAATCTAAGCATAATAATACTTATTGCATAAACCTTTAATTATACACATATAAATAAGAAACATACATGCAAGTGAACATACATATAGTATGATCATCGTCATATATTTATTGATATATTATAAAATAAACACACGACACGATAAACACACATATAAACATAAACGTTAAGATAAATATATTATAAATCTACCAACAAAATGAATATGAATTTATAAATTTGATTTATTTAGTTAGTTATTCATGTTATATTAATTATATATCATTATATAATAAAATCGGTTCGGTTCGGTTTTTACAGTTCGGTTTTTGGACGAAAACCGAAACCGAACCGTATTTTTCGGTTTTTGAAAAATTAAAAACCGAACCATCGGTTTTTAGTTTCGGTCGGTTTTTTCGGTTTCGGTTTTTTCGGTTTTGTTTGCTCACCCCTATCTAGAGGCGAGGGATGATTCTTTTTGTATTTTTATAGTTTTTTAGAAAGAAAGTAAAAATCTCGGGTATTGGATGAGTGGGCGGAATTAGTTGCTAATCAACTAACCCAAATAACTACAAATGCAATAAAAATAAAATAACACGAAAGTAAATATTGAGAAAAACAATAATAAGAGAAACGTGTTTACTTATATTTCACTACTCCCTAGCTATCTTTCATTAGTTGAAGAGTTTGTTACAATTGCATGGATGACGGGTTATATTCCTTAATACCGTTCGTGGGGCCGTGTACGATCTTCCCCAACTCTACTAGTTTCTACCTCTTCCTATGTCGAGCCGACTACTAGCTCCTAACATGGCCTCCTTAGTAGTTACTCATGCATTAAATACAACCATTAAAATCGTAGTAAACATCTGATTCCTGTTTCTTAAGACGTTCAAGCATGTTACCAATTGGAAGTCTGCTAGTTTTCTTAAGCCTAACATCGATATCATTCATCCATTACAATTAATAACAAACAATCAACCAACAATCAATAACTAGGTTTCATTACATGTACGCAAACACAAACAAACCTAGCCTAGCATGTTAAAGTAAAGACAAGCATAAGATATAATCAAACAACACATAGACATATTGAATGATTATTGGAATACTTATCTTTATTGAAACATGTATGAAAGTAGGGTGAAAAACCCTGTAAAATTCGACCTAGGGTTTGTTCCTAAGTTCTCCCAAAATTTATCTCTTTAATGAATGAAAATTAGAAAACTATATATAGAGAATACAGGTCTGACGGCGTCACGTTATGATCCTGACGCCGTCAACCAGCCGCCAATATTCTTCTCGTATTGCCTAGATCCAGATCTGACGCCGTCATGTGTTATTCCCCAAAAACGTTCTGGCGCGTCTCGTGTTACTTTTTATCCACCTCTTTGCCAATACGTGACGCCGTCACCTCCAAAGAGTGACGCCGTCAGGTACTATTTCCAGCTTAATTTGGAGACTTTGCCGTTTTCTTTACTTTTCGCTCCAAAAAACGTCCAAAATGCTTCCTTTTCCAGATTTCTTCTCCAAAGTACCTAAAATGACAAAAGGAATGATTTAAGGCAATATTTGATCAAATAATCACGACTTAGGGCTTAAAATGACCCCCTAAAAGCGTTACACTTTTCGTCTCATCATAAACGTACATCAACTAGTTACACATCAATTCTTAAACTCCGTATACCATCAATAGCATATCAACTATGCTAAATTCAACTAGCTAGATAAACCAACTAGCTTCATCTTCATCTTAAACTAAACACACTAGTCATTAGGCCTTTCATAACCTTAACACAAACAATCACTTAACACATAACACTTAATACAAACATGATAAACTCAATACAACATCTTGTTATAGTCAATTTACTTACCTTAACAATCCAAGCCAAGATTACCCACCATAATCATTATAACATCATAACATCATTAACCCTTTCTTTTGCATCCTTGGCTTCCATAGCTATAATCACTAAGAACATCATCATCAATCTTTATCATCATCTTCATCATCATTATCATAATCATTCTCACTCTTTACACTTCCTAAAACACAATCATCACAACACTCCTAGGGATGGTTGATAGGTTAAACATTTGACATAGAAATTACTAATCTCGTATATCACATAATCATCAATTTGCTTTTTCCCACTTTTTTTCTCACTTCTAAACTGACTCACCAAAAACTCCCTGGAACTTTTGAGAGGCCTGGGATCTAAGTATATGAAGCTTTCTTCATTCTAAAGCTATTTCACCCTTTGACACATTTGATCCCCCAAGTCTCTTTGCTTCTATTTTGGGCACACTAACTTTTATAACACATTTACCATTTAACAACTTTAGTCCCTTAAGTTATATTACATATTTGCTATAATCATAATATACTTACTTTGACTATTAGTTTAACTATCGGGTTGACTTCAACTTAACATCCGTTGACTAACTAATCATATCGAGTCTTTCAACTCATAAAAGTCTTAGTCAAACTATTCCAATGGTATTTTCGTTATTAAATACTTAAAACTCAGTTTTGGTCTAACAGTTTGCATAGTTAATGTAAGCCCGTAAGGGATTAATAATATAAACTAAGTAATCATTAAGCAGCTTTAAGCGGGTTTCGATTAATTGTGACAGGATTAGTGAGTCAAGAACACTTAAAATGGAATCTAGCCTCTAGGGGAACTAGAGGTAGGATAGACTGCGCCTAGTTGTGAGCACCATCTTTATAGGTTTTAAACTTATCAATACTTAATATATAAATCTTATATGACTAAACTTGGTTAACATGTTCTTTTTATCTTTGGTGTTTTCATACTTTTATTGTATGTTTTACTTTATTAGCTTATTAGAAAACCAAACTTGTGCCAGTCTCTCAGTCTGAAACCCCCTTTGCATTAGATTAGGTTAATTTAGTAGGGTAGAATACCTTTAAAATTAGTATATTAGAAATCCACTCTTAGTGATCGACACCTTACTTACCAACTAGGCTGCATTGATCGGGTACACTACCCGTTAGTGTTCGTTATAGGTTAAGTCGGCAAACTATAAATTTAAAACTTGATAAACAAATAATTATCTACAACAAAAACGCATCACATACATAGGTATTGAATCAAACCGGTTAATTTGTGAAAACACCATTTTGACAAAAATATCTAATCGTGAATTGAACTTTCTCTAACTACTGAGATCATTGTCATTTGCCAACCTCTGAGTCATAGAAGCTATCCAAGTATTCATATCATCTTGAAAAGAAAAAAAAAAACATCTTGTTTGCTTTATCACTTTTATTTAATCTAAACAAATCTAAACAGCTTCGTGATAATAGGATAACATAGTCTTTGTGGAAAGCCCTGGTCTTACCTATAAACCTTACTACAAAACGAGGGTTATGCATTTACCCATGTGTTTTGAAATTAAGAAAATGGTAGAACTAGTAATCTAAATTTAAAGCTTTCGAGACACATCAGGGTGTGTTCCCTGGAAACCCTTACTAGACTTCACTCGTCCACTTGGGATACCGAGGGGTTTAAAAGGCTTCTTGCATATGCTAAATGCAACCATGATTCCTACGACACTGAGTTAGGGTTTTTCATTTATTTCTTTTTGTTTGCTTTTTGTTTTTCTAGTATCATGCATATGGTTGTTTCTAGTGAATTCAGGGAATCAAATTTTGCTCAAGGCTCTCAAAGGAAGACACGTTCATTTATCTTCAATCATGCCGAGCAAATTCATGGGAGTCTCTTTTTCTAATTCTACTTATTCTTATTTTATTTCCATTTTACGTACAATAAGGGCATTGTACAATTCAAGTGGAGGACGGGAGTAGAATTATCAGCTTACCTATATTTGCTTTCGTCTTTATGGTTTGTTTTGAAAAATTGTTACAATTTTAAATTATTTTTTTCATGTTTTTCTTAACTGAAACTAGAATAGATGTTTTTCGAGCACAACTATCCTTTATTCCATTGGCGAGGATTTAAACTAATGTCCGTTTTCTCATGTCACATATTGAGTGTGCTTGTAGTATTTAGACTTTAGAACTTGGCCTTTATATCATTATAAGACCATAATCGAGTATTGCATTAAGTTTTCTCGGTGTAATTGGGATAGATAGTTCAAAAAGGAACCATTTTAGGAATTACACCAAATTAGCGCATGTCCGTTTTTAGAAAAATTGGCTTTTCAATTTAAAAAAGACTAGCGACGCAACTAGTTGCTCGTTTGACTTACACCTCTATGTAAATCAAAAGATTTAATATTATAATAATATGAAATTAAAGAACATACAAAGATATTCACCACTACCAACAAAACATAAGAGAAAATACCTCATCTTAGGGTGGTGACAATGGTCACTACAAAAAAAACTCATACCTCCCAACCCATCAATAATATTATTTCATCTCAATCATACTTTTTTCATACCTCCCAACCATTTTTTAGTGACAATGGTCATTTTTTGATACCTCCCAACCCTTTTTTGTTTTTTACCTCCAACGTTCACTAGAATTAAATGGCTAACGTTCATATTTAGTTCAAACCGCGGAAGTGATTTTCACCGCTAGACCAAACCTCCGAAGCAAACCTATGGGGTGGCGGCGGTGCTCCCCGAAGGTTTGGGCCAAACCGCTAGCCAAACCGCTCCCATTGCCACCACTCTTAAAAAAAAAAAAAAAAAAAAAAAAGTTTTTATCAAATAGAATTAATTAAAAAAGAAAAAGTATATACCAAGAGAGAGAGAAAGTCAATCAAATACAAACACACACAAATCTCACCCACAAGATCAAATTCCAATCCAACGGCCACTCTTCCCGATCCGCACCCTTCACTCCCATTGGCTCCCTCCCACCTCCCCCCTTACACCCCTATAAATACCAACACACACACAAACGCATTTTCATTCCATCATTGCCTACCTACTTATATCATTTTCTTCTCACTTAAATTCACAGCAAATTAATCAATGGCGGGAAGAGGCAAGACATTAGGATCAGGAGGAACAGCCAAGAAGGCAACTTCAAGAAGTAGCAAAGCTGGGTTGCAGTTTCCAGTTGGTCGTATTGCGAGGTTTTTGAAAGCTGGAAAGTATGCTGAGCGTGTTGGTGCTGGTGCTCCGGTGTACCTTGCTGCTGTGCTTGAGTATCTTGCCGCTGAAGTAAGTTTGGTTAATTGGTTTGGTTTATAAGTTAGGGCTAGGGTTTTGAAATTGGGAGATTTGGGGGTTTTTGATCTGGGTTGAATTGAAGGAATTGGTTAAAGGGTTATTGTTGTTTTGATGTTAATTTATCTTTTATGAAGTCAATTTTGTGATATGAGCTGAAATTATTAGGGTTAGGGTTTTAATTGTTTTTTAAAAAATTTGGGGCTTTTGGGGGTTTCGTTAAAATTGAAGGAATTGGTTCAAGGGTTATTTTTGTTTTGTCGTGAATTAGTTACCTGTGAAGTCAATTTTTTGATTTGAGCTGAAATTGTTAGGGTTAGGGTTTTCAATTTTTGTAAAATTAGGGGCTTTTGGGTTTTTGGTTAAAATTGAAGTATTTGGTTCAAGGGTTTTGTGGGTTTTTGTTAAGATTGGGTTTTTAGTTATCTAACTGTGAATTAATGATTTGCAGGTTCTTGAATTAGCTGGAAACGCAGCACGAGACAACAAGAAGACCAGAATTGTGCCAAGACACATCCAATTAGCCGTCAGGAACGACGAGGAACTCAGCAAGCTTCTTGGTGATGTGACCATTGCTAACGGTGGAGTTATGCCCAACATCCACAACCTTTTGCTACCAAAGAAGGCTGCTGGGTCAAAGCCGTCTGTTGATGATGATTAGAGCGTGATGGTGGTTTGTGTTGAATGTGGGATGTTAGGTTTTTGATATGTTTCTGAATCTGTGTTAGTAGAAGGTGTTAGGGATAGGGGTTTGATTAGATTGTATGTTTATAGATGTTCGGTTTAGTGAAACAATTGGATCTTGTTATGAAATGCAATGGTTTTAATTCAGTTACTGTATTATGTTTTATGATTGTGTGTTTTGCTATTTAAATGTTAACTGATATGTTTACCTGCATTATGTTGTTAAAATATGCTTAATGGGGTGATCACAAAGTCTGAACATGGTATAGATGTTAAAGAAAATGCAGACATCATGAGTTAATAACCAGCTAGACAGTAAACACAACAAAAAGATGTGATCTAACTGATGAAATTGGTATGTGTATTACAAAATGTTCAAGCAATCATACCATTACTAATTAGAGTTTTGGTGAAACCAAAGAACTGTGAAGATTTTATAGGGTTCAAACTGGTTCAAAATCGACAACATTCATATTGTGATTGAATTCCAAGAATTTTGTTTCACTCATCTAAGAATACAGTATAACAATTATCTTCCTTTGACGTTAAATCAGTATAACAATGAATGCTTTATGATACATGATCCGTGAGCTGCTTCAGACCCTCATTGAAAAATACAAATGCTGTCATGCGAGATTGTTTTGGTCTCTGCTTGTTGCAAGATATGTTTCAAATTCAGCCCATTAGTTAATAAAATGTTGGGCTGACTTGCTATAACTATAATAGCTCATAAGAACTCGAACCATCCTTAGTGCAGGTATATTCAAAGGTCTGTTTGAAACATTTGTTCTCCTGTAGTGCAATCATTTATGGTGGAATCGATCAAAGAATTTAAGCATGTAAAATAACAATTAGCTTTGTTGTTAACTAATAGACATCTTTTAATTTGCATGAGTTCACATATTTGAAACGCTAAAGATTTTAGCCAAAACAATCAATTTGTACTTGAGATGTCTTTGTCCAAAATCATTCGTTCTTGCAAATTGGGTGGTGTTTTTTTTTTTAGTTTTTTCCGAGGTGACAGTTTTGACTTAACTACAAAAGAGTTAATTTGTGATTATCTTAAAAGGGTTGGATCAGAAAAGCTTAGCTTAAAAGGAACGAATCAAGCATCTTAAATCTTAAAAGTCAATACCGCTTTGGCAATCTGATTTATATAAACCAAAAAGCTGAAAAACAAGTGGTAGAACCGACTGGTGCATATCGCATTTCTAGAAGAATGCAAGTCATGTCATCTAGCGTAGGCGTCAAGAGAATACCTGGTGTATGTGAAGGAAAAATCTGCAATCTATCCTCATGTCCAGCAGAAGTGTAGAACTACAACTATGTCTTTATCTTTATCATGGCAATATAAACCAGCTGAACATAATCAAGAAAAGGGGCCCGGAGCCAAGTGTTGCATAGGACCTTCAGGTTGATTCGGGTCATTACTTTTTGTCTCGAGTGACGGGTCATCTTTCTTTTTCGGTGGTTTTATAGGAGCAGCTTGAATCTCCTTGCACACTTTTTCCAAAATAACCAAAAAATCCCTTACAACCGTAAACAATCTCAACCCTTCATCTTTTTTCGAATTCCCATGAAAATAATCCGCTGTATCTTGCATAAGCGCCATTATTCTTTTTTCTTCCTCAAGCATCCACGCAATATCTTTCTCAGCATTCTCAACAAAGCCCGACAATATAAGCCAGAATTCATCACCTTCTTCTTCTCCCGATTGTTCTTCCAAATTCTTCATATCCGTGTTTAAAGATTCACGGGCCTTCACAAGTCCATGGCCCAGTTTTGAAACCGAGCTGGTTAACCCATCAGTATCGATAATTGCAGCTTTAGTAACATTCTCGAGCTCGGTACTTAAACCTGATACTACTTCAAGACCGAGTTTACAATAATGTTCATCGCAATCTTCTGGAAGTGGGTCAAGAAGAAGATACTCGGTCTTAATATTGGAATCAGATTTACCATCCTTTGCAGCCCGAACAGCTCTTAAACCTTCACCCCGCATGATTTCTTGAACTACAAAGTGTAAGAGAGTCGTTTTTCCATCGATTCCTTTGACATCCGAGAGTTTTAAGAGCGTATCGAGTTTGAAAGCGGTTGCACTGCCACGGAAAGTTCCAACATTCATACGGTTCCCAGTTTTTAGAACAGCTTCCAAGAGTTTGTGGAATAACCGGCTTTTCTTAAGTTCTATACAAGCGGCCTATGGAGTTGTGTGAAAATATAATTTAATCAGCCAGTAATTAAAAAGAATGTAATTTATACCAAACCATGGAGCTTCAATATTAAGATGCACAGATTCAAGCTTTAACCTCTAAAGTTTCAAAGGATTCTTTGATATTTGCTTCCTCATCTTGAAGAGTACTCATGAATAGCAGAGATTCTAGCCTTTTAAACGCATAAGGAATTTCAACCAAAACTTTTAAAAATCGTTCTGCCGCTCCCAGCCGACTTAGATCCCCACCATATAGCCTCAGCTTCAGTTCTTCTTCACTAGTCGGTGCCATTTTTAGTAATGTTTGAACGATTTCTATTGGAAGCTCGTTTCCTGATTCAACTTTTAAAGATTAGCAACACCTTCAAAAAGCATTGAATCTCATCAAGTTACATAAAGATTATAGCTTTATCCAGCAATACTAAAAGGGCTATTTGCATAAAATACCAGCTTACTTTTTCATTCGTCTTGTTTCAGTCATAGTACTTTCTTTTAAGTACATTTGAGTCACTAAAAGATGGTTTCGTGCCTCAATCGGGTCATATTGTAACCCATAAGGGTAACACCTTTTTTTTTGTTATGTAATGACCCAAACAGAATAGAAAGCCATCTTAAATGACTAGCATGTAAGAAAAACGTACAATGACTAAAACATGAAAAATTTGAAAGATGATGTTGAACAAAGAGAGCTAATAACCTTCTATAAGTGCGGTAGATACTTCTTCTGTTGTCACGTTCAATGCTTTAAGAAGAATCGACAAATTTTGTGCTTTTTTAGGATCAATAATTTGAATGAAATGCGCTGTGTTTTCTTTAGCAGGACCATTCTTCGTGTCCTGATCATTGTTTCTACCAGGCGGGCCTTGATATCCAAATAAACTTTCAATCATTTCTTCATTGAACCTATTGATTACTTGACCCGTTATGTTCTGTAATTTACTCATAAAATTATAAATAAGTAGGGTAGGATCAAATGAGAATACAAAAAATAGTTGAGAACAAAAGAACACTTCCAGGCCCTTAGATAAAGAAACGATAAATGGTTCAAGTTCACATTATCTTACATATGAATAAAGTATTTTGGCAAGTGTTCTTTTGTTCTCAAGTTCTTCTTTAGTGTTCTCAAAAGAACTCACAACTTACTGAAAGGACCCTGATTTAATCTTATCCCAAACCATTTGTTGATCAGGCTTAGCCATAACCTTGTCCCAAAAGAATGGTTTTAATTTAGCCTTAGAAACATCTGCTTGATCAGCACGACGATGAACTTTGCTTGCACCTAATCGTCGAGGAGGTGGTGGTGGCCCACCCCAATTTCCTCCAAGTTTAGGCGGTGGAGGTGGTACTCCTCCGGTAGGCGGCGGTGGAGGCGGTGAACCTATGGCAGACGGTGGTGGAGGTGGTGTTCCTCCTGTAGGCGCTGGTGGTGCTCCTCCTGTAGGTGGTGGCTCGGGAGCCGACTGAGGAGATTTGGAGGGTGGTTGAGGAGTGTTGACGGCTGGTGACAAAACAGGAGATGAGACATTAACATGTGGTTTTCGAGAAGATGATTCTACCTCAATAGGAGACGGTTTTGGAGACAATTCTGTCGCTACAACAGGGGACTCTGTATTTCCTGTAGGACGCTGAGAAAAATCCATCATTCTGGTTGGTCGTAAAGATGATTCTGCCCTTACAGCTCTAGGTTTCAAAGTGTGCCGCATCGACTCTTTTACCCTTCCACCTGGAGGCTGCATAGAAGGATCCAATGCCTTCATTTCCAAACCTGAATCAACCGAGACTTGTGTTGATTCATCTTCATTATTCCCGTTTTTACCCTTTGTGTTTGATGTTTTTTTTGATTTTCCAAAACTAAAACTGAGAAGAGGCTTTTCATCATTTTGATCACCCGAAACAACACATTTCCTAATATAACAATAAAACAGAAGGCCGGCAAGACAAAGTGTCACGACTGCAGTAACAATTACAACAACAACCACCATTTCATTACTAACACTTCCTTCAGCCAACTTGCGCCTTGTAGGACCATCATTAGGCTTGTGTAAAAACGAGACTAAATACTCTACATACCACTTTCTAGTTGGTTTATTTTTTCTGACATCGGATAAAACGATTCGTTTAACTCTTAAACAATCCAGGATAATTTTTTTGACATGAGGGTCTTGGACGTGTATAGCTTTTAATATTCTTTGTTTTCCTATAAGGGTTTTATCGTCATTGCAGTACTGTAAATCTTGAAAATCTTGTATTGAATAAACTAACTCTGCTCCACAGTTCGCCCATAGTATTTCTGCCTGCATCCATGTAACTTCATCAAATTTCATGGCCATAGTAATTAGCATTCTTTTGTCCATCAAAACTTAAGCACCAATTTGGTACAACAATATATGATAGATGAAGAATTTACTGTTTTTGAATACTCCACACTTGTGTTGGCGAGTAATTACAGAACTATCTAGTGAAATCCCATAAAGGATCATAACTTATTTTCTTTCTGTTTTGTTCTCATGATTCAGAAATCCCTTTTAATAAACCTCTAAAATAAGAAAAGTATATCATTTGACAAGGAAGTAAGCTAAAAAAAACTTTTTTACTGAATCTAACCGGCCACTGTATGTATACTAATAAGCCTCCAAACAAGACCATGCATCAAACACATGGTTCGTAGCACAATGAAGCAATTCGCAAAGAGGTCTACGGTACATAATATAAGACAATGTTTACATTTTCATATGTTGTAACATAACAGATTAATCGGACAAACAACTGTTTGAGAATCAAGCAAACAACTTCCAAACTATTTATATGTTGTATCAAAGCATTAAAACTATTATGTTGTATCAAATATCAAAACAGAATAAGCAGATAAACTAGTCCCAAATAGCATCAAATGCTAGTATTGTATCAAAATGTGATAAATCATAAATGGATATTCAATCATAATAAGCTCACATAATGCACATGTGTAAACAAGTCTCAAAACAACCACCACCAAACAGCCTAATGGTAAGGCAACTGACCACCAAATGTGTACTTAGTGAGGAAATGGGTTCCAACCTCACTAAGTACGCATTTGGTGGTTGCTAGGAAATGGGTTAGAATTCACGGGGTTTTAACGCACCGTCACACAGACTCAAACCGGGTAAAATAGTCTCAAGACTTTTGCCACTATACATGTAAGTCTAAGACTTACCATATCATCATCCATCATTTCGTCCCAATCGACACGATCATTGTGTTTCCTATCCCTATCCCTATCTGAAACCACCACCAAAGGGTAAACTAAAAACATTATGACAACAACAATAATAATAACCACCAACCCTTTGGCGCCCATTAAACACCATGCATTATAACATAATGCATTGATCATCGGCAAAAAGAAAATCTTAAATATGTGTAAAGATCAGATTGATCACGCCCCCAATGTTAAAAGATTATTTAAGGGAAGTGTCGTCAGGTGGATTTTATTAAGGGGAAATCATAGGTTCTAGAATTTGATCGGGTTGAAGAATTTCGGTTTTGATTAACGTTTATATATGTTGTTATGATGTACGTCAACTTTTGGAGCCAAATTCTTCTTTTGTTTAGACTTATTAAAATTTATTTTATTCATAACTATTCTTTGGATTATTTCGTTTTTTTCTTGGCAAATGCCAAGACTTATAAAGGTGCATTATAGTGCGTACCATAGGTGGAAGCGACGATTCTGATAGCATTTTCTTTGAAATTTAATTATAAATACACGGCTGTTAACAACGTCAACTAACACTAAAGTTTGAGAGTTATAAGAAAAATAGTGAGCCAATTGTAATTTTAGAAACCGACATCTTGTTACGACGCATCACTACGGCTATGGGGCGATCTAAAATATTCTTTTTGTCCGGAATTTAGCTAGGAAGCCAATGGTTCTAACGGCACTACTTAACTCTTAATGGTTTAGGAGGTTTTTTTTTTTTTTTTTTTTTTTTTTTTTTTTTTTTTTTTTTAACATTCAAACTCGTAATATTTTATTTCATTAAAATAGAATTTACATAGTGGTTGAAGACAACAACGACCATAGTGGGGTTACGTTTGTATTTTTAGATAATGGATAAACGACAAAAACGACCATGGTCCGACATGGTGGGTTAAAGGTGGCGGCTAAAGGTGGCCGACCATGTCCATGTATCATATCTAAAGCTCCGATACCTTGATGCAATTCCCCATGTATATATGAACAACATATATCATAATTTACACACAAAACATAATAAAACACTAAAGTGAGCCACTAATTTAATAAGTTTAATACAGGGCAAGCGAAACCAACGAATGTACCGAGATGAACAGGTCTAATCGAAACCGAACCAACCTTAGGTGGTTTGGTTTTATATATTTTCACAGTTTTCGGTTTTTGTTTGACTAGGATTGGTTCGGTGCAGGCCAAAATCGAGAGAAACACCTATATTGTCTAAACTAAACCAACCGTCACAAAATCGAAACCGACTGAATTACTTTGATTTTGTTCTCAGTTCATGTCTTCTATAAAATTGATTTTCAGTTCGGTTCGAGTTAGTTTTGAGCACATGCTCAGTCTAATTAATACACCTAAACATACATGCTTAGTTAAGTGTATAACAAGACATATGAAGTTTAAACTATAATGGCCTGTTTGTTTGGGGTGTTTTGGTGGGGTAGAATTGGTTTGATAGTGTTTTATATAGTTTGGTTGGAGTTTTAGGAGCAGGGTATGAGTGTCACATGCATGCAAACGAAACCTGACAAGGAGAGTGAAATTTGCTACTTTTTCAATCTTGTCATGTGTGACCTAAGAATGTTCTCTATATATCTCTCTCCATATTTAATTAAAATAATATTTTTTATAAAGTTATCATTCTTTTCTCTCTCCTCACTTTCTTTTAAACAAATCTAAAAATCTAAACCTGATTTTAAACCCACTTACAAACCAAATGAACCCTAAAATATGGTCAATCAAGTCATATTTAAGAAGTATAATTAACATTAACATAATAAACATTCATGAAAGAAAAATGATTTGGTAACTTAAAATCTACACCTAAAATTAGACCTAAAGATGTGATTGATGCATTTCAAAAATTGATTGGTGGGAAATGATGAAAGAGAAAAAGTGTATAACACTTGTCAAAAGATGAATGGAGTAGGTCTATTGTTAGGTCTCATTGTTAGGCCTATATATCACTACTCTGAAAGAAAAATGATTTGGTAACCTAAAATCTACACCTAAAATTAGACCTAAAGATGTAATTGGTGCATTTCAAAAATTGATTGGTGGAAAATGATGAAAGAGAAACCATAAATAATATAATAATTTTAGAACTAGACATGTCTTTTCAAATACTCCATGACTCATCAGTTATTTTCCGGAAAGAAGAGAAGAGAAGAGACGAGGAAATTATGACAAAACTTCTCTCCTAATCTTCTTCTTAAATTGTGATGATTTGGAGAGAATGTGATTTTAAAGCCTTTTTTGCTAACATCTCTTTTCTTTCCTTTCCAACTCGGCAACACAAGATTAAAAATCAAAAAAAATTCCACTCCTCTTCTTTTCTCTCTTTTTTCATCTCTTCATTTCTTTTCTCTCCGTTTTATAGTTGGGAACAGAGTATTAATTCCAAAATAAAGAGGAAAATCTTCAATTGTATTGCATGTAACTGATTGAACTTAAATCTACTTTGCAAAAGCAAACACTTTTTAAATATACTAGTTA
Source organism: Artemisia argyi (assembly GCA_030686995.1). NCBI lineage: Eukaryota > Viridiplantae > Streptophyta > Magnoliopsida > Asterales > Asteraceae > Artemisia > Artemisia argyi. The sequence goes on along the minus strand of CM060703.1, from coordinate 25,693,529 downwards.
TATTCTCAAAGATCAGTTTTGTTGGCTATTCAATCAAGGTTTCTTTGGTAGTTTGTTACATTCACGATGGTCTAATTTTGTTTCAAAGGTTGCTATTTAGAATTTTGATTATGAATTTCAGTAATTTTGAGATTCCGGTTGGTGCATAATCTATCATTATTACGTGATGTTCGTTTGTTTACTTTTGAGTGTTAAGGCTATTGGGCAGGGAGGTGAAAACTTCACCAATTCACATAGTATCACGCGCCATATCCCTTGCCTACTTCCCAAGTTCACGCATGAAACACGAAACCCAAAACAAAATATGGTGGTCTGATCACCAAACGAAAAAGAAAAAAACGTGGGCCCATGTGTACCTTTTTTATTTTGATTATTTTGTGTGTGAGTGTGTTGGGGGTATTTAGAGCATGCCCAACCATAACGCAGGACATGCGTTAAAGGGAGTTTTGCTCGGCGTTAACCTGCGTTATGGTTGTGGCCTCCAGCGTTAGACATGAAACTTGAATAAAAAAAAAAAAAATTGTTTTACCCCCTCCAACGTTCCATTTTATAGCCGTTTTTTTCGATTTTTTTTTTACTTTCACCCCCTCAATAATTAAAAACGGCTAGTATTTAAAATTCACCCAAAAATTACTTTTAAAACAACTACAAATACCAACTTAACACGCATATATTTTTCACACATCCACTACTAATTTTCTACTCTTTTATACTTCCTTTATAAGAAAAAACCTTCCTCATTCATAATGGATCCAAATCAAAATAACGATTTTGATCCGAGTTGGTCAGACCTTGATGACGAAGAAGACATACAGTTTATGGTTCAAGCGTACGAGCTACAGCAACGCTAAGAAGAAGAAGAAGCTCATCCTCATGTGCCCCGTATCAACATACATCATGAACGTGAGCTTGCTGAAGAACGTTTGAAAAACGACTATTTCGTTGAAGGTTGTAAGTATAAGCACAGTAAATTTCGTAGGAGGTTTCGTATGAGCCAGAAACTATTTATGCAAATAGTAAACAGTATTGAGTCTTACGAATCCGATGTTATTCCAGACCACTTTCAATACTTTAAGACAGGAATCGATTGTACGGGTCGAGCGTGTATTAGTCCACTTATGAAGTGTACATCCGCGATACGACAATTGGCGTATGGCACCGCCCCAGATGCGTTCGATGAGTATTTGCAAATGGGTGAGTCTACTCAACATCTTTGTCTTGATAATTTTAACATGTGTGTTATGGATTTGTTTATGCATGAGTTTTTAAGAACACCAACATGGTCCGACATGCAACATATTTATCAATTGCATGAGAATCAACATGGTTTTCCGGGTATGCTTGGTAGTATTGATTGCATGCATTGGGCGTGGAAAAATTGTCCGGTAGCTTGGCAGGGGCAATTTGGTAGGGGTGATAAAAGATACCCAACGTTAATGCTTGAAGCTGTTGCTTCACATGATTTGTGGATTTGGCATATTTTTTTTGGTATGGCAGGGGCAAATAATGATATTAACGTTTTAGATAACTCTATCTTGTTTGACAACATTCTTGCTGATGAATCCCCAAGGGCACCATATACAGTAAATGGAAGAAGGTATGAACAGGGGTATTACCTAGCTGACGGAATTTACCCGCAGTGGGCAACTTTCGTCAAATCTTTCTCGGCAACGACTGATGAGAAACATAACTATTTTAAAAGGAAGCAAGAAAGTGCACGCAAAGATATCGAACGTGCTTTTGGCGTGCTTCAAGGACGTTGGGGTATACTACAGCAACCGGCACGTGCATGGGAAATTGTCAAGATACAAAGAATCATGTATACATGCATTATATTGCATAACATGATTCTAAAAGATCAAAAATTTACACTCCGCGAGTATAAAAGAATGTGGGTAGATCCGGCACCACATTAGAGTCAAGAAAGGTGGATCGTGTCACAACTCGTAATTTCCGGTCATTTTCCAAACCTCGACATATTACTATTCACAAGTTACTATTCATCATTTACTATTCATCGATCACTATTCATCATTTTTGAGGTCAATTTGATATTCCGAGAAACATTCAAAAATTTTACTATTCACTTGACACTATTCATTTCCGAGAGAAAACCACTATTCACATGCATTACTCATGTCATCGTAAATTTAGTTTACGACTATTCAAATTCGCGTAACCGTATTGGTTCAGGAGCGAATTCATGCTTTATCATTTGGGACATCTCATACAGACTAGAAATAGCCTTCATATTATCATTATAGCACTTGCATACTATTCCACTCGTAGGATAATTAAATTAGTACTTTTCGTATAATTAACTTTTACGTTTAATTATTTCTAAATAAACATTAACACGCGACCAATAATGTGGCTAACACGTCCGACACTCCCGACTATGATCCCAATACATTTTTATACTCATAATAATAATATAAAAATCATATTATTAATTTACCCGGTGTTTTCAAATCAATGACTACATTTCACGGTCAAAGCTTATTACCCAGTCGGTTTGCGATATTTCAACCCGATAATTATTCTAACACTCGATTCTCACCAGGAATAATATTTTACAACTTTTACAACTTCGTCGTATTTTAATTCACCTCGGTAACATTTATTTTTAGTTAACTCGGTACCCGGTATCCCTTAAAACTAAAATATCTAGCATAATATTACATAAATCTCACAAGTCACCAACTCATTTTTTTTTTCTTACACAACCCACGCCTTCCCCCTCACTTAATTCCACATTTTGTGGATCTTGTCCTAAAATTAAATATACTACTTGACTAGAATAGATATACATTTCACCTAATGTTGTTTTGCTCATTTTATTCACACACAAACTATCTACAAAAATTTCTCTCCTCTTTTTCTCTTCATGTATAATCGGTCAAGGCACCAAGGAGCAAGAAACCATAATTTTTCCAAGATCAAGTGATAAGCTAGGTTATTTAGTACTTCTTGTTAGGGTTTTGAAGTTTAAACACAAGGTTTTGCAAGTTTTTCATCTCCACTAGTCCACTAATCTTCAAGTAAGTTATCAAGACCTATTTTTATAAATTATTCAAGTTGTTCCATTGATCATTCAAGTTTATTCAAGATATATATGCATATGTTGATTTATACCACTCTATATATACTTTTTATAACTTACAAGCCTTAGATATATAATATAGTTAGATCCTTGTTAGATCCACTTGGTTTGTGATGTTTAGGAACCCATGACACCCTAAGAAGGTGTATGGTAGGATTAGACTAGTTTTGTGGTGATTGAAAGTGGTTTGGATGAAGTTTGAAACTAGGAAAATGATTTTGGAAAATATACATATACCTACTGTTACTATTTTAAAAACGTGGGAAACTCAGGAACTCAAGGTTAATTTTTGACCCAAGATTTAGAAAATACTTTCAAAAACGAAACTTTTGGCGAAAGAACGGATTAAAAAGAGCTTATAACGAAGGAGATATGATTTTTGTAAATTTAACGACGAAAACTATTTCTGAAAAACTGCATGCTGTTTGACAGTTTTCGACGGGCAAATAGAGGCGTTAAACGTAACCTAGAGGAGCCGAGTTATCAAAAATATATTAGTATATACAAAAACGAATCCGTGGATATAAAGAACGAGGAAAATGAGCTTAAAACGACCAAGTTATACACGTTTTAATATCGTCAAAACTATATATATATATTTGGTCACAAATAAAAATAATAACTTACGTACTAAATGGTATATTTTCTAGAAATGTTACTAAGGACTATATTCTTAACAAATGAAAAACGTTTGACCCAAGGAATATTCATACGACTTAACGACGTTATTTTAAGGTTTTCGATACGAGGAATAGAACGCTAACATTTTTATACGATATATTACGACAAGTTTTTATAACTCCATTGGGACTTATTTTTCCTAAGTATGGAAACTATTTTACTTTGACAATAACTAGTGTTTCCAAGTCACGAGTGGTATAGGCATCATGTGCACGTGCATTCATTTCGTTATGTCATGATCTAAGGTAGATCGTTATTACTCATATTAGGTTGCGGTTAGAGATCGTGCCTCATTTCAGTGTATCCATTCTTGTCATCATAGCTATCGCTCCAGGTGAGTCATAGCCCCTACTATTTTAATTGTTTTGTAAACTCTTTGGGGGAGAATACATGCTCGTTTTACTTAAAACGCATTACTTGTTTTACCTGGTTGATTACTCAAATATTTCCAGATTTATCTAAATATATATTTGATCACCTGCATTCATTGGTATGTTTGATTATCTGTATTTCATGGGATTGATCATCCTTGTTTGTATGACCTTATAGTCACCAATTGATCCTATATGTTCCTTGAAATATTGTGGTATTCCCCACTTGGCTGTGATGTCAAACGTAATATTGCTGTTTTCCTATTTGACTGATTTTATATGACCTCATTGTCATTATTATTTATCTGGCGACATTGTCAGCATTGTTCATCTGGCGACATTGTCAGTATTATTTACCTGGCGACATTGTCAGCATTATTTATCTGGCGACATTGTCAGTATTGTTTAGATAACCTCATTGACTGAATTATTTTATTTATATAGCCGTTTTGCTATATTTATCTGGGAATTTGGATACCAGTATTGCTTTTGTTCACGTAGACTTTAACATATTTGGCAGTGGGTTGTAAACACACAGGTTACAAGTCTCTTATGGCGGGACTTGCAACTGAGTGGATTTACAATACCTTTGCTGGACGATCTTTTCTCTATAGGCATTATTTGTTAAACAAACTCTATGAACTCACCAACCTCGTGTTGACACTTTAGCATGTATTTTCAGGTTTTAAGCATATGACACTCTACTGGAGGTTTTGGCAGGGCATGGCATGGTCATAGAATACTCTGATTATTTATATGGGGACCGTTTTAAACCATTTTAAGGGCCTACTTCCGCACTAATTTTAAATAATGTAAATTCAATACTTTTAGTTAAACGATTTTATTCTAAATGATTGAAGTGAAAACCAATTTTGTACTTGTGCTGTAATACCAATTGAGTTACACCCCAGCTACATGTATGCTTCCGCTGGACCCGATTTTGGGGGTGTGACAGATCGACAGGTGTGATACGCAGAGGCGCAAGACAAGGGAAATGCGCGATGCAGGCGTGCATACTCAACTCCAACGAGATCTTATGGAGCATGTTTGGCAGCAACGTCTTCAACACCAACAACAACAACAAGAAGAAGAATATTCCGAAGACGACGAATAAGTAGTTTTAATTCGTATGGTTTAATTTCTTATGTTTCGTCTTTTTTTTTTTTTTTTTTTTTTTTTTTTTTTTTTTTTTTTCGTTGTTGTTGTTATTTTAAGTTTTTTATAATTTGTATTGTAAGAAATTAAGTTTTAATGTTATGTGATTTATTAATTGAATTGTTTGTTTTAGTTGAGGGTAGAATTTGAAAATATTTGAGTTAAAGCTGAGTTATTGTTGTGGGTGTTTTTTTCTGAGTTAAAGTTAAAGTGGAAAAGCTGATGTGGCGCTGACGTGACACTGCGTTAACTTATAACTTGTGTTACGTATGAGCATGCTCTTAGTGGGGTATATTTGTGTGTAAAGTGAGTATTTTAATGAAAGGTGAATATGTAGTATCCTTGCCCACTAAATGGTGAAGTGAGGTGAAGGGGAGTGAGAGGAGAGAGAAAGCTGACGTGACGCTGATGTGAATGGTGAAAAAACATGCACCTTGCCATTTAGCCTAAAGCTAGTAGGCAAGGAAATAATTTTTTCACCATACACATCAGCGCCACATCAGCTTTCTCTCTCCTCTCACTTCCCTTCACCATACTTCACCTTTTAGTGGGCAAGGCATGGTTCACTTCACCTTTCGTTAAAATACCCACTTTAGGCTTGTGGGCAAGGAGGTTAACCCTTCACCAAATGTGCTCACATCACGCGCTATAACCCTTGCCCACGTCTCATGTTCACGCGCGAGACACGCATTCCAAAACAGAAATTGGTGGTCTGACCACCGAAAGGTAACCAAGAAAACCAGGCCCCACTTTCATTAATAGATCTGTTTTTTTGTTTTTGAGTAAAAAAAATATGAATCCATCATCGGTGACTCGGTGGGTGATGAAGAACATTACAGTGATGATGATGATGTTTAATATAGTGATGCGGAAGAAGTTTTGGATCCATATTGAATCCTGTAGAGAATCTTGATCAATGGAAAGCTTTAAAGTCAAAAGGGATTTGATGTATCTTTTGTTAAGAAAGTTTGGATATTTTGAGTGCAATCTAGTGGTATGGTTGTGGGTGTAAAAGGTATGATGGTCATTTTATTGTTCAAAAGTAGACGTCTAAGATTGAGATTTTATTGTTCTTTTGAATCTTGTTGTGTGGGCTTTGTTTGGTTTCAGTTGTTTGGTTAAAGTTAAGAAGGTAAAATGGGAGTTAAGTGAAGATAGGTTTTCCCTTGCCCACTAATTGGTGAAGAGAAGTGAGTGGAGAGAGAAAGTTGACGTGGCGCTGATGTGTATGGTGAAAAAAACATTGCCTTGCCTACTAGCCTTATAAAAATATACTCACTAAATACCCTCACACACTCACAAACAAAATAAAAAAAATAATAAACCATGAAGTGGGTCCCTATCTTATTGTAAAAGCATTTGGTGGTCTGATCACCCAAAATCCCTTTGAAATTCCAACCTCATGGGTGAACTAGGAAGGTGGGCAAGAAGTTAATTGGTGAAAGTGAGCCCGTTTGGTGAGGGAATCCCTCTCTTGCCTTTTAGCCTAAGATAGTGACTAACCACGTACTATTAGTATTGGTCCTATTGGATACTACTAGTAATTTAATACTAACAAAATATTAGGTTAATTCTGCATTTTATATTTTTTAAATATTTTAGAGGGTGTTTGGGAATTGTGATTGAATTTTTTGTTGTCTTATTTGCTTAATTTGTGAGGAAATAAGCACTTTTAAATAAGCACATGATTATTTCTTATACAAACATATGTGACTCGTTACTACATATGAAAATATTGTTATTTCTTATACAAAACTTCAATCGTGGTACAGTGAACCAATTACTGTGGTGCATGCTGATGTTCATGAAGCTAATTGATTGCCGGAAAGTATGCAACAAACTTACCATGACACTGACTATCCTCATATGGACTTCATCAACACAAGATGCTTCACTGAATTGTTTGCATTACCACTTTCATGCATATTTGATTAGTTTGACATGGTTTTATGATTTTTCATTTGGCTAAATGTCAATATTTTTCACAAAACGTTGACTTCCAGTTATGCTTTACCAAAAAAAGACAATAGGAGCTAGATCATGGTATCTCTTTTTTGCTTTATTAATTCATTGTACTATTTGATATAGCAAGTGACCCAAGTAACATATAATTTATCATTTCTTGGACAAGTTGATGTATTGGTACGTGGTAGAGCGCATTGCAGTTGATGATGATGTTATAATGATAAAAGGAACCAAACCTGAAGGTGCAGTATGTTATTTAACTCATTTTTTTTTTTTTTTTTTTCGTTCAAACACATGCTTTTTTTGTTTTTCTTTTTATTATTTTTTTGGATCAAACACATGGTAATAAAATTCAAGGCTAAACATTGTCGCATATGGGTTTGTTTCTACAAACCGTATTCTCACACAGACACCTATATGTGGTTGTGTCAAGTGTCAAGTGCAAGAAAGGATTGAAGGTTCTTTGTTGCAACAAAAACGTCAACTATTCATACTCCACAACAAACGTCGTTTACAAAGAAGTCCTTATTTCGTATTTGAATTCGCAATAGCCTTTGTATGGAACTAACTTATTCATTATTATTTTTTAGTTTTTGGGTTTAAGATATTTTGCATTATTCATTATTTACTTACGCCATTAGAATTCGTCAAGTAGATTATGAAGCTTGCCAGCCAAGTATGTTTCAACTTGTAACAATGTGTGTTGGACATAAAGACCTAATTATGTTAAAAATATACATAAACCTATATATATATATATATATATATATATATATATATATATATATATATATATATATATATATATATATATATATTTTTTTTTTTTTAATTCATATACAAGAAGCATTGTGGAGTTGTGGATAGATGCTTTTTCTATTACAAAACTTAATTCAGTTATCTAGATGGTTTCACATCTTTCATTGACTTGAGTATGTGATTGCAAAAGAATTGCAAATTTTCTTAGGCAAATACCAACGACGGATTTATATATTCTTTCATTAGTTGAATTTGATTGTGCACCATTAATAGTTAACGACATTTATATATTAAAGTTACGACATGTCTTCTAGTAAATCCACATGAAAATAGCCCGTATATCAGTCGTGTCATAAAGCTATTATGTATATGAATAAGGACCATCCATTTTTTTTCACTTTCATTTTTTGGTTTAAGATATTTTTTGTTATTCATTATATAGAGAAAAGTCAAAAATACATCTTTGTGGTTTGTCCTTTGCTCGCTTTACATTCTTTTTAATTTTTTGGCACAAAAATCATCCCTGTGGTAGTAAAGTTGGCACAAAATCATCCCTCCGTTAGTAATATTAGTTAATGAGGACTAACGATGCAAATTATTTTCCGTTATCTCCTAACAAGAATTTAAATATTTGCATCGTTAGTCCTCAATGAGTTAAAATATTTGCATCGTTAGTCCTCATTAACTATAGAGTTAAAATATTTGCAACGTTAGTCCTCTTACGTTTTTATCCGTTTTCGTCCATTTTTCTCATGTTTTTATCAGTTTTAGTCCGTCTTTATACGTTTTCATCCATTTTTCTCATGTTTTTATTCGTTTCTTCTGTTTTTCTCACGTTTTTATCCGTGCTCATACACTTTATTCGTTTTCGTATATTATTTTACATTTTCATCCGTTTTTCTTATATTTTATCCGGTTTCATCCATTTTTATATATATAATATGTATGAAAATAGATAAAAATATGTGAAAATAGATAAAAACGTATGAAAACTTGACATTTGATAAAAATGTTTCTGAATCGATTTTAATTCATGATTTTGACCCGTTTCTGGTCCGAATCATCAAAAGTGTGAAACATAAAAGTTGTCTGGAATAATGTTTTATATCAAGACACGCGAGATTTTAACCTGAAATTGCACCTCCACCACCACCACCCACCACCTCCACCCATCACCACTAACCACCGCCTCCACCACCGCCGCTAGCAACACCACCACCGCCGCCACCACCACCACTTATAATATTCGTTCAGTGTATGGTGGTGGTGGTGGCGGCGGGTGGTCGTGGGTGTTGGTAGCGGTGATGGGTGGAGGTGGTGGGCGGCGGCGGTGTTGGTGGCGACGGTGGGTGGTGGTGTGTGGCAGTGGGTGGTGGTGGCGGTGGTGGGTGGCGTTGGTGGGTGGTGGTGGGTGGCAGTGGTAGGTGGTGGTGGGTGGCGGTGGTGGGTGGTGGTGGTGGGTGTTTGTGGGTGGTGGTGGCGGTGGTGGGTGGTGGCGATGGCAACGATGCAAATATTTAACTCAATGAGGACTAACGATGCAAAATTTTAACTCAATGAGGACTAATGATGCAAATAGTTTAACTCTATAGTAAATAAGGACTAACGATGCAAATATTTTAACTCAATGAGGACTAACGATGCAAATATTTTAACTCTATAGTCAATGAGGACTAACGATGCAAATATTTTAACTATTGTTAGGAGATACCGGAAAATAATTTGTATCGTTAGTCCTCATTAACTGATATTACTAACGGAGGGATGGTTTTGTGCCAAATTTACTACCACAGAGATGATTTTTGTGCCAAAAAAGAAAAATGATGTAAAGCGAGCAAATGCCAAATCACATAAATGTATACAAGAAGCATTGTGGAGTTGTGGAGAGGTGCTTTTTCTATTACAAAACTTAATTCAGTTATCTAGATGGTTTCACATCTTTCATTGACTTGAGTATGTGATTGCAAAAGAATTGCAAATTTTCTTAGGCAAATACCAACGACGGATTTATATATTCTTTCATGAGTTGAATTTGATTATGCACTAGTTAACGACATTTATATATTAAAGTTACGACATGTCTTCTAGTAAATCCACATGAAAATAGCCCGTATATTAGTCGTGTCATAAAGCTATTATGTATATGAATAAGGATCATCCATTTTTTTTTCACTTTCCATTTTTCTTTTTAAATATATTACGTGAACACTTTACCGATATTGTTCAATTTTTTGGTTTAAGATATTTTCTGTTATTCATTATTTATGTACCTCCATTTATAATTCGTCAAATAATATTATGAAGCTAACCCGCCCATAGGGCGGGTTATGAAGCTATATATATATATATATATATATATATATATATATATATATATATATATATATATATATATATATATATATATATATATATAGGGTAGAGATCCAGTAAGAAGAAAAACTAAAATAAGAAGAATAAGAAGAAATTTTAGCCACATATTTCAAATAAGGGAGAGATTTTCAAGGGGAGATGCATCTATTTTAATAGGTGCATCTGAAATGTGTGGTTGTGGCTTCTTCTTATCATTCTTATTTTAATTTTTATTCTTATTTGATCCTAACTATATATATATATATATATATATATATATATATACACACACACACACAAATAGACACACAGTGACGGGCCTAGGAAAATTAGATGTGGGGGCAATTTTTTTTTTTTTTTTTTTTTTTTTTTTTTTTTTTTTTTTTGATAATAACAACAAAATGCGTAAAAAAAACTATAATCATAATGATAAATTGAGTATTTTTACTTAGAGATAAAAGATTTATAAGGCTTTAGAGTGTTAAATGTTACAGTAGATTTTAGTACGTGGGTGAGGGGATATTCGAGTTTTGAGTGGGGCGCATCTTCGAAAAAAAAGTCCAAAAAAAAAAAAAATCCCAACTTTTTCGCCTAGCCATGAGGGCGCCGGCTCCCATACCTTGTACATGCATCCGTTATAATGTATTTAGGACATCTATATTTAGAAGTCTTAAAATGTTTAAGACCAAAAACATTTCTCTAATAAGAAAGATGCATACACATATAATTAAAAACCTAAAAATTTAAGTGTCTTTAAAAAGTCTGGGTTGTTACAAGTATAGTTTTGAATGCTTTTAATTTTTTAATACTTACAAGAAAAGAAGCACACTGTACAGCACTTTAATACACATAATTTTCAGACTTACAAGACAAGAAACACAATGTACACCACTTTTAATCACATATTAAAAAAACAACACATTAATGCAATTTAATGTAGTTAATTAATTAACTGGTCAATAAATACAATTAATACAGTTATTAGAACACCCCTTACATAAAAGATACAAATTACCAAGCATATTGTACAACCAAATTAAATATAATTCCTGTATTAAATGTCACTAATACAAATAATAAAGCACATTATACAAATATTCAAGCCCCCGAACCGGCAACGGGTCAAATGGGCTTTAGCGCGAACGGGTGCGGGCCAAACGGGCTCGAGCCCGAATGGGCACGAGCCAACGGGATCGAGCCCGAATGGGCACGAGCCAATGGGATCGAGCCCGAATGGGCACGGCTAAACAAAATTCTTGATATCCGTAAATTTATTGTAAAAAAGAACGTAATAAACTAAAAATACATGATTTACCGAAAAATTTAATTTCAGAGTACTCGCTGTTGCAATGCGCGGGTACCCTGCTAGTATATATATATATATAGTTAGGAACAAATAGGAAGAATAATTAAAATAGGAAGGATAAGAAGTAACCACAACCACACATTCTAGATGCACCTAAAAAAATAGATGCATCTTCATTCAAATTTTCCCTCCCATATAAAAATGTGTGGCTAGAATTACTTCTTACCCTTTTCATTTTAATTATTATTCTTATTGGATCCCTATATATATATATATATATATATATATATATATATATATATATACACACACACACACACACTACATATAATGGAGAAATGGTCAAAGTGGAATTGTGAAAAACTTAACTTTCGGTCAATCCCGATTTTACCCCTCAAAATGTCAAACGAAAATTAATGTCTCAATGGTCAAGTGGAATTGTGAAAAACTGAATTTTCAGTCAATCTCCATTTTACCCTTCGAAACAAAATGTCAACCAATGAATGGGAAGTATCTTAGCTAGAGTCTCGTACAAAAGTCAACCAATGAATGGTGCATGGTTGTATCCATTAATATGTTTCCTGAGATATCACATTTGCATGGACGTTTCGAAACGCATGGTTGTATCCATTAAAAGTCAAACAAGAGTATTCATGGAAACATAAATCAAATTTGTGCAAATCAATGGGGTGGGAAAATTATTTCCTTGATGTTCAAAATTGTATAAGGGGTTTTGCCTATATAAACATGCGCCACCTACTATTCCAATCCAAACCCACTGAATTTCGACATTCGACATACCCATCAAGAAATGAAAATGCCAAATCAAAAGAATGTTGATGATGTTCTTGAGGTTCTTTCTAATCTATGATTTCAGTTGCTTTAAGCTTTCGGGCTGGTGTACTTTTTGTTTCATCATATAGTTTGGTTAATAAAAGTTTTAATCGTATACCAAAGCAAGTGTTGCTACCTGTTTGTTTTTTCCAAAATAAATGAGTTTGTTACATGCTAAATGTATACTGATTTGTAATTCTAATATTTCATTTATCTTTTCTAATATTTCATTCATCCATTCACCAATATAATCGTATACTGAAAGTTATTTTGCATGGAATATATTCATTAAAAGAATTGTGATTTACTTGTTATAAAAAGATATGTGTTTGGTCTATATAAACCACCTTTTACGAAATTCATTTACTAATTTAAAGATGACTAGGTCCACCTACTCTTGCTTGTTTATCCTCATCACCGTTATTGCAGGTTTTTAAAGATTTTTTTTGCAGGATAATCAATGTAAGTTATTAACGTTTGGCAAAAAAATAATAATAATAAACAATGTTCTTATTATCATTTATACCACACGTTTAATTATACAACATCTTACTTGGTTTTCTTGTTTATTTGTTTTACAGTTGGAGTTTTGATGGTCCATGCGCAACAAAGATGCAACGAGGTGTTGAACCCGGATTCTTGTGACCGTCATGATTGTAGCAGGGATTGTGATCTAAAACATAATGGCAATGGACTTTGCCTAGAGTCTCGTGGTGCTGCAGGGACTTAATGAATTTTTTTGCATGATTTTGTATGGAATTATATATTTACTTTTGTGGTTATATTTTCAATTATTCTTCATGATATATCTAAGAATACATCGATTGATTGATCTAATTTGAATGTTTACATATTTATGAGTTGAATGTATTGATCCCTTTATAACAATTGCACGATATTGTATGGAATTATATATTTACGAGTCTATATTATTATATAGTAATTAAGTGTTACAATTTTTGTTATTTTATCAATATACAACTCTTGATGACACTCGATATTATATTTTTAAATTTAACTTTTGATAACCACGGGTAGAGATAGTACTTATGGGAAATACTTCAAAAGCACATAAGTAATAGGGTCCATCACATGAAACAAGAAAACAAAAGAGCAATAACTCGATGAGCAATTAGTTGAACTTTATAAAAGCGGCGTTCATTCTTAATAAAAGACTTTCCAATGCGCATCCATTTCAATTTTGTCCAAAAGCCCATATTGATTTGAACAAACAATGGCTAGGATTAATCTTTAATATGCAACCTTTTTGTTGAATATAAATAAACACTTTTCTTCACACCAATTTTAACTACTTATAAAACATGGATAAAAAACTCTCATTCTCTAAATCTTTAATTTTGTTCTATTTCTATTCCACCTTTAAAAACATAAAAAATAATTAAAAAAAAAAAAGGCTCATAAAAACACGGTTGTTACAACTGGTTTAATACTTTACAATATTGTATGCATGCATACTTTAAAACGGAAATTTAAATGGAGCTTAGCACACACACGTTTGTTAACTCTATTCATTTGAAAACTAGAAAGCATAAAATGGAAAGTTAAATTCAAAGTTAACACATACACGTTTGAATATTTGGTTTGTCAACTATATAAAAACAAATTTGATACTTTGATTATCAACTTAAAGAATATATAAAAACGTTTGAATATTCGGATTTTCTAGCGGCAAACAACTATAATTACAAAAAACATGGCACAAAACATTTAAACTAAAATATCACTATAACTATGTGCCGCTATAAATTCCGTTGCTATGCACGGGCACTCGTCTAGTATATATATATATATATATATATATATATATATATATATATATATATATATATATATATATATATATATATATATATATAGTGTAAGGTTCTTTTCAGAACCAAATAAATAGAAAGAACTGCGAGAACCAATCTGATCCGTTTATTTTTTTGATCAATGGATGAAAATCATTGTGGCATTTCTGTAAATAAAACAAATACAATATGCAGTTAACAATTTGGATATGGGCATTAAAGTAATTTTACAGTTGATCAGATTAAAACCTCTCCCCACTCACGATATGCGATATACATTCAAATAGTAGTAACTTCTCTCTCCAAAAAAAACCCTGGCCACTTTTCGTCTCTTTTAATGGCCGCCGGAAAAAAACTGCACCATGCTTCATCTCTCTCGGTCAAACAACGCCTGAAACAATGGAAAAGCCCCCCCTCTATTTCCCTCTGTGTGCAACATGGCTAAGAAACGCAAAGAGTTATCACTTTCGATCTGCATTAACCTGATGAAATCGATCATGGTTTAAACGTCAAAAAGGTAGTCGTTAAGATTTAAAGTCGAGATTTTTCCCTTGTTTTGATATATGTTAGTACAATTTTAATTATGGATTTCGACTTGATAAAATATTCGATTTGGAAAATTCAAGCAATCATTTCTGTTTCAATAATTACTGTTTTGAAAAAAAAACATAAGTTTGTAACCGATCATTATCGTAATTATCTTGTAGATCTAACTTAAAAAGAAAGAAAAAAGAAAAGGAAAGATGGGATAGTACCATGTGTTGGTTGTTAACTGTAAACAGTTTCCCAGATTAGGGTTAAGATAATCAATAAAGGTACCGGATATTCACTTGAAATCGTGGTATCACTTTCCAATAGAAACTATTCGACCCTATGCCTGGGTTACACGAATATCTCTATGGGATAAGACCAAGTGATGTTCTTGCTTTAGGCACGAAACAAGAACCAGATGCGTATTGAAGTGTTTAGGGTTTTGTGTTAATCGTATTGTATTGTACCATATCTCATGCAGAATGATATGACCTCTATTTCTAATAGAGAATACTCAAAACCCTAGCCCATGTAATTATGTATAATTAACGGCCCATTAATTATAACATAATACTTTCCATAATAATAGGGAGTGGTTATCAGTGGAAACAATATCACTAGCAGTGGTAATGTTAACATTATCAGTGGAAACTATAACACTAGCAGTAGAATGCCAGCAGCAGAATCACACTAGCAGCAGAATCAGCTATCAGCAGGATCAGCTGTCAGCAGAATCCTATCAGCAGAATCAGCTAGCAGCAGAATCCTAGCAGCAGATTCAATACATAACCACTATTGAGTCAGGGGATTCAGTGACCAAATGGGTGTATACTCCATACCTCCAAACCCATTACCAGGTGTGAATTGATCCCTCAAGTGCACTAAATTTTTCAACAATCCTCCCCAAATTTAGTTCACTTCATTTGCATGAAAATTCTAACACAAAACCAAAACAAGTGCATAAATGAAAATATCCTGAGGATTGAATTTCCACATTAGTACATATACTTTCAAACATTCGAGAATCAGGGTGTTCTAAGAATTGAACCCTTCAACCCATTTGAATACCTGATGATAAATACACACAAGTTTTCAAACACAAAAATACTCCTGACACTATATAAGCCATGTGTCCATATCCAATTCATAAATGTTGTAAAAGCTAAAAGTCCAAAGCTTCCTGAAGCGGCAAAACTTCAACATTTACATAGGTGGTTCATCTTTAATTCATGCTCCTGCTTAGCACTTTTTCAAAGAAAATTAACCATTGAGAAGTGAAGACTTCATCCTCCTTTCAGCAGGTAACAAGCACAACCTTGGGATGTTTGTAATACATGAGCTTCAGTCCACTAAATGATCAGCTTTCCACATTGAACTCAGCTTCCAAGTTTCCTTAGAAGGGAGTTGGGTATCCTTGCATTCAGTGACTAAGTTGGACTTAAACCCATCCCTTTAGCAGACTTCAAAACTAAGTCTCTAGCCAAACCCTTCGTCAAGTGATCAGCTAAGTTTTGTTGAGATTTAACAAACACTATAGATACCACCCCATTCATGATAAGCTCACGAATCATGCTATGCCTAACACCTAAGTGTCTAGACTTCCCATTGTACATCTGGCTATAAGCCTTTGCCAATGTAGCAGCACTATCACAACGGATAGAAATAGGTGCTATACGTTTAGGCCACAATGGAATCTCAAGAAGCAAGTTTTTCAACCATTCAGCTTCTTTGCCAGCAGCAGCTAAAGCCACAAATTCAGATTCCATGGTTGAACTGGTAATGCAAGTTTGTTTCTTGGATGCCCAAGAAATTGCACCTCCACCAAGTAGGAATACCCAGCCACTAGTAGACGAATTGTCTTCAGTGTTACTGATCCAACTTGCATCAGTGTATCCTTCTAATACTGAAGGATAACCAGTATATGAGAGACTATAATCCATAGTTCTCTTCAAATACTTAAAGACCCTCTGAATTGCTTACCAATGATGAGCACTAGGATTACTAGTATACCTGCTCAGTTTACCCACAGCAAAAGCAATGTCAGGTCTTGTACAAGTCATGGCATACATCAAGCAGCCAATCACCCTAGAATACTCAAGTTGAGATACAGCTTTGCCAGTATTAGGCATTAACTTCTCACTTGTATCCATAGGAGTACTCACTGGAGTACAATCAAAGTAATTAAATTTCTTTAACACCTTCTCAATGTAATGAGACTGAGAAATTGAAATTTTGTTACTTTCATGCTTAATCCTAATACCAAGGATAACATCAGCCTCCCCCATATCCTTCATGGAGAACTTTGATGACAAAAATTCTTTTGTAAGATCAACTTGATTTTGGTCAGTGCCAAAGATCAACATGTCATCAACATATAGACAAATGATGACTCCTTTACCAGATTCATCAAATTTGCTATATACACATTTGTCAGCTTGATTAAGTAAATAACCACTAGACAAAACCACTTCATCAAACTTTTGATGCCATTGCTTAGGTGCCTGTTTTAGTCCATAAAGAGACTTAATCAGTTTACACACCTTGTTTTCATTGCCAGGCATGATGAAGCCCTGAAGTTGGTTCATGTAAACCTCCTCATCTAAATCACCATTCAAGAAAGCTGTCTTCACATCCATCTGATGAATAATCAGATTGTGAATTGATGCCAAAGCAATTAGCAATCTTATGGTACTGATACGTGCCACTGGAGCATAAGTATCAAAGTAGTCTATTCCTGACTTTTGTTTAAAGCCTTGAATAACTAATCTTGCCTTGAACTTTTCAACAGTTCCATCTACCTTCATTTTCTTTTTGAAAATCCATTTGCTACCTAAAGGTTTGCAACCAGGTGGTAGATCAGTCAACACATAAGTGTTATTGCCCATGATAGAGTCCATCTCATCATTAATTGCTTCTTTCCAGAAAGCAACATCCTGGGACTTAATTGCTTCTTCAAATGTTTTGGGATCATCCTCCACAATGAAGCAATAAGAGTATTGGTCAGAGACCTCACTCCTTGTACCTTCAATTAAGTATAATTGAAACTCAGATCCAAATGACTTTGGAGTCCTCACCCTATTGCTCCTTCTGAGCTCAGGTTCAGGTTGTTGTTCCACAACCTCAGCAGGAACCTCATCAGCAGGAACCTCACCAGCAGGAACCTCATCAGATACTTATGAAACACCATTGTCATTGGTTCCATTTGGATTCCTTTGACTTGGTCTAGGGATAGATGAGAATATGTTCTCATCAAATAGTGCATCACTTGATTCAATTATTGAGTTAATTGAAACAGACTCATTAGGTTCTATAACATAAAACCTATATGCCTTGGAATGCTCAGCATATCCAACAAAGATGCATTCAATGCCTCTTTCTCCCAAAGTTTTCTGCTTTGGATCAGGGAGTCTTACAACAGCCCTACAACCCCATATCCTAAGATAATTAAGGTTAGGTTTCTTCTTAGTCCAAAGTTCATAAGGGGTAACTTTGTTCCTTTTGTTGGGAACCCTATTTAATAAATAGCAAGCTGTTAACATAGCTTCACCCCAGAACCCTTGACTCAGCCCTGAATAGGACAACATGGAATTAACCATCTCCTTCAGCACCCTGTTTTTCCTTTCAGAAATACCATTTTGCTGAGGAGTATATGGGGCAGTCGTTTCATGGATTATACCAACAGACTGAAAATACAGAGTATCCATGTACTCACCTCCCCTATCAGTCCTTAATCTTTTGATCAGGGAACTTTGTTGCAATTCAACTTCAGTTTTTAAATACTTTAAATTTATCTAATGCTTCATCTTTAGAATGTAATAAATAAACATGACAAAACCTAGAAGCATCATCAATAAAAGTCACAAAGTATTTCTTATTCCCCAAAGAGGGAGTAGCATGTAAATCACAAAGGTCACTGTGAATTAACTCCAAAACTTTAGTTTCACGTTTTACTCCTTGAAAAGGTTTCTTAGTTATCTTGTTCAACATACAAGTTTTACACTTTTCAGTATTCATATCAAAAGCTGGTATTAACCCATCCTTGGACATATCTTGCATTCTTTTAAAATGTACATGGCCAAGTTTTGCATGCCATAGGTTTGAATCATAAAGTTTAGATGTAGATATAAAAGCAGAATCAATATTATCATGAACAATATTAAGTCTGAACATTTGATTACACAAATAACCAAAACCAATAAACACACCATTTTTAGACAAAACAAACTTATCAGATTCAATAACTTGTTTATAACCACAATTATTCAAAACACTACTAGAAACCAAATTCTTTCTAATATCAGGAACATGTAAAACATTAAACAAAGAAACAATCTTTCCAGAACTAAACTTCAAATCAACACATCCTTTTCCATGCACCAGGGCAGTTGACTCGTTTCCCATATGAAGAATAGAACCATCATTCATTGACTCATAGGTCTTGAACCAGCTTCTATCTTTACACACATGAATTGTTGCTCCAGAGTCGACCCACCACACAACATCATCATCCTGCACAAAGTAAATGTCAGATATATATGTAACATAATAAATCTTAAAAGCCTTATTAAACACATTCTGACCTTTCAGAGAATTGGTGTTACCATTCCCTCCACCTGTGCCTGATCCATTGGATTTGTTTCCAACTTTACCACCCTTGCAATCTTTCCTGAAGTGTCCAGGTTTCCCACACTTCCAACAAGTCACCTTAGGTTTCTTGTTAAGATCAGATTTGGTGTTATCTTAATGCTTACGCTTGCCTTTGTTGTCATTGTACTTGGTGGAGTTGTTATGCTCCACCATATTGACAACTGATGGACCAATAGCAGTGCTACTCTTTAGCTTGTCAATGTCTTAAGCTTTGAGTGAATCCTCAATGCGCAAGTGACTGCCCAACTCAACAAGAGTTAACTCCTCCTTCTTATGCTTAAGCATATGCTTGAAATCCTTCCAAGAAGGAGGCAGTTTATCGATGATACAAGAGACTGAAATAGCCTCATCCGTGTTCATCTTGTGTTGTGTGAATCGACCAAGTATACTAAGAAGTTCATTGTATTGTTCCATGACAGGTCTAGAATCAACCATTTTGTAATTGTTAAAATTACTTACAAGGAACTTCTTACTTGATGCATCCTCAGCCATATACTTGGCTTCCAAGGAATCCCATAGTTCTTGAGAAGTTTCAACATTCTGATAAATATCAAATAGAGAATCAGACATACCATTGAGAATTAAACCTCTGCAAACATAATCATCATTCTCCCATTTGCTTCTTGCCCTCATCTGATCCATAGTAGCATCATCTCCAAAATCTTCTGGAATCTCAGTTGTCAGAACATAAACCACATTCATACTTGACAACAAGAAGTGCATCTTCTTTTGCCATCTTCTGAAATCAACACCTTCAAACTTTTCCAACTTGGAAAAGTTAGCAGCCATTTGTCTCATAGCAGCAGCCATTGATTATCTCGAATAGTTTCTATTGATTGTTGGTTAAAAGTGTAAACAGTTTCCCAGATTAGGGTTAAGATAATCAATAAAGGTACCGGATATTCACTTGAAATCGTGGTATCACTTTCCAATTGAAACTATTCGACCCTATGCCTGGGTTACACGAATATCTCTATGGGATAAGGCCAAGTGATGTTCTTGCTTTAGGCACAAACCAAGAACCAGATGCGTATTGAAGTGTTTAGGGTTTTGTGTTAATCGTATTGTATTGTACCATATCTCATGCAGAATGATATGACCTCTATTTATAATAGAGAATACTCAAAACCCTAGCCCATGGAATTATGTATAATTAACGGCCCATTAATTATAACATAATACTTTCCATAATAATAGGGAGTGGTTATCAGTGGAAACTATAACACTAGCAGTAGAATGCCAGCAGCAGAATCACACTAGCAGCAGAATGCTATCAGCAACAGAATCAGCTATCAGCAGGATCAGCTGTCAGCAGAATCCTATTAGCAGAATCAGCTAGCAGCAGAATCCTAGCAGCAGATTCAATACATAACCACTATTGAGTCAGGGGATTCAGTGACCAAATGGGTGCATACTCCATACCTCCAAACCCATTACCAGGTGTGAATTGATCCCTCAAGTGCACTAAATTTTTCAACACCATGTGGGCAGTTGGTTTGGTCAAG
Organism: Artemisia argyi; assembly: GCA_030686995.1. Lineage (NCBI taxonomy): Eukaryota > Viridiplantae > Streptophyta > Magnoliopsida > Asterales > Asteraceae > Artemisia > Artemisia argyi. Next base: position 25,672,509 of record CM060703.1, on the reverse strand, counting down.
AAATAGGGGGAGAAGAATGGTTGAAGTAGCAGGTGAAAAGTGAGTGACTTTTTTGCTTTTGAATAACGAATTACAGTACGCTTTTTTTTCTTTTAAAACAAAAACCTAACTTCTTATTTTATAATTGTTGATTGACCGGTTCATTTACCTTTGGTACATGTTAATATTAAAATAAAATGTTGTTTGTAGGTATAATGTTAAGTTTTTGTTGTCAAATACATTTGCACACCTCAAAACACTAGTCGTATGAGATAGATTTAAATATGTTTGACTTAGTTGTAGTTTGTTGGTAATGTTTTTGTGTTAGAATAGTATTTATAGCTACACTAATCGGATGAGATAAGATTTAAATATGTTGACTTAGTTGTAGTTTGTTGGTAATGTTTTTGTGATAAAAGAATATTTATAGCTATTACTGTACTTTTTATTGCTCTTATCGTCTCAGTGTGCATATGTGTTGGTAAGAGTGCATATGTGTTTTTAGAGTTTTTGATAAATTTGAAACCTTTTATGCATATGTGTTTTTACAGTTTCATGAACTTGTTCCTTTTGTGCAAATGTGTTTTGTTAGTTTTTATGATTAAATAATTCGTCTATTATTTGTTTGTGGTTACAGGTTTGAGTATAATGAGCAATATGAAGAGTGCACATACGTATTATAAGGGCATATGGAATAACTCAAATGCACATATGCATACAAAGAGACCGAGAGTGGCCAATGAGGAAAAAATACATGTGCATATACGGCAACATGTATATACAAAGATCACGAGAGTCTCTTATTGCGTTAATTACTATTATTGCACACATGTATAATCAATATATTGTACTTCCGTTTTCTTTTAGACATTTGTATAATGTTTATGTTATTGATTTTATGTTTTGAATATTAAATAATTGTACTCCAAAACACATTATTTTAGAAAAACACATATGCAACTCAATTTTAAAAAACATAAATGTTGAAAAAAAAACCCAAAAAAAAAAAAATAAAAATAAAAAACAATTCCAAAAACAAAAGATTTAAGCGACTGAACACTGTATTATACTAAAAAACACATATGCACTTTACATTCTCAAATCATGCATCCTGAAAAAAGAAATTATTAAAAAAAAAATTCCTAAAAATAAGGAACAAAAAAAAAAACATTTTTTTAATAAAAAATATCAAAAAGAAAATAAAAATGTAATTTTACTATTGTATCTTTTTAAATTAAATAATAAAAGAAAATATCCAAAAGGATTTGATTGGTTGATGTTGGTTCTCGCAGCTCACCATATATATATATATATATATATATATATATATATATATATATATATATATGCATTGACAAGATGTACATTATGTACTTTTAGGAGTAAAAAAGGTGGTTCTCGCAGTTCTTGCAGATAAAAGTGGTTTTCGTAAGAAAGTTACAGTATAATCTATCTTCCTCTCAAAAACCCTAGCTGCATCTCTTTCTCCTCTCTTGATAACTGCCGCCTCAAAAGAAAAAAAAAAAAAAAAAAAAAAAAAAAAAAAAAAAAATACCACCACTCCAAAAATCTTACAACACTCGTTGTCATCATCATACATCCATTTTTTTCAGTGGTGGCGCGCGGTTGTTTTGGCTTCTGGTTTTGAAAAAGATATATCAGGTAAGATCCTTTTTGTTTATTTTTCTTTTGAATATTTTTGAACTTTATTGATCAAGATGGGTTGGAAATCTTTTGAGCCTTGTTATGGCTTCACGAAGCTGAGTTCTTTGAAAGTATTTCTTTTTTTCTTTTTGAGTTTTGTTTTTGTTTTAGATCCGTTAAAGATCTGTGGTGAAGTTCTTTTTTACTATTTAAAATTATGCAAAGAACATGCATTGGTTTTTGAAATAATAAGCCCTGTGGCATGTGAGATGAAGTGAACATGGAGGGACCATGATGATGTTGATAACCATTTATATCAAAGCTATTCGGTTTGTATATTACTTTCACTTTGTTCAATGAATACTTAAACAAAGGTTAAAAAAATAAATAAATAAATAAAATAAAAAAGGTTTGTCACTATGCTAAGTTTGATGTCTTCACCAAATGGCTAGATGTCCCACAATAATCTTATTTCTCTCATATGTTGTATGTGTTTTGGTAGTTTTTGGGATTTTAGTTTATAAAAGCACTTGGTTTTGTTTTTTGTTAAATTGAATCTTTATGGAGTTTAGAGAAACAAAGTGGCGTAGATTTTTTTGAGGGATGGTTGTTTTTTGGAAAGATTAGTAAATTTTGAAATAAATCACAAGCCGAATTTACATTCTTGAATGGGTTTTTGGAAAATACATATATGTTTATGTCTAAAACATATATGTTTACGTATAAAACATATATGTTTTGCGTTTGGATTATAGAACATACATGATTTATGTTTGGATTATATGTTTGCGTATAAAACATATATGTTTTGTGTTTGCCAAACAAATATGTTTCCTAAAACATACATATACTTATGTACATGTATAATTTTTAATAATACTATGGTTGCTAATTTTTGTACTTTTCTTTGTATCAGGTGTAATTACAAGAATGGTCACGGCTACAAGTGTGCATGTATGTCCAACTTTTGAAAAAATGTTGACGGCTACTTGTGCGCATATGTTCATTTGTGTTGAATATTATTAGTGCTCACGTGTATAGATCGATTAGATTCATGTATTTATGGTTTTAGAAATTTGTGTTTTAATTGAATTTTAATTAATATCGAAGTTTGTATATAACATTTATGTTCTTGGTTTGTTATAAATTTTATTATATTAAAAAACCTATATGCACCTTGAAAGGGAAAAAAAAAAACATGAATGCACTTTGACTAACTGAAAACATGTATGCACCTTGACTATTTGGGGAAACAAAACATGCTTGCACCATGAGATCTTAAAATAAATAATGATTAGGTATAAAAAAAACATATATGCACCATGACTATTTGAAAACATGTGACCATAAATTAAAAAAAAAAAAAAAAAAAAAAAAAAAAAAAAAAACAACTCCGTATTTTAAGATTAAAAAAAAAACGAAAATTATATAAAAAAACAAAAATAATATAAAAATGCCTTTTACTAATATGCCCTTTTGAATTAAATAAAAATAACAAAATGATATAGAGCATTAAATGATGTACATTGTGTATTATTAATTGTAAAAATGTGGTTCTCGCAGTTCTTGTAGATAACGTGATTCTCGTAAGAAAAGGACCTATATATATATACTAGGCGAGTACCCGTGCATAGCAACGGAAATTCCTAGCGATAGATAATTAACGATAAACGATATTGTAGTAAGTGTTTCGTGTAACGTTCAAAATAAAACATTGAAAGATCAAAATGTGATTGAAAACGGTTCTAACATGCAAAAAGTTAGTAACATAAGATGGGATCCGAAAAAGGTTTATGTATTGCATTAGTTTCATCTATGAAAATCTAAAAGGGGATAACATCCCTGCTGTAAACAGCAGGGAGTTACCTGCTGCACACACAAAACCCACCCCCTCTAATGTTACTAAATGGTCCCTGAATGTTCATTTTGCAGCAAAAATGGTCCCTGACGAAGCCTTAACAGCAGCGAATGATCACTGCTGTCACAGCAGTGATCATTTCCCCAATCTAAAATATGAATACTACTACACTATAAACATTCAAGTATTTAACATTATGCATATGTGGTGGATTATCTCCATCACCAACTTTATGGTTAGATTTTCTAATTGCACTACTACCAAAATAGACATAGAGCCCGGTTGAAAAGGTTGATAGAGCCCGTTTTTCATGAGGGCACAAAGGGGGAGGGATTCTATGCGGAAGCAAATAGAGCCCGGTTTTGAAAACGGGCTCTATTACGTATTATAGATCCCGGTTTTCTATAAAAAAAACATGGCTCTATGTGAAACCAAAAAGAAAAGAAAAAAATACAGCCATGAAATCCAATTCCTTTTGGCCAAATGAACATTAAATTGAATCAGATAGTAAAAAATTCACTGATATTACAACTACTTTCTATTGATACATTGAGATTAATCTTGTGACTACTCTTGCAAACAACGCTTTTCAAGTTCTGAGTAAGACGTCGAGTCTGCCTTGACCCACTTGACACTTGACCAAATGAAAAGAGCCACCTGCAGCTTTGATAATATCCAACGCTTCCTTAATCAGAAACTGTCCAAACAAATGACCACTAATTGAAACCTGTAATAATATTGTGTTGGCTGATAAAACATGGATCATTAATACTTCTTTAAGTACCACGTAACCGTTCTTGTGTTTTTTCATTAATAGCTGTAACAGCCAGACGTGGCAGAAAAGTGAATTTAGTTAAAATCACTGTGAATATGTAGTATGCATATATTCTGTTTTTAAAGTATCCGCGGCATGACATATATTGCAAAGCGACAACTATAAGTATGTCAATATGAGACAACCCACAACTGACATGTTGGTCAAAAGAACAGAAAATATTGAATATTGATAGTGTAAGAAATTTACCGTTCCTAAGAATATAGATTAACTCACCTTTTAGAGAGAGTGCAATTGCTGGTTGAAGTGTGCGCCATCATATAAGTAGTGGCTGCAACCAATCTAAGACAATAAGAACTAACACGACGGAACTAATATCTAAAAGCAATGTATCCAAAAACTAAAATACTTGCCTGTACGCGCATTTTTGCTGCCAACATTGTTTGACGTTCATCAAGTTTTGCAAGATTACGTGACACTGGTTCAACCACTGCCCGTAGACCCTGTAATTTCCATTCTTAGATGTTAATTAAAAAATAAAAAGTAAAAGCCCAAAAAAGAAAAAAGGGGATCCAAATTACATAAACTTAACATATAATAAAACATCCCTTTAGTCTCAGAACTATATCTATAACATTACGACAAAAATAAATTGTAGCAACTATTAAACTGAAAAAAACATCCCTATAATCTCAGAAATATGTGTACCTAGTTTGACCCATTACACAATTAACCCACCCATTTTTTGGCTCTAGCGGAAACAATGCAAGAAACCCATATACCTTATCCCGAATCAGTGACATATCCACATCAGTAGATTTTCCTTCCTTGACCTGTGTAAACACATACATGATGACCACATTAAACTTTATAACAGATGATCAGAAATATAGATGTTAAGTCGCAATGTACCCCATACAAATGAATTGCCACCCAAACAAAACTAATCCGTATATGATTAAGGCATGGATACTCGAAAGTTTATAGTATTACCTTGCACATTTTTGGAAGCTTCCTTGCTGATGCCTAGTCTTTTGTGCGGGTCTCTTATATTGAATCTCAGATACATGACTGCAGTTAAAAGAGAACTTTAGATTATTAAAGTTTAGAGAAACTTTGAGGTTCCAACATAAACCACTGATTGTAAACAAATTCCGACAAGGTTAATGAAGTTAATAAGCTTTGACAGCTGAAACACAAGGTCCTAAATTCTTGTTTTTGACAGCAAACAGGTTCAAACACCCTATTTGTGAGAGCAAAAAATTTGACCAAATGCCCATTTATGACAGCAAATAGAACAACCCAAACACCCATTTAGGTATTTACAACTGATTACATTGTCTTTAAATTGAGAATATAAATTTGTTTTAGTGTAGTATAATTTTAAACCCGATACAGAGATTAAATATTAATTAGATTTCAACAATTTTATTCAATAATCAAGACATTGCTACCTAACAATACAAAAAAAAAACATATAAATGTTTAATGGGTTAGAGTGCTAATGTTTTAACAAATATAGAATGGCATAATAGGACATGATTCGCTCTATCAAAAATGTGTTAGTATATAAATTTTAACAAATAAGCAATCTCAAATACCCACATAAATAATCTTGCATATCAAAACCACATTTCTTGGTATGTTTAGCCTATTTAGAAATGTTCCCATACTTTAGTTTCAAAAGCCCCTGGAAAACTGAAAAATAATACCTTGGCGAAGAAGCTTACGTTAGTCGTGTCAAGTATGACTTTGTTGCGAGATCTGTCAAATGAAGAAATTGACCGATATTAAGCTTTGTAATTATGATTCTTTGTTATATAGAAGACATAAGCTAGAAGACTGACAATCAAGCCATACCTGCTCGATGTGCCTCCCTTGCCACAAGCATTTCAATGAACATGCAGACCCGGGAAAAGAGACAGTTTCATGAAGAGCTCTTTGTGATGTTTATGCCATCTAGCATTCATGTCAATGCCTGACATATCGTTGTTTTCATAATTCTTTTCAGCCTTACAATGGGCAGTTGACACAGGGTTAGCGTCCTCATAACCTGCCGACAGACTTGGGTTAAAGGAGATGTACGTAAACAAAATCAATTGACATAATTTGAGAAAAAAAGACACACCTTTCAAGTTCTATTTGTTGTCCATGCTTATATCTTCGATGCAGATAACGTATATGTAAATTGTTCTACTGCAGGGATGATTTTCCTGATTAAAATCGATAAAAGCTACCTATGAGTACGGTAACATAATGCTACTGAAATACTTATTTTTAAGATGCTTATAAGGAAAATTCTTAGTAGTGGCTCAAACACCCACAAATCAGTAGCCCCATATTTTCAAAATTTGCACCACAAAATCTGTTTTCAGATCATCTTTTGACTGAGTTTTAATTGTTTAATCTAGAAACCATAATCATATAAGCCATATACCCAAAGGCTAAGTGCATTGCTTTTGCACTTCAGTTGTATCTTACTTTGCTTTTTCAGTAAAAAAAAAATCCACACTAATAATTTCTTAACAATGTTTTGCGAAGCACAATAATTCTATGGCTAAAAGCGTTAAGCATGCCAAAATATTGTAAACTTGCAAAATAAGCTACACAGAACATAGTAAAGAAAAATGAAGAATAAATCTATACTCACATAATCAAAGATGAAAAGGTAAAAAAAAAAAAAAAAAAAAAACAGTAAAGACTTTGAATCGAAAGAATGTGTAACCTTGGCAGTTTGAAGGCGGTGGAGGGTGGCGGCGAGTGGCGGCTGTAAAAACAGCGCCAAAAATTATATCAAATCTCAGATCTACAAATAAAAATTACAAATCTACAAACAAAATCTCCAAAATTGATTAATAAACATAGATATATTTAAAAAAAAACAAAAAAACCCTCAAAACTTGGTGGTTAATCTCGGTGGTTATTGTTCTATGGTGGTGTCGTTTCAATGGAGGGGTGGGTTTCGGTAGTTGTTTGGTTTCTGGGGTCGTGGGGATCGATGGTTGTGACATGTTGAGGTAGTTTGTTTTCTGGGTCGTGGGTTCGTGGGTTCGATGGTGGTGATGTGCGGTGGTGGTGACCTGCTCTGGTAGAGATGGAGAGATGGCAAGAGTTTTATGTGCGTGTTTTTTTGTGTGGTGTGGTGACAGACATTTGATTTGCAGTTTCAATTTCCATTCATTACTTTCCACCAATACTTGATTTGCAGTTTTGATTTACATTTATTGGTTCACAAGGGTAAAATGGGCATTGACTGAAATTTCAGTTTTTCACATTTCACTTTGACCATTGAGCCATTATAAGTAGTATCTATACTACTATATAATGTATTTGAGACTATTCTATAATTAGAAAGGCTTAAAAATTCAGACTTTTACTTACTAATTATGGAAACAACCACCCTATCAATCACCCCCAACAATTTATAACCACTTCAACAACCACCCCCAACAATTTATAACCACCTCAACAACCACCCCCAACAATTTATAACCACCTCAACAACCACCCCAACAACCACTTTCCACCACCCCACCTCCCCCCTCTTAACCCCAATAATCCGCCCTCGCATCGCGCGGGCACCTTTCTAATATATATATATATATATATATATATATATATATATATATATATATATATATATATATATATATATATATAAAATCCGGTTCGACTGAAAAAAATAGAAGCAATCTTCATCCTTCATCTCATCAAACTAATTTTTTCTATAATTCATTTTTAAATGATAAGCGTTTATTTTTTCTCCATCAAGTCAAGTGTGAATGTGAAGATGCTTCCCAATTCAAGTTTGATTCCTTTTTTTTTTTTTTTTTTTTTTTTTTTTATTATTTTCTTTTTCTCCCATAAAAATTCAACCATTATAAAAACTTAATTTTGGGGGAAATTACCAATTTGCGACTTTTTTAACACCTGTCTTTTCAATCCAATTAGCGTTATTCAAAACAGAAATTACGTGGAACTTACACCTAGGACCCACTTCTAAATCTATAAAAACAAAACAAACATGGAAGTCATGAGAATCTCATTGCACGCTTAACTTTTATTTTTGTGTGGGAAAAAAATGGGGGAAGTTGTTGCAGGAGCTGCTCTTGGTGCATTACTGAACGAAGTTGTAGCAATGACAAAAAATACTGTCAAATTCAAAACGGAACTCCAAAGCCTTAAAGATACCTTAGAACGAATCCAACAGAGTGTTGATGATAGTAGCATTTTGCTGGGCCGTCCTCCCGACAAAGAAATGAGATCGTTCATTAGTCATCTCAATGAAGGGGGAGAGCTCGTACGCAAGTGTTCCAAGGTCAAGCCTTGGAATGTATCGAAGTATGCTTATAAGTTGAAGTATTTGGACCTCAAGCTGCGCTTGTCCTCTCAGATAGAAACTCAGACGAATATTGTAAGGATTTTGGCAAAATTAGATGAACTAGAGCAAGATATAAACGCTATCACACATGCCGTAGGCTTGGACGGGCCTGAGGCGGCGCTTCCACTTCCTAGAACAAAGATCAGACAAATTCTGCGAGAACTGATCAAGTTGGTTTTCTACAAGATCAAGCTGGTTTTCTGCAAGATCAAGCGGGTTTCCAAAAAGGTTATAAATAGCGTGAGGTGCGGCGTGGTGGGACAGTCACGCCGCATGCCTTACGAGCCTTTGCGAAGCGTTGGTGTTTCTTAAAGCTTGCTTAAAGCGGCAAAAAAAATTATTTGTAAATTTATGTATTTTTGATTTTATATCATTTTTTTAAGAGCAATTTCAAATAATAAAGCCAAAAATCCAAATTGTAAGTTTAGATGATATGAAGGAAAGAAAAGAAATGAAGGAAAAGGATGACAATGAAAGTTGTGGTTCTAGCTAATTGTAAATTTAGATGATATTGAAGTTTGTAATTGTTGTGAACATGAAACCAATCAATAAAAATTTTGGTTGTTATTGTAACTGATAATGTGTGGTTATGCATTACTAAATTAAGTCAACAATCAAAAGTTTGCATCTTTGTGATAATTGGTTAGTTTGACTTTTACAAGTCAAATGGGTAGGTTAAGTATTATATCAAGAATCTGATAATAATCTATATTTTTTTTCTATCATTTGCATTTTGACTATTAGATGTCAAAGTATCTAAGGATTTACATTTTGGAATATAGTGGGTGTTTGGAATACGTTTGATAATAGGACTGAGCGAAACCAACCGGTGAATCGATATGAATAGCTCTAATCGAAGAACCGACCTTAGTCGGTTTAGTAATTTTACAGTTTTCGGTTTTTTTTTAACTCGGTTTGGTTCGATGCAGGCCAAAACCGAGAAAACACAACTAAATCGTTTAAATCGAACCAACCGACAAAAAATTGAAACCGACCGAATTACTTATGTTCAGCTCTCGATTCATGTCTTCAACAAAGTTAGTTTTCAGTTCAGTTCGAGCCAGTTGGGTTAATGGCATATAATTAAGTGTTTGGCATGCAATTTTTCTTGCTTTGTTTGTGGGTTTGATGCATGCCAAACACTTAATTACAAAATAAAGAGGAAAATCTTCAATTGTATTGCATGTAAGTGATTGAACTTAAATCTGTTTTGCAAAAGTAAACAACTAGTTATATTCTCAAAGATCAGTTTTGTTGGCTATTCAAGCCAAGGTTTCTTTGGTAGTTTGTTATATGCATGATGGTCTAATTTTGTTTCAAAGGTTGCTAATTAGGATTTTGATTATGTGTTTCAGTAATTTTTAGATTTTGGTGGGTGCGTAATCTATCATTTTTATGTGATGTCCTTTTGTTATAGAAAAGACGATGAGTTCGAATTTTTGGATGACAATGGAGAACCGGTGAGGAAATAAAATGAAGTGAAAATTACCAAAATAGGTCACTCCCTCTACGACTTATCACTTTCTAGACCTAAAATTTTCAAAAGTCCAAAATCGACCGAAGGCAACTCATTCTTTGGGCAACTCGTATTTTGCGTTTGACACTTTTCCTTATAAAATCGAAAAAAGATTAATTCACATATAACAATTGACACTTGTCGACTAATGGTTGAGTTGTACAAATTGCGCAGTCGCCCCGTCTATTTTGGACTTTTGAAAATTTTAGGTGTAGAAAGTGATAAGTCGTCGGGCGACTAGTCTATTTTGGTAATTACCCCTGAAATAAATCATAAAATTAAGCTTAAACAAACACCCCCTAAGTAACAAGCCTTCCTCTCTGCCAGATATACTGACTTGGTCAAAATGGCGAGATAAATTGATGTTTTATTGTAGCAGGGTGATGTATTTTTTGGTATCTTAGCTTAGTTTCTAAAACCATTGCTTGGCATGTATTGTTCGCTTCAAAAATGATATTTATGTTTGATGTTGTTGGTTGGTTATCTTCATTATTGAGTTTTTCGACCATTGTCTGATCATTTACTGACATGTGATTAACAGAAACATGAGTTACGGTTCTTTTTATGTTATAAGATTAGGAAAACAATAAATGCTTCATATTCAGATCCGAGTGAGTATATGAACTTATTGTCGGTTGTGCAAAGGATGTAAGCGTTTAGCTTTTGCTTCTAATTTGAATATATTATATCAATGTTGTTACACTTCCATTATGGATTCTAAGTTTGTTAGAGGCCGTGCACCATGTCACTTTGTTTGGATATTTAAGTATAAACTTTTTTGGTCTCTCGTGTTTGTTGGTTTAGTATGTGTATCAGTGTATACGTAACTACTATTCTGAGTTAAACTTCATGGTGCCAATCTTACAAGTGTTTTTGTGTTGCTAAACTTTTGCAGCATTCTCATGTCAGTGAGCAAATCCATTAAGATGGAAGTTCAAGGTTTGCCTACAGATACAATTAACAACCTTCCTTCAAGTATAATACAGAAAATTGTGACTCATATGTCTATGCGAGATGCATTCAGAACAAGTATATTATCTCAGAACTGGAGAGATTACTGTTTGAACATTCCCAAACTCAAGTTTGATGATGAAGTCTTTCAAGGAACGGCTTTGAAAGACTTATCCATTAACTGTAAACTCTTACATGTTATCTATCCAATCCTCTTATTACACAAAGGTCCGATACTTGATTTTTCTCTTTGTCTCTCTCAGTTAAGTAGTTGTCGTGAGATTGACCAAATAATACTTCACATATCGAGGAATGCTAATGTGAAGAAGTTTACTCTTTCCATTGGGGTAGGCGACGATCATAAGTTATTGCCATCGTTCTTCACGTTGCAGCAATTAGTAAAATTAGAACTCCAAAATTGTGCATTTCAACCTCCTTCAGCATAATTCTTGAAACTGACTATTGGTCATATATTTATTCGAGAAGAGAAGAGAAAAGAAATTGAAAGGAAATTAGAAAAAAATGTGTTCCCGAGGTTTTGTATGGAGAGAAGAGAAGAGAGGAGGGAAATTGTGTCAAATTTTATTTACAAAAGTTTCCTCCCAAATTTGGAAGATTTGGGGAGAGAGCAAATTATAACATGTTTTTTCTACTTTTCCTTCTCTCCTTTCCTACTCGAGAACACACAAAATAAAACTATATTTATTTCGCCCCTCTTCTTTTCTCTCATGTTCCTTTTCTCCCATTATATTCTTTCATATTTAAACTCGAGAACAGATAGAAGCTCCTTTATTTGAGGGCATTTTAATCTGATGTGTTTTTAATTGCTACAGATTGGAGATGAGAAACATTTTATGGGATGTTGGAATTCTGACTTTGCTGAGCTATTCGAGTGTTTACCTATAATCGAGTGTCTGCATATGAGTTCATATCCTATTAAGGTGATTCATATTGATCCAAGATTTTATCTATAATAACAAAAATACAACTATGCTTGCTAATTTCTTTTATTGGTTTTTGGATAAAGTGTTTTGCTATAGGTGTTATACCAAAGAAGCTCCCGACCTCGCTAGACCATCTCACATATCTTTGTTTATCTGGTGTCTCCTTTGGGAGAGAAATTGATTTGAAATCTGCTTTTCTTTTGGTTACAAGCTCACCAAAGATAGAGACAATTGTCATAGAGGTAAATAGTATACATGCCAGATCAACAGCTATATATGATTCACAATTTCTTTGTCATTAAGACCAATGTATTTTGTTTTTTAATAGATGGACCATAACCTAAAGGAAGCTGTGTCACAAACTGCCATGAACCTTCTTGAATTGCAAGAAGAGCACTCTCACTTTACCTTGGACCATCTCCGTGTTATACAAATTAAAGACTTCTCCAACATGAAGCCTGTAATGGGTTTTGTGAAGCTTATGTTGGCCAAGTCACCAATGCTGAAGTTAATAGATATAACGATTGAAAAAAGCGTTAATATTCGTGATGAAGTTAAGATGCTAAAGAAGTTGATACAATATCCGCGTGCATCAACTAGAGCAGAAATCATATTCAAGCGTCCGTAAGTTTTGGTTCATGGTATTGGTTATCCTTTGACTTTGTTTTTATATGTTTTTTTGGGTTGTTTATGAATCTAGTGATGGTTTGTGATGACTGGATTATAGGTTGTTTGAGGATCACTTTGATTGAGTACCTTGAACATTGTGGTTTGTTTTAGTACCTTGAACCTAAGTCTAGCTACACTTTTGGATCTAATGCTTGCGACTTTAGAAGTAGTTTATTTTCTTTGTTTGTAGTAAATTCCCGCTGAAGTGTTTATGGAAGAATAACTTGTTCCGTTCAAGGTTTAGAAATCTGCTTCTTGAGAATATGTGATGAGATTGTGTCTCCAACAGGGACGTGCAATTGTGTTTTTTCGTTCAGTGTTTCTTGGTTGGCGTCGATCTATCAAAATGATGTATACAGATGACTTGTTGTAGAGGCTCATGTTTTGAACAAGTCCTGGCTTTAGTTTGTATCATCATGGAGAATTTTGTATGGAAATCTATCAACAAGATAATTGTTGATTGTCATTACTTTTTGTTATCCTGGCCTTCTTATATCTAGAAACAAATATTTTCCGATCAAACTTGTCAAACTCAAACTTGGTGACTATTGTAAAGAAGCTTTCATAATAGTTGTTGAGAATACTGACGCGGGCAGCAAAAATAACTAAGAGCAATGATTTCTGGGATTTGAGGGTAGAATGAAATTTTAAGCGTAAATGATTAGTTATCGGAAGTTGTCTAGGCCACCGTTAGCCTACGTTTATGTTCAAGTTATGGCCAAAAAAGTTTGTGAAAAGCGTTTGCAAACTTCACCATGAACAGATAAGTTACAGTTCAAACTTTTAAAGCATTGATAACCATTTTCCATAAAAGTTTCATGTGACAATACATATAAAAATTTTAAGGCATAATTTCATATAACATTCACCATATAAATATTAACACTTGAGATACTAGCCTATCACAAAAGGGGATGTAGCTCAGATGGTAGAGCGCTCGCTTAGCATGCGAGAGGTACGGGGATCGATACCCCGCATCTCCATTCCTTTTTAGCATATAAACTTTTCATCATCTTATTACAGTCTGCCACTCTATATGTAACTTTCAACATGTGTCTAGTTGTGGTGTTTTTTTTTCTCCTCATGAGTAAAACAAATTTTAATTTTGATGTTAGATAAAAAAAAAGTGAAAAAAGAATTAAGCCCGAAAAAGCCGTCAAGTCCATTCGCTTAATACGAGTAGTTAATTAGCATTTGTGATAATGTTTATGTGGTGTATAACATACAGAAATGGACAAGTATGAATGTGTTAAAGTTCTAACGCATTAGGAGTTTATGCTGTATAGAGCTATGAAACAGGAATAATCAAAGAAATGTAATTCAAAACACGCAAGAATTTCGGCTATGTATAAGCTAAACAATGTTGAATCTCTATTATAGTATACAACAATCAACAATGTAAAGAAATTTGATCGAACATAATTCAAAATCACGACATAAACATTTTCATGGCATGACAAGGTTTATGCCATTCTAGTCATGACTTCTTGAAGAATAACCGTTGTATCCTTATACAATAATTCTGTTTGAGGAAGGTCTTGTTGCTTTACTGCATCTTCTAGCTGTAGACAATAAAACATAAATGAGCAAAACAAGTACATTTTGAGTTTTAACTTTCAACATTGATTTTTGTATGCACATTGACTTGATGTAGCTACCTTTTCGACGGTATTGAACAATCTATTTGCAAGATCGAGGAGTGGCGGCTTATCATCAGGTGTAGCAGCAGTGATCACTTTATCAAAGTCAAAGTACATAAACGTTGATTTCAACCGAAGATACTTTCTTACGTAGTTCCACGCATCTTTGCCTATCAAATCCCCTAACGCTAGAAGATCAAAGGCGTACTTCTTTAGCCGAAACTGCCTTCCTTTAGTCCCTATATCGGCTATATACACACCCGTCTTTAAAAAAGACCTTGTGCCCGTCTCCACATTATCGATCACTACAAGTAAATCCGCTATTATCAAACAAAATACTACATTTTGACTTTATAAGTCAAAATTTTGAAATTTCAAACTCTAAATTTGATTGGAATTTTTTTACTTTTCTTACTTGTTTTTAAAAAGTTTCAAAAGATCACAATGATTATTAACTACTGCAAAAAAAAATATCAGTCATAAGTGGTAAAAACAATTAATAATCTTGTACCAAAAAGTGATAGTTTTGACCTTAAAAGTCAAAGTTAACATCTTTTTTCCTAACGAAAAACTGTGGTAAGTATCAAGAGATGGATATTAGAGAGTTACTGTTTGAGGCTCGTGGTATCGGTATCGGTCCATTGAGCCAAAAACCATTGTCATCGGCTAAGGAGACCGCAACGTTAGAATTTGCAAATAGTCCAATAGTGCCAAGGCCTAATGCTACTCTCCTTGTTGGTTTTATTGTGTTGTCTTGACTTTCGTCCATCTTGTTTCCTTGCAAACGCACAGCATATACATCGGGCCTAGGCTTTGGTTCACCAGAAAGCTTTGAAATGACGGGAAATGTGCTGAAAATTTGGTTCAAATTTGCTGTTGGAGCCATGGATGTTTTGCCTGTGTTAAGTTGATAAGTGTGTTATGGGTTTTTGAGGCGTCATGATAGGAAAATATTGGTGGGCATTTTTGGCCACGAAATTGACATCCTAAAAACTAAGGGTATTAATGTAATTTTTTGTTTCACTTCAAAAAATAAGCAAAACTGTCATTTGGCACCAAGGTAAGCAAAACTTTTGAAACTTATGGTCGTGCGTGACGAATTTTTTTTGGGGTTTTTGCATATATATCCTTCCGAAAATGCATAATTGCATATATATCTAAAGCATGTATAAAAACCATTGTATTATGTGCATAAAAAACTTGTACAAAGGATATATATGCAATTATTCACTTTGAGAAGGATATATATATGCAATTTTGCCATTTTTTTAAGAAAGAAAAAAAAAACTCTATTATAGCCCACTTAAAAGGGCTAATTGCAAGCATCAGAATATTTGAATTTTTTCATTAAGGCCATTATTTTTTAAAACTAAGTATAGCTTTTTCCATTAAGGCCGTTATTTTTTAAAACTAACTTATAAGCCATAAAAAATAAATAAATAAATTATTTATGTTTTCATCAACTTCAGATTTTTTTTTTTTTTTTTTTTAATCAAAACTTTGTTAAATAACAAGAATAAGTTAATATTAACGTGTCAAAACAGTGTATTATCTTATAATTTGATTTTGATTAAATAAAGATGCATGTAAACGAAAGATAAAATTGATATTTTACATTTCATTTTTATGTTTTACTGTTTGAATATGTTAAGGATAACATTATTCTTGCTATTTCATAATTTTTGGCTAAGAAGTTGTCGAAATTAGTATAAATGAAAGCAAATAGGTGGCATATAAATTAGTTTTAATAAATTGACGGCAAATGAAAAATGAAAAAAATAGATTACTCCACATTCATTACCGAATATGATTTTTGAATTGATGATATATTACATATTTCCTTTATATAACTAATACGTAATTTGTTAAATTTCTCATCATAACAGTTTACATATAATTTAATTGCGATATGAATGTGGAGTATTATATTCTCTTTTTTCATTTATGTCGTCGATTGATTAAAACTAATTTATATGCCATCTATTTGCTTTCATTTATACCAATTTCGACAACTTTTTAGCCAAAAACTAGTTATTATGCCCGCGCACGCGCGGGGTTTTTTCTAAAATTTTTAATAACGTATTTTTTTCAGTTAAAAAAAAACAAATAGCTTATTTCTAAAATTTTGATTTATTATCTTACTACACAACACCAATATGACCCGTTTATATTAAACTATTAGCTGAAATAGTTATATTACCCTTTTCTTACCGGTCTTACATAATCTTTAACTCTAATAGTATAATTGAAGGCGTTAAAAAAATCATAATAATGGTGCATACATGTGTTTGTACTTTTAATGATTGTTTGTATTATAGTCTTAGACTATTCAGATTCAAGGTGGCTTATGTTATAATTATTTAACGCACTGGCTTATTATTAAAAAAATTTCACAAAAGTTATTAGTAAAGAAATATTAACTCATCCGACATGTCTCGTTCCACTGGTTTTGACCCATCACCAAACTCACCCATTTGTCACTTATGCGTAGGCTTCATTGTTATACTTTTGGTTTCTGTTATATGCGTTCATGTTCCTTTACTTTGGTCTTTAGCACGAACATTAGCTTCGCATATCATATTACGCATAGCTTCAAATTTTTTTTTTTTTTTTTTTTATTTTTTTTTTTCATCAAGATTTTGAAGAGTTGTTATCATGTTCTTTACACCAAACAAATTGTGGGCATTTTGGAATTGTTGTGGATGATCTTGTGGGAAATATGGTTCAAGAATGCAATCTTCGGGACATTTTTTACGTTGAATCTTACAAACGACGCATGCTATACCTCTATGGATGGGTGTGTTTGGGTGGTGGGTCGTGACGGTTATGGTGGTTATGGGTGATGGTTTATTGTTATGGGAATGTTGAGAGTGAGGTAGTTGTAAGTCTGTAACTACTTTTGCTAATTCTATATCTTTCTTTATAAGTAAAAATTGAATTACATTTTGAATTTTGCAAAAAGTAGTAACCTTTTAAATAAGTGGAGTTGGATGGGTTGGGTTTGGGTATTTTTTTACCCGCTGTAAAATTTTGGTATTTTTTTTCCTGTTGTAGTTAGCTATAATGAGGGGCGGACTAAGAGATTTTCATGAATCCCGTGAATCACATCGATTTTTGTCGCGTAATGTACATTTTTGTTAAAAATTATGATTTTTTTAAAACGACTCAAAATTATGTGTTTTATTTTGGTTAATTAGTCCACCAGTGGTAAATTTATTAAGGTACTCCTAATATGGTTAATAGGATGGAAGCCTAAATTCGTGACATCTTTCAAGAGTTCAAAAGTCAAAGCTTGTTTGTGAAAACATATCTTGTACTACCAAGTACCAACTACTCATATTCTATATTTTCTTTTAAGATTTTTTACAGTTCACTTTCTAGAGGTATCCGCATCAAATGAGCTAAGACAATTAAGTCTCGTCCTTCTACCAAGAAGGCAAGAAGCAAGCAAATAAGCAGGTCCTTCAATGAATCAATCAACCACCCACCCTCGCAAGGCATGAACACTTTAGTCTACAAAAAAAGTTTATTGGTTAAAGATGTAGCAGCATGACAGTTTAAAGGTTAAAAGTGTAGCAGCATGACATGTTTTTATACATTTATAAAGTTGTACCATTGTGGACACTCTTTAGGGGATTGTAATTTGTTACTTCATCAATTTGTTCTAATGACAATATTGCATACAAGTCAATAATATACTTGAATATTTAAAATGGGATATGATACAGGATTCATTTAAGCATATTTATCTAAATGAAAAGTATGATAGGGAAGAGTATTGATTCCATGTACATGCAACTAACGATAATTGCATATTAGAAAACAAATGAACCTATGTGAAAGCCTTCTGATTAAACACAGTTCATGAAATAACATATCAATGCACATAAGGAGTTAATCCACATACCCTTGCTCGTATGCAGAAGGAGGCCTTGGAGCAAATTTCTCAGCCATTCCAACACTAATTTTATAACCTCTCAGCTCATAATCTAATGAAAATAAACACAATTAGATGTACATTTAGAATGATAGATATGCAATAACATAATCTAGAGATTAAAAAAAGGTGTACCGTTGAAAAATCCGCCAGCAGAATGTGCTGCAGAAGGATCCTCATAAACCAAAACACCATCTCCTATTTTTTTTCCCTGAATCATCTATGTATAGCTTAATGTTGTAGGGCCACTGATCCTTGTACCCTTTCTTCTGCTTGATCCTCGTAACCTATAGAGAACATATAAATGCAATCATCATTTATCAGATAAAAATATATCATTGTAAAACAGATTATTAACTGATAATATTTACTTTTCCAATTCCTTCAAACAGCTCTCTCAATTCATCAATAGTCACATCCGGAGGCAAATTTGATATGTATATACATGCATTGTCACAGGATAAACCACAGGTTTCATCACATTGCTTGACCTACGCAGGTGCATCAGCAGGAGCATATAACCACCTTGACTCTGGAGCAGGAGCACTACCATAACCACCTTGACCATGTGGAGCAGGAGCACCATATCCACCAGTTGAGCCACCCCGAGCTCCACCACTGTTATCAAGCAAAGAATCACCAGCATAACCAGTAGCACCACCACCATAGGATGGTGGATATGAGGTAGAAATCATTACACACGGAAAAGCCAAAAAAAATATTAAGGGAGATTAGTGAAGTAGTATCTCACTTAGAATCAAAACACCTTTCTTTGAAGCTTGGCAGGCAAAAAATTCTCCCATTACCTAAAATTTATATTCATTGTACTTTATTATCTTGGAGTATTATCAAAAATCACATATTGTAATATGGATCACTGTTTTAGCAAACAAGTGAATATTAAATCAATATATTACAACTTAGTGCAATTCTCACTAAGATAACCATAGCCCAAATAACCCACAGGTAGCGCACACTTTAGTAAGCCAGTAATAAGCATTTAGTAAATTTTAATAAACAATACAAAACAACACCTTAACTACATTTAAATAAAATGTCAGATAATTTGTGGTGAATTATCTTTTAAATACTAACAACAAATAAGACATGTTTACAAAACGCAAAGTAAAATCACTCATTAGATCGACCATTATTTTACCTTATTAGTTACTACAATAAATCCGTTTGGCAATCGTTCAGTATCACCAAAAGTAATCTGGACTGCCTTTTATCATTATAAGCAATCATTTTCATCTTGCTAATCCAAACACCCAACAACAACCAAACACTCCTTTAATCAAAACTTTAACATAATCTAGGATCAAACTCAACATATTTTACAACTTTATTTATTATTAAGATCAATTTCATATATTAATATCGATATCAAAATATTACCGTGGATTCCTCCTTTCCAAATGGTACATTTTAACGATACTCTTATCAAAATATTACCGTGGATTCCTCTCTAAATAAAACACACTATTTTCCAATCTCATTCTAACGATACTCTTATCACGCCGTTTTCCATCTTCAACCTTCACCTTCCATCCTCACCCACTGTCACAATCTTCTCATTTTTTTAAAAAGAAAAAATAACTCCAACTAAACGGTTCAAAATTCTCAACTCTTCACTAGAGAAGAAAAACCATTCCCTTCTCAGGGAATTTAGAAACGGAAAAATAGGAAAATTTTTCTACAACTAAACGCTACCTTACAGATCCTCTTCTATTGAATTGGCAGATATTGTTGAAAAGAAAGCTGAAAAATGCAAGAATTTAACAGTAATTCCAAAAAACAAAGAAAGATTTCAACTTTGACTACTAAATGGAGAAAGGGAAAATAAGGAAAGAAGTTTTTTTTTTTTTTTTTTTTTTTTGGCCCTTATCAACTTGAGCTTATGGTTTATTCAAGTCAAGAAGCTCAAGTTGACACGCTTATAAGCATAAAAAGTGAGCTTAGTGGCTTTTCTAAAAATCAAATAAGGTCATTAGCCAACTAAATAAGCTAATCCAAACAAAGTACACTAAAACATAGTATATAACTAAAGATAGTAGATTCAATAACATTTATAAAAAGAATAAAAATAGAAAAAGAGCCCAACATGACTATAAACTATTAATGATCCAATAGAATTAGTAGTGATAAGTGGTTTGGCGAAGCATTTTTTAGGAGTGTTGTTAGAAAGTAAATCATAGCAACGTTAAAAACAACGACACTTTCTTTTTATGAAGTGGTTCAAAGCTAAGACCAAGAGATTATAATGGACGGAAGCTATTGAATTCAAAGTATCTTTGCCTCGATAATTAAAAAGGTTCACACTTAAAATAGCATCAGATTATATAAGATATTCTTTAAGCTGCATTTTCTGATTTAGAATTTGAAATTAGTAAAATCGCCAAAACCATCAATGACCATCCATTATCCCAACCAACCCATTCATCCTACACTTACCTAAATCATCCCCTCAACCGCCATAACAGCCACTTTTATAGAAAACATTCTTGGACGTCTTTTTGCCACTCATTCCAACTAACTGCATGTTTGATTAGATTGATTTTTAGAACTTGGATTTGTTTAATAACCATAAGTATCTAAAAAAGTATACCAACACCTTATAAGCATTGAAACAAAACCTATTCAAACAAATTATTGAAACAAAACCTATTCAAACAAATTACTGAAACAAAAATTGGAATTTGATTAATCAGTTTATACAAACAAAACCTATTGAAAAAATTGTATTGATTTTTACCCAACCCTGAACCGTAACATCCATGTTCCCTATTCCTATATTTGAGACAATAATAATCACATTAGACAAAACCTCAATATACTTAATTGGCATGACTGATGATTAACTAACAGCAATAATAATAACAAATGTACCTTAACTATAGAGACACAAACAACAATACAAAGATTCTGATTCTTATTTCGTCCTGGGTTGGGGTTGCAAAGTTTTGGGAGAAGGAAAGAATTGTTTGTTTTAGGGATTTTTTTATGCGGTTCTTGAGATGAATGTGTGAAGAGTAGCCGGCTTTTGCTAAGAAAGAAATCCGGCTTTTTCACGTTAATTTTATACTTTTGGAACAAAACTATTAGAAAATAGCTATATTGTACATTTGTTTTTTACTTTTTTTTCATATTTTACGAACATAAAAACGAATTCTTAGAATATACGCCAAATTAAGAAATATTTAGGATTTTATTTATCAAAAATCTTTAAAAATTTATTTTAAATAATTCAAATCTTACTCGATAAAGTATGATTTGATTTTTTTGAAATGAAAAAGTCCCCACTAGGGGTTTTATTTTATTAGGAAAAAGATTATGAAATAACAAGAATAAACAAACTGAACATTCACAAAATATTTTATGAAACGTTTGGTAAAAAGTTTAGGCTTGATACCATATTAGGATTGATAAAACCTTTCATTATCTTATTAACAAAATTATAAATATATAATTTTTCTACCAAAGATACCTCAAAATAATTGTTTACTTTTCATTTAACTTACTTTAGAGAATACATTATATTTAATTGGTTAAAAAATATAGTATTTATTAAACTATTTGATTTTTTTTTTGAAAATAATTTTGAGACGGGTTAATAATAGGACGGATATGTTAGTGATATATGCTTTTAGTTTTGCAAACCCGTACTATCAATTTACGATGTGTTTTGTAATTGTGGTATTTCTTTTACTTATATTTTCGCTAAAATATATAGCATATTTAGATAGCTTTGAAGATTGATTTATTTCCTTGATTATGAGTAACCATCATACCATGTTTATTAGTGTACATTTTTGTTTGAAAAATTGTATTTTCATAAGTTTGTGCTATTTACTTCTCAAGTTTAACCATAAGATTACCAAATTAACATAGATGCTTACACTATAACTTCTTTATTATATAAAGAAAAAAAAAAGATGTAATGATAGAATACGTTTATTTATAATGTATAAGAATAATTTTTCTTTAAAACCTAACTATATAAAGAAATTATTATTACTTGTATAAGTAAATTATAAATGCATGAAAACAATGGCAAAGAGTACATTCGTAAGTCTTTTAGGATTGTTTGAATCCTTATCGACCTTTCACTTTAGTGCAACTTTCTTCACAATTGGCCTAAATAATCAAGGTTAAAGATACTCATATTTTAGACCGTTGGTTGACACCTATAGTGTTATCAATGACAGCAAACACTAGCTAAGTTTCATTAACTCATTCAAATACACATGTTAAGAATTTCTACCATAAAATTCCTTGTATAGGCACTAAAACACATCTTTGAGACATTAAAATACATTGATGTATTATCTAAATCAACAACTCAACTTAATTATACATTCATACCTTGAGAAGGTGTAGAAAATCCTTCCACGAAAGTCATGTGTTGATACTTAATCCTCCCATAAAAAATGCACACAACAAATTGCATTACATTTTAGCATGTGTGATAAGATCATAAAACAACAAACACTATTAACATGTTGCATTATAGTGAGGGTATCAACAAAGTTAGTCATAACATCAAATAAGAAAACTTCAGATTAGAACTAAAGGGGTGTTTGGGTAATGCTTAGTAAAGGTGCTTATTGATTTATTCAATTACCATAACACAATAAGTTTATGACAAAGCTTTAAGCTTTTTTGAGAATCTTAATAAAAAAACCCCTGAACTCACAACTAATTCTATCATAGCTTAGTATCTTTATAGTAAAAAAACACAAATATTAAATGTAGAAGTTTTGAATAAAACATTAAAAAAATTACTAAAAGTTGGTGTGTATAAAAAAAATAAAACATAAAAAAAGTTACTAAAAACTATCAGCTAGATAAGGCATAAGTCAAAGTTCTATCGAGCTATCTTTCGGATTCTATCAGAAGCAAAAAGATGTTAACACATAAATCATAAGTATAGAAGAATGGTTGTATCGCACATCCGTGATTGCCAACTCAATAACATTATTGCAGTCTAGTAACGTAATAACCTGATTAAAAACTATATATACTTGCTTAATAATTCTCATGTACATACTTTTAATTTCTTTACAACAGCCAGCTATTACTTTTTTTAGGAGGTGATTGTTATCAAATAAGGATTGGGTTATGCGTGCATTTTTTTTTTTAATTTAAGGAGAACACCTTCTAAATTAAACAATGACTATCTAACATTTTTTTAATTAGCTTTGTATAACATATTTAACTCACAGACATGTTGAGGTTGCAGTTGATGTTGTTTTTTTAACTTTAACTATTGATATCATGTTGTAAAAAATGTGCGAGTTTAGTAGCACGTAATGAGCGTTGATAAAGTTAAAATATGCTATATAAAGTTTTTAAAATGTTTTTATGGATATCCGTATATAAATTTCAAATAACAATTTTATGAGTCGTTGTTATAAGATAATCGCGCACATTTATTTTCATATCACACTAACTCGTGCTTTCCATTTGATATTTATATTCACGTTAAAAATAATTTAGGTGTATATAATATTCAAACCCGTGTACGCATAAATTAAACTTTTAAATAGAATAACATAAGTCCTTATTTAAAAAAATATTCTAGAAAAGTCTAAAACTAACATTAGTTTAAAAAATGTTTAACGTGTATTAAAATTAATTCGCATATTTACCAAATTTTTTAATTTTAATGGATGAAAGTCTAAAAACTAATACTAATACTCATGTAATTAAAAAAAAAAAAAAAAGAAGTTAATATTATAAAGTATAAGGGGTATAAAGTGTAAGGGGTTATTTGGTTTTTTTCTAAAGTTATTAAAAACATAGAAACTTGTAATTTTACACTTAGCTCTATATAATTTATTTAAAATTCAACCACCAAATTTTTATTAATTACTTCCCCTTGTTTTAAGTTTTTGTTTTCATAAATTTGACACTTATATTTTTATGCATTTTTTTTCTTAACCAAATTTCTCCACCAAATTTATTAAGTTTGACAAAAATCAATTTAATTTTGACTTTTTATTGACCAATCACATTGCTTGATTTCGCATACGTGGCAAAATCGAGCTCTGCTATTGGTCCAATTTTTTTTTCAATGAGAATGAATTTGCAAAAACACTCCGAAATGATGTAATTCTTTTATTATATAAAAGATTTGGCTAGTTTGATTTTTTTTTGGGCTTTTACATATATATACTTGTAAATTTCAAAAATTACATATATATCCTTTTGATGCATTAAAAGCATTGTACTTTATGCATCAAAAACTTGTAAAAAGTATATATATGTAATTATTCTACATGTAATTATTCCTTTTTTTTATTTGTGTTTCTGAACTTTAGTATGATAAAGTTATGAATTATGTTTTGATAATTGCTTGGCTTTTTGGAATGGCTTTGTTTTGATGTAAATGCGACGTACACTTGATTATGATAAGTTTAATCAATGCGATGTAAGAAATCATTTAGTGTGATTTTGTTCGTTTCTTTTTGCAATGTCAGCTACTCTGTATTACAGTAATTATTGTTTCACTATATAATAGTTTTGCTAAACAGATGTGGTTTTTCCATGTTCAGGTACCCGGGGAAGCGAGCCTTGACTCAATTGTACGCGGCCTTACCGGGACTTCGATTTAATAGGAATCCGAAAAATGAAATATTTTTAAGAGTATCAGCCGCTACTTTTAAAAATATTTCAGGCTTTTCAAATCCAATTAAATCGAAGAATAAACAATTGAGAGGCATTGACTTGAGACTAAAGACATTAGTAGGTTTTCGCAGTTGCTAAGAACATTAGGTGTAGTTGGGGAGGCTTGACTCCTCATTCGAGTCCCACTCCTGCCACATCATCAAACACCTCAACTTCAACTATCCACAACAAACCTCTCTTCACCAAACAACAAACCTTAACTTTCCCATTAGGGCCCCACCACTTACACATTTATTTTTTTATTCATTTCATTAAATAAATTAAATTCATTTCACAAATACTAAAAAATAACAAAACATACTAATTTTATTTCATCAAAAAAAAGTTACAATACGGAAAAAAAAATACGATACGGAAAAAAAATACAACACCTACGACACTGAAAAAACGAACCTAATTGTTACTATTTCGTTGAATTTCTTCCCATTGTTGTTGTTGCCAAACATGCTCGATGAGACATAGTTGAAGCCTTGAGTGTATGCGTTTATCATGTAGTTTTTTGGTTTTTCTTCTTTGCGTTGCGCAACGTTCGACCCATGACTGTTGCATTTTGGTGTCGGCGGAATATATATTTCGGCAACGTCGGATATATCAAAATTTTGATCTTTCAAAATCATGTTATGCATTATGATGCACGAGTACATGATTCTCCGTAACTTGCCCACAGTAAATGCACACGCCGGTTGGGCAATAATATGCCAACGTCCTTGGAGGACACCAAAAGCTCTTTCGATATCTTTTCGAGCACTTTCTTGTTTCGCTTTCCATGCGGCATCTTTTGGGTTGGTTGCAACAGTAAAGGACTTGACAAACGATGCCCACTGTGGGTAAATTCCATCTGCTAGATAATACCCATTTTTAAATGTACGTCCGTATACTTCAAACGGAACTTGAGGGCCAATATCGTCAATCAGGTCATCGAATAACGGAGAATTATATAAAACGGTCAGATCGTTATTCGCACCTGCCACACCAAAAAACGCATGCCAAATCCACAAATCATAAGACGTAACAGCTTCAAGCATTATAGTTGGATATTTTTTATCACCTCTGTGAAATTGCCCTTGCCATTCTTTTGGGCAATTCTTCCATTTCTAGTGCATACAATCGATGCTTCCCAACATTCCCGGAATCTTATGAACCATGCTATGTGCGTGGTATAAGTTACAAACGTCATCCTCAGTTGGTTTTCTTAAAAACTCCTTCCCAAACAACTGGATTATGCACATAGTAAAAAAATCTAGACAATCACGTGCACAGTGTTCACCTATTTGCAAATACTCATCTAATGAATAAGGTGATATCCCGTACGCCAATTGGCGTAGGGCACATGTACATTTCATAATCACACTAAAACTCATTAGACCCGTAGCATTGGGTCGTTGTCTAAAGAAATCAAAATGAGCAGGAAGAGGATCATGAGTGTCAATATATGTTTCAATACCTTCGACTATTTCTAAGAATAGTTTACGGCTCATACGGTAACGATGCAGAAAATTGTCTTCATGCTATTTTGGTTGGTCATCAAAATAGTCGGCCCATAGACGTGCTTCAGAAACGTCACGTTCACGCCGAATGTATTTACGGCGATGTGAAGGACCGGCTGCTTGATTTTGCAACTCTTGCTCGTATTCGAACTCTTGGATAATCAGCTCTAGCTCGTGTATCTCTTCAAAGTCACTAACTTCGGAATAAGATGATTCACTCATTGTTTTTGCTTTGGAATGAAATGTGTTAGATTTTTTGGAATGAAATGTGTGAAATATGTGTAATATATATAGGGATAATATGTTATGGTTTAGGGTGTAAAAAAAAAAAAAAAAAAAAAAAAAAAAAAAAAAAAAAAAAAAAAAAGACGAACGTTTAAAATAAACGTTATACAACGTTTAGAAAATCAAAAAAGCTGCAACAATTTGCTTTTCACCTTCGCCGTGGCCACGGGGAGATGCCCAACGAAGAGAAACGGCGAGGCGATTCTGGTGTAGTGACGAGCATCGGCTCGCCGTTGAGCATGCCAGGTCGGACGGCGAGTATTTACGGCGAGCCTACACCTAATGCTCTAATGGATCTGAAGTATGATGCATGAAAGAGAAAGTATGATTGCATATGAATATAGATAAGCCTTGCCACATGGATCTTATCCATCTCATTCTCTCTTTTCTTGACATGATATATGTTATTTACAGTGTCTTAATTGGAGTCATGAGGACTTGTCTCTGCACTAGTTCGAATAACATATTCATCTCAAGGATGAAGAGAATGGGATGGATAATATCCATGTGGCAAATTACTTATTCTATCTTCTTGTACAATCATACTTCCTCTATCATGTATCATATCCATTAGCTCTCCCATTGAAAATATAGTGATGTAACATGTAATTTGTACACTTTGATGTGGATTCAATCTGAAATCAATCGCTTCTTCTAACAATGTTGTTTATTCTTTAAGCATTATTGATGCGTGGGAATCGCAACAGGCTTTACCTCTCGAGGGATCTCGAGAAGCTTACAACCCCCACCGGGCAGTGTACCTGATCATTGTAGTATAGTATAGTGACAAGTACCGGGGGATTGATCGTTCAGCTTAGGAATAGTGTCGCTAGGATTAGAAAGCCTAAATACTAGTTCTAAAGGTGAGGGATGATTATTTTTGTATTTTTATATTTTTATGAAAGCAAGTAAAATCTCGGGTTTTGGAAGAGTGGGCGGAATTAGTTGCTATTCAACTAACCCAAAACTAAGATGCAATCAAATAAAATACTGAAAATGAAAATAAACTAATTATACTAAGGTTGTGAGCAGTAATTGGAGAAAATGTGTTTACTTAGATTTCACTACTCCCTAGATATCTTTTACACGTTAATTACTTGTTATAATTGCATGGATGACGGATCGTATTCCTTAATACCATTCATGGGGTGGCATACATAACTCCCCAATTCTATGAGCTCTTATCTCCTCCTACACCATGCCCAGCACAACTATAGGGATTGTAAACAGTGGCTCATGCATTAAATACAACCAATAAAGACCTAGTACGCCTCGGTTCATGTTTCTTAAGACGTTCAAGCATGTTACCATTTGGAGATCTGCCAGTTTTCTTAAGCCTAACATATAAAATCATTCATCCAAAACAAGAATAAACAAGTAATTAACACATAATCAATATCTAGGTTTCATTAGATCTAAGCAAACACAAAAGAGATCTAGCCTAGCATAATGGAATTGAGACAAGAACAAGATATAGACAACCAACACATAGACATATTGATTGAATTAGAAGAACACTTATCTCAATTACAATGCAAGGTATCAAGGGTTTGGAACCCTTGAAAAACCTGTAAAAGTTGCACAAAAATCGTCTTTAGGGTTTCTCCAAAACTTCTCCCCTTAATGTGAAAAACTAGAAAACTATATATAGGAAAATAGGGATGACGGCGTCAAGAACTAAGGTGTGACGCCGTCATCTCGCCGCCAAATACTTCCTCGGACGGCCTTGATCTACTTCTGACGCCGTCAAGGCCTAGGCCGTCACACAAATTACTATTGACGCCCTATGTGTGACGCCGTCATCAACTACGGATTTTAATTCTTGAGGTTTGACGCCGTCAGGGAATTACTCTTGACGCCGTCACCTACTGTTCCCAGCATGGAAAATTGTGACTTTGCCGTTTTCTTCACTTTTATGCTCCAAAAACGTCCAAAATGGCTTCTTTTCCAGAATTCACTCTCCAAGTACCTAAAATCACAAAAGGAACGATTTAGGGCAATATTTGATCAAATAAAGTCGGATTCGGGCTTAAATGACCCCCTAAAAACGGATCATTTTTCGCCTCATCATATACCCTTACACTTGAGATTTGCTTGTCCTCAAGCAAATGCGCTTTTATTCTACTCAAAAGACAAGTTAGGGGTCATTTAACACTAATATAAAAGTAATTACAACAAATAATCGTTCCACTAAAGACCAATAGACAAGCACGGAGGTCATATACAAGCACCTCACAAATAGTGTTTAGATACTCACATCTCTCAGGTGTAATAAAGTAATATAACATTATGGAAATGGAAGATATCTCTCACTACCTGTCATAGCAAAATAGATTACCATAGGCTTGGGAAATGATCAAACCTCCACCACATGGCGTAAGCACCTAGGATAAACTATCAAAGAGGTCTTTTAAAGGGTTGTAATGTTAGGTATAGGGATATGAATTACACGGTTTTGTTGGATAAAGGAAGTTTTACTGGTGGCGAGTTAACAATCTTGGTTAATTACATGTACAATATGGTGTTGCTAAGCCAAGACTAGACTCGACTTAAACTAATAAATGAAAAATAACAAAAACATAAAATGAACATAGAATGAAAAGGGATGGTAGTCCGTGTGTTTTTTCTCTTTTTTCCTTTTTTTTTTTTTTTTTTTTTTTTTTTTTTGACATACACTCTTATCCTACCATCCAAAATAATACATCATAGGGAATGAACATTCCCCTTACACTTGAATCTTTACATACTTTACATTTAAACTAATCTAATGACTCGAATTAAGAAAATCAAAACACTTGGAGCACTTTTAAGATTAACGCACATATGGGGGTAATAATATTATGTTCTTCCCCATTACTCCATAAAATAAGTACTTACCCATGAGTCCCAATCGTCCCAAAACAATATGTACAAGGATATGACTCGACTTAGCAACCATGTAATCAATTAGAAAGTTAACTTAGGGTTTAACAAATAACAATAATGCACTAAAAATGAGCGCATACACGGAAGGCTAAGGCGATTTGGGTGTACATTTAAGTGGGGTGTAACAAATTCTTCCTTTAAGTAAGATGCTTAAAGTTAGAAATGAAAAGATAGGCTCGGAGGGGTGTACTAGGGGTTTCGTGTACTAAAAATGAGTACAACGCTAAGGGTGTGGGAAAAATTAGTTGACTTAACTAGCCAAGTAATATGACTTAAATGGTCAAGTAATTATAATACGGGTTTAACACAAGGGTGATCCTAATGCCTCTTATCATGTAGTAAATCCTACCACACGAATGTAGTCTCACTAGTGGTCTCGGGATGCATCACTAACGCAAGTTCTAGAATCTAAATGCTACCGGTACACTCATAAGCACTAATAGTAAATGCTTTTCCTATCAAATCTAAAGGCGAACCTCACATTTTTGGGTGGAAAATTTTTCTGAATATACGGTTATGTGCTAGTCATACAATCTCCTATCCATGAGACGCTTGCTATGGCTAAAGTTTTACTCCTAAATGTTGTAAAAAAATTTAAATTTGGCGCTAAAATTACACTAACAAGTATTTCTCATAGTTTTATTACACATCTACTATCAAACAAAACAAACTCAAGCGAAAGTGCATATGTAAGGTATCATCTTTTTACCCTCCCCTTACACTTAAGATGAACATTGTCCCCAATGTTCAAGTAAAGAATGTAAAAGTGAAAAAGTAAAGAAAATGAAATCAAATACTCCCCTGATTCGCTCGGTATGGATTATAGGATGGCCAGTTTAGATCTTCCTCCAAAAAAACGAACAATCAAAGCTTCCCTTCCAGAATATAAATCATCTTCTTGTCATACATAACCTGTAAAACCTGACAAAATAGACAAGACAACCTCGCGTAAAATCGGCGGCATCCTATATAAGTTTCTAAATCCTAGAAAACAAGATAAGATATAATGCTTGTGGAATGAAGTTTGCAGATTTTCTGGAGATTATAAAACTTAATAATTCACAAAAATCATAAGACTCCGTTAGAAAAACAAAACAGGTAAAATTTCCAGATTTTAACTCCTGACACCGTCAAGAGTAAAACTCTGACGCCGTCAGAATGGACCTGCAGAAATTCTTATGTTAAGTTTCCGGAAAATTTCTGGAAAAACTTGGTCCTACTTCCTGGAAAATCCTGCAAAACTTCATTATGACTCAATACAAGCATTTGACTCTAACAAATACGAATATACATGCTCATTTAATATTGTGGAGAATCATGATCGGTTTGTTTCTTGAAAACATATTTGAGGTTTCCCCTTACACTTATCTTTTGCAAAAAAAAAATATATATATATACTTTTAGGTTGGAGTTAAGACTAGGCCAAACAACATAGTAAAGTATTTCCACATTTTAATTTAGAGACATGATCAACCAACAATAAAAACTAAGCATGCATACGGAAGCAAATAACAATCAAACAAATAAAATCACACAAAACATGGGTTGCCTCCCAATAAGCGCTTTTCTTTATTTACGAGTCTTGTAGCTAGACTCAAGGTCATGGGTTACTACGTGACTTCATCATCAAACGTCACATCCTCCTCACTAATCATTTCATTGTTATTTTCTTGGTAGTGTTTTATGCGTTGTATGTTAACCGTGAATTCCCTACCTTCATCATCAATTAACACTACCGCTCCAAATTTAGAAGAATTCTTTACCGTGAACGGCCCATACCATCTAGACTTAAGTTTTCCCGGAAATAATCTCAACCGAGAATTGTACAATAGGACCTTGTCTCCTTCTAAAAATTCTTTGGGTTTCTTAATTCTTTGATCATGCCATCTTTTAGCTCTTTCTTTATATGTGATGGAGGATTCGTAGGCTTCTAGTCTAAGCTCATCAAGCTCGTGTAATTGCAAAAACCTATTATTCCCAGCAGTTGTGTAATCTAAGTTGCATGCCTTAAGCGCCCAATAAGCCTTGTATTCTAATTCTACCGGTAAGTGACATGCCTTACCATACACCATGCAGAATGGGGTCGTTCCAATAGGTGTTTTGTAAGCAGTTCGGAATGCCCATAAGGCTTCGTCGAGTTTGAATGACCAGTCCTTTCTGTTTTGACTAACCGTTTTTTCAAGTATTCTTTTAATAGCTCTATTGGTGTTTTCGACTTGGCCATTGGTCTGTGGATGATAGGCGGTGGAGAATCGATGGGGTACTCCATACCTCTTCATGACCTTTTCCATTTGTGCATTGCAAAAATGTGTCCCCCTATCACTGATGAGAGCTTTCGGAATCCCGAATCTTGCGAAAAGCTTTTTCAGGAAATGAATGACTACTCTTGCATCATTGGTCCTAAGGGCTTGTGCCTCAACCCATTTGGAAACATAGTCAATGGCGACTAAGATGTACTCGTTTCCCCCTGAGGATGGAAAGGGTCCCATGAAGTCAATCCCCCAAACATCGAATACCTCACAAACTTGTATAAAGTTCTGAGGTGTCTCATCCCTATGTGATATATTTCCGGCTCGTTGACATGCATCGCACGCCTGCACCATTTCTTTTACATCATGGAAAATTGTGAGCCAATAGAATCCTGCATCGAGAATCTTTCGGGCGGTAACGTTTATCCCATGATGCCCTCCAGAGGGACCAGAGTGACATTCCCTCATAATCTTTACTGCCTCATTTTCTGAAACACAATGCCTTATAATGTGGTCAGGACACCTTCAGAATAAAAAGGGTTCATCCCAGAAGTAGTATTTTAGCTGGGAAAATAACCTCTTCCTCTCGTACTTAGTCAGGTGTTCAGGAACAAGTCTACATCTACTTGCGAAGTAATTGGCAAAGTCGGCGTACCATGGCTCCGAATCAATCATTGACATTAGTTGTTCGTCAGGAAACGAATCCCTAATCTCACTTCTATCGTGCTTATCCAAGGGGTTTTCAAGACGAGATAGATGATCTGCGGCTAGATTCTCTGCCCCCCCTCTTATCGCGAATCTCAACATCGAATTCTTGTAACAACAAGATCCACCGAATTAGTCGTGGCTTGGCATCCTGCTTCGCAAACAGATATCGAAGAGCTGAGTGATCAGTGAAGACGACTGTCTTTGAAAGGACAAGATATTGTCGGAATTTGTCGAATGCAAACACTACGGCTAATAATTCTTTTTCGGTGGTGGAGTAGTTCTCTTGAGCGGGATTCATGGTTTTGCTAGCGTAGTAAATAGGTTGGAAAAGCTTGTCACGTCGTTGACCTAATACAGCCCCTACAGCGAAATCGCTAGCGTCACACATGATTTCAAATGGTAACTCCCAGTTGGGTGTGATCATGATTGGAGCTTGAGTGAGTTCCCTTTTTAAGAGATTGAAAGCATCTTTGCATTCTTGGGAAAAATCGAACGGAGTGTCCTTCACAAGCAATTGAGTCATTGGCCGGGCAATTTTGGAGAAGTCTTTGATGAATCTCCGATAAAATCCGGCGTGCCCCAAAAAACTGCGTATTGCCTTAACAGTCGTGGGGTATGGCAACTTAGATATAGCTTCAACTTTAGCTTGGTCCACCTCTATTCCGTTCCCTAAGATCTTATGCCCTAACACAATCCCTTCCTTTACCATGAAATGACATTTTTCCCAGTTTAACACCAAGTTGGTTTCCTCACAACGTTTAAGCATCTTTTCTAAATTAGCAAGACAGCGGTCGAAGGAGTTTCCGAAGACTGAAAAGTCATCCATGAACACTTCCATGCTGTCTTCCATGAGTTCGTGAAAGATTGCGGTCATGCAACGTTGGAAAGTGGCGGGGGAATTACATAGCCCAAAAGGCATCCTTTTGTAGGCAAATGTTCCATAGGGGCAAGTAAACGTGGTCTTTTCTTGGTCCTCTGGTGCTATGGGGATTTGAAAATATCCAGAGAATCCATCCAATAAGCAATAGTACTCGTGTCCAGATAATCTCTCTAACATCTGATCAATGAATGGTAAGGGAAAGTGATCTTTCCTCGTGGCATCATTGAGCTTTCGATAGTCGATGCATACCCGCCATCCAGTGACAGTTCTCTGGGGCACCATCTCACCCTTGTCATTCTTTACTACAGTCATTCCACCCTTTTTAGGTACCACCTGCACAGGGCTGACCCATGGGCTATCCGAGATCGGGTAAATCAGTCCTGCATCCAAAAGTTTGATAACTTCTTTCTTTACTACTTCCTTAATGTTAGGGTTCACTCGCCTCTGGGGTTGCACAGTAGGTTTATAATCTTCCTCCATAAGAATCTTATGTGTGCAAAAAGTTGAGTCAATCCCCTTAATGTCGGCCACACTCCATGCGAGTACCCCCTTGTATTTTTTTAGGACCTCTAAGAGTTTAACTTTTTGTTCTTGTTCCAAGGAAGAGTTTATGATTACCGGGAGTTGGTCCTCCCCATGAAGGAAGGCATACTCCAAATGGTTAGGAAGCTCTTTAAGATCAACGTTAGGAGGTTCGATAATAGAAGGTTTGAGCTTGTTTTCGGGCTTTCGGAGCTCGAGATGCTCCGTTGCCTCTTGTCTGGGGTAGAAGGAGACTGCATTAACATCCTCCGTCTTTTCCACCTCTAGCAAAGGCAGAAAACTCTCGTCCCGTAGCCAGCCTTCATCGATTTATTCATCGACGCAACTGTCAATGACATCTGTGAGTTCATCTACTTCCCCGATAAAGTAGAGCTGGTTGGCTGCTTCGAGGGAGAGGTCCATAGAATCCTTAATGTCGAAGGTTGTGCTATCGTCTCCCGCTCGTAAAGTCAATTTGCCATCGTAGACATCGATGACTGCACGAGCGGTAGCAAGAAATGGTCTACCTAAGATGATAGGTACCAAGTCATCCTCCTCCATATCCAGGATTACGAAGTCGACCGGGAATTTGAATTTCCCAACTTTGACTAGCACGTTCTCGCATATCCCTACGGGGTACTTGACTGATCTATCGGCTAGTTGGATGTTCATACGGGTAGACATCAATCCAGAATATCCTAGTTTACGGAACATAGAGTGAGGCATGAGATTGATACTCGCTCCCAAATCGACAAGAGCATTCTTGATTGATAGATGTCCTATGGAGCAAGGCAAGGTGAAGCTGCCCGGATCGTCTACCTTATTTGGTAGTCCTCGATGGGTTACCACTGAGCATTCTTCCCCCAGGGTCACAAGACCTTCGAGTTTCTTCCTGTTAGCGAGCAGCTTTTTGAAGTATGTGCTATACTTTGGCATGTGATAGCAAGCATCAAGGAGAGGTATGGTGACAACTGAGTCTTTTTGGTATGACAAGAACCTCTTGTTATCATTCTCAGTTTTCTGGTTTCTTAATCGGGACGGGAATGGGATTCTCACATGTTGGTTAGGCAAGGCCGATGGGGAAGGATCGTTACGGGCGGTTGGTCTGGGGTGCCAATGCCGACACCCTGCTCCTCCTCCTCAGGTTTGTCTGGATCAAGGGTGACGGGGGACGAGTTTGGGTAAGGAGGGTCCTTGGTTGTCGTTCCAGCTCGTGTGGTTATCACGAGCATGGGGTCTTTTTTTCTTTCTAATGGCGTTTGGAGGTGATCTAGGGCTGAGTTAAGCTTGTTGAAAAATTCTCCAATATCCTCCTGCTGCTCGTCGAAAAGCTCATTAAGCCCTTTCATTTGCAAGTCTTTTTCTTGAGTGAAGTGACCAAGGTCACCTTCGAAATTGCTCCTAATTTTGAATCCAGGGCCTTCCTCCCCTTCTCTTCTCTTTACCAGATTTCCCCAAAGGGTGTAATCGTCATTTTGGTAGAAAGGCAAAAGGGAGGGATCAGCATAAATGTCCCCTCCTGACAAGCACGCATGTTCAGTTGTGGCTGCTCCTCCGCATTCCTCTACCCCATGCGGGCCTCCACAGTAATCGCAGATCAAGTAAGGATTCGACAACAGTTTAGGTAATTGCGATCCAGCTAGGTAATCCACTCTTTTGTGAAATTTGCTCAACCGATCCGAGGTGATCTCAGAAATGCTGACATTTTTGACGTTAGTTGGATGTAAATAGTTAGGGGCATAAGATTTACTTCCGATCCTTGGTCGGCAAAAGCACTAAGATGTTTCAAGTCCCCGATGCTCGTTGGTATTTCAAAGTTCCCACATGCTACCTGCTTAGTAGCCACTTTCTGTACCAATAACCTCTCGACCACTGATCCTCCAGGAAGCGTATCATGCTCATCTTCCTCTTTCTCAGGAACATGTTCGGAGGATTGGTTACGCCCATCACCCTTAATCCAATTTGTTATGGTGTTTTTGTTTATATCATGTTTCAGGTAGTAACTCAAAGGTTGGGACTCTGGTGGTTTTTCTAAGTTTCTACCTTCTCGTTATCTTTATGGACAATGGTGATGGAGTTAACAAATTGGGTGGTGGGAGTGGCGCTTTCTGTCCTTAGCAGTATTCGTTCGGGGGTTCTCTGATTGGCATACTCCTCCAATAGACTCAACATCTCATTCATTTTCTCCTGCATCTCCTCTTTTTGCTTATAAACTGCTTCTTCGAATCTAGCAAGCCGATCAGAGTGAGTTGCCATATATTCTCTCATCCTAGCCTCAAACTCCGAGCTAAGTTCCTTGGGAGGGGAACAAGGTGGGGTGCACCTCTGAAAAGTCTCGACATGTTCTCTAGAAGGTGACTCAGATAATGGTGCCGAAGTTGGTTTTGAGACAGAATTGACAGTGGCTTGTCTAGGACTTAAAGGTCTCCTTTGCCTTTCCTCAAAATAGTCAACTTTTGCCTCAAGTTTGCATAGGAGTTCATCGGGGATTTCGGTGGTTCCTCCAGATGCCGAGACTGCATTGATGGCCGCTTCTATCGTATGTTTAAATTCCCAAATCTCATGATTATCAACAGCGAGCTCTTCGATAATTGCCCAAGACTCCTCGGCATTCTTATCACGCAATTTACCTCCCGCGGCCCTGTCGATGGTGCGCTTAGTGTGATAGTCAACATGGTCGTAGAAAATCTGGACTAATAACCAAAGGTTTATGCCATGATGAGGGATCTTGTGGAGGAGATCCTTAAAACGGGCCCAAGCCTCGTAGAAAGTTTCACCCCGCTGTTGCTCAAACATCAAAATGTCCCTTCTAAGCATTGCAGTCTTTTCCGGCGGAAAAAATTGGGTAAGGAAGCGATTGGCGAGATTGTCCCATGTGGTGATGGATCCCGCAGGTAAACACTCAAGCCATTGACTAGCTTGATCCCGTAGAGATAATTGGAATAGGCGTAATCGGGTTGTCTCTCTAGTTTCAACACCTAGGTCTATGGAGTCTACGATTTTGAGGAAGTCCTTAAGATGTTGGTTTGGATCTTCGGAACGAAGTCCATGGAATGCACATCCGCTTTGCACCAACCGGATGGTGTCGGATCGCAAGGGGGTCACATTGTCTCCGGTGAGCTCAATGGTGTTTCGGTAGCCTTGGTGGCTAGGTCGGGAATACTCTCCTAAGGTTCGGGGCCTAAGGGGTTCTAGTGGTGGGTTTTGTTGTGGTGGGATGACGGGTTCAAAGATGTTACCACCTTCCATGATGTCGGATGGTAAAGAGTTACGAACAAAGGCACGAAGAAATAAGATAGACTAAAGAAAACCTAAAAATAAAAATAAAATCTTACTAGAAAGGAATCTAGCAAGTAGACCTAATAAAAAGCCATTCTAACCTAGACAATAACTATTCCCCGACAACGGCGCCAAAAACTTGGTGCGTGGGAATCGCAACAGGCTTTACCTCTCGAGGGATCTCGAGAAGCTTACAACCCCCACCAGGCAGTGTACCTGATCGTTGTAGTATAGTATAGTGACAAGTACCGGGGGATTGATCGTTCAGCTTAGGAATAGAGTCGCTAGGATTAGAAAGCCTAAATACTAGTTTTAAAGGTGAGGGATGATTATTTTTGTATTTTTATATTTTTATGAAAGCAAGTAAAATCTCGGGTTTTGGAAGAGTGGGCGGAATTAGTTGCTATTCAACTAACCCAAAACTAAGATGCAATCAAAATAAAATACTGAAAATGAAAATAAACTAATTATACTAAGGTTGTGAGCAGTAATTGGAGAAAATGTGTTTACTTAGATTTCACTACTCCCTAGATATCTTTTACACGTTAATTACTTGTTATAATTGCATGGATGACGGATCGTATTCCTTAATACCATTCATGGGGTGGCATACATAACTCCCCAATTCTATGAGCTCTTATCTCCTCCTACACCATGCCCAGCACAACTATAGGGATTGTAAACAGTGGCTCATGCATTAAATACAACCAATAAAGACCTAGTACGCCTCGGTTCATGTTTCTTAAGACGTTCAAGCATGTTACCATTTGGAGATCTGCCAGTTTTCTTAAGCCTAACATATAAAATCATTCATCCAAAACAAGAATAAACAAGTAATCAACACATAATCAATATCTAGGTTTCATTAGATCTAAGCAAACACAAAAGAGATCTAGCCTAGCATAATGGAATTGAGACAAGAAAAAGATATAGACAACCAACACATAGACATATTGATTGAATTAGAAGAACACTTATCTCAATTACAATGCAAGGTATCAAGGGTTTGGAACCCTTGAAAAACCTGTAAAAGTTGCACAAAAATCGTCTTTAAGGTTTCTCCAAAACTTCTCCCCTTAATGTGAAAAACTAGAAAACTATATATAGGAAAATAGGGATGACGGCGTCAAGAACAAAGATGTGACGCCGTCATCTCGCCGCCAAATACTTCCTCGGACGGCCTTGATCTACTTCTAACGCCGTCAAGGCCTAGGCTGTCACACAAATTACTCTTGACGCCCTGTGTGTGACGCCGTCATCAACTACGGATTTTAATTCTTGAGGTTTGACGCCGTCAGGGAATTACTCTTGACGCCGTCACCTACTGTTCCCAGCATGGAAAATTGAGACTTTGCCGTTTTCTTCACTTTTATGCTCCAAAAATGTCCAAAATGGCTTCTTTTCCAGAATTCACTCTCCAAGTACCTAAAATCACAAAAGGAACGATTTAGGGTGTAACACCCCGAAAATCGAACTGAGACAGCGAAAGACTAAACGGGGTATTACTTCATAGATACATTGCCATAATCATAGAAAACGACACAAATAGTCGTTTTGAGAAATTTGTTATCATTCATCAATCATAAAATTTAAAGTAGCCACAATGGTTTTAATAAGTTTAGAGATACATAATAAAAAGGTCTTGAAATAAAAGTGAATGATAACATTTTTAAGTGAAATCCAAGGGTGCCCTGATCCACTCCGTGCCATAGATGCTAATTAGTTACTTGAGATAAAACATGCTAAAAAGGTCAACACAAAGGTTGAGTGAATCCACAGTGTTTAAATTGTAATAGTTTGAACACAAGTTAAATAGTTGTGAAATAGTAACATCGTTACGTAAGATATTGCACTAAGCCTCATGACACGCAAACCTTAACACTGTTATGCTGCCATAAGAGATATATAAAATCTTATGGGATAAAGGCCTACACATAATAATATGATGCAGGTAATAGGGCCCTCGGGTAATTAGGAGTTTGCCAGTTTTCTAAGTTATTCGAATATAGTGCATTCGGTTACCATTCCAGGCTAACCTCAAATGGGGCGTCAACTGCCAATAGATCTATTCACTATATTCGCGTTCACTCGCAAGTGATTAATGGTTCATGATATGAGGGACTTTTGGCAATAGCGGTAACTTAGGCAATATCAATCAGGATAGCATACAGAAAAATACTTGTGTTCAGATTTATAGCATGTATCTCCCCACGGGATTTGAAAACATAGTAAAAAGTGGGACTATGAACTCACCTCAGCAATAGTAGCAGAAAAGTAATAGAGTCAAATGGTAAGTGCTAGCTTCGACGCGTGACCTAGATTAGTATGGCATAATTTAGTTCGTAATTCTAGTTCAGGACTCAATGAAATGTAGATAAGACTAAAAGTTTTCAAAACGTTTTTGTTATTGATGCTTGTGTGGCAGCACTAAGTTTGAAAATAGTTTTGTAAATATTGGCTCTAAGAAGTATACCGGTACATAAGTAGACAAGGAACATGTAGGCGAGGACATATACATATTTGGCTCGACCATGACCGAAAGACGAGATGTACGGAAAGAGGCGATAAGTGAGGTTAGGTTTTGAGACGTTGTTTAAAAGGTATATATATGTATTTGTAAAGAAATAAAGTGTTTATAAATTTTGATATAATAGTTTTACTAAAAACATTTGCATTTAAAATTTACTTATAAATTATAATGTAAAAAATTTAGAAAATCGGGCATGACATAAGCACATGTTTTTATTATACGTGGTGACTGGATGTCAAAATAATTTCCGTTTAATGTTTTATGAGGGTTTTGTTTAGACGTCAAAGTTTAATATACTTATAAAATCATTGAGTTTTTGGTTATAAGTCTCGTCCTAAAGTTTATGTTTATATAGTCAGTGAAATTTTATTTCATTACTTCGAAAAGTATTTATATTCATATTAGATTTGTCTAATTGAGTTTTAAATAGGTTTAAAGCTTACGATTTCTTCCTATTATAACTAAGTATCGCTAAGAGTATTAAGTTACATAAGATAAGTTTTAGTACACGATTGAAATGCAAGTCGAGAAGTTGAGTCGAGAATGTAGCACGAGATAAGCTGAGGAAAGACAAGCATGACTCGATTCGTATCACCACCGGAGTTTACAATTACTCCCAATTTCCCATTCATTTGTTATGGTAAGTAAAAAAAAGAAGAAGTTAACAATCTATTGAAGACCTGTTTTGCGAGACAATATCAAACGCACCCTTAACGTAAGTGGGCTCGGCCCAATTACTTACCCAACATAGGATTTATTTAGCTAAAAATACAATACCAGGAAAAATTTATCCCATATTAACATAAGTCAAGACCCACCCACTGGCTAAGTATTACAACACAGTACAACTTCAAGGTTTAATATCTGTTTTCATTTTAACGCAAGAAAGGCAACCAAGATTTCTATATTACAAATTAACGAGACCAAGCCTAGGCTATATGTACTCGCGAGGGGTAGTGGAATACCGCAAAGGTTATAAGTAAACTTGAAACACGAAATCTTTTCGAAGGGTCACTACTTGATGGCTTAAAGGTATGTCGAGTCGTGCTCTATCTACGGTCCAACACAAACCGATGTCTAGGCTTCTACACTATCGAGCAAGACTTCAAGCCATCAACTAACCCATTTCAAGCCAATTCAACTTAGATTAACGCACGATTAAACGGACACATCAAAATAATATTATCACATTCGAGCCAAGATTTAATTCCATGGTTGGTCCAACTTTTATATGCTAACCACACAAGAAAAATTTTAACTGATATTCCATACGCATATATTTTAAAGGTTTTTAACAAAATTGATATTAACAAAACTACTTAACAAGTAGAGAGTTTATCATAGATTCTCTTATTTGACTTAAAGAAATGAAAACAAGATTTACATAGAACCAGACAAGAACAGGACTAAAATTATATATATGTATTCGAATAAACCCAGAATCAACACCAACATATTTACAGATTCAAATGAAGCAAAACAACGAGAGATTTAAGAACCTTACAACAGAGAATCGGTTAACAAGAAGGTTAATTGAAACTTGAAACCCAAACTCGAATCCGCCACAAGCAATTCCACACACCCTTCGATCTCCAGAAAATTTCTCTCTCAAAAGCTACGAGTATTTTGAATGTGAAAGTTGTAAGATGTGTGAAAACCCATGGGGATTGAGTCGGTACAAATAGGACTAATACGAGGGTGGTTTGATTCCAACACCTCTTGAGGTCAGTCGATCTTGTAGCCAAAAGGGGTAAAGTTTTATCATGGTCTAGTCATCTCCTTGGCTTGTGGTGTTGACTCCAATATGTAGACAAGGCAACGGCTTCCACCTGAGGCGCTTGAGGACCAACTGAACTTCACAGCGTCTGCTTTGCTGGGTTTATGTGGGGATAATGATGACGTTGGGAAGAAGACTAACATGTCTGATTTCATCTTGTCGCTTTGGTGATAATCGTTAGGAGGGGGAGCGGATAAAAACAAGGAGTGTGAGGTGTGTGTGAGAAAGAGATAAGGGTAAGTGATAAGGAGATGGGGTAAAAAGGAGGTGTCGGTTTTGTGAGGGATCAGCACAAGGACGATTTTTTTTGTTATTATTATTATTATTATTATTATTATTATTATTATGTATTATTATTATTATTATTTATTTGTATTATTAGTTTTAGACTTTTATTTTAAAGAGTGTAAAAATAAAGGTAAAAGTGAGATGTGGGTAAATACTTTGGACGGTGTAGTACTTGAGCGGGAATAAACGAATCCCGTGTTTTATTGAGCCTTCGTATTTAATTATTCCTATGCCATACTATCACGGTGCCGGTACGCGTGCGGTTTTAGTAAAAGTGAAATGCGAGTTCGCCACAATAATTGTTTGTCAACATTCGTCATTGCCTTAAAGTATAATGATAGTAAAAATTTAAATAGAAGAATAAGTGAAACAATCGAACGGTCACATTAAATATAAATTTTTCAGTCTTACATGAAGTAAATAACTTGAAATTTTCGGGTTATTACAGTACCTACCCCTAATTCTGAATTCCGTCCCGGAATTCTTAGTCCGTGGTAGTTGTTGGGGTTGTCTCGGTGAACAGGTGGGGGTATTTAGCACGAATTCGGTCTTCACGTTCCCATGTGTATTCCGGTCCCCTATTAGAGTTCCAACGAACCTTGACTATAGGAATGCGGCTTTGTTTTAGTTGTTTCACATCTCGGTCCATGATTTCTACTGGTTCCTCTATAAAGTTGAGTTTCTCGTCGAGTCGAAGTCCTTTGAATGGGATGACAAGAGTTTCATCCAATAAACATTTCCTCAGGTTGGACACGTGAAAGGTATTGTGCACCCTACTGAGCTCCTCAGGGAGTTCAAGTTTGTATGCTACTGGACCAACTCTTTCCAGGATCTTGAACGGTCCCACGTATCTAGGGTTGAGCTTTCCACGTTTCCCAAACCTAATCATTCCTTTCCATGGGGATACCTTCAACAACACCCTATCCCCAACTTGAAACTCCATAGGCTTTCGCCTTACATCGGCATAGCTCTTTTGCCGGTCACGGGCAGCCTGCAAGCGCTGTCTGATCTGTACAATCTTCCCGGTGGTTTCATGGATAAGTTCGGGTCCTGAGAGTTGAACATCTCCAACTTATGCCCAACAAACTGGGGATCGGCACTTTCGTCTATAAAGTGCTTCAAATGGCGCTGCCTTGATGCTAGCGTGGTAGCTGTTGTTGTAGGAGAACTCCGCTAGTGGTAAGTGCTTATCCCATCCTTTCCCGAAATCGATCACACATGCTCGTAGCATGTCTTCTAAGGTCTGGATGGTTCTCTCACTTTGCCCATCAGTCTGTGGATGATACGCGGTACTCATATCCAACTGAGTACCCAAAGCTTTTTGCAATGACTGCCAAAAGCGTGACGTGAAGCGGCTATCTCGATCCGAGATGATGGAAATCGGCACTCCATGTCGCGAGACTATTTCCTTCACATATAACCGTGCAAGGATCTCCATATCGTCAGTCTCTTTGATTGGCAAGAAGTGTGCGGATTTAGTAAGACGGTCCACAATGACCCATATGGTGTCGAATCCTCCCGATGTCTTAGGTAGTTTTGTGATGAAGTCCATTGTAATCCTCTCCCATTTCCACATTGGAAGTTCAGGTTGTATTAGTAGGCCGGATGGTTTTTGGTGCTCAGCTTTTACTCTTGAGCACGTCAGACATTTCCCGACATATTCAGCGATGTCAGCCTTCATGTTTGGCCACCAGTAAACTTTCTTGAGATCCTGGTACATCTTTCCAGAACCCGGGTGAATGGAGTATTTGGACTTGTGAGATTCGTGCATGATGAGGTCACGAATCCCTCCATAGAGTGGAATCCAGCTTCGGTCCTTGAAGCACAATCTCCCGTCTGATTTCTTTACAAAACCATTCCCACTCTCTGGCATACCATAGATCTTCTCCTTTGGTCGGTTTTCTTCTTTGAGGGCTTCAACCTGAGCTTCCAGGATTTTCGATGGTAACGGTGACCTAATTGTCATCCCCAAAGATCAGACTCTAAGGGGTCTAATTCGTTCCTTTCGACTTAAGGCATCCGCTACGACATTTGCCTTTCCGGGGTGATAGCGAATCTCACAATCGTAGTCACTTAGCAATTCCAACCACCGGCGTTGTCTCATGTTCAATTCCTTCTGATCCAGAATATGCTGGAGACTCTTGTGATCTGTATACACCGTGCACTTGGTGCCATACAAGTAATGTCTCCACATTTTAAGAGCAAATACTACCGCTCCTAGTTCAAGATCATGTGTGGTGTAATTCTTCTCATGAGTCTGGAGCTGTCGGGAAGCATACGCGATCACCTTACTTCTTTGCATCAAT
Source organism: Artemisia argyi (assembly GCA_030686995.1). NCBI lineage: Eukaryota > Viridiplantae > Streptophyta > Magnoliopsida > Asterales > Asteraceae > Artemisia > Artemisia argyi. The sequence continues at coordinate 25,628,289 of CM060703.1, read as the reverse complement.
AAGGCGCCTAAGCCCTGGTACGATGCATCACAGTACACTACAAAATCTTCACTTCCTTCGGGTAGTGCCAAGATTGGAGCTTCACAAAGTTTTTGTTTCAAGAGTTGGAATGACGACTCTTGCTTTTCTCCCCAGTCAAACTTCTTCTTCTTTTGAGTCAGTTCAGTCAAAGGTTTGGCGATCTTCGAGAAACCTTCGATAAATCTCCGGTAGTATCCAGCAAGACCTAAGAATTGACGGATCTCCGTAGGACTTGTAGGAGATGCCCAATTCTTAACCGCTTCAACCTTTGCGGGGTCTACATGAATACCTCTACTGTCGATCACGTGTCCTAGAAATTGTACTTTCTCAATCCAAAAATCACACTTGGAAAATTTTGCATACAACTTCTCCTCTTTGAGCAACTCTAGGAGGATCTTTAAGTGTTTCTCGTGCTCTTCTTTGCTTCGGGAGTAAATGAGGATATCATCAATGAATACAATTACAAACTTGTCCAAGTAGGGTTTGCACATTCGGTTCATTAGGTCCATAAACACAGCTGGTGTGTTAGTCAAACCGAAGGGCATTACTTGGAATTCGTAGTGACCATATCGTGTTCTGAAAGCTGTCTTAGGGATATCTTCTTCCCTAACTCTCAGTTGATGATAGCCTGACCTTAGGTCAATCTTCGAGTAAACGCTTGATCCTTGTAGCTGGTCAAACAAGTCGTCGATCCTGGGCAATGGATATCGATTCTTCACGGTAAGTTTATTCAACTCACGGTAGTCAATGCACATTCGAAAAGATCCATCTTTCTTCTTAACGAATAGCACCGGAGCTCCCCAAGGTGAAGAACTTGGGCGAATAAATCCTTTCTCCGACAACTCTCGTAATTGCTCAGATAACTCTTCCATTTCGGACGGCGCCAACCTATATGGTGCTCTCGCCACCGGCGCGGCTCCTAGTACTAAGTCAATCTGAAATTCCACTTGGCGAGCCGGTGGGAGGCCAGGCAACTCCTCGGGAAATACCTCAAGAAAGTCCCTTACTACCGGCACATCTTCAGGACGTTTTTCTTCCAACTTCTTTTCTGTCACCTGTGCCAGAAAGGCGTGACATCCTCTATCGATATACTTTACCGTCTTGACGAATGATATGATGCTGAGTCGAGTCTTACTATGTTCGCCACGAACGATTAGGGTGCTACCTTGAAACGGAATGTGAACGGCCTTCTCATCACAAATGATCCTAGCATGGTTCTTAGATAACCAATCCATGCCGATAACGATGTCGAAACTACCAAGTTTAACAGGCATAAGGTCGATTTCGAAGGGTTGGTCAAGTAAAAGTAAGGTACAACCTCGGACTATGGTGTTAGTGCTCTCAAGTTCCCCGTTGGCTAATTCGATTTCATAAGTGGTGTCTAACTTAGTTGGGGTGCGGTTAAGTAAAGATGCAAATGCAATGGAAATGAAACTCCTATCGGCTCCAGAATCAAATAAAACTTTAGCAAGGTGGTTGTTAAGTGGAAACGTACCCGTGACTATGTCGGGGCCTTGCTGGTCATTCCCCTCTCCCATCAGATAAACTCGTCCACGAGCATTGTTGTTCTGGTTGGCAGTTTGTTTCGGACACCGGTTCTTGTAGTGCCCCTTCTCACCACATCCATGGCATACCACGACCACCGGTTGTAAGTTAGCGCCTGTGGCCTTACAGTCTCGAGTCTGGTGTCCGGTCCTCTGGCATTTCCCACACTTGACATAGCAGGGTCCATTGTAATGTAGTTTGCAACGGTTACACAGAGGAGCGAGTCCAGCATAGCCTCTAGCTCCAGTGGGTGCGGCAACGTAAGCCCTGACAGCTTCCTGCCGGCGATTCTGTTGGTTGTGGTGATGGTTTCGGTTTTGCTGGTAATTCTGATTGTTGTTGTGGTTGTAGTTGTTGTTGTTATTGTTGTTATGGGGAGTGTGGTTGTTGTGGGAGTTGTGATTGTTGTGGGAGTTGTGGTTGTTTCTTCGGTCATCAAATTTTCGTTTATGATTGTTGTTGCCATGGGCCTGTCCGTGCTTGATTTCTCTTTCCAACAATCTCTGAGCAATTTCCATAGCCTCTTCTAGTGTCTGAGATTTGGATGCAGTGACATCCCCTTCTATGCTCCTAGGCAGACCTTCCACATACTTTTCCAGTGTCTTCTCAAGGTCTGGCACTTTGGTTGGGCATAGCACAGCTAGTTCCTGAAACCTTCGATCATAAGTCTTAATATCATCCCCTTTTACCACCAAACGATCAAACTCATCTTCTAGTTTCCTAATCTCGGTGCGGGTGCAGTATTTCCTTAGCATCCTTTGCTTGAAGTCAGCTCAAGTGATCTGGTAGGCTTCCTCGATGCCCATGTTCTGTGCAGTAGTGTTCCACCAGGACAAGGCATCTTCTAGTAACGTACCAGTAGCAAACGAGACCTTGCAGTCATTAGAGCACCCGCTCCTTGAGAATACTGTTTCAGAGCACTCGAACCAACGAGCGAGTTCAGTTACTCCCTCAGTCCCCTTAAAGTAAGTAGGTTTGCAAGCCATGAAGTCCTTGTAAGTGCACTTTCGTGTCCCAGATGTCTCGCCCTCTCCATTTGGCCTGTTTGTGCTGCTGGAACGTGCCATAGCTGCCGCTTGCTCTCCTAATGCAGCCGCAATACTGTCAGCAATCAACTTCTGAATATCAGCTGGAGTCATAGTGGTTGTAGGGGTTGTTGTTGTTGCCTTCTTACGAGGAGCCATCCTTCTAAAAAGAAAGTCACAATACACACTTGAGAATATTGTTACCAAGATCAACACAATATAGTGAACCATCACAATCAAACACATAATAGTTGAGGTCATAATGCTATTCAATCATACAATGAGTACGTCATCATCAACACAACCATATCAATCATAATAAGTATCACGACATGCTTGAAAAATAGAATTCCATAACATACATGACATTCATAATGAGTCACAACATGGTGGTACACGAGAGTATCATAACATAAGATCAAATACTAGAACAACATAAATCAATATCCGTACAGTACAATCATAACCAACACGAGGTTTTAATAATCTAGTACATTGTTCAAAATAACAAAATACAACATTATCAATGCCACACAGGGCAAGTCAGATGTCTCTGCATGTAGTGATATGTCTCAGATCTACGGGGCTCCAGGTGCGCCTCCTAACCTCCTCTCCAAGTCTCGGATAATCCAAATCATCCCTAGCATCTCTGCATCTCTCGCTCTCTCTCGGGCTCGCACCTCCTCAAGGGATGCTCTGAGTGCATGGACTGTAGCAGTAGTAGCAGCTAACTCCTCAGCCTGATGCTCCTGCATCTGCTGCGTGATCACTGAAATCTCTCTCTGATCCTGCATCTCATATCTCTGAGCGTCCATCCTGTGGCCCATCTCAGTAACAGTATCCATGGTCTCCTCCAACTCAGTGCCCATAATCTGAAATACCTGCTCCAAGGCCACCCTATGAACTACGAGGTTAGTCACCTCTTCCTCCATGTTCTCTACCCGCTCAAGAGAAATCTCCTCCACAACACCTACGATCTCATCAATCCGATCCTCATGTCTGACCAGTCTGGCTGCTAGTAATGGAACAGTGTGATGCACAGGCTCTCCGGTGACTGGTAGCACGGGTGTAGAACTCTCCCCAAGCTCCGATGCTCTCGGGGATCCCTCCAAGAATCTCCAGCGACGAATAGCCTCTGGCAGATATGACCAACTCTGGGCATCATCCCCCTCATGGGTATCAGGTGAGGGAACAGTCTCGGTGGCAACAGCTGGGGATGTGGGAATAGGGGATGAAGTGGGAGGTGGTATGGGCACAGTAGTAGTCTGAGAGTAAAACACAGTGGGTGGTGGCATAGGTGGGAGAGTCTCAGTGGTAAAGGTAGGTAGCATGTAAGGGGGAGGCGGGGATAAAGGAGATGTCGGTGAAGCTAGTGGTGAGGGGTGAGGATGGTGATGGTGGTGAAAGAGGTAGGGGTGGTGCTATAGCAGCAGGTGGAGCACGTACTCTTTTACGAGCAGTGAAGCGGAGGGTAGGTCCATTCGGATGGTACTTGAACCTTTTCCCAAAAGGCTCAGGCTCAAAAGGCTCAAGGACACGCACACGCTTGCGCCGGCGAGCCGGGGCAGGCGGTGGTGGGGGCGGAGTGGATGTAGCAGTATCAGCAGTATCGGAGTCAGATGACTCACTGTCAGCATCTGAGCCAGAATGATGGCTAGGGAGTGGGGTGGGGCAATCATCAGCTGCCAAGAACTGCTGAGACTGAAGGTACTGGTCTTGGAGGTACTGGTCATATGTCATGGGTCCAATCAGGGGACGGTAAAGTGGTCCATCAGCAAATGAGTCATGGGGTGTTGGAGCGACTTCACCCTCCTCGAAGGGCTCCGTCTCTCCGGAAGCATTCCCGGATGGGACATCAGAGGGGATAGCAGGGGAAACAGGTAAGGTAACATCAGACGGTATGGTGGTAGGGACATGGGGTGATGCCAGGGGTGCGTCGTCACTATCAGACAAGATAATGACTGGGGTTGACATGGTACTGTAACATCCCAAAAATAAAATAAGCCTTTTAAATAGTGTTAAACATTGACTAGTCATGATGTTTATAACTTATGCATTATCTGCTAAGCAAATCTCTATGCATGATATCTAAAATTGGTGCATCATCTGCTAAGCAAATCTCTATGCACGATATTCGTAAAGTGTGGGCACGGAGGGCATAAGGTAGTAAGATGTAAAATAGTTTATTTTGAAATGTGGTTATAGTCCAGTGTTTTGAAAATACACTTGGTTCTCTATAACCATGGCTCTGATACCAATCTGTAACACCCCGAAAATCGAACTGAGACAGCGGAAGACTAAACGGGGTATTACTTCATAGATACATTGCCATAATCATAGAAAATGACACAAAGAGTCGTTTTGAGAAAATTTGTTATCATTCATCAATCATAAAATTTAAAGTAGCCACAATGGTTTTAATAAGTTTAGAGATACATAATAAAAAGGTCTTGAAATAAAAGTGAATGATAACATTTTTAAGTGAAATCCAAGGGTGCCCTGATCCACTCCGTGCCATAGATGCTAATTAGTTACCTGAGATAAAACATGCTAAAAGGGTCAACACAAAGGTTGAGTGAATCCACAGTGTTTAAATTGTAATAGTTTGAACACAAGTTAAATAGTTGTGAAATAGTAACATCGTTACGTAAGATATTGCACTAAGCCTCATGACACGCAAACCTTAACACTATTATGCTGCCATAAGAGATATATAAAATCTTATGGGATAAAGGCCTACACATAATAATATGATGCAGGTAATAGGGCCCTCGGGTAATTAGGAGTTTGCCAGTTACCTAAGTTATTCGAATATAGTGCATTCGGTTACCATTCCAGGCTAACCTCAAATGGGGCGTCAACTGCCAATAGATCTATTCACTATATTCGCGTTCACTCGCAAGTGATTAATGGTTCATGATATGAGGGACTTTTGGCAATAGCGGTAACTTAGGAAATATCAATCAGGATAGCATACAGAAAAATACTTGTATTCAGATTTATAGCATGTATCTCCCCACGGGATTTGAAAACATAGTAAAAAGTGGGACTATGAACTCACCTCAGCAATAGTAGCAGAAAAGTAATAGAGTCAAATGGTAAGTGCTAGCTCCGACGCGTGACCTAGATTAGTATGGCATAATTTAGTTCGTAATTCTAGTTCAGGACTCAATGAAATGTAGATAAGACTAAAAGTTTTCAAAACGTTTTTGTTATTGATGCTTGCGTGGCAGCGCTAAGTTTGAAAATAGTTTTGTAAATATTGGCTCTAAGAAGTATACCGGTACATAAGTAGACAAGGAACATGTAGGCGAGGACATATACATATTTGGCTCGACCATGACCGAAAGACGAGATGTACGGAAAGTGACGATAAGTGAGGTTAGGTTTTGAAACGTTATTTAAAAGGTATATATATGTATTTGTAAAGAAATAAAGTGTTTATAAATTTTGATATAATAGTTTTACTAAAAACATTTGCATTTAAAATTTACTTATAAATTATAATGTAAAAATTTTAGAAAATCGGGCATGACATAAGCACATGTTTTTATTATACGTGGTGACTGGATGTCAAAATAATTTCCGTTTAATGTTTTATGAGGGTTTTGTTTAGACGTCAAAGTTTAATAAACTTATAAAATCATTGAGTTTTTGGTTATAAGTCTCGTCCTAAAGTTTATGTTTATATAGTTAGTGAAATTTTATTTCATTACTTCGAAAAGTATTTATATTCATATTAGATTTGTCTAATTGAGTTTTAAATAGGTTTAAAGCTTACGATTTCTTCCTATTATAACTAAGTATCGCTAAGAGTATTAAGTTACATAAGATAAGTTTTAGTACACGATTGAAATGCAAGTCGAGAAGTTGAGTCGAGAATGTAGCACGAGATAAGCTGAGGAAAGACAAGCATGACTCGATTCGTATCACCACCGGAGTTTACAATTACTCCCAATTTCCCATTCATTTGTTATGGTAAGTAAAAAAAAGAAGAAGTTAACAATCTATTGAAGACCTGTTTTTGCGAGAAAATATCAAACGCACCCTTAACGTAAGTGGGCTCGGCCCAATTACTTACCCAACATAGGATTTATTTAGCTAAAAATACAATACCAGGAAAAATTTATCCCATATTAACATAAGTCAAGACCCACCCACTGGCTAAATATTACAACACAGTACAACTTCAAGGTTTAATATCTGTTTTCATTTTAACGCAAGAAAGGCAACCAAGATTTCTATATTACAAATTAACGAGACCAAGCCTAGGCTATATGTACTCGCGAGGGGTAGTGGAATACCGAAAAGGTTATAAGTAAACTTGAAACACGAAATCTTTTCGAAGGGTCACGACTTGATGGCTTAAAGGTATGTCGAGTCGTGCTCTATCTACGGTCCAACACAAACCGATGTCTAGGCTTCTACACTATCGAGCAAGACTTCAAGCCATCAACTAACCCATTTCAAGCCAATTCAACTTAGATTAACGCACGATTAAACGGACACATCAAAATAATATTATCACATTCGAGCCAAGATTTAATTCCATGGTTGGTCCAACTTTTATATGCTAACCACACAAGAAAAATTTTAACTGATATTCCATACGCATATATTTTAAAGGTTTTTAACAAAATTGCTATTAACAAAACTACTTAACAAGTAGAGAGTTTATCATAGATTCTCTTATTTGACTTAAAGAAATGAAAACAAAATTTACATAGAACCAGACAAGAACAGGACTAAAATTATATATATATGTATTCGAATAAACCCAGAATCAACACCAACATATTTACATATTCAAATGAAGCAAAACAACGAGAGATTTAAGAACCTTACAACAGAGAATCGGTTAACAAGGAGGTTAATTGAAACTTGAAACCCAAACTCGAATCCGCCACAAGCAATTCCACACACCCTTCGATCTCCAGAAAATTTCTCTCTCAAAAGCTACGAGTATTTTGAATGTGAAAGTTGTAAGATGTGTGAAAACCCATGGGGATTAAGTCGGTACAAATAGGACTAATACGAGGGTGGTTTGATTCCAACACCTCTTGAGGTCAGTCGATCTTGTAGCCAAAAGGGGTAAAGTTTTATTATGGTCTAGTCATCTCCTTGGCTTGTGGTGTTGACTCCAATATGTAGACAAGGCAACGGCTTCCACCTGAGGCGCTTGAGGACCAACTGAACTTCACAGCGTCTGCTTTGCTGGGTTTATGTGGGGATAATGATGACGTTGGGAAGAAGACTAACATGTCTGATTTCATCTTGTCGCTTTGGTGATAATCGTTAGGAGGGGGAGCGGATAAAAACAAGGAGTGTGAGGTGTGTGTGAGAAAGAGATAAGGGTGAGTGATAAGGAGATGGGGTAAAAAGGAGGTGTCGGTTTTGTGAGGGATCAGCACAAGGACGATTTTTTTTGTTATTATTATTATTATTATTATTATTATTATTATTATTATTATTATTATTATTATTATTATTTATTTGTATTATTAGTTTTAGACTTTTATTTTAAAGAGTGTAAAAATAAAGGTAAAAGTGAGATGTGGGTAAATACTTTGGACGGTGTAGTACTTGAGCGGGAATAAACGAATCCCGTGTTTTATTGAGCCTTCGTATTTAATTATTCCTATGCCATACTATCACGGTGCCGGTACGCGTGCGGTTTTAGTAAAAGTGAAATGCGAGTTCGCCACAATAATTGTTTGTCAACATTCGTCATTGCCTTAAAGTATAATGATAGTAAAAATTTAAATAGAAGAATAAGTGAAACAATCGAACGGTCACATTAAATATAAATTTTTCAGTCTTACAGGAAGTAAATAACTTGAAATTTTCGGGTTATTACATAGGGCAATATTTGATCAAATAAAGTCGGATTCGGGCTTAAATGACCCCCTAAAAACGGATCATTTTTCGCCTCATCAATTATACATATTGACTATATATGTGTACATTCATCTTTTATCCTTTTTCTGAATGTGAATGAGGTATGATTATATATAGAGAATTTTTTCTGCTCACACAATTCTGTTTCGTTGCTTGTGTCCTCCGAGCTTAATGAGGGCTGCTCCAGACATGATTATAGGTTGGTTGTTCAATGCTTCTAGCTGTTCGAATGAGGGAAGTTCCGTTTGTGCTTGCTTAAAAGGTTCAAGAATAAACTACGAAAGATATAATATTTCAGGTGTAGCAGCAGTGATCACTTTATCGAAGCCAAAGTACATAAAAGTTGATTTCAACCGAAGATACTTTCTTACATAGTTCCACGCTTCTTTGCCTATCAAATCCCCTAACGCTAGAAGATCAAAGGCATACTTCTTTAGCCGAAATTGCCTTCCTTTAATCCCTATATCGGCTATATACACACCCGACTTTAAAAAAGATCTTGTGTGTAAAACCTCGCAAAAATCCATATAATTAAAAACGTTTAATTATATATTAATCTTCATCATTATTTTTAATCACCATTTTTACGGGGAAATTTAAAATTTTCTTATTATACTATATTTACGAAATCACGTCATCCCATAATTCACCAAACGACGAAACACGTTCTTGACACGTTTAACAAAGTATTATACAAGTTACTAATCCTAATTTAATTTCACTAAACCTATTTACTCACTAATAACACCAAACGGGCCTTCATAAAATTCCAGCCCAACTCTTTTTCTCGTCACTGTTCACAGCAGCCCAATACAAGCCCAACTTCCCTTTTAATTTCAGCTTTCCATTCGACCAGATCCCTTCCAAAACGCCCTTGTATTTTTCGATTTTTGAACACAACACATCCATATTTTTGTACCTCCTAATTGTCTACCCGCCAAAGAAGTAGGATGCCAAATTTTAGCTTCTAAGACAAACGTTTGATACGTTTAATAGAGGCAAAGTGTTTGGCCAAAATCCAACCCATTCGACACATATAAAAATTCCAAACTCATCCGTTTTAATCCCGGTTTGTTTCTAAATGATCCTAATAGTATTTCAAGCATGTTTTCATGTTTAATAATGAGTTTCATCAGCTAGAACCAAGCCTCACACGAATTTTCCAAATCTTGTATATATATATATATATATATATATATATATATATATATATATACATGTCGACATAATATATTCACACAAAGCAAATCCAACTTTCCTACCTTTGCATCCATTTCTCAAAGTCATTGAGTGTCAGAGATATCTATTAGAAGCCATCTTCACTGACATAGCCTAATAGAGCTTGTTCCCTCTATTTTGAATCCATAACATATACACATTTTCAAGTATAAAACTACAATAGCCTCACCACATCATACCATTCACTAAACATCATCATTTTAACTCTCTTATATCCTTAAAATTTATTCTGGAAGACCAGAAACTTTCTCCATCTCGTTGGAAGAATTTCGAATAATAAATGGGTACAAAATATATAACGAGTTAAGGTATATAACGACTTGTGATTTCTTCCTTGTGTTTCATTCATTTCACTCGACTCTCTACCACCCTTGAGGTGTTGTAAGTCATTTTCATCTCTATTAAATTCATCTCGTACGTTATTTTATTAACCATGCATCGTTTTTATTTCATGTAGAACATATATTGTTTCATGTTTATTTTACGTACGTATAAACATATATAAACACAAACGTGACTAGCCTCTATCTTGGAAGGCCTAGGAGTCACGTAGCACACTTGTTTCACGTTTATTTTACGTTACATGCATCACACGAACTCATTTTGAACCATATATCAAACGTATAAAAATGTTGCAAAACTTAGAAATAATTCCAAGTCTTTTTCATATATAAAAACGTCCTAAACTACCTAAAAATTGAGCATATATTTTGAAATTTAGCGTAACAAGCATATCATATTTTTACACCACGTGATAGACCAATTAGAAAACTATCATTTTCATTTAGACAACTTATAAAAATACTCGCGTCGTGACACTCTAAATCGACCAAAGTGAATTGCAAAACTCGTACATATCATAAACACTTAGAATTTTTGTAAGTCTTTTTACTCAGAAAACTGTTTCAGATCGTGACTAAAATGGCCATGTAAAACTCAAATTCGCTTAACAACATATCTATATTTTTGCTCAACCTAATTCTCCTTGCTACAAACTAAAAGTTTCATGTTTATAACTCGTAAAAATAAGCTCATCTAGACCTTCTAAATTGGCCAAAGTAAAACACAAAAACTCATTTTCAAAACTAGTTATAAAAAGCTTAATGGACTGAAAAGCCCAATAAGCTGAAATAAGTAATCCGTATAAGCAGGACCAAAAAGCTCTTTTGATATGATTTTATAACATTAAAAATGAGTCTAGGGATAAGCCCAACTTGTCTCAACGCTCACGGATCGTTAAACGCTAACGGGCCTTTAATTTAGCTCGTTAAAGCCCATTTATTGAAAAATAAGCTATTTTTGCAAATAAGCAGTTGAAATAAGTTGTAATGAGCTTCAATAAGCTCTAGAAATTTTAATATATTTTTTCCCATAATTTTTGAACGTTTGGAGTAAAAATGTAACGCGACGACACCTAAAAGGACTAAAACTGCCAAACCTTAAAAACTTGGACTAAAACTGTCAAAACAGAAAGTTTAGGATAAAACTTGATATTATTTAATATTCCAAGCTTAGAATGCTATATTGGACATGTAGTGGACTATAATTGTAAATTATATATAAAAAAGGACTAACGGTGTAACGCTAACGCCGTTAGTATAAAAAGTGTAAAAACTGGAAAAGGACAAGGACCAACATATTATATTTTACATTCTTATTTTATTTTCTATTTTACGTCACCCCATCACGTCATATGCATTTTTATTACATTTTATTTATATATTATTTTTTTATACGTTAATAATATGTATAACGACATTTCAAAAATTAATATTATTACTTATGGTTAAAAAGATAAAACTTCGATGGATAATTTAAATAATGTATTTTGTCATATATCATGCATAACATAAGAGTTACACTGCACATCATCTATTCATCATAACGAATAATTATTATTCGTTATTCGTTCGTATTTACCAAATAGTATTTGGTCAAATTCTCAGATAAATTTATTTATCAGGTTCAGTATTAAAGACGTTTTCATAATCATTCCCATAATCTCTCGAATTTACTTTTCAACTTTTCAACATTTCCGTATCATAGCCCCATTTCCAATACTTGTTTTTAACTCATTGGGGGAGATACATACTTACATATACTTTGATAACTTTATAAGTATATGAATAAAATAAATGATTCAAATCAATTTCCTAATTGATATTTATTTAATATGGTTTGTGATTTAAGATGTGATATATACAATACTTGACGAAATACTTAATTGAAATACTGATACTCATGTAATAATGTTTCCAATTTGATTATTGTGGTATGTGATATATATATTTTACTGATGAATTACTTAACTGAAATACTGATATTCATATGATAATGTTTCTAATTCGATTATTGTGGTATGTGATATATGTATGTTATTAGCGAAATACGTAACTGAAATACTGATACTCTGATGATAATGTTTCCAATTTGATTATTACTGGCAAAATACTTAAACTGAATTACTGATACTCAGATGATACTGTTTCCAAATTGATTACTGTGATATGATACGTGATTATAAGATGTTATTCTGAATGATCCTATTATTACCTTTATATTGCCTAAGTTACCTTATCGCCATAAAGTCCCTTAATCATGAGCCATTAATCACTGTTATGTGAGCGCGAATATAGTGAACAGCTTCGAAACCTGTTAAGGATTGACCTCCTGTCCCACTAATACTTGACGGAATGCCATATGCATATGGTTAGTCGTATTAGTCGTGATACACTATATTCGTAGACAAATAGGAATTGGCAAATCACCTATTATAAGAGGGCAAAATTTATCATTGACTTGATAAATCACCTCTTTTGTTAAGCTTGTGTGTCATGAGGCTTGGTGCAATATCTATAAGGAAATGTATGTTTTCAACATATATTTAGATACAGCTGTATAGGAATTTGACCATACTTGAATTGTATATCTGATTAAATTAGTATCATGAGTTTCCAGCTCATGTTAGGATTATTGATCCCTTATTTGAATTTGATTGAATATTTATATAATTTATCTGTAATTATAATCGACATTACTCAATACTTGTTCCATTACTGTTTGTATTTATTATTATCAAATATTCCTGAAATCTATCAAAATAAATGGTTTTTCATAAAACTCTATGAACTCACTAACCATTGTGTTGATACTTTTAGCATGTGTTTATCTCAGGTTCATAATGAGCAAGGATGGTACGGAGGAGCACGGATTCTTACGAAGGCTATAAATTTTTACTATCATTCGAAAACTTATTTAACAAACTTTGAAACCACTGGGACCTCATTTTGTAAACTCTGATATTCGAATGATAAATATTTTAAAATGACTAAATTGATAATCATTTTCTACTGAAAAACTGTGAGCTATGAAGTAACACCCAATCTTTATTCCGCTGCAAATATTTTAAAATTGGGTGTGTTACACTGTGCCCATCTCCGCATTATCGATGACTACAAGTAAAACCGCTATTATTAAACAAAGATACTACATTTTGACTTTATACGTCAAAATTTCAAAAGTTCAATTCTTTACTTAAGTTTTTCTGAAAAATTTCAAAAGATCACAATGATTTATAACTACTGCAAAAAAAGTAATATTAGTCATAAGTTGTAAAACCAATTAATAATCTTGTAGTCTTGTACCAAAAAGTGATAGTTTTGAGTTTTGACCTTAAAATTCAAAGTTAACATCTTTTTTCCTAACGAAAAACTGTGATAAGTATCAAGAGATGAATATTAGAGAGTTACTGTTTGAGGCTCGTGGTATCGGTATCGGTCCATTGAGCCAAAAACCATTGTCATCGGCTAAGGAGACCGCAACGTTAGAATTTGCAAATAGTCCAATAGTGCCAAGGCCTAATGCTACTCTCCTTGTTGGTTTTATTGGGTTGTCCTGACTTTCCTCCATCTTGTTTCCTTGCAAACGCGAAGCAGATACATCGGGCCTAGGCTTCGGGTCACCTGAAAGCTTTGAAATGACGGGAAATGTGCTGAAAATTTGGTTCAAATTTGCTGTTGGAGCCATGGGTGTAGTGTGTGTGTTAAGTTGATAAGTGTATTATGGGTTTTTGAGGCGTTATGATAGGAAAATATTGGTGGACATTAATGTAATTTTTTGTTTCACTTCAAAAAAATAAGCAAAACTATCATTTGGCAATGAGGTAAGCAAAACTTTTGAAAATTATTGGTTGTGTGTAACGAATTTTTTTAAGAAATACTCTCTCATTATAGCCCACTTAAAAGGGCTAATTGCAAGTAGGGCTGAGCAAACCACCCGAACGGACTAGACCGATCAAGACCGGAACGGACCGATCACATTCGGTCCGGTCCTCGGTCTCGGCTTTTGGGCTAATTCGGTCTTGGTCTTCGTCGGTTGGTCCGGTCGGGTACGGTCCGAACCACAAACTAACTATTTTGCCTTGTTGGACCAGACCGACCGACCGAGACCGGACCGGACCGACCACATTCGGTCCGGTCCTCGGTCTTGGTCAGTCCGGTGAGGGACCGAATTGCAAGCATCAAAATATTCAATCTTTTTCATTATGGCTGTTATTTTTTAAAACTAACTTATAAGCCGTCAAAATAACTGTTTATTTTTGTTTCTATCAACTTTAGTTATTTATTATTTTTTTTTTATCGAAACTTCGTGAAATAACAATAATAAAGCTAATATTAATGTGTCAAAACAATGTCGATATTGATTGAATGTGAAATGTCACTTATTCTCTTATAATATTATTTTGATTAAATAAAAATGCATGTAAATGAAGGATAAAACTAATATTTTACATTTCATTTTTAATTTTTATCATTTGAATATGTTAAGGGTAACCTTATTTTCGTTATTTCATAATTTTTGGCTAAAAAGTTGTGGAAATTGGTATAAATGAAAGAAAATAGGTGGCATATATATTAGACGATATAAACGAAAAAAAAGAATACTCGACATCTTTTATATAATAAAAGAATTACATCATTTCGGAGTGTTTCTGCAAATCCCTTTTTATTGAAAAAAAAATTAGACCAATAGGAGAGCTCGATTTTGCCATGTAGGTGAAATTGAGCAATATGATTGGTCAATAAAAAGTCAAAATTAAATTAATTTTGGTCAAACTTAATCAATTTGGTAGAGAAATTTGGTTAAGAAAAAAATGCATAAAAATATGGGTGTCAAATTTATGAAAACAAAAACTTAAAAAAAGAGGAAATAATTAATAAAACTTTGGTGTTTGAATTTTAAATAAATTATATAGAGCTAAGTGTAAAATTACAAGTTTTCATGTATCTTAAAGCTTTATCATAAACTTATTGTGTTATAGTAATTTAATAAGTCAATAAGCACCTTCAATAAGCATATATAAACACCCCTTTAGTTCTAATCTGAAGTTTTCTTATTTGATGTTAGGACTAACTTTGTTGTTATCCTCACTATAATGCAACATGTTAGTGGTGTTTGCAGTTTTATGATCTTATCGCACACACTAAAATGCAAAAAAATTTGTTGTGTGCGTTTTTTAAAGGAGGATTAAGTATCAACACATGATTGTCGTGGAAGGATTATCTACGCATGCTCAAGGTATGAATGTATAATTAAATTGAGTTGCTAATTTAGATAATACATGAATGTATTTTAATGTACCAAAGATGTGTTTTAGTGCCTATATGAGGAACTTTATGGTAGGAATTCTTAGCAGATGTCTTTGAATGAGTTAATGAAACTTAGCAGGTGTTTGTTGTCACTGATAACACTATGGGTGTCAACCAACGGGCTAAAATATGGGTGTCTTTTACATTGATGAATTAGGCTAATTGTGAAGAAAGTTGCTCTAAAGTGAAAGGTCGGTAAGGATTCAAACAATCCTAAAAGACTTGTGAATGTACTCTTTGCCCTTTTTTCCATGCATTTATAATTTACTTATGCAAGTAATAATAATTTCTTTATATAGTTCGGTCTTATAGAAAAATTATTCTTATACCTTATAAATAAATGTATTCTACCATTACATATTTTTTTGTTTCTCTTTATGTAATAAAAAAGCTATAGTATAAACATCTATGTTAATTTGGTAATTTTATGATCAAACATGAGAAGTAAATAGCACAAACTTATGAAAATATAATTTTTCAAACAAAAAGGTACATTGGTAAACATGATATGATGGTTATTCATAATAATAGAAATGAATCAATATTCAAAGCTATCTAAATATGCTACATATTTTAACGAAAATATAAGTAAAAGAAATACCACAATTACAAAATACATCATAAATTGATATCACGGGTTGGCAAAACTAAAAGCATATATCACTAAAATCTTATGCAAGTCAAGTATCGTCATGTGATTTTACTTGAATAATAAAATATTATTTTTAATCCAAAAGCATTATGCTAAAATAATAAGTAGATTATAACATATATACATGTAGTTTTTTATTTTTAGTCCACAAAGTAAAACCATTTGAAATATGTTAAGTGATTCATTTCTTAATCGATAATAATATATAATCAAAAAGAAATTTTAAAAACCCTGTGCGTGCACAGGTATTATAACTAGTATACCACAATTAAATTATATGTAAACCGTATTTTGTTATGATGTGAAAGTTAACAAATCATTAGTTATATAAAAGAAATAAATAATGATATCATCAATTCAAAAATCATATTTTGTTAGCCAATTACAAGTAAAGCTGTAAACAAACTGAACATTCAAAAAATATTTTATAGAACGTTGGTAAAAAGTTTATGTTCATTTATTCATGAAATGAATGACACAAACAAAATTTTATGCTCATTCAGTTAAATTTACGAACATAACAAAAATCTCAATAAAATAAATTGTTCCACAGAAAACTGAAAACTCAGCCGGATCAAATGAAAAACTAGTCTAAAAACATTGCATACATATTTGACATATCTTTGACAATTATAATTTTGTTATAAGGGTGGTGGCAATGGTCACTCCCAAATTCCTTCATACCTCTCAACCAACAAATAATATCAATCCACATCACTCATACTTTTTTCGTACCTCCCAAACCACCAACTTTTTATTTTTTATTTTTTATTTTCATAAATAAATAATTTAATAAAAACAGAATATTTCATTACTAATTAAAATAAAAATACATAATACTTAAAAAGAAAATTACATAATATTTAGAAAAAAAAACACAATTATTCTAAAAATCAACAGGCCATCCATACTTCGCCGCGAGCTCACGTTTTTTTGGCAAGATAGATCTCTCGCATAGCCGGATTGGTTATGTGATCATGCGATTCGTTAAAGAACTTCAAGGCCCGAAGCATAGCCTTTTCTTGAACACTAGCGAGTTGTGCCGTCATCAACTGTTCAGCCAATGCATCTTTTGCACGTTTTTTTTCCATCGCCTCCTCCAAGATATGTGTTTTCTTTGACGTGTAGGACTCGAATTGTTCAACAACACTATTCTTTGTCGATGTCTCGCTAACGGTCTTTTTCCCTCTTCTTTTCTTTGTGGGAGTTGTGTCGTCATTTAGATCGGGAATAACACTTTTGACATGCTCATTGCTTCCCGACTCGTAGTAGGTAGATTCCGACGACTTTCTTAGTTTGTCGGAATTAGATGCCGAAGATGCTTGAACAAAACATGGTTGTTCCAACCATTTCGGTTCTCCCCTAACAACCTCCATGCCTCAATATGAGTAAAAGACTTGCCTTTATTTTTCTTATTATAATCGGCCAAGGCATTTTTCAATTCATCCACATCGCCACATCCACTCTCCCGAATACGCTTCTACAAGTATACAATTAACAAAAGTATAACAATTAACAAAAGTATATAAATTAACAAAAGATATAAATTAACACACGTATATAAATCAATACAAGTTTATAGTTAAAAAATTACTTGTTAGATGTATAGCCCGTTAAAGACACCCATGGCGGCATTCATAGTTCCCCACTTCGTGTTCAATGCATGATGAGTCCGGGTACTACCTTTCACGTTTTCCGTGTAATGTTCGGTAACTCTCTCCCAAAACTTTTCTCTACGTTGTGAATTCCCGACTTTTCGACATGTCGAGACATGAACCCATGCTTTTGCCAAAGTAACCTCTTGAGCCGTCGTCCAAGCCACTTTATCCGCCTTAGTTTTTACTTTCACGACTTGAACATCTTCATCTAGTATAACAAATAATAAAGTATAAAATTAGACAATATAAAATAATAACGTATAAAATTAGAAAATATAAAATTATAACGTGTAAAATTAGCCAATATAAAATTATAACGTACAAAGTTAGACAATATAAAATAATAACAAATAAAATTGTAACATATAAAATTAAAAATTAATACCGGTTTGAGTTTGTGGTTGCGTTTCGGGAACAAACTCAACCTCATCATCATCATCGTCATTATATAGAGGTAGTTCGTGCTCAACACTAGGCTCACAACGTGATGGACCTTCACGGTAGTCACTAAACGGGTTGAACTCACTTGTCATTAATATGTTATATTGGCTTGGATTCATCGGTGGTGGAGGTTGTGTATAACATTGTTCTTGAAAGTATTGTGGATTCACCGGTGGTGGAGGTTGGGGATAGTAGGCCGATTGAGGGTATTGTTGAATTGGAACTTGCTGACGAACATGTTGTCCACGAACGCCCCGACCACGACCTCTTGTTGAGCTTGATTTTCTTTGATCCATGCTACACTTTTTTTTAAGTATGAAATAGAGAAAGAAGAGTTTGATTTGGAGAGGAAGTGGTTTTTTGCAATGGTAAAGTGTAGTATTTATAAAGGAATTTAAAAAAAAAAAAAAAGAAAAAAAAAATGTTATTTTTTTTTATTATTTTTTTTTCTTCCAATGTTCACTTTCAATAAATGCCCAACGTTCACTTTCTTCTCAAACGTGGAAATGAACTTCCCCGCTGGAGCAAACCGCCCAACCAAACCGCTGGGTGGTGGCGGTGTTCTCCGATGGTTTGGGGCAAATCGTTGGCCACCCCGCTCCCATTTCCACCACCTTAACTATTACCTGACGTCTAGTTATAATTGTTTTAAGGATGATGGCTTAAGCTTGATACCATATTAGGATTGATAAAACCCTTCATTACCTTATTAACAAAATTACGAATATATATTTTTTCCGCCGAGGATACTTTAAAATAATTATTTACTTTTCATTTTAACTTACTTTAGAGAATAATGAATTTGATTGGTTAAAAAATCTAATAATTATTAAACTAATTGATTTTTGTATTTTGAAAATAATTTTGAGACGGGTTAACAGGACGGATATGTTTTCAAGTCGAAAAGATATTTTGACAACATCACAACAATCTTTTTAATTTTAAATTTAAAAAATGAATTCTTTTTACCGTAATAAAGGGGAACAATATCATTCACGCAATTTTTTATTACCATATAAAGCATAATATCATTCACACATTTAAAAAAAAGAATATTCTATTCCGTAAAAAAAGCCTAATATCATTCACACAAAAAATAGTACTACTATATAAAGGCCCCATATCATCATAAAACATAAAACCCTAGATCTAGAATACACCAGGGCGACGGCGGCCTATCAAAATTTATGGGTAAGACTCTTCTTCCTATACTCTGTTTTTGTAACTGTTGTTAATTACATAAGCTTTGTCTTGATAAGAGTTATGATCTTCTATATGAAAGTAGAATAATATAATGATAACATTTGATAGATGTTGTATATATACTCTTATGTTGTTATACAGTTCCAGATCAACATGTGTTATTTCATTTTTAGTTTTTAAAACAAGTCCAGTTATAATATTCTTTTGATTAGTATTTTTTTCCTAAACTCTCAAAAAAGGTTTACAACTATATGTTTTTTTAACACATATATATCATTAATAACTATTAAGTATGATTTGGCTACATGTTTTTATTGGTTTGGCTAGTTTGATTTTTATTATTTGTGTTTCTGAACTTTTGTATGATAAAGTTATGCAATCTGTTTTGATAAGTGATTGACTTTTTGTAATAAATTCATTTTGATATAAATGCGACTGCGCGTGGAAGTGATTTTTTTTGTTTCTTGTTGCAATGTTAGCTACTCTGTATTACAGTAATTATTGTTTCACTATATACAGTAATAGTTTTGCTAAACGGATGTGGTTTTTTCCTCTTCAGGTACCCGGAGAAGTGATCCTTGACTCAATTGTACCTGGCCTTAAATAGAAGAATAAACAAGTGAGAGTTGCTAATGGATCTGAAGTATGATGCATGGAAGAGAAAGTATGATTGCATATGAAGATAGAATAAGTCTTGCGACATGGATCTTATCCATCTCATTGTCTTTTTTTTTACATGAGATATGCTATTTAGATTAGTTCATTGTCTCTGAATTGAAGTTGCTATTGAAATTAATTTGAGACTTTGAGGTTTCGAGACACTGAACTAGTTTGAATAGCATATTTCATGTCAAAGGACTGGAGAATGAGATCGATAAGATCCATGTAGCATGTTGCTGATTCTATCTTCTTGTACAATCATACTTCCTCTATCATGTATCATATCCATTAGCTCATCTCCTATCTATCCGAATATGTAACATTTAATTTTGTACACTTTGATGTTGATTCAATCTGAAATCAATTGCTTGTTCTAACAATGTTGTTTATTCTTTAAGCGTTATACGTTATTGATTATATATTTTTACATTCTTTTATTCCTTTTCTGTATGTGAATGAGGTATGGTTATCAACTAATGTTCCAATCTAAACTATTAACTCACAGATTATTATTTCTTTCAATATTGAGTATTTTTTCTGTTCAAGCTAGCAATTCTCAAAAGGTGAAGATCGGTGGGTTCAAGCTAGCAATTCTGTCGTGTCCTCCGAGCTTAATGAGGTCCGATTGTAGGTTGTTCAATGATTCTAGTTGTTCGAGTGAGTCTTTGAGTAAATTACTTAAATGAACCGTTTATACTTTATACAACTACTTTACGAATATAAATCTCTCACACAAAACTATTCAAAATAAACTTTTAAATATTATCCGTTAGATCTATTACTAAATTACTTTTTAACCATACACGTGTATAAAAGGAGTGATAAGGGAGTGGTGGGCGAGGCCTATCAATATACGTGTGATTCAGAAAGATAGGCAGGCCTAGGTGAGCGGTGGGCAGGGTGAGGGTTTAGTGCGAGGCATAGGCAAGGTGAGAGTTTAGGGTGAGGTGCGAGGTGAAATTATCTTGGGCGAGCATCTAGGCGTATGACATGATAAGGACTCTGGGCAATGCATGTTTTTTTTACCAAGTCTAGTAATTTTGAGAGAACTGAAAAATACATCCATGTGGTTAACACATTTTGGCATCTTACATCCCTGCCAGAAACTTTTGGCAATATACATCCCCCGTTAGGCAAACGTTTGCCACAATACATCCCTCGTTAACAATTAGGACTAACGGTGCAAATGTTTCCTCCGTTATCTCTTAAAGAGACTGAAAATATTACACCGTTAGCCTTCGTTAGCCAAACATTTGCACCGTTAGTCCTCTTTATTAGAAAAAAAAAATTAAAATTATAAAAAAAAGCTAAAATTAAAAAAAAAAATTAAAAAATTAATTTTTTTAAAGTTAATATTTTAAATAAAATCAATTTTTTTTTAAAATAATATTTGCGAAAAAAAAATTTATAAATACGCATTTTTTAAAAATATTAAAAAAAAGGAAAAAAGTTTTAAAAATTATTTTTTTAAAAGTTAATATTTAAAAAAAATCAATTTTTTTTTTAAAAAAAATTAGTATTTGCGAAAAATTTTTTTTTTTTTTTATAAATACGCATTTTAAAAAAAAAATTAAAAAAAAAGTAAAAAAAATTTAAAAATTTTTTTTTTTTTTAAAGTTAATATTTAAAAAAAATCAAAATTTTTTAGAAAAATTAATATTTGCGAAAAAAATTGATTTTTTTTTATAAATACGCATTTTTTAAAAATATTAAAAAAAAGGAAAAAAATTTTAAAAATAATTTTTTTAAAGCTTATACTTAAAAAAATCAAAATTTTTATAAAACATTAATTTTTTTTATAATATTTGAGAAAAAAAAATTAAATTTTTTTAAAAAAATACGCATTTTTTTTATAAAAATTAATTTTTAAAAAATACGCATTTTTAAAAAAAGTAATTATTATTTATAATTTTTTTTTCGCAAATATTATTTTTTTTTTAAATTTTGATTTTTTTTTAATATTAACTTTTAAAAAATTAATTTTTTAAATTTTTTTCCCTTTTTTTTAAATTTTAACTTTTTTTAATTTTAAAAATTTTTAACTTTTTTTTTTTCTTTCTAAAAAAGAGGACTAACGGTGCAAATGTTTGGCTAACGAAGGCTAACGGTGTAATATTTTCAGTCTCGTTAAGAAATAACGGAGGAAAAATTTGCACCGTTAGTCCTCATTGTTAACGAGGGATGTATTGTGGCAAACGTTTGCTTAACGAGAGATGTATATTGCCAAAAGTTTCTGACAGGGATGTAAGATGCCAAAATGTGTAAACCACAGGGATGTAATTTGCAATTTTCTCTTACCTAAATGATGTGAAGTTCGAGAAGCTCGTTTGACTCCTAGCTTAATTATGTCAACACCCACACTTTTCTTATTATTTTTCTCATTATCATTCTTTGACCTTCAAATATATGCAAATATATAACTTTACTTTTGGGGCGAATCTTATTGATTTTGAAGCGATAATATGGGCGAATGAAAAGTGAAAATGTTGATTGTGACATATTTTGGTCAATTTGGTAAACCATCTAAGGTTCATTCCCGTAAAACCACTCACTATAAGTTTCATTCTCGTAATTAGTTTAGTTTCTTTTGTGCTTGCTCAAAAGGTTCAAGAATAAATTTGGAGAAAGTTATGATATATTAGTAAGTTTTCATAAACATAAATCACATATGAGCAGGATCAAATTCTTGTAAACAAATAGCTTTTTTGGTGTGAACGGTCTAAACAACTTCATATCCATACATGAAAATTTTTCTAGTCATATTTTTCAAAAAGAAAGAATAATTTTGTAAATTAAAGTTAGTACAAGGTCAAAATGTAGAACCCCTTTTATGGAAGATTTATATGGAAAAAGTCATATACAAAGGAGTAAAACCACTTGTATTAATCCAATAAGGACAAAATTAATCTTTTTTGGCCACGGTGGTCACTTCCGTCGACTCCGGACCATCTAAAAAGATTGTCGGTCTAAGGTTAGTCGAATTGCAATTTCGAGTCGGAAAACAAAAAGGCAAACTGCTACGTATAAATTAGGCCTCATTCTAAAATACTTATAATGGACCTAATAAGACTGAACTGTCCTAAAATGAAAACAATTAGTATTTACCATGAAGAGTTATGATAATTAGGCCTACATAATAGACCTACAAATAGGCCTACACCATTCACATTTTGACAAGTTTCAAACACTTTTTCTCTCTCTTCATATTAACCAATCAAATTTTCAATTTCACCAATCATAGTTGTAGGTCTATTTTTAGGCAAATAATTTAGGTCTACAATTCATTTTTCTTACCATGAATTAATATCAGTTCATAGATGCTCATATGAGAACCACCAACCGTAGTGAATAGTATATCTATTTCAGAGAAACCTCATCAGCTTGGACACCATAAAATGTCGTTAGATGATTTCGAAACACGTTGGATTGTAAATGTCCTTCTATCTTCTCGTTCCTCGTCCCAAAACTCTAACACTCTGTTATCGAGTGTATTTTTGGAATGAAAAGTAAAGTGAAGAAAAATGAAAGAAAGAAAAGTAATGTAAATAGTAGAAAGTTAGTTGTTTAATGTGTTCTCAAGTTTGAGAGAAAAGTGAAAGAAAGTGAGACAAAGCTTTCATTTTTTTTCTTTAAAAAAAAGATAGCAAAAAATAAATAAATAAATAAATAAATAAATAAATGTCAACTTAAGTACAAATAAACACATTAAAAATCACACTAGCAAACAAGAAATATTCCGGTAGGATAACCACACCCTCCCTAGGGAGGGTGTGTTGATTTTGACCAGCTGCCGCCGCCTATATTGTCTGCATTAAAACTTGTACATTTTGATTAAAGTAGGTGGACCCTCCCTGGTAGGGAGTGTTAGTATAACACAACCCATATGGAAAACTAGAACGTAGGCCCACATTTGTACAATGGTGTGTTCACTTTCATCCCAATATTAGACTGAAAGTTTTGAAAGCTAAAACATTCAACTTTACTTTATTTTCCTCTTGCTTTAATTTGTTTATAAAATCTTGAGAACACAAAAAAATAGTTTGATTTCTTTATCTTTCTTTCATTTACACTCCATACAAAAACTAAAGAACATAGTGTAAGCAATCTGATGTGCCTTGTATCGTTTGAAGTGGATGACCTCCCTTACTTTTCCTAGGAACAAGCTCAACTTCAAACGTTCCACCTAAGGAAAAGGAAAAGGAAATCGTACTATTTTGTGTATTCAACCATGTGTTGTGCATTAATGAACTAAACGAAACATATCATATATATGTTGGAGAATCACGATCCACAAATAGCTCGCTTTGATCATGATTACACTCAAACTCGTTTAGTTCCTGCTCTATAATTATCGTGACGAATGGTTTATATTGCTCTATAACACAATATATTAAGAAACCCACAAAAGTCATTGTACCAATTATGTGGAAGCTGCAATATGAACCAACTCCTAGGCGCGAGGTTAGAGATATACATCTTTCGCACCTGATGTTCTTGAGCGAGTCTCAAATAGGGATGCTTGATAGCATTTCCCTGCCATATATATATATATATATATATATATATATATATATATATATATATATATATATATATATATATATGTGTGTGTGTGTGTGTGTGTGTGTGTGTGTGTGTGTGTGTGTGTGTGTGTGTGTGTGTGTGTAAAAATTATAGTGATGCATGATTGATTAATATTAGGGAAATGACAAAAACACTCATTTTTACCAACATAATTCATACTCAATTTTTATCAAATAAATTCGAAATACCCACAAAATTCATGTGGTTTGCGAATTTAATTTTTTGAAATATTCGCAAGTTTTGACTTTGCAAGGTTTGAACCATGCGATTTTTTTAAACCTTGTGAATTTTTGGAAATTGCTCATTTTTCCTTCAGTTTCCACGCTTAGCTCAAAATACGAAAGTTGTAGATCTCTCTTTTCTCGTCAAGCGGCTTTTTGAATCACGCAAAAAAAATTCGTATGAGAAAAATATGACCAAAATACCACAACAACTAAACGTGAAAAAGCTATGGTATTTTGGCATAACTTTCGCATACGGACACCTTTTTGGGTGATTCAAAAATCCGCAAAACGAGAAAAAGAGATCTACAACTTACGTTTTTTGAGCTAAGTGTGAAAACCGAATGAAAAATGAGCAATTTGTTCGCAAAGTTTGACTTTGTGTCAAACCTTGTGAATTTTTTTTTTTCTAAATTCGTAAACCTTGCGAATTTTTTAAAATTTCTCCCCTTTCTTTATGTTTTTACGCTTAGCTGAAAATATAAAAGTTGTAGGTTTCTCTTTTCTGGCCAAGTGGCTTTTTGAATTACGGAAAAAGAAGTTCATATGAGTAAGTTGTGGCCAAAATACCACAACGACTAAACGAGAAAAAGTTGTTGTGGTATTTTGACTATAACTTTTGTCATATGGACTCCTTTTCAAAATAAAAAAAAAAAAAAAAAAAAAGGATATCTGCACTTTCATGTTTTGAGCTAAGTGTGAAGAATAAAAGGATAAGGAGCAATTTTCAAAAATCGCAAGGTTTGACTTTGTGAGGTCAAACATTGCGAATTTTTAAAAAAAGTTTTGGGATTTTTTGAGCATTTTGGGTTTTTATTTATTTATTTAAAAACTGAGTATTTTGTGAAATATGTTGGTAAAAATAGATATTATTGTAATTTTTCTTTCATAGGTATTTTGGCTTTTATTAATATTGTTGTTGTTAAAATGGGTATTATTGTCATTTTCCTTTGTTCAACGACTTTATTGATGACATCGCTCTTGTGGCTCCATTTTTAGTCAATGGAGTTATGTAACCCTTACCTAGCTGATGGGATTTACCCATCATGAGCAACTTTTTGTCAAATCATTTAAGATGGCATGAGATGAGAAATATGGATTTTTTAAATGGCAACAAGAAGGTGCACGAAATGATTTCGAACGAGCTTTTGGTGTCCTCCAAGGACGTTGGAAAATTATACAACAATCGGCGCGTCAATACCATGTCAACAAGATACGAAGAATTATGTGTACTTGCAACATATTGCATAACGTGATTTTGAAAGATCAAAAGTTTTGTGATAACTGAATTCAACGAGTTATATGTTATTCCGCAACTAAATTACAACGTACTTTGATCGAGAGTTGTGAAGTACAACGACGGAAAGCCAAAGACTCACGTGATAAAGAAAAACACGAAAGTCTTCAACCAAATATTATGGAGCATATTTTGCAACGACATCAACAACTAAATTAACTTATTGACAATTTGATGTATTTTTATCTTCTCATATTTTTTATATTTTTAACTTTTTTCTTTCGTACTTTTTTTCCGCATTATAATTTGTATATTTATTAATGACATATCCGTCAATATATTCGGCAAATAATAACTTTTAGTTTGATATTCGGCTAATAATAACTTTTAGCCATGCATCTATACTACATATAAAGCATGAATGACTCTCTTTCTCCAAAATTTTAAAAGTTACAAGAAATTAAGCATGGTTTACAACACTTTAAAGCATCTATTTTTTAGAATTACAACAAAATAAGTATATTGTGCAACAAAATAAAGCATGGTGTCATTTTAAGACAAAACTTCTATCAAACAACATTAATGCTATTAAAAATACCCCATCACAAAAAATTGCAACCATTTAAGTGCAATGTACAGTAGCTGCAACCAATTTTTTGATTTACAACAAATTGAGCATAGTGTACAACAAAATAAGCATGATGTAATTTTCAGACTTATTTTTCAGACTTACAACATTAATGCTATTAAAGTAGTCAATGTTATTAATTACTATAATGACTACTATTTACAAGAAAAGAAACATAATATACAACACTTTAATGCACATAATTTTCAGACGTACAAGACAAGAAGCATAGTGACAACAAAACACCACATTAATGCTATTTAATGTAGTCAATTATTTAACTGGTCAATAAATACAATTAATACATTTACAAACACTCCTTACAAATACAAATTATCAAGCATATTGTACAACCAAATTAAAAACAATTCCTGCATTAAATTTCACAACTACAAATAATAAAACACATTATACAAATATTCAGCCCGAACGGACAACGGGCTACATGGGCTTGAGCCCGAACGGGCGCGGACCAAACGGGCTCGAGCCCGAACATGCACGGGCCAATGGGATCGAGCCCGAACGGGTACGAGCTATATGAAATTCTTGATATCCGTAAATTTATTGTCAAAAATAACATAATAAAATAAAATACATTATTTATTAAAAAAAAATATTTCAGAATACCCGCCGCTGCAATTCGCGAGTGACTGCTAGTTTCAAGTAAAGAGAGGAAATTCAAAAAAAAATGCATTTAATATTTATGATTGTAGTTAACTCGATCACGACAATCTTTTTAACTTTTAAAAATGAATCCTTTTACCGTAATAAAGTCACAACAATATCATTCTCGCACAAAAAATAGTACTTATATAAAGGCCTAACATCATTCACACAAAAAATGTGTTATTTTTTTTACCTTTTTTTTTTTACCGTAATAAACGCCTAATATCATTCACTCAAAAATTAGTATATAAAGGCCCAATATGATGATAGAACATGAAACCCTAGATCACAAAGACGCCAGGGCGGCGACGGCGGGCTATCAATTTTTTGGGTAAGTTTTTACAGCAAACTCTAATTCTTATACTCTGTTTTTGTAACTGTTGTTAATTACATAAAACCCATATGATCTTTTATATGAAAGTAGAATTATATAATGCTAACATTTGATGCATGTTGTATATATGCTCTTATGTTGTTCTAGATCAACATGTGTTATTTCATTTTTTAATTTTTAAAACAAGTCCAGTTATAATATTTTTTTGATTGGTAATTAGAACTATATGTTTTTTTAACATATATAATTATATAACATTAGATTATAAGTATGATTTGGCTACATGTTTTTATTGATTTGGCTGTTTTGATTTTTATTATTTGTGTTTCTGAACTTTTGTATGATAAAGTTATGCAATCTGTTTTGATAATTGCTTGACTTTTTGTAATAAATTCATTTTGATATAAATGCGACTACACTTGATTGTGATGAGCTTAATCAATGCGATGTAGGAAATCATTTGGTGTGATTAACGGATGTGGTTTTTCCTGTTCAGGTAACCTTGGGAAGTGAACCTTGACTCAATTGTACCCGGCCTTACCGGGTTAATCTTGGGACCGTTTCTGACCCTTTCAATTATTATTCGATTTAGTTGGAATCCGGAAAGCGAAATATTTTTAGAGTAGCGTTTGCTACTCTTAAAAAATATTTCAGGTTTTTCAAATTCCAATTAAATCGAAGAATAAACAATTGAGAGTTGCTAATGGATCTGAAGTATGATGCATGAAAGAGAAAGTATGATTGCATATGAAGATAGAGTAAGCATTGCCACATGGATCTTATCCATCTCATTGTCTCTTTTTTTGACATGAGATATGTTATTTAGACTAGTTCAGTGTCTCTAAATTGGAAGCCTACGAGGACTTGACGTCTCACATTAGTTTAACTAGTGGTTTGCTTCGTAATTTGCCTTAGTTTGCTAAATTTGTAACATACTTCATGTCAACGATGGAGAGAATGAGATGGATGATATCCATGTGGCAAGTTGCTCATTCTATCTTCTTGTACAATCATACTTCCTCTATCATGTATCATATCCATTAGCTCATCTCCTATCTATTCGAAAATATAGTGATGTAACGTGTAACTTGTACACTTTGATGTTGATTCAATCTGAACTCAATCGCATCTTCTAATAATGTTGTTTATTCTTTAAGCGTTGTATTATATATTTGTACATTCATCTTTTGTCCCTTTTCTGTATGTGAATGAGGAGGTATTGTTATCAACTAATGTTCCAGTTTCAGGATCTAAACTATTAAC